>OZ024934.1:63292020-64542020 GCA_964017235.1 Sabellastarte sp. h YS-2021 | reverse complement strand
CACGAGTTGTCTAGAAGGTTCAATCCTGTAGAAAGAGAAACTACTTATAGGATAGAGTTTAGGAATAGTGTTCGTAAGGCAAATGAGTCTGTCATGGAGTTTGGATATACACTTAGGAGACTAGCTGTCAGGGCCTTTCCAAATATTCCACATGATTGTCAGGAACAGTGGGTGTTAGATCAGTTTGTCCTTGGTCTGGATAGACCCGAGTTGAAGAAACATGTTCAGTTTGGTCATCCTAGGACTTTGAATGAAGCTATTTCTTTAGCCATGGAGTATGAGAGTTTTGAGTATGGGGATGGTCAAAACAGGTTCATGTCAAAACCAGTTAACAGAGGAAGGGATGGTCAAGTAAATCAGCTGGACAAGGCTGGGAGTAAGGATGATTTACTTCAGAAAATTTTGATTTCTCTGCAGAATAGTTCTAGGGAGCTTGGTTTACTGAAAAATGATGTGAATCAGATCAAGACTCGGACCTCTAAGGTTGTACAAAAGGGAAACATGAGTCAATCCAAGTCCAAGTTTGAGAGTTCGCAGGTTCAGTGTTTCAAGTATAAGGAGTTTGGACACTATCAGAAGGACTGTCCTAAACAGTTCAAGTCAGGTTAAAACGGAGGACATTTTGGCAAGTCTTCCAGTCAGTTAAACTAAGCAGTGCTGAGATTAAGGCCGAATCTTCAGCTAAGGTGGTTTCAAGGCCAGCAGGTGTTGTTGAGGTTATTAGTGCTTCTTGTTGGTTTGTAAGAGGTGCTTTGGAAGGTGTTGTTTCTGATTTTCTTGTTGATTCTGGGTCAACATATACAATTGTTGACATAGGATTTTTTCATAGCTTGCCTGATGGTGTCAAATCTAGGTTAGTTGATTGTGATGTTTCATTAAGGAGTGCCGGTGGTGAGCTCCTTAAGGTTTTTGGTGAGGTCACTCTTAGTTGAGAGCTAGGAGGTCGTGTTTTTGAGACTTGTGTTAAAGTTGTAGCACTAGGGGATAAGAGTACTATCCTTGGTCTTGATTTTATGGAGGAGAATGATTGTATACTGCACATGGGATGAGGTTACATGAGAATGGGTGTACACAAGGTGAACTTGCACCGCAAAGGTGACACACGGTGTGCTCGCATTCAGGTGACTGAAACCTCTTGTATTCCACCAGATCATGAAGTGATTATTACAGGCAAATTTGAGGGGCCACGGTGGTAGAGTGGTAACACTCTGGCCTCCCACCTCTGCGGCCGGGGTTCGTTCCCCGTCATGGCCGTAAGTGGGAAAGCTGGTAGTTGCTTGCCGTTGGTCGGCAGTTTACAGTACAGAACCCTAGCGAACTATATGTACTGGTTTCCTCTGCCCTTCCAACTACCCGTCGTGATATGACCTGTACAGTGTTGAAAGCGACGTAAAACCCCAAATAAACAAATACAGGCAAATTTGACAGTAATCATTGGGTATCACATAGACAAATAGGACTTGTTGAGCCAACTCAGTCAATTACTTCTCGGACAGGTTTGCTAGTAGCTAAGAGTTTGGTTCAGACTAAAAAGTCGGTTCAGACTAAAAAGTAAGAGTAGCAAATTTGACTGACAAGATGATTACTCTGAGTGGTGGTTCGACCATTGCGCTATTGCAGCCTATTGACAAGGTGTCTAGCTTTTCAATTTCCAAGGGTCAAGGATCTGTTTTGAGTGTGAGTAGTAATGAGACTTGTAAGGACAAACCTGCTTTACCAGATCATTTAAGACCGCTGATGGAATCTTTGTCAAACAAGTTATCTGTTGAACAGGTCAGGAAGTTTGAAAAGTTACTGACTGATTATCAAGACATTTTTGTTGGACCTGATGGGAAGCTAGGATCAACAACCTTAACTGAACACTGTATTGAGACTGGTGATCATCCCCCTATTAAGCTACGTCCACGAAGGTTACCTATCGCTCAAAGGGAGGTAGTTCAAAAGGAACTTGATAAAATGGAGACACAAGGTTTGATTGAGTGCAGTGATAGCCCATGGGCTTCACCCTTAGTTATTGTGACCAAAAAGGACAGTAGTGTGAGAGTTTGTGTTGATTATAGGGCTTTGAATGAGATTTCCAGGAAATCAGCTGTAGGGTTACCTAACACTCAGGACTGTATTTCTTCTCTCGGAGGTGCTAGGTTCTTTTGTACAATGGATTTAGCCAGTGGTTATCATCAGTGTATGGGTCCTGGAGATGATGACACTGAGTTGGATGGTTCTGATAGCTCTAGTGTACCTTGTGAGTCTACTAAAGGTGATATAAATGGTGGTTCTAACTCCGCATCAGGTGGCAGGGTTAGTCAGTCAGCAAACCCTGGCTCTAGTATTGCATCTAGGGGGTTCTCAGTTAGTTCCAGGTTCCACAATTGCAACTGGGTTGATAAATGGTCTCTTAATGAGCTGAAAACTTTCAGTGCCAAGATAAAGACATAAATGAAGTGTTAAAGTTGAAGTCTGCTGGTGGTGGGAAGCCAAAAAAGGCTGAGCTTAGTGGTCAGAATGAGTTGTTCAAGTGTCTGTGTGCTCAGTGGTCAGTTCTTAAGGTTGATGGAGGTCTGTTGGTTCGAGAATGGGTAGCTGAGAATTCTAGCAATAGTTCTGCGAATCAGTATGTCGTTCCATTAGCCATGAGAAAAGAAATATTTCATCATTTGCATAGCAATAGGATTGGAGGTCATTTTGGCATCAGGCGCACTTTGTGTAAGCTTAGAATGAGGTTCTATTGGCCAGGTTACAAACGTGATATTGTGAGATGGTGTCAGAGATGCAAGGTTTGTGAGAGTTTAAGTCAGGTCACAATCCAAAGAAGGCTCCATTGAAACAGCAGTTATCAGGTGCTCCCTTGGAAAGGATAGCTTGTGATATAATGGGTCCTGTAGTACATAGCAAAAATGGCAATAATTACATTCTAGTTGTTCAAGATTACTTTTCCAAGTTTGTTGAGGCATATGGAATTCCAGATCAGACGGCTCAAACTGTAGCTGATTGTTTGGTCACACAGTGGTTCTGCCGTTATGGAATACCACTTGTGATTCATACCAATCAGGGTCGGAATTATGAGTCTGTGCTGTTTAAGGAACTTTGTAAGTTGCTAGATATGAGCAAAACTAGGACTTCTCGATATCGTCCACAGTCTGATGGTTTAGTTGAACGTATGAATAGGACTCTTAGGCAGTTACTTAGGGCTACTGTGAATGAGCATGGTAATGACTGGGATGATCATTTACCATATGTTATGTTAGCTTATAGGTCTACAGTTCAGGAGAGTACTAAGTGTACTCCAAATTTACTCATGTTTGGCAGAGAAGTTAGGCTACCAGTTGACTTAATGTATGAAGCTTGTCCTTCTAGCTCAGAAAATTCTTATTGTCCAGTAGAATACATTGAATGGGTAAGGGATGTTATGAGTGAAGCTTGTTCATTGGTGAGGAAACATTTAGGGAAAAGTGCAGAAAGACAAAAACGGTTGTATGATACCAATACTCAAACACGAAGCTTTAAGCGAGGTGACTGGGTATGGGTATTTTATCCTCCTGAGGCAAAAGAAAAGTTTGGTAGAGGTTGGAAAGGGCCATACTTAGTGATAAATAAGTTAGGAGATGTGAATTATAGAGTGCAAAAGAGTGAAAGTACTCATCTTGTGACTGTTCATGTTGACCATATGAAAATCTATGAACACGATGATATTCCAGAGCTCTGGATATCAATGCGTGACAGAGTGGATGTGGGAGTGCAAGTTGAAATAAGTGAATCTTAGGTTTGAGGTGGTAAACACATAACCTAAGGTTTTGTCATTGTTTTTTTTTTAGATCTCAAAATGGCATGTGATGAGTTTGTACTAGATTTAAGTGAATTCTTGGAAGTGTCTGAACACATGTGGTAGTCAGGTGAGAAGGAAGGAAAACCGGGATGGATGAGGGAGAAAGGGCGGTTCTTGTGTTTGGTTGATGGATGTCGGAAGCAGAAGCTGAGTTTTGAGTCCCATGTCCCACAATTGCAACTTCAGTTACTGACAACTTGCCTGTGCCCGTTTCTCATGATACTGCAGATGAGGCTGCCATGCCCATTTCAACATCAGATGAACTTTGCATTCAGGAAACGACAAAAGATTCCTCCACCACTTCAATTTCTGTGCCTCAACCTCAATCCAGACTTGTAGAGGGAAGCCTGTTAAATGATAGGGACCAGCAAAGGAAGAAAGAACTTATTTCCGATATTTTAAAGTCCCAGGACAAAATTAAGTTTTGGACTGACAAGTAGAGGAAAGCCAAGAAGGAGTTAAAAGAACTAGAACTAAGGAACAGCAGATTAAAGAACATGCCATGGAAAAAGAATTAGCAATCGAACGTTCAAAAAGGAAGTCACTAGAAGTTCAGATAAGGAAGTTGCAAGCAAAATTAGATGCCAAACCCATAAATGTGTTAGATTCGGTAGATATTGGGGACTTTGAGAACTTTTTAAATTTTGGGGAAGTTAGTTTTGGGGATGGATTTAATGTTGAGGAATAAGTTAATGTGTCATTTTTCATGTTTACTTTTATCAGTTGAATATTCATGTGTCACAGTACAGTGGCATGTTTTACTTTTATCACTTCAATATTCATGTGTCACAGTACAGTGGCATGTTTTACTGTTATCAGTTGAATATTCATGTGTGCCACAGTACAGTGGCATGTTTTACTTTTATCAGTTGAATATTCATGTGTCACATTACAGTGGCATGTTTTACTTTTATCAGTTGAATATTCATGTGTGCCACAGTACAGTGGCATGTTTTACTTTTATCAGTTGAATATTCATGTGCCACAGTACAGTGGCATGTTTTACTTTTATCAGTTGAATATTCATGTGTCACATTACAGTGGCATGTTTTACTTTTATCAGTTGAATATTCATGTGTCACAGTACAGTGGCATGTTTTACTTTTATCACTTGAATATTCATATGTGTCACAGTATAGTGGCTTGTTTTACTTTTATCACTTGAATATTCATGTGTCCCAATAGTGGCTTGTTTGTACTTTTATTAGTGGAATATTCATGTGCGTCACAGTACAGTGACTCGCTTTACTTTTATTAGTTAAATATTCATGTGTCCCAATAGAGTGGCTTGTTTTATTAGTTAACTGTTCATGTTTGTCACAGTACAGTGACTGGTTACACTTTATAAGGTGAATATTCAAAAGTTAGAGTTGAATACCATTCATTTCTGATAACTGAAAGTATTCCATTTTGTGTTCATAAAGTCAGAATCTGTGGTTCTGGTGCTCATTGTAGAGTGAGTTAGTATTAAAGGTATTTCACCTTTTTGTATTATTTATATTAGTATTGTTCAATGTGTTAACTGCATATATAGTTATTATTATTTAATCCACAGTACAGTGGGTTAGTTATGAAATGCAGTTCGAATTTTACATGTCTCACTACTCTGGTAGACCTTTTTATGTGTTCATTTAGAGCAGTTACTTGTGATACAGAACTTGTATATGGGGTACTTTACACTGTTGATTTAGTTGTTAATTGCTCTGACCCCAAGTGGTCACACTATAAGCCGTTATATTCAAACTGCGTTTGCGTGTTATGAGGGTTTAACACATTTTAAGTAGGGGGGAGTGAGATGACCCTGTCATCTCGTAGTTTACAAAAGTGCTTCAGTATTGCTGCGGATCGATGAGTCCGTGAGATTTTTTATTATATATTCTACAGAGTTGTGGAAGGTCTAATTCTGTAGCATTTTATGTGTAGATTGTTTTAAATATTACACTTAAGCTTGTCACCTAAGATATTCGTAGTATTTTATTTGCTTTTTGTCGAATATTGCTGGGATCTGTGTCGTCCATCTTTGTGTGATGACGTCATCACTCTTCGAGTTCAACAACAATATATATTTCTATTTGCTGTAAGCGATCCAGTGACGAACTGTTACCGATGCAGAGTTCGGTGTATGCAAATTAGTTACGAATCCTCATAAGCGGTGCTGAACTGCCACCGATGCGGAGTTCGGTGTATGCAAATTAGTTACGAATCCCCATAAGCGGTGCTGAACTGCCACCGATGCGGTGTTCAGTGTATGCAAATTAGGTTACGAATCCTCTATATAAGGCGCGGCAAATCAACAGCTCTTCGGTGTATTGAGCCGCTCTAACGGAAGGTACACTCAGTGCTTCTAACTTTTACTGACATTTATTCGATTTTGTCCGGTTTGCTTGATTTATTTTCGGATCCGGTTACATTGAATAATTGTTTTTATATTATTACAAGTTGTCAGAAACTCTCAGTAAATTTGGTTGGATATTTTACTAATTTGCTGTCGTTTTGACAGATGGGTGGGGTTTCCCTCCAATTTGTTTACAAACAAATGCTCATGATTTTGACAGTTCTTACAACTGAGAGTAATTCTTAACCTGTAATTGTTATGTAATGATGCCGGTGTAAATATTACTTCGACTGCAGTTTATTTATTTTATCTTGTGTTTCATATATTTCATTTGACTTATAACTGCAGCATTTTTGTGATAGTTAGGATGCATATTTGACTAAATATTGCAGTGTTATTATTTTGACTGATTACTTTGACTGCAGTATTAGTATCATTCTTATTCACTGACTGCAGTGTTTTTATCATCATCATTAGTTACTGACTGCAGTGTTATTGCTATTCTTGTTTCTTATTAGCTTGTTTCTTAACAGCATTTTCGCATTTCTGTACATTTATGTCAAACAATATTTATAGATCCATGATTATTTAAAATAAATACACATTTAAGATTATATAATTGCTTGTTCTTTACAACTTTTAACCAATAAATTATCATCAGCTGAGTCTATTGGCACAGGCGTCAATAATTACAACTCTGTTGTTGATTTTTCAATCCGAACCTGATATCTGGCGACCTGCCACCTTTGAACACAATGCAAGAACTGTATTGAAAAATACACTTTGGGCTTAAGGGTCGTTACACAATGTATGTTTCATATAGCCTTTTATATGTTTTATAACCAGCATATTTGAATTGTTTTAATTTGTAAATCATCCCCCAAAAGCCCTTCCTGCAGTTGCTAAAAGATTTATAGAAACTGTTTGTAATAAATACTCTCTGTGGTTTTCTTACTGCTCATGCTGCAGACCGTAACATATATGAAAAATGGAATGGTAAGTGTTCCAGAAAGTTAATGTTATTTCTTCTTACAAGCTGAAACAAATACCATTTCTGCAATCCTAGAATGTGTGTGAAAAAGGGCAACATAGATGGGCCAGATTACTAATAATACACTGAACTTTGTGCGAAATTTTTTATTTTAAAGAGGAAAAAGATTTGTTATGCCATGGACATTAAAGGTATCACTAATAAAAACACTAATGGAATATGATCTGAAAAAAACCTTTCAAGACGTAATTGTAGTATTTACGTTTTATGTTTGATGACATGTTTTTTGACGTCTTTATGATGTTTATGCTACATGACGTAATTATCAACTGTTACATCACAAATTTTCATTTATGACCCAGAAGGGATGCAGGGATTGTTTAGTGATGGTACTTTTGTATCTTGTTTATGCATTTGAATTGGTTTGTTTGTGGTCTGATGAAGGAGTGAGGCTCCCAAATGTCAATAATTTATAACTTTGCTCTTTTAAAATAAGATTTCTTTTACTTTTGTGTTCAAAGAAACAAAGAATGAAGCGGCATATTATAAAGTATATGAAGAATTATAGACTAGTATGCAATGTGGGCTATATCATCAAACTTATAGAGAAAGCTATAGCTAAGCAAATACATGAGGACATTGCTCAGGAAGGTATATCAAACATAAATTCGACTGCATTAAAGCTTTTCACTCTACTGATATTGCATTGCTAAAAATAAAAAATGACATTGCCACCTCAATGAACAAAGGTACTGAAGTTGGACTAGTCTTTCTGGACTTATCCACAGCATTTGATACAATAGGCCACACAATCTAATTTGACTACCTCTGTCTTCAGCTAAGGCAATGATAGGGTTGCACTTAAGTGGGTACAGTCATACCCCAACTCAAGGAAACAGTGGATTAAAATAGATGGACAGATGGCTGGGTAAAAGAAGTCGCTTGGACTACTGTGATTCACTGCTCTATCACACAAAAAGGCATATTGGAAAACTACAAAGAGTTCTAAATGCCTTAGGTTGCACTATGTACAAAGTATACGAATTCATTACAGTATACTGTTCAAATACAACCTTCTGACTTACAAAGCAATGAAGTTTAGCCAACCTCCATATTTGTAAAAGAAATGTTCATACAAATTCATAAATTACTTTTATATGTTGTTTATGTATTAGAATTGGTTTGTTTGTGTTCTGATGAAGGAGTGAGACTCCGAAATATAAACAAACTTACAAATTTACCCTTTTACAATAACATTTCTTTATTTTCGGTTTGAAGAAACAGAGAACGAAACAGCATATTTTAAAGTTTACCAAATCCATACCTGTCCTCTCTAATTAAGTGGAGAAATCTCACATGGGGCAATCGCCTCTCAGTTTCAACCAGAAGAAAAAACAAATGCACTGGGATAGAAAGTTTCACAGTAGCTGTATCCACAAATGGGAACAAGATCCCTCAAGCCATTAGAATCATGGAAAGCATCTCAGGATTTAGAAAATAGTTGAAGATGCATCTATTCAGATTAACCTATCCTCCACCATGACATATCTTCTTTGTCGGATGCTAATATGGATACTGATTTCTTTCTGGAACTGAACCATCCCTTTTTGACATCAGTGCTTTAGAGGATCATTACAGCAATTTCGGCATTTTATAAATAATTACTTCTGTCGAGAGATTTATATCGGTGAAACAGAAAGAAGATTAGGAGACAGGATAAGAGAACATTTAAAAGATCTCAAGAACAAGAAGGTAGCTATCCAGTTTAGAACAGTTTAGATTGTTTCAGTGTGCAAGTTTTTATGAAAATATCAAGCGTAATTTGGTCAGGAAAATCAAGAAAAATGACTTCATTATGAAATTTGTCTGTATGTGCTGTATGGGGTATGAACAGGGACAATGGAATTGTAGTATAACTGCTATTTCTCTTATAATTTGTTTAATTGGATCATTTTTTTGTTTATAATTTTGCTTCTCATTGTCATATCAAATATGGTACTGATTTAAGAAGTTTTGAATTGTCTGATGTCATAGTAAAAATTTAAAAAAAATTAACTATGACAGTAAATACTTTTATGACGTCATTTAGATTTTACGGAAATATTACTAAAAACTGTGTTTAAAAAAAAAATTGATTTTATTAATTTTATACGTCAGTATCAGGTTTTTTGTCTAGTTTAACAATAACATCTTTTTTGAAATTGTGCTTTATTCTGATGTAATATGAAAAAAGTAAACACAAAAAGCATTTAAAATAAATAAATTTTTGAGCTTCTGGAGCTTTACTCCTTCATCAGAATAAAAATACAACTGATGAAGGAGTGAAGCTTTGTTAATTTGGAGATTTGCCAAGATTCTCATTCTTTTCTAGTTGTACTTTCATAGTGGTTAGGCTCCCCCTTCATGAAGAGACTTTAAGGTGCAATACAAGCAAAATGGTCAACCAAAATCAGTATCTAGGGATAAAAAGTCGCCAAGCACCACATGTACAGAGAACAACCAGAGGGATATTTAGACTAAGGTGGGTGGGTTTTGGTGAGGAGGTAGGATTTCAGCTTCTTACTGAAAGAGACAAATAGAGATGGATGTACGAAACTTATCAGCAAGAGCTGTTTTCAACACCGACCCTTATTCAACAGGAAGCTAATGCAATTTTTTGATCAAAATATTATCCTTTTGTTTTGTATTGTACTGTTTATTTGAACTGGGGCTCAAAGTACTATTTTACCAACATTGATTGCATAGGTACAGTTCAAGCTCTCTAGTGACTTGCATTCCCCTGATCGAAGAAAGTAACTTAGGGATGACTATTTGCACATCTCAGAGGTTTAGAATGTAATGCTATTTTATGTGGCTATCTGAGCTACTCTGCGTATTCATATATTTGGCTTCAAACTCACTTCCTGTGTTCCTGGGCAAGTGTATTACCCAGGCCACAGTGACAGTTTCAATGTCTGTCTTCCTTGAGACTAAGTATATCATACCTTATTCTACAAGAGCTGCACAAACCTCTTTACAGCATCAGTCATGATATGATAGGCTACCCTAATCCATAAATCAGGTTTAAATAACTGTCATGAGCAGCCTAAAATGCCTGACATAATCAGGTGGTTATATTAAAATGTAAACATCTTCTTGGCTAGTCTGGCATAGTGCTTTTAGCAGCTCTTTGAATTCCAAGGAACGTTAAGATATTTCTTTGCAGAAGCCATGATAGAATCAACATTGTTTTACATTTTAATCTGTAAGTGATTCATGATGTTTTTTTTTGCTATGGATTTATTTATTTTCAATCTGCTTAGCATCTCTGCCAAATGAGTGCTTTATTTTGTGAATCTTTTAAAACTTGATATATTTGTGACAACATTTATTACCGTGAATCTAAAATATATTCAAAAGTAGCACCAATATAGGCCATTGCATTTGCATATTTGTACAATTACTACCATATCCAAAAATACATTTCTAAAAACTTATTTGTTGAAAAAAATAAAGGTGAATATTTTGTTAATATCCACTGATATGTCAGTTTGTTACACATTCACAGTCAGAAACTTACGGTGACAACTAAAGGTGATGTTGACCTGGTTGGTACCTACTGATGTCCAGCCTTTCATAGGGAATGTATCTGAGAAGTTTTGAGCACGGGCATATACTGAATCTGTCTGTAACCCTCTAGCCAGAAGCCACTGATTTCCATTGTAATAGAGAAACAGGTACTCTTTGGCCAGTGTCTGTCCAATGTACAATCGACCTACAAAATTCCAAACATAAGAAATACATATTAGATTCTCAGTAAATTTTTTCCTGTGTGCGTGCAGTATTTTGTAGAACTATGAAGCAAAAACTGTTCCATGGTAACTGATTATCAATTTTCAAGTAGTTATTTTGGGTCTCTTTACATAATATGTTTATCCTTAGGTACTCTTGTTATCATTGGACCTTGGACTGCACCTGCTTATAATTGTTGCCATGGTAACCCAAAGTTTCAATGTTTGGGTCCCTACAAACCAAACTACAGAGCAGAACTCGTATAAATGTTTATGAGAACTTGTGCTAGTAAGTGTGGGAAAAATTGTGCTCATTTTTCCAGGAATTCTTAAGTCCAAGATCAAAGTAGAAGTATAAGTGCAATATAAAAATCACCCCTTATCACTGTTAGCTTTTTCAGAGCCAAAATACTTCACTGGAATATTTCAATTCACAGGGTTAAAATATATCACATGTAACTTTATAGTGTATCTGTTGTTCAGGAGAGATTTATAATTAGAGGTTTATTAATACATATTTTAGTTAAATTAAACAATATTATCCTTTTAAAAGGCTAACTAAATATCTAAAGTTCTGTTTTTGTAAGATTTCCTTTAACATTATTTATAGTTTTAATTTGTTTTGCAATCAGTTGTATGTAGGTGCTATATACATGCTTGCTTTGAGAGTTTTATAGATTTTGTGTGTGTTCTGATAACAAACAAGACCGAAAGGGGTTTCGGTCCCCTAGCACGAGCGCAAAGCCATCGGAAACACGAGTAGTGCACTGAAGCAGTAACCCATCCCAGTACTAACATAGTCCATCACTGTATAACTTTTGTAAAACACAGCCATTGTGGCCATGCCACGATTTCTGTTAAAGACAGACGATCATTGGGGCCATACCACAATTCATGAAAATCTGGAGACAAAAAATAAGAAATAAGACATTTATTATTTTCCAGGAAAAGAATTCAAATGATGATAAAGCACTATAAACTACAAATGCCAGCATTTTAGTGTTAAAGGAAAGTGTCCTACGTAATATGTAACTAGAGCACCTGCAGACATGTCCCCTGTCCCATTTAATATTGCAAGGATATGAAGATACCCGTAAAGTGTGTAGAAAAGGAGATATACATGACAGGTGACAGAAGGACAAATGCCTGGAAATGAAATGTGTAATTATTGGATGCAAGAAGGACATATGTATGGCAAAAAGCCAAAAGGACAGGTGTCCTTTTAGCTATAGTGGGTACTCATGCAGGTTTGCCAACAGTGCTTGTATATTAATCCAGTGAAAGAAAGCATTGATTGGAGAGCAAGAGAGGGAAATTCAGAATCCACAGGTGTTGTAGAAAAGGAGATATACATGGCAGGGTCACAGACGGACATATGCCCAGAAATGAAATGTGTAATTATTGGATGCAAGAAGGACATATGTGTGGCACAAAGCCAAAAAGACATGTGTCATTTTAGCTATAGTGGGTACTAATGCAGGTTTGCCAACGTTGCTTGCATATAAATCGAGTGAAAGAGAGAGCATTGATTGGAGTGCAAGAGAGGGAAATTCAGAATCCACAGGTGTTGTCAATTTCATCAAAGTCCGGAGACAAAAAAAAAGTGATCTGTAGAAGCGCAAGCTTTAGCGAGGCAACAGTGCCAGTCTGTCTTTCACAGAAGTTAAGTGGCGATGGACTATGTTAGTACTGGGATGGGTTACCGCTTCAATGCACTACTTGTGTCTGTGATGCCTTTGTGCTCGTGCTAGGGGACCGAAACACCGAAGCAAATAGCCCACTTCCTCATCAAGATGTAACGTGAAAATTCTTCAAAGTCTTTGATTGCCTTACTATGAGAGTTGTATATAAGGTTAGGGATAAGCCTGTTTACTTCTTTAGTAGATTCCTTTTGTTTCAAAGCATCATATCTACTGCTATGGGAAACTCTGTCTTTTGCCTTTGAGATATTGTTCTGGGAATAAGTTCTTTCTGTTTTGACTTCAAATCCTGCTTATCAGAACATAGGTGCTTCAAATACAGAAATTGTGAAAATGGAATAGCATTTTTGCAAGATTTTGGATGGGAAGAACCATATTTAAAATAAGCATGACTGTCAGTTTGTAGTAGACAGATGTGTTGATTTCATCTGCTGTGATGCACAATTTAATGTCAAGGAAATTCACACTTACTGGAGAAACTGTGAAAGTATATTGAAAGGATGGGTGGAAATAACACCCAAAATATCATCAATATATCTTTTGTAAAACTCAAGGAAAGGACCATCATATGCTTGAAATATTTCAATTTCTTGCTTCCCCACAGCCAAACAAGAGTATTTTGACCTGAATGGTGTGCCATCATTTTTTGTACCATCAGTTTGTGAATAATAGTTATCTCCAAACCTGAAGCAATTCTGTATCAAAACTAGTTCCACTACTCTCAGGATGATATGTGTGGGGGGATTCTGAGTAATTATTTTCCCATAGTGTATTTAGACAATACTCATTGGAAATGTTAGTATAGAGACCTTTAATGGTAACCAAAAGTCTATTTTCCACTAGAAATTGAAAATTTCTCACTACGTTCAGTACATGGGTTTAAGCCATCATAATAAAAATTACCAAAATTTTTTTAAAATTTTCGATTTTGTAATGTCATAGTAAAAAATATTCTTATGTCAAAAAGGTCATATTGTGATTTCTTATGTAAATATCACTAGAAATGTGTTTTTGTAATAATGACGTGATCTTGTTTATTGTGACGTCATTATGATGTATTTTTTGTCTAATTTCACATAACAACATTTTTTTTTCAAATTTAAACAGTTGTATTTTTCTGATGGAGGAGTGTAGCTCTGAAAGCTCAAAACAAATTAATTTATTTAAAATGCTCTTTGTGTTTACATTGTTACATATTATATTTGGGTCTTATAATTTGTTTTATTTGAACTATTTTGTTTTTGGAAGTTTGATTTTCATTGTACAATGAAAATTGTATGAATTTTTAAAATTTTGAATATATGATGCCATAATAAAAATAATAAAAAAAAATTAAATTAAAAAATTTTAAATTTTGTGATGTTACAGTAAAAATAAATTCTTATGACATGATCTTTGGATTTAAAGCATAAATATGACTAAAAATATTTGTTGTAAAGATAACATGATATTATCTTTCAAACGTCACTCTGAGGTATTGTTTTCTAATGTAGAAATAAAATTCCCCAGGCTCATACTTTATGACCTCTTTAAGTACTTCCAGCAGACAATGGACTTGTGTGGTTAGTGTGCGAATCCATTATTATAAAAATTCTAAAATTTTCAAAGATTTAATATGTGAACATTTCTCCACAATGTTTTTGATCACCATACTATGAAAGTTGTATGTATTCAAAATTTTTTTGGAATTATGCCATTTGACCAGCAGCCAGGATTATATTAATCAGGTTGACAGTATTGTCACTTGTGGGAACTCAAAGAGAGGTGGCAGCCTGTGATTAAATGCCAAAGTTGGCAAGTACTGGACAACCGTAGACATTTATGATTATAACTACCAATTTGATTGTTTGTTGCAGGTGGTGATTTCAATGCAAGACTTTGCAAGGCGATTAACAATTAATCTATGACAAAATTTAGAAAAAAAGCTGATAGAAGTTTATAAATTCTCTTTCTCACAATTTCTAGGGTATATTTAAACGCATTTCAAAAGACTTCTGGGTTAAATTGAAAAAGTTTGGATCCTAAAACAGTATACTCTACCAAGAGTTCTTAATAAAGAAGATGTGCTCACCTATAACCAGTTATATGTTAAACCAAAATGGAAACTTTGAGTATTTATAAAAATCCAACAATTAAGCAAAATTGGATACAAACTATCCTTGAAACAGAAAGCAGAAGTATTAGTACTACAATATCAATGAAATTAAATTAGTTTAACAGTGGCAAAATATAAGCTTAAGAAGGCTAACATAAATATTAATAAAGTTTCTAACCAGTTGATAAAATAATAATTTTACAACAAGTATGTTAAACATTAGGTAAAATCATTATCTAGAAAGTATTAATTTAACTTCATGTGAAAACATGTCTAAAAAAACATGCGAAGAAAAACTGGCCTTGCAAAGATCACATGTTCTCATTGTCACTATTGATAATGGATAAAATACTGAAAAATAAAAGGACTTTTGTGTCATTTATTGGTGTGAATAACGCATTTGACAGTATTAACAGGGACTTTTTATAAGTTATAACAGAAAAAGATCACAGCACATACATACAATGCCATTAAAGCAGTTTCCTCTGACACCCTGTCATCCTTATTATTATAAAATTTCTCCACATATTTTAAAGTATGCTGCGTCGCTCTTTGTTCCTTCGAACACAAAAATGAAGGAACTGTTATTGCAAAAGAGCAAATTTATAAATTTATTGATGTTTTGGAGACTCACTGTGTAGTGATGGTACTTTTTTATGTTGAGTTTGTTTGTGTTCTGATGAAGGAAGGCTCCGAAATGTCAATAAACTTATAAAGTTGCTCTTTACAATAAAAATGTCAATGGTGTGCCATTCAGTAACGTCTGTTACATTATTGAAATTTGACCTAGTTTCTTTAACTACACTGTTGACTTGAAAAGGTCATTGTGATGGGGCTGGCAATTTGGTGTCTGCAGAAGTTCTGATGAAGGAGTGAGGCTACAAAACATCAACAAATTAATAATTTGCTCGTTTACAATAACATTTCTTTTATTTTTGTGTTGAAGAAACAAAGAGTGAAGCAGCATATTTAAAAGTGTACCAAGCTCTATCCTCCACATGGAAGTTGCACCTGCTACATCTTCAATTTATCTTTTATAAAATTCTGGCATAGGGCAATTGCAATATTTAGTAATATCTAATTCGAACTTTCCGTCAGCCAAATTTGAATATTCTCGTCCCAGTAGAACCCCACTCATAGTTTCAAGAAAGAGCAAAGTAACATATTTTAAAGTTTACAAGAGTACAAGTTTTGTGTGTAGACAACAAGGGTAATTTAGCCAGGAAAATCAAGGAAAGTTATTTCATTATGAAATTTGGCTGTGTGTAGCCACTGGGTAAGAACTGGGACAATGGAATTGTCTGTTATTTCTCTTACAATTTGTTTAATTTTAACTATTTTGTTTATAATTTTGATTTTGTTGTCAAAATAAAAATTGTATGCATTAAAAAGTTTGAATGATCTTAGATAACATTAAAAATTTAAAGATTTTTGATTTTGTGACATCATACTAAAATATTACAATAATATTGAAAATTTGATTTTTGTGATATCATAGTAAAAATAATTTTGTGACATTGTTTTGGATTTATGACATAAACATGACTAAAATTGTTGTTTTTATTGTGCTATAATAGCTTATCATCTTAACCTAAGCGCTATCTCTAGAAGCTGTTTGCGGCTTGCCAACAAAAGAAAAATGAGCAAGTAATGACCGAGTTTCCTGTTCAGTGGCACCACCCGTAGATTCATGGTGATGTAGATAATGATGTAGTACACAATTTCCTTCTGCTTGTTGGCCGCCATTATATTGCAAGGAAAGAATTTAATTATTTTATGTGGTTATATACATATTATTGAATACTGAAACTACATCAGGTTGTTTAAAAACAATCTTAATTTTGTGACAATTCACAGAGAAGTATTTCTTGCATATTTTATAACCTAAAATCTGTCCCAGGTTTAGCTTGTTGAAAATGGACAACCAAAACTCAGGTATGTAGATTATAGACAGGAACTGTACCTGTCAAAATAAAGAAATTAAAGGGTTTAACCCCAATCTGGTACATTCCTTGACCATTTAAAAGGTTAAGATATAAAAGAAAGCATAAAAAACAGAGTGAGATAGCCACTTGGTGACATCATTGTCATCTTGAAAGCAAGTGATTGTTAAATAATGGCAAACATGTCGGGTACAACCCTGGTATTGCTAACCAATTAAAGACATCCCTTTTGTGTAGTTTTTAAGATATAAACAGATATTTGATAGACATGTCAGTATATCAAATTATTTACAATGTTTGCACACAATGCTGTCCTTTTAAAAAATAAATGGACATTTAAGGCACACTTTCAAAGGCAAGGCACTTGCCTAACAGTTTGCCTTCACTTCTGTTCATTCAGAGCACTAGTGTCTGGAAGAATTCACACTTGTATAAAAAATGTTTGTACATTCAAAACAATAAAAGAAGTTGTTAATACCAGGAACTAGCCTAACCTCGGCTTGAAACCTCTTGACCTTAGTCACCCAACAAGGAAATGCAGGTTGAGTTTGTCAGCCCTCGGCACAAGTCAAGCCTTGGCTTGAGACCCCAAAACTCAGTGAGGAAATGGAGGTTGAGTTTGTTGGGCCCCTCTTCCGCCCCGCTATTCCTGGGGACAAACCTTGGGTGTTGCCTCTGCTTTGGACTCAGAGTCCAAACATCACCAGTCAAGAAAGGTATTGAAACAAAACAAAACTTTCTCCAGGTGAAGATCCTTGGAGAGAGGAAGGGGAGATTAAGAAACCTCGTCTTTATATACAGGGATCCTAAACAAGCACAATAGGTGAAAGTTGAGATGAAAAGGCATCTTGGCCCTGACCGTATCATATCTAGGAAAGTAAATTTTTCTGAATTGCCCTCCCCATATTGTGATGACATGACTGAGTCCTGACCCCAGCGATAGAATTGCCAGTATCCTCAACCTTGGTCATAAGGGTCACCTTCCCATGAGAATCTTTCAGGGGTACCTCAGGGAGAATTAAAAATTTCCATTTCTCAGAGACCATATCAACTCAACTAGACTGGTGACAAAAGCCCCTCAATGTGCTAAAAGGTTCAGACTTCACCCCAAATACCACAGTATACAGATCTTTACAGATGCCTTAAACATAGGTTGGGATGGTCATGTAGATCAATAGTCAGTAAAAGGTCTGTGATTGAGTGGGAAAAGGGGGCTACACGTAAATGTACTAGAACTGAAGGCAGTATGTTTTTCAGAGTTCAGTGCCCAAATCAGACAGTGCTGATTGCCACAGACATTTCAACAGTAGTAGCCTGTATAAACAAACAAGGAGAAACCCACTCAGTGGAATTCTGTGCTCTCTTGTTGAGAATTATGACTTCGTGCCGTCATTATAAAATTTTGTTATGTGCCACACATTAAACTGAGTGGGTTCCTCCATCCTGATTATACCTTTGAACACACAACAGAGATGCAATTTGAAAATATTACTATCCTAGCAGTCATTTTTAGATGTATTGATCATATATATATATATTTAACTTTAAGATTACTACTGATACAGTACAGAAGTTTGAATTGTCCTTTTTAAATTTAATTTTGTTTTCCAATTCACAATAATACAAAGTATGTTGCAATATTGGGTATTATTGCCCATCTAACCAGGTATTATAATTGTTCATTTCTATTTGAATATTTGTTTGTATCAAATAGTGGCTATTATCATCTATTTTAAATGGGTGATATCGGTTCATTTTAGTTGAATTTATATACCCTACTCCTGGTTTTGTTGTTGGTTGGTTCTGAGTGTTAGGGTGCCTGTGAGTCACTCACAGGATGAAGAACTGTGACTGAGGTTAGGGTCATATTTCTCGAGGCCCCCACTGTTGATTTTAGATTAGCTCTTCTTACTCTTGAACAATCCTACCAGTCATGTTCACCCTTCCAGCACTCCTTTTCATGGCACTGTTTAAAGTTGCAGTTGCCCATAGGTATGAGTGGTTCCACACTAGAGTATCTTATACCTCAAGCACTCCTTTGTCTAAAGTTGGAAAAAAATTTCATACACCCCTCAGTTAATGGAAGAGGGGTCTATCAACCCTGGTGTACTGAATGCCAGATCCATAAAGAACAAGGGTCCACTTCTTGCCAATATTGTAACATCACATAACCTTGACTCTCTTTATTACTGAAACATGTCTGCCTATCTGATACGGATACCTTTCTTTGTTCCATTACTTCTCCCAATTTCATATATCTTCAAATGCCTTGTCCCTCAGCTATTGGTGGTGGTGTTGTTTTTTTCCATTAGATTCTCCTACATAACACATAAAATAGAATCTCCTTTCTTTTGGTCATTTTAGAACATGGTGGTGTCAGTTGGACTTCATGGCTGATAAATTGTTGCTTGTCTGTGTCTACTCTGTGTACTACATCTGTGATGACTTCAATTTTCATGTTAATGTACCAGTTGGTGATGGTTATAAATTTATGACCCTACTTGACTCTTGTGATCTCAAGCAGTCAGTTATTCAACCTACCCATCTGCTCGGTCATATACTGGACCTCATTCTATCTCCCAGTGATAGAATACCAGTGTTGATGTCAAAATATCTGATTAATATATCTGATCATACATTAATCAAATGTTCAATTGCTTCACCTTGTCAAGTCGCTCATATTTTAAATAAATAACCAGGAGATGCCACAGTATCAACATGTCTGACCTCTGCTCTGATCTAAAAAAACCAATTCTTTTATTAAGTCTCCAGCTAATGCTGTAGTTGATCTTTATGAACAATATGTACATGATTTAGGTGATGTCCTTGACATGCACACACCACTTGTATCTTGACTGATAATAAAATATTCTACTTATTGGTTGTCTAATTCTTATTTGACATGCAAAGTCTCTTTGGGGCCAATTTGAAAGAACTTGGCAAAGGGGCAAGAATCCACTGAACAGAAATCGGCTTTGTCACCAAATTGCTCGGTGCAATGCACTTGTTAACAAGGATAAGTCAGATTATTATAGTAAATTGATCTCAGGCAATAGTCACAACTCTAGAAAATCATGGCATGTGCTGTGAAAAACCCTGAATAGGGTTAAGGAAGTGAAACTTCCATCTAACGAGTCTGACAAGTCATTGGCTGACTAGCTTGCCTCCTTTTTCGGATAAAATTAATAAAATTAGAGATACCTTTGTCCCCTCTTTCGTCCACCACTGAAAATAATGTTCATTCTCCTTTTGATCCTCCAAAAATTACTTCCTTTACTCAGGTTTCTGAAGATGCTGTTGATAAAATATCAATAAACTCACCTACAAAATCCTGCCTGTTGGATACATGGTCAATATTTCTCATCAAGAAATGTAATAATATACTACTACCATCAGTTACTAAGTTGGTTAAATGCTCACTCATGGAGGGATGTGTCCCTGATGGTTTCCAAACTGCTGTGGTATCTGGTCTTAGTTTTATATCAAAACCGGTGGAATACATGGTTGCTAAGAACTGTTAGAACATATTCATGTCCATAACTTAGACAACCTATACCAGTCTGCATATATAAAATAGGTCATTCGACTGAGACAGCTCTTCTCGCCATAAAAATGAAGTTCACTTATCCTTGTCAAGAGACAAACCTACTGCCTTGATATTGCTTGACCTCTCAGATACTTTTGACACCATTGATACTTAACTTTTTTTCAGTGGTTTTCAGACTTGGTTTAGAGTTGGGGTTCTGTTCTTAAATGGTTCAGTTCCTACTTAACTTGAGCATTATCAGTCAATAGAATTGGTTATACTCTGATCTTTGAAAACTCCTATTTATTGTTTTTATTCTACACTGTTCCCCTCAGCTTGTTTTTTGGTCAACATAAAGGAATAAAGTTTCATTTCTATGCAGATGACACCCCAATTTTATCCATTTTTCACAAATATACGTCTGCTGCCTTTGAACAGTTGAACAGATGCCTAGATGATGTCAAAAATGGATGTCAACTAGTAAACTCAAATTGAATCCTCACAAGACTGATTTTATTGTATTTGGTTAAAAAATACAGAGGGATAAGTTTGAAAGCATGTCTCCCAACTGACATCTTGGGTAGTCCTCTCTGCCTTGCTGAGTCAGTCAAGAAACTGGGCTTGATTTTCCCTGGTCCAAATAAGGTCTGCAAAAGTTGTTTTGTGCAACTCAGTGACTTTAGACATGTCAGGCAATTTCTTACTCATAATGCTTCTGTACTTGTGGCCGACTGGATTACTGTAAATCACTTTCAAGGAGTTTCTCCAAGTTCAATCAACGTAAATTTCACTGCATCCAAAATAGTGCAACTGGAATTGTATCAAATACTAGTAGATACACTAGTATAACTCCTGTGCTTAAGCAATTGCATTGGCTTTGTGCAGAACATTGCTCACTTTTTAAAACAGCTTATTTTGCTCAAATTGGTTTCTCAAGAATTTTGCTACATATCTCTCTTCCTACAGCAGCTCTTATAGTACCAGGCACAGTCAGAGTATTAATAATCTCAATTTCTGCCCATCTATTCATAAATCTGTCAAACAGTTTGGTAAAAGTTTTGCTTTTGATGCCCCCACTATTTGGAGTGCTCTTCTTGATGAGATTTGTGTGTCCCCTCCCTAGCCTCTTTTAGAAATCAGCTTAAAACCTACCTGTACAACAAGGCATACCTACCTTAGTCTTAATCACCCCTAGCGTTCTCTATGGTGTTTGACCTCTTTTCTGTTTCTGGATACCAAAATTGGTTAACTGTTTTGGTTCTGTTGCCCCTTAGAGTCAGCTTTGAAAAGGAAACATTAAGCAATATAAAAGTCCAATTAGAATTAGAATTCCAGGGTGCCTTAATGTGGTCATCATCTAGGTCAACTAGACTCTCGCAATCAGTCCGATCACAGCACAGCATAACAGGGTTCTGAAGCCAGTTAAAAACCTACTTCTTTAGACTAGTATTTCCTCCATCATAATATCTCCCCCAGTTTGTGCTAAATTGGATCTCAACCTGACATGTCCCCAGACTGTCCCTTTTTGATCTCAAGCGCATAAGAGGATGTTGTATCAATTTTGCACTATATAAATGTTTTTATTCTATTCTATGTGAAAACAGAGGGTGTAGTTTGTATCCACTGTTCCAGACCAATTACAAGCATGGAAAATGGACATTCTGAATATACTGAATAAACTGTTAGGTCTCATAGCATACATTTACCCTCCCTCAGGTCTCCTTTAATAGAGTGATCCGTAAAATACTTCTGTGCAATTGGCTAATAATCCTAATAACCCCAGGCTGGCCAGGGATGCCCTGGATTTGAGACCTAGTACAGCTATCAATGGAAATCCTACTCCAATGACCAGTAACAGTGAAACTTCTCAAGCAGGTTATATCTACCAATCGTTTGACCAATCAATACATTCTAAAAAGGGAAATAGGTCAACCCATGTGTTTAAAGATGGGGGGGGGGGGGATAAAACTCAGGTATTTCATCATTGAAAACTTTAGTGCACATTTTTCACAGATATCTGCAACAGGCAGGAGATTGCCATGCAAGTCAATTATATCTTTTAACTGAATTTTTTTCAACAGATCATTTCCATTCACAAAAGCAAGGTCCAGGTATCTGTCCATAACCTGATGAATCAATTAAATAGCAAATATTCATTATTTATTTCAGCGTAAGTTATTGGGGACCTAGACCAACAATCAAGTACCTATTGGTAGTATTTGGTTTTTGCTATAGCTTTATAGTTATTCTCAGGTAGCTTATGATTAAGTAAGTTTACATCAATGCCTATAATTTCATTTACTAGAACCTTCCATTTTTTGTTATCATCAAGAAAGCATTTTATCGGAAGACATTTTTGAGCAGTATGAAAGGCATATATATCTGGTATTTTACGACCAACACTTGCAAGATTACTGATTATTGTTTTGCGCTTTACTCTAGATGGTCCATTTTGCCGCAAAAACCTAAATAACATCCTATCAATTTTGTCCAATACATCATTTGGTACATAGGTATTGGATAGCAAATGAGTCACTTAATATAATATGTGGACGAATATCCTCAGAGTATGCTTCCACACCATCAAATACAACCTATTAATTGAGTTTTAGTATAGAATAATTAATAGAATTTTAGGAACCAAGGCCTACATGCATAAAATTGGACTAGCTCCTTCTAGATTCTGTAGAACTAGTGATGAGACTCTCACACACCTTTTTATCAAATGTGAAAAAACCACAGAATTCTTGAAAAACATTAAAACTTTGCTTAAGCGATCAATTAATGTTGATTCCTGTCTAGATCCACTCACTATTATGTTTGGTGTTATTTGCTCAAAACAGTTATACTTGGCGGAAAATGTAATTTATGTTACTGCCAAATACTCTATCCTCACCTGCGCAAGAAAGAACAGAAACTTAAATATGATATTACCTAGACAAATCTGGTTTTCTGAAACTTGGAACTGGTTTAGTTGATTATTTGCTTCAAATAAAAATTATTAGTAATATATCTTCTCTAGTTTACTCCTAATTTTAACAAGTTGTACGCTGCAGTATATATATATATTTATTACCATGTACAGTTTGTTTTTTCTTACTATGTGTATTCAGAACCTGGTGTGAAAACAAAATAAAGTTTAAAAAAATTAAAATTTGAAATAATGTGTAAATTGAAATGCTGTCCATGTTAAAGTGTTAATTTGTCGAACACTTTTTACATTTCACCATATCGCACTTGTTATTTGTCTGATGGAGGTATTCCAACTCTCGCCCTCCTAGACTCTTGCACTATTGTTAAAAAAGGGTATATAAAAAAAGAATTCAGGTCTGCCAAGAAAAGTGTAGTATCATCTGCAAGTTGAACTTTTTTAAATTCACAGTTATTTATAGTAAGACCATTAATATTTAAATTTCTTCTTATATTTATAGCCAAGATTTCTGCCAAAAGAATAAAAAGTAGGGCTGAAATAGGTCAACCCTGTCTAATCCCTCTTGTTAAAGTGAAATAATTTGAAATATACGCATTGTTAGACACACACAATGATATATTAGTGCAGAGCAGACGTATCAAAGATATAAAGCGTTCCCCAAAGTTAAACCGTTCTAGTGTTTGAAATAAGCATGGCCCTTCAGTATCAAACGCTTTTTGAAGTTGATTAAGGCTAATGTTCCTGGAACATTTTTCAATGATGTATAATTAATTATAGCCTCTATTTTTCTTATGTTTCGTTTCATATATCCAACCTGGTCAGTATGGACCAAGGATGGAATGACTTTCTGCATTTTCAAGGATAGGGCTTTAGCCAGTATTTTATAATCTGTAGCCAGAAGTGCAACTGGCCTCCAAGACTTTAAAAAGTGGAGGTCTTTTTAGGAATTAAATTTAAGAGATCCTTTCTCTGGCAATCGGGCAGCATACCAGTTTCAAAAGAATATAAAAAGCTATCAAGTAGGGGTTGTTGCAAGTCATTCCAAAAATGTTTGTAAAAGTTTGTGCTGAAGCCATCGATTCTATTTGATTTATCATTTGCCATATCTTGAAGGCATTAATCAAGTCTGTCAATGTTAATGGACTATCACAAATATCTTCATCAGTTTGACTAAGTTCTGGAATACTTGTGTTGTCAAAAAAAAATTCCTGCTGCTTTACTTTGATTTTTTAACTTGGTTTGATAAAGGTCAGCATAGAACCTAAACTGTCCTTGCAGTATTTCCGAAGGATTCTCCATATTCTACCCATTTGGCCCTTGATTTAATAATAATCCCATTGCTTTTATTCAGTTGTATACTTTCCCATTCACTTTTCAGCTGTTGGTATTCTAAATGTTCGTTTTTATTGCCAGTCACATTATGTTCAAGCTCTTCTATTTTCTGAGTTAATTCTTTTTGTTTTTGTTCCTTTGCTTTTTTACCTGCATAAATAATAGTGTCACTACATATTTGACATTTTAGGTACTCCGAAAATAAGTCTATGTTATCAAATTTAACCTCCTTGTTTATCATTGATATTGTGTTTCTGATTAGTGTCACATATTGTTCATCAATTAAGAGTTGGTTATTAAAATTCCATGTACCTTTACCTCTTTTTGGACTTTCATGTAGTTCTATCTCTAATGTAAGTAAGCTATGATCTGGTCCAAATACTGGTCTAATGTTTGTATTACTAATTTGTAACTGTAAGGCACTACAAATTAGCCAGTAATCTAATCTTGATTGTATGATGCCACCATTTGCATTTTCCCTTCTTGTAAACTGCTTTCTATTTTGGTTTCTAATGCACCAGATATCTGTTAATTCATAATTATCAATAAAGTCGAGTAAATTTTTGCCATAATCAGATAAATTTTATCAAACTCTGGATTGAGACAGGTATTGAAATCCCCTCCCACTGCATAACTGTGAATTTAGTTTCATATACTGTGCAATTTACTAACAGTGTTTGTCCATCAGTATCTTTGGTAATATTTGTCAATGTAATATCAAAGTTAATGGGTGTTTATATTGCAACACCCCTGCTATTTGACTGCACATGTAAAAAAATATTTTATTCCTACTGGTTTTCATCCAATTCAGTTGAATGAGTTTCTTGTAGAAGTATCATACCCTTGTAGTTAGTTTTGAGCCAATTGAAGAGTGCAAGACGCTGTGTTTTATCTCTCATGCCCCTACAATTTTATGATACAAGTGAAAGTGATTCTAGAGCATTAGACATCATATTATAGCAACAAATCAGTTATTTTAAATGATATGTTGAAAACTTTAGACATACTGCATATAATATTAGTATTTATATTTTCTACATGTACACACATACACATTAAATCACACTCAGCAATGTTGACAAAAACAGACAAATAACATAGAATGAAACAGGTTATCATGAACACAAAGATGTGATAAAGATCCGGTATGAAATGTGTCTGGACAATTTACAAGCAACCTATCTCTTTTAAGTCGTCATCATGATTTAGTCAACCACAAATCATTAATATGGCAAGAAACTTGAAAAATATGTTATCTTTGAAGAACAAACGATCAAACAAATAACTAAAAATACTACCGTAAAGGCGTAAACACTGTGATTTTTCAGTTAACATTTGTATTTATTCTCTCTTTAGCTTTAGTGTTTCTTAGAGTACACAGTATATTGTCAATAATAAATTAAAGAATTGAATGAATTTTGATCAGTGATAAAATTAATTTTAATAGAAACACCTACTGCATATAAGGAGACTTTATCTGTCAAATTTTGCAGTCTTAAGCCATAAACAATACAACATTAAAATGTGCATTGGCTATGAACTTTGACTACCTGTTACCTTAATCTAATATTAAATTTATGGGTAATGATAAATTTAAAACAACAAAAGCACATTCTTTATTCAAAAGACCGAGCTTTAATAGAAAAGATATATCTTGCATTGTAAGTAGAATAGGCCCAACGTATCCTCCTGCATGTCGTAAGAGGCGACTAATTGGGGGCAGCCTGTTTGCCGTGGGTTGCGATCCGTGTCAGTGGAAGAGAGGATCCTGGCTGTTGAGCTAATTCTTTGTTGCGGCATTGAGGAGGCAATACACAGCTTTGGCCTCAATTTCACTTAGTTGGAAGGTTAAGATGGCTTGGCTTAATCAATCGGCTGGTAGTGCCAAGCCCTAATGCTCCAAATTAGTGATGGCTTGTTGTTTCTAATGGTTTATACTGTTGTACTTGATTGTTGTATTCTGCTGGTGTTTGGTTTGTGCTTTTGTTTGGAGTATCTAGAAGGCAGCTACTTAACAGGTCAATCAAGGTTCACTTTTGTGGTCTTTGAGTATATTGCTAATGTATCTCTGATATCAGTGTGCAGAGCTCAGCTCCACACTAATATGATATCCCCTTGTTGGGCTCGAAGGGTGGGTGAAGAGCATTGGCAACGAAAAATATCTATGACATTATGGCTACTCAAAACTCACTATTGATTGATAGGAAAAGATCTAGACCTGATATTACGACTACGGACTTTGACTCTGCTCAGATTTGCTCATGGCCACATTTCTTGCTGATTAAAGGTACAGTTGATGAAAGACCCTTGTGTAAACTGTCACCATTTGCTGTTAACAAAGCCATTGTTGCTATACTTGGTTCCGATCCATTTAACAAAAAGAAGTTAAGGAATGGAAGCATTTTGGTGGAAATGGATAAGGAAACATAGAGCCAGAAATAACTGAAAACTACAAAATTGAATTTGACAATGGACAATGCTATACCAATTGATGTTTCACCTCATTACAGTTTAAACACTAAGAAAGGGGTCATTAGATGCCCAGACATAAAAGACTGTACCTGATGATGAAATATTAGAAGGCCTGAAAGTTGAAGGTATCAACAAGCTAGACAGGATTTCGGTATTTAGAGATGGACAAAGACAACCTTTATGGTGACATTTCAAAGCCAGACCTTACCTAAATACATCAGGGTGGGTTACTACAGGGTGGCTGTGTCACAGTTGTCCCGAATCCTGTGAGATGCTACAAGTGTCAAAAGTTTGGTCACACTAAATTTAACTGCAGGAAAAATGAAGTTTGCAATAAATGAAGTTCATACAGACTCTCAACAATGCACGAATGAAGCAAGATGTGTTAACTGCCAAGGAAACCATGCCTCTAATGATAAAACATGTCCGAAATGGAAAGAGGAAAAGGAAATTCAAAGAATCAAGGCAGAAAGAGGAATTTCATATACAGAAGCCAAGAAACAATTGGACATATTTAATTCTGTGAAAACAACAAATGCCCAAGCAGCTGCAGCAACCAAACCTGTGGTGAAAACAGCAACAGTGGAAACACAAACAGAAATGACTTGGCCAGATGGTTCAAAACAACCCAAAAAGTGTGCAGTTGAAAAACAGACAACTAAAGTGACTAAAACAAGTTCATCAAGTCAGACAAGTGCCTCTCAAAATGACCCCATTAAATTGAAAACTGTCGTGGCTTTAGGCCAAACTTTGAAGAAATTGAAAATTTAATTTCCAATTTTAAACCCTACATTTTAGCATTGCAGGAAACTCATTTTAAAGATACAGATATACTTTGATCATTATTTTAAAACTTGTATGTCTGAAGTAGATGGGAGAGCCATTGGTGGCTGCTGTATTTTTGTAAAGAAAGGTGTACCCCATGAGGTACTTGAGTTAGATACAGAACTGCAGGCAGTTGCTGTAAAAGTATCTCTACATAAAACTATAACTGTATGTAATGTATATATTCCACCACGTTTTAATGTTGCACAAAGTGATCTTGATAATCTAGTCAACCAGTTACCTGCACCTTTTCTATTTATTGGAGATTTTAATGCACATAGCGATTTATGGGGTTGTTCCTCATCTGACAGTTTAGGCAACAAGGTGGAACATCTTCTTGAATCCTCTAATATTTGTTTGCTTAATGATAAGTCACCTACCTACTTTCATCCTGCATCTGGTTCATTCACTTCAATAGATTTGTCTTTATGTTCTGCATCTGTTTTTCTTGATTTTGAATGGCAGGTCCATTCTGATCAGTGTGGTAGTGACCATTTTCCTATTTTTATTCATATAGTTAAGAGTATGCAAAAGGACAATGTTCCTCGTTGGAATTTTAAAATGGACGATTGGTCAAAATTCAAACTTCACTGTTCTTTGCATATCAATAGGCATAGTTTTACTGATATAACAGAAAAGTTTCCTGCATTTTTGGATAAATTAAATGATGTAGCAACAAAATGTGTGCCAAAGTCAACTGGACAGTCCACTGGTAGCTACAAACCATGGTTCAACAGTGAATGCCAAAAAGCTGTTAAAGCTCGTCAAAATGCAATGGATAAATGCCGTACAAATCCTACATCAGATAACATAAATGAATATAAAAAATGTCGAGCTAATGCTCGTAAAGTTAAGAAGACACACCAAAATGCACACTTGTATATTTATTTAATAGTAACATATAAACATACTTATATATTTGTACATTTATGAAAATGACTAAATGGTTATAAAACCAAGCTAAACAACTTTTTCAAAAGTGACCCCTATTTATTCATTGGATATATATCTTTGTTTGATCATGGTATTTAAATACTAAATAAATCCTAACCTCTCCACGTTATTGAAGTAATCTTCAGGAATAAACAGTATTGAAATTTAGTGATGTTGTTATTTCAAATGAAACCAAAATCTAATCATTAGACATTGTATCTTTGTTTAATGTTTCTTCAATGAACTTAAATAAAATTACTAACCTCCATGACAAAACTTTTTCAGAGATACTTGTGCAGTTGTATGTTTATTGAAGTGACAAAATAGTATTGAGACAAGTAACCAAACAGGATTAATAAGTTACAAATAAACAAAAGTCTGATATTGAAAAGAGTAACATACCTATTTGCATATTTAATGTTAACGGAAATTTCCTATAGAAAAAGAAAAAAAAACACAAAAAAAACATCAGCTTAAATTGAACCAAAATGTATTCCATTTTATGATTTTACATTGCTTGTTTTATAATTCATATTTACAGCCTAAAAATGCCACTTGTTTCTCTAATATAGTTGAAAATCTTGACCAGACAATATTAAAACAGTACATTATTTCTTGTTATAAATTCAAACAAGTTCTAACATATTTGCTACCATATATGTTCACATATTCAGTTAGTTATGTAATCACTAAAATGTCACTGAAAGGACACTACAGAAATGCTTGTACATTTGTGTATCTCTGAAAATTAGACAGCAAACTGTACTAAAAAAATGATCAAAATTATTTATTTCAAACAATGTATCATACTTATTTACTGTTCATATGCTTGATTATTAATCAAATCTTTGAGAAGACACTCACCAAAATGACACATTTGTGTATTTTTGAAAGTGATAACCAAACATTGCTAAATAAACCACTAAAAATTATTCCTTCAGATCAAAACAAAATTTATTCATTAGACAATTTATCCTTTAAATGTTTATCAACCTAACACAAAACATTTGCCTCTCAAACACTGCAATGTTTGCTTTAAATGTTTATCAACCTAACACAGAACATTAGCCTCTCAAACACTAATGGAAATGTTGAAATGGTACTAAAACTGACAAATCAATTGTTTCAAACTCAAAGGTCTAGAAGAGTGCAATGTGAAGTACTTATTAACTGGTCACATACACTTGATTATAAAAATCATTTAAAACAAAACATTTGATACATATTTATATATCATACATTTATGAAAATGACTAAATGATACTACAACTAAGCAAAATAACTTTTACTAAAGTGACCCATATTTGTTCAATGAATATATCTTTTTGATTGTGATATTTAAATACCAACTGAAAACATTAATCTCCAGGGTATTGAAGAAATCTTGAGAAGTAAACAGTATTGAAATTTATTGACATTATTATTTCAAATGAAACCATAATCTGGTCATTGGAGATTGTATCTTTATTTAATGCTTCTTTTATCAACTTAAACAAAATTACTAACCGCACATGTCAAACAATTTCACTGAAGAAGTTAATTATGATTATCCTATGTTCTCTTTCTTGATCGCTTTTTGAAGAGTTTGCCACTAATGGTTTGTCTTTAGTTCATCCCTCACCTCAGTAATGATTTCACCCAGCCAGTTGGATCCTCTCCATCTTTTGGGATCCTTCCAGTCATTACTCTTTAAATTCAAGCTTATACCCCACACTTTGTCATATTCATTTGCTTCCACAAATATCCCACTGGTAGTCTTGAGATAAGTACAGATGGCTGGATTTTGAACAAATTTTCTCAGCACTGCATCCTTCATTACAATCTTTGCACGATTATTCTTCCACATCTCGTATCTTTCTGGATTGGACTTAACCAACTTATCTCCAATATACTTCATTGCGACTGGGTCGGATTGAAGCATTACATGTTTTGCAGCTTGTGGATCTTTGAAGAACAGACATAATTCATGCTGATACTTTTGCTCCACGCAGTTATAGAAAGTACCTTCTTGAACAAATGGTGAAGGGAAGAAATTACTGTATATAGACACTGGCTGTTGTATTGTTATCATTGCGGGTCCCTTTGTTGTAGTAACTAAGATGCTGCGCTAGCTCATAAGCCTGTGAGTATGAATAAGTGCTGCCTTTATAGGACACTCTGTCATGTATAATTTTTGCACCTTTGTCAAATTTTCTGGCTTCAATGAACATAGGGAGAAGTTTTCTTCTGTTTACTATCTCACTAGGCAGGTCTTCCCTTATAAAGCATTTGGTCTCTTTTGGCTCCAGATTCTGTTTCTGTCTTTTTCAAGTAAAAACCTAGCAATGATTGGTCTGGATTTTGTACCCTTTTTACCTGTTCTATGACATCTGACAACAGTCATATTCTGGATTCATGTTTATCTATTTTTAGCTGGTTCAATAAGAAACTGTGGAGAACACTGAGGGTATCTTCGTTTGATGTTTCTTCAATACCTTCAAACAAGATATTATCTTTTCTTGAATAGCTCTCCTGTAATAATACATGTTCTTTCAAGGTTTTATTTTCTTGCTCTACTGCTTTTATTTCACATTCTAACAGTCCAATCAGATCCTGAGTATTCTCAAGTTCCTTTATCTTGAAATCAGTTTCTTCAAATTTTTTCTCTTGTATGCTTAACTTGCTGTCAATCTCTTCATATTTTTTATTCATATTTCAAACATCTGACTTTAAACTTTCCAAACTATCTTTTATCTGAGTAATTTTATCTGTCTTTTTACTTATACCTTCCAATTTTGTCAGTAATTTTTGCCACTATGCATTGGATAATATAACTTTTTTTCCTGAGATTTTACCTTCTAGGATATCTTCTTGATTGTGCTGTAGAGAAGTAGCCATCTTGAAGTGTTTGGTGATGCTTTTGACTCTTTTTTCCTCTGGAGACAATTTCTCAGTGCCTTTATTTAACTTCCTTTTGCTTTTAGCTTTTCTAGAAGGCATATTCCATCTTTATATGTTTCTTTTTATACCACTCACATAAGGCCTTGGATAGTCTGTAGAATTATAAATATGAAGCACTAAGGTCTATTTCATTTATGGTTAGATAGTCCATAAAACTGTTGAAATAATAAACCACAAAACTCTGTTTTATGGTTGGCTATATAGTCCACAAAATTGTAAATATGAAACGCTAAAGTCCTAAGTATGGTGTGTCCACAGTACACAATTCAGTATCTACAGAAAAAACGAGTACCAAGAGACTAAAAGAAACAACAAAGTTTGTGGCCTATATAATGGTCCTGGTTTCTCCAAGTGATTGATTTAGGATGAAATACCAGTCAGTTTTGTTCACATAATAAACACCTTAGTCACACAATGGCTATCCACAATTCATGCATTTCCCATTTTATGAAAAACAGCACAGTCAGTGGCCCAGATGGTGGTTTTGATATCTCCAAGTGACTGATGTAGGGTGAATTAATAGGTCATTTTGTCTACATAATAACACCTTGGCCACACAAAAGTCAGTCACAATATGGTTCAATTAATATTGTAATATTAAAACAAATGCATGTGCAATCAATACTTTATCTAAAAGCACAGTTATTTAGCTCAACTTTTAGTAAACATTATACTATTTTATGTCTATGATATAATCTTGTTGTTACTATCCCATTTTCACACTCAAATCATTTCTAGATTCTTTCCTTTTTCCCCCAAAAAACTTCAGCTTTTTTAAACTTCCATGTGTTCACTTCCACACCAATATGTAATAAAACTTGCTCACAGTTTTCATTCTTGGTTTCCTTGATGCCCCAAGGTTTATTGTTGTTTTTCCTTGAATAAGTCTCTTGGCTGAGTAGCTTTTCCTTCAAGATTTTATTTTCTGCTTCTAGCTCACTTACTTTTTGTTCAGGAGTTAAGGCTTTTCCAATGATATGTAGTTGCTCAAGTATAGGTTCAAGGTTGGAGTCTATCAATTTACTTAAATCTGACAGTGAAAAGGTACCTGAAGGACTGAATTCCATCTCTGTGTTAGGTATTTTTGAGGCAACTGGAGTACTAAAACAGTTTTCTTCTGTCATTATATCCACAGCCAAAGTCTTACAATCAACTGCAAAAAGGCAATTACTGGTTACAGTTATTATTGATATAGTTTTCTTTTACTTTTAAGACACTCACAAGTAGAATTTCACAGTAGTCTGATCACAAATAACCACTCTCATTAAATGTTAAATCAAAGAAGACTCTATGTAATGTGTACAATTCAATCACAAATGTTTCGTTTAGATTTATCCACATCTCTTTCAAACTGGATGCCCTTTATGCAATCTCCTTTCTGTTCACAAACAATTGGGAACGCAATTCATCTTTCACTAAATGTTAAACCAAAGAAAACTTCATATGTTTACATTTCTATCACAAGTATTTGGTTTGACTTTATCCACATCAATCTTTAACCCTTTCTGTGACATAAAGGGCAAATTTTATTTATTTATTTGGGGTTTTACGTCGCTTTCAACACTGTACAGGTCATATCACGATGGGTAGTTGGAAGGGCAGAGGAAACCAGTATATACAGTTCGTTAGGGTTCTGTACTGTAAACTGCTGACCAGCGGCAAGCAACTACCAGCTTTCCCACTTGAGGCCGTGCCGGGAATCGAACCCCGGCCTCAGAGGTGGGAGGCCATAAAGGGCAAAACAAAGGAATCTACACCTTCTGTTTTAATGATATGAAGCTTTCATTTTACACAACAATATTGCCTATATTAACTTGACACACAATTTAGAATTTGTGGCTTAAAATTTCTAGGTATGTGCCTCTTCAATCCTTCTAAGACACTCACTGAATATCCTCCATCTATTATTTTAAACCTTGTTGTAATTTATTTTGCCTTTTGTTTCTTAAAACATTGCATGATAAGAAATTTTCCAGAGCACAGCTTTTCCCTTACCACTCCATCAAAACACACAAAAACCCCAGACTAACACAAAATTAATATTCCTTTCTTTCTGACATCCAGGGACCACCATGGCTTTTAAACTCATAAATCATTATGGACAGTCAGAGCCATGACACCTGGCCATTGGACTGCCTCTGGTCCTACCTAACACAGGGCCATTACATATCTGATAGAAATTTACTACTATTTCAATCTCAGTTCCTACCATGAATACTCACATTGGGTAATCCAAGTTAATAAAGTTTATTCTGGTTCACTATTTTAAATATCCAAAGATAAAATGAAAAAAAAGTAAAAACAAAGAGCATTTAAAATAAATACAGTCTGTGAGCCAGGATCACAAACTTGGCCCACCGGTACCATTAAGAGGAATAACTGTTTTAGTGATTTTTGATATGGTATACACCCCTAGTTATAGAATATTGGTGATAGCATTGGATTGGTGGTAGCTTATTGTGTGTTGTCACACGATATATAAACCTACTTAGAATCATGCTTTTGAAAAGTAGATATAGCACATAATAATGTGTCTGACTTCAAAATGAAGCAAACAATAGTAACCATATGACTTTGGCATTACTTTGCATGATACCATCACATTTGTACCATCACAACTTTTATTTTTGTGTATTTTAATGGCTAGATGATTTTCATTTACAGAATATGTAATGATCAAGCTTTAATGGGTGTACAACATTATTAATGCAAACTGTTGTGGTGCACAGTCAGATACCGCTGTATGAATTTGCTGCTATAGAGCACCACTGGGAATGTTAATGCTAGACATCATACTAAAATTTGACTAAGGCCACAAATCAGAGTTTTTTCCGTGGAGTTTTAACCATCAAAGTTAAAAATAATGAGGAAGCAGTTTTAGCCATGGTAACCGTGTGTGTCAATGGGTCAAATCATTTGCATAGATGCAGGACATGGTTAGCATCTCTACAGCCAAAGCAGTCCCCAAAAGTATTGCCTTTGACCTATGAAGGCATACAAACTGGTAGCATTACTATGTAAACCTTCAAGGTTGAGAAACTGGAAAAGATTTTACATCAAAGAAATTCATGACTCTATGAAAACCAACAAGAAAATGTGCAAGAAAAGAGAAGTAAACTCAAATTTGAGGGTAGGTATATTGTAAGCAGACAGCTCTCTGTTGACATTGTAGTGATTGCACAAGGACAAAGTCTATGTATGGAAGGTATCCTTTCTCATGGTCTGGTCTACACAAGGATTACTAAGAAAGACAGTGCTACTTTGGTCACAACGTTGCAGAAAAATGTAAGAAAAAAATCTCTGAAGCAGTGGTCCAAAGAATGAAAGTTATCAAGTAAATTTTTTGGAGAAATTGCCACAACAATTATGAGTATGGCTCTGGCATAAGGTAGTCATAGTACCAAGATAATTGTTCCATTTGACTCCTAGAAGAAAAAGTATTTAGTACAATGGAAGATCCCTACAAATTGATGAGAGTATTCTTGAGTTGCAAGTTATCACAAAGAGACCAAATATAAGGCAGTGGAGTTTCCAGACCAAAGTCAGTGCTTTTTATTGATCTTTGTAAACTCTTGTTTGGAGTTCTTCAAGGTTCTGTTTTGGGCCCTTTGCTGTTTTCACTGTATACTACCCCCTCTTGGTGATTTGTAAACACAAAGGTATTAAGTTTCCTTTGTAACTGATGACACCCAACATTATGTGCATTTGTGGCACAAGAATGTCTCTTCTGCCTTTGAACAGTTGAACAGCTGCATTCATGCTGTAAAAGGGTTGAAAGTCAACCAGTAAACTGACATTGTTTCCCAATAAGACTTAGTTTATACTCTTTAGTTCAAAAAGACAGACTGGTAGATTGAAGGCATGTTTCCAAACTAACATCTTTGGATTAGGGTATTTGCCTTATATAATTAACTGTATGTTAATTGTATTTCGACTGTAAAACTATTTGACTCAGTCTTATCGGAGGCTTTGAATTATCTGCATCTAGACTCCCTGAAGTATTTTTGGGGTGTGCTGTTGCACCTGTGTTTTGCACCGGTTCTGCACCTGTGTTGCACAGGCGTAAGGCTTGAAACTTAAGACTTGCAGTAATGCTGCACCTGTGCATGGACCAGGTTCACTGGATTTTTGGGAGTCTAGGTAAGTAACATCCTTAAAAAACTTTTTGTATGAGTTTTTAGATGTTGTTTTAACCGTTTTATTAATTTTTTTTTAATAAATTCTGTTTTTTTAAGCTAGACTATTTTTGTTATCTATAAATAATAAGTGGTGAGTATATGTGCCTCATTCCCTAGCTTGTTGTTTAAGCATTTTTAAAGGTAACCACTAAATATGGATATAGTCTTTCTGTTTATTGTGATTTTGGTCATTGAGCGATGATGTAATTTGCTCTAGTGTTGGCCCGCTTAAGTCAGATTTATATGCATAATTAATGATCAGATTAATTTTTATGAATTTTCAATCATTTTTTGATTTAAGTCTATAATAAGCCATACTTTTCTTTGTATAAATTACAATATATCGAAAATAGTGCAGCTATGTAATAAACACTGGTATAAAAAGAAGTATTAACTTCAATTCTTAAGAAATTACATTCACATGATTCATATTTTAAGGGGGCCATGGTGGCACAGTGGTAAGATACGTGCCACCCAACTCTGAGATCAGAGTTCAAATCCTGGCCTTTGGTTATAGGTTTGCTTTTGATGTTCCCATCATGTGGAATGCTCTTCCTGGTGAGATTCGTGCACTCCCTATTGCCTCTTTCAGAAAGATTAAATCCTACGTCTCCACCAAGGCATATCCACCTTACTCTTGATATCTCCCAGGCATTCACCTTGGTGCTTGAACCCTTTTCCCTCACTGGATACTGAAATTGGATGACTGTTTTGGTGCTGTTACTCCTTAGAGTCCCTTAAATAAATGGGACATTAAATGCTATAAAAGTGCAACTAGAAACTGTGTCTCATTGCAGTGTATCCCCGGAAGGAACATGGTGTAACCTACATACAGAGGATCCTGTCATTTTGAAAATGACTGGTGATGCAGCTAAGATATCTTTGTTAATGGCATGAATTAAAGAGGTTATATATGTGTTATTTGTATTAGCTACAGGATGATCTCCCTTCTGTATGTGAGTACCAGACCAAAATGTCAAAAATAGCCTTAAATTTGACCTTCAGGAGGCTGTCATTGGTCTTATATTCGAAGACTTCAGCCACAAAACAACAATCTTTGAGGTCTTACCCATATATACCTAAATCCCAAAGTTGAAAGGTAAAGGGTGGAAACTGGAGAGTGAGGGGACAAAGCTGAGCAGTTGATGAAACATTGAAGAATGGAAGGCCAGCTGGCACCTGATACTGTCTTCAATCTGTTGGCCTCCAACTGGGCCAAAAATGTTCACTCCAACTGTGCCAAAAATGTTCACTCCCAAGATGTGTATGTTGCAATGTACTCAGGTGCATTGGCATGAAGGATGTGAGAATCAAGCATCTATGTAAAATAATTGAGAGAGTTTAGATAAGGAACTGATGGTTAATGAAGACAACTATTATGATTAATAGGTTTGGAGTCCAAATAAAGGGTTGCAATTTTATATATACTGTGAAATAAGCTTCCCCTTGATTGTTTATAGGGTTAGAGAAATGTTGCTTAACATTTGAGTACTTAACTAATGCCAATTGCACACTGAGTTATGTATATGTATACATGTGTTAAAGTATTATACAAATATATAAAAATGTTCTAACTGAACAATTTTAAAGGTAAAGTAATCATATATTTCACAAATTAAGGCAAAAAAAGACATTCAATTAACTTCATTGAATAAAAATAACATAAATCATAAGAAATCATAAAACACAAGAAATCATGCCAAAAAATGTACCATTTAAGGGTAGAGATAAGATTGTCTGCTGTACTGAGGTGAATATAGATTTTACAGAATATATAATTAGTTAATTGAATTGCTAAATACATTCTGAATAAATCCAGCATGATATTACATGTCATAGAGTTATTTTAGAATTTGAAACATTTCTAAAGTAATCAACCAAGATTTTTTATCAAAAACAAAATAATTTACTTCTGCTGGAAATCAGGCATGTACTAGAATAACCTCCAAAAACACAGTTTTTAATCTAAAATATAAATTATTTGATGGCAAGGCTTTCAAACTTACTATTATTGTGGCAAATCATAATGTTGAAGGATCAGTTTTGACCAAATTCCAATAAATTGAGTATGTGTGCATTATATTCATATTATCCAATTTACGAAATATTCATATTAGGAGAGTGATATAAAATTCATGGTAGCATACATAAAGCTACCACTAAGACACTGCTATAATATATTTTCTAACTCTATTTGTGCATACCTTTCAAAAATTACCATGAGCATTATTCCCTAATTTGGTACTGACCAATCATGATGGCTCATGGAGTAATCAATTTTGAGCTTTCAGAGCTTCACTCCTTCATCAGAATAAAAATACAATTGTTTAAATTTGAAAGAGATGTTGTTTTGTGTAACTAGACAAAAATACCTTACAATGACATTTAAACAAACCAAATCATGTCATTGTTACTAAAATACATTTTTAGTCATATTTACATCATAATTCACAAGATGACGCCACAAAAATTATTTTTACTAATAGCCAAAGTTAAGATCATTTCAGAGTACAAGTTTTGTATGAAAACATCAATGGTAATTTGACCAGGAAAATCATAGTATAACTGTTATCTCTGTTACAATTTGTTTAATTTTAATTATTATACTGGGTTTAGAGTAAGATATTAAATGAGTAATGCAACATAGAATGTATGTAAATTTATCCCATACTAGTGTTTACCTCTTAGTGCCTGTATTTTACCTTGACATTCATTATAGGGCACTGTTGCCAAAAAGAATGTGTACATTTGTGAAATCACATTTTATCCTACTATTTATTTGTTTATTTATTTATTATACTTAAGTAGAACCTCGATTATCTGGCCCTCTATTATCCTAATCTCCGGATTAACCGAACAAAAATCGTGTATATATTAAATTATTATTTTAGAAATTTAGCACTTCTTTTACCCTGGGTACAACAATATTTGTATTTATTTGATTTATTTGGGATTAGCGTTGCTTTTACCACACTGTAACAGTATTAGTTTATCCATAAATTTATGTTTCTTACCTGAAATTTCAAATGTGTTGTCTTGTTCATTAAACACTGTTCCATTCCAGCTTTCTCCAATCAGCAACAGTCTTGGGCATTGGCCTAAAAGGAACTATCTACTTTTAGTAAATATAGTAATATGTTTAATGCTATATTTTCTTCATACAACTAATTTTCCATTTTCCCGAACACAATTACTAATTCTATCCCCTTCTCACTTGAGAGGTATTTATTCCTATATCACAAAATGTGGTGAAAAAATTGCAATACATTAACTAAGTTGTATAATTCCAGTGTTTGACCTGTGTTGGACTATTGCCAAAAAGCTGAGAAAATTCGAAATCATACTATACGTTTTTACCTTGGACTGCATAGAAATGCAGAAATAATAAAAATATCCTTAACAAGGACAATTTTCTAATGCGGCTTACAGAACCTTGCATCAGACTATTAGGCATTACGGAATCCTGTATATAGGGAATCCTATATTTATGAATATAGGGGAATAAGGAATAGAGAATCCTATACAATAGGGAATCCTATATGTACAACATATTTTAAACAATAAATAGTAGTGACAGCTTTGAAAATGACCAGGAAATAAACATTACCCAATTGGAAGTAAACTTTGACATTATGTGTAATGAATGCCTTTCAGAGTTACCATCAAAGCCTAAAAAAATTTATTTGGATCTGTGTGCACATGTGTTTCTTGTGGCTGTGCAAAAAGTTACTGTTAAATGAATCACAGAATCATTTTCAACAAATAATGTGTAAATATCGACTATATCGATTATACTAGAAATACAGATACTCTGGTATGATTATTTGAAAGGTGAATTATTATTCAGGTCAATCAGGTAAGGGCTTATAGTTGTAGCTGTAATTTTAGTAGTTTTAGTTATGTTTATTTAGTTGTTTATTATTTATATTTTTGGTCATTGCATTTAATATGGAAATTGATATAGTTTATGTAATATAAACGTGATATATGATTGGCTGTGATGTAAAATGGTATTTGTATTATAAAGTAATTAATTTATTATGTGAGTTAACATTTATGTGTATCCAGCAGTTCCGTCGTTATAATGGTATTTATTATTATTTGTACAGGTGTATTTTCTGGTCAATGATGGACGACAACTGCTAGTGCTGATTGTTCGTTGATTTGTCATGGTAGTCCACTGCATGTAGGTAGGAAATAAAGCTTTTAGTTAAGCTTGAGTCTCATTTCACCGACAACCAACCCCTGCATGTCCAGAGCTGTTACAGAGTGGTAATAGTGTGCGCCGACATTGGAGCCCCTAATGAGATACAAAATTGCTAAACTAAGATCTGATTATTGTCTACTGATGCCGATCCCCCTGCCTTAGGTTCCTACAAAAATAAGTTTGTTTCTTTCTGGACCATGTCAGAGGACAAAGTCTTTAAAATCATTAAGTCCACACCAAATAAACCATGTGACTTGGATCCAATCCCAACATCATTGGTCCTTGATTGTATGAGTGTACTCTTGACTCCTATTACAAATATTGTGAACTACTCCCTACAGGAGGGCAGTTTCCCATCCTGTTTCAAGACTGCACATGTCACACCCTTGCTGAAAAAAGCTGGTCTTGACAGAAACATTCTCAAGAATTATCGACCAGCATCCAACCTCAGCTACATCTCCAAAGTCATAGTGAAAGCTGTGGCTAGGCAGATAAATTAGCACATTGCTCACGAGGGTATATCCAACGAAAATCAGTCTGCATATACAGTTTTTCACTCAACTGAAATGGCATTGCTAAAAATACAAAATGACATTGCCACCTCAATGGACAAGGGTGCAGCTGTTGGATTAGATTTGTTGGACTTATCTGCAGCCTTCGATACAATAGACCACTCAATCCTATTCAACTGCCTTCATCACTGGTATGGCATTGATGGGGTTGTGCTTAAGTGGGTTCAGTCATACCTCAAATCAAGGAAACAGTGGATCAAAATAGATAGACATCTTTCAGATGCTTTTCAAATCCCTTATGGGGTTCCCCAGGGCTCAGTTCTGGGGCCACTCCTTTTTACCCTATATACAAACCCTCTCAGTTTAGTCATATCTAAATTCAATGTGACCCATCACTTATATGTAGATGACACACAAATTTACTTGGAACTTGACTCTAGGAACTTTGATTCTAGTATCACTGAACTGACAAATTGCCTTGAGGCCATCCAGGCTTGAATGGGAAATCATAAACTTAAATTAAATCCTGACAAGACAGAATTCATAGTGATTGGTGATGATCAAATTACAAGCTCCCTGAAGTCATCTTTCTCTGCTTGGCAACATCATGGAACCAGCTGAATCGGTCAAAAACATTGGTGTCATCCTGGATGCTGAAAATTCAATGCAAAGACACGTGGCTAATCTATGTTGCATAAGTTACTACCATCTCCGGGAACTACGAAGGGTGCGCAGGTACATAAATCATGAACAGCTGTAAAGGTGGCAAATGCCTTGGTTAGCAGTCACCTGGATTACTGTAACTCACTGCTTTACAACACAAAAAAGGCATTTACTGGCAGACTACAGAGAGTTCAAAATGCCTTATGTCGTACGGTGTGCAAACTTAATAAATATTGTCAAGTCACACCCTTCCTGCACAAACTACACTGGCTCCCCATTCATTACCGTATATTGTTCAAATACAATCTCCTTACTTATAAAGCAATACATTTCAGCCAACCTCCATATCTTTCCTCTCTGATTAGGTGGAGTGATCTCATATGGGGCAGTCACGTATCAATTTCCTCATCTAAACCAAATAAACACTCAGGGTTGCGCAGCTTCACAGTAGCTGCTCCCACAGAGTGGAACAAGCTTCCTCAAACTATTAGAACCATAGAAAGCATTTCTGGTTTCAGAAAACAGTTGAAAACATATCTTTTCAGACTAGCCTATCCTCCACCATTCAATGCTGATATGGAAACAGACCTCTTTTTGGAACTGGACTATCCCTTTTTGGACATCAGTGCCTTAGAGGATGTTTACATCAATTTTGGCACTTTATAAGTGTTACTCACTTACTTACTTACCTTTATGAATGAAAACAATGTGAATTAATCAGAATTTGAAGAATAAATTGAATATTTTATTGATAAAATCAGACAGCTATAATAATATCAATACCCAAACAAACAAAGGGTACACATGTACTTTAGGCAAGGAAAATTGAGAATGAAGCCACCTGGCTAATATTAGAACAGTATTGACAGATTTGTCAGAGCTCAGCCAAATCAACAAGTGCACAGAGCTTCGGGTAACCTGTTTGTTCAACTTTAATTAGACAAAGAAAACTTTCCTTGACTCTTAATAATAAGGTAGAAAAAATGTTAATAAGAGAACAAATCTAGGGGGTGTTATGTTTAAATCACATTGGATATTGGATAAGTGTGTCAGCATAGTAAATAAACACTGTCTGAAATCTAATATTTTGAGTGTGGACAAATAAATCTTTACTTGACCCTCAACAAGAGGGCCTAGTGGTTAGCAAGTTTGGCATCAAACCATAGGCTGTCACTTCTCTGGGTTCGAGTTTTACAAGTGACACTGCTGAGAACCTGTCCTAATATGATGAAACATTTGTAACAACTATGATGAAAGTACCTGAAATTCTCTTACTCTCAAAACAATGTTGAAGCTGATATCAGAATCGACATGGCTGACTGAATGGGCCAAAAGGCAGTAAACCCAGGCCAATAATTGTTTCATTTACAACACACCAAGGAAAGATTACAACAATGTCCTACTCCAAAACTTTAAAAGCAACTCCATATGCCATCAGTGAGCAGTTATCAGTCTCAGTTTGTGAGCGATGCACAGCACAGATCCCTCTAATGGCCAAAATTAGAAAAGAAGCTCACAAAAAACAACTCCAAAGCCAATATCAAGCTTGTGAAGGACAAATGTTTTATGACCAATCAGCTGATCAAATTTGAGTCAGTCATTTATGTAATAGATTGCAACCATATCCAACATACACTTTCATGTACTGTCAAAAATAGCATCTTTCAAGGCCATCACTGTGTACATTCTGTACACACAAATGGAGGTAAATCAAGTACTGAGGTCATTGTACCATGGTGATACTGCAAAATGTAATAATGATGGAGAATGGAGTGCCAGCCAGATACTTATGGATCTGTTACAAGATAAAGACATCACTGAAGGAATATTGCTAGTAACTCGATAACACAGGGACAAATAGTTCATGCAGCTCTCCCTATGGAATAGTGTAATAAAATCTTATTACCAAACATTTGTTGTAAATAAATCTACATTCATATTTCACACACCATATAAAATCTAATATAGACATGTTAATGTAAGATAGTACAATGGAATATCCTACACCATTCACACAAACATTAAAAAGATTCTGATAATCAATTTTATTCTTGAAATGCTATGTTGAGAATGCAGTGTAATTGATAATGGAGAAACTTTTTACAGCTAAATAATTATTATAGACTTATTACTAAGTCTTCTTGTAATCTGTTTAAATTCTTGAAATATGTTTGGTAAAAAAACTGTACCTTTTTGGCCTATGTTTCTCTATTCAAAAACACAAATCACTTGTACTCATAGAAGTAATATAATGAAAAACCTGTTATCAGTATGGGAGTTATGGTGTCAGAGGTAGGGTCAGCAGTAGACAACATTACTAGTTGACTAGGGCTCATTTCATATACAGAATGCTGTGTAATTAACTAGGTTCCTAAAAACACATCATTGTTGACTAAAATTCTGTAAATTAAATAAGATTTACAGCTAGTTGTTTATGGAGAATATAGTTTAATATTATGGTTCTAACAAATCTAGAAATTGAACTACCAACTACTTTTTACGTTACATTGTACTATGTTCCTTTTAAGGAAGCTCAAATATATATTAAAACTTTCTGTGGGGAAACAAAATAAATTATTTTCCATTGAATATTTAAAATGTGAAGATTCCTTCACGAAGCCTCCATGTCAACCTCTGTCTTAACTGTGTGTGTTTATGTTTATCATTTTTGTTTATTTCAAAACCTTTTTAACTGGTTCTGTTTTCTGAGTATAGTATTTGTGTTGTATACTTTATGTTGTATAATTACTGTAATATGACTGTAAATATACTCTCTATCTGTGTCCACAAATACTGTAATGCAAAACTACGTTTTCAAAAAATTGCATGCACAACTTATTATTCCCACTCCTCCAACATGACTGTAATATATATGGTACTTCTTGCCTGTGGGGTTTTTCTCAATGAGTCAAATAGTCAATAACCTTAAAGTATCATCTGCAAACTATCAGGGATTGCAGAGTAAAGAAAAAGGTAACATCTAATTTCATTTTAAAGACAAAAATGATCACATTGTTTGTCTTCAGGACACATACTTAATTGAAAAGGAAATTAAAGATGAAATTTTATGTTTTCATGTTTGATGACATGTTTTTGATGTCTTTCTGATGTTTATGCTACATGACATAAGGATCAGTTGTTACGTCACAAATTTTCATTTATGATGTAGAAAGGATGCAGGGATTGCTTAGTGATGGTACTTTTATATGTTTATGTATTTGAATTGGTTTGTTTGTGAGGCTCTGAAACGTCAATAAATTGATAAATTTGCTCTTTTACAACAGCATTTCTTTTACTTGTGTGTTTGAAGAAACAAATAGCAAAGTAGCATATTTGAAAGTTTGTTTAGTTTAATAAAGTTGGTACAAAAACATAGTTTCAGTAGCGAATGTATTTAAAATTTTGAGCTGCTTGTTCTATGTAGTCCCTTTTATGATTAATTAATATATGACATATGCTCTCATGATAATCAAAGATAAAGCTACATCTGACACCACATCTGGTCTTCCTAATTTTTGCTAGATTAAAACCCAAATTACATCAAAATTTTCTTACTGAAATTCTTATTCTTACTAAAAATTAATAGATTGTTTCGTGAAATGCTATCAGTAATCAACTTAAAAGGGCTAGAGTAAGGTGTTCTTAAAATCTAAAGCTGTAAAGTGTCTGTAGGAATATTGATAGATTGCTGATTGTGATAACTATTATTCACAAACTGGTGGTACAATGATAGGCACACTATTCGGGCCAGAATACTCTTGTTTGGCTGTGAGGAAACAAGAAATTGCAGTCTCTGAAGCATATGATGGTCCTTTCCCTGAGTTTCACAAATGATATATTGATGATATTTTGGGTGCTACTTCCATGACTGGAGAAAATCTTGATAGATTTATTAATTTTGTCACCAATTTCCACCCATCCTTTCAATATACTTTCACAGTTTCTGAAGTGAGTGTAAATTTCCTTGACATTAAATTGTGCATTAAAGCAGATGAAATCAACACATCTGTCTACTACAAAGAAACTGAGTCGTACTTACCTTAAATATAGCTCTTCCCATTCAAAGTCATGCAAAAAAACTACTGAAACTCTATCTTTCTCTTTTGACTTCGAATCCTGCTTATAAGAATTTAGGTGCTTCAAATGGAGAAATTGTAAAAATGGAATAGCATTTTTGAAAAAGAAATGAACAGGGTTATCCTCAGCCTTACATACAACTCTCACAGTAAGATAATCAAAGACATTGTTGAAAGAATTTTTACATGTTAAATCTTGATGAGGAAGTGGGCTATTTGTTTCAAGAAAAACCTCTGATTTCGTACTGTGGGGACTGGAACATAAGAAACATGCTGGTTCACTCTAAATTCAGTTCAAAAGATGTGCCTGGCATGACTTTGCCATGTGGCAGAAAACGATGTCTTGCATGTTCCTTTGTTTTTACTGAGGTACACATAGTTAAGTCACCATTTGGTATGGACAGGGACAATGGAATTGTAGTATAACTGTTATCTCTCTTACAATTTGTTTAACTTGAATTAGTATGTTGAGATTATTGATTTCCATTGTCATAGTTAAAATTACATGAATTTGAGAAATTTTAATTTTTTTGACATCATAGTAAAAAATTTTAAAGAAATTTAAAAATTTTTTTAAATTTTGATTTTTGTGATGTCATAGTAAAAAATTATTTTCTGTGACGTCATCTTGTGATTTATAATATAAATATGACTGTTTAAACATAATTTTTGTTTAGTTACACGTAACAACAACTTTTTTTTTAATTTAAACAGTTGTATTTTTATTCTGATGAACGAGTAAAGCTTCAAAAGCTCAAGACAAAATTTAAATATTTTAAATGCTCTTTGTTTTTACTTTGTTTCATATTATATTTGGATATTTAAAAGTTGTGCACGTAAAGAACTCACATTAAATATTTCATTACATTAAATATTTAAGTATCCAGAGTATTTTTAGAGCAAAAAAAATGCTCTTTGATATTTAATCAAATTAAATTATATTCAATAAAAGTTGGGAGTAATGGAAAAACCTATTTGTGTAAATAGTAGATTTCTATGTAACTTGGAATATTGTATGTAGTCATTAGAACCAAAGTTTTTTAAACTCTGCAATTGGAACAATAAAAAACTTAAACTTAAACTTATTGCTGAAAGCAATTAGAAGTAAGAAGTTCAAAATATGTATGAATTTTGTATATGAGGGAGAAAAGAAGCCAATTGTTAAGTACAACTATGTAAGTGTTAAAATGAAATGTTAAAGCCACCTGACTGTTTATCTGTCATATTTAATTTGTAGTGACTATTAATAAGCCTAAAGAGGCTTGACATTTTGTTGTGCAAGTAATATTTTAGGTCAAATAAATAAATAAGTAAATAAATAATGCTTTAACAGTGACCCTATGGTACTCACTGCAGTGTGTTTCATCACTCTCATCTTGACAATCAGGAAAGCCATCACACCGTCTCACAAGAGGCACACACTCCTTTTGATAGAGGCAGGAAAATTCTTCTAAGTGACAATTCCTTAGTGCTGAAAAGACACCCTACCAATGTATACTCAGTGCTTATCTGAGCACGTCAAAGGAACATGATATACTATATCACTGAGGAATTTTTTTAATAAATAGGTAAATTTGTTTGATACAGCCTATTTTACATTACACTGCTCAATTTGACATATAACTATTTACCATAATTCAAAAAGCGCAATATATATATATATCTATCATTGCCATTGACAGTTACAATGTAGTTACTGTATTTACATTTTGCTTCCTCTGGGAACATTTCTTTAACTTTGTGATACCAGCCCTTCTCAGCAGCTGCAGTGAGTCTGAAAAGTGCATTATGGGAAAATTTGTATTTTAAAGTATTTTAACATTGCTATCATGAATAAATTAATTAAATGGGTTTTAATGCAACTAAAACAGCAAAAGATTTGAAAAAAATACCCCCAGCTATATCTATAGCATATTTAGTAGGTTATATATTTTCAGAAATAATCGCGAAACATCGGTTACTGTTACGGTTACGCATTGGTAGGTCTTATTATCCAAATCAAGGGAGGGGCTTTTTTGTTTTATTTATGTTAAACATAGTGTGTGTGAGTAATGAAACTTAATTATAATCCACTATCTAATTAGGTAAACTGTAAAATATGACAGACTTTGAATAAATAGCTGATTTCTATTGAAGGAGAGTGACAACAGGATGACACTATTCTTTTGACTGTATTCATAGCTTTTATGAAATGTGACAAGTATAGGATGAGCAAATTGCAAACTTTCTCCAAATTAACAAACGGTACCAATTCAAATGTCACATGGTGATGACGTCACTTTGATTTTCCACACTATGCGATGATCAGTTATTGCTCTTTGGGGTTTTAGGTCACTTTCAACACTGTACATACAGTTGGTCAAGGTTCTGTACTGTAAACTGCCAACCAACGGCAAACAACTACCAGCTTTCCCACTTCAGGTAGGGCCGGGAACTGAACCCGGACCTCAGAGGTGGGAGGAGAGAGTGTTACCACTCTGCCACCATGGCCCCCTTATTGCTCTTTGGGAACTAGTGTTTATTGCACCTTCTCAGTGCATCTCCATAGCTACCAGTGTACACTGCTCCTTTTGCTGTTGTTGAAGATGACACATATTTAGGAATCCTTATTTGCATCTTTCTTTACTGAGCAAATTAAACACAAAGAGTATTTAAACTAAATAAATTTACATAAAATAATTTTCACTGTTAAATCTTGATGAGGAAGTGGGCTAATTCTTTCACGAAAAACCTCTGATTTCATACTGTAGAGACAGGAACATAAGAGACATGCTGGTCCACTCTAAATTCAGTTCAAAAGATGTGTCTGGCATGCCTTTGCCATGTGGCAGAAAATGATGTCTTACATGTCCTTTTGTTTTCAATGAGGTGCACACAGTTAAAGGGCCCTAGAGGTAAATTTACTCCTTCAGGAAGTTGTTCTTGTATTGGCAAAGATATCATTTTTTTGCATTGAATGTACTAGATGTGGAGAAATTTATATCAGGCAAACAGAAAGGAGGTTAGGAGATAGGATGAGAGAACAGTTGAGAAAGGTCAAGAACATGAGTAGGCATAAAGAGGTAACCATTCACTTTAATTCTTTTGGCCACAGCTTAGATCATTTCAGAGTGCAAGTTTTGTATGAAAACATCAATGGTAATTTGGCCAGGAAAATCAAGGAAAGTTACTTCATTATGAAATTTGGCTGTGTGCACCCACTGGGTATGAACAGAGACAATTGAATTGTAGTATAACTGTTATCTGCCTTACAATTCGTTTAATTTGAATTATTTTGATGAGAATATTGTTTTTCATTGTCATAGTTAAATTTGTACGAATTTAAGAAATTTTGAATTTTTTTGACGCCACAGTGGAATTTAAAAAATATATAAATTTATTGATTTTGTGACGTCATAGTTAAAAATTGAAAAAGAATAAAAATATTTATTTTTGAGACCACATAGTAAACATTATTTTTTGTGACGTCATCTTGTGATTTATGATGTAAATATGACTAAAAATGTGTGTTTGTAATAATGACATAAATTTGCTTGTTTAAATTTTATTGTGAGGTATTTTTGTCTAGTTTCACATGACACCAATATTTCAAATTTAAACAGTTTTATTTTTATTCTGATGAAGGAGTGAAGCTCCGAAAGCTCAAAATAAAATTATATATTTTAATTGCTCTTTGTGTTTAATTTGTTAGATGTTATATTTGGATATTAAAAGAAGAGCAAACAGCTGAAACTTCATTGACTTTGACTTTCTTTAATGGGGTTGTTCCACTAGAGCCGACCCTAACAGATCTTTACTGACTCAAGGGTTGGTTAACTGATGGGGCTGTTCGACTGGATCTGACCCTAATCAACCCTTACTAACTCTATTATTTTAATTTATTTTTGTTAAATTCTTGAAATATCTAAAATTTTGAAAATTTCTGCAATGTCAAAATACTTTTACAAGTTTCAAAGTTTCTCAAAGGTCAAAAGTCAAAGGTTAACAATCAAAATAATCACTTCAAAATTCTCAAAGTTTCTCAATTTTTCAGGTTTTTCCAAATTTGAGAAATTTTTAAAAAGTCAACATCATTTCAAAAGTTTCTCAAAGTGCAGATCATTTTTTTCTAATTTTAGGAATTTATCAAAGTCCAAAAATCAGTTAAAAGCTTTAAAAGTTTTTAAAGGTCCAAGTGTTTTTAAAATCTGAGAAATTTTTCAAAGATCAAAATAATTTAATAATTTCCAGGTTTCCTAATGTGGGTGTTCCACCACACAACTAAGCTTCCCGATTAAGGGTTTTTTGTAGTTGGTTTCAAAAATTTGCTTAGTCCCAGGCGTTCTGTATGGATCAGTAGTTGTCGGTTGGGGCCGTGAGAAAAATTAAACATGTTTGATATTTGTCACAACCCAAACCGATTCTTATTTCCCGCCATCAACAAAATGTTCAGTCTCAGGCTTCCTCAGGCCTCCTCAGACCCAAATTTACACAGTCCTATGTTGTCTCAGGCCTCCTTAGTCCCAAGAAGCCTATTGTCAGTCCATGACTCATAACAGACCTTTGAAGTTTCATGCGTGTGAAAAAGAATTGGTTTCATTAGTCCCAGGAAGCCTCAGACCGTCTCAGGTGTCTTGCGACTAAGAAATCTGGGTCTGGGACTAAGCCCCGACTAAGAGAAGCTGATCCAAACTGATCCAAGCCTCATCAGGCCAACTGGGACCACACAAATTTAGTCTGCGATGGCCTGAGGATGCCCCAGGTGGCCTGGGACTAAGTACTGATTAAGTACCGACTATTTTCCGCGCGCTTGAAACCAAAAAGAGGCAATGGGGGGGGGGGGGGGGGACTATATAAGCGACTGAGCACACGCTTTCTGTGTTTAGACTGGTTGGCTACTGAGAGATGTGTGTCACTTACTGCTAGAGGTTTTCAGTTTTTTTACATTTTACTTGAGTTAGGGCAAATTTAACAGTTAGGAGACACATTTCAGTTTTTTTTACTTTTTTGTAATATTCACTGGAGTTATGAGGAAGGAGAAAGGAGGAAAGAGAGGAAAGAAGAAGATGGAGGAGAGGCAAGAGAAGAGGGAGAAGGAAGGTGGAGAGTTGGAGGAGAGGACAGAGGAAAGGACAGAGGAGAGGATACAGAGGAAGGATTAGAAGTTACTGAGGAAGCTTGCGAAGAAGAAGAGAGGTGTGGGGAAGAATCAGAGTGCCACTCAGCAGCCAAGAGAGCCAAGAAAATGCCATTGTAGAGTTTGTGAAGGAGCACACAGAGGTGTACGACAAGGAGCATGGACGTTTCCATGACAGACAGAGGAAGGAGGCTCTCTGGGCAGAAATCTCTGCAGAACTGAAGCTCCAGCCCTTGAACTCATTATGGCAAGCTCTCCAAGCTACAGTCTGGCCAAGCCCCAAGGGAGATGACCAAGAGACAGTCCTGGGTCTACCAGCAGATGGGTTTCCTTAAGACCCCCATCAGACGCAAGGGGGCCAACAGAAGCTCTGGGTTAGAGGCCAGTCCCAACACCAGCAGGCATGAAGAATCATGTGGATCTACTACTGATACAGAACATTTTGAGTCCAGTGTCCTGATGGAGAGTAGGAGTCAACCAATATTTACATCTACACCAGTTTCTACAGATTCCAAGATACTCGAGCACTTTGACCAGATGAGGACACTGATCTCAGGTTTCCTGCAGCAGAAGTCAGACAGGCTGCCCTTCTTTGACTATGTGGCATCAGAGGCTTAAAAGATGACCCAAGAGGAGTTTGAGGACCTCAAGGGCAGAATTTTTAGAGACATTGAAGCAGTAAAGAACACTCATAGACGTCAAGTACTACCCAAGAGATCAGTCACTATTACCAGAGAGTCACAGAAGGTCGGGATACTTCCAACAACCACTCAACAGGCATCTAGTTCCACCCAGGCAGCAGCAGGCAGCAGTTCCAGCAGTTACGTCTACTACAAACCAAGCCCCATTGGCTTTGAAAACCCTCCATCAGTGCTCACAGTACAGGACGAGGGCAGCAGACACAACTTAAGTGGAATACTAAGCCAGAATCCAGATCTAACAACACAGATCATTAAGCAGCCTCAGCAGCCACAGCAGCAGCTCTACACCATCACCACCACATCACCACCTCAACAGCAGCAGCCTCCTCAGTAGCCAGCCAGTCCGGGTGGGTCTCGTACCCCCCATAGGCCCTTTTCAGGGCCGCCTAAATATTCCAAAAACAATTAATAGCTGCATGTTGTTCCAATTCCCCTCCCAAAACATAACAGTTCAGTACAAATACTTATCACAACACAAAAAAGCCCAACACCCACACCACCCCAAACATGAAACAAATAACCCATGGTAATACACATAACAACAGAAGGCCACATAGAAAAAAATTAGATAAATGAACTCCAAATATGGCCAATAATCTGCCCATTTGTAGCTTAAAATCCATGGGATTGGTGTAAATCTTTAATAAAAAAATCCAACACTTACACCATCCCTAGAGTTAAAGATATCATACTATCACATAGCCACCAACCAACAAACAGATAAACCCAATAGCAAACATAACCCCCAATCAACAGACTAACAAACCAATTTGCAAAGATAAGTCCCCACAACCAACAGACAGATAAACCATACTCTAAAGAGAATTATTTGGGTGGTTATATTTTCTTAATTTTTTTGAAGTGGAAGAAAAAAATTTTATTTTGAGAATCACAATAAAGTAAAAACTTTTACTTTCAGTTATTTTTTCAAGAAGACAAGAAAAGTGTAAGTGAAATTAGGGTGTAGCTTTCAAAATGTCTGCAATATTTATTCCATTTAGCAAGTTATGTTGGACATTGGGATTGTCTGTTTGTCTGTTTTTTGACTGTTTTTTGTGGGGCTTATGTTGGGCATTGCGTTTGTCTGTTTCTTTGTTGGGGGACTTATGTTTGGCATTGCATTTTTTTGTTATTTGTGGGACTTATGTTGGGCATTGGGTTTGTCTGTCTGTTTTTGTGGGAATTATGTTGGACATTGGGTTTGTCTGTTTGTTGGTTGGGTGATACATGTTTGGCATTGCGTTTGTCTGTCATTTGTGAGACTTATGTTTGGCATCGGGTTTGTGTGTTGTTTGTTGGTTGGGTGACTTATGTTTGGTAATGGTTGGGTTATTTTGAACAAGCACAGCTGATTAATTGATTTTGGAAAATTTGGTAGTCCTGAAAAGGGCTGGTTATTAGTCCTGAAAAGGACTGGTTACAGCAGTAGCAGTTATATTCTGCCATCTTGCCAGGCCACTGCTCCCTCATTATTGAAGTAGTCCTTGAGGTAACCCCTCAGTCTTTTGGCTTCTCTCGCAGGGTTTCAATCCCGACTACAATCAGCAGCACCACCAACCAACTGACCATCACCAGGCACATCATCATCATCATCACCACCAGGCTGTTGACCACCATGATGACCTTGATACTGGATTCTCAGTATGTTGTGCAGAACCACACAGGTCAAGACCACATCCCTCACTGTTTCTGGGGGTAGTTCAATAGTGGTCATCATCACTCTAAATCTTGAAAACAGGATGCCAAAAGCATTCTCAACAACTCTCCTGCCCCTTGATATTCTGTAGTTGGCAATCCTTTCCTCTCTGGTTAATATCCTTCTACCATAGGGTTTCATCAGCCAGGTCTTCAGGGCAAACGCATCATCTGCCAGGATGAAGTAGGGGACATCTCGACCACCCTGGGTTATAGGTGCTGGGTCAGGAAAGCCTATGCTGCCATCATCAGTCTTCCTCTTTAGGTGACAGGTATTAAATATCTGGGCATCTGAGCAAGATCCAGCTGTACCCACATCCACCCATCTGAACTTGTACTGTCCATCAACCAAGGCCAACATTACTATTGAAAAGAATCCCTTATAGTTGTGGTACAGGGCTCCAGAGTTCTTGGGTTTCTTTAGGGCCACATGCTTGCCATCAAGGGCTCCCAGGGCATGTGGAACATACCACCTGATCCTGAATTCTGTTCTGTAGTTGGTGTTCCAGTCTGGTCTTTATCATTTTAAAGAATTCTGGGGTCATCCTCATGAAATTGGTGAATCCTGGAATGTCTGTGGCATACAATTCAGCCATAATGTTGTGGTAGGTCCCCCTCTCCTCTCTCTGTAGTAGCCATGGCCTGACCCACATGTTGTGCCTTCTTCTAGGTCTCTGTCTGGCTGGTGGTGGTGGTGGAGGTGCTGCTGGTGGTGGTTGCTGTGGTCGACATAGAAATAGCAAATACATCATTATATGTAACTGAATAAAAACTAAAAAAGCCCTAAATTGTTGCTGAAGCTGTCTTCCATTGAAAGGTGGCATCCTGCTGTGTTCCTAGCCAGGACTTAATCAGGGGTTAGTCGGGGCTTAGGCCTCAGGCCTCCTGGAACCCAGTCTGTATGTCTACGACTAGATCGTGCTTCACACCGACCAGAGAAATCGCTTAATTGGTTCTTAGTTGAAGAACAGTCGGGGACTATGTTGGGCCTCCTGGGGCCTTAATCCCAGGGTTTAATACCTATTCAGTTTTACCTTTTTTTTCACCGACTAATAATGCAGTGTTTCTACTGGAACCGACCCTGTAACCGACCCTACGACCCTAGGGTCAGTTGCAAAAGTCGTAGGGTCGTAGAAAAAAAGGCGCGAAAATGCTGAGTCAGTTATGAAATCCCCGACAGGACGGTACACTTACAGACAGGATGTAATGACCTTCCCGACAAGACATAGGGTCGGGGACGTTAATTGCACGGCCAGTCGTAGAAGTACTACAACAAGCCCTAAACCCCTAACAGACAAACTGTAGCAGGTCCCAACAAGCCGTACTGATAAACAGACAGGACTGGAGAAACACACAGGACCCCACGACCAGACTTTCAGTCGGTCATGCTGTGGTAAAAATATGATCAAAAATTATGTCAAGAATGACAAATATACCGTGCAAGTGATCATAATTTTCAGGTGAAGTTCCACATATATGCTATAATTTTCAGGTGAAGTTCTACATATATGCTATAATTTATCAAAAAACCTAAAAAAGTGTTTTTATTTGGTCCAATAAAAATAAAATCCCAGCTTATTTCAGGAAATAAATTTTTGAAAAAAAGAAGATCAAGTGTCGACCAATCAACAAATCTAAAACTAGATCACTAGTAAATATTTGGAACCCATCATGTGACCAGAACTACAGGGTGTTTACCTTCACGTCCAGAAAAATGTGCTTTTTCAGAGGCTCGAAATTATTTGGTATAAATGTGTAGGGAAATTGCTCAGAGGGACGGAATTTTGAAGGGGTCCTTCCCAGAAGCTCAAAATTGCAGTATAAAAAGCAGCAACAAGCAAGAGGGTTTTCATTGTCATGTGCGATATTGTTAGACACACATCTCTCTCTGCTTGTTTGCACAGGATATAACATTTTTAATGAAATTTTCAAATTTTAAGTGGCTTTTTCATTTATAACCTGAAGCAGGCATACATTGATTTATTTCTCATTAAATATTAAAGCAAAAACCTGAAGTGAGGTAAAAATATTGTGTCAAGAATGACAAAGAAACAATGCAAGTGATCATAGTTTTGAAGTTAACAGATAGTGAAGCTCCTCATGTATGCTTTAAATAATTGAGAAACCTTAAAAGGGATGTATGTGTATCACATAATCAAATTCTCAGCCTATTTCACCAGAGCAATTGAAAAAAAAGTGAACAAACTATTTGGATCCAATTACAAGATATTTCTTCTCACTGTAAAAACCCATAAGCAATTTCTGGGAAAAAAGAGGATCAAGTGTCGACCAATCAACAAATCTAGAACTAGGTCCGCAGTAACTATTTGGATCCCATCACGTGACCAGTACTACAGCTCGAAATTGGAGTATAAAAGGCAGCAACAAGCGAGGGTTTTCATTGTCATGTGAGAGATTGTCAGAAGCACACCTCCCTGTGCTTTTTTGCACAGGATATAACATTTTCAATGAAAATTTCATATTATAAAGTGGCTTTTTCGTTCATAATCTGAAACAGACATACATTGATTTATTTCTTATATAATAGTCAAGCAAAAACGTGAAAACTATACTTAAAATAAAAATAATAAATTTGGACATTTTGGTTATGTGATGAGATCCAAATATTCAGCCTTGACCTAGTTTAAGAATTGTTTATTGGTCGACACTTGATCCTCTTTTTTCCCAAAAATTCATCAAAAACTGTAATGACAATAAACTGGAAATGAGCAGTACCTAAGTTACAAAAGACAAGCCGGCTTCATATTACGACAGGCCTGCAAGTGATAATGACAAGCCTGGAAGGGTTACAAACAAGTCTGGAAGTGTAACCAACAGGCCCTTAAGTTATCCGACAGGCCTGTTGCTAGGGGGCTGAAATTAGGGTCGGATACAAGGGTCGGTAACAGTCGTAGAAATATCAAACATGTTTGATATTTCACCGACTCTGCCCGACAGGCCGGGAACTTGCAACCGACCCTAACCGACCATGTAAACATTGGTCCCGACTCTCAAAAATTCCATAGTTACTGGTCTGTCGGTTCCAGTGGAAACACTGCATAAGATCCAGTTTTTTTAAGGTTTCCAAGTTTTTTGAAGGTGTAGTGTGGGTAGGTGTAACAGTTTTTTTATTATTTTGGGAAGATCTGGGTGGTCCTGAACAGGACCCATGAATAAGAAGTTGTCCTGAAAATGACATTTTACAGCAGTGTTCCTGAAAAAGACCTTTTGGGGGTAGGTGCAATAACTCTCGTGACTGCTGGGGGGCTGGGCTGGCTGCTGAGGAGGCTCTTGCTGCTGGGTGGTTTTTGGAGAGGTGGCGTGTTGATGTGGCGTGTCTGCTGGTAGTTCATGACTGACTGTATGTTCCCAAAAACGTCTAGAGAGGCCTAGGATGTTGTGTACGCTTTCTTCTCCAGTGACAGAGGCTATTGACAGTGGGTTGAGGGTTCTGGTAGGGCTGATAGTGCAATATAGCTGTCTTGAAGTCCCAGGTTGTTGATCATCGACAACTTAGTATGCAGTCTGCCCCTCTACGCTGTTGTCCTCGTGTCACCCCTGGCCTGGCTGAACTTGTTTTATGACCTGCTTGCTGGTATCTGGGTTTCTGGAATAGTCGAGATGTATTCCCTGACAGGGGCTGCTTGCTTCTGCAGCTACCACTGAAAAGTCTGTGGCACATATGTGGAAGTGGCAGTGGAGCTCCTAGAAAGTGTAGAATGGTGTGGCTTCCAGTTTCTTTCATTGGCCCTGCTTTTTATCCCACTTACAAGTTTAGAAGTTTAACTGCCTCATTTTGAAAATCCTATGTTTTTATTTCAGATGTCGAGTAGTTGCAGAAGGCTGTTTTGGTGGTCTCCTGTCTGATCCATTGGAAAGATGTGGACATAGTCTTCATCTGGTCAAATTGATCCATGATCTGCTGGTCGACTGATAAAGGCTGGTACACTACACTTGTAATTACAGTGCTGGAAATGGATGGCTGATGTGTTGTCTAAAAGCAGTTACTGGTCTATCTGCATCATTGATCCTTGTGAAACGTTGTCGGCTAAGGTTGCACTAGCACTCGCTCCTCTCTGTACTGCATTAAATCCAGAGGACTTGCCAAGGCCCTTGCTTCTTATGTCATTATGTCATTCCTGAATCCAGTGCTGCCTCTGTCATTTCCTTAGGAGCCTGACCAGTTTTGACTGGGTTAATTTTTCATACCAATTCCATTGGGATTCGAAACAAGTTTTTGCACACTTTCACTGAGAGGTTGCAGTTGCTTGGAACCCTTTCTGGCCTTCTTCTTGAACATGTTGTTGGTTTGTTGTAAAGCTCATCATGATCCCTGACAAAATCTACTATAGCCTCCTCATCTGAGTCTGTTAAATAAATGTTTGGCATCTTTCCTTTCTTATGCCTGGATAGGCAGTCAGTAGCTGTTTGGCTGGCCTCTCCTCCACACTCTGTGTCCATTCCTCCTTCACACCTGTCAGTTTTATTCTTTTGGGAGCCACTGTCTCTCTCTTTTCCTTTTGTTGTTTTTTGCCTCCCCCTTCTTTTGTTCCCTCTCTACCCTCCTCTGGATGTCAGCAGCAGTATCCCCCAACTTAAATTCTGTACGTGTGTCTGCAGGGATTTCTATCTTCCTGATATTCTTTCTTGACTTTTTCGGTCCAAAAGGCTAAATACTATACAGTGCATACAACATCTAAGGCCACCTTGCCTTAAACGTAATCGTTTTAAATTGCACATCATTTGGCTTCAGGTTAAGACCTAACCATTGCTAACTTTTAATAAGTTATGGTCACCGTCAATTCATTCCCTTAACCACAATTTAAGGTGGCCTTACATGTCTATATTTATAAGTTACTGCATAGAGTGTGTATATTTCTTGTTGATGCTTAACATAGAATTAATTAATATTTTCTAGCGTATATATTTTGCTGTAGCCTTCTGTTCAGGTGGGGGGTTTAACATCCCGTTCAAGAGCCAGGGTTATATTATATCAGGTCCTCAGTATTGTACACACCATTACCGTCTACATTTTTATTTTTCATGTGTTGTTTAGTTTACAGTATTCTGAAATGAATTCACTCTGCTTTAAGCATTTATATTGATAAAATTACAAGGTTGATGAAAAACTTTATGCCAAACCAGTGGATTTATTAGAAAGAATCGAAACAGTTCTTGTGTGGTAAATCAAACAGTTTGAGGAATCAAAGCAGAGTCTTTAAAACACAGGAACAGTCAGCAAGGTCCAGCACAGGGACCTGAAGTTGTGTCCATTCACAGTCTGTCTACTAATTTAAAAAATGCACCAAAACTAATTTAACATAGTTTTAAAACAGTTTCAATGAAGGTAAAACATGATACACACAATAACATCTTCCAAAATGTAACAAAATCATTTCAGAATTCAATTGCTTATTTCACTTTAAATGACCTCTTGCAACATTGAAAACACAAGTGAGATTAAGATGAATTTGGCGGCGAATACATATGTAAATAGGTCAAAGGAGACCAATAAAATACTAGACAAGAATAACTCTCATAATATTGACTGAATCCGGTGTTGCATAAAGCGACCTCTTCACAAACTTTGCAAATCCCTGGACATACCTTGCCTTCTGTCAGAGATTTTCCAGTATTTCGTAAATTGTCAGCCATTCTTGGCACTATAATTTTAGGTTTTCTGATCAAATATACATGTCTGCCACAATGGGCCAGTGGGTAACACGCTCAACAGAAACACAGAGGACGTGGATTCAAATCAGGTACAGGCAGATATATTGGGGCTCGGATGACCACTTAATATGGCAGACCTTTGTCATAGGGTCCTATACTCAATGGCAGGTCAAAGAACATCAAGCATGGTGATAGTTGGTCATTCATGAGCCCCTGTCTTTCACTTAGGGGAATGTCAGGTACTGGAGAGATGGGACTGCACTTGTATTGAAACATCCAGCTCTCTATATTTTTTTAATTTTTATATTATACCACTATATTAATATAAAGCTATTTCAGGTTGGAAATGTAGTAACGTTACATTATACTTTTAAATGGCAATGGGGTTTTTCATTTTTTTATATTTTGACCCCAAGTTTTATATCCTATCAGCATCTAACTTCATGTTGTGATTTCCAAGTTTATTGTTGGTCGAGGTAGATATGATGCTTTGTGAAATCATGACTTGTGTGTAAATATTCCATTAGGTACCGTGCACTTTGCTTAATAGACGCCTTTCCTGTTTTCCTGTAAAAACACACGTTACCTGTGTGTCATGTTCACAGAAATACATTCGGAATGACACACATATTCATCAGATCATTATGTAAGATGTAATTTTCTTGCATCGGAATGGATCTCTCCTGCTCAAAATCGAATATGTATGGCAGTTATAGCAGGTTTAATTTATAGGATTTTGCATGATTATTTTGCAAAATTGAATTCTTGTCTTCAGGATATTCAAGAATGGATGTCGTCTATGATGCTTAAATTAAACCTTGATAAAATTATTGATCTTTGGGTCTCATGCTCAGCTCAAGAAATTAGATTTCCACTTCTGTGTCAGGGAATTTAGAAATTTCATGCATGCACCAGTTGCTGTAAAGAACCTTGGTGTCTGGTTTGATTCTACTTTTTTCCTTCCCTAATCATGTCTGACAAATTTGTAAAACTCATTCAAACGTATGACATCAGATGGGTACAGTATCTGACAGATAGAGCCGCTATGTTTGCTAGGAGACATTGGGGTGTCTCGGGGCTCAGTCCTGGTCCCACCTCAATGCTGATTTTTATTGTAGGTTCTTGTTCCCATGTGTATTGTTACCACCTCTGTGATTGGTCAGTGAAGCGTGACCTTCCCAATAGCTGGTCAATTGGTCACTTTGAAGTTAGAAGGTGACCTGTGAACACATAAATTTTTGTTCCCTTCTATCTTGCTGTGATATTTGTTTTTTTTTACCTCTTTTAAGAGTTTTTAGTATTTTATATGTCAACATGAATGATGCTAGATACAATTTGAGGAACAGAGGAGAGTGTCGTATTCCTATTCAACTCCAGTTGGCGTCAGATGTGGACTTCTTGACGGCGTCAGGAGAGGGAGCTGACTCTTCACAGTCCGGGCAAGTGGTTACTGATTTATCTGACTCTGGATCCGATATTGACATATCTGCATTGGTTGAACATTCTGATCAAAATTTGTCCTCTTGTCCTGTTATTTCTGGCCATGGTGTTCAAAAAGCTAGGCAAGGTCAGGTTACACAAGCCTCGGGTTCGAATGTTGCTCTCACAGACCAAGAATATATTAACAGTCAGATTTTGTCCCAGCTCAGTGCCCTAGGGGCCAGATTAGATAGCATGGAAAATTCCATAAAAAAGCCGGTGAAAAAGACAAATGATGCTTCAAAAATTAAGAAGTCAAAAAGTAAAGCTAGGGTCAATGGTGTACAGTCTTCCCAGGAGGTTGGGGCGGCTCCCTCTTCGGCTCCCGTCGCTCGTTATATTCCCCCACCCAGTCGGTTGAGGGAGGAGGCTAGAATACAAGAAGAGGTCCAAGCTAGGCTCAGACATTTGGCAGATAACGTCAAACCAGGTATGACTAAATTGAAGTCTCAAAGGGGTGGGGCTGTGGATGTTTTTGTCCACCATAAGGTCAGATGGCCACACGAATTTGTGTTGTCAGGTCAAAATAAGGATAGGGTCACCTATAATCAGCTCTCCCCAATCCAGTGGATGGCTGGCTTCTGCCGTACAATCAGGGAGGAGTCAGATATGGCTATTAAAGAGCATATGCTAGATTATGTTATTGATTTGTTAGATGATGCCACTGACTTCTCCTAGGCTTCGGCAAAGGCCGTATGGAGCAAGGCGAGATCAAAAGTTGGTCAGAAACTGAAAAAATAGATACAGTCCGCAGGGCCCATGCCCAAAGACATGGTACTGCTCAAAATATTGCTCAAAAAGGTCAAGACAAGTCCTCTGCTGGCAAGGTCACCACATGTGTCTTTTATAATAAAGGTAGTTGTACTCACAAGCAGACTCATGAAACAAAAGGGGTTCTGTATAAGCATGTTTGTATGGCATGTTGGGCTAAGGAAGGTAAGTCATTCCCTCATCCACAAACTGAATGTCGTAAGAGTGCAAAAAACGAGTAAACCTGGGCATGACCCCGGGTTCGAGTCATGTCCATAAGGCTAGGACTATAGTTAATTCTCAACATTCTCACAAAGATCTGTGGTCACTTTCAGGTTGGTCCAAAGACGAAATAAGGCGAAACTTTGAATCTGCCATGGCAATTTTTAAACTCAGAGACCACAGAACTTACGCCCAAGCTTTACTTTCCAAACATCAGAATGCCCATAAAGGGCATAGGGGTCACTTGATTGGTCACAACACACCCCAACACAGTGACCCAAATGCACTCAAACAGCTGATGGTCAATACTGGTTTCAATACTTATAAGGTCAAGCGAAGTATTGTTAACACCAGTAAACAAAGTCACAGAAAAGGTGGTCATATTCATACTGAGAATGATACCAAGGCAGTAAGTAGCGACAGGGGTTCGAACTCTGCACATACACAACCACTGGATAGTACCATACCAGTAAGTGACTGTTACTCCATAGTTACAAGTAATAGGTTCCAACTACTGAATAACATAGAAGATGGTTCAGCCAGCACTCCAGATGAGAGTGAACCTCACAGGGTTCACAGTCAGGTTTACCATACACAGGTACAAACTGGTTTAAGTTCACCACGAGGGGTTGCACAACCGGATCCGGATTTGACACCGGATCCTACATCGGTTCCGGAATATCATAAATGCAAAGAACAAATTGGAACCAAGTTTGGCTGCGTTCCCCTGGCCCCCATACATGTTTACAGAGGTCCCATAAGACACTGGGATTGTATCCCAGATGTTTTAACTGCTCATAAACTTATTAGAGAGTCAGGACTTCCCAATTTTTGGGGTCTTAGGATACCAGTTAGCACCAATTTAAATGTTAACAGTTGGAGGCGCCATCTAGTGGACTATTTTGATCAACAGCTTCCGGATCTGATTGAATTTGGCTTTCCTCTGGATTTTGAAAGATCCAGATACCTTCAGAGCACATTGGTAAACCATGCTTCTGCTAGGTTATATCCGGATCATGTAGATAGATATATTCAAGAAGAAGTCGGATTTCAGGCAATGCTAGGTCCTTTAGATGTCAAACCTTTTGACATCCATATCTCACCCTTTATGACTAGGGCAAAGTCAGATTCGGACTCTAGAAGGACTATTATGGATCTGAGTTTTCCTAAAGGTTATTCTATTAATGATGGAGTACTCAAGGACAAATATCTCGGCACTAATTTTCAGATGCATTATCCATCCATAGATTCCATTATACGAACATTGAATGAATTAGGTCCTTCGGCTACAATTTTTAAGGTCGATATCAGCCGAGCTTTTAGGCATATCCACATAGATCCAGGGGACATTGACCTCCTGGGCTTACAGCATAGGGGCAAACTGTATCTGGATCTGTTGCTTCCATTTGGATATCGCTTGGGTGCATTTTTTTTAGTAAGATAAGTGACGCAGTAAGATACATTATGAGGAAAAATGGTCATAATGCCCTCATGAGCTACATTGATGACCTCATATACTGTGGATTACCGTCAAATATAGGTCAGTCTTATCAATTTTTGTTGGACCTCCTCCAGGATCTTGGATTGGACATTAGTATTAAGAAACTATGTCCTCCCAGTACAAAGGTCATATGCTTAGGTATAATGTTTGATACTGTTAATAGAACTATATCAATCCCAGATGATAAGTTACAAGACATATGTCAAATGTGTCAGGCATTATCGGATAAGAGAATGGTCTCCAAAAATGAATTACAATCATTATTAGGTCTATTGTTGTACATTACGAAATGTGTCAGGCCAGCCAGATTTTTTTTCAACCATATGCTCCAACTTCTCAGAGAAAATCATGATAATGTTAACATATTTCTTACTGAGGAGTTTTTTAAGGACTTCAAATGGTTTCAAGTATTCTTACCTCTTACAATGGTATTACATTTTATCATCAACCCCCCGTCCATAAGCGTATATACCTGGATGCTTCATTAGAGGGCCTGGGCGGCTGTTATGATAACCATGTGTACGCCTTACGTATCCCTAGGGGCTTCAAAACCACACTTTGCTTTTGCAAATTATTACTGTTTCTGGTTATTTACAATTTCCTCTGGTTTATAAACCCTTGTATTTGTTGGCTTTTTTCTCCTTTCTCAGGATATCCAACATATTGCCGCAAAGAACTTTGATAGTACTAGGCATCTTTGTGTGGGGGATGTGGTGTTTGCTTTTCAGAGGGCGGTCATTGTAGTGAAATGGTCTAAGACCTTACAAGACCGTGTCAAGACCACCACAGTTGATATCCCTTACTTGGGTGCTTCTGCCCTCTGTCCAATTGCAGCTTTGCAGCAGATGATGGGTACATATCCCCCCCACTCTGATTCGGCTTTATTTCAGATACCACAAGGAAAGATACTTGTACCCCTTACAGATTCGGCAGCTAGAAAGCATCTCAAGCAGGTTTCCAGTCTCCTAGGACTCCACAGGTCACTTACCTTCCATGATTTCCGTAGGGGGGGGGGGGGGGGGGGGGCTTCTTGGGCCTTCCAGCATGGAGTGCCCATTCAAGACATTCAGGCCCAGGGCACTTGGACTTCCAATTGTGTCTGGCGTTACATTGCCCTCCCTTCCTCCCAGTCACAAGTTTCAGCGGCTTTTAGGTCCCACTTGTATGCCTAGCCTCCTCTCACTACCTCTACTGGGTGTTTGGGCCCCTTCTTTCTATTATCATATTACATGTCTTTACAAGTATTTTTAGTAGCAACATTTATTGTATAATAATGAATATATATAACCCCACTTTGCCTTTATTTGGGAGGGGCAGGGACTGTGCGGCAAATGTCTTTGTGAGTAGTCGTCTTGAGTATTGCAATTCTCTTTTCAAGTGTCTGGCCAGTTGCAACATGCAGAAACACTAGTGTATCCAAGACACACTTGGTAGGATTGTCACAAATTGTCATAGATACACACGGGCATCTCCTATTCTCAAAATAACTAGACTGGTTGCCAATTGATGCATTTTCAAAATGACCACTTTGGTTTATAGTTTTCTTCACAGTATTTTTGGTTCTCTTTGTTTATTCATTGTGGTAGATATGACACAAGATACAACCATCCAGATAAAAGGTTCTTGGAGGTTCCTCTATTCTGCCCCTCTCTACATAAATACAAATAGCTCTGCTTTTGATGCTCTCACAGCTTGGAATGATTTACCTGATGATGTTTGTTCTGTCCCAATTCTTACTTCCTTCAGGAGAAAGCTAAAATCATATCTCTTGAAAAGTTCCCCGTTTTAACAATATAAACTACCTGGTGTCTCTTTGGTATCGACTTGGCTATGTCTGTGGAATAATTGGTTATTGAATTGGTTTCTGATGTTGCGCTTTAGAGTCTGCTTTGGCAGAGATTAAGCACTATGAAAGTCTAGAAAAGAATAAAATATAATAGAATACAATTTGTTCTCAGGATAAAAGTCACCTTGTGATAGCATGATACCATTTCCTTCATCAAAAATCAAGGATTTTCATTATAAAGCAATATTAGGTAAATTATTTTGTAATGACATAGATAGGGAATAAAGGCTGTTTTGCACTCCCACGGAAACGGGAATGTAAACGTAAATAAACTTTCTGTTACCATTTAGATTTTCTTGTGCCATTTCAGACTGAAACGTTTTTTATCCTGATTTTGGTAAGAATATAAGGAAAATAAAATGAAAATTGCATTTTTAAAGATGGTCGGAATTGTAGAAATTAGGCACAATGGAAGAGAATTGCTTTAAATTTAAAGCAAAATACTATCATAACACAATTGGGTTTATATAATGGGTTAATATGTTTGCTCGAAGCGAACATAATCAGAGTGTAATTATGTAATTAGTTTTCGCATAAAATGCAATATACCCAGTTGTATTATAACCCCCCAATAATTAATCATATCATGACATTCTACTGTTTTCAGTGTCAATTGATGACATATATACTAATCCCTTGGTATAAAACAAACAACTCCTCTTTTAAGTATTCAGGTATTCTGAAAGATTCCATTATTTGCAGTCATGCAGTCAGATGACATAAATATAAATTGTGCAATATATTCTATACATTTTCTTTTGTGTTTTGTCGGTAAAAACTGCGACCGTAAGCGGAAAATTAGAAATTCAACATATGCATAATTACGTTTTCCGTCTTACAGTTCCATTTCCGGGCAGTGTGAAAGCTCCCACAGTGTTAAACCACTTTACAATTTAAGTTACCTTTCCGTTTCCGAGAGTGTGTAAAACAGCTTTAACGCAGTAAAAGTATGCACGGAGTGTGGGTGTTGTTAATGTTATCGCCTGCATACACAGCAAAGGCTAGATTTATGGGCTCTGTGATCGACCAGTATGAATCATACAAATTAACAGCAAAAATCCATTGGTAGTCATCAGGCAGTCTCCATATATCACAGTCACTGCAAAGTGCACTGCATCCGGCTTGACTCCCTGAATCTAAACATAGCTCACTTACACAATTTTAGGATTGATAAATACACATACTGGATTTTCAAAGCTGTAAGTGCACGATATCTTCCTGATCTTTGGCTTTTCTCAATGAAAATATATAAACCATTTTCTCCTTAAGCCACGAAGCTGTATTTTGCTTAAATGTGTCGTAGTTACTCTGAGAAAGTTAGAATGATCTGGCATATAAATCAGTTGAATTATTAAACGACAGCAAATATACTACTTAGCGTCGTATCTTGGCACTCAACATGAAAAAAACCTGAAGACAGAACGTTTATTAACATTTCATTGCCATTGCTTAATCACTCTCACATACCAAATAAGGAAATTAAAGTGACAACAGAAATAAATACCTTTTGGAAATTTCTCTAGGCAATTTGTGCTAAGCTGGAGCTGTGATTTCACCTAAAACACGCTTTAAAGGTAATTTGATTTAATTTTTGCTGTTAAAGTATATTAATAGCTTCCGTATGAGTCAATCCATGTTTTGATCAATGTAAACCCAAGCTGTTAAAACTAAAAAAAACCACAAATAAGCTTTTTGTGTCCACGTTGTGCCAAGTTAAGGCGTGGAACAGTAAAGAACTGATATCAGAAGAGATAAAAACATCGAGGACAAGCTCAAATATGCATCTTACAAGTGACCGGTCCCTCAAGCAACAGGCAAAAATATTTACTGCTTTGTGTGAATAGATACAGGACCACAGTCTATGGATCAATTACAGACATGAAAAATATCAAACATGTTTGATATTTATACAGACCACAACAGATTCAAACAGACTCAGACTGTCCAGGACTCTGAACCCGGTCCCCCAAACCCCTTAATCGGGAACCTTAGTCTTGTGATGGAACAGGGGCATAAACAAGTAAATACTGTAAAATTACACACCTAATTCTGTTCTGATTACAAAAGGTGACGGCTGGGAAGGTCATTTCTGGCACATAATTCTCCTCCACACTAACGTTCCTCTTGTATTTGAAGTATTCACCAACACGGTCCCATACATAGAAGATGAATATACCAAGAGTGGCACCCACAATAAACCACCAGAATATTCTAAAAATCAAACATTAATGTCACTTTATGATCAGTGTGATGGGTTTCTATTACACAATACATGGTTAAGCATGAAGTAGGTCGTTTTCAGTTCTGTGTAAAACAAAATAATATATATTATGTATCTTAAGATATATTATGTCTTAAGATGTCATGCGAAAGACATTTGCAAAACAGACACCACTGTAGACTAAATTATATAAAATTAGCAATAATGGTGTTCCGTCAATCCCTCACCCTGGGGAGAAAGTACACAGCTACCTAAGGTCTAGAAGTGCTGATACTATTTGTGATTCTGTGGGGGCTTCCATCTTGGTTAACCTAACAAACCTAACCTGGGCTGCGGTTGGTTAGGGGGCTTGACATTCAGGTGTCAACCTTAATCATTCCAAAACACCAAAGATTTTAATTTGAGTTTCATGCATCAGGGGGCAACTTTTCTGCCACATGGCTACTTTTGATTGGCTACTGACTGGTCCTCTCTGTTTTAGAGGAATGACCGTTCAGATTTGAATTTACAGTCACATGGACAGGAAGTAAATAATATTAAGTTTAGGTTTTACTCATTTTCATATTTTAGTATAACTTCTCTTCTGGACAAAGCATGGCAGCTAGATGTAAGCAGAAGCACGCAGGTAACTCTTACAATTAGCATAATGTGGTTGAGATGCCTATTGGAGTACAGGGGTTAGTAATTACCGATTAGATCCTGATTAATGACCAAATTCTGTCTCAGCTCGATGCAATAGTGTTTGGATGCCATTGAAACTACTACTGCTTCAGCCAGTCTGCTACATGGAACCTCTAAGGGAAAAACGTGTCAGTAGGAAGACTGCTGATTCAAATCCCAAACCTTCAGTTGAAGGCCTGGCACATCCAAATGTAAATTGTGGTTTGCCGGATCTGAAATCTATCAGACATGATAAGCTTGTCCAGCAGGAAGTCAAGGAGTGCCTAAGGCAACTATCTGATTTAGATAAAAAAATGTATTGACACAAAAAACAAGTCCCAAAGGGGGGGTGGGAGTGTTGACATATATGTCAAACAACGTGTAAAATGACCACATGAGTATGTTTTGGCGGGTAGTAACAAAGACCGTATATCCTATAATCAGCTCGACATAACTCAATGGATGGCTGGATTTTGCAGAATTATGAAGGAGGAAAAATGTAAGGATTCAAAAAACATATGTTAGACTATCTGATTGCTTTCCTTGATGATATAAATTATTTGTTTTCTGGCAATCAGCTAAGGCCATGTAGGATGCAGAAGGGTGAGATATCCAGTTGGTCAGAAACAGATAAGATATACAGGGTTAGGCATGCAAATGCATAGATAAACATACCCTTGGATATCAAACTTCTGCTCCATATTAGAAAGGCAAAAACTTTAAGGTCAAGCTCAGTCCAAAGTCACAAAAACTATGCCTTGTGTCTATAACAATGACGGTTCATGTTCTTTTCAAGAGTATCATGAGACTAAAGGTATTTATTAGTGATCTCAACGGGTGCCCGGATATCCGGATACTCTGAATATTTACCCGAATCCAAAATCACATACCCGAGTACCCGAATCTAAGCTTTATTTCTGTCAATATCGCCCACGTTGGCTGACCGAGTACAGACGTATCTGGACTTAATTAATTCACTTAAAAATGAAACTACTCAATTAAAATGCACACAAATATTGTTTTCTCTCCCGTGTACACCATTTATAGTATTTTATTTGTCTTTTATTTTGGTTGTTTAAACATTGTTAAATGCCGATACCCTTTGAAAATCGTCAGTATATTAACACAGTTACATAATTCCGAGTACATGAAACATTGTATATATTACCTATATGACATGCACACCTTAAATAAATAAAAGTACGATATTTTCAAACAGTAGTTCTTAATTTAGAATCAATAAAGTTCACTTACCTGCCTGAAGAAAAAGATAAAGTTTCAATTCCGAAATTACATTCGAGCAACAGTGAATGCTTTACTGATAGGTCATGTGACTCCACTTTTATGAACAACCGTGTTTTGAATGTACAGAAATCTTTTCTTGGTTAATATTTATTCTGTATCGTACTGTTTTGAATGCAAAAAGGGTGGCTGACGGGAAATAAAGCAAATGGTTGGATCCCATGATTTGTGTAAGTTTTAAGTTTGTAAATGTGGAGATTTTTGTAGAATCACCTATTATCGTCCATCGGCGTGAGTACCCGGGTACCCGCCCGCTGAAATCAATACCTACTCGGTCCCACCAAAAAGGGTATTTTGAGAACACTAGTATTTATTATACACACATTTGTAATACTTGCTTTGCTCATATGGGCAAATCTAGTGCTCACAGTGCTGTCGAAAGAAAACCAGAAAAATAAAAAATAACCAAGTAGGCCTAGGTTTGGTCCTGCCTAGAGCAAGGGTAGCTTTTCTGTGGATCAATCTGATTTTTATCTGACACTCCACACTATATGTGGAAAAAATGGTTAACCATGAGTAATATGTGTAAACCTGTAATTCCTGGCCATCCGTTTGCTGAGGTACTCAAATCTGAAGGTTCCAGTAAGAGAGAGCCCCAATCTTGTTTATTCTTTCCAAAGGACATCAAAGGTGAGTTTACTAGAGTGAAAAAAGTTCAGGTGCCTAGACCTTGACCTTCCATAAGCAAGGTAAGTCTATTGACCTACATGGATGTAAATATCCAGATCAGAAGGCTGATCAAATAATTCTAATTGGACTTTTATAGCACTTAATCTCCCCATACAAGAGGACTCTAAGGCACAACAAAACCAAAAAAGCAGTCGAGAAAATTTCAGTATCCAGAGACAGAAGAAGGGTAGAGCACCACAGAGAACACCAGGGGATGATCCAGGTGGGTATGCTTTGGGGTACAGGTAGGTTTTAAGCTGCTTTCTGAAATAGGCCAAGGATGGAGAGGCACGAATCTCATCTGAAAGAGCATTCCAAACAGTGGGAGCATCAAAAGCAAAATTAATACCAAACTGTTTGACAGATTTATGAACAGAAGGGTAGAACTTTGGAATGACAAGGAAATTGCCACCACTTTGGCTGCGCCAGGTGCTATAAGAAATGTTGTAGGAAGAAAGATATGGAGCAAAATACCTAGGAAAACCTGTGTGAAGAAACTTGTAAACAAGTGTGGCTGTCTTAAACACCATGCGCTGTTCAACAGGAAGCCAATGCAATTTCTTAAGCACAGGAGTTAAACCGGTGTATCATGTTAGATACAATTCTGGCTGCACTATTTTGGATGCACTGTAATTTACTTAGATTGAACTTAGAGAGGCTCCTAAAAAGTGACTTGCAGTCATCCAACCAACTACTAACAAGAGCATTAGCCACAAGTACAGAAACATCATGCGTAAGAAACTGCCTGACATGCCTGAAATCATGGAGTTTCACAAAACAACTTTTTCAGACATTCTGAACATGCTTGGACAAGGAAAAATCTGAATCGAACCACACACCCAAATTTGTGACTGAGTCAACAAGGTAGAGTGGACTGCCTAAGATATCAATTGGAAAACATGCTTTCAAGTTGTCCCTCTGTCTCTTTGAACCAATGATGATAAACTCAGTCTTGTCAGGAATCAATTTGAGCTTGCTAGTAGACATCCACTCTTTAACATCATTTAGGCACCTGTTCAACTGTTCAAAGGCAGCAAATGCATTCTCCTGGGATAAATACAATAAACTTGGCTTTCATCTGCATAATAATGAAACTTTATTCCTTTATGTTTACCGATAAACAAACTGAGGGGTGGTGGTGTACAGTTAGAACAAAGGGCCCAGGACAGAACCTTGGGGAATGCCATATAGGAGTTTACAAACATCTGACAAAGTAGAACCAATTTTTATTCACTGATAACGGTCTGTTAGGCAGGAAGTGAACCATTTCAAAACAGAGCCACTGACGCCAAACCAAATACCGAGGCAACTGAGAAGAGTGGAATGATCTATGGTATCGAAGGCGGCAGACAAGTTGAGCAATACTAAGGCAGTGGGGTCACCTCTTGACAAAGATAAGTGAACTTCGTTTTTTAAGGCAGAGAAAGTCAAGGTCATTTGATTATTAGTTGTAAATACTTTGTTGTAATTGGTTTGCCCCTTTGACACAGTTTTAGGTATAGGAAGATTACTAATCAAGATGAGCTTCTTGTTACTCCGAAAATTGTTCATAAGGTCACTTCTAAGGTCAAACGTATCAAACAGGCTCAGGTAATTCCATTTAAAGAAGATTCTTGTGTACATTCAGATGGATACTTTGATCCACAAATTCCGGGTTCCATTTCCCTCCAACCTTAATATTGCTAAAATTGAATAGGCCTTTAGTTGTAAAGACTATCCCTATCTTCTCTGAACAACTTATCTTGCAAAAAGTTTTTTATTTGTTGGAAAATCCTAAGATTGGTAGGTATGAGTCTTAAGTTTTTGAAATGGTTCTTAAATATGATTAAGATTAATTATGAAAGGATTAATTTACACTGTATTTTTATATTAGTGTATCTGTATATAAGTAATGCTATTTATTTTAATATTTCAACATTATATCCTACATTTTGCACAGATGATTTCTGCACATATTTATTTATATTTATTTAGCATAATTCTGCAGGGAAAATCCCAGACGTGATAGAAAAACTAGCAGTTGTTTGTTTCTTGCAATTTTCTTTGCCAGTTTCACCGAAGGTATAAGACTCTAGGTCTGAGACTTAAATGGATATCACAAAAGGCTACTTAGTAAAGACCAAACTTATCAAATAACCTTAGTGGTTTCGTGTGTTTTGTAATATTTTATTTCTATTCAAAATATACTATTGATGACATAAATTATATGTTTGGCACATTTTATCTTATGTAATAATCCTTGTAACCACAAAAAAACTTCCCATGGGCTACTTTAGGAAGAGGTTCTCTACATTTATACTTTATTCACAGCCATTTGAAATTGGAAAAAGTGGAAATAAATATGGCAGTGATGTTTAAGTCTTTATTTACAAAAGTTAAGCCCACTCACAGGTGGACTTAACTTTGAGCTCAAGACTTAGCCAAAACCTCGAGCTTGGTGTTTTGTCAGATTCAGTAAGACCACACACACAGCTGAATAAAAGCCACAGACTCAGCTGAATAAAAGCCAAAGTCCAGACTAAATCCCTTTCTGACACTTGGCCCTCGGGAAGTCCCTTTTTTGAAAAAAAACCCCAGGTGTTTATCACATAGAATATGCTATATTGAGTGTATTCATAGTCACAACTTTGATGTACACATATATTGCTGGATTAGACAAGCTATTTCCAAAACAGAAGATCTGTTCAACTTTAAGGAGTTCTAATCCATATTTTATTTTTTTTTTGTAATCCAATTTTTAAGAAAACTGATGATGTTCATGTCTTTCAAATAATAAAAAAAAAATCCTACAGGTTTTTATTGCAATAAAATTAATCCATAAATAAGCAAATAAAATTCTTGAAGGTTAAGTTTTGTATTATAGCTTCATACTTGCTTTTAGAATACGCAATATTTTGTCTAATATCTTAGCAAATATGCCACTAAAAAGAAAAATACATCTACACCAAAATGCTTTCAAAATAGTAATATGATGCTGTAACTTAGAGCTTTAGATCTGTTCTGAAAAAAATATGCCTAAAAATGGAGAGAAAATGAAAATCAGTTGTCCCTCTGCCAGAAAAAACTTTCCAATCTAAGCCGCCCTATGACTAATTTATTTGTAAAATGACATGCACTGTCTCTTTAATGGCAAAGCCTTGAAAACCTCGAATGAAAATTGCCTCTTCCAAATATGTAAATTTCTGGTGTTTCTCCCGGTTTTCTGAATAAAAACCAAAACCAAGGTAAACCACTGCTTATTGAATAATGTCTATCGAATAATGTCTACTGGTGATGACACCTTTGCTCTGGAAGAAGTCTTATGCTCCTCATGAAATCTTATGCTCATGGGAATCTGACACTTGAAGAGAGAATTTTCAACTACAGACTCTCCCAGGCATGGTGCATTTTTGAAAATGCCTTCAACATTATGTCCATGTGCTTCCAAGTGCTCACAACCATTATGAGACACAGACCAGAGATTACCAGTCTAATTACCAGGAAATGTTGACCACTACCCAGTTATGCAAGCTCCCATCCTGGATTAAGAGGACCAACAGTATAACTTGATTGCAGGTGCCTGGCGTAATAGATATGATATGCACAACATTGATAGAAACATTGGTGGTAACACCTCCAAGAAAAGGGCCAAAGCCCAGAGGTATTTAATGAAGTTATACTATAATGATATTGGTGCTGTGCCCTGACAGAACCAAATGGTCTAATGTTTTAATGTGTTCATGTATGGCATTTGCTGGCAATGACTAACAATTTGTTATTTATTATGGTCTTTATTAAGTCAGTGACTAACTTTCTATTTACTGATGTATTCTTATCTTAACTTATATTTCTTTAATATACCTTTTATATGTACATGTATATGTATTTGTGTACACTCATGTCTGTATGTCTTTTAGCCATGCAGATAATTGTCTCCCAGTCACATAGCTGAAAGAAAAAGAGAAAATAAAGAAAAAAAAGCAACTAGCAGTAAGCATTGGAACTGTCAACTTTCCCACATAGTCTAATATCTGGTGATTCATTTATTCATTTCGGCCATAGCCTCCCTGGCACCCTGTGTCTTCTGGGTTATGACCTGGCTATGCCATTGGATTTATCATTATGCACCTTGTTTTGGATCAGTTGCAACTAAGAGACTGTAAATTGATGAGATTTATTGCTATGAAAATGCACATGCGATCAGATTAGATGTTTAGATTGAGATGAGATTAAGTGCTATGAAAGAGCACATGCAATTAGATTAGATGATGAGATTGAGATGAGATTTTGCACCATGAAAGTCCAAATGCAATTAGATTACATTCTGTTACTGTACTCATAGTACCTTAACGGTCATATCATGATAAATACAGTAGCCCTCTTGTAGGGAGAATGATTGAAATTACTTCTAATTTCACTAACTTGATAAAAGCAGTTATATCTTAAAATGTTAAGATTTAGTTAGTTAGTTCTTAGTTGGTCAAGGTTGGAAGATCTGGTGAGACCAGTAATGCATTGGATAATCAAACATGTGAATGACCTATTAAAATTGGCTACCAATATGAATTTAGTAACAGTAAATTGACCAATGCCCAGTGAGATTTTTTTGCCTGTGGTCAGTAAAAACAACGTATTTCAACAATATCAATTTCATTGCATTAAATAACAAGTATTTCATTCAGAATGCAGAAACATAACAAGATGTTATTATTATTATGCAAGCAAGAATGCTTTCAAATACTGTGAAAATAAGAAGTCTTCAACATTCATCATCAACCATATGTATTAACAGACAACAGCCAATATATAGCACTGTGGAATTTAAGCAGCCAGTGTAAACAGTGTATAAATACAACAGCCGTTTGTAATATTAAATATTCTGAATTTCTTAATTCTGTGCTAAATATTGAATAGTTTATTGAATATTATAACACTATACAGAATCTTACACACTGTAAAAACTGAATGTTATATATTATATTTTTCAAACTGAAAAAAAAAAATAATCTAAAATTATTAATTATCTACTGAATACTTTATACTCATTTACACGTTAATACTCAATATTTAACACTACACTCAATAAATTACATTCTGCTCTACATTTAAATATATACTGAAGATTTAACAGTTTCCAATAATAACAGTTTCCAATAATGACACACACTAGAAGGTCAACCTGTGTCCGTGTCTGCAGAAGGTGCACTAGTGCTACTGGCTACAGTCCCAGTCACTGTAGACATAGTGGTCATGCTGGTGGTACTCAGAGTGGTCACAATGGCTGCAAACAATGTGGTAGTGACTGTTGGAGTGTCATCAGTGACTTCTACCGGGTGAAGTGGTTCTTGCAGATGGCTGGAGAAGGAGGGTGCAGAAGCAAGAGTTGATGGATCAACCCATCTGAGAATCTGGTGACCTCCATTCTCTGACAATACTTCACATTCATCATCAGTTCTGAATTGAGGTCTACTCATTGTACTGATGGAACTGATGCGGCGCATTCCCTTCCAGGACAGGTTTTAGGTGGTAATCTCTGAAAGACTAAGATTGGCATCTTTGGGGTTCATTTCAATTAAAAAGGGTATCACTGGTGCCAACCCAGAAGAATAAATCAGGCTGTTGTCAAGGGAGGTTGAAAAGAGTGGTTCCTGTGACACCTGGATGTCACTAGACAATCATGAAGTCTCAATAGGCTCTATGACCTGGGGAGTGAATGTCCTGCACCTCAGGAGTTTACCGCAGAGGCATCTGTGGCTGCTGCTGAGGAAGGGTCAGCTGTTGGAAGACTTGTGGTTGCCTGCTGCTGTGGAAGGGTAGGCTGCTGGAAGACCTATGTCTGCTACTGTTTTGTCTGCTGCTGATGCTGAATGGCCAGCATTGGTACCTGTTGTAACTGGTGCGGTTACTGCTGCCTGCCTCTCCCTTTGTTGCAGTACCAAAGTAACTGGAGAATGAAAGGGTGAACATAAAAATAATTTTTTTGCTCCACTGATATCTTATGTATTTTAAAAGAGACTTTAATTTTATTTTACAAAGTGATCATATAAACTATATTGTGACTGTTTTGCTATTCTATTGTGTTTAATTGAGAACGCCCAGGTTTTCCATTGTGTTGTGAACTTTACTGCATGTCTTCTGCTGCACGGAAAGAGTTGTCTTCTTGTCGACATCAAGTTTGATCTGGCTAACTGCAGATATTCTGAGCTATTTTTAACCCTTGCTTGAGTATATTAGACAAATCAATCTGATTCCACAGAATACAACATGCTCAGGTCTGTTTTGATTCTTTCAGTGACATATGGCATTTTACATGTTTAAATCACGGGTAAAAATATAACCCAGAGCAAGTGAAATGCTCTGATTTTGTTAATTTTATCAATGATCAATTAGTCAAAATGGTCTGTCAATGAGTTTTCATCGACACATGATGGAAGGATAGAAACCTGGGACCTGCTTATCATCTTGCTCAATACAAGCCACAGCTTCTTGCAGTCCCAACATTTACCTTTGATTTAATCCATCTATAATTAGTAAGTGAACAAAGTAAGTAAGTTAATATAACCAATTAAGTCCCAATGTAGACTGTATATTTGTTGTATATTTGTGCTGTATATCTGTATTTTTACATTGACTTTTCATATCCGGGTATAAATAGTGTATAAATGTTTTCATAGGAATATATGTAGAAAGATACAAAAAGAATTTTTGCATTTCATATGCTATTGGTTGCTAAAGGTTAGAATATTATTATTATTATTATGTATTTATACTCAGCGCAATATCTCCATATACTACAGGACTCAAAGCGCTATTTAACCAATCCGACTGTACAGGTACAGCCCCAACTCACAAGTAACTCACATTCCCCTAACTGGAAGATAGAGGCTCAAGGATGACCATTTATCAACGTCCTTGAGGTTCTTTAACCTGCCACTGGGGATAGGACCCAATGACAGAGGACCGCCATTTTAAGTGGTCATCCGAGCCACTATGTATCTGCCTGTACCTGGGATTGAACCCACGTCCTCTGAGTTCCTAGACAAGTGTGTTACCCGCTAGGCCACAGTGGCAGATGAATTAAAGAATTAATATATAGGAAAGATATTTAGCTATATTCTGAAGCACTTTTTCAAGAGGCAAACTTGGAGTCATAAGTTCTTAATTTAGTGTATGGTCATCGTTGTTACTATATCTTGTGTTAGTTAAATCAAAACGTATGATCACATGTTATCTGGGTGTTACAAATTTAAATCCAATTGTCTTTACGATCAAGTTTAAAAATATCCAAAAAAGTACTCAGGGATGAGTTAGGTATTAATTTTGCAGTAGTGCTCAGGGGTGAGTTAGGTACTAATTTTCTCATTGATGTTTGTTTTGTTTTGCTGAATGGTGTTTGCAATTATAACAAGGTATAAAGACATTAGATAAAGGGTTAAAAGAAGTAACACAATTGACAGAATAGGAAAGGGGATTATGAAGCATGTGCATAAATATGGGTGTCTCTTGTCAAGTTGTCATATTGGATTAAGTCTCAGTAATGTTTATGTGGCAGCTATTGTGACAAGTGAAAACTGTCTTGATAATTCCATGAGAAACATTACAAACATAAAGGAATGATGGCTAGCTTTAAGCAAAACTCTGCAGTGTTTGATTACTTTGAAATGCCAGATCACACTTCTGGGAAATACAGAAGAAAATGTAAACATTGCACAACTACTGTAGCAACTTCTGGAGTAACAACTTCCAATCTATTGATTCATTTAAAGGTAAGCTCATTTGTTTTATAGCCACATGATTTTCATTTGAATAGAGGATTTATTAATGTTTTGTTAGGGAGTAATTCTTGACAAACATTATCAACGAGTAATTCTTGACAAACATTATCAACAAGTAATACACAATCCTCTATGGTTATAAACTTATTTTAATATTTATATTTATTTTATATGTACATGTATATGTAACAATAAAATCCCGTCATTAAACTGTGAATTTAATTTGTGAATATAATATTTGGGGTTAATTTTCAATATTGTTCATCAATATAATGAAAGGCCTAACCCCCTCATAATAAACCTTGTATCACTTTTTGCCCTGAAAACACAAGCCTAGGAAGATATATTTTAACACAGTTTAAGTTTACAATAAAGTAATAAAACTAAAGTAGTGAAAATAAAGCTTGTTTTTTGTATAAGGTAAATAGTATTCATCAATGTATTCAAATACTTTTCAAAAGTATTCATAAATGTATTCAAATAAATTTCAAAAGTATTCGTAAATGTATTCATTCGAATACTTTTCAAAAGTATTCGAATACTTTGGTAAATGATGTATTCATATTATATTCGTACTCATGAATTTAGAAAGTATTTGTATCTAATACTTTTTAAAGTATTCGCCCCAGGCCTGCTGTACATAAGGTGGCCTATAATGGTAGCAGCCAAAGCAAACTGTGTTTTGTTTGTTGTCAATCACTCTGTCAACGGGCAACCCAAAGAGATTTCCAGATCAGTTATCTGACTAATTCAGTCCACCCAATATTTAGCTAATGAGTCAATGAAAATGAACAAGACCTTGTCGGTCTTCAGAAAAGATATCATGTCATTAAAAATATCAAAAACTGAATTGAACAAGGCTTGTGATTCTCATACCATATTGGAAATTATTTAAAGCTGTCCATGTGATTGCATTTTTAGCAAATTTGGAAATACTGCAGAATAATTTTATCTATATGTGCTTATAACTCCTTATTATGTATGTATGTAAAACATACAGGTCCTTGGTGACCTAGTGGCTAGCAAGTTTGGCATCTTATGACATTCGGTCACCTCTGGATGGCTTTGACTCCCATAATCACCAAGTTTGACTTTGTAAAATACACATGAAGTTGATAGCTAAATGGTCAAAAACCAATCAAAAAAGAAAACCGTCCATAGACTTAAAGAGAATCCCCTTTGCTCTTTATCAGCCTTCAAAAGTTTATATTCCAAAACTAGCACATCTATTCCAGATTAAACTTCCTCCGGTTTCAACTTCCAGAACCTGCAGAGTGCCGCCAAAATTAAACATACAACTCGGCTACTCAGTCAACCATTTCACCTTTCACACCTTTTGGCATTCAGAAGCACACTGGCCTACAATGCCCATGTACCTTTGCAAAATATAAAGAGGCATGACTCTAGGATGATACATCCCACATCAGACCAGTAGGAAGACGCCCTGACAGGGTCAGGTATGGCCACAAATAATCACCTCCAAAGAAGTCACAGTGGCAGCAAATGCTTTCCTCGCCCAGAAAGGTACAGAGAGATCTCCAAGACCTATTATTGCCTCATCTTCAAGCAGTTTAGTTAACAGAAACATTGCCACTACCACAACCATTTCAGGGTCCACTTCACAGCAAACGAATCCTCGAACTGATTAGTTAATACTCGCCAAATTACAGAGACTTTAAGCCAGTATGACCAAAATGGAACAGGAATTACAAGCTGAAATGTTCACCTATGCCCTAGGAAAAAGAAAAAAAAGGTTAAATCATGTAGACACACATGTGATAGTTCACTTTTTGGCACAGTCAATATATCAGTATACACCTCCTTAGAACAGACTCTGTTCCAACTTTTGTGTCATTTGTGCCTTCCTCCTCACCCTAACGCCGGTCTCTTTACTATTCCACAGGGCTGTTCCTGTGTTCCCTTCACTGTGAATAAAGTCAGAAAAACTCTTGCCTATATTTTTCATTAGGTCTGGATCCACAATCCCATTTCACACTCCCGTAGGTCTGGAACTTCCATGGCCTTCAATTCTAATGTTTCACTCCAGTTCATTCAAAACACTGGTCCTCTGACTCAGTATGGTCATATATTGTCTCCAATCCCCACTACCAGGGTTCTGTCTCCCGTGCTTTCAAAAGACTCTTTCAACCATAACTACCCCTATTTGGCAATTGGTAAAGTTCCTCGACCCACTAATAACACGTACAGAAAGTACAGCAGCAAGCATTCATGGCCCCTATAAAAAGGAGGCACTGTATGTTAATTGTGGGTTAGTTAATGTGCTAAATTTTTGTGTTGCTAACTTTAAAATATATAACTCAAGTACTAGAATTTTTTTAACAAATCGAGTTTGACAAAATTTTATAACTTTGTAACTGAACATGTAATTTTACTAACTTGGTAACTTAACATAGTAAGGTTTGTTTTCTAGTAATTATTAGTGTAAGAAATAGTTTTAGTAAATGTTGGTATGTGTTCTTGAATGTGTATGTATGTGTTTTACTAATAAAGAACTTTAACCCATCCTGGCTTACTTCTTGGTTTTTGTTAGCATGGCATTTAGGGGGCTATGCTTCTCAAGCCAGATGTATTTCCCAGTTCTTTACACATTTACCTCAAGCTTCTGCCAGGATTGTCCTTTAGTCATGTGACCCCAGAATTGTCGGCACTCTCTGTTTACATTTGGTGGTCAAGCAGTATGGACATGTATGGAGGAATTCTCTCTCCCCTTGTATATGTGTATTTCTTTGTTTCTCATGGCAAAGTTTTTCAACTCACTTATAACCTCAACTCACTTATAACAGATGTACAGTGAAGTACAGCAGTGGGCATTCATTGCCCCTATAACAGGCGCTGTTATTTGTGGAGGGGTGTGCTAAATATTATTGATCTGCCATGAATCTGCTACAGACTGCCACAGACAGGTTTGCGGATGAAAAAAATACAAAAAAAATTTGTCTTATGACTGTTTTTTAATCCGCAAACCCTCTCTGTGTCAATCCGTAGCAGATCCAGTTAGATCTGGCAATGTTTTTACGGAAATTTAATCCTGTGGAACCATGAAGGATGAAAGGGATGTCATAAGGACATCCAGGATGGGTTTAGGGGCAATAAGGACACGCACAGATGAGCTACAGATGAGATATTGAAGAGCTACGGATACTAACGTCCATACGGACTTCCCGACAAGTTTGATTTTTCCATAATGTCCTAGGGATCGTATGTAATCCTTGGCATGTCACTAGGGATTGCAGCATGCCACTACAGATCTCCGAAGGACATTATGGATGTTACAGATGACCTTACAGATGGAAAAGATGAATCGTAAATCACTCACAATTTTCCATATTAGGAATCCTGATGCGATCCGGCGGAGCATCCGTGGATGTGTAACTGGGGTCTTACGCTTAACCACTTCTGCCCTTTGAGGGTTAGTGTAACATGTTGTCTGACTTGATGTTTGTATTTATTTTATGTGGTGTGCTAAAAATCTCTCTCATAAGTTCAACTTAACATAAGAATGGTCTCACCAAGGTTTGGATCCTCCTCAGACGGGAGTGGCTTTCATTTTACCACCATGTTTAATGAATATTCACTTAAGGTTAATTCATTAAAAGGGATCTACTAATTATGATTTGCTTTATAAGCACTGTTTTACTTACGGAACATTGTGTATTTTCAATAAACATTGCGTCCACTGAATCTAGTCTTTGAGTACCATGATTTAGTTACATTCTATGCAGCTGTAAGAAATAGGGACAATTTTACAAAGGTAAATCATTCATGGCAATTTTTCACATATTAAATAGATATTTCAGTAGTCTGAAAATTGATGCTGATTTAATACATGGTGAATCATTTACAAAATCTAGAGCAGTGGTTGATGCTATAATGAAGAAATTGATATGGGAAGGAAAATGAGACATTATACATTAGCTTGAAATTTCAAAAGTAATATCAAACTCCACTGAATAAATATTTCTCATCAGTAATTTACACCCAGAAATCATTGCTGTAGTTATTCTGTTACTGCATTATTTTGTTTCTGACTGAGCATGTCACACCCTTGCTAAAAAGAGCTGGTCTTGACAGAAACACTCTCAAGAATTATCGACTAGTATCCAACCTCAGCTACATCTCCAAACTTATAGAAAAAGCTGTGGTTAAGCAAATAAATGAGCACATTGCTCACGAGGGTATACCCAACATAAGTCAGTCTGCATATAGAGCTTTTCACTCTACTGAAATGGCATTGCTAAAAATACAAAATGACATTGCCACCTCTATGTACATGGGTACTGCTGTTGAATTAGTCCTTCTGGACTTGTCCACAGCTTTTGACACAATAGACCACTCAATCCTATTTGTCTGCCTTCAGCATTAGCATGGGGTTGTGCTTAAGTGGGTTGAGTCTTACCTCAACTCAATGAAACAGAGGATCAAAATAGATGGACATCTTGCAGATGCTTTTCAACTCCCATATGGGGTTCCTCAGGGCTCAGTCCTGGGCCCAAGTTTTTTTACCCTATATACAACCTCTCTTAGTGCAGTCCTATCTAAATGCAATGTTACCCATCACTTACAGGCAGACGATACACAAATTTACATGAAACTTGACTCTAGGAACTTTGATTGTAGTATCACTGAATTGGCAAATTGCCTTGAGGCCATCCAGGTGTGGATGGGAAATAACAAACTTAAATTAAATCCTAACAAGATGGAAATCATAGTGATTGGTGATGATAAAATCAGAAGCTCCATGAAGTCATCATCCCCAGTAAGTTTTCTTGGCAATATCATGGGACCAGCTGAATTGGTCAAAACCTTGGTGTCATCCTGGATGCTGACAATTCAATGCAAAGACACGTTGCTAATCTATGTCGCACATGTTACTACCATCCCTGGGAACTACGTAGGGTCCACAAGTATCCAAATCATGAAACAGCTGTTAAGGTGGCATATGCCTTGGTTAGCAGTCCCCTGGATTACTGTAATTCACTGCTTTATCACACCAAAACGCATGTACTGTCAGACTACAAAGAGGTTCAAAATGCCTTATGTTGTACTGTGTGCAAAGTAAATAAATTTAGTCATGTCACACCCTTCCTGCACAACTACACTGGCTCCCCATTCATTACCGTATATTGTTCAAATACAACCTCCTTACTTATAAAGCCATAAATTTTAGCCAACCTCCATATCTCTCCTCTCTAATTAAGCTGAGTGATCTCACATGGGGCAATCGCCTGTCAATTTCCTCATCTAAACTGAATAAATGCTCAAGCCAGTTTTACAGTAGCTGCTCCAACAGAGTGGAACTAGCTCCCTCAAGCCATTAGAACTGTGGAAAATATATCTGGATTCAGAAAATAGTTGAAAACGTATCTTTTCAGATTAGCTTATCACCCACCATAGCTTACCTCCCCTATCAGATTCTCATATGGATACTGACCTCCTTTTTGGAACTGGACTATCCCTTTTTGGATATCAGAGCCTTAGAGGATGTTTACATCAATTTCGATGCTTTATAAATGCTTCTTACTTACTTACTTACTTACTTGTATCAAAGAGGACTTGAGGGTCATCAGGAGCTGGCAATAAGTTACTTTGAAGTTAAAAATTGGGAAGGGCCATTACATAGACATTAAAGTATTCTCACTGAATAATAAAATAAAATTTAAAAATTAATGTATTACTAATCTGATTTAGATGAAACACAAAAACAGGAGAAATGTTAGTAAAAGATGAAATTATAAATGTATTAACATTTCGGAGCCTCAGTCCTTCATCAGAACACAAACAAACCAATTAAATTTACATGAATATGGGTTAGGTCCATATACTGCGTTTTAGTGCATTCCCCAATCAAATAAGCTAAGTAACTAGAGGTGAAAAACATGAAAACAAAACATAGAAGTTCTGCTCATTTATGTATGAAACCAATGGAAAATATGATGCACGAAAATTCTAATGACACAAGAACACAACAGACGACGATATTTAGTCACAATGTCCATTCATGTGGGAAATATATGAGCTTGATCAAAGGTTATTTAAAGGTGTCACTTTGAACATGTTAGGTTATATGTACAAATCCATAAGCTTGGGAACTATGCGGTTTATACTTTTCAGAAAGATCCTCACTTCAAGTCCTACAACTGGCAATACTGTGGACCAGTCCCACTATGATACTGGCTGTTGAACAAGAGGTAAAAGCCTAACTTTAACTTTGACCTTTATAATTTTAAAGAGTTGCAATCCCCAAAAATTTACTACATCTTTTTTCTTTTAATCAACTTGTCTAATGTATTTATTTACATTTTCTATGGTTAGAACTCTCAAAACACACCACACACTTTATAAAATGACTTTTATTACAAGTCTGTCAAGTTAATAGTACACACTCCTCACTTTGGCAAACTTATCAGTGAGCCGGTGCTCATAAGTCAACATTGCCCCACTAAAGAATCTGGCTTTAGCCTATCTCAGTGTGTCTATGTTTAGTAGAGTGTACATGTTTTATTTTGAGGATCAGTGAATTTAAAAGTAAGGTTTTATCACAATGAATGTGTGAGATGTATATCAGAAGGAAGAAAAACAAAAACAGGTTATCAAAACATCACTTTATATTAAAAGATTTCAAGTAGAAAAATATGAAGGGCTTATTCTTCACAAATGATTACTTTACAAATAAAGATTAATCATCCCATTTGAACAAATTTGGGAAAATAAAAATTGATGACTCACTAACTTTAAAATTACCTAAGGCAAAATAAAAGAGAAAAATTTAGATGTCAGTACACGGAGAAAATTTTGGCAAATTTATAAATTTACAATGTTTCACAAATGTTGTGCAATGATAAGAGCATTGTTGAAAAGATATTTGCACAGCAACTTTGATGATGATATTTTATGATATTGTTGTTTATTTGCATTGAAATAATAAAACATATGAATAATCAATTCAAATGCAACTGAAATAACAATGTTAAAAGGATATGTATATGAAAAGTAGTTATTTTATCTAAGTTTTGTCCCTTTTAAACTTTACAAACTTGATCCAGACATCTCAATTTTCATCAATATTTTTCAGATAAAAATAAGTTTATGAAAAATGTCTATATGGGATTGCTAGGTTTTGAGAAATGAACAATTCAATACTGGGAGATTTAACTGTTTCAAATAATGTGGAGGAGCTTGGTATTTATTCCATATTGTCTTATATTTATCATCACCTTTAAATGTCAAGTTTATAACAAAACTGGATAGGAATAGATACTGTCCAGTCATTGCTAGACTGTAATTTGAAACAAAACTTTCTTTAAGGTTAAATGTTCCCTTTTCATATTTCAGTAAAATTCACTTCGGTACAAAATATTTTTGAATACACTGACCCTTTAAACAATATTGGGCAAATATGATTTGGATTAAGAATTGCCAATGTTATTTGTCCTACCTATGAAGTATACAAAACAGTAAAAATTATAAGACTCCTCAATATCATAACCATGCTTATATAACCTGATAAAAAGCTGATATATTTTCAATATTCCACATCAAACCATGATATACAGACACAAAATTACACTTTCTTCAGATTTAAAAACAGCTGATCACACAGTGTGTGTATTTAATGATAAACAAGAAACAAAGCCGAAAGGGGTTTCAAAAAAGTTATCTCTAGAACATAGGCGTAGGAACTGGGGGGGGGGATATCTTTTCACCACCCCAACTTTTTGAAATGGAACTAAACTCCAATTTTGAAGTTTATGTAAATGTTTTCAGGTAACTCAATAATATGTTGTCAAGGTACACTTGGACCCTGTTCACTGTTCACGTGTACTATTGTATATGCTACCATTTGAACTATAAAATATTTATTTTTATGATTTGTGAAAGGAATAGTTTCAGTTAGCCCACCATGGGATTTGTAAATTTCTGTGAAACATTTCACTTGTGCAGACCAAAATCATGTGTATGCTAATCTTCTACATTTAATTTACCTTATTGCTAATTATTTAGAACTTAAATATGTAGTTCCAAATTCACATAGAGCAACGGTTTAGCACAGCAATTTGTCAGCTGATGAGATATTTCCCAGAAAACTCTTCTTTCTTTATTGTGTTTATTTGACCTAGCCAGTACAGTGATTATACATCCCCCTCTACTTGGGGCTTAACCTTGCTAAAAATAGATCTTCCATCAGCCTGTCATTTGGAGAAAAGGTCACAAGTTCTGGAAACATCTAATAAAACTAGACCTAGTGCATCGGAGAAACAGTGCAAATTGTATCCACTAAAAAGACAACTCACCAAAGCCAATCAACCATCGCTTAACCTTGAAGGAGAAGCCCAAGGTCAAATCTGACCACATTTCAATATTCCTAGCCCATAATGTACTATAGGATGGTTTCACATTACAATCCTCTAGGATCAAGAATAAGCGAGTTATAAGCACTTCTAATTTAGGCTATCCTTGTTTGACTTTGAAGGAGGGGCCAAAGGTCAAATCTCACCACATCAAGATTCCCAGCCCATGATTTTCTATAAGTTGGTTTCACATTGCAAACCTCTAGGACCAATAGTAAGGGAGATATAGACACTTTTAAAGTCTGCTACATGAGGTACTTTGGCACTCTGTGGATGACCTTGAATTAAGGGCTTCAAGGTCAAATGTCTGCAAAGTTGTAGAGTACATCTGTTACACATATCACCTATGAAGAGATTCAACCTTCTACCTATGAGAACCAGCCAGTAGAAAAAGGTAGATTATTTTCAAAGAAATGTCCACGGTGGACATCTTGTTTTTTAGAATGAAGCTAATTTCAGTCCCAGAGAAGCTTACCTCCCAATAAAGATATCCTCCAAATTTGGTGAACCTATCTGCTGTAGTTTTCCTCTGAGAGAGTTAACATCGAAAATTTCTTTACGAGCGGTGGTGTAGCGAACACTGGATACAATAAACAAAAATAATTTATAATAATTGTGAATCACACAAAACGGGTGTACAAGAATACCCAGTGAATGCCTGTGGCATAAGAGATGGCCTGTCTTGGGATATGTTGGTGTTGAGTCGGCACAATCTAGTTCCTTCTGGCCCTTGCCCCCCCAACAAAAAATTGCTGCCTATGCCCTGTAGAAGGCGAGCCTCGCTAGAACTTGTGCTTAAAAACATTTGCCAGTACTGTACTGGCCTATACTGTGAGTCCTTGAAACACACACAGGGCTGACACCTGAAAGTTTATAAACTGCCAGATTTGCTTTCTTTTTAAGCCATCCTTAATACACTTTATTATAGTAAATATAGGAAACATGATAAAATCACACATTCCACATCTTTTTTTTTACAATTCTCTGAGTGTTAGCTGTGGTAGTAAACTCACTACAAAGGTTCAGTTTCATTACCTTTCTCATTATTTTGTCAGGTTATTTAATCTTTTATAAACCTTATGCATGGAAGCCAATTTGTAAACAAAACCAACCAAGCACTTACTTGCATTTGTTATGGAAGGATTCTTACACACTCACAGGCCATGTGTGAGCATCACAAGTAAAGCTCTGTGTATTTGTCCATTTTACTTTACTTATTATCTCTGCCTTAATTAAGTACACCACACCAGCATCCCTTATTTAATCACTCCAGAGTATCCACAGGTAATTAAAATCTCAGTTTTGTATAGCAACTTTTCTATTTTATGTATTCTGTGGTGTCAGGTGTTCTTAGATTTGAATGTTTCTCAACATTCATTACTTCAACAGTTCACTTGCTCCTAGTGTATTGATTTTAGTTATGTGTTATATGAAGATTACGTTTCTGGTATAAATATTTAAAAGGGAATTTGCACTTTGAAAATGTAAGGATATATATTTTAAATAATAGTGGATTAAGTATCTTCTACCATGTTTAGGGGAGTATTGCAGAGGTTGCAAACAGGGTGACCCCATAGCCTCATATTTATTTCTCTTATGTGGTCAGATTTGATTTTATCCAATTTGTCAAAATGTTAAAATAAAGGGTATTCAAGTTGGTCAAGAAGAAATCAAGCTCTCACAGTTTGCAGATGACACAGCCATCATTCTTGATGGTTCTTATAGATCCCTTGAAGCAGCTTTGAATGTTATTGAGATATTTGGGAATATATCCGGTCTAAAGATGAATACCACAAAAACCAAAGTAATTTGGATTGGGGACAAAAGACATAGTACTGATAAACTACACGTGTCATATCGTTTAGAATGGGGAACAACTACTTTCAATTTATTAGGGATACTGTTCTCGGTGAATCTTGATGATATACCGGTTTTAAATTTTCTGCCACTTTTGGATAAAACAAAGAAGATTATAAATACTTGGAAACGAAGATCACTCACCCCCTTGGGAAAAATAACAATTATAAAAACGTTTATATTGTCAAATTTTAAATATTTATTTTGTGCTATTCCATCACCAGGTGACTCATACACAAAAAATTTAGATACCTTACTTTTTAATTATCTTTGGGACAATAAGCCTGATAAAGTTAAGCGTAGTTGTGTAACACAAGACTATAGGAATTTTGGATTGCGAATGGTTGATTTAAAGAGCCATATAAATGCAATAAAGCTTTCGTGGATAAGTAAACTAATTAAAAATAACCATAACCAATTTTCTACAATACTAGAAAATTCACTTCTATCAATTTCTAAGATCACAAAAAAATATATAATCCATTCTGGAAAGAAGTATTCAGTGTTTTGATCACTTTTTTGGAAAATCAGTCTATAACCAATACAAGAGAACTCCTTCTTTCTCCCTTGTGGTTTAATCCAAAAATTTCCAAAAATAAGTTATTTCTTCCTAAATGGTTTAGCAATGGCATTACATTGGTTGGTGACATCCTCAATAACCAAGGAGAAATTCTAAGCCAAGTACAGCTTGAACAAAAATTTGCATTTCAAATAAACTTTCTTGAATATTATAATGTAAAGCTTAATATTAAAGCTTTTCTAAAATGCTATGAAACTGTGACAGGAAGCTTTGATCAACCTCCCCAACCCAGTGTTCCCATGCACATTGCTTTTTTCATTAATAATAAAAATGGAACCAAAGGTATCTATCAAAATATTTCCGGTAAATTAAAATCGCTTCATATGGAGTTTCAAACCAAATGGCACAATGAACTTGATGTAAACCTTGATAATGCCTTGTGGCATTTTTTTTAAACTGTGTTTTAAAGCTTCAAATGATTCATATCATAAATGGTTCCAATACCGAATATTGCATCGTACTTTAGCAACCCAGGAACTCCTAAACAAAATGAGCATGTCAAACTCACCTACTTGCTTAAGTTGTCAATCAAATATTGAATCATTATCTCACCTATTTTACTTTTGCCCTAATTCAAAACAGCTATGGACCCAACTTGAAAACAAAATTAAGATTAGTACTCATTTTACCGTAAATTTCATTCCCTGTGATGTCTTACTGGGTTACACTTTAGATAATAACAACTCTATTGCTATAAATGTCATATTGTTGGTAACTAAAGCATATATATATAAAACTTCAAGAAACTTGAAGAAGTATTACATCAAAAATGTTATACAGCTTGTAGAAAGAACATATAATGAACAACATTTAGCTGCAAAATTAGATTATAAGGAACATAAATTTGAAAGGGAGTGGCATCAAATGAAACTTCTTTTGACATAATAAATAAAACCCATACCCATCCATTACTAACTCGTTGCCACCCCTTAAATTGTTCACCACTTATTAACTCAACATACTATAGGTTGTAACACCCTTCGTTTAAGGTACCCCGCAGATTAGCAATTGTTACTTCAAATATTGGAGGCATGTGACAAGTTTTAATGCCCACTGGTATTCAAGGCCCTTTATTCTTTCATTTTTCTCATTCCTGCGATTACTGAATGTTTTGCCTCATATTTCCAGGTCTTTTTGACCCTATAAGACATCTTTGTAGAGGAGATTTTTTGCTCAAAAGTGGGAGCTACAATAATAATTAAATGGTCAAAAACCATTCTGGATAGGGCCCAGACTAAGACCATTGTTAGTTCATGCTTGGGCAGATCTCCGTCTTTGTCCTGTTACCTTGTTGAAGAGCATGTTCGAGATGATTTAATCTCATAAAAATGCACCGTTGTTTCAAATACCAAATTTTATAGGATTTGTTCCTTTGACTGATTCTACTAGAAGAAAGCACCTCAGAGCTATTTATGCTTTTTTTTACAAATTACCCCCTTGATATTTCATTTGTTTTAAAAAGTAGGCACAACATTGGCCTTTAGCCATAAGGTTTCCTTACAGAATACCATGCCGTATGGGCTTCTTATGGTGTCCTGACAAACTTGCAAAAATTTATTTCTTAGTTTCTCACTAAGGCACAAGGTACTGCCATGAGATTGCTGGTCTGCATACAAATAGAGAGATTTCTACATTCTAGAATTTAAATATCTATTACCAAGTTTTGCCAGTCACACCACATTCACTCAAACAACTTGGTCACTCCTAAAATGTCACTCAGACGTTAATGTTCACTATACATTTTAAAATCTATTTTTGTAAGTAAAAAATATTCAAACAAAATTTCTTTGCACACCAGTAAATGTAAAATTTTGTTAATATTAGGATAATGTTTAAAGGCCAAAACTTATCATCATATTTACTGTATCCAAGTGTTTTATCAATTTCATCCAACTCATATTGTAGTCCAGTGTGTACTAAGATCCAGTGGTTTAGGTTATTCTACAAATCTAATACTTAACTACACTGTGCAAACAGGTGACCAACAGTTTCTGGAAAAAGACTACACAGCTGGTATTTGCTACATTCAGTTTATTATAGATAAGTCTATACTAGAACCAGATATATTTGTTGTCCGAGACAGATTTGAAACATATTTGATAGATTTTATATATATTTTATTATCATTAACAAGTGTTTCCCATTTTGTAAATTTGATTTGGCCTTTTAACTGCGTCTTTTAGAAAAACTTTATAAAAATCTTGACATTATTTCTCAGATTAGAAGAGAATGTTTAGGTTACAAGGATGGGCAGGTTTTGTGTAAGTTAATGAATTCCAAACTTTAAATTTTTTTATCAAATTTTGCACCAGTATTTTAACTCTATGATAGTTAAGTTTATCAGGGTTTATGTCATATTTATCTTTCAGAACACCAATAGGTTCAATGTAACCATTTTCATTCACAATTTCACCAATGAGAAAAATTCCTTTGCAAAACCAGCTTGAGGAGAATACATGTTCCTCTGGGATTTAGGGATTATACACAGACAAGAAGTTAAACTATCTAAGTTGTTATTTAACGTGTTTTTTTCTGCAAAGTAACTGTCAATTTTTTAATCACATCAATTCAGAATATATAAGTCATCTTCTTTAGCAAATAATCACATGAACCATTTTCAAACAATTATTTTTGTTATATCCATACATTTCATTAAATAATGTTAACCATTGGCATCCTACTTCACAAAAAATTCTTCTTACCCAGCTTACTTTTAAGGATTTAATAAATCCTTTAACATACACCATTTTTAAACCATTAAAATTACGGTCTGAGCATACAGTACTTTTTTGTTTTATCTTGTTTGTTTTTCCAGAGAAATCGGAAAAATCGAACATTTAGCTTCAAAATCAATTTTTTAGAGGTTGGTAAGATTAAAATGGCATGAATAAAGTTAAGAAATATCAAGCTTTTCAGTACAGTTATTTTTTTCCATTAGTATCAGTTGTCTCGTATGCAATTTTTGAGACTTATATTAGCTTTTTCCAGAATATTATCCAAATTTATTTCTGCCATAACATTCAAATCAACATTGAAGTTTATCCCAACTCTACTTTTCCCCAATTAACATTTACAGAAACAATAAAATTTTCCTTGGAATATCTCTTTCTTCCAATCCATATGACTTTTTGGTTTTTCCCTTCTTCTTTCTTAGGCCAGAGAAGTTTCCATATATTTGAAGCGTAGTTTACTTACAAAATTTACCTGTGGCTCAACCCCCTGTTTCTGCATCTTTCCGTATCTACCTATGCTCCTAATTTGACTGTTTGGTGGGTTTACATCTTCATTTTAACCTCCACTTGCCACAACTTATATAAAAATAGCTGATACGTCGCCTTTCCTTTTTAAAGTTTAGAATGTCCATTCCCCTTTTATCAATAAACTTTTCATTTGTGGCCTCTTTTGTCAAAATTTCGGAGGGGGGGGGGGGGGTTGACCTTTCAAGGCCATATTCTGTTCTCTTTTCCTAAACACAAATGCTTCATCAAATTACAAATACCCACGCTTGTTATAATAAAATATCTAGTAGTTTTAACTGCAGATAACATCATGCCTGAATTCAAAGCATCCCTACTGGATCATGTGGCTTGTTTTCTTTAAAAGAGTTAGAAACTAGATCCTCAGTCAGTATTTTCCTGTATCCATGCCAGCTTATGTGAAGAGCTGGGATTTTAAATTTGGTATCCCCTAATTTTTCAGAAAGTTGTGGCTATATGCAATATTTGTTAGGGGGTGGGGTATTGAATATGTCATTAAAGATTCTACTAACGAAATGGTATGGCTGAGCACACTAGTTTATGCATAAGCTACAACCTCTGCAACTCCCAAGCTATATCAGTATAACAAATATCATGCAAATATCAGCCATGAGTACAGCTTGTGTTACAGGAATAACAATGCTACATGATAGCAAATTTCTAACAGAGCCGGTTATTACAATTTCATAACAGAAGAATGTTGACATTGTAGATTTACTGGCAAAACCTGACTGTGGAACAGGAACGATGACAGTTGCTCTTAGTAAAAGTCTAGGCTTACACAAGAATAGTACTTTTGATGCAGCAGACCAAAAAAGTGGCTGTTGATAAATCATTGAAAGAAAATCTATTTGGTTAGCTCTGTTTTGAGCTCTCACAAATATAAATGGCAAATTGATTGCCAATGACACTGTGTCGCTTGATAATATTCAAGCAGCAAATGCTCTGCAATGAGCTCACAAAACTCCACTATGCAAAATTAACAAAACAAGTATTTCTGTTGAGAGAAATGAGCTTAAAGCAGCCACTACTTGTTGTGTAGAGCTCCTTAAATAACTGTTTGAGAAATTCTAATTTTGGGAAATAATAATTCTAAAAACTTTTTAGATGCACACCACATCCTTTTTTAAAATAGAACATTTTAAGGATCTTGTTTATATAATTTTAATGTTAATGTAACAATTTAGTAAACATAAATGTGTAGTTCGTTTTGAGTCTTTTTCTTTTTTAACAAAAACATTAACGTAGTATAATTTGACATTAACATTGTTTAATTTATATGTTAAGATGGTAGCAGTAATAGTAGAATAACAGTTAATAATGCAAAACAAATTGACATGTATTGTGTTAACAACAGTGTCAATAATTGCGTTATAAATAATATTAAACTTAACATTTATAGATCTATTTTTCTGAATAGGACAAAAAAGCAGCATACAGTCAGTATTATGAACTGGAGTCTGGGCAATATGGTGATTGATGAAGCTCAATGACAATGTATTATTCCAAATAGGAAAGTAATATCACTTGCAATATCAGGCAATATTATGTGAAGATGGACTTCTGAATTCAATGTATATTTTCAGGAGTCATAAGTCCTAACATATACCTTGCATTTATCTTAATGTTTCTCTAATTAATGAACATAGAAATCTTTATATTAGCGAATGATTGTCACATCAATCACATGTTTATATGTTTATTTTCTATATTTAATGATTGTAAAAATCTTAAAATGTCAGTCATACATTTTATATTTTTGTTTAGTTCTATATGTAAATACGCCACTTGTCCACACTCGAGTGAATATGCTTGACAAAAGCTACACAGTGATAGAGTTACCCACCAAGTTCAGTGCATTTATTTTTCTTTTTTTGCATTAGAAAATGTGAAATAAATATTAGCTACAGATCAGATCACTCCACCATAGAACTTCAGTTATTACTTAACAATTTTATTCGGGTAAAGGTGTCTGGAAATTTAATAATAGTTTACTGGAGAATCCAAATTATTTAAACCTAGTAAGTAATATTATAGATGAAGTGAAATTACACTATGCCCGACCTATTTATCATCCTGAAATGACAATAGACAATGACCTCTTCCTGGAAACTTTGTTGCTTCATATTCGTGGTGAGACCATTAAATTTGCTACCACTGAAAAAAAGTCTGAAGAACAACAATTAATAAAAGATATTAAAGCTATAGAGGAATCAGTTTCTGGTTTTAGTACAGACCTCCTGTTTGATAAAAAAGTGGAACTGGAAAACTTAAGAAGCATAAAAATGAAAGGAAAAATTGTATGTTCTTGACTTCAGTGGCTTCAGCAGGGGGAAAAACCTTCTAGATTTTTTATGAATCTGGAAAATAAAAATTTTGTTGAAAAAACTATTAAAAAAGTAAAGCTCAGGAATGGTTCTTGTGTTACTGAACAAGAGGATGTGCTACACCACATTAAACAGTATTATGAAACCCTATTTAAAAGTCATGATGACAATTTGGAGACAACAGCATTTAAAAATTTTGATATTTTAGGTAAAAATAAATATTATTTTGACATTGGTGGAGAATTAACCAATCCATGAAGTCAGTAATACCCTAAAAAGGATGAAATCACATAAAACCCCAGGTATAGATGGTATAACAGTCGAATTTTTGAAAGTTTTCTGGTTGAAATTGAAATATATTGTTACAAATGCACTAAACTGCTGTTACAATAAGGGTTGCTTATCAACATCACTTCGACAAAGTATCATAACTTGTTTACCGAAAGGCACTAAAGATCGCTCATTGTTAAAAAATTGGCGTTCCATTTCATTACTTTGTGTCATATACAAATTAGCTTCAGGCTCCATTGCAGAAAGACTAAGGCATACTCTAGACAATATTATATCAAACTGTCAGACAGGGTTTATCAAAGGAAGGTTTCTAAATGATTCAACTAGATTAATATATGATATTTTACCTGTAACTGAGAAGGAAAATATACCTGGTTTGCTAATGTTGATTGACTTTGAAAAAGCGTTTGATTCGCTCTCTTGGACATTTCTCTACGACACATTGGAGTCTTTTGGATATAGTAAAGATTTTATCAAATGGATACAACTTTTCAATAATAACATATCAGGCTTTGTATTACAATTGGGATTCCTATCAGAACCAATCAGCATAAAAAGAGGTTTCCGCCAAGGAGACCCTATTGCTTCATACCTATTCTTAATTGGAGCTGAAATATTAAGTAGACTCATTCTGAATAACAAAGATATTACAGGGATTATAATTGATGGGTTTGAATTAAGCTAACACAGTTTGCAGATGACACCACCTTGCTACTAGATGGAAGCCAATGAATCAATGAATCAATGAATCTTTTCCATGTTAATGGTTTTAATGGGTAGCCAGCTAGAGCCTTGGTTTTGAACCTATTCATAAATAAGTTAGCATAGTTAGGGGCTAATGCTGTGCCCATAGCTGTGCCACCTGTCTGTAAATAGTGATCTCCATTAAATGTAAAGTTTATACTGTGTAGGACTAATTTGAGTAGATCCAGTATGAAATTGGTGATGGGCCCTTTTGTGGGATCTTGTCTCAATTTGGCTGCAACCGCCAATATACCCTCGTTATTGGGGATATTGGTGTATAGCGAGGACACATCTAAATTGCATAGGATTGCTCCTTCAGGAATAGGTCCAAGGCTTTTTATATTTTTACTGAAGTCTTGGGTATCTCTGATGTAAGACTTGGTTTTGGGAACATATTCTTTGATGTGTTCATCAACCAATTTACTAATTCTGCTAGTTGGGTGGTTGACAGAACTACAAATTGGTCTACCTGGTACACCTTTTTGTGAATTTTAGGTAGCATGTAAAATCTTGCTTCTGTACATTCAACTGGGGCCAGATGGTCAAAGTTTTTATCAGAAATGAGGCCTTTTTGTCTCATCTGTGCGAGTGTGTCTCTGACCTTTTGAGATATTTTATCAGTAGGATCATCTGGTAGCTTAGTGTAGTACTTGATGTCACGAGTTGTCTATAACCCTCTCTAAGGTAATCAGTAGTGTACATTACAACCACTGCTGACCCTTTGTCTGCCTTTTTAATGACAATCTCTGGGTTGTCAGTTAATGCTTGTAAACCCATTCTTTGTTCTTTTGTTAAATTGGGTTTATGAACAGTTTTAGTTTTACTATTTAATAGGCCAATTTTAAATGACCTTTGGAATATATCTAGAGACTGATGGACTCTATTGGGTTTCCAATTACTTTTGTCCACAAACTTTTTGTGTAGGTGTTTGTATGGATTCATTTCTTGGTCCAAGTTATCTGCCATGAAATTTATAAGTTCAATTTCATCATCAGATAAATGATCAAACTTATTGTTATCATTGTAAAAGTGAAATCTCAGACAGAGTCTTCGATGGAACTCTTTAAAATCAGTCCAGATTTGGGATTTATTTGGTGGTCCTGGTGTAGGACAAAAGGTCAATCCCTTTTCAAGGGCTGATATTTGGGCCTTGGTTAAAGTAGTGTCACACAAGTTTATGACTGTGTGACCAATATGACTGTCCATGGATTTCCCTTTGGGGAGGATTCCATTTTGGCCTCCTCCTTAATTTGGTTAAGTATCATATTAATGTCAGGAGTTGCCATCATTATTAAAATGTGGAACTCAGAAAGTAATGAGGTAAGTATTGAAGTGTGAATAGCCTATCCTCCTTGATCTGGCGGATTAACGAGGATAGCCACAAAATCATTTAGGTGACACCCACTTTGACTTCATCAACTTATTCACCAACTTTTAATGAATTAATTTGATTTATACTAGCCACTAGCTGGTTTGAGACATTCCAAACTGAACTAGACCAAAACAACAGCACAGTGCAATCACGCATGTCTGAATGAACCGTCACAACCTGAAATGTGTCGCATTTGCATGTCTAGTCCGACAACATATGCTTACTGCAATCAACCACTCAGTAGTCTAAACATGCTATTGGGACACACTAATGACCCATGGTTAATTTGCCCAATTAGATGGAGTTATTATGCTCACACCAACCACTGCCCTACTTTATCTGTTTTTCTCAGTACACCAATTGAGAATATTCAAACAATGGCTACCATAATCAGGACTGCCAGACCATTACTTAATAATACATCATTATCATTTGGTTTTCCACTGTTAGTATACTTTTTAGTACTTTCTCTCTGTTTTTGATCACATTAGATCAAATCTCTGATTAATTTCCATTAAAAACTCAATCTTTCATCTAGAATTGATTTATGAGTTCAAATCCTGTTGATCCTCCATTTAGAGGCTCAATCCGGCGGATGATCCGCTCAAAATAGGAGGATCAAGGCGGATAGGAAATTTGCACCTTAGGGCAAAAGTGGGATGGACTTTCAGCCTCTGATGAGAAAAATCAATTTATTTTCGAAATATTGCCAAACACCTTGGACAATATAAGGCAGTTAATAGAGGGATTAACAGTCTGTCATTGACACACAAGCATTCTTATTATATATTCTAAACATACAGCCCAAAAGGTTCAGAACATCAGTATCATAAAGGCTTCCCTGTTTGGTGGTGCCACACCAGGCATGACTGGCTTAACAATAGGGTTCACTCCTTTTGTTCTTAAATACCCTGCGAGTCCTACAATTGCAAGTGTTTATATAATTCTTCATAAATAATGACCAAAGCTTTCTACTCCAATAATTCTAATTCTTTACTTTTTTCCACAATGAGTTTAGTTGGCTTTGTTTATTGCCTATGTTGCTCCACCAAAAATAAAAGCAGAGACACACAATGGCAGGCTGAGGGACAACAGACCTGAGGATACTCCATGGGTTACACCAGCTCTCTGAGCTTAACCCAGACATCCTCTTGTTACTTACCAACAGACTGGAGTGTGTTATATTCCTAAAACCAAATATTGTATGTGAACAGTGTTGAAGTGATATATTGATTAAAATGAATGGTTAAGTTATTTGAAGTGTCCTTTTTAATTATCAGCCAATGGTCAGCATGAGCCAAAAGCTCACTATATCACCTGCTCCTGGGCTTCAGAAATCAAAATATTGTCCAGAATGAAATGTTTTAGTCTGTAAATACGGTTTTGTGTGAGTTATATATGGCAGTGAGTAAAAAAACTATAAAAATGCCAATTACTGGATCTGGCAAAACTTTTTAACTGCAATCACTACTAAATAGCTTTAGCAATAAGATTTTAACCAAAGTTTGAAACATTTTTGAAGCAAGAAGTTGATCCATAATTTGTGCGATTAAGTGTGATTTACTCAGCTGAAGTAAGAAGTACTACACACAACATTTTGTAATGTTAAAAAGGGCTTTCATGTGTTCTTCGGATGTTAATGTTCAAATACCTGTGATACTGTAGATTTTTTTGTTTAAATAAAACTGGTTTTTATGTTTAATTCTTTGACACTATGCTAAAATAAATTTAGATGTTCTTTCTAAAATTTGTTATAAAAATTATAAAATGATTCTCCAATTAAATATATTCATATTTTACATAATTTTGTGTAATAACTGTGACTCTCTTTCTCCTGTTGAAGTAAGTATTTTAGTTGATTTTGCGAAATATTTATTACAAAAAAAAAGCTTTGTAAACAACAACGGATTTCAGTTTACCATTTTTTTTATTTATCGCTTAACACACAACACATACATGCAAGACAAAACAGCTGTAGAGTTTACAAGATAATAAATTGCCTTTTTGTTCCCCAATAAAATCTACCAGATACAATCAGTGAGAATTATTGGTAGAATGAAAAAAATGACTGTGAACTTGGAAATGTAAAAAAACATTGAATTTTTATTAATTTGTCATGTACAATTTGAGATTTTGTACAAGTTGCAACTTGTCAATAGTGGTGTTTGGACATCACGCCTGTCAGTCCCCCACTCCAAGGAAGTGTGTTGGGAACTTAAGTAAAAATCGGGAGAAGTGGGACACCCCCTGTGGGGTTAAAGTTCAGGGCTTAGGAGTTAACCTCTGGTAACTTAGGAACCATTGTTATTGGCCTCCTTTTGGCTTCCTGGGGCTTTGATGTTGAGAGGGTTACCATAGTGGTCACATTTGAAGTTCAGAGCTGGGACTGGACAGTGAAAATTTGCTCTGATGGGAATTTATGATTGTTTTATGTGTTTTATCTGATGATTTTTAAAGGGCTAAGTTAGCCCGCTCATTTTTTAGTTTATACATATTTACAAACTGTATTAATTTTTATGTACTGTGATGTTATGAACTGTGAACTACTGTTTGATTTCTTGACTGCATCAGTGTAAGGGTGTTGGCGTGTCACGTGGGAGCTGTTTATAAGACAACCTCAGGCTTTACTTGGTTCAATACAAAGGGACGGTCTAACCTATTTCTTTGTTGCTTCGCAGTAAAGAGCCAAATTTAGACTGATTTTGTCAAGAAACAGCAGCCTCAGGAATTCTTTGTGTATTTGTCAGATATACTTTATCACGAATAAATGAAAAAATTTTGACTCATAATATGGGGAAACATAAAGGTTATTGCTGGATGTGTGAGGAGAAACACTTTCCCCCGACAGGCAAGAAGTGCCAGATGGCCAGCAAGGGCAAGAAAGAGCAAGCAGCAAGTACTTCACAAGTGGGTAGTAGAAGTGCAGACTCTCTGTTAAGTAACTGCCAGTAAGACCACACCTAGGCGCGGGTGTCCCTCAGTTGCTATGGAGAAGGACTCACATGTCAAGAGGGTTTCGACCCCGGGTCAGGACGACCTAAGCAACTCAGATGAGGGTGGCTATTTAACAGATGAGGCAGTAGAAGATGTACAGCAGCAAGTGCTCAGGGAGTTGAAGAAGATCAACCCACGTCTGGAAGTCATGGAAGATCAAGTGGCGAGTTCAAGAAGTCAAAGCAGGAGACCAAGGACTGATAAGTTAAGTACTCGTTCAAAACATTCAGGTAGTTCATGTAAAACCAGTAATTGTACCATCCTTCGTGACGGTAGTGAATCATCTGATGATGAAATTGATTTACCAGAGTTGTCGAGTTTGAGGTCATCAAAAAGTATTCAGAAAAGAGTAGATAAAGCTGTTGCTGGTCTTCAGAAACAGCAGGCACAAGGTAACGACAAAAATTCAAAAATAAAAAAAAAGGGGGGGGGGGGGGCATGTAGGTGCTGTGGTCCAGAAACGAGTTGCTTGGCCCCATGAAAATATTTTGCAAGAGGTAACAAAGGTAAGAGTATTAGAAGCGTTAACAGAGGCATCAGAGCCACTGATGAAAGTGTCAGAAAGGTAGGCAGTTGGGAGAATAACCAATTGATTGCAAACCAGGTGGCGACAGGTATTGTTGTCACTCAGGGGGTGTTAAGTAACGTCAATAGTGGTCAAAATAATGTGGACCGGGTTGCAGAACAAAAGGTCAGTAATATTACTTCTGTGAAACACAACAATCAATGTGCCATGGAACAAAAGGTGGGAGGTCCTAACAAAACAGGTGGTACCCACCCATGTTAGTCCCGTCTTGCCCGCCTCCAGAACAACAATAGATCCTAATGACATGGTTAACAAAGAATGTGCCACCCAAGTTGACAGTAGGTGTGAAAATAAAACACTCCATGGCCCTTACACAATGAAACAATGGGTCAAGAGTGTTTGGTTAATATGAAAAGTGAGAATAAGTTTGTAAATTTGTGTGACAACACAGTGTGTACTTCTGACAACAATTCAAGTGAATTGGGTGAAAACATGGCTCTGTTGTTTCACATCAATGATTCCGTTGATTGCAAATATATAAACACAAGCTTGTCAAAACAATTGCGCAAATACTTGAATGGATCGTTAAAGCCTAGAACAAAACATTTTAGTGAATGGAAAATGCAGAGTGACTTTGACTTTGGGTTTGTACCTGTATCGGACTTGGTGCTTTCTCAAGAAACGCATACTTATCCAATCCATAATGCATGCCCCATTCAGTTACACAAATGCGTACGGGAGAGTACCTCTCTCAATTTCCTGAAATGTCGCATACCTCCCCAATCACAGCTCAACATTGATCAGTGGCAGAAGGAACTGCAAGGTTATTGGGATGTACAGTTGATTGATTTACTTCGTTTTGGTTTTCCTTTAGACTTCAGTAGGAATTGCGTGTTAAAGTGGGAAGATAAAAATCACACTTCAGCAGTGCAATACCCAGAAGATGTGCATGTTTACTTAAATGAAGAAATTCAGCATGGGGCCATCATTGGCTCGTTTGAAAGTAGTCCCATAAATGGTTGTCATATTTCACTATTTATGACATGTGAAAAAAGTAATTAAAAAAACAGAAGAGTCATAATTGACCTTTCTTGGCCGCATGGTCATTCTGTCAATGCTGGGGTGAATAAAACTTCATATTTAAACACTGACTTTGTACTAACCTTCCCAACAGTAGATCATATCACAATTGAGTTAAAGAAAGTTGATGATCTTCTTGGTTTGAAATAGGGTGACGCCTTTTGACACCTGTCTCCCGTTTGGGAGCAGGCACGGTACGCAAATTTTCTCAGCATACAAGTGACGCCGTACATTACGTCATGTGACGCAATGGGTTCACAGTCGTAAATTATGTGGATGATTTCGTCGGGATTGGGGTTCCAAGGGTCATTCACGATTAGATCTAGATGTTAGTGACAAAAAGCTTGTACGTCCAGGTACAAAAGCTGTATGTCTTGGTGTGGAACTAGACACTGTGGAATGCACCACATCAATTCCACAAGATAAACTACTTAATATTGTCAAAAATGTGAGTGAATGGTTAGATAAACTGTCTTGCACCAAGCGTCAACTGCAGTCCCTGTTGGGACACTTGTTATATGTTCACAAGTGTGTGAAACCCTCAAGAATTTTCTTAAATAGAATGCTGACCCTGTTGAGAGACAATTATGATGCTCATTTGATTTCACTGACTCATGATTTCAGAAGGGATTTGCATTGGTTTCACAAATTCTTGCAAAGTTTCAATGGTACATCATATTTTGATCATAAACCCATTGACCATGTCATAGAATTAGATGCTTGCCTATTGGGATTGGGGGGTAGGTGTCATAATTTCATATACCATCTTCCCATAGTCCGTCACTACAAAAATCTGGCCATCACACAATTGGAAATGGTCAATATATTAGTGGCGATCAGACTGTTTGCAAAAATGTGGTACAGAAAAAGAGTACTCATAAAGTGTGATAACTTGGCGGTAGTGCAGGTACTGCAGAGTGGAAAGACTAGGGACCCATTTTTGGGGGCCTGCGCGCACAACATTTGGCTGGCTAGTGCTGAAAATGACATTGAATTGACATATGTACATATAGCAGGAAAACAAAATGTGGTGGCCGATTTACTGTCCAGATGGCAGAATACAAAGTCTCAAAATGTATTGCTTAAAGCCATGGTTGAAAATTTTATTTGGATTCCTACCTCTGATAGTTTACTGTGGATTGACAGTCATATATAAATTGATGAGTATATGTATTGCACTTTGTTTCAGGTCGAGAGCCACTAGCAAGTTTGATGGGAAGGGCCTCCAGTAGAGTGCAAACAGCCCTCAAACCAAAGACAAGGTGTTGCTATGAGCTATTATTCCGGAATTTCATTGCTTTTTGCTTATGCAGTAGAGTGTCATTGCATGAAGTGTCTGTACCTATCATTATGGCTTATTTAGAATATGTAGTAAAGTGCACATGGTTTCCAACAATTTGTCAGCTATTAAAGCAAGTTTCATTATGCACGAATTGCCTCATCTCTGAAGATAAATCGCCCTCTGTCCATGGTACAGAGGAATATTATATCATTGGAAGTCCTCAGTGACTGGGTTACCCAGTGTGACCTGCATAAGGCAGCCAAAGTGTTCAAATCCATTTTTCTCATAGCATTTTTTGGCTTTCTCTGCATTTTTAATCTGTCACCAACTTCTCTCTCCACCTTTGATTCAACAAGACACCTCACTCCTGGAGATGTCAGTACTTTAAAGCATACCGGGAAAATAAAGTTGAAGTGGTCAAAAACCATGCAAAATCGGGACAAAGTACATGTTATAACCCTCCCCAGAGTCAAAAGTTCTCCTTTGTGCCCATTGAAGACCCTTCAAGAAGCGGTATCTGAGTATGCCCCTATGGTAAGTGAACCCCTATTTCAGAATTACACAAAATTGGGCTGGGTTGTAGTGACTGAAAGCAGGATCAGAAAATTTTTGGCCAAAATTATAAAAAAATTGGGTTACCCCCAGGGTCACTTCACATTTCATTCCTTCCAGCGCCCAGGGGCCTCCTTGGTTTACAATGCACATGTACCAATTCAGTCCATAAAACATCATGGCTCCTGGGCGTCGGACTGTGTCTGGACTTTCCTACAGCAGGATGAGAGTTTTAGTGCTAATATTGCATCCTCTTTTGCTACCTTGCTGCATAATGTTCCTACATGATTCTATTGGGCTTTTGAGGGATTTTATATAAGCTTTACATATGTTCAATATACACATTGCATATAACCTTGGTCACCTTGACCCTCTGCAGGCCCATTCAGATGTGATTGTGGTAAGGCCACCTCAAAGTGGTGGAAATAAGAGCTATCACACACTCACCTGTCCTGCAGTGAGTTAAGGTCACCTTATCTGTGATAAGTTTGGTAAACCACTGTTTGTAGTTCTATCATTAGTTAGTTTAGTAATGTTCTGTAAATCTCATGAACTGTAATTGATGATTATGCTGTGTACATCATATGGACTGTAATTGCATAACAACAATATTGTGTAAAATCATATGAGCTGTAATAAATAATCATGTTGTGTAATCCTATAATCTGCAATTGCATAATCATGTATTTAACCAACCAGGGACTGTATAATAAATTAGTGTGATTATTAATTATAATTATTAATTATAACTGTATATTTAATAAATAATGCTCCACATGTTGGTGTCTTACTTGCTTAGGGTGGTAGGGGACTGTACAAAAAGCCTGTACAAGTTGCAACTTATACAAGCAGTTTTTACAAGTTGCAACTTGTACAATATTGTTTGTACAAGTTGTAACTTGTACAGAATTTCAAATATACCCAACTTGCACAATGCTGTTGTACAAGTTGGATTTAAAAAGACTTTTCATTATATTAACAATGTTATTGAAAATATATCTTATTTATGTATATAAATATCTAAGTCAATGTAAGTGTATCACATATACATAATTTCTCCATAAAAATTAACACTGATTTCACATAAACACCTTGAAAATTTTGGCCATTAAAACGCCTCAATACAAAAAAGTTTTATTATATTAATACATCACTTAATGTTTCTTAGTATTCTATAATTTCCTCTATGAAAAGACCTCAAGGCAAAAAGGCAACAAGCTAGGAACACTAGAGGGTAAGAGAAACTTCAAAAGAGAGATGAAAGTATATTGCATAAATGTAATTTACACATGGCTTTCCTAACCAATAACATTTATTGCATTTTCTTAAAATTAAGATGCTGTTTCAGAGATATTCTGTGATTTACCTCATTGATCATAAGTAGTTTAGTGAAAGTATAAAATGACATGATGTATATCTTCTTTTAAATAAAACTCTGGCTGATCACATTTATTGCAGTCTTAAAAGATTGAAGTCAGATACAGGCTTCAGATAGACCAGTTTGATTCCAACAGTTATGAAAAATAAAACTGCAGTAACTTTGCAAAAAAAAATTAATAAAAAATACAGTAGTAGAAATATTTTTATATTATGAGTTTTTTGGGATTAATTAATTAAAATACATTGTCCATTTGATAAAATGTGGAGCTTGTAGAAGTTAAAACTTGTACAGGTCACAAATCTGTACAAGTTGCAACTTGTACAAAATCTCAACTTGTACATAACATATACATAAAACAGCAGAAAAATGATTATTGATTATGACAATGATTGAGTGATTATTGGATGGATATATTTTCAGGAATGGAGGAAAATACCGGATATCTACTAGATTAGATGCATAAATGTTTTGATACAGAACTACTCAACAAGGAGAGACACATGGAGGCCTCTGACACAGAGTTTTGTGCCTACAGGCAACTAATGATATTTTATGACTCATTATCTTCTGATCTTTTTCCAACTTTCCCTTGGACAGCCGATGCACTAGTAAATGACAGTTTCTTAAAAAACTTTGGTTTGTCATACAATACTAAAATAGAATCTGGATTATCTGTTCGCAATAATAAACTGAATGAAAAAAATGTTAATATTTCCTGGGCCGTTATTCACAAAGGGTCTTAGACTTAGCCAGGTCTTAGGCTTAAATGTGGTCTTAAAGTTGAGACTTTTGTCTCCGCTACGTTTTGTCTTAAAACCGTATTTACAAAGGGTGACTTAGCTCCAAGATTATCAAATAACCACAGTGGTTTTCTGGGTCATGTGACCTTTCTTTTCTATTCAAACTATACTATTGGTGACATATATCCTTCATTTAATGCATTTTATCTAAGGAAAAGTGCTGTTTTGAAATGGCAAACCTTGTTACCACATATAGGGGCCATGGTGGCAGAGTGGTAACACTCTCGCCTCCCACCTCTGAGGCCGGGGTTCTGTATAATTATACTTTATTACAGCCATTTCAAATTTTGAAGTGGAGAAAAGTCTATGGCAGCCATATTTAAGTCCTCTTTACAAAATTTAAGCCCACTACCAACCAGTCTTAAAGTTGAGCTCTTGGCTAAGCCTAAGACCGGTCTTAAATTCTTTGTGAATACGACTAAGCCTAAGACAAAAGTTATAGCAGTTTTGGGGCAGAAACTTGAGACAAAAGTCTCAACTTTAAGCCTAAGCCCTGGCTAAGACCTTTCGTGAATACGGGCCCTGCATATTATATTGAGTTTTAGTCACTTTGCATTTCCATTTGAATAAATTTTAACAATAGTTTCGAGGTCCACCACAAAAACATTTAGTGTAGTAAAGCAGACTGTTTTATGAATTTTTGCTTGGTAAAACATTCTTTTTGAAAACTGAGTTGTCAATAGTTCAGACATTTTTACGACTTTCCGGCCATAACCTTTTATTTCTTTAACAATGATTCACTGAAATCGTCTATTATGATCCGAGATAAATGAGGAATGGGGAAGCAAAGACATGCAAACTGGCAGTGATAGAAGGGGGACAACGAGAGGTCCAATTGCAAAAAAAAAACACCAAACAAAACATCTAACAGTATTTTCCCCTGTGTTAATCAGCAGCGCTTTCTGATGTTTTTGAATATTTGGAAAGATCATAGCAAAGGTTAAAGCATAGAATAATAAGCAGTTCTTGTTTTATTAAGAAAATCAGTCCCTGTCACTGTCACAAATGAACAGGTTGTGGATTACGTTTTCACAATAACGTTTGTAGTGTAAAACCAGAATTGTTATTGTCCAAGTCACATTTTTTCCCAGTGTGATCCATCAGAAATAAACCGTGGATCAAATTATTTGAAATTGACAAATTGTTATGTAAGTAGTTTCCAACTTTTGGAAACGTTTAAAACTCATCTATGTTTTTCTTTCAAATCCGATAGTTTTGAAATGTTTGAAATAATTGTGGTAGAGGTATCCTTCACCAAGAATGGTTGGAAACTTGGAAGTTTCCTACTGCAAAATTCTTGTAAGATGTCTACAACACTTTGCAGCAATTTGTAGTAGTCAATGGCAGTCGTTATCTGATCGTTCATTACGTGCATCTAAAAATGCTTAAAGTAAATAGAAAATATGAAGGTTTTTGGGAGTTGTCAGACCGCTTTTAAAATTGTGAGGGAATATTGTATTTTGAATGACAAGGGAAGGAGAATAGGCCAATATGAACAGATAATGCATCCATCAACTGCTATGTTATGTTTCTGAAGCCGACTTGAGAATTCTTAAAGTAATGTTAATACTGTTTAATACTTAGAACATGATATATCATCATGACACAGGCACATATGAGGTATTTTTAGTGATGTATCATTACAATGATGTTATGTTAACATTCCTTGTGTATCTGCTATAAGAAGCAGAGAGCTGCTGTTTTTTCCTCATTCTTATTTCTCATTTTATTGCATTTTATCTATTTTAATAAATAAACTAAGCCAGCTCAGAGTCAAGAAGGCAGATGGACAGAGGAAAACAAACCCAGGCAACCCAGGCAGCTGCCACACAGTTGCAATTACGGGCAGGAAGAAGAAGTTGAAGAAGTTGAAGAGGGTCCTTGACAATGAAAGATCACCTAGTACAATCGATAGGGGACAACCTGATACTGTACAATAGGGACAGGTCTGACTACAAAGATGCCAAGAAGTAGGATCTGATGTGGTTGAACCAGGGCAAAGGGCTGTGGATTTTAGTGAATTAACATACTAACCGGTTAATTGTGTAAATGGAGTAATACCATGTGTGAGCTGGTAATGTTTTTGGTTTACATGATTAGTGGTACAAGACGGAATCTTGGTGATTGTATAGTTAATACTGTGGGTGCACTGTTGACCAACTGTATGTTCTGGTTTCCTCGCCCCATAAAACTAATCGTCATGATATGACCTGTACAGTGATGAAAGCGACGTAAAACCCAATATAAATAAATAAATCAACAATTACTTTTTGAAATATTGAAAATTAATGTTAAAGAATATTTTATGAAATACCATACTGATAGAGTAAATATATTGATAAAACATTTTCAAAGCTTACAGATCAATTTAGTTCCATAAATCGATTTTAGCAATTTAAATTATGTGTAGATATTTTCTTACCCCAACATCAAGTAGAGAAATGTAAAAGTTTATCTTCAATATGAATTAAAGGTCATCAACTTTGGAGTAATTAGTTAAAAATAGGTTCTTAAAAATTTTTTTTACCAAAGTAGCTGTATGTCTTATTAGTTCTTAATAGGTACTCTGGCTCTAAGAAAATTGCTTTAGATAATTCTGATATTCAGATATATTGATTCTTCTATTATTTCTTGCACATCTCTATATGAAAAATTTTCCCAATATATATATATATAGTATTTATTGAAATGTTTACTGGTGTCCTTTTTGCCTGGACAATCTGATTATCAAACAGAAGTGTTTTACCAATTCAAATTTACATTATTGTTCTTTCACAGCTGCACGTTCGATGAGTTTTGGAGGTAGATCCCTACTAACATGTCTTCTGGAAGATCATTTATCTTCTTTTCCATTCTAGGTTGGTGAATGTGGGAGAATGTTTATGAATTATAAAGATATAGGGATACAAAACCGCTATAATTAACAAAGCATTATAAAAAGAAGTTAAATTGCTGGAATATCAGATCACGTGAAAATTAATTAAGCATGGTATGCCAAGTATCATCTTGGATTAGAACAGAAGATAAAAACAGCAATGCGATCAACTCACTAAAGTTATGCAATAAAAATGTATGTAATTAAGTCATATTTGAGCGAAATTCTAACTTCTCCAATAAGTTATATTCTACTTATATGGTCTCAACAGCTGTAGCTGATGATTATCTACAGAATATTGAATTAAAAATATATGATAATTCATCAAAAGAGATTTCAAGGCAGCTGTTCAAAAATTTAAGTCTAACAAATCACCAGGTCCTCCTGGCCATATATCAAAATTTTATCAATTATTTTGGAGTGATTTGAAGACACCCGACTTGATAATGATAATTTATCCTTCCACCTGAAACAGCACAAAATCTATAGTAAATTTAATTTTAAAGAAACTTGGCTTCATCAAAATTACAGACAAGGAATAGCAATGTGCACCCGATTATCACTAAAACTTCCTGAAGTATTTAGTAACTACTCCATTAGTAAGATGCAGAACATTCTAGAAGGTCTTCTCAAACACAACAGTGATGGAAACCTTCACTGCTTTGACCGAGTACAGACAGTAGTAAACATTCAACCTTTGCACCAGTTACCATTGACAAAATCAAATCATTAGTTAGATCCCCATCCAAACAATGCATATCTGATCCAATTCGGTTGATTCTGTCAGAAATCTAGGTGTGTGGTTCGATGCAGATTTTACCTTCTCTGAACATGTCAAGAGGACTTGCAAAGCATGCTTTCTTCAGATGTGTGACCTTCGTAGAATAAGAAAGTATCTTACTCCAGAAGTGGCAGTCCTTGCTGCAAATGCCTTGGTTAGTAGTCGTCTGGACTACTGTAACTCTCTGTTTAGAGGTTTGCCATGTTTCATTCAGTACAAATTGCAAAGTATTCAGAATACCCTTGCTCGTATTGTTACAAATCATAGAAAGTATGCTCATGTTACACCCATTCTGAAGCAACTCCGCTGGCTGCCTGTTAAGTATAGATGTATGTTCAAAACTGCAACACTAGTTTATAAATTTCTACATAGTGGTTCTCCTTCCTATTTTCAACCATTCTTGTCTCTCAGCAGTTGTTCCTATAGTACCAGGCATAGTCACCCAGATCGTCAATACCTTACTGTTAATCCTTTCCAATCATCAGTCTTCAAGTCAGTCAAAGATTTTGATCACAGCTTTGCATTTGATGCTCCTAAGATCTGGAATGAACTCCCCCATGATGTGTGCAGTGCAACATCAGTTGCCTCCTTCAGAGAGAAGCTTAAAACTTACCTGTTTGCAAAAGCCTATCCAACATTGCCTCCCCTGTCACCCTGTGTCCCCTTGGTATGACCTGGCTATGTCCTCGGATTTATATTAACTGCCTTGCTTTATGTTCAGTTGCGCCTAAGAGTCCATCAGTGATGGAGTTTAAGTGCTCTAAAAGTACACATTAGATTAGATTAGATTAGAATGTGGTTGCTGAAAAAGTGTGTGAATGTTCTTGTCCTGATACTATGTAACATTGTCAATGCCTCAAATTCCTCTCAATAGGAACAGTCCCATCTGCTATGAATAATGCTCTTGTCACACCTCTATGAAAAAAATCATTGCTAAATGCTGACAACTACAGGTCAGTTTCAAACCTGTCATTCATATCAAAACTTTGAAAGTGCTGTGTGCCATCTATATTGAATCATTATAAAGACGAGTTCGAGCTTGGGGAATTCAGTCTGCTTATAGAAAAGGGCACAGCACTGAAGCTTCCATACTCAAAATTACAAGTTATGCAGGTGTTCCACTGGAAAAGCAAAAGTCGGGGGGGTCGGGGACAAAAATCCACAAAAAAAAGGTGGGAACTTTTTGAGTCGGCTTCAACTCCCCGACAGGACGTGAAACATACAGGCTTGTCTGGATCTAGAGGCCGACCTGCCATGGGGTCGGGATGTTTTGTACAGACTGGTCTGGAAAATACCAGGACAAGCCCTAAAGCCCTAACAGACTAGCCCTAAACCCCTAAACAGACAAGCTGTAGCAGGTCCTGACAAGCCGTACTGACAAACAGTCAGGCCTGGAAAAACATACAGAACCCCATGACCAGACTTGGAGTCGGTATTGTCATTACACTTTTTGATGAATTTTTTGGGGGAAAAAAGAGGACCAAGTGTCGACCAATAAACAAATCTGAAACTAGGTCCTAGTAAATAGTTGGATCCGATCACGTGACCTAAACGTCCAAATTTACTTTTTTGTTATTTTAATTATAATTTCCAAGTTTTTGCTTTGATATTATATAAGAAATAAATCAATGTATATCTGCTTCAGATTAATGAACGAAAAAGCCATTAAAAATGGTACCATCTTTTCAAACAAGCAGAGTAAGATGTCTTTCTAACATTAGCTCACGTGACAATGAAGTGTCTCTCTCGCTTGTTGCTGGCTTTTATACTCCAATTTCGAGCTTCTGGGAAAGACCCCATCAAAATTCCGTCCCTCTGAGCAATTTTTTTTTACACATTTATACCAAATAATTTCGAGCCTCTGAGAAAGCAAATTTTCTGGACGTGAAGGTAAACATCCTGCATTCTGGTCACGTGATGGGATCCAAATATTTACCAGTGACATAGTTTTAGATTTGTTGATTGGTGGACACTTAATCCTCTTTTTGCCCAAAAATTTCTTTCCTGAAATAAGCTGGGATTTTATTTTTACTTAACCAAATAAAAACACCTTTTCAGGTTTCTTAATTAATTATAGCATATATGTGGAACTTAACCTGAAAATTATGATCACTTGCACTGTTTCTTTGTCATTCTTGACATAACTTTTAATCATATTTTTATCTCACATCATGCTGGAAATGGACTGCAAATGAGCAGTACTTAAGTTACAGGGATACCTGTATTATAGTTTACTTGCCTGTGAAAATAACCAGGGTACTTTACTGCTGGTGCTAGATCTCTCAGACCTCTATCCAGATTTCACCCAATTTGTTGGTAATCCGATCATGCATTATGACATTCTACCATCTTTTGATGTATACAACTCATAAAAATACATTTATTTTAATCTAAATCTCAATCCAAGGGTTTTACATCCCTTTAAACAGACAGGATCAAATTATGACAGATCCTCAGTGTTGTTACATGTTGGAGTGAAATTCACCAAGAGGTGACAGCTTGTGATTAGTTGCCAAACTCACTAGGCCACTGAGGACCTCTCATTTCAATCCAAACCCAGATGTTGATGTCATGGAGTCAGTAAAATGGAGTTGTGTTGTGTGAAAGTCAGAAACTGGATTGACAGCAATCAGCTCAAGCTAAATGAAGAGAAACAGAAGTTATGATCTTTAGAAACCCAACATCTTGAGAGTGATAAAATATTTCACACACGAGGCCACAGAAACAGTTGTCTATGCCTTTGTTTGGATACATACAACAGTATTATAGCTGGCATTCTAAGCTCTCAAATTAGAAAACTACAAAATATACAAAGGTAGAAGCAAAACTTGCAAGAGCTCCAAAACTCATCAGTGCAACAAAAGTAAAAAAAAAGAACTGCATTAGCTCCGTATTCACCGTTGCCATTTACCTACAAATCACAACAATGACAAGATACAAATACCTTATTGATCCGCTGGAGCCATGCACATCTTGTCAACCATTTTGCTTGGAAAGTTCCTGGAACTAAGTTATCAAAATATGGAGACCGTGCCTTTGCACATATTAACCCTGTATACTGAACAAACTTCTAGGATATATAGAAAAATCAGGAACTTAGAAAAATTAAGAGGGATATGAAAACAATGTTCATATACACTACCAAATGTGCGAGTTACTTGTATAGGCAGTATATTCTGAAGTATTTCGTTTCTATGAATTTCTAGACATATCTATCTGGTTAACAGAAAGGGCCATGGCAGTCATCTACTTTTTTTCAAAATGAGGCCAAAGGTCTTCCCAGGCAAGCTAAAGGGAACAAAAGCCCAGGTGCACAACGTTTTTCAAGAGAGCAATAACCTAAAAATTGTCTACACACTGTGGCAGTAGCGGACGGTTAAACAGCAGTGTAAGAAGCACAATCCAGTGTGTCCACTGGATGCATCAAATAATACAGAAAATGGTAAAAGCACAGAGAAAGCATAGAGTAAGATAGGGTTCCGGCTATAAAGCAAACACAATCTCAAGTTAATGAAGAAAAATAGCGAAATTATTGGACATGATGATAATCCTTTTAATCCTGAAGTCAGTGTTGTTGCAAGTCAGTTAAATTAAAAGAAATCTCATGGGGAAATGACAACAAACTGGCAAACCGACAGGTAGTGGTTGCATTGTGAAACAGCCTGGGGTATCCCCTACAAACACCCGTTACACAAACCAAGAAAACTGATCATTTCAAACAAGGAGTGGAACCCATGGCCAATCAAAGGTAAGCCAATGTGAACCAAAACTTTCCTAAGAACATCCTTAATAGTGGTATCTATAACAGGATGAAAAGTTGGAAAAGGATGAGTGAAAAGAGGTGAAGATGGTGGCAAAGGCCAAGAATCAAGCAAATTTTTTAAAGCCAAAACTGGGCAAAGTGAAACATTCCTAAGAGCAGAAACCTGAACAAAATGGTGGGCAGAGCTGTCCTGTAAGTCCTAGTCCATTTTATCAATACTTGAGCCCCAGGCTCAGGAAAAATTATATCTTGTCTCAGAAAATGTATATGAGAGTCAAATTTGAATCTGGAATGTGGTGCAATGTTAGACATTCTTAGAAATGCGAAAAATGCCAACAAGAAAGCTGCTCTAAATAAAGGTGGATCAACCAGAATGTCACATGCCGCCTGAGAAATTAAAGCTAAGGTTGAAAGGTCAAAGATACCCCGAGGAGTGGGAGCAAACCTAGTATTGATGGAAATGCTTCTAAGATATTCTGTTACCAATCTGTGAGAAAGCACCTCTGGGTGCCAATGATATTTCATAGCAGCTTTTTAAGAGATGATACATGATTCAAAATGACCTTATAGGAAACAGAGTTTGTGTATAAGTACTCCAAGAAAGCAAGTACATAGTGAACATTCAGTTCCACTGAAAGTTCCATGAAGATGGTAAATGACAGATAAGTCTTGATGTGAGTAAGATGAGCATTCCTGGTTGCAGGTCTGTAAGCTTTTTTGTTCTGGAAAGTGCTGCCCTCAAAAGGTGTGAAGAAGGAATGTTCAAATCTGAAATCACAATTGTATATTAAGGTCAAAATAATGGCTAGGTGTATGTTCCCAAATGTAATTATCTTATAAAATGCTCAAAAGATCCAGGTTAACTGGTTTATCTGAGTTACTGGTCTCAACCACCTCAACCACCCCAAGGTTGTCACAGAATATGTCTATGGCTGAATGACGCCATTTAATACCCCAGATTTTAAGAGCAATGATGATATTCAACATTTGGAGATGTACAATTTTAGATCAAAGTCCCCACAGTTATGAATGAGTGTAGCATACACCCTATTCCTCGAAACAGTCCCTATACCAGTAAGACCGGCATCATGATAAAGGGACTGGCTACTGTCCATTTTCTCTTTCTGTACATATGAAATGCCATTATAGGCTGGGAGAAAAGTTAAAAACCATTGAATGTCTCTGTGAAATTCATCTGAAAGATGAATAGTTTTCAAATGGGAGTTATTTCGAAAAACAGCCAAGAGTCTGTTTATGAAAACTCGAGCTATCTTGACGAATTTCTGAATATAAAGATGTTTACCCAATAAAGATTGGTATTTACACTTTGAAAGTGAAGTTTTAGTATTAACTTCAATACATTCCACATAAATAGCCTCTAATTTGTCCTTTGAAATACTCATAGTATTGCTTTCAATATCAAAATCTATGCCCAAGCATGTCAAACGCTTTGTGTGTGTGTGCGTGGGAGGGGGGGGGGGGGGGTTAATTTGTCAGTATTAATAGGTAGACCAAGTTTGTTCAAGAGTTTTCATAATCTGTGAAACGCAGTGTCCACCTTAGATTTAGGAACCACCCCAATATAATCATCAATATAGCATCTCAACTGGATACCTTCTTTCTTCATTATGTGAGCTATTGTGTCGGACAAAATCTGAAAAGAAGCTGACCTGTGCATCCAGCCGAATGCAATCCCTACATCCACGTAGAAAGAGCCACACCAGCTAATACCAAATTTATGACTCTCAGCAGGATAGACTCTCAGATTTCTAAATGCATGTGCCACATCCACTTTAAAGAGAACCGTGTCTTCAGTAGACTTTACTATGTCATATGCAATATCATCAACCGTGGGGAATTTTAGAACAAAAGGGGAGCCATCAAAAATGTCTGTATCCACATGACTGTTAACAGAATTACCATAAGGGTGAGATAAATTTAGAATCACACATCTTTTGTTTATGTCCTTAGGTCTAGTTAATAAAGGTGAACAATGGAATTGTTCATGAACAATATTGTTTACGGACCTCTTTGTTAATGTACTCCTGCACCTGCATGGACTTCTTTGTCAATGTACTCCTGCACCTGCTGTGGATACTGACAAGCCGAGAAATGGTTAGTAATTTTGGTATTATTCAGTTCATTAGAGTTAATCAGGGACAGGGGAAACCCAACTTTTATGTATTGCAAAACCCTTTTATCCGAATAGTCCCTGAGGTATTTCTCCCAAGCCCCAACCTTCAAGCAGGATTCAATAGGGATTCTGGCATATTTCTAATTGGGCTGACCTGTATCTCTGATAATGTTGGCAATATTCAACAAGGTATCAACCAAATCCAGTTTAACTGGTTCTCTATCCGGACCTATACAATTAAAATCAGTTTGCACCTGAGTCAGATAACCAACCTTTTTATCCGGATAATTGAAGTCCCTGGCTTGAGACTTACCTGTGTTGGAATTTTTAATCTTTATACCAGATAACTTACTAAATTTGTCCTTCTTTTAATTTGTCATATTAGGTACATCGTGTTGCTTCACTTGTTCAATCAAATTGTTATCATGTCTTTGTTCATGGTCAGCAATTCCCTGATTCTCATTATCAATCAAGGCATCAATTATGTCATTCATGTAAGTGACATAGTCACAATTGTAATACTGACAAACTTGCAAGTCTTTATAATAATTATCAGAGGTCAACTTCGCGTTTGGGTTCATATTTGAATCCAAGTCCATCTGGTTAGTTACAGCTGGTACTATCATAATTTGAGAGTTAATAACTTTCAACACTCTCAGATAACCTTCAGGAGGATGAGCACAACGTATCAGACTACAACATTGCTCAAAATTATCCGGCAACAGCAAGTAATAACCTGTTATTTGAACAATACCATCTAATAAGTAAACCACCCAATGCTTGGTTATAATAAACTTTCTTGTTCAATAACTGCATTGAAACTTCACTGTTATACTGAAGACACGTTACCATGCTCATCCCACATGCTTAAGCATAATGTGTGAGAATGCACACCATCAATTCCATATAACTTAGCAAACATTCTGTTAACCAAACAGACTGTACAAAATGCTTATAAATCCCATGGTGACCTTCATTAGTGCAACTACCTTTATTGAAGAATTTGCAGATTTTAACTTTCTGAACACCATGAACAAGACTGTGTGAGAATTAAGCACTGCAAGTTGAGAATTAACGATTCTATTCAGTGACTATTGCATTGAATCTGTCCAAGCTAAGTAAACTTAAATATTGTTCAGTTGCCCCTAGGCCCACTGTGCCATATTAAGATCATCATAAGTGGACTTCTTAAGGTGAGAATAGGATATCAAGCCCTCATTGGGGCATCTGAACTGAGGGCCGACTACTGAAGTATCTGTTACATTATATCTACCCGACTTCTTCCTGTAGTTAGGGCCCTTACCTGGCAGAGCATCCTGATCAGCCTGGTCATCATAATGTGCCAGGAGTTGTGATACTGCTGATGAAATGGATGGGATGAATCCCATGACTTCCAACCTGGGAGCCACTGAATCTCTCGCCACCTGACCCAAGTTTTTGGCATCCCCTGGCATGACTTGAGTAGATGAGCTAGCATACTATACACTAGGACACGTGACTGGGATATCCTGACTCCTGACTGCACTTGCCTGAGCAACTGACATGTTAACTTTGTCCTGTCGAATACCTGCTATATGAGAAGCCCCAGGGTGCTGTGAAGTAGGTGAAACTACAGGGGTAGAGCTAAGAGTGTTCTGACGCTCCAACTGGTCCATCCTTTTGGTAAGTGCCTGATTGGAGGCATCAATCTTGTGTAGCATAGTTAGAATAGCCTTATTCATTGACGCTGGTGTTTCTTCCTGAACTGGATGAGTATGCACAGAAGTATTAGAAACAGTACTTACGCCCTTCTTTGTTGAAGAATGGGCTAGAGCCTCCTCCCCTTGTAGATAAGATTTCTTCTTTGTAGAAGGCATATCCACAGTAATAAAACACTAAAAATGTAAAATAAAATAACACAAAAAGTTTCTATTCCCTTGTTGTTCGTTCAAAATCTTAATTCAAAATGGCTAGCCTCTGTGTGAACCCAAACAATAAAAGCTGACATAGTGTCTTTAATTGAAACTCGTCCAAGGGGAGATTCCAATTGATGTAAACGGTTATTCATGTTTTATAAATAATAGAAAAGGTTTCAGTGTACATAGCAGTAAGGGTTCTGTTGGGGGTAGCAATATTGGTAAAAGATTGTTACAATCATTCCAGGTAAACTGGATTGATATTTCTCACAGTGGAATTATTGTTATACAATCGAAAATAAGTTAACAAGAAAAACTGTAGTTGTTTATTGTTGTTATCTTCCACCTGAAGGATTTCATTGAGCGAACACCACATATTTTTATGAACATCTAATATCTTAAATATATTTGAATTACTGTTCAAATAATTTTTGTAGCTGGTGATTTTTATGCAGAATTGGAAGTCCCGACTGGTCTGAGACTAAGAACCGATTAAGCCAGTTTTCTGGTCGGTTTCAACCACGATCCTGTCGTACACATACCGACTGGGTCCCAGGATGCCTCAGGCCTCCCGAGACTAAGCCCCGACTAACCCCCGATTAAGTCCCGGCGTCCTCAGGCGTCCTCAGGCCTCCTCAGTCTTCCCCAGACCACGATCGCCGATTCTTGTTTTGCAAAAAAACAGGATTTTCTGGGTATATATATAAATTCCGCGATCTAATTATCATTACTTTTATAGGAACACAGCAGGATGCCACCTTTTAATGGAAGACAGCTTCAGCAACAACTTAGGTCTTTTTTAGTTTTTATTCAGTTACAAATAATGATGTATTTCCTATTTCTACGTCGACCACAGCAACCACCACAAGCAGCACCTCCACCACCACCAGCCATACAGAGACCTAGAAGAAGGCACAACATGTGGGTCAGGCCATGGCTACTGCAGAGAGAGGAGAGAGGGGCATACAACAACATTATGGCTGAACTGTATGCCACAGACACAGCCAGGATTCACCAACTACATGAGGATGACCCCAGAATTCTTTGAAATGATAAAGACCAGACTGGAACCACATCTAGCTAGGCAGGCCACCAACTACAGAGCTCCAATCAGTGTTGGGGAGAAGTTAGCCCTCACCATCAGATATCTGGCCACTGGAGAGTCCTACACATCATTATCCTGTCAGTTCAGGGTTGGCAGATCCACCATTTCCAAGTTTCTACTAGAGGTCTGCAGGGCCATCCAGGATGAGTTCACCAGAGAGTACCTCAGATGTCCTACTACTTCAGATGAGTGGAAAGAACTGGAAAGGGAATTCAGGATCAGGTGGAATGTTCCACATGCCCTGGGTGCCCTTGATGGCAAGCATGTGGCCCTGAAGAAACCCAAGAACTCTGGAGCCCTGTACCACAACTACAAGGGGTTCTTTTCCATAGTAATGTTGGCCTTGGTAGATGGGCAGTACAAATTCAGATGGGTTTATGCTGGTACAGCTGGATCTTGCTCAGATGCCCAGATATTTAATGCCTGTCAGCTGAAGAGGAGGATTGAGGATGGCAGGATAGGCTTCCCTGACCCAGCTCCTATAACACAGGGTGGTAGAGATGTCCCCTACTTCATTTTGGCAGATGATGCCTTTGCCCTGAAGACCTGGCTAATGAAACCCTATGGTAGAAGGATGTTAACCAGAGAGGAAAGGATTGCCAACTACAGAATATCAAGGGCCAGGAGAGTTGTTGAGAATGCTTTTGGCATCCTGGTCTCAAGATTCAGAGTGATGTTGACTACTATTGAATTACCCCCAGAAGCAGTCAGGGATGTGGTCATGACCTGTGTGGTTCTGCACAACATACTGAGAAGCCAGTATCAAGGTCAACATGGTGGTCAAGAGCCTGGAGATGATGAAGATGATGATGTGCCTGGTGATTGTCGACTGATTGGTGGTGCTGCTGGTGGTGGTCCAGACAGAAACCCTGCTAGAGAAGCCAAAAGACAGAGGGATTACCTCAAGGACTACTTCAATAATGGGGGAGCAGTGGCCTGGCAAGATGGCAGAATATAACTCCTGCTGCAGTAACCAGTCCTTTTCAGGACTAATAACCAGTCCTTTTCAGGACTACCAAATATTCCAAAAACAATTAATCAGCTATGCTTGTTCAAAATAACCCAAACATTACCAAACATAAGTCACGCCACCAACAAACAGACAAACCCCATGCATAACATAATTCACCCACCCAACAAACAGACAAACCCAATGCCCGACAGAAGTCACGCAACCAACAAACAGACAAACCCCATGCCTAACATAATTCACCCACCCAACAAACAGACAAACCCAATGCCCGACAGAAGTCACGCAACCAACAAACAGACAAACCCCATGGCCAACATAATTCACCCACCCAACAAACAGACAGAAATAAATGCCAGTCACCCAACTAACAAACAGACAAACCCAGTGCTAAACATAATTATCAAAAGAAACACACAAAGCCAAACATAACTTCCTAAATGGAATAAATATGGCATATATTTTGAAAGCTACATCCTAATTTTACTTACATTTGTTTTTTTTGGGGGAAAATATTTGAAACAGAAATGTTTTCCTGGAAATCTTAAAATTAAAATCTTTTACTCCACTTCACAAATATTTAGGAAATATAACCACCAAACTGGTTTTCTCTACAATGATGGGGGTTATGTTTGCAAAATAGTTTGTCAGTTATTTGGTTTGGGTTCTGTTTGCTATTGGGTTTGTCTGTTTCTTGGTTGGTGGTTATGTTTGGTATTTGGTTTGTGTGTTTGTGGGTTGGTGGTTAGGTTTGGTATTTGGTTTGTGTGCTGTTTAGTTGGGGGTTAGGTTTGGTATTGGGTTTGTGTGTTTGTGGGTTGGTAAGTATGTGATAATGCCTTTTAACTCTAGGGATGATGTAAGTGTTGGACTTTTTTATTAAAGATTTTAACCAATCCCATGGATTTTAAGCTAAAAATGGGCTGATTATTGGCCATATTGGGAGTTTATTTTAATATTTTTTCATATGTGGCCTTTTTTGGTTATGTGTGGTACCATGGGTTATTTGTTTCGTGTTTGGGGTGGTGTAGGTGTTGGACTTTCTTTTTTTTGTGATAAGTATTTGTACTGAACTGTTATGTTTTGGGAGGGGAATTGGAATAACTTGCAGCTAAATAATTGTTTTTGGAATATTTGGGTGGCCCTGAAAAGGGCCTGGCAGGTCAAAGACCCGCCCTGACTGGATGGCTACTGAGGAGGCTGCTGCTGTTGAGGCGGTGCTGTAGTGGTGATAGTGAAGAGTTGCGACTGCTGCTGCTGCTGCTGAGGCTGCTCAATGATCTGTGTAGATGTCAGATCTGGTAGCTGGCTTAGTGTTCCACTTAAGTTGTGTCTACTGCCCTCGTCCTGTACAGTTAGAACTGATGGAGGGTTGCCAAAGCCAAGGGGGCTTAGTGTGTAGTAGACGTAACTGCTGCTAGCTGCTGCTTGGGTGGAAGTAGACGCCTGTTGAGTGGTTGTTGGCAGTATCCCGACCCTCTGGGACTCCGTGGTAATAGTGGCTGATCTTCTGGCTAGTGGTTGACGTCTACGGTTGCTCTTAATGCTTTCAATATTTCTAAAAATTCTGCCCTTAAGGTCCTCAAATTCCTCTTGGGTCATCTTTTCAGCCTCTGATGCCACGTAGTCAAAGAAGGGCTGCCTGTCTGACTTCTGCTGCAGGAAACCTGAGATCAATGTCCTCATCTGGTCAAAGTGCTCGAGTATCTTGGAGTCTGTTGAAACTGGTGTAGATGTGAGCATAGGTTGGCTCCTACTCTCCCTGAGGACACTGGACTCGAGGTGTTCTATATCAGTAGTAGACCCACGAGATTTGTCCTGCTTGCTGGTATTTGGACTGACCTCGAACCCTGAACTTCTGCTGGCCCCCTTTCGTCTGATATGGGTCTTAAGGAAACCCATCTGCTGGTAGACCCAGGACTGTCTCTTGGTCATCTCCCTTGGGGCTTGGCCAGATTGTAGTTTTGACAGCTTGCCATAACGCGTTCGCTGGGATTCGAACCATCTTCTAACATCAAAGGGCTGGAGCTTCAGTTCTGCAGAGATTTCTGCCCAGAGAGCCTCCTTCTTCTGTCTGTCGTGGAAACGTGCATGCTCCTTGTCATAGAGCTCTGGATGCTCCTTCACAAACTCCACAATTGCAGTTTCTTGGCTGTCAGTGAAAGTTGAACAGACCCTGGCTCTCTTGGCTGCCAAGTGACTCTCTAAATCCTCCTCACACCTCTCTTCTTCTTCGCAAGCTTCCTCAGTAAGTTCCAATCGCTCCTCAGTCTCTTGTGTACCCTCCTCTGTACCCTCCTCCGTCCTTTCCTCAATCCTTTCATCCACCTCTCCACTTTCCTTCTCCCTCTCCTCTTGCCTCTCATCCATCTTCTTCTTTCCTCTCTTCCCTCCTTTCTCTTTCCTCATAACTCCAGTCAATAGCAATAAAAAAAAGTAAAAAAGTAAAATGTGTCCCCTAACTGTAAAATTTGCCTTAAGCTCAAGTATTATATGATATTTAAAAAACTAAAAACCCCTACAAAACAGTGACACACGTCTCTCAATAGCCAAACAGTCAGTAACAACGAGAATGTGTGTGCGGTCGCTTATATAGTCCCAGACCCCCTCATTGCCTCGTTTTAATTTCCGACGCGCGGAAAACAGTCGGCTCTTAATCGGTTCTTAGTCCCAGGCCTCCTGGGGCGTCCTCAGACCGTCGCAGACTAAATTTGTGTTGTCTCAGGTGGCCTGAGGACGCCGGCTTGGATCGGTTAGGGTCGGCTTCTCTTAGTCGGGGCTTAGGCGCAGACCCAGATTTCTTAGTCCCAGGACACCTGAGACGGTCTGAGGCTTCCCAGGACTAATGAAACCGATTCCCTTTCAGACGCATGAAACTTCAAAGATCTGTTATGAGTCGGGGACAGGCTTCCTGGGACTAAGGTACGGAGGTCTGGGACTAAGGGTCGCAGGACGCCTGGGACAACATAGGACTGTGTAAATTTGGGTCTGAGGAGGCCTGAGGAAGCCTGGGACTGGACGTTTTGTTGTCGGTGGGAAATGAGAATCGGTTTGAGTCGTGAAAAATATCAAACATGTTTGATTTCTCTCGGGGCCACAACCGACAACTACCGACCCTTACAGGACGTCTGGGACTAAGCAAATATTTGAAACCGACTCCCAAAAACCCTTAATCGGGAAGCTTAGTCATGTGGTGGAACACCCACATAAGACATATTTGATGAATGTTGTGTTTTACATAAAAATATGAATTCTTATTGTGATACTTTTCTAGAATTTATGGAAGACAAATATGAGAAATGTTTTCTGGTATGTTTTTGATTACATTATTGGTGCCACCCAATTCATTCCTGGGAATCCCATATATATACTTTCAAATCCGGATCTTGCATCTGATTTTAGTATGCATGACCATGCTGCTTTGTTAACTTCTTTCTGATTTGTTTACAGGTAGTTAACCTCCACAAGTTCCCTTCATTCTGCTATTTGTACGACTGGCAGCAGAGGGGTAACATCATTTCAAGCTCTCAGTGGAAACTCCAACTATTTTAGTAAGGTTGAGTTTTACTTTGTATTGAATTTTAAATATTTGAAATTTCACTGATACACAACCTGATACTGCATTGAAATATCGGACAAACATACAAAGCAGTATGATTTATGCTCCAGTAATTAAGCGTGATTAAATACATATGCCGGTTCATATGCAATTATGTGAAGATAGGGAATTTCTGACAAAAATGCTTGACAATGAATTGGGTTCGGGAGTTACTTTGCAAACAAATTCTGATACTAGTCACTCTGACAGTGACTTTGATTGTAGTGCTATACTTTCACATTCTGATAATAATACTGAGTTGGATCATTCTGAGAGTCGCACTTACAAAAAATTTCATGCTGAAAAAGTTAAACCTTTTACCAGTAAAATTGGAAGTTCGAATCTGAATACACAAACTGGTATTAATGAGCAAATGCTGCATCAGTTATCCGTTTTGAGTCTACGTATTGATAGTATGGAGCATATCACTTGTAAAAAATCAAATGATCCCAAAAAGATTAAGCACTCAAGGGTAGGTAAGAACACCCACTTGCCATGTGCTTCAAAAATTTCGGATCCTGCCCCTCAGGTTACCCAGTTTTGTGTTCTCGTTGCTCTAAAGCAAGAATCATGATTCAAGCCCAGGTGGACAAGAGATTGAAAGAATTAAATTCCTTACAAACAGGTACTGAAACCAAATTCAAATCTCAGAGAGGAGGGGTCGAAGTCTTAAATAGGACCAAATGGCCCCATGAATTCGTACATACTGTCACAAATAAAGAACGGGGTAGTGATGACTAGCCCAATGGATGGCTGGCTTTTGTCGCACCATGACGGAGTCTAATTTATACATGAGAGAACATATGCTTGATTACATTATAACCCTACTTGAAGATACAAATGACTTCGTATGGGCAGCGGCAAAAGCCAGCCATGCAGTGTTACTGTGTCATATGGAACAAGGTAAAGTATCTGATTTCTCCCAAGTCGAAAAAATCGACCGCATCCGGCGAGCTAATGTTGGTCAAAATGCCAGTGGTACTTCAAATTCTGTTAACAAATCAACAGCCAAAAACAGCAGGTCCATGCCTTGTATTTTTTATAAGCAGGATACTTGTACTCATGACAAAACATTCGAGACACGTGGGGTGGTTTACAGGCACGTGTGCTCAGCTTACTTTGCCAATGGTGGCAGAAGCTTTAGCCATCCGGAATCTCTTTGTAGAAACAAAAACAGAAATGGAATTAAAACTTATGATATCTGGTTCATGTAAAGCACCAGATTATTTAGTGATAATGGTTGGGCTTGAGTACACTAGTCAAGTGAAAGACCTAGAAGATACTAATACTGACAGTAAAAGTTGTTCCACTTAAGAAAGTATTCATTTCAAAACCAGAGTGATGGCCTCTAAATATTTGGAATTCTGCAGTTTGTAAAATTATTGATATTCTTGAAAGTAATCTTAAGAAAAAAGATCAATGAAACACCCTGTCTAAAACTAATTCAGCGTTTAATCATTAAAATGATTCAGAATTTCCTGATATCAGTAGGACAATGACAATGACAAAGAAATACATACCTTACTGGAAGGAACAATTAAAATGGGCATGGAGGTCTATGATGCAGTGTAAGAAGTATTTCAGAAATTTCAAGGTTATAGAAACATCAAACTTAAGTTAAGCAATTTGTTTTATAGTGCTTGTAATAATTTTGATAAACTTTCATGTAACTCGGAATATGGACCATTCAACCTATAGACCAAGATTTAGTAAATTTTATCAATGATGAAAAGTAAGTTTAGAAATGAACCTTAAAGTTACAAATGATGCATTAAATTCACTTATTTCAATTATTGAAGGCCAATACTTCTAACCATAAAGCACCTGGAGTTGATCTAATACCAAAACCACAGTTTACTGTATTATAAATGATTAAAGAATAATATTGGTAGAAAAAATATTATGCAACTCAGAAACTCTATAAAGAAAAGGTGTCTTTGTTCAAGTTAATGGTATGATAACTGATTGGTTTGCAAATATGCATGGGGTAAGACGAGGTGGCTTATCTCCCAAAATTCTGCCAAAAAGAAACGTGTTCTCAAGAAAACTGTGGCTTCAGGTCTTATTGCTGGTAAGGAATTATGTACTGCATGCACCTCTACTGTGTCTAATCTCCCTGAATTGAAAGTATTAATTATACTGATCAAATGATTCAAGTTGAGGTTCAGCAGAGATTAAAGCACCTGACAGATTTATCCAGCTCAGGAATCAATTCAAAAATAAAATTTCAAAGGGGTGGTTCTGTGGTGGTGTTAAATAAGTGTAAGCCCCAATGCTTAGGAGCGAATTTCATACAACAAATCTAATATTACTCAATGGATGACAGGTTTCTGTAGCATTATGAGGGAAGAATCTGATTATTCTCTCCATGACCACACGCTATCTCTAAAAGCTTGTCTCTTTAAAGGCTCTCCCACCTTATGCCCCTGTTCTACCACACCTGTTCTACCACAAAGCTCCTGATTAAGAGAGTTTTTGGGGATCTGTTTCCAAAAAATGTAGAGTCCTGGAGAGTTGGCTTGAGTCTCTTTGGGTCTGTTGTGGTCGGTATAAATATCAAATGTTTGATATTTGCCATGGCTGTAACCGATCCACCTTCGCTCCTACCCACAAATTTCCCAGCCTCAGGCTTCCTGAGACCTCATGAGACCCAAATTTACACAATCCTATGTTATCTGAGGTATCCTACGACTCTTAATCTCAGGACTCTTAGTCCCAGAACAAAAATCGCCCATTACTATCTCTGTAAATCAGTTATTAGTCCAGGAGGCCTGAGGAAGCCTCAGACCAGTCTGAGAAACAGTCGGTATATCCCCGACAGGATTGGGGTTGAAACCAATCACAAACATGACCTAATTGCCTCATAGTCGGGTAACAATCATGACTTGTCTGAGGACATCTGACACTTCCTGGGGACGATGTGGCTTGATCCCACACCTGCATCAAGATTCCATAGCCAACTACAAGATCTCCTGAGGCAAGAGGGTGGATGAAAATGCCTTTGGATTCTTAGTGAGCCCCTTCAGGATACTACTTGGCACCATGGAACAAAGGCCAAGGGTTGTCAGAGACATTGTGTTTACGTGTGGTGTTGCACAACATGCTGAGAACACACCAAGGTGGACAGACAGAGCATCACCACCCCCAGGAAGTGGTGTAGTTGCCTAACAGAATGAACTGGCAGTGTATGTGCCAAATGAGAACTACTGAAATCCTTTGAAGGAGGCCAAACATCAACAAGAACTACTGAAAGACTACTTCAATCATGTGGGGGCATTGGCTGGGGAGGAGAACAGGATCTGAGATGTGTCAAACAAAAACCCTGGGACAAAAGCCTGGCATCTATCAGTCCTTTTCAGGACTACTATCAGTCCTTTTCCAGACAAACCAATTGTTCCAAGAACTTTTATTTAAGCTGGTGTTGCTCAAACTTTCAACAAATTTCTAAAGAAAATCTAATTCATTTCCAACAAGTTTCCAAACTATTTCCAACTAAATAACAAGTCGCCTGTTTAAAACACTCAACCCAAGCTATGTCCAAATGACCTCCCCTTAAATGTAAAAATTTCTAATCATTTTTTTAAAGATTATTTTCAAGCAAAATAGCAAGATAGTTTAAAGCTCTCTTAGGGGAAACTAAAAAGTTTATCAAAAGGTCAAAGGTCACAAGGTCGAATCCAAAGGTCAAAATACTTCCCCCAATTGTCAAACCTTATTTAAAGTCAAAGTTTTTTTAACATTTTTAATCTTTGGGTTGGGCCAAAATGTCATTGCCATTGCCCCATTTTTTGTGAATGTTTATCCTTTTATACATTTTTTTCCAAACTTGTTAAAAATATTTTTTTTCTAAACTTGTAAAAGATTTTTTTTCTAAGTTCCAAATATTTCAATATTATTTTTTTTTAAATTCATTCATTCATTCATTTTTTTGCTTGGAGCCAAAAGTGTTTTGTGGGGGGCAGTGTAATTGCTTCTTGTTTGGAATTTTTTTAACAGTAGCTGATAAATTGTTTTTGGAATATTTGGGTTGCCCTGAAAAGGACCTTTAAACTGTTTACAGCAGGGGTCCTGAAAAGGCTTGGCAGGTATTCTACTGCAGCTACTGTTTGGCGTTGGCTGACTGCGGAGGAGGTGGAGGCTGGGCTGGTGGCTGCTGATGTTCTTGTTGTGAAGCAGTGGTGGTTGGAGGAGAGGTGGCTGGTTCTGGTGTGTCAGCTGGTGAAAACAGCTGCAGTGTGTCAGTCTGTTGGTAGCACATCACAGAATGAAGATTTTTAAAGAAGCTGGAATGTCCTAATATGTTGTGTTGGCTTTCTTTGCCTGTAGCAGAGGCAACTGATGGAGGGTTAAAGTGCTTCATCGGCGTCAGTGTAAACGTAAGTGGTTTTGACGGTCGTCAATGAATAGGAAGGAAGTTGGCTGCCCTCTGGATTGCTGCTGCTGTCCTTTGCTTGCCACTTGGCTCTGCTGAGGGGGTTGAATGACATGGCTTGAAGGCATCTGTGTCTCTGGGATGGTTACAATGTATTCCCTTGCAGCTGGTGCTGGCTGCTGTGGCTGTTGAAATGTCTCTGGCACAAATGTTGAAGTTGTACTGAACTCTGTGAAAGTGTCTGTTGCTGACGACCATGTTCTTCTGCTTTGCTTTGAATGTTGCTAAGGAGCTTTACAGCCTCGTTTCTAAATGTCTGAAAGTCTTTCTCCTCTAATCCCTCCACCTCTGACGCCAGGTAGTTGCTGAAGGCTGTACATGTTGTTGTCTCCTGCTTTGGCCCAAGGAATGATGACAGTATGCTTCTCATCATTGTGAACTGGTCCATGACCTGCTGGTCAACTGAATAGCACCCTGAAGCTACAGTGGGGCTTGTGACTTGTTGAAGCTGTAAAGTGGTGTTTGTTGACCGCATGCTGATCTCCGTACTGTCTGCGTCAGTCAAAGATCTGGAGATGTCATGTGCTGAAGCATCTGAAGCACTTGCTCCTCAGCCCTGGGACTTGAAGCCTGACAATGTGCTGAGTCCCTTGCATCTGATGTGTGACCTCATGAATCCCAGTTTGTCCTATATCCAAGTCTGACATTTTGTCATCTCCTTTGGGGCCTGTCCAGACTTCGATTACGTCAGCTTCCGATAACATGTCCTTTGCGACTCAAACCAGGTCTTGCATACCTTGACAGATAGCTTGTGACTGTTGGCGAACTGCTCCCAGAGACACTCCTTCCTTGCTTTATTAGTCTTAGTCTTGTCGTACAACTCCTTGTGGTCCTTCACAAAGTCCACAATAGCCTCCTCATCCAAGTCCATCAGATAGATGTTGGTCACGTTCCCCTTCTTGTATCATGACTGTGATGATCCCTCATTTCCTCCAACAGCCGCTGTTTCAGTGTCACTTTTCTCTGTCCTTTTTTCTGCAACTCCCTCCTCTTATGAGTGTGTTTCCTCCTCTCTTGCCTCCTCCCTCTTGGCCTCCTCCTCCCTCTTTGCTGTTGCTGTGCCTTCTCTTTCTCTCTCGCCTCTCCTGCCTCCTCCACTGGATATCTGTGTCCAAGTCAGGTTGGTTATATTTATAACAGGCTTGTTTGCTTTCAAGTACAGTCGGTTAGTGTAGCCCGTCTGTCTGGAGGTAGAGTCCTGGTACTGAACGAGGAAAGGACAGCAAGTTTTTCAAGACAAGATGGTAACAGTACAGGACAAGACGGGATGTGTAACTGACAAGCTGTAGAGATCCATGACAGGGCAGTTTCCAGGTGGGCAGATCCACAGTCTGGATACAGAGTCGTGGAGTGTCGGTGAAATATCAAACATGTTTGATTTTTTGCTAATCCACTGCGACAAGCCGGGAAAATATAACCGATCTAACCAACTTTGTAAACATTGATTCTGACCCTCAAAACATACCTAGTTACTGACAAGTCGGCTCCAGTGGAACACCAAAAATTACTTCTACTTTTCGACAGCACCTATTTAAATGATTGGGTGTGGGCATTTCACGTGCTCAACATTCTCTCTTCTCCAGTATCATATTGTAATAAATATGTCACAGAAGTGCCGACTTATTTCTTAGTAGGTTATGTCTAGTGTGCTGTTTTCCAAACATGCTAAAATGCTGTGGTGGTCGGTATTTGTGATTGTGGTCAACTCGGGATGATCTCAATAGTGTTTTGGTCCAGTCAATAGTTGTTAACTAATACAATATAATTATATTGTCGCATTATATTGTCTACATTATGTTTTTGAGTACAACAAAACATGACAGCACAGCAAAACCTCAGAATCATTTTTGTATTGGGAGTTTCCTATAAGTCATAGAAGTCCTTTGGATTATATTCTGTCTAATGTACTATTAACATCTAAAATATCAGTAAACTTAAAGTGACTTATAAGCCCACAAGAGGGCTGCGTATTTTGGGGGTTATTGTTTGGCTAATTTGTAATTAATAATACATGTCACAATAATAAAATAAAATAATAAACAATACGGAGACTAACCTTCTGAAGACAAAGCGGGTCTGAAGAGTTGTATAGCGTATGCCATGTAGAGTAGTGTACTGTGTGAATTCTTTCAGCAGGAATGGCCACTGTTTTGAGGGAGCCACTACTGGACATGCAGCAGTACTGCGTCGCTGTGAATTCACATAATAAAAACAAGGCAATTAACTAACCAAAAATTTTGAGAGATTTAGTTAAAGCTTTTTTCATATAAATAAAATTGACACATTGTTGCATTCACAAGAATTTTTATCTCCAGTGAGAAGATTTGTTGCTATATATGCAAAACAAAATTGTGAAATTGATGAAATTAATAAAATCATCAAATAAATTGTAGTCATACAATTTTAATCACATTTCTGGAAGATGCGGGTGACAACATGATCCAACTGTCCCTGTTGGGACTGGTGGGGCTTTTTAGTGGATCACAGGCTGCTATCATCCCAACTGAAAACACTGAAGTAACTGACAAAAATGAAAATGATGAGCCTTCTGGTCACTGTGGGCGATGACATATCTGTGTTTTTTTTCTATTCCGATTAAAGACTGAAGCTCCAAAATAAACATTTTCATTTAAATACTATTTGTACTTCCTTTTTACATCATATATTTTAATAATCACAGGATTCCGACTATCACTGCAAAGGTAACAACTTTTGACAAGCGCAGTAATGTTGAAATGGATAGGAGTGAGAGAGCAAGACGAGAATGTACTGCTATACAAATAAAGCCATAAGTAGCCTCACGTGAAACACACATTGAATTGACAGGATCACTCTTATAACACAGTCCTTCTTGTGGAAGAATACAAATTAAAGCTAAAAATCAACTGGAAAATCAGTGTATAACCAGATAACTGCAGAGTTCTATTTGTGGATTACTTCTACAATGTATAGTGGTATTCAGAGCACAGTGGGTGTAATCTTATTGTTGAGAAAAGGTTTGCATTCACTTTGTGATTCACTTCTCAATTGGATTTTACAGTTTACAATGACTACAATAGGTTATTGATCAGGTTTGCGATAGGACTCCACACCCACTGAAAACTTTATACGATCACCCTGATGAAGTTTACAACCACCCAGAACAGGTAACGATAAAAAAGATCAGGTATATGACACAAACATATTGCTTAATGACATCTTCCCGATCCCCTTACTGTTTTCCTCAATTTAACTTGGATACCGATATATAGTGGTCACTACAGAGGTCAAAATCTTTGACCATTTTGATTTTGAACAACTTGGATCGATAATTAAATGATCTAATACAGATGTTATTTCTTCAATGGTTCAGGGAAGTTTTAAAAATGGATGAGATGATAATGAGGGACAAAGAATAGTCCAAAGAAAATGGAGGGCACCAGTGGTTTGGATCAGGCAGTGGCTTAGGAGACAGGAGGACAGGGGTCGATACCACAAAGTCATTGCTGAATTGTATCAGGATGATCAGTCTGCTTTCAGAAAATTTATAGGGATCTTTACTGAGATTGAATGTGGTTCAGACCTGCAGAGACCGACAAACTTCTTCAGATAACCCCTCACAGCCTAGGCTTCAAGTTGGCTATTACAGTAAGACATCTGGCCAAAGAAGAGAATTATATACAGCTTCAGGGTTGGGGGTAGGCTAAAACCGTCTTGTCCCTGTGGTCTGTGATGTCATCATCAGATACTACTGAGACGAGGTTGTCACTTGTCCCACCATTATTTTCAAATGGTAAGATTTGCCATAGCTACCTATAAACAAATGATAATGTTCTCATTATAAATGTTGTGTATTGGTTATATTTTTACACCCTAGTACTGCATGGAATTTGTTGTTTACAAGGAAAATAAATTTCAGTGCTTTTTCAAATAAAATAGAATTAATTTCTTTCCCTACTGATTAATTATTGGTTAGGATGATAAGAGTGAGGCAGGGTTGGAACGTTCCCCAATTTGACTTTAACATTGCACTTTGTGCACCTTTCCTGGGCTTCTAGCTGGAACTCGGCCTCACTTATGGTAGGGATCGCACATGGTTAGCTGCTTTGTGGGTTTGGGGGAGGGTGGGGGAGATGTCTGAATATCTCAGAGGCTCCTCTGTTGATCCACATCTGCTGCCAGTTTAAACCGACTTATTTGGCAGCATTGGATGGCCTGCAAACCGAAGTCTTGTGCAGGGGTTTGAAAGCACTTTTTGAAGAAAAATGCCAATGGCCATGTGTGTGCTGAGGAAGCCAAAGTTGGGTTTCAGCCACTTCTGTCTGTCAGTCAGATTTGCTGCACCCTGTCCTGATTTCATGTGTGTCAGCTGCCCATAAATAATCCTTTGGATTTGAAACCAACATTTGCAAGCCATCTTATCCATGTCATTCTCTGCACAAAACAGGTTTCACAGCATCTCACCTTTGTTTCGGTCCTTGTAGTCCACCAGTTGTTTGCTGTATATCAGCTCATTATCCTGCAAAAAGTCTATAATTTCCATTCCTGTCCCTTGGTGAAAACCACAGCAGCTTATCTCTTGCATTTTTTCCCTGTTTCATCCCTGTATTCATCACAAACTTTCTCAGTCATGTTTTCTCCTGTGGCCTCCCGTGTAGCCTCAACCTTAACCCCCAGTAGCCCTCGGTGGTCCAGTAGCCCTCAGTAGTCCAAACTGCTAGTCTTACTCTCTGGGTTTTGGTAACATTTTAAAAACATTATAAAAAAATCAATCAGGAAAAATTTTAAAATGCCAATAAATGATATCCAAACTATTATAGAGTATTAAGTCGTGTAGCTTTGAAGTGATCTTCGTAATCTCCCTTTTTCATCGCACACCCCCATCTTTTGGATTCAGATGGCTTCTTTTGATATTGTATAATTTTATTGTATTTGTGGAACCAATCCGACTGCCTATTTTCAAATCTTTTGAAATGCCACCAACAATAAGAAAAGGACTAGGATTGAAAAGTTTCAAATAGGTTTGCAACTGAAAAAGATGGGTTTATGATGGAAATGATGAAAACATCAAGTTCTCGATTTGGCAATTATTTGTGATTGTAACTCAATCGGGGAGAACAATCAGAATAGTGGAACAACCCTGTTAAGATCCATGATTATTTCTTTCGGGTTATTATAAAACTAAAAATTGCCTTTTCATCTGATACATTTCACGAAAATATTTAAAATCCCATGTTACAACCAAGTTATTTGACTGTCCTGTATGGATGAATTGATCCCCAGTCTTAATAATCTAAAATGCCATTAACTGCTGCTTCCCACTTCATTTTATATAAAGATGGTGAGGTTGACTTAGATAAGTCGTACTTCTCTAGAAATCTTTACTGCCTTTAGACTTGTAAAATTTGTAAGTAGTTCCTGGCCAGATAGGTTTTGCTATTTAGTCATTGACACGTGTAAATTTTTTTGAGTGAACTTTTGAATCTTTAAGCAGTGATAATTCAAAAAGTGGTCGTTATATCATCAGTCAACTTTATTCTTTGTGTAGAGTGCAGTCTACCTTTTTAATTGTACCAGAGAGGGAATTAAACATGCTCTTTTTGCTATTTTGATACACTGTCAATCACTCTGTCTCATGCTATTAGAACAATTTTCCATAATTTGTTTCAAACCTTAATTTCTAGCATTTTATGCCACTTTGTGCATATTGGAAAATCTTTCATAGTTTTATACCATATAGACTCTTCGTACCATTGAGCACATTTTTGGTTCAGCAAACATCTAATCCAGTTAAATTTCAGACTACATATAAAGTTTATCCACCATACAAAGTCCGCTCTTTAAGTATTCTGTACACACCTATCCTTAATTATTTTGTTTAGGCTTGTTGTCCCAGATGGAGAATAATAAAATTTACCATGTGGGAATTATGTTTTCAGTCCTTTTATGAGCCTAGCTGATGACATCCATTTCCCACAGAAGCAGGAACATCAACAAGTGGGTCTATAATTACTAGTGTTTGTATAACGCCAATGTGTTTGTATAGCACCCATTTAGCAGCAAGTGTATAATTGTCTCATAATTTTGCAATTTATACGAGGATAAAGAAATAAGTATGGATAATAAGTGGAATGAATTGAAGAATAAATGAACTGGCCTTGTGTTACAATATTGTTGCGCTATTTTAGATTTACAAACTTGGATATTTTAGTGGGTAAAACTTGGATTGGTAAACTGGTTACAAAAACTATAGACATTTGAACTCCATAAGTGAAACATATAGCTGGTCAAGTGATTAGTTACTTGGCTGTTTCAACAATGGCTATTCTCACACAATGGTTCTGACCAGAATACCATGTGTGCTGAAAGAAATAATCATTTGGATAATATATCTGCCCTTGACTGGAAAGCTTGGAATTACAACTTGCCTGACTATAATAGCCAGCCTGTCCCCAGATGGAAGAATCCACACAGAAGTCCAAATACGAATCTTTGAATGCTCAGTCTGTCAGGAATAAAGTTGAACTAATGAATGACTGTATTATTGAAGAAGACATTGATATTTGTTTCCTAACAGAAACCTGGCCAACTGAACATAACAATGGTATTGTCACTTGACTTCCGCCTTGAAGGCTATGAGTTTCTTCATATTGACTGTAGTGATAGAATTGGAGGAGGGGTTGCTGCCTTGTGTAAGAGCTCAGCTCATCCTGTAATGTCAAGTAGCTCAAAGTATTCATCGTATGGATACATGCATGTCAGGCTCAAATTCCCTCAATCAATTTTGAATTTAGTTGTTGTTTATTGCCCACCTCAAGCTGCTACAATTGTGTCTTTCTAAATAAATTCTCGAGATACCTGGATGAGTTGAATACTGCAATAGGTCAATTGTTAATTATTGGAGACTTCTATTTTCACAAGGATGGTTATGAGAACAGCTAATCTGTTGCATTTCACAAAGTTTTGGATGTCTTTAGTTTGAAACAATTTGTGACCTTTCCTGCTCATTTTAAAGGTCACATGCTGGACTTCATTCTCACTCAAGATTTGGATAACGCTATTGACTGTGCTAGGACAGGTGTGAAATTCTCTGACATTGTAGTTAGCAATAAACTACTGGTCACAAAAGATATCACATATAGGAAGATGAAAGACATAGATGTAAGACAATTAAATTTTAATATTTGCTCCTATGATTTTGGCAATTTTACTGACGACATAAATGTTCTGGTTACAAAATTCAATCAAAGCTGATCTGACATCCTGGGCAAACATGCACCCATTAGGCATTAGAGAATTGGCATCAGGCCAAGGCACCCCTGGTTCAATAAATCACTGCAGTTGCAACAATTGAAACTGAGAAAATTGGAAAGGAAGTGGCTCAAATCAAGAAACACCAATGACCATGCTGTTTTCGCATCTCAGCTTCAGAATTTTTCAAATCTGCTTGTTATTTCAAAGGCGAAAAATAACCAGGATATCATCTGAGAACATAAAAATGATCATAAGAAGTTCTTTGAAGTTGCAAAGAGAACTTTATGGAATTGTTCTGAAAGACCATTGCCATCCGATGCAGATTTTTCTAATGATTTGGCAACTTTTTTTATCACCAAAATAAAAAAGACCATTTTACTAATTCTGATAGTTTTGCCAGTAAGGATGTGCATTTCACTGGTAATCAGTTCACGACAAGCTTCAGCTACCTTTCTGAAGATAAAGTCAGACAGCTTATATAAAGCATTATCAAAATCGAATGAATTAGACCCACAACCCACTCACCTGCTCAATAGTGCTCAGCTGAGTTAACCCCTGTGATTACCAGAATCATATATGGATCTCTTTCCAGTGGTGTAGTGCCAACCGAATTTCAGAAGGCTGAGTTACTCCACTATTGAACAAACTGAATCTGTATTTGATTCTCAAGAACTACCATCCAGTATCAAATCTGAGCTTTCTGTTAAAACTAACAGAGAATTCTGTTGGAGAGAACTCAGAAACATCTAGACCCGAATATTTGTAATTCTGATGGTAACATGGTTGCAAAAATTGACTTTCTCCAAAAGGTATTAAGTATATTTCTGTGTGAATATGCATGCTGCATATCACTTACTGTTACTTTCAAAAAGTGACTTATATTGTGTTTTATGTTCTTGTCTTATGTAGTTTAGTTGGTTGTACCAAAGTTGGGGTTTTACATCCTGTCAACAGCCAGGTCCTCAACATTGTCACTCGTGGGACTCGAACCCACAGATGTGACTGCCTATGATTAGATGCCAAACAGGCCATCGAGGACCCTATTGGTGACTTGTACCAATGACATTGATGTCAAGGATGTATGTATTTATTTTAGTGTTTTATTGCTCACACTGATAACTGTGGGAATGCTTTGGTTTGACGAATAAAGATTGTTTCCTTCTAAGGTGAAGTTTCAGTGATAGTGACAGGAAGGTAGGATTTCCTTTGAACAGGGAAAGGGAATTGAATGTCAGGATGACATTTCTCACAGCAGGGAATTTTGTAGCAGCGAGCTGTTGATATTTTCGATAACTAATTTGTTGATCACAGTATTTTATATTAGCGGTTAGTTTATTGGTGGCTAGTTTGTAGGATATAAATAAATAAATAGGTACTAGTATTTCCCCAAACCTGACAACAATAATTTATGTAAGGTAATATTAAAGAATAATATAATGTTTTTACATAGGCATGGCGTAAGAACTTTGTGGAGAATGTAATTGAATTTTTACTGAAGTGGTCATGCTTTATGTTTGTTGAATGACCGTTTTTAGTTGTGTTTGAAGGTGACAATCATGTTCCAGGATGATTGTGTTATGATTCCACTGATGTTGTGATGGGCTTGGTGTTTGAGCATGGCTACTTGCAGGTGTGTTGGTTGATTTGACTGAGTGTAAATAAGTGATTAATGTACGAAAAACATGATCAACTTAACAGTGTATATTCAAATAAAACATAGAGATCCATAGCGGCCTAGTGGTTAGCAAGTTTGGGATCTAATCACAGTCACCTCTACGTGGTGTGCGGGTAAGACTGCCACTAGTGACAATACTGTGGGCTTTTCCAATTATGACCCTAGTTGAATGGGACGTAAAACCCAAACTTTGAACTTTTTAAACAAAACATACATTGAATCACTATGTTTTTATATCCAAATTAGTAAATTAGTAATTCATTATCTGCGTTTAATTAACTGTAATAATTTTATTAACTTTAAAGTCATTATGTTTCACTTACATATACTTTGATCAGCCATTAAATTATATCATTTGTTACTTTTCTAATTTGCATTTGCTACAGTATCTATAAAAATTTCATTCGAAAATCAATCAAAATTCTGAAAATATTTCAGTAAATTTAGTTGATTTCATTTATGTACTTTCAAAGTAAAACAGTGAAAGAAACCGTCAGGTAATAGTTAAAAAAACCCAAATAATATTTTGTTCATGATAACAAATATACACGTTCTTACTAAAGTAGCTATAGCTTGCTTAATTTTAGGTCAAAATCAACAAAAACAGAAAAATATTGAAGAGCATAAAAATTCATGAGGACAACTAATTGACAATTAATTGGAAACTGTGTAACACACCACACAAACATGCATGCACGCACACACCAACCTACGTACTGACACATATGGTGCAATATATAATCTCCCAGGGGAGATAAAAATAAAGCCTTCAGCCATGTGACAATGGCAGAAGCAGGTCTGTTACCACAGGGTGATAGGGGAGCTGTACCCAAATGACAGAAACTGGTTTGCAGAGTACACAACAATGAACTGTAGAAGAAGGTGGGGAACCGTCCTTGAGCAGATCTTTGAGTTACACACAGAAAGATCTGTTAGTGGACGGATGCTGCGCAGAGTACCTTAAACCAATCACCAGCCTGAGAACCGTAAAAAGAAGACGACAGTTGGCATGGGGACTCATGAGTGCAAGCCATGGTACTTGATAAGCTACAGGCAAGTTAGAGGCCGAGGCAAGGATTGAGAATACACAAGGTAAAAGAAAAAGGTCAGGATGATATAACATTACAGATAACTCAATTGTGCCACCTTACAGAAGATGGGCGAATGAAACGGTGTTGGTGGGACCCTACAATAAGCATGTGGCATTTGACGAATTGTTGCAAACTCAGTTTACCATAGGCTTTCTCAAAAGATATTGGACACTGCCGATGTGATCATGAAGCAGCATATGTTAGTGAAGGTCAGGGAGATCTTGAAGTTATCAGATGTGACATTGTGGAACATAGCCAAATCAGCATATATCACAACAATGCAATGTGATTGAGGCCAGAGAAATTGAAATTGAGGTAGACTTGTGAACACTGGATGATTTAGACATTATACTTTTGGTAAAAAGGATGTTCATTCACCTCGGGTGGACAGCTGTCACTTTAGGCGTATAGTCTTTGAAGAAATGACTCAGATGACATTAAATTCTTTAGACTTTTATTCTGCTGGTTATGTTAAAATTGGGATATTATTTGGTATAGAAAACCAGATGTTGTCAAATGTAAGCAGTGTTTTGTCTACTAAGGGGAGGAGAGTATTAAATGTCAAGACACATTAATTTATAAGCCAGTAATGGATATGGGGGTTTAGTAGATCAAAGGTTTTGTGAGGGAATATTGATTTTTTTTGCTCCCCATTTTCCCTACATTTTATAGAGATGAGGATCGGGTAAAGACAAATGGGTGGAATGTCTGCATTAGAATTTCATATGAGGGGGCTAAAGTATAGAGTGATTCATAAACGACGTCAATTGGATGTGTATTTGTTAGCAGTCTGCAATAGTGATGGCAACTGCCCACCTAATATGTGTAAAAATAATGTAATTGATTACGGTGATTGTGGTCTGGAGCTTGTAATGACGATATATTGGTGTTCAGTCAAAAATGATTCAGTTGTCTTTAACAGGTGGGGGTTTGTTCTGTATCAAGTTTATCAGAATAATTTATAATTTTATAATTCCAGAGAAACCAATAGTAATTATGTGCAAGAAAATAGTGATGACACTGGGAATGTCAAGGGGTTATCCATAGATAAGGGTAGAAACGTTTGTTTCCTGGATGAAGTATGAACCCATACAGATATAGTTGTGTCACGATTCAATATTGATGATGTTGCTGTGAGTAAAAGTTTCATGCCTATGTGCATTTATAATCCAACTTTTAAAAAGAAAATCATAGGTTTTGTATCTGCTAGCAATCCACTTGATAAATCATGTGTTGATGACATTAAGGGTAGTGTTCCTTTGAATAATGAAGAGTACATTAATTTGGTGTTAAGAATTATTGATTCAAGCCGCAAGAACTTTGATGGTCTATGGGTCCCTTTGGAATATATTTTGACTTGGAAGCTTGGAAAAAATATGCAGTTAAATTTAATGATAACCGCTTAGTGGAGTTCTTGGCTTTTGGTTTCCCCCTTGGTATTGAGTAACCTGAGCATCTGTGTAGACATAACGTTCTTAATCATAAATCTGCACTTGATTTCCCTGCTCAAGTCACTAGATTTCTGGATATGGAGGTCACAAAGGAGCGCTACGGTGACTAAAGCACAGGTTTGTGGATGAAATAACTGCACAAAGGATTGGTCTTTTGACTGTGTTTTTAATCCGCAAACCCTTTCTGTGTCAATCCGTAGCAGATCCGGTTAGATCTGGCTATGTTTTGGGTGATATTTGTTGGCATGGAAGCATCACGGATGAAAGGGATGCCACAAGGACATCCAGGATGGGTATACAGACAATAAGGACACTCATGGATGAGCTTCAGATGAGATACGGAAGAACTACGGATACTATGTCCATATGAACTTCCAGGAAAAATCAAGCATGTTTTTTTATCTGATTTTTGGCATGCCACTACTGATCGCAGCATGCCATTACGGATCTCACAAGGACATTACAGATGTTACGGATGCCATTTTTCAACATTTTCCAAATGCCATGATCCAGCGGTACATCGGGCTATGTGTAACTGGGGTCTAAGCAATGGGCAGTCCATATGACCTGACCTTACCTAATTTAGATTGTTTGTTTTGGGACATTATTAATAAATGTAATCTGAGATTAATTAAGATACACAGACAGAAGTCATTCAGAAACATCTGGGTTAACAGACTACACAACTTGACCGAAGAATTTGGTTTACCCATTAATGAGGATTAATGGTAAAGCCAAATTTCGATGATTTTGAACCCAAGGGAATCTTTTGCATTTATAAACTATGGTCACCATAATGATGTTTATGTGGACACGTCCTTAGAGGGATTGATAGCAGTTTGGGAGCGTTGCACTTATAGCAACTCGTCAGTTGCCAAACTTGGGCGGGAAAATGGGGTCATCTATCTCCACTCTTGGCAGTTCTGTCACGTTATTGTTGCAACTTTTAAAATTGTATGATTACACGAATATTCGTAATTGGAAGAGGGAGATTGATGAAGGTAATTGTACAAACATCTACAGTAGTTGAAAGATTTTCGGCAGTTGATGAATCCAGTCATTTTACCTATCATGAAAACAGTACAGGGACTTAAAGTGACAAGTGTCCAATCTTCAGAGATTGTCCTACAAATTGTGACAACTTATACAGAATAGATGTCATCAATGTAGATGCAGAACTACAGAAGGAGGATACAGTAAAACGATTTACAATAATACGCAGAGAACGCATACATCAATCAAGACACATAACAATAAGTGAATGTGAAAATCCATATTTTTTATATCCAGATAGTGATCAGATCATAAAAAGGGCTCTAAGTTAGCCAAAGAACGATCTTCTGATTAATGGTGACAGAGATACAACCAGTAGTATTTGTATAACCTGCTTACAGACAAAAGGACAAATAATACTCCCTTGGCAGAGGTAATTAAGACAAAAATCACAGTGACTACGATTGGAGTATCAAACACGAACAACCATCATCCTTTGAAGATGGGGGTAGACAATGGGAATGAAAGCCTTCTACTGAGTGCTTGGGGTCTTCTTTCCCGCTTATTTTTACAGTATTTTTCACGGGATTCTGCATTTGAACCTATTTTGCACATCTTGCTAATATAGTGGCCATTGTTTCCTGTTCTGATGTTGACTTTGACCTTTAGGTGGTGTGACCATCGCGGATCGTCGGCGGTCTTTACTTCTGTGGGGATCCCTTTATTTTATTTGTCTTGGTTGTTTGGCCACTAACTAGCGATATTTCCGTCAAAATTTTCCATTTTCAATGAGCTTTTCCTGTTAATTCTCGGCTAAAATTGTCGACTTTTCCTGTTTATTTTGTACTATTTTGCGGTATTTTCGGGTGTGTGTTACACAGTAAATTGTCAGTATTTCCCTTCTAAGTTTCAGTATTCAACCATGTGCCTCATTCAGGATGTAAACAAAGGTGATATCAGGATTATACCTTAAAATAGAATTAGCGCCAAATAGATAAGCATGGGGATGCAGGATGCTTCTCCCTTATCCAATTCTCTCCCCCAGATTATGGGTGATCATTGGCTGAGGCACCCTGGCCAATCACAGCCCTAGATAAGGAAGCTGGAGAAGTGCTCTAGCTTGGGTGGAACTTGGAATCTGTCTCTTCTCTGGTTTATTTTACGGTTAAATTGGTAAATCTGGGAGCTAACCCTTTGTTGTAAAATTGGCTTGGCTAATTGTGTTTTGTTGTGTGTATTCTGATTATGTTCTGTTGATTTTCTCTTTTTATTTAACTGCGACACAACTGGCTGGTCTTGCAGTAAATTATAATAAACAAATTCAAATTTCCCACATGATTTTATGTTCTAATTATTATTATTATTATTAACTAATTGCTATGTAATATTCCTAGCCTTGACCTAGGCTTTACATTTACATATTTTATGTTGAAGTCAATCCTTCTGTTTATCTATCCAAAATATTTCTGTTAGCTATTTCATGTGTGTACAATTGTATCCTATGTCTTAAATCGTTAGCCTTTCAGATTTATTGATCAAACTTTCCCTGAAAATTATTCTTTAACTTTCGGTGACAGCCAGTTGCTCGTCCAAATTAGCCCTTTGGCCCACTTTTATTTGATCCTACTTTTATTTTAATATTAAGCTGTTATATCCTCTCCCTTTGTAAAAAAATTATTAGCCTTGCCTATTCTGCTTTGGCTCTGTGTAATTAAAACTATATTGTAATCTGCACCTTGCATTTATGTTGTGGCTATTTAAATATCATGTGTGTTGTTGTTTTTAAGTTTGGTTTACAGGTACTGGAGTCTTACCTTTTTTGGAATGTTTGTTATTAAAATTTTGTTATCCCCTTTTATTTGAAATTAATTGTAAATACTCCTTAATTGAGCCTTTAACTTTGGTGTCTGGTACAGTAGCCTTTCTTAAGTTTCTTGTAAAATTTTACTTATTTGGTTTCTGGTTCTTCATTAAATTTAGCCATTTTCAGTCTCTAAATATCTTAATTACTCATGGATCAATATAGGATGGATCCTTGTCCTCAAGGCACCCATTTAAGGGGAATCTCTGACTTTCATGGGGTCCTTGTCCATGAGGCACCCATGCAAGATGGATATCTGGGTCCACGGTAATCCGGTGTAAATAGCGGTGGGGCCCTACGCTTTAGAAAGTTTACGGGGTGGGGTCGTCCCGCCACAGTGGGTTGGTAATTTATGCTGTATTATTATATTTGTGGTTCAATGGCCCCTGAATGATAAGTTAGAGATATTTGACCTTGGTCGACCTTGACATTAAAATCGACTTTTATTGTTTGTAGCTTGCTGTCATTATTATATGTTTTTGTTTGGCCTTGGTGGCTTCTGGAATTTTACTTATAACACTGATTCTCAATAATAATTACGATGTATATTCTTATTGATTATATATATGTATAATAAAGAATTTTAGTGGCAAATGTATGTTATAATAAAATTATATAATCCCATTTTCTTCTGTTATTAGGTGGGGCCTAGGGAATGTGACGGGAATGGAATCATTAAATTGAACGAGTTTCAAAATTTTGTAATTTTATATTTATAAACATTGAAAGGATTTGAGGTTTTTCAAAGCATTTGACCATGACGTGAACATTAAAATACTAATTGGAAGATGAAAGTGCTATATCAGTGGACTCACCCTATTAATGTCTTTCAAAGACACTTGTTGGCTGTTACGTCTCTTTCTCCTCAATCTGCCAAGTATTCCATTATATCCGTATTTGTCTTTAGACTTAGACATTGTCCATATCACCTTTTTCTTTTCTCTGGGGTTGTGGGAGGAATAGTGGACAGCGTTCCTGTCCGTCATGACAGCGTTGGTAGTTGTGTTGCAAATCATTATGCTTCTGTGTTTATCATTAAGTGTCAGTAGACTTATTAAACGTATATACTTTCCTTTTTGTCCATTTTAAGATATACAATTCATATATTTCCACGATTAATTAATTCAATTTTAACAGTAAAAATCTGTGACAAATCACTTCATATAATTTTTCAGTAAGAAAGTATGCACAAAACATCTGTAAAACCAACACACAATCAACATACATCAAAGTGCGGGCACAAGCTATGGCAGCAGTAAGAAGTATAAAATCCATTTCGTTACACCTCCGTGACGATACTCACAAACTGGTGCCCCACGAAACCACAAGGCTTGACTTTATCACTTTGAAGTTTAACTCCATTTTACACCGTTCCTTTTCCACTGTACACCAACGCAGATCTCATTTCATATTTTCTTTGGTATCACAATGAACACTCTGAGATCAATGCTTAGAAAAAAAACATAGAAGCAAAACAGTTGGCTATTGATCTCTAATAAATTCATGTTAAGCTCCCAAACAAACACAAATCTCTTCCATTATTATTCTCTATGATCCGGGAAAAATTGATAAAATTCTATGCCAGAAAAGATGTTCTTTAATGTATGAGCACTAAGCATTACAGTAATCCACTCTGGCCATAAAAATTCTGTCACATTTTGATGACAATCATCCTTATTGTAATTAAATCACAGATGTAACTTTTCCGAGCATAAAGGACTGTCAGAGTATTGTTTTCACCCATGGCGTCCGGATGGGTGGGCAGGCGGCGGGAAAAGTTTCTCCGGGCTGTATCTCAGAGACCATAAAGTGTAGGAAATTGATTCTTGGTAGGGACATTGGTTAGGAGGTGTAGGTGTACAAAGACATGGTGTGACCTTTGACTTTGCCGTAGTGACTTTGACCTATAATGTCTTTTCCGGGCTATATCTCGGCCACCATAAGGTGTTGAAAGTTGATACTTGGTAGGGACATAGAGTTGGGGGTTGTAGGTGAGCAATGTCATGGTGTGACTTTGATTTGACCTTAGACCTTGTTGTACTGACCTTGACCTATAAAATCTTGTCCAGGCAATATCTCTGAAACTGTAAATTGTAGGAAGTTGATAGTTGGTATGGACATCCTTAGGGGTTGCAGATGTGCATGATAATTTTTAGTTTACTGATTAATGCTGTTATCTTGCTTTGTTGTCTTGTTTCAATACTTTATCTTTACATGTACATTTTCTTTCTCTTATATGTTATTTTCTCTACTTAAACATTATTTGGACCTTTACATAACTGACACTGCTCTGAAAGTATCCCTATCTTTTTCTCTACTTCTATATCTCATGCTGTTGAAAACTATTTCCTCAGGCTGTGGGGTACAGGCATCTCTGATGCTATTTTTCAATATTGTTCTGGATAATACATATAATTCCTACGTTACTTGTTATTTAGTATAAGCTAACGGGTCAAAGGTCACATTGGTGATATCAAAATTAGAACTAGTACTTTTATTCTACAGGTTACCGAATAGTTAGGACCAGTCTCATTCAAGGTCAATAAGCCTAGACATCGATTTGTGAAGTGTAAACAGACTTTGTGAATAATATATTGTACAATTTAAAAATATATTTATTATAACAAACAATATTTACAGTAAAGCATGATATCAGACATTGGAATTATCACGGTAAAGTCTTGGGCATCCTTGTGTCAGAACAGTGCCAGGCAGATCTTCATAATTCCAATGCGGGTCAGTTGACTCATCAAATGATTAAGTAATAACATTTCGCGAAAGATTAGGATGATATTGTGATCTGAAATCTAGCAAATGATCCCTTGTGAGATGTACTGAGAGGCTGCTCCTGATACGACCTGACCTGAAGTGACAAGAATTTTTTTGTAGTAATTCCTGGCCAAAGGAAGAAGTGTCTCAATACAAAGAATTGTGTAAATCTATTTGGAAAAAGTGAGTCGCCCAAAATAAAACTGATAAAATAGGTTAACACCATTCTTCGAAGATTGTTAATGGGTAACAAATATCACAATGTTATCAAAATTGCAGATACGATAATAAACACTTGATCCGTCTATAAGACATTACAGACCTTGAAAAATGCACTATCATTGTAATTCCAAGGAAAAACATATCTTGTCCCTGTCTTGATTGTTTATCTTGAATTATGAGAAGCCAAACAATTCTTTATCTCCTGAGTTTAGACAGCAAAAGTTACTCCTTTTATATTTTTAGATAAGCCACTATTCTTGCATAGCGATGTAAGCATAGAGTATATAAAAGGAGACGGAAACTAGTGCAAAGTGATGCAGTTATTGTGTCCATACAGTCTGGTGTTTCTGCGGCTTTTATTTTAAGTACTTTCCAATGAATGTGGGAATTACCATAGTTCATTTGGTGCTCGGTGTAACTTCGTATGTTTTAGTCAATTAAAAGGTTTTATAATGGTATGTAATCATTGTGACATCTTTGACGTAGCAATTAGCATGATAAGTCTATGTAGAATCAGGGTTTCTGACAGCAATGACCAATGAAAATCTAACAGTTACATAAGAAAATGTTTAAAAATACATCATTGAAGTCACTGCGACTATAATGCACTCATGCAACATGTGTAGTGATATTATGTTGTACTGCGGACTGGAAGATAAAGCATGTGGTAACCTTTTGTCTATCAGTATATCTGTATCCCTGTAATGCCTGATCCCAGTCTGGACATCGAGCCATTGCATGGTGTCAGGTGTTGTTAAATATAAATTGTGTAACTGGATATTTACTGGCAAGTAAAAGAGCAAGCAATCATGGATAGTTTACTCCATTGTCTTTCACAGGCGTGGTAGCCCAGAGCTTCTGATATGAGGCTAAATCAGACTTGATCATACCAAAAGGAAGATGAAACATCTGTGTTGCTGATGTCATATTGTCAAGATGATTGGCCTGATAGAAATCAACTTCATGGAATTATTAATCAATACTGGCCATTTCGCTCTAAACTCACTGCCAGGATTAGTATCAGATCTCTTTGTCTAGACATCTTAGATGCACTTTATGAGGGCCATCAAGAAATATCAAAGTGTATGTCAAGAGTTCAACAGACGGTATGGTGACCTGGTTTTTATTACTCAAATCGATGAACTCATCCAAAACTATTGCCACTAAGAACCACCCAGAACCAGCACAGTTTCCAGATTCTCCATGGTCAAAAGTTGCTTCAGACTTGTTGAATACAAACAGAAAAGTTATCTGTTGTGGATTACTTTTCCCAATTTATTGAAATAGCATAGCTGAAGGAAACTACAGCATCATTTGTCATCACCATCTGAACTTAATATTTGCTAGATATGGAATTCCTTAGTGTCTAATGTCAGACAATGGGCCTCAGTGTTTGAGCAGAAAGTTTTCCAATTTTGCTCAGTATTATGGGTTCTTTCATGTCACTTCAAGCCCTGTATACAATTTGGGAAATGGGGAAGCAGAAAACAGTTTGTACTGTAAAACAGCTGTTGAAAGAAGTACAGATCTATATGCAGCACTAATGAGTTATAGAGCCACACCTCTGAGCAATGGTTATAGATCTGCAGAACTTCTTACGTCATGTCGCATATCCGCAAAGGTTCCTATACCTTCTGTTTTGTTCAAGTCAAGATTACCTAGTGAAAATCTTCATAACCAGGAAAAAGTATACAGACTTAAGAAGACGTCAAACATGCTGCAAAGGCATTACCTTGTCTAAAAGGAGGTCAGGACATATTTGTTCCTAACTGAAATCAGTTTGATACTGTTCAATACAAGCAAACTGATAACTAGCTAAAACTCCCACCTATCACAGAAATCGCAATCAGTTGAAGCCTATGCCTATGCTTAAGTAACTAATCTATCACATCTGAATCACAGGAGGGCCCCAAAGAAACAAAGGTATAATCAGCCAAAATATCAGCAACACCTACCCTTGGGTTACCAGCAGACCCAGATACCAGTGCAAAGGTTACCCAATCTGGTTGAATAGTGAAACAGCCACAACATTTTCAAGATTGTGAGTCAAGATTGTGAGACAAGTTGCAACTTGTACAAGCAGGTTGTACAAGTTGCAACTCATACAAGATTGGCTGTACAAGTTGTAACTTGTACAGAATTTTGTAACTTGCACAGAATTTCACCATTAACTAATCCCAACTTGTACAATAACGTGTTTTTTGTTGAAAATATTTCTTATTTTATGTGTATGAATATCCAAATTATGTGAGAGTGTCACATATATATAATTTCCCCCCCAAAAATTAACACTGAATTTACAGAAAAACCTTGAACAGATTTTGCCAGTAACGCTTAAAGTACAAAAAAAAGTTATTAATATATGCATGTGTATTAATATATTAAGTTGATATTTAAGTTGATCACTCAAGGGTTAAGTTATTTACATTGTTTGTCATGCAAAAAGTTAACCTTTTGTGTTAAATACTAAGTTCAGTATAAGTGTATTATATGTAGCTATTCCTTATTGATTTTTGAAAGACCCCAGCTTTGTTATCTTTGGAGTTATAATTGGAGTTATATTTTAAAACTACTTAGGCAGAAAAGTTTCAATAATAGTAATCAGACATTCAAGATGAAAGTTAACAAAGTGAGAAGTAGAAATAGAAATCTTCTAAATGCAATCCACTGTCTTGGTGTGGTTTCCTATAGAAAACAGGTTATTTTGTGATTTACCTCTAGCGTAAATCAATAAACTAGGATCACAAGTGGGTAAGGGAAACCATCAAAGTACAGACGGTAGTTGATTCATAATTAGCACACGCTTTTTATTAATAAAATCCTTGTATAGACTAAAAATTCAGAAGTGGTTTTATCATCATAAAATAATTAATTTAATGTATCACTGTGTTTTAGAATAACCAAATTTACGAGAACTGTTGACAGAAAAAATTGATTATAAATTAATTACCAAGACCAACAAATCCAAAAGTCAGATACAAGCTTCAGTTGGGCAAGTGTGACTCAGACTTTTGAAATGATGTAAAGCTATTCATTAAAAGTGTCAACATAATTATGAAATATACAGGCCAACAGTTTGCTTTCTCATCAAAGAAGTATACAGTGAATTTGTCAGTCCTGAAGATTGGATATGTTGATTTTATGAATTTTAAAGTACAAATTCATTAAAATACAAGGTATAACTGGTAAATGTGGATCTTGTACAAGTTGCAATTTGTACAGGTCCAAAATTTGTACACATGTTGCAACTTGTACAAAATCTCAACTTGTACATAACATATATATATCTATATATATCTTACAGGCAATCGGTGTATCCAGGCATTACTTGTTAAGACTGGACATTTAATTCAGTCATTTTGTGAAATGCCTAAATAGTTCAGGCATTTTCGCGAAATGCCTAGGTATTTCATGCAATGACTGAAATAAAAAGGTTCAGTGTTATATAGATTGACTATACAAGTATTTGAGGTTTCAGGCAATCTGTGCAATCATCTTTTTAAGTATCTTATTGATAGAATGTGATATTTCTTGTTTATAGCAGCAATTCAAGATGCAGTTTTAAGAATATAGAAATTAATTAATCTAAATTTTGATATATGTCATACATTTTTGCATAAATAAGTAACTAAGTAGTTTTACTGTATGATCATCAGTATTTAGAGTGGTATATTTCATATTTGGTTTCATTTTAGTTGTAATAAGAATTGTGTGTTCATATTATTTTTTCCTTTGCAAGTCCTCTGATGTTGTTTTGGTGCTTGGGGGAGGGGAGGTTGTTTCTTTAGTTATATCAAATACTTAAGTATGTGTGATGATTTTTAAAAAAAAAAATTTGTTAACAGGATGTGTTATTTCTTGTCAATAGAAGCAATTAAAGTTGTAGTTTTAACTATATGACAATTGCTTAAGGTATATTTTGATATACATGTATCTCATACTTTTTTTGCATAAATGCGTAAATAAATGAGCAGTACATTCTATACTTCTTTTCATTTCGTCTCAACAGGAGCAAAATTTTCAGAAACTTTTTTCAATCGATTGTGTTCGCTGGTACAACTATAGGGGACTTCTTTACTTATATGAGGCAAATACAGAAAACTGTGATGATAATTCTGTTTGCTGAAACTAGTTTAACTGCAGTTAAGACTCTCCAACCTCTTTTAGGAGCTTGAGCTTGTTTGTGCTAGGTGAATATTCTTCACAGAGGTCCCCAAATGAAAGGTACCAGCAAGAATGTGCAAGAACCTGAGGAAGGATTTCAATGAGTTGTAACTCTCTCTTGAGATATATTTTGCATTTAAATACTGGCAATCTGGCTAAAGTTAAAGGAGGCAGTCATTTGATTATTTGATGATGTCATGTTAATAATGCTGCAATCTCATTGGTTGATGATTTCACATAATTAAATGCTGCAATCTGATTTGTTGAGAGGTGATGCAGCCATTTGATTAGTTGATGTCACAGACATCTGATTAGTTAATGATGTCATATTGATTGGTTTAAGAGATGTCACAGGATGAAGTCATTGGTTGAGGGATCATGCAGGCATGTGATTGGTTGATGATATATATTGAATGGTTAAGGGATGTCACAAGGCATCTGTTTGATGATGTCATTGATTGACACCATTGCATCAACACAGCACTTAGACCTTACGTTATAACTGGAAGATATCACCTCATTAAAGATTCACAAACTAAAAAATATAGAAAGCTTAACATTGAAGAAAGAACATGCCTCATATGTAATACAGAATCAGTGGAAGATGAAATTCACTTTCTTTGTAAATGTTGTATATATAAGGAGCCAAGGGAAAAAATGTTCAATGAGATATGTCTTAAGGTAACAAATTTTGCAAGTTTGACTGATGAAGAAAAATTTCAAATAGTGTTAAGAGATTTTGAGAACTTGTTAATTGATTATTTAAAGACATCCTGGAATATTAGACAAACTATAGTCAATAGATAAATTTATACAATTTGCTATTCTCTTTTATGCTGAATTTAATATTCAATGTGTGTGTGTTTATTTTTTGTTTTTATTTTTTGTTGTTTTTTTTTTATTATTATTATTATTGTCACTACCATGTTTTCAGACTTAAATCAAAAATATTTGTGTTACATAACTAATTATGGAATTGTATTATGATCAACCAACAAATGAAATACTGTGTATTTGAAGTGACTTATAAGCCCATTGGGGGCTGGGCAATTGGTGTAATTTGTTTAAAACATGTTTTTGTGAATTGCATGTCACTATAATAAATAAATAAAAAATAAATATAAGTGCTATAAAAAATCATGTGTTATGTTATTGGTTAAAGGGTTGATGCAGACAGCTGATTGGCTTGATTTGTATATTGATTCGTAATTGATGTCACAAACGTGATTATTTGGTGGGTAATGCTGGCATCTAATTGATTGATGATGATTAGTTTATAGGCATCTGGGCATCTCCCCAGTTGGATGGGAGGGACACTTCACTGCAAAAACAAACCAGCATTAGTCAATATGCATAAATAGATGCCTCTCTTACCAGAAAACTAGTGTGAAAAGTCCTTGGTCAAACATTCATGCCAAATAATCAGACCTGATATTGTGATTATAGCATATATTGTGTGTGAACTGACAATTTTGAGCTGGGAAAAAAGAATATTTGGTTACCACTGCTGTGTTCATCTTGGGATAGATACTGAAAAATGGTAGTATAAGAAAGAAAGAATGAATGGGCCTTTAAGTTTGATTTTCTTTGATCCCTCACACCCTGCAAGTTTTTGGGTCCACAGAAATTGTTTGAGGTTGCAGTCAAACAAGACAGCTCTGTGACCCTCAATGCTATGAAAAGTTGGTTGAGTGGAGATTGGACACACACGCTTCACAAGCCATAAAGAAAGAAAATTGCAAAAAATAAAGTCTTTGCCAGAACAATCTATCAACAATGGGATATTGACTTGATCGACATGACAAAAAAAGCAAAATACAATGATGGTTATCATTACATTATTTTACTAGACATCTTTTCTCATTATGTATGGCTTGGTGCCATTCAGGGATAAATCGGAAAATGGAATAGTTTGTGTGCTGTCAAAGATATTCAAGGAAAGAAAACCAGAAAGTCTGTGTTTGCACAAAGGCACAGAATTTCAGGACACAAAGTTCAGAGTTTATGCAAATCACACTTGATCTGTCACTCAAATGACAAAATAAACCAAATATTCATAAAAAGCTGTTAAAACGTAAAAGGAAAAGTATACAAGTACTTCATATATAAACAGTCTTCCATTTATATCAATGCACTGCAAGACATTACTCAGTCTGACAACTCAAGTGTACATTGTTCCATTAAAATGGCACCAGAACAAGTGTCAGTGAGCAAACTGTATTGTATTCAGGGAGAAAGAAGAATGAAAAGAAACTTTTAAGTTAAAAGTTAAGGACTTGGTCAGGATATTGCATGCCGGACAGGCATTCAAAAAGGGAATATGATCAGAGGTGGAGTTGTGAACTGTTCCAAATAGTCAACAGAGATGGATCACAAAGGTATCCCACGTACAAGATCAAAGACAATGCCGGGGAGCCCATTGATTGAACATGAAGAAGAGCTACAAAAGATAACTCCAAATGAGTATTATAAGGGGGAAAAACATTTTGAACAGTCATAAAATTAAATGTTGCCTGATAGAGGTCTTGGTGAGGTGGTTACATTGGCCACTAAAGTATGATTCCTTGATATAAGCCACAGACATCACAAGTCAAATAGGAAGTGGATTACAAGGATTTCAAGGTTTGCAATATCAAATAAGTGACAGTTTGGGAAGCCTGTTTTGCGGACTCGTTGGAGTGGCTGCGTCCCTGGGGAAGAAAGGTGCCACTGCACTGGGAAAATACTTTGGACTAAAAGCTCTCAAAACAGGTGCTGAAGTGGCACAAGATTACCTGAGAGATGATAAAAGGAACAGCAATCAAAGAAGGTGTGTCATTTCATCAAGAATAGTCAATAGATTTGCTCCCATGAAATAAAATACATATATATTCCTAAATATGCCTCTGATTCACCCACTGTCATGTGGGTGTGTCAAAAGTGAACTGGATTTGTTTGCTGTGCCACTGACTCAAACCAGTGTTGAAGAAGGAAGATGGGTGGAATATGGACCAATTACAGCAGTAAAGGACAGTGATAACACCATTGAATTTTAAATCCCCGAGACTGAGTCAGAGTACATAGATTTGAAAAACAGCTTCATTCACACTAACACTAAAATTGTGAATGGTGATGGAGAGCCATTGGCTGCCACTGCAGATCTTGTCCTGGTAAACTTTTGGCTGCATGCTTTATTTAGACATGACTGTGAAAGACACTTTACTCACCACTCCAATAACACCTATCCTTACAAAGCATACATAGAAATACTCCTCAGTTTTGGGACCGAGAGCAAACAAAGTAAACTCACAGCATTGGTGTGTTACACAGACACAAATAACTTTTCCTTGGACCAACACAATGATGGATATGTCACAAGAAAGAATTTAGATTTATTTTTTGTTTTACTTCACATTCAACATCCAGGGTCATATTGTGGTGGGTAGTTTACTGGGTGAGGAACCAGTGCATACTAGTTGGTCAAGATTCTCTACTGGAAATGACTGGGCATCTGCAAGTAACTACCAACTTTCCAACATGAAGTGCCCGGGCCAAGATTACCTGTGAAAGTTACTTGATTGATATGATGGGAAAACTGCACTTGTACATGATTCAAGATCGCTACATACTCAATTGCATACCCATCAGGTTGTGTCTAATCAGAAGCAAATATAAGTTTGCCATAGTCAGCCCAACAGCTTTAAAGTGAAGCTGGATAGTGTTAAAATGATGAGAAAAAAAGTTCAAGTGAATTCATTTAGGCAGCTTACGCAGAAATGAGAACAGGCAAATACCCCATCACCAGAGGTGAATGTAAGATGTGTACAGTCAGTTCAGGCACAAGAAGTCACACAGAAGAAAATTTGTATTTGGATGAAAGTTGAAAGTTGGGGTCTTACGTCCAAACTTGCTAACCACTAGGCCAACGAGTGTTACATATATAGGCACTGTGCCAATGCATAATTTAAGCTGAGGAAAGTTTTGTGTTTATGTGTTTGCATATAAGGTGATTTAGTTATTATTTTTTTGTATTCTACATAACTGGTTAAGTGGTATTTATGTTTATTGTACTATGTTAGATTAATCAATTTATAGACTGGGGAAATCCCTCGAGGCTGCTATAACCTCAGTAGTTCTACTAGGGTGATCTATTAATAGATCATGGGAAACCCCCTAAACTAGTTTCTAGAGCTTGCTCAGTAATTCTGGTTATAGTGTCTACTTTTCAATAAGTACATTTCTGGACATTTTCAAAGATATATAAGTGGTATATATATATGACCATGATGATTACAAATGTTGCTTGCTACAAGGAAAGCTAATTGTGTCATAGTACTGCTATACTGTGTTATTGTGGTGAATTCTTGTTGGAGTGAACTGGATACAGTGTCTAGGTCTACCAATGAATGAGTTTGCTGTGCCGTGGATGTTGTTTATATCTGGATATAGTGTAGATATACCAGAGAGTAGATTTGCTGCATTGTGGACATTGTTTACATCTGGATATAAAGTGTGTGGATCTACCAGCGTTCATTTACTGCATTTTGGATATTGTCCATATCTAGTGGACAGCATAGTTGTGTAAACTCATTGTCAGACATTGAACAGCTCACAGGATACAGATACTTCTGTGTTAGTGTACACCGGTTGGATCACTGGACAGATTACTGGAAACAGTGGACAAACTTAGCTGTTAGTCATATAAATAGGATTATGGTCAGTTCAGATTGTTATTGTATCATTGTATGTACTTTTGAGAGCACCTAGGTTGACTGTAATCAATCTTTTTAATTGTTAAATATATTTGTAAAGTAAAACTTTTTGTCTTTTCCTGTTTCAGCTTAAAAGCAACCGGTAATTGCTACCACGCTTGCCCTGTGAATGTAACAGAGGACCTCTCTGTATTGCGTTGAGTGTGGGTGGCACATCCATCCCTGGCATGGCACACACTGTAGGCTACATAAATTACTACATGACCCTCTTCTCTGGCAAGGGAACCATGAAGATGAAGGGAACCATGGAGATAGGGAGGAGTATAAACGCAAATTTGAGAAAAACTGGCATGGTTTCACTTGAAATGCACTTCATTAGTTAGTTTCAAGTGGCCTCGAGGTAACCTTGTTGGAAATAATAAAATTTCATTAGTGGTCCATTTGGGTTATTTAGATCTATTATGGTCATATGGGTCACTGATCACATATGGGAATTTCGATTTTCTAAACATGTGCTCACCTTTTGAACATATAGTGATTTATAGTTTATAGTTATGATACACTTACATCTAATTTTAAAAATGCATAAAAATTTCATATAAAAACAAAACATAGAAATAAAAGAAAGGCTTATAAATGTTCATTGTGTAAAGAGATATATAAAAATTACAAGGATCTCTATGCACCCAGATTGAATCAACATGGAGGAAGTAGTCAGCAGCCAATTCCTGATTATATCAGAGAATTGGACAATCCAGTCCTGATAGATGTTACAATAGACAGTACATATCGGCCGGAAATGAATTTGGTGATATTAAGAAAATATATAACTTTCCTACCAATAATCTTCAGGGAGGATACAATGAAATTAGAGGACATATTACAGAAATCTATAATCAACAGACTGATGCATTTTGAATAAATTTAGCCTTTGGAATGATTTTACAGAATACTAGCACCAGAGAATATAGATATTATATTCCTTATTTTAATAATAATGTCTTATATTTTCCTTTCACTGTATCTAATAGAAGCAGTATTTGTTATTTAATGAATAAACTCACAAGAATTAATATTTTGGAGCAAGCCAGGACAGTAAGACCATCTACCGACTGGATTTTAGTTTTTAGCACAAATGTGCAAAATACAGTTTTTTAACAGATTTTCGTCTAGGTATGGCTACAAAGTTACCATGCATCCTTTTTTGAAGACAATGTATATGAATAAAAAGACAAAGATGGCTTATAATGATAAGCTATGTTTCTTTAGATGTATTAAGTTGGTTCTTAATAATGATTAAAAAAGTATTAGAATATTTGAATATGTGGAGATCATTTAATAAATTATTATTATCATACAGCAAATGATTTTTCAGGTGTTACAATTGATGAAATGGGTAAGGTACAGTAATGTTTGATATTAAAACCAAGATATATTTCCGCAATCCTTCTGGTGCTGTTAATAAAATATACGATTCATTATTTGAGAATTCAAAAATTATGTATCTAAATATATATGAGAATCAACTAAGCTTTATAACAGATTTAAAGAAATTTTTCAAAAAATATCAATGTGAAAAATGCACTAAACCTTTTAGAAAAGAGTGGAATTTAAAAAGACATATTTCTATATGCTATGAAAAAAAAACAAAATATATATTTCCAGGAGGATTCCATTGAACAGATGATATTTTTTTTCAAAAATTAGATAATTTAGATATTTTCTACCTCATAACCAAAGATTTTACCCTAATTTTACGGTATGGGATATGGAAGCTATGTTACAAAAAATTCAGGATATATCTACCAACAAACTAAAATGGTTATCTGTTCATCATTCAACAGTACACAGTACACAAATTTGTGTTTTGAATGGCTGTGTGAAGAAGTGGCATTTACTTCCCAAGAGGATATTTGAAAAATTATGAAAGAAAAACACATTACTTTAAATTAATTTAGCACCACATGAAATGGGAGTAGTCATGGACTATTTTGGTAAACTTTTCTGACTGTTTTGTAGTTACAAAATAGGATAAAATAAAGATGGAAGTTTGAAAGTTAGATGGACACTATTAGGAGTTCAGTGAGGTGGAAAATTATAGAACAGAAAATTAATATAAAACAAGCCTGTGCTTCAATTCAGGTTATATTGACAAACTATTCCAAGGCGCTCTAATAAAAGTGTTGGACTCCTTGAACAGTGTTAAAGTATTCAGTACATTGTAGGCACTGAATTTGTTGAACTGTGATCAGTCACCTCTTTTCTCTAATAGGAATATTTTGTAGACCTCTGCCCAGGGTGTTTATTGGTAAAAAAAAGAAAAAAAACTAAAAGAAAATGTTTTAAAAGGGGCTTGTGTGGGAGCCTCTATATTAATCAACAGTATTAAAGTATTCAAATGAACAACAGGCTCTGAACTTGTTGAACTATGACCACTCAGCTGTTTTTCTCTGACAGGAATATTTTAAAGACTTTACATTTAGTGAGTTTTCACAGAAGCTTGAATGTGGAATAGTTTTTGCGTGTTTGTGACACAGCTGTTTTTCTCTGACAGGAATATTTTGAAGACTTTACACTTAGTGAGCTTGAATGTGGAATAGTTTTTGTTTGTTTGTGTTAGAAGTTTTCAGTGCTCATACTGGTAGAATTTCTACAGCCTTGTAACTTTTTATGGATAACCAGTATAATACACCATTTAAGAGACCATGCACAGAGATGTCCTTTTCTCCAGAAATGTCACAAACTGATGTTATTTCAACACTTCTGGATCAGAAGCTACAGTCGTTGCATAAAAAATTGGATATGGCTCTTGGCATGTCTGGAAAAATTCCTAAATTGGAGGCTGAAGTTCAAGATCTGAGAAAAGAAAATGTAGGTTTGCAAAAGAAGGTAGAAAGTTTGGAGAAATACTCGCGCAAGAATAATTTGAGGATATACAACCTGAAAGAAGACAAAGAAGAAAATTTAGAACTTGAGGTGATCAAAACCTTCAATAATTATTTATGCCAACACCCAGGATATATTCCTTTTGACTCCAGAACATTTGAGACAGTACACAGGATCGGTACATCAAAGCAAGGTAAACCCCGTACTGTTGTTGCTCGCTTTAGTAATTATAAAGACAAACAATTGGTCTTCAAGTCAAGACAAGAGTTAAAACAGGGTAGCAACATCAGCATAAGGGATGATTTCACTCGTGAAGTAGTTGAAAGACGTAATCAGATCTATCCAATCTTCAAGTCAATTCAACATGCCTTAAATCGAAAACCTGGACATGACAAGAAACAAATACAGCTAAAACAAGATAGATTCCTCCTGAATGGCATTGTGTACACCATCAACAACCTGGATTCTCTTCCAGCTAAGTTCAAACCAGATGCACTTTGCACAAAAACTAACAATAACATTACTGCATTCTTTTGAAAAGGAAGCCCACTTTCTAATCACCATTACTGCAAATTTAACGTCGGCGGAGAGACTTATAACTGTGCCAAACAGTATTTGATGGCTGCAAAAGCAGAATTGTTTGGGGATCATGAAAGAGTTGTAGCAATCAAAAGGGAAATGGAACCCAGAGTCCAAAAAAGCCTTGGAGGGAAAATAAAAAACTACAACAGGGAGACCTGGATCACAAAAGCTCCTGGCATTCTCTTCAAAGGACTTCTCGAAAAATTCAAAAAAAAATGATGAGTTAGCAACCTACTTGTTGGCAACTGACCAGACCACAATTGTGGAGGCAAACCCAAAAGATTTCCTTTTTGGTGTGGGAATGAGTCTTGAGAACACTGAAATCTGGAATAAAGAAAAATGGAAAGGGAAAAATATACAGGGAATTACATTGGAAAAAGTAAGAGCAGTACTGCGTGAATAATAGACAATATTTCTGTAAACTTCAGATACTGACTGTAAAGTAAATGTCTTATCACTATGGTAAAATCAAACAGATTAATGTAGACCAGTATAGAATCGGTGAAAGCATCAACTGATCCTAACGACTACCAAATTAATCAAAATGAACTTTGACTGGTGCTAAGGCATATTCAAAAGATTTTAACTTACTCAGTGTTGCTAAGTTAAAGTTAAAACCATTCATACTTGTCATTTATGCTGTTGTCTTAAAAAAACTTACTCATTTTAACTTACTCAGTGTGGCTAAGTTAAAGTTAAAACCATTCATACTTGTCATTTATGCTGTTGTCTTAAAAAAAAAAAGACTGTAACAAAAATGGTATATCCAGGCAATGTTAGGACAGTACAGTAATAGCGAAAACATTAATTTAATATGTGCAACATTAATGAAAATGTATAATAACTCAAGTATTATGATACAATCAAAAGCACTTAACTCACTCAGTGTTAACAAGAAAGAGTTAAAATCCTTTATCTAATTTCCTGACTATTTTTGTAAATTTTTGCCTTGGGTTATTTGTAGATTATTTTACATATAATGGGTGTGATATTAACTACAGCAATAATCCTCCGCCCATAAAGTTACCCAATTTGATATATGATAAACAAATAGTGTAATAGTCATTAATAAAAATATAGTGCTTTGCGACGTTAATTGTTAATATAATGCGGGTGACATTATTTACATCAGAGCAGTAAACACTGTATGTTAATAACATTGCCTTTTAGGCAAGATCTGAGAACGAAATACATATAGAACTACCCTTCTTGATATGACCTATACTGTGTGGAAAGTGACATAAAAACTTAAATAAACAAATACAACATTAGTCACTATACATAATGCATTGTCTTTCAAGCAAGAGTTAAGTTGAAAAAGTAGTGCTGTGTGTACATATATATGTATATATAGTGCTTCGTTTAGTTAATTGCTTGTATAATGTGGGTGACATTATTTATAAGAGAGTTGTAAACACTGTATGTTGATAACACAAAATACACATATAACCACCCTTCTTGATATGACCTATACTGTGTGGAAAGTAACAAGTGTGCCGTGTAGTTAATTTTTCATATAATGCAGGTGGTATTATTTACAACAGTGTTGGAAACACTGGATGTCAATAACATTGCTTTTCAGGCAAGATGTGGAAACAAAATGCACATATAACCACCCTTCATGATATGATGTAAACTGTGTGGAAAGTAAGAAGATTTCAGCAAGATTTGACTTGAAAAGGTAGTGCTATGTATACAGTGCTTTGTGTAGTTCATTTTTCATATAATGCATGTGGCATCATTTACAACAGAGTTGTAAACACTTGGTGTTAACAACATTGCTTCTCAGGCAAGATTTGAAAACAAAATGCACATATAACCACCCTTCTTGATATGACCTATACTGTGTGGAAAGTAACAAGTTCTTGGCAAGATTTGAGTAGAAAAGGTAGTGCTATATAATTATACAGTGCGTTGTGTAGTTCATTGTTCATATAATGTGTGTGGTATTATATACAACAGAGTAGTAAACACTATATATGAAAATAACATAAAGCTTTTTCAGGCAAGGTTTGGGAACTAAATGCACACATAACTAATCAACTTGATATAATCTTACTGTGTAGAAAGTGATATAAAAACTCTTTGTGCACGGTGTAGCTAATTTTTCATATAAAGTGGGTGCTATAATGTACAACAGAGTGAACACCATATGGCAATAACAGATTGCTTTTATGAAAGATTTGGGAACTAAAGGTACAAATAACTACCCGTTTGGATATTACCTTTTCAGTCTTGAAAGTGACATAAAAACCCAAATAATCAAATACAGCAAATCACCATATACGGTGTATCATATAGTATAAGTCACTTCTGAACAACTTACTGTCTTTCATGCATTATTGAGCTGAAAAGGTTGTGCTGTATTTATTGTGCATTTTGTAGTAACCATTGTATATGCCAACAACACACTGTCTTCAGGCAAGATTTGCAATATAGGAATTAAATGCACATATTGCTTTGATGTTTTTCAAAATATATCTAAAACCTGATATTTTATAGAAGTATTGAATGACTAAAAGTACTTAATTAAACATGTAGGTTTTTATTACAAAAGTGCCACAACATACCAGAAATTTAAGTACCAACTAATTCATTGTAATAAAAATATGTAGAAATATGGTAATTGGTGTAGACTGACTTTTGGTCATCCAGTCCCTAAATCAGTGAAACCCTCTGGGAAGAATGTCTTCAAATAGCCATGTTAGTTAAGCTTCTTCTTGATTTAATATTCGTTTATTTTTTCGTTATGTTGTAGAATTTCATACTGTGAGACCCACAGTAAAAACTTTCAAAGGTGAAGGAAAAATGTGTTTCTGTAATAGAGTAAAACTGATTGCTTGTGTTTCATCTTATAACCTTGAAGTTTTACTTTACAAAGTACTTGACAATGTAAATGAATATGTTCGCTCAGTCTCAGTGGCAGCATATATAACTTCTGAACATCTAAGCTGTTTAACCATGTTTTATAGGGGGAATAAGAGTACTCCTTTAGATGAAGAGTGGTATAATAATTCAGATTTAAAGTCTTTGTTTTTCAACCAATATGTCTTGTCAAGTAAAAATAGCGACCTTTAATACTAACGGCCTGCGCAATAAAACCAAAAGGCTTGCAGTGTTTGAATGGCTAAATAAAAAAAATAACAGTATAATTTTCTTACAAGAAACTCACTCATCTCTTGAAACTGAAACAGAATGGAAGCAAGATATGAGAAACTTTGATCTATACTTTTCACATGGTACAACATCCTCTCGAGGTGTTTGTATCCTTATATCGAAGCGGCTTGACTGTACAATACGAGATAAAGTTATGGACGAGAAAGGGCGATTCTTGCTATTACATATTAAAGACAAAGAATCGGAATATGTATTAGGCAACCTTTATGCTCCCACCAAAGATAAAAAGATTGAACAACTATAGTTTTTTCATTATGTGCAAAGTATTCTTACTCAATATATTGAGAAACCTATCGTGATCGGGGGTGATCTGAACACTTACTTAAATCCAGAGTTAGACAAATGTGGTGGCATTAGGGAGGTACAGTCAGAATCCTCAAAAGTCATTGAGGATTTATGTGATCAGTTCTGTTTATTTGAGGTCTATAGATTTCTGTTCCCAAAGAAAAGGCAATATACTTGGCGTAATAAAGGGAGACCTACTTTAATTCAATCAAGGTTAGATATGTTTCTGGTATCACAAGATTTTCAGTATCTGAGTCCTAAATGTTCAATTACACCAGGAATAATTTCAGATCATAGTCCAGTTCAGTTTACCTTCAAAGAAAATTTAATATGGACCAGAGGTAGGGGTTTTTGGAAATTCAATGCACAATTATTGAAAGACGCAGAATATGTATGTAAAATCAACTCTGTTCTATCTGACTTCCAGATAGAAGAACAAGAACATGACAACAAATCACTCCTATGGGACTATATTAAATGTAAGATTAGAGGAATAACCATATCCCATGCCTCGTATATAGCCAAACAAAAACGATTTTATGAAAATAATCTAACAAGCAAATTTATTCTCTTGAGATGGAGTTGGGGGAAGCACCTTCAGCCGACCTTATGCAGTCTTATGAAGATACTAAAGCAGAATTATATCAATTACATCTAGATAGAGCAAAAGGCTCGGTCTTAAGATCCAAAGCTCAGCTGGTAGAAAATGACATCAAAAGTATAAGCTACATGCAAAGTATAGAAAAACGAAATTTCAACACAAAATGCATAAAGTGTCTGAAAACACAGAAAGGGGATATTTTTGTTGAGGAAGAGATCCTAAATGAAGAAAAACAATATTACAAGTCTTTATACTCTCATGACATTTCCAAAAATAATACCCACCACTGCAAAAAATCTCTAGAAGACCTTTTCTTGCTTACAGATAATATTCCAAAACTGACAGAAGCTGAAAAAGGTGCTTGTGACCAAGCGTTATCTATAAAGTAATGTGGCAAGGCTTTAAATGAAATGGAAAACAATAAGTCTCCAGGATGTGATGGCTTTACAGTCAAATTTTATAAATTTTTCTGGGATAAAATAAAGATATTTCTTCACAGCAGTTTTCTCTGGTCGTTTCAACACAAGCTTTTATCACTAGATCAAAGAAGGGGAGTTATCACTTTAGTACTGAAAAAAGGCAAAGACTTAAGACTTTTAAAGGATTGGCGCCCTATTACCCTTCTTAACGTTGATTATAAGATCTTAACTAAAGCACTGGCTATGAGAATGCAAGGAGTACTGGATAACATTGTAGATCATGATCAAATTGGATATATAAAGGGTCATTTCATAGGGTTAAACATTCGCACTACTGCAAACATTTTAACTTTCTGTCAAAAGACTTTGCAAAAAGGTCTGATAGCTCAAATTGACTTTCAAAAAGCTTTTGACACAGTTGATTGGTCCTTCCTATTGAAATGTCTTAAAGTTTTTAACTTTGGTGACACCTTTACATCCTGGGTAAAAATACTATATACCAAGATTGAAAGTTGTGTGACAAATAATGGTAAATCTTCAGAATTTTTCACTTTAGAAAGAGGTATAAGGCAAGGTTGCTGTCTTTCTGCTCTTCTGTTTATTCTTGTTGTGGAAATTTTGGCCATAAGCATTAGGAATAATAGGGACATCAAAGGCATTAATATAAATAAAGAAGAGTTCAAGATAAGCCAACTCGCAGACGACACCACTCTTTATCTTGCCGATATCTCTTCCCTGAAAAACTCATTATTATTATTAGAAAGGTTCTCAGTGTGCTCTGGACTTTGTATTAATAAAGACAAAACAGAAGTTATTCCTCTGAATATACAAAATGTTGATAAGCACAAGTTAGGTATATCCTGGCAAAAAGGAAGTTTTAAAATGCTTGGCATATGGTTTAGCAGTAATGAAGATGAAATGATTCGGCTAAATCTAAATGATAAAGTTGAAAGAATTAAAAATACAATCACAGCATGGTCAAACATGCATCTAACAATGTTTGGAAAAATAACAATACTTAAAACAATGGTGCTTAGTCAAATCTTAAATGTATGTAGCACTGTGTATGTACCAGAATACTTCATAAAACAAGTTGATAAATTATTTTTTCAATTTTTGTGGGGGCAAGGAAAGAGGGCAAAAGTGAAAAGAGAAGTGATGATTAATTCTAAAACCCAAGGTGGAGCTAAGATGATTGATTTTCAAAACATGATTTATTCTATGAAAGCATTATGGATAAAAAGGTTTCTGAGCTCAACCTCAAAATCAACTAACCTTGCCCTGCACTGTGCTGGTATTAAAGACAAAAGTATTCTGTTGCATAAGCTTCCTGCAGCAAATTTTGTCAAAGTTTGTCAAAATTTGATAGCCAGATCATAGAATCATGGTATAAGTTTTATGCTGTCTACCCTGATGGTATACAGGAAATTTTAAATGAAAAACTAGTTTATAACAAGTTTATTTTAATTGGTGGAAAAACCATTAGCCCTAATCACGTCTTTATAAAAAAGACGAACATTTCACAAGTTGGGCAGCTAGTTAAACACGGCAATTTTAAAAGTATACAAGAAATTTAAATAGAGTTCAACTGTGATCTAGAAGACCTAAGATATCATTCTGTTCTGTCAGCTATTCCAATGGCATGGAAAACCAAAATAAAAAGTAATACAACTTTAGATTTTACACCCTCAAGCTGGGAAATTCCGCGCCTAAAATTAAATGTTGAAAAACTGAACAATAAGGATATTTATAATGGTTTAGCATGTAATATGTCAACTCCACAAGCACAAAACAAATGGGTAGAATACTATCCATTCATGGACAAGTTTAACTGGTCTAAAATCTACCTACTTCCAGCTAAAGTGTCAAACGATTTAAAACTCCAAAGCCTACAGTTTAGCATTATACACAGATATACAGCTTGTAATTATAATCTAAACCTGTGGAATATAATAAAATCCCCAATGTGCCAAAGTTGTAACTTAACTGATTCAATCGAACATTTCTTCTTTTATTGTGACTGCGTTCATAGTTTGTGGAATGTTGTCAAAATTTTATCTAAAAAGGTTCTTAATTTACACTTTAATTGTACTGTTTTAGAAGTTCTCTTAGGTATTCCATGCCAAAGAAACAGTGCCTTACACTTGTTGAATCTGATAATGTTATTGACAAAACAATTTATTTACCTGTCTAAAAAGAATGACAATCCCCTCTCAGAGTACATATTTTGTAAAGTTTTATATAGCAGCTTAGAGACAGAGTTATATTTATGTAAACTAAAAGGGAAAAATCATGAGTTTATAAGGTTAATAGAAAATATGTTAGAATTTATAGAAAATAGATATTTGTAATAAGAGGTACAAGCAACTTGCTTTATGTGGTTTATTCATTGTCCTTCATGGTATTATAATGTTATCATTTTGTATAAGTTGGAATTGTGTATGACTTCTACAATGTGACTCAAAAATAAAATAAAAATAAAAAAAAAAGTACACAGCTGTATTAATTACCCATAGTATAGCTGGAAGGCGCAATAGAGTATACATTAGATAAGAATTTTTATAAATTAGATATACTATATTGGTACATAACACAACAGATGTGTACATTAACATTTAGTTTTATGTATTTTTATGTAATCATTTTACATATATAATTTATATATATATATATATATCCATTAGTGCCTTTCATAACTGTAATGGTCCATTGCGCTACATTAGAGATGGTATATCAATATTTTAATATCAATCCCATGATATTAACAATAACAGTAACCACATAATTTCAATTCAATGTTGGATACTTGGGTCTATGGAAATCTATCAACTTGTACAACTTTAAACAATCATACAGTATTTCATTTCGAACAAAACAACATGAGGAATGAAATCATATTGCACTACTGAGTTTATATTCCTATATTTTTAATTAACAGTATGAATCTTTACACAATCGAATTTTTAATTATCTACTAGGATTTTCTACTTAGTACTCTCCAAAAGTAGTATAAATACATATCACCCCGCTTGACAACACAGACTAGTAGTAGACTGTTATTCCCGACAAAAGTGTTGTAGTAATGATATAATGGTATTATAATAGTAATGATATAGCTTATCCACACATTTTGCTGTTCAGAGAACACATATTTTATGGTAATACTCACGGTTTATGCAATATAATTTTTTTACAAGAAAAACATTTTAAGAATTTCCTCGTTCAATGTGATTTTGTAAAATACATTAGTATGTACCCCACAAGATTTAAGATTCCTATTTTAATATATAATTACATCATCTGTTTAACATCTGTAGGTGAGACTTTAACACTGCAATCAAGTCATGACAGATATCAAATATCAATTTTATATATATCCATTTGGGAAAATAGTTTAAGCAGTTTGATTACTTTTCCAAGAATATACATTTTCAAACATGAAGAACCTCTGGTATATACCTATTGCAATTTACAAGTCTTAAGTAAAGCTATTCCACATTATTACCACTGAGATTTCTTTCAGTGAAAGGTGATTTGCACAAGTAAGTTCATTGGTTGAATATCATGTTACCTTAAAGTCTCAATTGTAAAGGACACGTCTGCAGCTTTCTTCAATTAGTTCATACCTCTTTCTCCTGATGTTAGGGCCATTATGCACTCTTGAGACAGCCAAGAATATATTATTGAGTTTGGTTTCTGATAATAACCTGGTAAGGATTCGACTCCCGCCGTATTCACCATCATCAGAATTCCCATGCTGAACAGACTGTTCGTCAAAAGTGGCGGCTTCCTCTGTGTAGCTGTAAGCGTACATAATGTGGTGGACACCAGCTGTTTTTGGATTTTGCAGTAGTGCACAGTATGCCCTCTTCACCTCGTCCATACTTGAGATCTTGACCATGTGTCCTTGGAAATAGTTCCCGGAAAATTCAATGACCTCAGTGTTGAATAAAATCATATTCAAATGGCATCCAACATTCAGGCTTTTCTACTGAGATAGGGTTCGTTTCAAAATCGGAGGGTACAAGTGTGTTATTTAGGCACAGTTTGTCCTTTGACAACACAATTTTAGTGGAAGTGTCACTCTTGTGCTGATCACGAAGTGCCTTTATTTTTGGAATTTGAAGTGTGCGCCTTTCCCTCATTTCTGTAGGCAGTTGTTCCTATATTGAGATGTTGGTACCCCTCAGGTTCCTGGCATGTTGTAGGATGATGTCTTTCCCTTGTCTTTGTATCAGCTTCACAACAATTGGCCGATTTCTGTGGTTTACTTTCCCTACCCTGTGGGCAATATCAACCTGCACTGGAGCGACTTGGTGCCTTTCACGAAAGAAGCAGTTGGTCTGGAAGTTTCAGCATTTTTGTAAAAAAGTCACTCACTGTTCTATAAATATCCTCATTTGCCTGCTCTGGGGATATTGTATATAACAATGTTATGACTCATTGACCTCACTTCTAAAGACAGAAAGTGACTGAATATTCCATGTAACCTTGTCCAGACGCATCTTATTTTTACAGAAATTGAATTTTCATATGTATATGTAATTATTAATGAATGATCTAAAAATGCTTCCTATGACCTTTAATATTCTATTCAAGATTTTGTACTGAAAGCTTTGATAGAAGGGTTTAATTGATATTTTAAAGGGTAGCAAAAATGTTTCTTTCCATGAATAGTTTTCTAGAAAAGGAAATAGGTTTGTCCATACATTTATCGCTGACGGTAAAATGGTTTTCTGAGTAACTGTGCATAATTATCCTTATTTTTTATATGTTCAATATTAACTAGCTTATGTCCTAATTTTATAAATATTGAGTCTGGGGACCTATCAATGTTTTCAGTTGATGAAGACTTTAGCTTTTTAATCCATAATGCTGGAATAGCACTTTTTAACATAAAAAACTGCATGTAGTTTAAGCAACACTTAAATTTGGTTTCTAATGCCTGTTTCGCCATTATATTACATGTCGTTTTATCAAAAATATCTATAAGTTTAAGAAAGTTATTTCTTTATAGAAAGATCCAAACGTTTCAACATTCAGTGCATAATTGCCTGAAGTTATTAAGCTCGAGTGAAAAATATATTCATTTAATATTTCATTACATGATGATGGTGCAGGTCCAGCTCTCCATTAATTGTTTATGAAAATTTGTTTTACATGCATCAACATATGCAGGAGGCATTTTAAATACAAAATGTTGTCGATCTATGTTTAATAACTTGTACATTAAGTCTTTCCATTTACCATCTGTCTCAATCGCTAAACGCTTTACCCAAGTGATTTTTGCTGCTTTATTTATTTCAAATATGTCAGGCATTTTCAGGCCCCCTTCCTCAATACTTGCAATGATGGTTTCTCTCTTTATCTTTGGTGTTTTGTTGTTCCAAAGAAAAGACAGAAGTAGTTTATCTACTTTTTCAAGATTACAAAATGGAGCAAACAAAACTGCAAACAAAAATGAAATCTGTGGAATTATTAGCGTTCTTAAAATTGTTATCTTGCCTTTCAGTGACAGGTGTCTACCAAACCAGATCTGAAGCAATGTTTTAACTTATTCAATTCTTGGAGAATAGTTCAAGTCAATTACGTCATTAAGATTATTTGAAAACCAAATTCCTAGAGCTTTAAAGGGTCCCATAATCAGGGTACCTACCATTAATTTCTTTACCTAATACCATTTTCTAAAATTTAAAAGGTAAAACTACTCATTACCATTGTATGCTTGTAATTTGATGAATTAATAATGAGTAGAATACAATTTTCACTAATTTTCACTTGTAACTAAAAACTCTGAAAACTACTGTTTACTTGTTTAACCTTTCAAGTTAGAAAAACAGTCACAGTGTAAACTGATAAAAAGGCCAAATGATTGACTTCTTTCAGTGGTACCAACCATTAACCTAGAAATGTATGCCTTTACAGAGAAAGATTTAATGTGTAGTGGTATATAATGTTATGTTCTCTGCTGAATTGTATGTTTACAGGAAAACAGAAAACAGTAAAAGGCCCATTTACCGTTTGACTGTTTGACTATTTTTAGACATGGCGAAAGATATGTTACCTATTTCTGTTAATTGGAGAGGTGCAGGGGGGGGGGCTTTGAATAGTGTCTGCTGTGTGACGTCACAACACATATACATCTTCATTAGCCTTTACACAAGGCTATCTTGACTACTAAATATCACACACAGAATGACAACCCTCTAAACAAAAGCAGAAGTCTAGATTTTCCAAAAGCAAATAACTTTAATCTATGTTGTCTATGGAAATAAAGTTTGGCAAATTTTAACAAGATGAAATTAATTATTTTTTATTCAATAATGTAACTTCTGTACCTGACTGTTCGCATCATTCCCATCATTACTGACAGAGTGAACTAAACAATCTGTTTTGTGTCAAAGTTCTGTGTAATCAAATCCTGGTGGGAACACAAAATAGCCTTTGATCTTGCCTTATTACATCAAAACGTATTTATTGCCCAAGAAAAAGGATAAAAGGAAAAAGAAATGAGATCCGCAGTGGCCTTGTGGTCAGTCAGTTTTGAATCTAATCACAGGGTATTAGCTCTGTGTATGTTGACTCCCTATGTTTGCCAATTCTGTGGGTCTGCCCTGATATAAACTTGGCTAATGAATTGGATGTAACCCTAACTTTGATAATAAGACAAGTCAGTTTTCTAACTAGGGTCAACCATGGTCATATTTCCAAAAGGGAATCTTTAAACTGTGTGGAGCATCATTTCTACAGTACACTCTAAATAAATGTACAGTAGCACCTCTATTACCTCTATTACCTCAAATTTTTAATTGACAAACCTTAAACCCACTCTCACACTTCCATTTAAGCCCATTATTTTGCCTTTTCTTTTATCCAACCTTTCAATTTTTCAACCTATTTGTCACTATCCCAAGAGGTTTGGATAATACAGGTTCTGCTGTATTTAAGTCTGACCCTCATGCAATCAAGATGTCTATCCACCATCAGTGCAAAAATTTTTCTGCGCAAAACACATGAAACCTGTATGAAACCAATAAATTATTCATTAGTATGTATACAATGCTTGTCTATCAATAATTAAACTGCGAACTTAGCATCACATATACTAAAATTAACATTTTTAGTACAATATAAGTTTTAGTGACCTTAGCAATTTTAATGGTTATTCTTCTTAGTAACCTACCTAGTGACCTTCAGAGGTCACCTACTTATTATTACAGATACACAGACACATAGAAACATGCATATTGCATTACTGTCTTTAGAGGTGCCTGTTTTATGGCACTTTCCTTGGCCCTTCTAAGATATTTTAGTATGTTACATTGGACTGGGTGCTTTTTGGCACAGCATACCTTGCAGAATCTCCATTGGATTCTCATGTAAGCTATGTACCTGGATGCAGCAAAACTCATGTTTGCTGTGCTGCAACTTGCACAGACTTTTAATACAGTAAATTGAATAGTCTTATCATTTTCAACCCCTTCTTTATATCCATTAGACTACAACTTACATCTTCTTTCTTCATAGACCATTTCTTTTTCATACAAAAAATTGCCATTTTTGCCCTGGTCTTAACGCCCTGTCTAAATTTCTAAATTCTTCTAGTATCTCTGGCTTTGCCAGTAGTTTGGATAACCTCCCCCTTAGGTGAAACATACAGACACTATAACCCAGTAGAGTTTTTACATTGTACACCACTGGGAAGTAAGCCGGGTAGTTACATGCCTAATATGACTGTGCCTGATTTAAATAAAATTTGAGGGGTGGCAACTTTATGTATGTGTAGAGCAATATTTGTGTACACATCAAAAACTGGACAATATGATGTGTTGTCTGTTGGAACCTTTTAAGGACTGGCCAGTAGAATTTATGATGAAATCTCAAGTGGCTGGTTATAAAAAGTCTGTGGTGCCTGTTTTTTACAAATTAGTGTGTGTGTTTTTGCTAAACATTTATGAGCCACAGAAGAAACACTTAATTATTTTGTTGATGATTGAAAAGATAACTCTAATTTGACAGTTAATAATTTCATTGTGACAGTTGGGTAAATTAACTATTGGAGTTTTGAGCTGAAGCAATCACTTTTCATTAGTGTAATATGCCAGCCCCTTAGTAATTGATTGGAAATAGGAAAAAAGCCCTACAAAGAAAAGCCCTGCAGGATAAAAGTCCAACAGTTTTTGATATCCACCTAGAAAAGCAATAAACTATTTTCTAGATCTTGGAGAAAGCCCTATGCATTATGGTTAGTTTACAAATGAAAGGGTTGATCATTACTCAAAGGGTATTTCAATTGCTATTCAAACTACCATGTGCTGTAATTTTCAATCCCAATGCTCCTTTGTAGTTTTAGAAACAATAAAATAATCACTTTGTTCACAAAGTAAAACCACTGTTGATTACAATTACTCAATCTCTCAATGATAACTGATCAAAAAGAACATTGCAGTGAAATTTCAAGTAGAAACTGAGTTTTGTTCCAGAATTTTTACAGTCAGTTGAGTTTAAAATTTGTTTCTGAAGATTGGGATTTGTTTACTTTCCTTTCATTAGTAATACAATAATTTTTTTGGTTTTTACCCCACAGCCCTTAAGGGCTGTCAGGATATTGTTTTCACTCATGGTGTCTGGATGGGCGGGTGTCTGGGCAGTCGGGCGGGCGGGCAGCGGGAAAAAGTTTGTCCGGGCTGTATCTTAGAAACTGTGATGTGTAGGACGTTAATACTTGCTAGGGACATTGGTTAGGGGATGTAAGTGTGCAACGTCACGGTGTGACATTGATTTGACCTTGCCATAGTGATCTTGACCTATATAATCTGGTCTGAGCCATATCTTGGAAAATGTAAGATGTAGGAAGTTGATACTTGGTAGGGACATTGGTGGGGGGTTGTTGGTGTGCAATGTCATGGTGTGACCTTGATTTGACCTTTGACATCGTTGTAGTGACCTCGACCTTTAAAATTTTGTATCGCGGTCTTTATACTGTTTCACTACTTCTATATTTCATGGTGTTGAAAACTATTTCCCCAGGCTGTGGGGGTACTGGCATCTATGCTATTTTTATATGTTATTTGTATGGTGAATGTTAAAAGTATTTCTCCATATTTTGGTTTGCAGAACAATAAATGTGTATGTGATATAGCAAATACTAAAAACAATAATAATTTTGAAATAATAAAAGTTTGAAACAGTTTATGTTTGCACATTGTACTATCTGAAAAGGACTGTTATCCACAGTCTCAAAAATGGTGTTGGGTATTCTCAAGGGGGTCCACAAATTGTATGACTTTTTTCTGTATGGGTTTTCTCTGCAGGGCTTTCCATATGTTAAATGATGAAAAATTGGTGCAGGATATTTTGGAAAAAGGAAGTACCAAGAAATTGTTATTTGTGTAACTTGATAAATTTTACACACCAGTGAAATATGTCATTTATTTTAGGCTCTGTGAAAGGAATTCTGATAGACATGTTATAAATAATGTTTTGTCAAAATTCACAATTGATCAAGTAATATTTTAAAATACCATCCCCACACACTGGTATATCATATTATCAATTCAGTGCACCAATACATCTAGCCTTGGACATGGTCTGTCCCAGAGCCCCTGGCTAAATACATAAATACTGTAAGTCTGTACAAATACTATGCTGGCTTTTACATGAAACATAAAAGCTAGCTATTTTATCCTGGACCTTAGCTAATAGGTTCTGGTTAGAACTAAGTAGAATGTCACATCAAATGTAATGCTGATTCCCTTTGAAAATTAATTATATTTTCTATAGGTCAGTTTGTTTTTTTCAGTCACACTTAGTTCCAATATTCAATTTGCTCTTTGAATATCATGGATACTTGGATGGAAAATATAAGAATAAAGAAAAATATAAGAATATCAAAAAATATACAAAATATGAATTGTTAAAAAATATCTAAGAGCCTAGAACAAGACTACCCAAAACCAAAAAGTATGCAATACTGTACATACATGTATGTTCCTTTGCATTAACCATTTGCATAGTGAAGAACAGTCATATTTGGCCTTGCTGATTGTGATGTGTGTACTAAGTCCTTCATCCCTCCAACATAATGGGTTAATATTAAAATTTTCTTTGTTAATGAGCTGAAACACCCCTTGTACACCACTGACCACCCATACTACCCTTGATGGTTACTTTAAGCTCCACCCACATGCCTGTTAAATGATTTCATTGGTAATTCACAAATAGGTCAGTGTACTACCCTGGGTAGGAATGGTTACAATGTAAAAACTCTAATTAGTATTAAACCTCTAAAAGACAGTATTCCGGTATAACTGTAACAATAAGTAGATGACCTCTGAAGGTCACTAATTGGGTAACTAAGAAGAATAACTATTAAAATTGATAAAATGATAATCATAATAGTATAAAAGTTTGACATGTAAAGTAACAGGAAACATACGAGCTCTGGAGGTCACTAAAAGCCTACAGGGATATGTAAACTTGAATGGTATGCTAGTAGATGGGTGACCTCTGTACAAGTTAAGTATCATAGACAAAGAAATTGCCTGTACATTGGCAGCAAAGCATGACTTGGTAACTCGTGGGAATGACTTCATATCTTGTGGTAATGACTTGCTATCTTGTGGGAATGACTAGCTATCTTGTGGGAATGACTTGGTAACTTGTGAGAACAAATTGCTAACTTGTGGGAACGACTTTCTAACTTGTGGGAATGACTTTCTAACTTGTGGGTACGACTTTCTAACTTGTGGGAATAACTTTCTAACTTGTGGTAATGAGTTGCAACTTGTGGTAATGAGTTGTTAACTTGTGGTAATGAGTTGCTAACTCATGGGCACAACTTCTTATCTTGTGGGACCGAGATAAAAAACTCCAAGAAAACAGTTCTATGTCCCTTCTTGGGCTCTGTAGTTATTTGCCATTTTGAAACCATTGAAACAAATCTGATGGCAATTTCAAAGGTATTTATATGGCTTGGCCTTTTCAAAACCATTTCAACCAGTCTGTGTTTTCAAAACTAATTTAAAAGTATATACTCTCTGCTGTTGTAGGATTTTTCATCTGCACTACTATATAGTTACTAATATACTTTTTATAATCTTTATAATTCCAATATGATGTCCATTTTTCAAAAGCTCTACAACCGAAGAAGTTTTTAAAACGGTCTTTCTCAAACCCAGTTTGTTCTTTAACAATCCACTCAATGTTACAGAAAACAGCTTTATTTCCTCTGTTGAGAGAGTTTCGAAATGGCCATGCCATTTTAAAACCAATCAAGGTTTTGAAATGGTCGGATCTATTATTTGACCATTTTGAAACTGCCATGAACATATCTACAAAAAATCTTAATTTTAGGATATCTGATGCTAAGTTCGCAGTTTAATTATTGATAGACAAGCATTGTACACATACTAATGAAAAATTTATTGGGTTTATTATTCAACTTCAGTAATTATTGTAGAGGCAGATTTAGATGAAACTTTTGTCATGTGTACCTTGGTAAGCACGCTCCTCCACCAGGGTATTATACTTTTATAAGGTGATAGCTGTGAACTCATTGTCAAACTGCAACAATGTCATTGAGAATTAAGCTCCTTTGTCATAGGGGGGCAAGTTAGGCCTCATGTTTACATTGAAACTTTTTTATTCTATGTCAGTATGCCTACCATTTCTTACAACTCTTGCATATCAGGGTATATTAACTACTGTCAAAGTGAAAAAAATTAGGACATCCTATGCTTATTTTTATGCTATACATGAGCATTCTGCACACAAAAAGCAACATTTTGTTGTTATTTTATCAAAATCGCCCAATTATTGAGCATTTGACAGTCTTTTTGACATAGCCTTTGATTTCCCAATAATTATTAATTCTACAATTTGTTTCCCTGGAATTTACCCCTCAATATCTTATTTTTAAGATATCTTATGTCAGATTTCCAGTTCAATTAATTATGTATGAGGTTTATACGCAATAATGAATAATTTTGTGGTTGTCTTATTAAAATCGATTAGATATTTAGCAGTTCACAATGACTTTAGCACAGCCTTTGATATCCCAGTGTTACTTAATGGGCGATTTATTTTCCTGTGTATGATTACTAGACATCTTTCCTGAAAGACATCTTATATTAAATTTCCAGTTTAATAATTAATTGCCTAATATTGTATTCATAATAATGAATAATTTGGTCCTTGTCTTATTACAATCAAGAAAATGTTAAGCAGTTTACATAGGTTTTAATACGAGCTTTGATTTCTCAGTGTTTTCTAATGGGGTGATTTTTTCATGAGTGTTAATGTTTAATGTCTAAATTTTAGGATATTTAATGTCAAATTCTAATTATTGATGAATGAGTATTTCACTAATAATAATGAACAATTTGGTGGTTGTTTCATTAAAATATAAAAGTAATAAACAAGTCTGTGTTGCCACTCAAAATGTGTTGTGACATCACTCAGAAGTGACGTACACAAATCTATCAGGTGTGGTTTCCTCAGACAGTTACCCACGTGTACATTCAAGATGTCAGGTGAGTTTTATAGAGATGATTTGAGGCTTTCCCTCAATTTCAGTGATGTTAGTGTATTTAGAAAGTCAATTGTGAAAAAGTAAATTTGTGATTTGCTTTATCGTTAATGGGGCACATTCAACAAGTCAAAAAATGTACTGCTTCCCACCATAAGGCTAGAAATACACCTGTCCTTAATTGCATCCGTACCCGCATCTGCGTCCATTCAAAAACCACTCTTACATGGCTTAGTACTACGGAGTGACGTAATTCTGATGTAATTTATTGATTTTTGTATGCGGAATATGGCTACAATTTTATTCAAGCCCCTTTTTCATATGTGCGGATCCGGCATGCGGTTCCGGCATCCGGTTATAGTGTTTCCATATGTACAAACATAATTGACAAGGTACAGGCTTTTTCCAGGTATAGTAGAAGCGTGAAGGGCTATTTCCATACGCACGGCATCAGGTACCCTGCATGTGTGATACGGTAAATGGCTATGTTCAATATAATGATAAAATATAAGAGATGTTTTTATGTATGCGGTTACATGGAATATGGCGTCCGGTACACCTTTCTTCTAGCCGGATTCCCTATACAAAAATGGCGAGGTTGTATACCGGGACGTCCCGATATTTATCATTTTGGTTAAATCACGGGAAGCGCTAAATCGAGGAAATTAATGTTTCAGGAAGTTCTTTTTTCCCGGGAAGCCCTTTTTATCCCGGGAAGCCCTATTTATCCCGGGAAGCCCGTTTTATCCTATGAGGCCCTTTATATCCTGGGAAGGCCTATTATATGTAGGGTTCTTTATCATCTGGAAGCATCTGGAAACACCTCTCACCAGCATCTGACCTACAAAAGAATAAAAGGAATGGAATTACAATAAAGTTACTAGTCTAAAGTATTTTTTTTTTCTTTTAAGAACGCCAAACCTAGTTACTTACAAATACTTACTGATTTACTTACAGTTACTGCAGAACCAGAACCGTGTCCTTGGTGACTTCTTAAGTTTAGCACATTTCATGTGCATCCAGTTCAAGCATGAGTCACAACATATGGATCCATCATCTTCTAAGATTACTGTACATCTGGAGCACCTCCATGATGATGTGAGACATTGATGATAAACATGATCCACTGCTGTCCAGGCATCATCATCAAAGAATCTTCTGACTATGTTGATGTCCACATGTTTATCCCTCACTGAGCATCCGACTTCCTCTGGATCCTGCTCAACTTCTTCCTCCCCAATAAGCCTGTGCCCACTCATTACCGCCTCAGTCACACTATCATTCACCAACCAACCCAGGATCTGTCGTTGACGGGACTGAATGTCTTTTTGGTGGAAGGCCACTGGTTTCCCCTTGCTGAGCTTTATCTTCTTAGCTTTTGGTAGACCTATGGCAGTGGTGCATGCTCCACGGGGTCTTCCTCTCTTCTTGGATTTGGTGGAAAAGACTGCTGCTGATAAATCGGGCAAACTGTCTCTGGCGGACACTTCTACATCTGAATCTGTTTCTTCATCCAATCCTGTTCCTGGTTCTAGTATGGCCTCCGGTATGTGTTCAATTTCTGGAAGTTCCTCTATTTCTTCATTTTCTTGTTCCTGTGGCTTTTCAATTGGATTCATTGGTAGTTCCTCTTCTGCTGGCTCCTGCATCTCATACTCAGCTTCTCCCTGTTCAATCACTGTGACTTTCTTCATCCCTTTCCACATGGTAATCAATTCCTCAATGGTGTGACATCTATCTTTGAATTCCAACACTGTGAAGGTTTCCTGTTGATATCTCTCCAACCCAACACTGACCTCATCCCATGAACTGAAGCTTTGACCTAAGGAAAACACTGAAGCCATTCTCTAATAATCACACTTCCCACACTCCTATTGAAGCACACTACACTCCACACTAACAACACCCACTTTTTCCTTCTATCACAACACACTGCTTGTATCACTGACTTTTATTCCACACACAACACACTAATAACCCCACTTTTTTACCTATCACAAGAGTTTGCTTGAATTGCAGACTTTTATTTCGCACACTTCACACTAACAGCACCCACTTTTTTCATCTATCACAAGACAATGCTTGTATCACTGACTTTTATTCCACACACAACACACTAATAACCCCCACTTTTTTACCTATCACAAGAGTTGCTTGAATTGCAGACTTTTATTTCGCACACTTCACACTAACAGCACCCACTTTTTTTATCTATCACAACACAATGCTTGTATTACTGACCTTATCCCACACAATAACACACTAATAAACTCACTATTATACTTCAATCACAACATTCCAATTAAAGCCCAGCTAGGAAAAACATTGAAGAAAGAACTTACCCCCAGCAAAAATCCACCAATGAAATTCACTCTATTCGTCTACTATCACTCACTCTTTTCCCAGACAATGCACCACACAATAATAACTCCCAAATAATTCAAAAGACAATATTCACCAAAGATGATCACAATAGAATATTCCAGTAGATGATACCAGACTGTGTTACACAAGGCAACTGATGGTTTATTGAAGAAAGTGGGCCCATTTATAGACAACCCCAGCAAATCATTGCATTCAAGCATGTAATTATACACAGCACAGCATTATCAATTGTGACCTTGAGTCCTCTATTGTTATGTGTCTGTGAATTTTATTCAACCCAAAACTTCAACCAAAACTCAAAAAAGTTCAATCAAGTGAGTGCATCATTTTTTGTTGTTGTGAAGAATGCCTAATCAATTGTGACATCTCAGGTCTCAATTGTTATGTGACCATGGCTAATTCTATTCAACTTAAAACTTCAATCAACACTCAAAAAGTCCAACAAAGTCAAGTGAGTGCATGCTTGTATCCTATTGTGAAGAATGTCTAATCAATTGTGACATCTGAGGCCTCCATTGTTGTGTGCCTGTGGCTAATTCTATTCAGCTCAAAACTTCAATCAAAAGTACAATCAAGTGAGACCAGTTTATCTTGTGCATGTAACTGGATATTGGAGTATGCTTGGACTGTATGTTTAGATGTTTAGAGGATTGATATATGTAAATGTCATTGTAATATGTACAAAATATACATTATATATTGCCGTTTTGTGATATGTGCGTGAAACGAAAATCATGTGAATTTTCCCGTTTCCTGATATGCGAATAAAAGGGATCCCCAATATAAAATCAACCAATCATGTCATTTCCCGTAATTTAGCGAATATGTTGCATATCGGGACGTCCCGTGATTTAACCACTGCGATACAAAAATCAATAATTTACATCAGAATGACGTCATTATAGTACTAGGTGGGCCATATAACAACATGCGGTTATGTAAATTAGCTTAAAATATTGATAAAAGTTTGTAAAATTGTCATTTCTTGCTTGAATTTGACAAATAATATATAATTTTAAAGCTTATAACACACAGAAGGCATCTACGATGACAACATCTCAATATTTAATCAGAAACTAAATAAAAATTTAGTGGAAATAATTATTTGCAAAAATAAAACTCGATTAAAAAGCGATTTCTTTCACATTTGTGCATGGATTTTAAGGCACCGGTGCATATGAAGTGTTTTTCAGTTCAATTATTCTTTAATAATATAGTAATATACACGTAATAACATACATGAAAACTGCTATACACTGGTTTTATTATTTCACTTATACCATTTTGAAGGGAAATTATTGCAGTTAATGGTGCTATTTATTTGAATCAAGTAGGTGCAATGATTGTCAAACTTTTTAAAAAATCTTGGCTAAAGTGGGAACTTCACCTGTCCTTTTTTTCATCACCCGTACCCTTGTCCGTTATTGCCTGTATCCGTGATACCCTAGATCTTTTCGTAAAAAACAGTGTACTAGCTGCCCTTGTCCGTGAAGAACAAATTTTTTACTTCCCGGTCACGGACAAAATACCAAAATATCTAGGGTATCACGGGTATGGGCAATAATGGACACGGGTATGGGTGATGAAAAAAGGACAGGTAAAGTTCCTACCTTAACCAGAAATTAGGTTTAAAAATTACTACTTTTTGGCAATGAAAACATTGGTATCTAAATAAATATTGAAGTAAAAAATGTGATATTTGTATCATTATAAAGGGACTTTATTGCAGGTTGTACTGCTTTTTCTGTGATTAAGTTTGGTTTTATATTTGCTTAAGATATCTTAGAAATTGTTGTGTATACCTGATTTAAGAAAAGTAATAGTAAATATAAAGCCAAACTTTGAATTTGAATAATTTTTCTCTTATTTCTGGATAGATTTTAAAACAATAAAAACAGCACAAACATTGTTCAAATATGTTTCTAATGATATTTAAGTTTTGTTGTTTTTTTATGTGTTGGTAACATATTTTTATGTCGTCACTCTGCGGCGTGGGCGTCCGCGTCCGCGTGAACAACTTCTCCTCCAAAACTACAAGGCCTGGAGACATGCTGTTTTTTTTTAAAAGATACCTTATCTATCGAGGATGAAAAATTGTTCAAGGCATGCAAATCTGTCTGTTCGTCTGTTTGCTAGAGACATTATAAGGGAGGTACCCCCACCAAAAGTGTGAAAATTTCAACACTTTATCACAATTTTCTCAGTGACTATTGCAGGGATTTCTCTCATATCTTGCATATATGTACTAGGCCAGAGGTAGATTCTCTTGTGTGAGTGTGAGACCTGGATCTGTCTTATTTTTTTTAAATAAATTTTTTTAATAATTTTTAATGCATTAAAATTCATGAAATCATGCACTATATCACTTATAACTTGAAAAGTGTTGCATTTACAGCATTTTGTTAAAATATGTTATTCAGCTACTTTTTTCAGAGCTACAACATGGTGAGTAACTTGGGTGTCTGTCTCAATAGCTAAGTGAGTAATAGCTACTTTTGGGCTTTTCAGTAACTTCCATCATGAGTAAAATCACTTGTAACTCGAAAACTATTGCATTTAGAGAATTTTGTATAAATATGTTATTCAGCTACTTTTGGGTCAGCTATAACATAGTAAAATTTCAGACCTGTAGCTCATGGCATAGCTGAGTAATAGCTACTTTTAGGTTATCACTATTGAGTAAATCACTTATAACTTGAAAACTATTGCATTTAGAGTATTTTTTTTCAATATGTTATTCACCTATTTTGGGGTCAGCTATAACATAGTGAAGTTCCAAACCTGTGCCTCATTGCATAGCTGAGTAATAGCTACTTTGAAGTTCTCACTGTTGAGTAAATCAGTTGTAATTGGAAAACTATGGCATTTACAGAAATTTGTGTAAATATGTTATTCAGCTACTTTTGGGTCAGCTATAACATAGTGAAATTACAGACCTATAACTCATGGCATAGCTGAGCAATAGCTATTTTCAGGTTCTCACTATTGAGTAAATCAGTTGTAACTTGAAAACTATTGCATTTACAGTATTTTGCTTAAATATGTTGTTCATCTACTTTTGGGTCAGCTATAACATAGTAAAAATTCAGACATGTAGCTCATTGCATAGCTGAGTAATAGCTACTTTGAGGTTATCACTATTGAGGAAATCAGTTGTAACTTGAAAACTATTGCATTTAGAGTATTTTGTTTAAATATGTTATTCACGTAATTTTTGGTCAGCTATAACATAGTGAAATTGCAGACCTGTATGTCATGGCATAGCTGAGCAATAGCTACTTTCAGGTTCTCACTGTTGAGTAAATCATTGTATCCACTGGATAGCCGCAGTGTGTAGAGAGATTTCACCATTACCGCTCTAACGAAAAAAATATTATAGCTAGCCTTCTCAAGTTTGCAGGTTATATTAATAACCATAAAATGTTGCCTGGGAATATTTTTGGCCTCATTTTGACAAACAAGATGGCTGCCAGGGACGTTTATTCGACTTTAAACAAATGGTTTTGTTGGCCCTCTAGAGCAAAGGGTATTATAGGTAGAGATCTCAAATTCGCAGGATATGTTCCTCATTATAAAATCTTGACTGGGAATATTTTTGGCCTCATTTTGAAAAACAAGATGGCTGCCACAGGTGTTTCTTTGTCAGTCATGAAAAGTGCATATATCTCCCTTATTATTGGTCCTAGAGGTTTGGGATGGTAAACCAACCTGTAGAAAATCATGGGCTGGGAATCTTTTGGTGAGGTTGGATTTGACCTTGGACCCTGCCTTCAAGGTCAAACGAGGATAGCCAAACTTAAAATTGCTTATAACTCGCTTATTATTGGTCCTACAGGTTTGGGATGGTAAACCAACCTATAGGAAATCATGGACTGGGAATCTTTTGGTGTGGTCGGATTTGACCTTGGACCCCTCCTTCAAGGTCAAACAAGGATAACGAAACTTAAAAGTGCCTATAACTTGCTTATTATTGGTCCTAGAGGTTTGGAATGGTAAACCATCCTATAGGAAATCATGGGCTGGGAACCTTTTTGTGTGGTCGGATTTGACCTTGGACCCTGCCTTCAAGCCAAATTTAAAAGTGCTTATAACTCGCTTATTAATGGTCCTAGAAGTTTGGGATGGTAAACCAACATATAGGAAATCATGGGCTGGGATTATTTTGGTGTGGTCAGATTTGACCTTTGGACCCCTCCTTCTAGGTCAAATGAGGACAGCCAAACTTAAAAGTGCTTATAACTCGCTTATTATTGGTCCTAGAGGTTTGGGATGGTAAACCAACCTATAGGAAGTCATGGGCTGGGAATCTTTTTGTGTGGTTGGATTTGACCTTGGACCCCTTCTTCAAGGTGGAACGAGGATATTGCATTTGCAGTATTTCTTTAAATATGTTTTAACCTACTTTTTACACTTAAACAGTTACCTTGTTACTTTCCTTCATAATACCATTTGCCGGGCACAACTTTTTTGTCCTTTTCTTCTGTCAGCTTCGGAATTTCTTTCGAACATGCTGTTCAATTACCATTTACTGTACTTCTGTACAGCACTTTCCCTGATAAATATGCTTTCCTCTCATTATCACCTTCACAAATCAAAAACACTCAGTCAGCTGACACAGTGCCCATTCACGGGCACTCTCCTCTTGTTTAAAAATATTTGCAAAAAGATGAACACTGTGCTGATGCACTCCATCTTATTAGAATTTGGTGGAATATCAAAAATATTCAGCTAAGTAGCAATTTATGTCAGTACATATGGAAACACACCAACCGGATGCCGGATTCCGGACACGGATGACATATCCGGATACCAGATGCCGCATGTATGGAAATAGCCCTTTAATCAGTTTATGGGTCTGATTTTGGTGAATTTTTGACTGAACCTCAATAAGAGTATTTTATATATTTTGAATGTTAATAGCTTTAATAATAGGTGTGTTATTCCATTAACACTATACCAAATATCATTCCCCAAGTATTTATGGAAATATTAAAAATGTTACTTTTACTGTCTCTAATTTGATGAGAACCCTTGAACACATTTGACTGATTATTTCATAGACTTACACCATATATGTACTGTTATCTGTAGTCACTGAGATATGACCAAATTATGATTTCAAATTGTCTAGATGTAGGTATTGTTTTCACCCGTTGCCCATTCATCCATCACCTGTCCGCACAGCTGGATGGGTAAAACGGCAGGTGGACAGGGATAAATATCTAGTCTGGCCTGCATCTCAGAATCTGTTTGGTGTAGGGTGTTGATACTTGGTAGGGATATTGGTTAGGGGCATACTGTGACCTTAGTCTGACCTTTGACCTTTACTCTGTTACTCTGTCTACAGTAATATTTGCAACATATTTCCCTTATGAAAATGATATATGGATTGCTGCAACTGATTATTACCTCTGCCAAGGCGGAATTATTTTCATGACTGTTTGCTTGTCTAAATGTCTCTTTGTTTGTCTGTTTGTGGCATCAGGATTATGTGCATACTACTACTTGGATCTTCCTGAAAAAATCAGAAGATGTGCCTAACTTAGTTCCTGTTGAATTTTTAGAGTGATCTGATCATCATCTGGATACCCAAAAACCTGGATTTACCTGTTTACTTATTACTACATGCCCTGGCAGAGGTATGCACACTCCAAGTGCTTTTATTATATGTCATTTTACCTAATTGTATCCCTGAAAAGCGGGGATACTATGAATCACGCACGGTCATCGTCCGCGTATGCAGAGATTTTCTTGTGTTCAACCTACAAGCCACATTTCTTTTTGGATTTCTTTTAAACTTTGCAAGTGGCTTACTATGGCAGATATCTGGCCATCCTATTGTTTTGGTAGGCCAGGAGTCAAAATTATACTCTGGGGAGTCAACAATGTCTAAAATTTTGACTATTGCTTGTGTTCAAGCTGTAGGGGACAGTTTCTTTCAGATGTATTTTTTATTTAGTGCGTGAATTGGTGGGTAAGACATCTCACCACCCTATATTTTTTATAGGCATAGGGTCAAAATCAAGCGAGGAATAGCTATTTTAAGTGCAGGAGTCAAAATTATGCTGTGCTGAGTCTAAAACATCAATAATTAAGCATCCCTAATATATACCTTAGGTGTGGGAAAATTTTTCTGCATGCTTAAATTTGACCTTTGACCTTCATGAAGGTCACATGATCAAAAACAATTTTTTGAAGTACACCCCCCCCCGTCATCACAGTTGAGGAAAAACTACTTGCTACAGAGCCTTATAATTTGACACACCTGTTCATACTATCGAAAACGCGAGCTGATTAGATTTTGGGAGCAATCCCTTGAAAAATGTCTCATTTATGAGTGATTTTCTGACACCTTCCAATCTGAAAGTCTTAAATTTAGGCCAACCCCCCTATTATCTTCTTAAGTATTGCATTTAGAGCTATAAAATGTACTGGGAGGTAATAGGAAACCATATGTGGAGAGTCTAAATAGCTGGTCAGTTTTACCCCACGGCCCCCCCTTATGGGTCAAGCTGGGGTCATAAAATAGCTGATTTTGAGTTTTTGCCTTATATCTCCTTTATTGTTGCTTTTATAGCTTCAGAATGTATTAAGAGGTATTGGGAAAGCATATATGGAGAGTCTTAATAGCCGGTCAGTTTTACCCCCCCCCCCTTATGGGTCAAGCTGGGGTCATAAAATAGCCGATTTTGAGTTTTTGCCTTTATCTCCTTTATTGTTGCTTTTATAGCTTCAGAATATATTAAGAGGTATTGGGAAAGCATATGTGGAGAGTCTAAATAGCCGGTCAGTTTTACCCCCTGGCCCCCCCTTATGGGTCAAACTGGGGTCATAAAATAGCTGATTTTGAGTTTTTGCCTTATATCTCCTTTATTGTTGCTTTTATAGCTTCAGAATGTATTAAGAGGTATTGGGAAAGCATATATGGAGAGTCTAAATAGCTGGTCAGTTTTACCCCCCGATCCCCCCTTATGGGTCAAACTGGGGTCATAAAATAGCCGATTTTGAGTTTTTGCCTTTATCTCCTTTATTGTTGCTTTTATAGCTTCAGAATATATTAAGAGGTATTGGGAAAGCATATGTGGAGAGTCTAAATAGCTGGTCAGTTTTACCCCCCGACCCCCCCTTATGGGCCAAACTGGGGTCATAAATAGCTGCTTTGGAGTTTTTGCCTTATATCTCCTTTATTGTGGCTTTTATAGCTTCAGAATGCATTAAGAGGTATTGGGAAAGCATATGTGGAGAATCTAAATAGCCGGTCAGTTTTATCCCCCAACTCCCCCTTATGGGTCAAACTGGGGTCATAAAATAGTTGCTTTGGAGTTTTGCCTTGTATCTCCTTTATTGTTGCTTTTATACCTTCAAAATGTATTAAGAGGTATTGGGAAAGCATATGTGGAGAGTCTAAATAGCTGGTCAGTTTTACCCCCCGACCCCCCCTTATGGGCCAAACTGGGGTCATAAATAGCTGCTTTGGAGTTTTTGCCTTATATCTCCTTTATTGTGGCTTTTATAGCTTCAGAATGCATTAAGAGGTATTGGGAAAGCATATGTGGAGAATCTAAATAGCCGGTCAGTTTTATCCCCCAACCCCCCCTTATGGGTCAAACTGGGGTCATAAAATAGTTGCTTTGGAGTTTTGCCTTGTATCTCCTTTATTGTTGCTTTTATACCTTCAAAATGTATTAAGAGGTATTGGGAAAGCATATGTGGAGAGTCTAAATAGCTGGTCAGTTTTATCCCCCGACCCCCCTTTATGGGTCAAACTGGGATCATAAAATAGTTGCTTTGGAGTTTTGCCTTATATCTCCTTTATTGTTGCTTTTATAGCTTCAGAATGTATTAAGAGGTATTGGGAAAGCATATGTGGAGAGTCTAAATAGCCGGTCAGTTTTACCCCCCGACCCTCCCTTATGGGCCAAACTGGGGTCATAAATAGCTACTTTGGAGTTTTTGCCTTATATCTCCTTTATTGTTGCTTTTATAGCTTCAGAATGTATTAAGAGGTATTGGGAAAGCATACGGTGCAGCTTTGAGCATTCTTAGCTTTACAGCATGCTTTTTAAAAACCACAAAGCATTTTAAACTTTAAGGGACGATTCGCTTTTGTTAGCAAAAGCATTCCTCTAGTTTTGATTTGTATCTTGAAAAACTATCGCATTTAGAGAATTTTGTTTGAATGTGTTATTCAGCTACTTTTGGGTCAGCTATAACATAGTAAAATTGCAGACCTGTAGCTCCTTGCATAGCTGAGTAATAGCTACTTTGAGGTTCTCACTGTTGAGTAAATCAATTATAACTTGAAAACTATTGCAAAAGTGCTTATAACTCACTTATTATTCGTCCTAGTTGTTTGGGCTGGTAAACCAATCTATAGGAAATCATGGGCTGGGACTGTTTTGGTGTGGTCAGATTTTACCTTGGGCCCCTCCTTCAGGGCCAGACGAGGATAGCCAAATTTAAAAGAGCTTATAACTTTTTTTATATATTTATTTATTTTTATCTCCCGCCGGCCGGGCGGGAGATTATAAAACGCATTCCGTGCGTGTGTTCGTGTGTTATTGAGTGTGTGTGACGCTTTTATAAAGGGCTGTACATCACACTGGTTGTTTCTCCTTGGCCTTTTAAATGTTTTTATGACCTTATTGCTTATGTCCTTTCATTTGATGCTGTTATTTCACACCTAGGACCATAGCTAAGTGAGTAATAGCAATGGTGGCTACTTTGAGTAAAGTGCTCATAACTCCAAAACGACTGCATTTAGAGTGTTTCTGTAAAATACGTTGTTCAGCTACTTTTTCCATGCCTACAAGATGGTACCATTTTTAGGGTTCTATCTTCATAGCTAAGTGAGTAATAGCTATTTTCTGTTATTAACAATGAGCAAAATGAGTAAATTGATTTTGTCTTTGTAACTGTTACTTACAATATTGGCCTGAAATATGTTGTTCAACAACTCCTTCATGTACTATATTGTGGTGAGGTGCCCAAGGTGTAGCACCATAGCTAACTGAGTAATAGCTATACTAAGTTTAACATTTGACCATTGAGCAAGTCACTTATAACTCAAAAGCTATTGAATATAGAGGATTTTTGTCGAATATGTTGTTCACCTATCTTTTGGATATACTGTATTGTGAATTTTCACAGCTGTAACTCCATAGCTAACTGAGTAATAGCTACTTTGATGATAACCATAATGAGTAAATGGCTTATATCTTCAAAAGTATTGCAGCTACACAATTTTGTTCCAATATGTTGTTCAGCTACTATCTCCACAGCTACAACATGGTCACTAGTTTGGAAGTGTATCTCCATAGCTAAGTGAGTAATAGCTACTTTGTCAATTTTTAATGATAACCATAATGAGTAAATGCCTTATATCTTCAAAAGTATTGCAGCTACACAATTTCTCTCAAATAAGTTGTTCATCTACTTTTTTGTGAACTGTAACATATTTAAGTTTCACAACTGTTGCTCAATGTACAAGTGAGTAATGGCTACTTTATTGCTACTTTTGGTGAAAATGTGAAAAATGACAAATATCTCGCAAACCGTAATAGCTACTTTGTCAATTTTTAATGATAACCATAATGAGTAAATGCCTTATATCTTCAAAAGTATTGCAGCTACACAATTTCTCTCAAATAAGTTGTTCATCTACTTTTTAAGTCATTCATCTACTTTTGGGAGAGCTTTCACATGGTGAAGTTTCAGACCCATAGCTAATTACTCACCTACTCAAAATGAGTAAATGCGAATTATCTCTAAAAGTATTGCAGATAGCCAATTTTTCTCAAATAACTCATTCACCTACTTTTGGGAGAGCTTTCACTTGGTGAAGTTTCAGACCCATAGATAATTACTCACCTACTCAAAATGAGTAAATGCGAAGTATCATTAAAAGTATTGCAGATAGCCAATTTTTCTCAAATAACTCGTTCACCTACTTTTGGAAGAGCTTTCACATGGTGAAGTTTCAGACCCATAGCTAATTACTCACCTACTGAAAATGAGTAAATGCGAATTATCTCTAAAAGTATTGCAGATGGCCAATTTTTCTCAAATAACTCATTCACCTACTTTTGGGAGAACTTTCACTTGGTGAAGTTTCACACCCATAGCTAATTACTCACCTACTCAAAATGAGTAAATGCGAATTATCGCTAAAAGTATTGCAGATAGCCAATTTTTCTCAAATAACTCATTCACCTACTTTTGGGAGAACTTTCACTTGGTGAAGTTTCACACCCATAGCTAATTACTCACCTACTCAAAATGAGTAAATGCGAATTATCGCTAAAAGTATTGCAGATAGCCAATTTTTCTCAAATAACTCATTCACCTACTTTTGGGAGAGCTTTCACTCGGTGAAGTTTCAGACCCATAGCTAATTACTCACCTACTCAAAATGAGTAAATGCGAATTATCTCTAAAAGTATTGCAGATAGCCAATTTTTCTCAAGGAGTTTTGTGAAATATGTTGTTCACCTACTTTTTGATGTAGTGCGGCGGGAGATCATACCACGGCAGTGGTCTTGTTTATTACACTCCAAAAATAAACATACATCAGTATACAATACAAAGGTTATTGCATTATTACAACATTTATATTATTCCGTTTACTCACATTAGCATATTATATACTATTATTATAATAAAAAGTTATTGTCATCTGGTATGAATGCTGCCTTGCCAACAACTTCCTTACTATATGTCCTCAAATAAAGGTTCCCATGTAAACCAGTTTTTTAGTGACACATTTTTTTTTATTTGTTTTAGTTTCAAGAGTGTGAACTGTTCAGCAAAGGCTGACTTGTACTTTTTTTGAAAATTGTAAATATTCAGGATTTTGTCATTTTTTGCACATTGGAAAATGTACCACTTTGCACAAAGAATTAAATTTATTTGGTCACAATTTCTGTCATTAGACAGGTAGCCAAATATAACTTGCTCCTCATCAAAAAACCACGGCAGTTTAAGTTTAATTCTCATCCAGTTGGAAACATTTTCCCAAAAGTCTTTAGTTTTGATACAGTTATAAAAAAGATGTAAAATGGTTTCTTCATTTTTGTGCAAAGTCTACATATACTAAGTTCTTCAATATTTGTTAATTTTAAATACTTTCTCACTCCTATAATCCTAAAAAGAATTCTATATTGAAACCATGTAAGTGAGGCATTACTTTTAAATTTGAAACAGACTTTAAAAATCTGTCTCCATTTACTCTCCTCTATATCTTGACCTAATTCAATTGACCACTTAAGCTTCATCTTTGGTTGGAATTCAGTTTCGTTTAATACTTTATACATATCGGAAGTGCCGCTCCTGCTCTTCAATAGAATATTCAAATGGGCTGGTCTGCCTGGAGCTATTGGTTTGGTCAGATTGGAACAGCCACATTTCCTTATAAATATCTGTACTAATTTTTTTATTCTATAATACTCCAGTATATTGACAGAATCAAACTTAAAAAATTGTTTAAGTTCATTGAATGTGCAAAAACTGCCTTTTGTATCCAGAAGATCTCCAACAAAAAGAATACCTTTTTTGTACCACTTTGGGTAGTTCAATGCCGGTTGTCCTATTTTGTTATTAAACCAAAGGGGAGTGTAGAGGATATCCAGGTCAAATTTTGTTTCTGTAATGTTTTGCCAAGCTTTTAGAACATCAAGCCAAAAGGGATTTTGCACCTTTAGTGGTAATGTCTCGTACCAATAGGGACCAAAATTAGTGATGTAGTTTAAAGGACCCAAAATATATGCAGCAAGGTGAACCCATGGTGCATTTTGATCAACTAGTAGGCGCCTTATCCAAGTTGATTCGATGGCCAAGATAAAACTTTTAAGATCTATCATTTTAAGCCCTCCTATATGTTCTTTGCATATTTGCTTTCTTGCGATTTTATCTGTCTTGCCACCCCATACAAATTTGTAGAGGATATTAGATATCTCCATAATTGTAGTTGGGGCTGGACTAGGCAGTGATATAAAGAGATGGTTAAACTTAGAAATCACAAATGTTTTGATTATTGTAATCTTTCCAAATGGTGTTAGATACCTATTTTCCCATCTATTGAGTAATTGCTTCGACCGCACGATTGCAATATCATAGTTTATTTTTGGCATTTTGTCCAATTCGACATTAAATTCTATACCCAACATATTAAAGTCAGTGATGCCCCATTCTAGTCTCGAATTAACATTTGATTTATCCTTACTATATCTTTTCCTACCAATCCAGATGATTTTTGTTTTTGAAGAGTTCATTTTCAAACCAGACATGGAACCAAATATTTCAATTGTATTTAAAGCTGCTTCCAAGGAGTCTCGGGACCCATCCACTATTATTGTGGTGTCATCGGCAAACTGAGTGATTTTGTATTCTTTTGAACCAAGAACAATACCTTTGATATCTTTTTTATTTGTAACGAGGATTGATAAAATTTGGCCACAGAGAAGAAATAGGAAAGGTGCACACGGGTCACCCTGCCTACAACCTCGTTTTATGTTGAAAAAACTTGAGAGAAAGCCACGTTGTAGAACTGCTGCTTTGATGTTAGTGTTAAACAATTGAATCCACTTTATGAATTGTTGCCTAAAGCCTAGAAACTTAAGTACATTGTAAAGAAAAGTCCATGAAATGGAATTATATGCCTTGGCAAAATCTATGAGCATTAATAAGCCATCCATATTGTTCTTTTCAGTACAATGCATAATATCGTACACTAAGCGTGTAGAGTGGCCAATGTATCTCCCAGATATGAAACCTGTTTGTGTTTTGTCCACTAAGTAATCTAATGTAGTCTTTAATCTTGAAGCTATAGCAGATGATGCTATCTTATAAGGGACAGACAGGAGTGATATGGGACGCCAGTTCTTTAAAGAACTTCTGTCTTTATTTCCTTTTGGTAAGCAGGACACAATGCATTGTCTAAGACTAAGAGGAAGTTCTCCATTTTCAAAGCTAGTGTTAATGGTTCTCTTAATAATATGTTTTAGATATGGCCAGAAAACTTTAAAAAATTCGGCTGGGAAGCCATCAATTCCTGGCGTTTTCCCGTGCTTCATACTTTTTAGGGAATGTCCTAACTCTTTTAGTGTTAATTCCCCTTCTAAACATAGTGATTGCTCAACAGATAATCTATTGCAATCATACGGTTTTAATAGTTCTTCTAAATTTTCATTCTCTAAGTTGTGGTCATAATTATTGAAAAGAGTCTCATAAAAGGATTTTACTTCTGTTAAAATTTTATTTTGATTGGTTATTGTTGACCCATCATCAAATCTAATGGACTTTATGGTTTTTTCTGTATACTGTCTATTCTCTAACAAACAGAAATATTTACTGGGTTTTTCCCCTTCTTGTAACCATTCGGTACGGCATCTTATCATATGACCTCTTATTCTTTCAGCCCTTATTGATTCTAATTCTTCTTGTTTGTCATTTAAAATATGCATCATGGACGGAGTGTTTCCACTTTTTTCTAGATTTTCTATTTCTTCTATTAAGAGTTGCTCTCTCTCAAGTTTTGACTTTTTTAACCGTGATGAAAATTTAATTGATTCACCTCTTATTCTCAATAGTAATGTTTCCAAAAATAAACTATCATTTATTGAAATTTCAACATTTTCTAAATAATCAGTTTCTAAAAATTTTTGATTATAAATAGGGAAAGCGTATTTACAAATTTCCTTCCTGATAGCGTTATTTATTAAAGACAAGTACTCTTGGTTTTTTAAAAGAGCTGTGTTAAATTTCCAGATACCCTTTCCCTGTTTGAATTGTGACACTGTTATTTCGAGTTTCATTATAGAATGGTCTGTTCTGTACCCTGGTATTATTTCACATTTGTCTATTATGTCTACTAATGTAGAAGAAGCTAGAAAATAATCCAGACGTGCCTGTTGCAGAGGGTTTTTTCTCCTCCAAGAATATCTCAGGGTATCTGGATGCAACTCTCTATATATGTCTACAAGGTTTAAGTTTTCCATTGTATTTAAAACGACCATTCTTGATTTAGGGTTGTTTATAGTAGAATAGTTGTGGCAGTCCTTTTTGGGATCCAAGGTTAAGTTTAAATCTCCGCATAATAGCGTATAAGTATCCTGAGATGATGCCATACAATCAGTAATGTCCCGACCAAGTATCAACTTCTTACACCCGACAGTTTTGGAGATATAACCTGGACAAGATTTTCAATCTCAAGGTCACTATGGCAAGGTCAAATGAAGGTCACACAATGACATTCGACACCTACACCCCCTAATCAATGTTCCTACCAAGTATCAAGTTCCTACACCTTACAGTTTCTGAGATACAACCTGGACAAATGTTTTCTCCGCTGACAGCATGCTCAACCGCCAATCCAGACACCATGGGTGAAAACAATCCCTCGACAGCCCTTGAGGGCTGTAGGGTACAAATCCTTAAACAACCTTTTCTTTGAAGGGTGGGGGTCACACATACGTGAATACGGGGTGGTCAATAAAGCAAACGTGGTTGTTTCTGCTAAGGATTTGGGTATGATAAGACCAAGTATTAAAACAAGACAATTCAATAGCAGGTGACTGAATTACTAAAATAAAAATTATGAAGGTGTAAAATTAGTTATTTAAAGTGTAGCTATATATATAATAATCAGTTGCAGCAATTGATAGATGTTTGCAATAAGATAAATATGTCTAAAATATGCTAGTAAAAACATTCTGGCAGTACCAAGGTCAAAAGTCAGACAAAGTTTAGACCACCATGAAAATGCACAACACTCCCAAGCAATGTCCATTCAACAATAAATTTTGCACATCTTACAGTTTTCTTGATACAGCCTGGACAAGATTTTAAAGGTCAAGGTCACACAATGACACTGTACACCTACACCCCTCGAACAATGTCCCTACCAAGTATCAACTTCTACACTTATGGTTTCAACACCGCACAGACAAGATTTTAAAGGTCAAGGTAAATACAGCAACTGTAAAATCAATCAAGATCACACCATGCTGATGCACATCTTTACCCCAACAGATGTCTATCAACTATTACCTGGTTTCCAGATTTAGCCCAGACAAGTTTATTGTGCCTTCCAAATGCCCAATCTGACACCAGCGAAACAAATGCCCAACACAGTCTTCAAAGGATGTGGGGTAAAAAGCAAAAATAATATTAATTAAAGGAGAGTTTTATAAACCCATCCTGAAGCGACTCCACTAGGTACCTGTTTAATACATGTGCATGTTTAAAACTGAAACATTGGTCTACAAATTTCTCCATGGTGGCTACCTGAACTAAACTTGGCCAAAAAAGAAACTCCAGATATATTGTAATTTAGTCTTGATAAAATGTTTCCTTTTTAAGTATATTTCAGACATTCCCTGGCCCTACACTGGTTCTACACTACCAGCCAATTGCCTATGACTAATATGTTAACTTATGGTTGTGCCTTAGCATCTGTCAAATGATGGAGATTAAGCACTGTAAAATTTCTTATTACTTTAGATTAGAAATACTTTTGGTAAAAACGACCCAAACATCATAAGCACAGCCAAAATAGAATGTCAAAATTTTTTTAAAATTATACTCCTTTTGAGTTTAGTGCATAATCAAAATTACTTACAAATATAATGCGGCTGTTCGACTGGAGCCGACCGGTCGGTAACTACGTATTTTTGGAGAGTCGAAAACAATGTGTGCAGATTATGCAATGAAAATGAAGAAACTCTAGTGCATCTATTCACTTTATGTAACCCTGTAAAAAAATTCTGGGAAGATTTGACCAGAAGAATAAAAGCCGACATAAATAGAGATTTAATTTTTTCAAGCAAAGATATAATTTTGGGTTACCAAGAAAAACAAATGTGGCCCGCGAACATTTTATTGGTAACTATGAAAAAATATATTTTTGTGGCAGCCGGAAAGAAAAAAACTCCACAGGTAGTTGAAGCTCTTGAGATGCTAAAAAATATTTTTTTTTGAACAGGAGTATGTGTCAAGAATACAGAACCACGAAAGTGAATTTAAAAAAAAGTGGGATTTTATTCCACGACTATTACAGTAACATACTTTTGAAATATTCATGGTTTTTTTTTTTTTTTTTTTTTTTTTATAATACTGTGACTATGGAAAGCTTGTAATTGTTAGTAAAATATAATACATGTAAATGTTAACTCCTATTGAAAAAGAAATAAAAATATAAAAAAAAAACAAAAAAAAACAATGTTTACATGGTCAGTTACAGTTGGTTGTACTTTCCAGGCCTGTCAGCAAGAGTCAGTGAAACATCAAACATATTTGATATTTCTACAACTATTTCTGACCCTTGTTACAGACCCTGATTTCATCCACCCAGCAACAGGCCTGTCGGTTAACTTGTAAAGGCCTGTTGGTTACACTTCCCAGCTTATCAGTTAACACAACAGGCTTGTCTGTATAACTTCCAGTCTTGTCCTTATCACTTCCAGGCTTGTCCTATCATGAAGCCGGCTTGTCTTTTGCAACTTAGTACTGCTCATTTTTACTCCATTTCCAGCATGATGTAAGGTGAAAATATGACCAAAAATTATGTTATGAATGACAAAAAAGTGCTAATGTTAAAAATGTTGAAATTAACAGATGGTAAAGGTACACATGTATGCTGTAAGCAATTAATAAATGTGAAAAAGTGTTTCATTTGGTTGCATAATAATCAAATTCTCAGCTTATTTCACCAGAGCAATTTCTGGGAAAAAAGAGGATCAAGTGTTGGCCATTAACAAATTGAGAAAATTAGGTCAAGACAGTCAACAAACTATTTGGATCCCATCACATGATAATTTTTCTCACTGTAAAACCCATTTGCAATTTCTGGGAAAAAGAGGGATCAAGTGTCAACCAATCGACAAATCTGAAACTAGGTCACTAGTAAATATTTGGATCCCATCACGTGACCCGAACTATAAGGTGTTTACCTTCACGTCCAGAATAGGGTCTTGCCCAGAGGCTCAAAATTGTTTGGTATAAATATGTAGAGGAATTGTTCACACATACGAAATTTAGATGGTTGCTTTCCCAGAGGTCTGAAATTAGAGTATAAAAACCAGCAACAAGGAATAAGATTTTCATTGTCACGTGAGATATTGTTAGAAAGACATCTCTGTCTTCCTGTTTAAACAGGATGTTACACAGTTAATGAATTATTTCAATTTTAAGTGGCTTTCTTTGTCATAATCTGAACCAGAAATAGATTGGCTTATTTCCTATATAATGTGAAAGTAAAAAGCTGGAAACAATGATTAAAATAACAAAAATATCAATGCTGCACTTTTAGTAACATGATGGGATCAAAATATTCAGCCTTGACCTAGTTTTAGATTTGTTTATTGGTCGATACTTGATCCTCTTTTTGCCCAGAAATTCTTCAAAAGCTGTAATGAAAATAGCGACTGCAAGTCTGGTCATGTTGAGTCTGTATCTTTCTCCAGTCCTGTCTGTTTGTTACTAGGGCTTGTCATGGACTGATATGGGCTTATCTGTTAGGGGTTTAGGGCTTGTCCTGGTAAATTCCAGACTAGTCCTGGACAAAATATCTCTACCCCAAGGCAGATCAGCCTTGAGATCCAGACAAGACGGGAAGTATTACGTCCTCTTGGGGAGGTGAAACTGACCCAGATTTTTCCCACCCTTTTTTCTTGATTTTTGTCCCCGAGCTCCCTGACTTTTTTACTGACCCTAGAGTCGTAGGGTCGGTTGTAGGGTCGGCTCCAGTGGAACAGCGCCATTAGATATATTCATTCTTTACATGAAACTTTACACAAAACAATTACAGCAATGTTAACAATGAAGTGGCACTGCAACTTCCCAAGGTACAGACTTAGTCAAGTTGTGAACTGAAAATACAGATTTCATTCCACAGAAATGTGGATATAACTAAAGATGATCGAACAAAATAAATGTATGAGCTCAACTACATAGACATGCATTTCAAGCATGAATAGTTGTGCCACTGTATCTTCTAGTGAGATCTATAAGTTTAAGTAATGCTTCTTGGAAAGGCTTAAATTCTCGGTTAACAGCTGCATCCAACAGGCCACACAGATTGGGTACTGATTGTGCAAATTCTGCATCACATCTCCTTTTGGCTTCCTCGGTTGAAAAGGGGCTGGGTGCAAAAGTTGTAGGATCTTTCAACTTTGTATTGTAAAATTCCTCATACATCATAGCAGCACCAGTTGCCGATGGAATGTCTTCTTCTGTCACATGACCAGTACATTTATTGGACATCAATTCAACAGGAATCCCTCTACCTTGATAAAACAAGAACACAACTCAAAAGTTTAAACAACCAACAAATATTTCTTATCTTAAAAAGGACGCACCAAGCTTACAGACTTTAGTATTTTCATTTAAAAGTTTCAATTTTATATTCTATAGATCAGATGATTGATATGTTAGATATGTTTCGATATACTGGCAATTTTCCTCCTGGAAGTATACTAAGATTACCATTGTAACAGTCTTCATTAGGTAATGTTACATGTTTATGGCTATCTAGAATATAAGCATTCTTCAAAGTACATGGATTATCAAAAGAGCACCAGAGATGAGATTAACCCATCACACAGGTAACATATTGTAAAACCATTGAATTATTCATGTGTCATATAATACTATAGAGACAGATTAAACACTGATTCATATAAATGTTCACAATTGTTACATTCTAATGTAGTTTATAAGAAACAGCCAAAATAGCTACAAACAAGCATTCTGACACATGCAATTATCTCCCACTGAATAAATTAGATGGACTAAAGTTAGTGTAAGCTATTACTCTGTCATTTAAATAGCTACAGTTCTGCAACTTTTCTATGTTGTAGGTGAATGACTTATTCAGAAGAAATTGCCTATCTGCAATAATTGTACAGATAAAAGACATTTACTCATTTTAGCAAGTATGACTCAGCTGTGTAAAGAGCTATATTATTATTATTATGTATTTATACTCGGCGCAATATCTCCATATACTACAGGACTCAAAGTGCTATTTAACCAATCCGACTGTACAGGTACAGCCCCAACTCACAAGTAACTGACATTCCCCTAATTGGCTATAGATCTGCAACTTCAGTATGTGGCAGATCATACAAAAGTAGGTGAATGACTTATTTATCATCGAAATTGCTCTATCACGGACCGTTTCCAAGATAGCTAGTTTTGCATTTTTACGCAGAAATTCAACATAGCCATCAAAAATCAAAAATGGCGGGAAAACAATTTTGGGCAAAAAGTTGCAGCTGACTCTGTGTACACCCTGCTGGTCAAAAATTTGAAATGGCTCTATTTCGCACTGTTTCTGAGATAAACACATTTTTGTATTTTATGCAGAAATTCAAGATGGCCGCCAAAAATGAAGGGAAAACAATTCTGGCAAACAGTTGCAGATGATTCTGTGTACACCCTGTGGGTAAAGAAACTGGTGGAAATCGCTCTATCTCACACCTTTTCTGAGATAAATGCATTTTTGAATTTTACGCAGAAATTCAAGATGGCTGCCAAAAATGGCAGAAAAACGATTTTTGGCAAACAGTTGGACATGAGTATACATGTACCTTGTGGGTCAAAATTTCATCGAAATTGCTCTATCTTGCACTGTTTCTGAAATGAACACGTTTTTGCATTTTTGTCACTGTAAAATTCAGAAAATAGCTAATACTCACTTAGCTATTGAGGTACACCTGTAAACAGGTACCATCTTATAGTTACAGAGAAAGTTGCTCAACAACATGTTTTTGCGAAACATGTTGGAGTTATAAGCAATTTACTCAAAGTAGCTACTAGGCCCATTACTAACTTATCTATTGACCTAGACACGCAAAAGCAACAAAAATATAAAGGACATAAGAAAGTAAGCCAAAACAATTTACCACAATGAAAGAACTCTATATTTAAAAGTGTTGAAATTATAAGTGATTTATTTATTAGGACAATGTTAAAAGTGGCTATTACTCAGTTAGCTATGTAGCGACAGCTCTGAAGATGTGCTTTTACATAGAACATCCAAGAGTGGTTAAGTAACATGTTTGACCAAATGACTGTAGCTATCATTTACACAGAAAGAAGCTATTTACTCATTTCTGTAACTGTTAAAAAGCAGAAAATAGCTAGTACTCACTTAGCTATTGAGGTACACCTCTAAAATGGGTATAATCTCCCTCTCGGGCTAAAGCCCGGCAGGAGACAAAAACCTTTAATACTTTTGAAGTTACAAGTGATTTAATCATTAGCAAAATAGCAAAGCAGCTATTATTTAGTTAGCTGTGGAGTTATAGCTCTGAAATCTTGCCATCAGACAGAACATCAAAAATTAGCTGAACAACATATTAGATAAAAAAACCTATAAATTGAAAACTTTTGAAGTTACAACTGAGTGACACATTGGCAAAAGTAGCTATTACTCAGCTATCCAAAGTGCAACAGGTCTGAAACTTTACTATGTGATAGCTTAACAAAAACTAGATGAATAATATATTGAAAAGATTTGCTTAACTATAATACTTTTGAAGATATTTGACATTTACTTATGTCATTATTTTGCTACAAATAAACAAATAGCTATTACTTACTTATGGCATGTAATGGCACTCCAAACTATGCCCCATGTCATAGCTAAGGACAAAGTAGCAGAACAAAATACTTAAAGAAAAAGCTGTGACTACAATAGTTTTTGAGTTATGACTCCTTTACTCAAAGTACCTAACATTGCTATTACTCGCTTATCTATAGGCCTAAGTCCATAAAACCCCAAAAATTTCAAAGGCGTGAAAATTCATTTGACAATTATTTGATAAAAAATCTGTAGCTGTAGTAGGTTTGGAGAAATCTGCATGACACACTAACCCACACAAGCACACACATGATGCATTTTATAACCTTCCTCTCGGGCTAAAGCTCAGCGGGAGATAATATAAATGAATGAAGAGTTTCAAGGTCAAATGTCTGCAAGCTTGGAGAGGACATGTAGATCTGTTATACATATCACCTATATAGAGATCCAACCTTCTACTTATCAGAAACAGTCAGTCGAAAGAGGTAGATAAAAGGTAGATGGCCAGGGGTGACCATCTTTTTTCAGAATGGGGCTAATTTTAAGCCCAGAGAAGCTTCCCTCCCAATGAAGATATCCTGCAAATTTGGTGACCCTAGGTGGTGTAGTTTCCTGCTGAGAGTGTTGACGTCCAAAATCTCTCAAAGTGCGGCGGCGGTGGCGTAATGAATGCTAAACCAAAGTATGCACCGGATGCATCTGGTTGATACAAATATAGATATGGATGAAGAAAGTTCATAGAGGTTACTGAGATGTTGCAACAAACAGATTTGACAGCGTTTCCTAGGTAAAAGTACAATGGGTCAGCTAATTTGGCAGACTGGGGATACACTATGACATGGCACTGAAATATATCATCATTATATTCAGTTTAAGAGATTTATTACATCACATATAGGGCCACAGTGGTGCAGTGGTAACAAACTCACCTCCCACCTCAAAGCCCAGACCTTATGCAGGAAAGTTGGCAGTTGCTTACCGATAGTCATCAGTTTACAGTACTGAACCTTGACCAACTGGTTTCCTCTGCGCACAAAACTACCCATCGTGATATAACCTGTACAGTAGTGAAAGCGATGTAACACCCCAAATAAATAAGTAAATACAACAAATGTAACTTACCACTTATTCGATGTCTATTCCATGAAGTTACAAATCGGTTTAAACCAATGCATGCAACCTACACACAATTAAACAAGCATACAAGTATACTATTAATAATATTCATGATTATTGTGTACTACATATGTACATAATGCAGAAACTGGTGACTAATCTCACTGACAGCATGACAAATACAACTTTGTAGATGGCTATGATTTAAAGCAAATTTCAACATCAAATCAAAATTTTTAGGTGTATATCCAATACAGTTATGACACAGTGCAAAACTAGTTACTTAAATTTTTTCAGATATAAAGAACATTGGTAATCACAATACTAAAATACTACACTTACACAGTTTATGATATATGCAAGTATGACAGCATAGGCCTATGAAAACAATAAAATAACCAAGTTTAATTACTAACATAGTACTTCCTAGAGCAGTATCACCCATTTTTCCAGAGTCAACCTTTGCACCAAGGTCATTCAAATCTACATAAGGAACGCTCTTCATTGTGAAAAACAAGACTACCACATTAGGGTTACAATTGTGTAATCACTCAGTGACAGGTACAACTACTATTGAGATCTTTACAATATAATGGTAATGTTCAGTAGGAGAGTGACAAAGGATTTCTTTCCAGACAGTTGTCATCATACCTGTAAGATTAGATTACTGGTGCAAAATCTGGTGATGAGGTCTCTCATATCCATCAGTTCAGCATCTACTAACTCAACAAGTGCATGCTTCAATGGATAATTCACCCGATTATTGACTTCTGGCCAAATTCTCTCCACTCGAAGATTCTGAACACATTAAAAGACAAATTATACTAGTTAAAGATTATGTGACTTTAACCTAGACCCTTTCGATGTTATCTATCTGACACACACAGTTATCTATTTCAATTGAAATGGACTAGGAGAATTTTGGGTGATTTTTGCCAATTAAACCAAAACACTCGCATTATCATGGTTTTCCTAACTGTGCAATAATATGAATGAGTGACTGGAAACATGTCAGCTTCCTAAAGTTACAAATGTGAAACAGTACCCAGGGGTACAGTCCTCAGTAGTTTTTAGACCTAGGATGCTGACACTTTATCATTTACCCACTAAAGCTGGTTTCTGAATTATGGGTACCATCAGCAAAAATATCATCTGGCAAAAATTGTTTTCTGTGGTTAAAATGTATTTCCCTCTATCCAAGCACTTTCTCATAACATGTTAAAAATGAAAGAGTATCCCAAGTGCCCAGTGTTCGACATTGGCTGTTAATCGGCGGTTTGAGTCTGCAAACTTCAGCTCCGAACCAAAAACGTGCACTGCATCGGTCCTGATGTGCAGAAACTTTTAAAATAAGATATATCCACGTATATTGCTACGTTTTTCAACAAATTAGGGGTTTTTAAAGTGGTAGGCATTATTATAAACAAATATTGTCATTACATCGACCAATCAGATGAGAGCTTTCAGAATGTAGCAGGGCTTTTCAGTGCTTTTTGTCGAATTTTTAATTTGTCTTCTACACAGGCGTTGTACAGGTGAAAAAGTCGAAACAACTACTGACCAAAGTAAATCATTTATTATCGGAAGTGACCACATACATATTTCCCCATAGAAATGGGTGAGACAGACATGGAAGTGAGTTTATTTGATTTGATACATCCGGCTAACAGTAATTCATGCGATAACTGAGGTATTCTCGTAAGATTTCAGTGCTGTTTGGTGAATTTTTAACTCATCTTCTGCATAGAGTATCACAGGCAAAACATTTGAAATAATTACTGACCAAAGAAATTTGTCTATTATCGGAAGAGACAAAAAATTTTTTTTTCAAAGAAATAGAAGAAATGCAGTTTATTTTATTTGATGAATCCAGATAACAGTAACAAGAACAGTAGCATCCAGCCATTAAGGCTTAGATGTGCTTTTAAACTGAAATTTGAAAAAAAATGACAAATAAAAACAGCATAAATTAATTTATTTGAACTAAACAAAATAAAGATAATTTAAGTATTTAAATGAAGAATGATTTTATGCAATCCCAAATTAAAAATAAATATTCCAAAATATTTATTCGAATTTGAAGTATTTGATCTTAAAGCAGAAATTATTATAGGGAAATCCCACGGATTTCTGTGACCTAATGAATATTAATGATTTGTCCATAAATTTTGATCTTCAAGTAAAATATTGTGAAGAAATGACATGGTATTGTCAAATGTCACAGTTATCATGGCTGAAAACACAGAACTTGTGGGATAAATATATCTAATTTGTTATAAGCACTGGAACTTTATGTATATTAAACAGTGAACAAAGTGCCTTATGGTTTTTGTCTTTTTAATGCACAATTTTGCGCAATTTGTGATCAGAAGGGACACAGAATATGGGGCAAGTTGACCGGAAATTGGCACTTGGGGCGAGAAGTCCTGTAAGCACACTAGAGCCCCCTCGTGAGTAGATTTATAACTATATTTGTAAACATGTGTTGCAGTGTGAATATGTAATTTATTTAGCGTGGGTATGAGCTTTGAGAACTCAGTAGGCTGAAATATATAAATTACATCTGCAATCAGCATATCTTTGGAGTTTTTGGCCAGGCCTGCAACTTTTTGGCTAGGCGTGCAACTTTTCTTGCCCCTGCGGTCCTACAACATATTTTGCTAAGCGGTGAACACTGCAAGTGCCAAGTGCTATTAATAAATTTTCTCAATTTTTCTGTTTACCTTTTTTATGTATACTATTGCAATTTGGAAACAATAAGAAACATATAGTGTCTGGGCGTGTTCAATTTGAATAACTAGGTGGCAGGATAAAGTTTGTCCAGACACATGACATGTTGGGGGGTAGGTATGCAACCTCATAGTGTCAGCTTGATTTGTAGAAACTTATAGAAGTGTGGTTTTTTGTCTAAATTATGTTCATACTTGGCTGAAAACTGATCCCCCTCTCTGTTACATTTGCAATTTAGTAATTTGAACAGCTACTTAAGCTTGAGTAAATTAATTTATTTTGAAAGTGTTTTACATCACGCCTAGTACCTAATTAGTTGGATTAAGATGGATATTTGGAAGGACAGAGGAAAAAAGTACATACAGTTGGTCAAGGTTCTAAACCACTGGCCTATAAACAAATAACTACCAGTTTTCATTCCAACTGCACCACTGTGGCTACAACTTCAGAGTAAGAACTATATAAGAGTGAATCCATGGTAGCTAAGGAGAATATAAGGGAACCTGTAACCATTTATTGGCTGGAAATAGAAGAGCGGAACAGTTATTTGATAAACCAGATTTTAGCTATAACTCACTTATTACTACATCAACCCAATTTATTCACAGACAATCTTTGGTGAGGAAGAAGATTAGATATGATTAATTGTCCAGCTGAAAAAAATACCATATTTATCCAAGTAAATGTCCTGGTGGGTGATGCACTTTTGAAAAAGCGGAGGTGGGGGACTATTTGAGATAAAGAAACAGTTCAGGAGTCTGTGAGCAATGGGCGATAATGGCTTTTTGCAAATGACTTGTTCATTTCGAGCAAATAAAGTGGTGGGAGAACTTGAAATATTGCAAGCAAACCTTTAATCTGACCAAATTACACACTTTTAGAATGAATTTTTGTGTATTTGAAGCCATTCTTAATCAAGCTGCCATGATTGGTTTTAATTTTCATAATGTCCTGTCAGCAGTTCTTTGATTGGAGATATACTAAAATTGGCCTTTTTAGGAATCCTGGAATTGAAAAGGTGATGTGGGGGATGCATTTATAGAAATGAATACACTATTCAGAAAGGAATAAAGAGAATATCTGTACACCTCTATACACTGCACTGGTGGCATAGATGGTGGTGGCCTATAATCACTAAGAACAACATAGGGTTCTTGACCAACATGTACATTTACACATGTATTCCATAAGAACAATAAGTGCCTACCTGTTTAGATTGAGACTGTATAAAGGGACTCCTTGATATGTTATATCTCTTTGCAGAATTCCTTTCTTGAATAAACAGGGAAAGATAAAATTCAGTACCATGATCCACTCTGACAGTGTCCCATATCCCATGTTCTAAAACAGCACTTCTGAAGAGACATAAATTGTGATAAATGTTGACAGACTTTAAAATAAAAGATACGATTATATTTGGACAAATTCAATGATGCCTCATCCAAAAATGTATACATAAATTAGTATCTGTTACTTCTATACCAACATAGATATAATCAAAAGATCGACAGATTCAACTTAAACACATAAGCATTATCTGTTAATCAAAATGTGATTAAGTGGTTCAATTTTGAAGAATCACATCACCAATGTGGCAGCCCGACAGCACTGGTGAAATTCTGTAATTACCGTATATGATTGAGGTATGAATAATAAAACAACACTGCAAATTACACTGATAAAGATAAATATATATATTTCAGTACAAAATGGGCAACTGAATTACAATTCCTGAAATATAGGTTAAACAAGAGCAAATGTTGGAATACTGAGGTATAAACTTAATGCACCTCATGGTTATGAGATTGAGATATAGGACAGACAAGGTTTTCTCCGTGAAAGCTAACTGCTTTATGTCACGCCCTAATGTTTGATATATACACCTTAATCAATCTTTGAACCACATTGAAATGTCAAGCCTGTTTTTATTTCTGAGATATGAACAAGGCAACATTTTCAAAGTCAGAAGTCACTATCAAGTCCAGACTTAACATGTCAATGCACACCCACAGAGCCCCTGAGTAATATTGAGACAAGTGTACACTTCCTAAAGCAAAATGTGGACAATTTGTCAAGATTATGACAATGGGGGACTAAAATGCTAAATATTTTCTCTTTTGAAAAAGCAAAGTTAATTGAGTCAAAATACTTGTACTGCAACCAGAATCCCAATGAAGTAAGCTAATTACTGAAATTAGTAACAACAAAGATAACCTTTACAAACTGGGAGGTGAATATTGTAATACTAAAATTGATAAGATGAACATTTGTGGGCTAAATGTATTTAAATACAGGAGTTTTTTGTGCAAAAACCAACCAATGAATTTAAACAATGATATCTGTCATATGGTTCAATCCACAATTTTCCTTAGAGTCCCTTTACTATCTAAGTTGGGAAAAGAAGTGGATTCTTTTTCTTGGTGATTTAGTGAGACCAAATGGAAAAAGAATTAAAGCAGCAGAGATCAAAAAGATTTACAGGTTAAAAGTTTATGGTTTTTAGCATTGTAGAATTAAAACTTTAACTGATTTATAAAAATACATACAAAGATTTGATACAACCAGGTTCTTAAACTCAGAATCAGACCTTCATTGTACTGAAACAAGGATGCCAAAAAGTTAATCAGTTCCAGCAATTGAAGAAATAGATATTACTGTTTAAAATGTACATGGGGGAGGATAAGTTCTACATATGATGTGGTTTGGAAAGTTATATTTAGGATGCGTGTTAAATCAATACTAGATAATTCAGTCATCTGGTTTCAATACCAAATACTGTTTAATATTTTGCCAACAAGGGTTAACCTATTTTAAATTAATTTATCTGATAGCAATATGTATGTTTTTCACAAATACTACAAAATAGACAGCAATTACTGGTCAGTAAATTTCATAATTTTAATAACCAAGAAATATATTTTCTGGTCTTCACAAACAAATTTAAAGACAAATTTCAATGTTTTCTTTCTCCATAAGGACATTTTGATAGGCTATTCCGAACAAAAAATGTTTGTCACAAATAAATTCAAAAGGAAATATTTTGGATAGAAAGTGCAAACAATAGAAAGGTTGAGTTGCTATTTAATTATAGCATTTATGTCATTTCAGTTAACGGTTATGCAGGAGGTGTAATGAATGTTTGCATTCCTTTTCTATTAAAATTAGATGTAAAACAGGCTACTGTATTTGCTTGGAAATTGTATGTAACCCTATGTATATCCAATATGCATAACAAATGGGGACTGTCCGGTATTCTAGGTTAAAGGCCACCATGTCAACCTCAAATGTAATTTGAGATCACACTGTGATTTGGTATATGTTTGCCCCCACCCCTTGACCAATCTTGGTATAAAGCTTGAACTTCCTGCATCTCAAGGTTCTTGAGATATGGCCTGGTCAAACTTTGCCAGTCACCTGTTCACCCAGCTGGACATGTCAGACTTTACAATACCCCAAAGCTTTTCAAAAGATGAGCAACATGTGTTTACCTATAAATTTCATCATAAATGACAAGGTTATTCTTCACAGGGAGTGATGTATGCCTCACAATATAGCTGCTGAAACCATCAACTGCAAGGACATGAGTGACCCCAAACATTACGAGTTTCTCATTTTGATCCATATGCAGTTTGTGCCCAAAGTATGCTGCATGATATGGTATGGGATTGCTGTTGCGAACACCCTACAAAGAGTTTCAATGTATACATATACATATCTTCTCATTCATGAAATAGCATCAGAGATGCCCATACCCCACAGACTGTGGAAATAGTTTTTAACACCATAAGTAGTGAAACAATACAAAGATTGGGATACTTTCAGAGTCTCACTTATATAAAGGTCCAAATAATGTTCAAGTAGAGAAAATAACATGTAAGAGAAAGAAAATGTATTAAAACAAGACAATTCAACAGCAAGATGACAGGATTAATCAGTAAACCAAAAATTATGAAGCTGTAAAATTTATTAAATGGAGAACAGCTGGCCAATGGAGCCAAAGTGAAAGGTCACAACATGATGCACACCTACATCCCCTGACCAATGTCCCTACTAAGTGTCAACCTTCTACACCTTACGGGGTACAAGAAATAGCATGGACAAAATTTTAAAACTCATGATCACTACAAGGTCAAATTTCAAATCAAGATCACACCATGATGTTGCACACATACAACCCCTAAGCGATGTGCCAACCAACTATCAACTTCCTACACTTTATGGTTTCAGAGATATTGCCTGGACAAATTTTAAAGATCAAAGGTCAAATCAATGTCACATCATGATGTTTCACACCTACAACCACCAACCAATGTCCCTACTAAGTATAAACTTCCTACACATTAGGGTTGCCGAGAAATAGCCTGGAAAAGACAATATAGGTCAAGGTCACTATGGCAAGGACAAAGGTCAAATCAGGGTCACACCATAACATTGCAAACCTACAACCCCCATCCAATGTTACTACCAAGTATCAACTTCCTACATGTTACGAATTCAGAGATATAGGCACGATGAGATTTTATAGGTCAATGTCACTATGCCAAGGTCAAAGGTAAAATCAAGGTCAGACCATAATGTTGCACACCTACCCCCCAACCAATGTCCCTAACACATATCAACTTCCTACAGCTTACAGTTTCTGAGATACAGCCCGTCTGCCTGCCAGACCGACCACCTGGACACAGCTAAATAACTTTTATGTCACCAATTCAAGTTTATTTTATTTTTATTTTTTTTTCTTTACCATGACAAAGGTTTATTCGCACAAAACAACAGAAGATAAAAGTGGTCACTTGTTAGTTGGACTTCTTTCAATAAATAAATAAGTATAAACACAAGATGAATATCTGTATTCACCAAATAAAGAAAAGTTCAATAATCCATACTTTAAAGAGCCCAAACATCATGGGTGTGTTGTAAACACATCATAAACAGACTACATATGCATCATTATATATTAATGTTGATTTTGCAATTGCATATATCAGACAGACACTTTGGTACAATTCAGATCAGTCACAGATTGACAGTTTCTTTCCTTGACAAGTTACGGCAACTAACTGCATAAAGGCAGCTATATTCATCACAAGGACTATTTATGTAATTTTTTTTTTCATAAATAGTTTTATTGACAAACATATCAGCAAGCTAATCATGCTACAATTAATTAATTAAACTTCTATATGCATCCTTTAGAATATTTACTACATCTGTCATTGAATTTAAGTTTTCATAGATTTTTATTCTGAAGGAAAGTTCGAGCTTAACATATGATACTATATCGTGATTGTGCCAATTCTCACTCTCACCATATAACAACCACTCTTTGTACAATGAGAATGCTATAATAGTAATTAGCACAGAAATATTTGGATTCATATCTGTTAATATCACATCTTTCAAAGAGACAACACCATTACATAACTTAGACACCATTTTCCAGACAACTTGAGCCTTTTTACAATGAAATAACATATGTGGAATATCGTGTGTCAGTTTACAAATATTGCATTCTTTATTGTACCTAATTCCCCATCTCTTTAAATTGACTCCACATGGTAGAATAAGATGAAGAACCTTGTAATTAAATTCAGCTAATTTTTTATCTGCTAACTTAATTTTATTTGTGTAAACATTTGCAAAGTCAATTTCATCTATTCCTAATAATCTTTGCCAAACTTTTTCTTGAAATGGTGGTTCAAATTTTTTTTTTGACTAAACTGTTGTACAAGGATTTGCTGGTCGTTTTTTGAAATTTTAAAGTTCTAGTAATGTTCAACTCAGGATATCTTTCGACATTTACACTTGAGTAGCCCAAAAGAATGTCTCTGTATGGTGAAAAAACTTTTTTGATCATTAAGATTTGACAATATATGTTTCTTTTATCGGATATTGTATTGTAGACATATTCCTCATCAACATGTCCATCAGTAAATTTAGACACCTTACTGTTATAATACCAGATGACACCCAGTTCCTGAAAAATAAAGTCTCATGCTGCCTTGACATTCCATTATAGCAAGTAAATAGTACATTTCCCCATAGGACTTCATCTAAGAGTTGCAAATGACTATCTGGAGTGATAACAGTCTTAGCTTCATTGTATGCCAAAATCATGTTTTGATAAAATATAGGAATACTGCTTATTAAAGGGAACTGCTTGCTGTTAGTAAAGTTGTAGTATAGAGTTAGATTATTTTCTCCTAGTGAGTTTAAATATTCATTACCCAAAAAGTTCCAGTCAGAGTCTTCATTTTTAAGTTTGTATACCCAGCTTGCTTTCATTGCTTTTAATTTTGATGCAAGGTCTATCATTTCTAACCCCCCATTTTGTATATCTGATATTAGCGTATTTCGCTTGATTTTATCCTTGGAATTCCATATAAAATCATAAACTATATTTTCAAACTTCTTAACAAAGCCAGTCGGTGTTTCAAAAAACTGACAGGAAAATAATAGCTTTGGCAGGATAAGATGTTTAACTACTGTTATTTTGCCTAATATTGTTAAATTTCTCCTCTTCCATAGTTTTAGATGATTTTCTATTTTATCCAATTTAGACCACCAGTTTAGATCCTCACATTTCCTACTATTATAGCCATTAGTGCTTATGAAAACACCCAGACACCTAATTGGATCAGTTGGCCACTTGATATTTCCCAGAGAGCAATTTAATTGTTGATATGTTTTACTTCCCAACCAAAGCCCTTCTGTTTTTGTAAGGTTTAATTTTGGTCCAGCAATGTCTCCAAAATAATTTATTATGTTTAGCACAGGTTCAATTTGTACTTCATCTTTCAAGAAAAGACAAGTATCATCAGCATACTGTGATATTTTCATTTCCTTGACTTTATTGCCAATTTTAACACGAATTCCTTTATAAGTGCTATAAGTCCAATTCAAGTTTATTGTTCATAATAAGTCCATTGTATTAAAAGTGGAAAGAGGTGGATGGGGGTAACAGTGGAAATGTTGCTTTATAAATGAACAAGGTAATATTTTGCTGAAAAATCTATTTTAGCATCCAATCAAAGTATGGTGCAAATTAATCTGGCTACATATTTCTGGAAGAATGAATTTTAAACATTGCACCAAATTTCACATGATGTTAAAAACCAGCAAAACCTACCTTTACACCAAGGCATACCCTCTTTAGTTTTACTCACCCTTGTGTTCTCCGTGGTGCTGAACTTTTTTCTGTCCCTGGATATTGAGATGGGTTGCCTGTTTTTGTTTTGTTGCGCCTTAGAGTCCCCTTCGTATTGGGGAGATTAAGCGCTATAAAAGTCCAATTAGAATTAGAATTAGCTTTATATACAGTTTTCAGTAGAGTAGAAGGATAATCAAAAGATGTTGGGTTTAATCCCACTTAGAGGTGAATATTTTTTTCTGTACTGAGTTTTCGGACAAAGACAGCCCTAAAATTATGAAATGGAGCTTCATGCTGCATTTTAATCATATAATTGGTACTTGTAAAACACACTGTTTGATTGCTTCTTTAGCAAAAAAGGCTGACCCAGTAGTAGGCAAATAGTGAACGATGAATGTATTAATAATGGCTTGCAAATATTGAGCAAGAAAAATATAAATAAGCCTTTGATGAAAGCCAATGTTTGTCAAGACCATCTTACTATCTAAGGGTCACTGCTGCCAGAAGCCATGAATTAGCTTGCTGAAGGGGTTCACTGACAATCTATCATTTGCATCATTGATAATTATTTTAAACTACTTTTTCCTTTTAAGTGTTTTTTGAGGAGAAATTATTAAAATATATGATAAGATCATATAAAAATCAACATATACACAAGTATTGATGCATATACGTGTACATGGTTGGACTTTTATTCCTAGCAGGAGATACACACTATGCAATGGTAGTCGTGTTTATACCTGTTGTCTCTCGGCGTGGTATGGCAAATATTGTGCTCGCAGGCTTTCTCCTACCCTTCTTTCAGATACTTGGTGACCCTTGGATTTCAAGTATCCTGTTATCATACGACGACCATAAGTTGGCCCAACCTACAATTAGAATAGCTACTTAACCAATTGTTCATTCACATGGACAGGATATTAATGTTAGTGACATGTAAACATTACTTCATTTATGGATATGAAGCACATTTGGCCATATACATTTAAAAAATAAAAATTAAGGAGAAAAGAAGTCTGATTTCATTTCAAGTTATCAGAAAGTTACTTTAATAACATATTTTACTAGATTATGAAATGTCTCTTAAATGGCTTGACTATTTTAAATAATTGGTGAAAGCTTGAGTAAATTTATGTGTCTGACCTAACCTTATGGGGGCAGAAACTCGTACAAATCAAAATTGGGAAAATGCAGCCAGAATCATATTGGGACAGTCTCTTAGCATTGTCACTCATGAGACTCACACCTACACAGAGATGACGGTCTGTAATTAGATGCCAAACCTGCTAAACCAATAGGCCACCAAGGACTTTTAAACTTACAATGTTAAAAACTTTCACATAATTATTCCATTACATTCTATACAAATTGATATATAAAATCAATGACCAATATTTTAGAAAATTTTCCAAATGTTTGTCTGTAATTAAGATTTTCTGTCACCGGTGTAGGGAAATAATAGTTAAAAAATTTAGGATTACATTTGCTCAAAAATACTGAAACTTACAAAGTTTCAGGCATGTGCAAAGTTCTTATAACACAAGACTTGTATTTGTCATTAACAATTATGCAGTGGGAATTTAAGAGGCTGAAGAAAAGGCTGAAAGGGTTTTGGTCTACTTGTGCAAGCGTAAAACCATCAGAGACACGAGTAGTGTACCGTAGCGGTCACCCATGCCAGTACTAATGTAGCCAATTGCCGCTTAACTTCAGTGAACAGACATATACTCATCACCCTATGCCACAGTTCATGTAAGTCTGAAGACAAAAAAATGGCATCAGAAATGCCCGTATCCCACAGCCTGGGGAAATAGTTTTCAACACCATGAGACATAAAAGTAGTGAAACAGTACAAAGATGGGGATACTTTTAGAGCAGTATCAGTTCTATAAAGGTCCAAATAGTGTTTAAGTAGATAAAATAATGTCTATGAGAAAGAAAATGTATGTCAAGATAAAGTATTAAAACAATACAATTGAATAGCAAGATGGCAGGATTAATCAGTAAACTATAAATTATGAAGCTGTAATTTTTTTTTTACTTGGTGAGTAGCTGTCAATGGAAATAGCACAATTATGTAAAAGTACATATAATAACCAGTTGCAGCAATTCATATATCTTTGTCATAAAATTAAGAGAAACATGTCTCAAGCAAGGTAGGTGAACACACTTTAGCAGAGTCAAAGTTAAATGTCACACCATGATGCACACCTACACCCCGTAACTAATGTCCCTACCAAGTGTCAACCTTCTACCCCTTTCGGAATCCAAAATATAACCCGGACAATATTTTAAATTTATAGCCACTATGACAAGGTCAAAGGTCAAATCAAGATCGCACCATGATGTTGCACACCTACAACCCCTAAGCAATGTCCTTACAAAGTAGCAACTTCCTACACCTTACGGTTGTAGAGATATAGCCAAGACAAGATATTATAGATCAAGGTCACTACGGCACAGCAAAAGGTCAAAAGAAGGTCACAGCATGATGTTACACACCAGCAACCCCCAATCAATGTCCCTACCAGGTATCAACTTCCCACACCTTACTGTTGCCGATATATACCCTTTACAAGATATTACAGGACAAGGTCACTACGGCAAGGTCAAACGTCAAATCAAGGGTCACACTATGACATTGCACACTTACAACCCCCAATCAATGTCCTACCAAATATCAACCTCCTACACCTTATAGTTTCTGTGATACAGCCTGGACAAACTTTTTCCCGCCATCCACCCGGCCGAACCCCCATCCATCCAGACACCAGGGGTAAAAATAATACCCCGACAGCCCTTAAGAGCTGTGGGGTAAAAAGTGATCTCTAGAAGTGCAAACCTCACCAGAGCTTGTGCTTAAACAATTTAGTCAATTGCAGCTTTATGCTAGATTGACTGGGTTTTATCTTCCCACTGAATGTTATGAGGTATATGCAACTTGGAGTGCACAGAAAACTACTAAACATAGATTTGTCAAATGTTTGTCAATCTCAAGTGGCAAGCGTCAGCGAGTAATTTAAAATTGGTAAAGAAATGTTTCTCATTCATCAACTGAAGCCAGTGACTTGACCAGAATATATCTTCATGATTAATATTGAAGGCAGAGGATCAATCCTAATGGCTGCCCAAGTGAGCTGGAAAATTGAGAGCTAGTGTGGTGATCACAATGACTGCCCAGTCGATTATGAGGAGAAATCGTGGTGATCGGCAATTCATCAGGACAAAAATAAGCTGTAAAACCAGCAGATTTGAGTGCCAGTACCAAAACTGATACCATGTTTAGAATTTCGGATTTTACTCATGAGCACCCTCTGAATTAAAAATCAATCATTGAAACTCATGATCAATGATGGTAATGGTGCTGATTAGCACAGTAACATATTTATGGGAGTGGCTCGAAATTAGTCATGAGAGTGCACGATTACAGTACAGGTGTTTCATGATTAACAACAGAGTCATAACTGCCACAGGGTCAGCAATTTTATTGTTACTATGGAAATAAACTAAAAATTTGTAAAATTCTTGTACATCAATATCACACATTATCAAGTTATGACATACTGCTGCAACAAAAAATAATTTATAGATCTAAAAATTCAGTGATTAATTTAATGTTATGTCTGGTACACTGTGTTGGTTATTTTATGATGGGACCACCATCTAAGTGATTATCCAAGCCACTATGTATCAATGCTGATTAACTTCAGTGATATCATGGGAAATGGTCAAGCTACTCAACATGGCCAGATACATATCAGATAGGAAACAATTAAGTCGCAAGGTAACCAGAATAGTAGTCTGTGTTGACAAAAATCGATTTTAGTCATGATGCACTGATTCGCAGCTTTAGCCAGTGGCAAATAAGTTACCGAAAATGAGGAGTTATTACAGGATACATAATGAAGGAAAATATGGGGTCTTTGAGGTGTTCATGCACAAAACCACAGGATTACATGCTTCCTGATGTAATTGGGAAGGCTCCAAAAATTAGCGATTGAAAACAGTTTTTTTACCAAAATAATGCTATGGATAATGCTCCTTAGATATTTGTCTAAGCATTGCCTTCATTGTTTCCACAGGAATCCTTTGTGCAGTAGAGGATTAAAAATTTATCATTTGCCACTGCTGCCAAATTGGTTATAAAGCCTAGTGGTGGTGGACCAATTCACGCCCGTGTACCTATTCACACCCACCCCTAAATTTATCCAAAACAATCACAGTTAAACAATAAATTACAAATGTATATGATAAATTAGATGATTATCTATGATGTGGTAAACATCTTCTCTTTGAAAACTTATAAATCTTCAAGAAAATTGAGAGTGGGCATGAATTGGTACCCGGGCGTGAATGGGTCCACCACCACTATGCTGCAATAAATGTAGACCAAGTTTCTGTCCTGTGGCTCATTGCTGTTGACATTTCGGACGGTATGCAATGGTGCCATTGCATACCATCAGTATATCCATAGCAATTGGCGATAGGACAGAAACTCGGTCTACAATACATGGTACATCAAAGAAGTGCTGAACTTGTTGAAATACCAAAAACATTTGCACGAATAACTAAAAATAAAGACTTTGTAAATTTTTGCGCAGGGCATTCAATAAATGATTTTATTAATTTCTATAATACCATAAGTCTAACAATGCTCGGAATAAAAGATATTGGCCTGATCATGCTGAAAATTTAACAAGTTTGTCCTTGTCATTTGTACAGTAGTTTTGTTATGCAGTATTTATTTTATTTAGTTGGGGTTTCACATAGCCTTCAACAGTTATGCAGTAAACAATCAAACAAACTTACAAACAAGCAAACAGACTGAGTACAAAACTTCGCACAAAATTTTACAAAGTAATAAACAAGTTGTGCACAAGTGAGGTAAACAATATATTTACCTCAGCCAACAGCTTCACTAACAAGAGTCAACACTATCTTTGAATCAGGGTACCTACCGTTAATTTCTTTACCTATATCTCTTTTTATTGAGATTGAAACGGTAAACAGTTTATTACCCTTTTACTGTTTTAGTTTGAATAAATCAATTTGCATGTGATTAATATGGAAAAGTACAAAACAGTAGGTTTAAAACCCCCTCACAAGGTACCTACTGTTAATATGAAAACCATTCCATATTCAAAACTTTTTACAAACAGTCCATTCACTACTTACCCATATGTATATACAGATAAAGACAAAACAGTAAACCACCTACTTCCGTTTTACTGTTTTACTGTTTTATGGTTTTGAAATACTATATTCTTAGCCTTTATCTAATGACTAACTATAATTATTAAAACTGTATAAGGGTTAGGATTTGAAACAGAAAAAGGCCTTTTTTCCCTTTGACTGTTTATGGTATATTTTGGCCTTCAAAACATCCCACAGCTTATCAGGTGAAGGCCATGTCCCTGGCAACCACAGTAGGCCAGATTGTGATGTCACAGTGCAAATTTAAATATGTGAATGGGTTTAAAAGAGATTATATTGCCAAATAAATGAATCATTCCAAAATTGCTCGATAAATTTAATTGATATTTGGTATGTGGATGACACAAAGTATGGAGAGTACTTCCACTTTATGGTGACATTAAACTCTTGGTAATAAGTCCATTTGAGCGACTTTAAGGTTACCACTTGCACGGCAAAAAATTGTAAAAATACTTGGCGAATTGCAGCTATAATTGGTATTTATATTTTATTTGGACTTTGAGAGCTGTATACTTTAGGGTGGCCTTGTGGGGGTCGAAGCCACACAGAGGTGACAGCCTGTGACTAGATGCTAAACTTGCTAAACACTGGGCCACTGAGAAGCTTATTTATATATATATACCTAGTACTACTTTAAATAACAATTTACAATGTTTAGTAATCTTAAACTAGTTCTTTGTCTTAAACTGGGTTTTTCAACCCTTATGTTGTTAAAGTTGCTTGCCTTAAAGTGGCTTAACTTAAACTCATTTTTTTCGAACTAAAGCAACTTAATTAAGTATCGCTAAATAGTGAAATGTGAAAGTAGCTATTACTGAGTAAGCTGTGCACCTAATTACATATGCATGTAGTCACATACCAGGAGCATTTTCAAAGCAGGTGAATAGAACATGTGATATTCCTGAAATTGCAAAATTGGAAAGAACCAAAAGCATTAACAAAAAATTAGTACATGCAAGAATATTGAATTATTGCCAAAAATTGTTATTGACATGAAAACCCCATTGATCAATATACAATCCATATGATTAAAGAATTTAAGCTCTCTCAAGTTCAAGAAATTCATCCAAAAATATATACAATTGTTGGGGTTATATATCAATATATGTGTCATAGTTTAAGATGCTTTGTGGATATGAATTCCAAAAGTTCATTCTCTAAAAGAAATATAGTCACTGAAGTAGGCCTACAAGGATTCAATGTCAATGGAAGTCAGTCCTTGGATGTCCTTGGAAGTCAGGAAGCAAAGCCATCTTCTTAAAAAAGTATCCACATTTTTGAATATTATATATTGTTTCATTCATGAAGTTTAGTTTCCTTACAGTTTCCTTACAATTATGAGCTTAATACTATTTAAATTTTCCAGTATCCAATCAGTACAAGAGCTACAGATCTACGACTTGTAAAGAACACTTGAGGTTTGTTAATCTTAAATTAATTGATGACTACAAAACATTTAGTGTTAGTATCTGACCCAGGATCTATGCATAACCATATACCAAGAATAAATTGAATCTGTCGGGTCACTTCTGTTTGATTGATCCTTCAATGGGTAACTTTGAAGTGATTCATAAGTCGTTATTGTTCAGATTTTAAGGCCACCTTATAGGATACAACCTTTTATGTCAAAATAGCACCCATATAGGAATTTTTGTAACTGAAATTCACCAAGTACTTTTTTATTGATCCACCAAGTGGTAACCTTAATGTTGCTATAATATGCTTATTCCCAGGAGTTTAAGGTCACCATGAAGCAGAAGTACTGTCCATATTTTAATCAGGGTGCCTACCGTTAATTTCTTTACCTAATACCATTTTCTAAAATTTAAAAGGGAAAACTACCCATTACCATTGTATGCTTGCAATTTGATGAATTAATAATGAGTAGAATACAATTTTCACCAATTTTTACTTGCAGCTGAAAACTTTGAAAACTACAGTTTACCCTTCAAACTTTCGACTTTCAAAAAACAGTTAAAGTGTAATAGATAGAAAGGCAAAACAGTTGATTTTATTCAGTGGTACCAACTGTTAATCTAGTGTCTTTAAAATGACAGATATATTCTACACTGGTTCACTTGAAAATCAAGGTACATACCTTTCACTGAGTTACCTATTTATATGCACACAAATACAAAACGGTAAAGCACTTAATTCCGTTTTACTGTTTTACTGTTTTGAAACAGTTAAAGGGTTAGATACTTAATTTTATTTTCTAGCAAGTCAATGAGAAATGTGTAAAGCACATTTTAACAGTTTTTATGCTGTAATAAAGCACCAGTGAATATCAGGCCTTTTACTGATTAATGTTATACTTTTTTATTATTTTACTATATTTTCCCATGTTATCTTTTTTGGGGGGGGGGAGTGGGGGGGCAGCCACACACTGGTGAGACACTTGTGGTTATTCATCAAAGGCCTATGACGTCACTCCTGTTAGTGATGTCACAAGACAGTTTGCTTGATATATTTCAAGAAGATTTTGTTACAATGAGGTATTTCAGCAATTATATATGAATTTTCAGTGGATATTACCACTGTCCCAATGTTAAGGCAATATGAGGAATCAAAGAGCCCGTACTTTACACACTAAAGTGGCCTTAAATTAATTTACTTTGACCATGCTTAAGCTACTTTAGTTCGAAAAAATGAGTTTAAGTTAAGACACTTTAAGGCAAGCAACTTTAACAACATAAGGGTTGAAAATCCCAGTTTAAGACAAAGAACTAGTTTAAGATTACTAAACAGTGTAAATTGTTATTTAAAGTAGTAGTAGGTATGTTTAGCAAGTTTAGCATCTAATCACAGGCTGTCACCTCTGTGTGGCTTCGACCCCCACAAGGCCACCCTAAAGTATACAGCTTTCAAAGTCCAAATAAAATATAAGTACCAATTATAGCTGAAATTCGCCAAGTATTTTTACAATTTTTTGCCGTGCAAGTGGTAACCTTAAAGTTACTAAAATGGAATTATTGCCAAGAGTTTAAGGTCACCATAAAGTGGAAGTACTCTCCATACTTTGTGTCATCCACATACCAAATATAAATTAAATTCATCAAGCAATTTTGGAATAATTCATTTATTTTGCAATATAAACTCTTTTAAACCCATTCACATGTTTAAATTTGCACTGTGACATCACAATTTGGCCTACTGTGTTGCCAGGGACATGACCTTCACCTGATAAGCTGTGGGGTGCTTTGAAGGCCAAAATATACCATAAACAGTCAAAGGGAAAAAAGGCCTTTTTCTGTTTCAAATCCTGATCCTTATACAGTTTTAATAATTATAATCAGTCATTAGATAAAGGCTAAGAATATAGTATTTCAAAACCATAAAACAGTAAAACGGAAGTAGATGGTTTACTGTTTTGTCTTTATCTGTATATATGTATATATGGGTAAAGTAGTGAATGGACTGTTTGTAAAAAGTTTTGATTATGGAATGGTTTTCATATTAACAGTAGGTACCTTGTGAGAGGGTTTAAAACCGACTGTTTTGTGTTTTTTCCATTTACATCACATGCAAATTGATAACAGGTGTGTTCCAGTTTGTTCAGCCTAAAATAGTTAAATGGTAAAAAACTGTTTACCATTTTAATCCCAATAAAAATAGACATAGATAAAGAAATTAACGGTAGGTACCCTCATTATATTTTGTGTCATTCACTTACCCAAATATTAATGAAATCCATCAAACAGGTTTGCAATAATTCATTATTTGGCAATATAAATTCATTAAAGCCATTTATCTTTTTAAATTTTGCATTGTGACGTCATATTCAAGACTAATGTGGTTACCAAGGATATAGCCTTCACTTAATTAACTGTGGGAAAGCTCGAGGGACCGAAATATAGCATAAACAGACAAAAGGAAATAGGCCATTTTCTCGTTCAAATCCTGGCCCTTATACAGTTTTTCTAATTATAAAGAGTCAATAGATAAAGGGTGAGAATACAGTATTTTAAAATCATAAAACAGTAAAACAGTAAAACGGAAGTAGGTGCTTTACTGTTTTGTGTTTCTCTGTATACAAATAGGTAAAGTGGTGAGTGGTATGATTCTTGATCTAACATTGAATCTGTCTGTTTAAAGATACAGATTTCTATATTAACAGTTGGTACCACTGCATAAAGTCAACCATTTTGCCTTTTTATTTATTTACAATGTAACCATTTTTCAAAGTTGAAAGATTAATAAGGTAAACTGTAGTTTTCGGAGTTTTCAGTTACAAATAAAATTGGAGAAAATTGTATTCTTCTAATTATCAATTCATCAAATTACAAGAATATAATGGTAATAGGTAGTTTTTCCTTTAAAATTTAAGAAAATGGTATTGGGTAAAGAAATTAATGGTAGGTACCCTCATTATCTTTGGGAAGCACTTTTCTATGTTTAAGATTATTTTCCTTGCAAAATAAACAAAGATTTGCTTCTGAAATTCCCATGGAAAGACCACACTGAGACTGCAAATATTTAAACACTTGTGCATATGTTTTTCCATCATTAATAAGATCAGTAATTACATTTAAATACTGTGTTAAAGCCATCTTCAATAATCATTTAAACTGTGCTAAAATTTTTAATACCAAAAGCTGAAGTCTTGTCATGCTGGGTATTTTCCACTCAGTCAAAGAGCCATTCAGCAGCAATCATCCACTTCACCCCCTCCCCTTCCCCCTATTTACCGGCACAAATTAGTTGAAGCATGTTTTACCATTTCTTAAAACAATCAAACAGTAGATGGAAAATGGGTAGGTTGCCTGTTTCTAAAAATAGTGCTAAATATAGAACCGTTTTCACATTAACTGTAGCTGCCTTGTAAGGGGGTTTTAAACCTACTGTTTTGTACTTTTCCATATTCATAACACCCAAATTGATTACAAGTGTGTTTCAGTTTATTCAAACTAAAATAGTAAACATTTCAATCCCAGTGAAAAGAGATATAGGTAAAGAAATTAACGGTAGGTACCCTGATTGTCCCATGTTATAAGTAATCTTTTTCAAATTACCTGATAAAGTTATGGTTTTATTTTTGTCTTTTCCCAAAGGAATTATTTCAGTTTTTTCCAGATTAACAGTCAGACCTGAAATCAGTTTAAATTTATCAAATAATGTGACACTCTGAGCAATTGAATCGAGATCAGCTAAGAAGAGAGTGTGTCATCTGCTAATTGAGCAATCTTATATGTGTAATTTGTCTTGGTATTAAATTGGAGGGCATGAATATTTTTATTTGTTCTAATGGCTATTGCTAATATTTCTGCAACTAAAATAAACAAGAGGGTCGAAATAGGACAACCTTGTCTTGTTGATCGAGACAATTTAAAACATTCAGAGTAATACCCATTGTTAGTAACACAGGATTTTATATCTGTGTATAAAATTTTTATCCAATGTAGAAATGAATCTCCAAAGTTAAATGTTTTTAAGCATTTAAACAGAAAATTCCACTCAATACTATCAAATGCTTTCTCAAAATCTATTAATGTAATAAAGCCATTCATATTTTGTTCTTCTGTTAAATACACAATATCATGTATTGTACTGATGGTTTTACCAATAAAAGCGGCCTTTGATATATCCAATTTGATCACGGTTAACTATCTGGCCAATCACATTTTGCAATTTTTGTGCTAAGGCCTTTGTTAAAATTTTGTAGTCGGTGTTAAGTAGATGCCAGTTCTTTAAGAAACGCAGGTCTTTATCCTTTTTAGGAAGTAAATTTTTTTTTTTTTTATAAATTTTTTTATTCAAACAGACATGCAGGTAAGTATTTTCCAGAAAATGTGTGAAATTATTCCACAGCAAAAGATAACAAGAGGTAAAATAAAGTCTCATGTCTCATCACCTAACAAATAAAGAATAAATTATTTGAAATAGTGATTCTACAATATCAAACATAAAATAAATGATGCTATAACTGTAACAACATTTTCTAGTCACTTGACATAGCATTTAAAGAATAAATTTACAAATGCATGATTCTACAATATCAAACATTAAAAACAATAAAAAGATTAATAATGGTAATTTCATACATCTAACAAGAATAGTTGTGTTCAAAGAAAAGATAAGATTGTCTTTGGATATCTATGGGAAGTATCTTTGGATTATATACATTCTCATATGGTATGGTGTTAATTATGTTCTGTTATATGTTGTTAAAAATGCCTTCCCATGTTTGCCACCTTTTAGCATATATTTCCATTTTTGAAGTAATTTTGGACAGTATTCTTTGCTCCTCGTATCTATCTTTTATTATCTTCTGAAGCCGAAATATATCAAGTTTTTTCCTTTTTTGAGCACAGCTGAAAATGTAATGTCTGGTTATTATAAGAATAAAGTTTATTGGCCAAAAATGTTCATCTTGTTTTTCATAGCCTAAAACTTTTGTAACATTTGTCCATTCTGCATTGTAGGAAATTTTTGAAAGGAGCCAAGTTTTGATATTATTCCACAGAATTATAACATTATTACAATGGAGAAATAGATGCTCTATGGATTCTGAATCTTGATTACAGAGTCTGCACAAGTTGGAACTTGTCAGTTTCAGTTTATAGAGATATTCATTTGTGCCTAAAATTCTGTACATTATTCGATACTGAAACCAAACGTAATTATTATCAGGGATAGATCTGAAACATACCCTATAAATAGTTTCCCAATGATTGTTACATATCATACTTAGATTCCATTTGACCTCATGCCGTTGTTCAGACCTTTTTATATCTGTTAACTTAAGGTAAAATTTCTTACTTCCCTGTTGTGGGTTAAACAGAATTTCTGCATGGAATGGGATAAATGGTCTTATTATTTCAAAGTTGTCTCCTTTTTTATGGATTTCTAGAAATTTATTCACCAATTTCTTAATTGTATAGTAATTAAGTATGTTTATCCTAATATAATATTTAATTATCAGCGACTCTATATCCATTACCTTCCCTGCCGAATCTACTATATCAGCAACTGTAATAATTGCATTGGCAAACCAATCTGGAAAGAACAATTTATTTACACTTATTTGATTATTAAACCATAAAGAGCTGTGCAGAATGTCTTGGTTGCAAGAAACCATGTTGCTTGTGCACATAAGTATCCAATTCTGGAATACATCCTTCCAAAAGGGATTAACCTTATCTAGGATATTTTTGCACCAATCTCCTCCAAGTATGATAAATTTATTTATATTTTTTATTGATTCTGTAAGAAGTTGATACCATGCACAACCATTTTGTGAGACAATACGTTTTAGCCAACCCAGTTTCAGAGACTTTTCAAATTTGACTATATCAATCATTTTCAGACCCCCATAGCAGTAGTCCCTGTAAACGGTTTTCCTATTTATTTTTTCAGGCTTTCCTTCCCACAGGTAACTAAACAATAACTTATTGATTTCTTTAAGGACAATTTCTTGGGTTGGTAAAGATACAAACAGATGGTTGAATTTTGGCAAAATTAATGTTTTAATAACAGCAATTCTTCCAATAGGGGTTAGACTTCTTTGTTTCCAGCATTTTATTAATTTTTGTGCACTTAGTAATGCACTATCAAAATTTAATTTGGGCATCTTATGGAGCTCAGTACAGAATTTTATTCCTAGAAGAGTAAATTCTGTTTCTCCCCAATTTAGGTTCAATGATACATTTAATTTCTCTTTCGAATGCTTCTTGCACCCAATCCATATTATTTTAGTTTTTTTCGGAATTAATTTTAAGTCCAGAGATTGATCCAAAGACTTCAAGTAGATTAAGTGCTGCCTGCACAGAGCCAACAGTACCATTTAGCATAAGAGTAGTGTCATCTGCAAACTGTGTTATTTTGAAGGAGTGTTTGTTAGTTTTGATTCCAGTTACATCAGGTGTATTTTCAAACAAGAGACTTAAAATTTCAGCTGATAAAATGAAAAGATAGGGTGAAATGGGATCTCCTTGCCTGCATCCTCTCTTTATTGGGATTGGGTAAGATAAGTTACCACATTGTAAGACAAAAGCCTGTATATCAGTATTAAATAGCTTAATCCATGAGATTAGATTTTCAGTAAAGCCGAAAAATTTCATAACTTTGTAGAGGAAATTCCAAGAAAGTGAATCAAAAGCCTTTGCAAAATCAATTTGTACTAAAAGACCAGGCAATTTGTTTGTTTCAGTGTAGTGCATTATGTCATAGATTAACCTTGTGCTTTCACCAATATATCTTCCCTTCAGAAAACCTGTTTGATTTCTAGAAATAATTTTTTCCAAATGAGGCTTCATTCTTTCAGCAATAACAGCTGAAGCCATTTTATAAATAACACAAAGTTACGATATTGGGCGCCAATTTTTTAAATATTGTCTGTCTTTGTTTCCCTTCGGGAGGCAGGTAATGATACTTTGTCTCAGAGAGTATGATAATTTACCTTTTTTGTAGCAGAAATTGATGCAACTGGTTATAAAATACTTCAGTCTGATCCAAAAAACTTTCAAAAAATCCACGCTTATACCATCAATGCCTGGAGACTTGCCATTTTTCATTTTCTTTAACACATTTGCAAGTTCTTTAACTGTTATAACCTTGCCAAGATCAGGATCATTTATTTTCTTGGACTTCAGGGAATTTAAAAGGTTTGGAATATTTTCATTCTTTAAATCTCTATCACAATTTTGAAATAAGTTACTATAAAATCTTTGTATTTCATTCAGAACTTTCTGTTGCTCAGTTATGATAGTGCCATCTGATTTTTTTATTTTCCTTATAGTTTTCTCTATGTACTGTTTACGTTCTAAATTGCAGAAAAAGCTAGTAGGCTTTTCCCCTTCATTTAGCCATTGGAGTCGGGTTCTTGTAAGTTGTCCTTTAATTTTCTCTCTACGTAGGTCTTCCAGTTCTACCCTTTTGTCATTTAACAAATCTGAATGTCCCATTGATAAATTTTCCATGTTTTCTAAGGTTTCAATATCTTTTAATAATTTATTTTCAACTTGACTTTGCTTTTGTTTTTGAAAAGCGGAGTATCTGATAGTTTCTCCCCTAATACGAAGCAGTAACGTCTCCAGGAATAAATCATCTTCAATTGTGAATTGTATATTATCAGATGATTTTATAAATTCAAGACTATAAACTGGAGGGGCATATTTTGTTTTTTCATCTAATATGATTTCATTGATCAAATTTAAGTAATCTTTCTGATAAAGCAAGTTGTTATTAAACTTCCAAATGCCTTTCCCTCTTTTAAATGGGTTAATCGTAATATGCATTTCCAAAAAAGAATGGTCAGAGCGATACCCTGGCTTAATATCACACTTGTGAATATTATCAATCATACTCGACGAAATTAAAAAATAGTCTAGTCTGGCCTGTTTTACTGGGTTTTTTCTTCTCCAGGTATACCGTATAGTGTCTGTATGCAAGGTTCGGTAGAGATCCAGAAGATCTACTTCATCCATAAGTTCCATTGTGGCCAATCTAGCTTTAGGGTTATTTATCTTTTTATAGTTATGGGAATCTTTCTTGGGGTCAAGTACAAGGTTAAAGTCCCCACATAGAATAACATAATAAAATTGACCTTTAAGTGCAAGGTCTTTTATCTCTTTAAAAAACTCAGGGTTATCATGATTGGGAACATAAATATTGATTAGATTAATTTTCATAGAACTACATTTCAGATACAGTTGGATGTAATTACCATTTTTATCTTTATGACACTCAATCACTTCATATTCAAAATTGTTATTTAATAAAATACCAACTCCACGTGCATTTGTTTTTACACCATGTAGATAGCAATTACTCCAAATCTGTTTCACTGAGGGTATGTGGGCCTCTAATAAATGTGTGTCTTGAAGACAAACGATTGAAGCGTAAATTTATTACTGCTATTTTTTGCTCTTGTGAAAGTTCCTTGTTATCATAAGTATAGTTATAGCTTGCCACCAGTAAGTCTCAAATATCTGGCCAGAAAAATTTGTAAAAGTTTGTTGTCAAACCATCAGACCCAGGGGATTTGTTGTTTTTAAAGCACAGCCATAGTCACTTGACTGTAGCTTTTGATCACAAAATATCTTTCATCATCTGAAAGTTTTGGAATAGCCGTATTTCTCAAAAAGTGATATTCTATTTCACTGACATTTTCAAAATGATGTTGCTTTGATGGGTAAAAATGATTATAGTATCGTTTTTGTTCTTTTAATACAGCTACTGGGTCAGTTATTATGTTCATTCCTTGTATGATCTTTTTAATGTGCTTCATATTATAATTTCTTTTCTCAAGACTTAGGAAGAATTTGCTATTTTGTTCCCCATCTTCAACCCATTGCGCTTTTGACCATAAAATTGAGCCCTTTAGTTTTAACTTTTGAAAATCTTCCCATTCTTGTTTGGCCTTGTAGTATGCATCTGATTGGCTACAATCTGTGGCCAGCGATGCTTCCAAGTTTTCCAATGTCTCTATGAGTCTTTCTTCTTTTAGTCTATTTGTCTTTGACTTTTGAATGGAATAAGCTATAGTTTCACTTCTTATTCTGCATTTAACAAAATTACAAAGCTGTGACTTATTCTCCATCACATCATTATTTTTAATATCACTGATAGTCTTTTTAATAATATCAATATAAGTATGATCAGTTAATAAGTTATTGTTGAATTTCCAAAAGCCTTTGCCCCTTTTACAAGTGTCCAGTAACTCTAAATTGATAGAAATAATACTATGATCAGAATTATTTCCAGGTTTTATTGTAGTTAATTCGATTTGATATTCCAGGCCAGTAGAAACAAGCCAAAAGTCAATTCTAGATTGTACAAATCCTGTTTTTGAATTCTCTCTTCTGCTGTATTGGAGCAGGTCTGGATGCCTTAATCTCCATATATCGACAATATCTATTTCTTCCATAAAATATTTTAAATCTTTCACACAACGCGATTCAATTTCTCGATTGCCTCCCTTTTTATCAAATTTTAAATTTAAACATATATTGAAGTCCCCACAAATGAGTAAATTTTTACCGACATAGTCATTTACCAGGCTTTTGAAGTAGCTGAGGAAATCCATTTGTTGTGTTTGTTTATCTTTAGTGGGAAAATATACACTAACAATGACAAATGGATTCATACAAATGTTACAGTCTAAGACAATCAACCTGCCATTTTGATCAGTTTTTATATTGGTGATTTTTATATTGGAGAACATATTTAAATATATTTACCTTGGTCTTTTTTAAATTGCATGCAAGGAAAAGAGCTTCTTGAGTATTTCTTTTTGAAAGATATAAAGGCTGGAAACAGCACAATAATTTTTTCCTTTCCTGAAGCAACAGTGGAAAAAATATGGCTGGAATGTTTTTCAACCTCTTTCATAGGATATGTTTACTGGTCTTTGATGAAGTCCATTGTTTGATTACATCGTATGTAGTTTTCCTATATCTTTTCAAGATGTCTTAATTACTGAAAACAATGCTCTCCTACCACTGTTCTAGAAATTAAAAAATGTTTTCTGCATTAACTTAATTGTCCGAAAATATGTCTTGTATGATGATCTTCCTCAAAATGAAATGCATATGAATTGTATGCAGTGCTAGAGTAGAATTTTATCTACAAAGAATTCTTATAAGTGTGAGTGTGAGTGTTTTGACATGTCTCACATAACCATCTTGTGTGTATGTCTTCTCTAACCTATATAATGACCAGTCAAAATACTATTGCTTCAAGGGGATCAACATTCCGCCACAAGTATCAAATGGTGCGGAAATTACGAGCTATAAATGTCCCAAACCTGGCATTCTTAATAAAATGTTTTGTTGGTGAGTAAAGAACCTGACAAAATTGTGGTCTCATATCATTCCTTGGCCAAACATATTCCTTGATTGGTCCTTAGTAGGCAGAAGGTGTGATGTTTACATGCTTGAAATGGTATGCAGACATGCTGAAGAAGGACAAACAAGGCTTCCAAAGGCAATAATTCTTTGTAGGTGACCGATGAATTTTTATTTTTGTACATTTTTTGCAACTTTTTGTAATTTCAATAAATCAACAACTAATTATTATGGAAAGCCTTGTTGGAATTTTTCATGGATGACACGTTTTTCTATTAGAGATACCACAGGATTTGGGGCAATACAATTCAAATGTAGGTGTCTTTTGAGCACAATAGCCTTTGGCCTTTATATTCAAATTTCAAATGTGAATTATGTAATTCATTGGAAGCCATCCCAAACTACACTAGACTATTGGCAGGAGGTAGGGCGTTGTGCAAGGGATATGGATTCTAATGGAAAAGCTATTCTTTCCACCCCCCTCACAGCTTTAATGCTAAACTAATAGATCCTGCATTTAAATTCATTATGAACAATTCTTCTTGTGTCAGAAGACAGATATTAAAAACCATGGTCATTGGCACAATCAGTGGAGAAGATATAGAACAATGCATTGGGGATAATGCTTGCTGTAGTTTCTGCTCCAACTCAAATCAGTCTGAAGTGGCCGCAAACATTCTTGAGGATTCTTCAGAATATTGGAATTATGTGACAAACATGTATGACAAAGTTTCGGTTTAACTGTACTTTCTAACCTTTTCAGTTTCATTGTCATTCAATCATATTACACTTATTTCTTTGTTCTATTATTATTTACCGTCATTATAGCACATTCTGGGGGCCACGGTGGCAGAGTGGTAACACTCTCACCTCCCACCTCTGAGGTCGGGGTTCGGTTCCCGGCAGCGCCTCAAGTGGAAAAGCTGGTAGTTGCTTGCCGTTGGTCAGCAGTTTACAGTACAGAACCTTGACCAACTGTATGTACTGGTTTCCTCTACCCTTCCAACTACCCGTCGTGATATGACCTATAGTGTTGAAAGCGACGTAAAACCCCAAATAAATAAATATAACACATTCTGATGAATAGAACATTTGCAAAAAATTGTATAGCAAAATGCACTAAAATAAATATAGCTTTATTTGTTTTTAATGGGTTTTCCAAAATAAAGCAATCTTATCTGCAAAGATGGAATGGCTTATCCTAGCCATGAATGTATCACCTACAACACAAACAAGCTAAATAATAGTTATTAAACATTCATCCAGAACATGTCAGAACTACAGCAGGACAGAAATTTCCATTGTTTAACATATGAGAGTATTGAGGATCTTTTGGGGGCAGAAATGCATTTATAGCCCTTTGTATTCAACAGCACTGAATGTAAATAATGTTATGAAAAAAGTTTAAATTTCTTAAGAATTTTTTAAGTGGGGACAAAACTGGCAGTTATTAAAATCTTCAACTATTATATGAACATTTTATCTGGCAAATATAGAATAATAAGAACATATTGTTAAACATAAATTTTTGTTTCAAATTTCCTTGAAAGTATATTTACAATAATTTAGAAATCTAATAATTAAAGCAATTTAATATAAAAAGTGAAAGTATATTTCTTTTTTAAATTTGTTAGTAATTGGTTTAAAAGTGCCCTTTGGTTTTAGACTGTTAATACTATATACAAGGCACATGAAAATGGTATGTAACAAATATTATTACTAAATCTAAGAGTATAAAGCCAAACTTTGAAATACCTGAGATTTGAGCCGATGGAAGCTGATAGGATGTTATGTCAGTGGTGCACCACTATTAGATATAACGGCCTATTTTAGGGCTAGCATTGGATAGGTGTTCATGTCACTTGGTGCACACATTGAACTAGTATTCATACACAATGTTTGAAAATGCTATTATTCGTATTTAAGAAAATATTTCAAAATGTGACTGTTTTTCAAGTATCCCTTCATTAATTTGTCGTATATTTCAGGCCTTGCAATTCTAAAACATTTCTTACTTTTATAATTATGGAATTTAATTGATTTTTGTTATATATATCTTGAACATGTTCGAAAGAGTTTCCGGATGGTAACATTGGCTTTTATGAACTGACACATTCGATGATATTCAAAACTGTCAATCAAATCCATGCACTTTCTGTAACACATATAATGAAATATAGAATGTGTTATAGCAAGCCAATTTACAATACAGATATAAGGGAATATTCGTCCAATGAGAAAGAGCTCTATAAATAGCCTGTGTATTTTTCCATAGACTGGATATGTCGAATTTTGAGTGAACAGACCTGTTCCATATCACCCAGATGTGGGATTTATTTAAGTACAGACCTCTTCCATATACTGGATATGACGAATTTTGAGTGGATGGACCTGTGCCATATAACTCAGATGTGAGATTCATTTAAATACAGACCTGTTCCATACACTGGATATGACGAAGTTTTGAGTGGACAGGCCTGTGCCATATCACTCAGATGTGAGATTTATTTAAGTACTGCCCTATTCCATATACTGAATATGACGAATTTTGAGTGGACAGGCCTGTGCCATATCACTCCGATGTGAGATTTATTTCAGTGCAGACCTGTTCCATATACTGGATATGACGAATTTTGAGTGGACAGGCCTGTGCCTTATCACCCAGATCTGAGATCTATTTAAGTACAGATCTATTCCATATACTGGATATGACGAATTTTTAGGGCACAGACCTGTGCCATACCACGCAGATCTGAGATTTATTTAAGTACAGACCTCTTCCATATACTGGATAGGACGAATTTTGAGTGGACAGACCTGTGCCATATCACTCAGATGTGAGATTTATTTAAGTACAGACCTATCCCATACACTGGATATGTCGAATTTTTAGTGCACAGACCTGTTCTCTATTACTTAGATTTGAGATTTATTTAAGTGCAGACCTATTCCATATACTGTATGTGGCGAATTTTGAGGGCACAGATCTATGCCTTACCGCCCAGATCTGAGATTTGTTTAAGTACAGACCTATTCCATATACTGTATAAGACAAATTTAGGGTACACAGACCTGTTCCACACTACTCAGATGTGAGATATATTTAAGTACAGAGCTATCCCATACACTGGATATGTCGAATTTTCAGTGCACAGACCTGTTCCTTATTACTTAGATTTGAGATTTATTTACGTGCAGACCGGTTCCATATACTGGGTAGGACGAATTTTGAGGGCCAAGACCTGTGCAGATGTGAGATTTATTGTAGGATTTCTAGTGACAGGCTGATAATAACTGTTCTGCCCTAACATCTTGGACTTTAAACTGATGCAGGGTAAGGACCACTTGATCCTAGAGATGATAGCATACAATCACAGTCTGCTTGATCCATTACAAGATAGGGCAGGACATGTATATCTTTGTCAAAGCCTTTGTTAAAGGAGACAAATACCAGTTCTTTGTTCTGTCTGACGTCTGAGGTCCTGTCCACATAGTTGTGTAGGGCTATATCTGGATATAGAGACCTATCAACCTTGCGTGACTAATCCAGAGTTGGGACCAGGGCTGGAATAGCCACTGTGGCCACACATTCTGCACCCTCTTTGGTCAGCTGAGTCTTTGACAGGAAGCTACGTAAGGGGCAGAGAGACACCTTAGACCAGTCTGTCTGGTGTCTGATGTTTCTGTAGAGCCAAGCATGGATCTCACTCCTGTGTTTGCCAGAATCCAGAGATAAGAGGAAGACAGTCTTGAAGGTTAAGTGCCTCAAAGAGGAATCCTTAACAGGTTTAAAGGCAGCCTTTGTCAGCTGGTGAAGTACCAGAGAAATGTCCCATGAGGTGATATCTCTGAAACCCTTATGGGGTGTTCCAGTAGAGCTGTCTTGTAGGTAGCTCTAGGATTTTTCAATGGTCGGGAGCACTGTTTACAGAGTCGGTAAGGATCGGTTGTAGTTTCCCAGTTTGCTGCAGTGGATCAGCAAAATATCAAACATGTTTGATATTTCCATAACCATCCCTGACTCTGTATCCAGACCTTGGCTCAGCCCACCTGGTAACACCTGTCGTGGGTCTCTACGGCTTGTTGGACATACTTCCCGTCTTGTCCCATACTGTAACTGTCTTGTCTGGAAGCACTTGCCCGCCTGTCATACCAGGACACCACTTCCTGACAAGCCATTGACATAAACCGCTGTACTAGAAAGGAAACCGGTCTGTTGTAAACATTACTGACCTGACTTGGTCACTTCCTGTCAAGACAGGAAGTATCTAAATCTTTCACCATAGAGTCAATACCATCTCACCTGGATAAGCCGGGAACACATCATGACAAGCCGTAAACCGACAAGGCAGTTACAGCAACAGACAAGCAGTGTTAGATACAAGTTGGGCTGACCTGTTGATAGGCTTTTGTTTTTGAAAAATGCTGTTTTTTTAAAAGAATGATGGGTCCTAAAAAGGGCATAAGAGTGAGGAACAACAAAGTCCCCACAAACACACCTATAGAGTTTGAGTTTGGGGATACAGCTACTTGCATACAGAGGAGGAGGGAGTAGGGGAAACAGAAACAACACAGTGATAACAGAGAGAGGGCAGAATCCAGGATGGAGGAAACAACACACTCAGCAGAGAAGAGCATGGCCCCAAATTGGACAAGGACATGGAGTGACACAGAAATGGATACAGAGGATGGAGGACAGGCAGGCACATCTCAATTGCAATCCAGGTGCAAGAAGGGACGCATGATAAACATTTACTTAACAGAATCAGCTGAGCACTTTAAGGACAAGGTCACTAAGGAATGCCTTTTGGAGAGTTTCGCCAACAGCCGCAAGCTGTCTGTCAAGTGTACAAGACCTGATACAAATCCCAAAGGACTCAATACAGAAAACTCACCCAGTACAAGCCTGGCCAGGCTCAAACGAAATGACAGAGAGACAGAACTGGATTCAGAACAAATTTAACTTCTTGTAGATACACATCAGATGCAAGGGACTCACCAACTCTTCAGACTTCAAGTCCCCGACCTCAGGAGCCAGTGCATCCATTGCCACAGTATACAACATCTACACAGGTTCAAGCGACATGGATAGTATAAAGATAAGCCTACAATCAGACGCCACAATATAGCCTTCAGTTACAAGCCCCAGTGTAGTTTCCTTGCATTCAAAAGTAGACAAGCAGGTCATGAACCAGTTTGCACAGATGTACTTTGAATGATAAGAATCTTTGACATTTTGGGTAATGATTTTGACCGTTGGATCCAACCTTTTCATGTTTTGAACTGTGTTGAAATTTGGAAGCTCTCTAAAGATTTTGATATTAAAGAAACAGGGTGGTATGGCACAGGTCTGTCCACTCAAAATTCGTCATATCCAGTATATGGAAGAGACCTGTACTTAAATAAATCTCACATCTGGGTGATATGGCACAGAACTGTGCATTCTAATTTCGTCATATCCAGTGTATGGAAGAGGTCTGTACTTAAATAAATCTCAGATCTGGGATGTATGGCACAGGTCTGTGTACTCAAAATTCGTCATATCCAGTATATGGAAGATGCCTGTACGTAAATAAATCTCACATCTGGGTGGTATGGCACAGGTCTGTGCACTCTAATTTGGCCATATCCAGTATATGGAAGTGGTCTGTACTTACATAAATCTCAGATCTAGGTGGTATGGCACAGGTCTGTGGACTGAAAATTTGTCATATCCAGTATATGGAAGATGCCTGTACTTAAATAAATCTCACATATGGGTGATATGGCACAGGTCTGTGCACTCTAATTTCGTCATATCCAGTATATGGAAGAGGTCTGTACTTAAATAAATCTCAGATCTGGGTGATAGGGCACAGGTCTGTGCACTCAAAATTCGTCATATCCAGTATATGGAAGATGCCTGTACTTAAATAAATCTCACATCTCGGTGATATTGCACAGGTCTGTGCACTATAATTTCGTCATATCCAGTACATGGAAGAGGTCTGTACTTAATTACATCTGCGATCTGGGTTATATGGCACAGGTCTGTGGGCTGAAAATTCGTCATATCCAGTATATGGAAGATGCCTGTACTTAAATAAATCTCACATCTCGGTGATATGGCACAGGTGTGTGCACTCTAATTTCGTCATATCCAGTATATGGAAGAGGTCTGTACTTAAATAAATCTCAGATCTGGGATGTATGGCACAGGTCTATGGACTCAAAATTTGTCATATCCAGTATATGGAGGAGTTGTGTACTAACATAAATCTCAAATCAGGTTTATATGGCACAGGTCTTTGGACTCAAAATTCGTCATATCCAGTATATAGAAGAGGCCAGTACTTAAAAAAATCTCACACCTGGGTGATATGGCACAGGTCTGTGCACTCGAATTTAGTCATATTTAGTATATGGAAGAGGGCTGTACTTAAATAAATCTCAGAGCTGGGTTATATGGCACAGGTCTGTGGCCTCAAAATTCATCATATCCAGTATATGCAAGATACCTGTACTTAAATAAATCTCACATCTGGGTGGTATGACACAGGTCTGGGTACTCTAATTCCGTCATATCCAGTATATGGAAGAGGTCTGTACTTAAATAAATCTCACATCTGGGTGGTATGACACAGGTATCGGTTCTCTAATTCCGTCATATCCAGTATATGGAAGAGGTCTGTACTTAAATAAATCTCAGATCTGGGATGTATGGCACAGCTCTGTGGACTCAAAATTCGTCATATCCAGTGTATGGAAGAGGTCTGTACTTACATAAATCTCAGATCTGGGTGGTATGGTTCAGGTCTGTGCACTCTAATTTCGTCATATCCAGTATATGGAAGAGGTCTGTACTTAAATATCAGATCTGGGATGTATGGCACGGGTCTGTGCACTCAAAATTCGTCTTATCCAGTAGATGGAAGAGGTCTGTACTTAAATAAATCTCAGATCTGAGATGTATGGCACAGCTCTGTGGACTCAAAATTCATCATATCCAGTATATGGAAGAGGCCTGTACTTACATAAATCTGAGATCTGGGTGGTATGGCACAGGTCTGGGGACTCTAAATTCGTCATGTTCAGTACATGAAAGATGCGTGTACTTAAATAAATCTCACATCTGGGTGGTATGGCACAGGTGTGTGGACTATAATTTCGTCATTTCCAGTACATGGAATAGGTCTGTACTTAAATCTCAGATTTGGGATGTATGGCACAGGTCTCTGCACTCAAAATTCGTCATATCCAGTAGATGGAAGAGGTCTGTACGTAAATAAATCTCAGGTTTAGGTTATATGACACAGGTCTGTGGACTCAAAATTTGTCATATCCAGTATATGGAAGAGTTGTGTACTAACATAAATCTCAGATCAGGGTTATATGGCACAGCTCTTTTCACTCAAAATTCATCATATCCAGTATATGGAAGATGCCTGTTCTTAAATAAATCTCACACATCGGTGATATGGCACAGGTCTGTGCACTCGAATTTAGTCATATTTAGTATATGGAAGAGGGCTGTACTTAAATAAATCTCAGAGCTGGGTTATATGGCACAGGTCTGTGGCCTCAAAATTCATCATATCCAGTATATGCAAGATACCTGTACTTAAATAAATCTCACATCTGGGTGGTATGAAACAGGTCTGGGTACTCTAATTCCATCATATCCAGTATATGGAAGAGGTCTGTACTTAAATAAATCTCACATCTGGGTGGTATGACACAGGTCTCGGTACTCTAATTCCGTCATATCCAGTATATGAAAGAGGTCTGTACATAAATAAATCTCAGATCTGGGATGTATGGCACAGCTCTGTGGACTCAAAATTCGTCATATCCAGTATATGGAAGAGGTCTGTACTTACATAAATCTCAGATCTGGGTGGTATAGTACAGGTCTGTGCACTCTAATTTCGTCATATCCAGTATATGGAAGAGGTCTGTACTTAAATCTCAGATTTGGGATGTATGGCATGGGTCTGTGCACTCAAAATTCGTCATATCCAGTAGATGGAAGAGGTCTGTACTTAAATAAATCTCACATCTGGGTGGTATGGCACAGGTCTGTGCACGCTAATTTCGTCATATCCAGCATATGGAAGAGGGCTTTACTTAAAAAAATCTCAGATCTGGGATGTATGGCACAGGTCTGTGCACTCTAATTTCGTCATATCCACTATATGGAAGAGGTCTGTACTAAAAAAAATCTCAGATCTGGGTTATATGGCACCGGTCTACGCACTCAAAATTCGTCATATCCAGTAGATGGAAGATGCCTGTACTTAAATAAATCTCACATCTGGGTGATATGGCACAGGTCTGTGAGTATAATTTCGTCATATCTAGTATATGGAAGAGGTCTGTACTTAAAAAAATCTCAGATCTGGGATGTATGGCACAGGTCTGTGGACTCAAAATTTGTCATATCCAGTATATGAAAGAGGTCTGTACTTAAATAAATCTCACATCTGGGTTATGTGGCACTGGTCTGTACACTCTAATTTCGTCATGTCCAGTACATGAAAGATGCCTGCACTTAAATAAATCTCACACCTGGGTGATATGGCACAGGTCTGTGCACTCTAATTTCGTCATATCCAGTATATGGAATAGGTCTGTACTTAAATAAATCTCAGATCTGGGATGTATGGCACAGCTCTGTGGACTCAAAATTCATCATATCCCGTATATGGAAGAGGCCTGTACTTACATAAATCTCAGATCTGGGTGGTATGGCACAGGTCTGGGGACTCTAAATTCGTCATGTCCAGTACATGAAAGATGCGTGTACTTAAATTAATCTCAGATCTATGTGGTATGGCACAGGTCTGTGGACTATAATTTCGTCGTTTCCAGTACATGGAATAGATCTGTACTTAAATCTCAGACCTGGGATGTATGGCACAGGTCTCTGCACTCAAAATTCGTCATATCCAGTAGATGGAAGAGGTCTGTACGTAAATAAATCTCAGGTTTGGGTTATATGACACAGGTCTGTGGACTCAAAATTCGTGATATCCAGTATATGGAAGATGCCTGTACTTAAATAAATCTCACATCTGGGTGATATGGCACAGGTCTGTGCACTCTAATTTCGTCATATCCAGTATATGGAAGAGGTCTATACTTAAATAAATCTCAGATCTGGGATGTATGGCACAGGTCTGTGGACTCAAAATTCGTCATATCCAGTATATGGAAGAGGTCTGTACTTACATAAATCTCAGATCTGGGTGGTATGGTTCAGGTCTGTGCACTCTAATTTCGTCATATCCAGTATATGGAAGAGGTCTGTACTTAAATATCAGATCTGGGATGTATGGCACGGGTCTGTGCACTCAAAATTCGTCATATCCAGTAGATGGAAGAGGTCTGTACTTAAATAAATCTCAGATCTGAGATGTATGGCACAGCTCTGTGGACTCAAAATTCATCATATCCAGTATATGGAAGAGGCCTGTACTTACATAAATCTGAGATCTGGGTGGTATGGCACAGGTCTGGGGACTCTAAATTCGTCATGTTCAGTACATGAAAGATGCGTGTACTTAAATAAATCTCACATCTGGGTGGTATGGCACAGGTCTGTGGACTATAATTTCGTCATTTCCAGTACATGGAATAGGTCTGTACTTAAATCTCAGATTTGGGATGTATGGCACAGGTCTCTGCACTCAAAATTCGTCATATCCAGTAGATGGAAGAGGTCTGTACGTAAATAAATCTCAGGGTTAGGTTATATGACACAGGTCTGTGGACTCAAAATTCGTCATATCCAGTATATGGAAGATGCCTGTACTTAAATAAATCTCAGATGTGGGTGATATGGCACAGGTCTGTGCACTCAAAATTCGTCATATCCAGTAGAAGGAAGAGGTCTGTACTTAAATAAATCTCAGATGTGGGTGATATGGCACAGGTCTGTGCACTCTAAATTGGTTATATCCAGTATATGGAAGAGGTCTCTACTTAAATCTCAGATCTGGGATGTATGGCACAGGTCTGTGCACTCAAAATTCGTCATATCCAGTAGATGGAAGAGATCTGTACTTAAATAAATTTCAGGTTTGGGTTATATGGCACAGGTCTGTGGACTCAAAATTCGTCATATCCAGTATATGGAAGATGCCTGTACTTAAATTAATCTCACATCTGGGTGATATGGGACAGGTCTGTGCACTCTAACTTTGTCATATCCAGTATATGGAAGAGGTCTGTACTTAAAAAAATCTCAGATCTGGGATGTATGGCACAGGTCTGTGGACTCAAAATTCGTCATATCCAGTATATGGAAGAGGTCTGTACTTACATAAATCTCAGATCTGGGTGGTATGGTACAGGTCTGTGCACTCTAATTTCGTCATATCCAGTATATGGAAGAGGTCTGTACTTACATCAATCTCAGATCTGGGTGGTATGGTACAGGTCTGTGCACTCTAATTTCGTCATATCCAGTATATGGAAGAGATTTGTACTTAAATAAATCTCAGATCTGGGATGTATGGCACAGGTCTGTGCACTCAAAATTCCTCATATCCAGTAGATGGAAGAGATCTGTACTTAAATAAATCTCACATCTGGGTGATATGGGACAGGTCTGTGCACTCTAATTTGGTTATATCCAATATATGGAAGAGGTCTGTACTTAAATCTCAGATCTGGGATGTATAGCACAGGTCTGTGCACTCAAAATTCGTCATATCGAGTATATGGAAGAGATCTGTACTTAAATAAATCTCAGGTTTGGGTTATATGGCACAGGTCTGTGGACTCAAAATTCGTCATATCCAGTATATGGAAGATGCCTGTACGTAAATAAATCTCACATCTGGGTGATATGACACAGGTCTGTGCACTCTAATTTCGTCATAAATCTCAGGTTTGGGTTATGTCGCACAGGTCTGTGGTCTCAAAATTCGTCATATCCAGTATATGGAAGAGGCCTGTACTTAAATAAATCTCAGATCTTGGATGTATGGCACAGGTCTGTGGACTCAAAATTTTTCATATCCAGTATATGGAAGAGTTGTGTACTAACATAAATCTCAGATCAGGGTTATATGTCACAGCTCTTTTCACTCAAAATTCGTCGTATCCAGTATATGGAAGGTGGCTGTACTTAAATAAATCTCACACCTGGGTGATATGGCACAGGTCTGTGCACTCGAATTTAGTTATTTTTAGGATATGGAACAGGTCTGTACTTAAATAGATCTCAGAGCTGGGTTATATGGCACAGGTCTGTGGACACAAAATTCATCATGTCCAGTATGTAGAAGATACCTGTACTTAAATAAATCTCACATCTGGGTGATATGACACAGGTCTGTGTACTCTATTTCCGTCATATACAGTATATGGAAGAGGTCTGTACTTAAATAAACTCAGATGTGGGATGTATCTCACAGCTCTGTGGAGTCTATGGACTCAAAATTTGTCATATCCAGTATATGTAGGAGTTGTGAAACTTTGACTAAATTAGAGTGCAGAGACCTGTGCCATACCATACCACCCAGATGTGAGATTTTTTAAGTACACGCATCTTTCATGTACTGGATATGACGACTTTTGAGTCTCCAGATCTGTGCCATACCACCCAGATCTGAGATTTATGTAAGTACAGTCCTCTTCCATATACTGGATATGATGAATTTTGAGTCCACAGAGCTGTGCCATACATCCCAGATCTGAGATTTATTTAAGTACAGACCTATTCCATAAACTGGATATGACGAAATTAGAGTGCACAGACCTGTGCCATATCACCCAGATGTGAGATTTATTTAAGTACAGGTATCTTGCATATATTGGATATGACGAATTTTGAGTCCATAGACCTGTGCCATATAACCCAGCTCTGAGATCTATTTAAGTACAGACTTCTTCCATATACTGGATATGACGAAATTAGAGTGCACAGACCTGTGCCATGTCACTCAGATGTGAGATTTATTAAAGTACAGGTATTTTCCATATACTGGTTATGATGAATTTTGAGTCCGCAGACCTGTGCCATATAACCCAGATATGAGATTTATTTAAGTACAGACCTCTTCCATATACTGGATATAACGAATTTAGAGTGCACAGACCTGTGCCGTATCACCCAGATGTGAGATTTATTAAAGTACAGGCATCTTCCATATACTCGATATGACGAATTTTGAGTCCACAGACCTGTACTACATAACCCTGTTCTAAGATTAAATTAAGTACAGACCTCTTCCATATACTGGATATGAGAAATTTTGATTTCACAGACCTGTGCCGTATCACCCAGATGTGAGATTTATTAAAGTACAGGCATCTTCCATATACTCGATATGACGAATTTTGAGTCCACAGACCTGTATTACATAACCCTGTTCTAAGATTAAATTAAGTACAGACCTCTTCCATATACTGGATATGAGAAATTTTGATTTCACAGACCTGTGCCGTATCACCCAGATGTGAGATTTATTAAAGTACAGGCATCTTCCATATACTCGATATGACGAATTTTGAGTCCACAGACCTGTATTACATAACCCTGTTCTAAGATTAAATTAAGTACAGACCTCTTCCATATACTGGATATGAGAAATTTTGATTTCACAGACCTGTGCCGTATCACCCAGATGTGAGATTTATTTAAGTACAGGCATCTTCCATATACTTGATATGACGAATTTTGAGTCCACAGACCTGTGCAATATAACCCAGTTCTGAGATTTAATTAAGTACAGACCTCTTCCATATACTGGATATGATGAAATTAGAGTCACAGACCTGTGCCATATCACCCAGATGTGAGATTTATTTAAGTACAGGCATCTTCCATATACTGGATATGACGAATTTTGAGTCCACAGACCTGTGCAATATAACCCAGATCTGAGATTTATTTAAGTACAGACCTCTTCCATGTACTGGATATGACGAAATTAGAGTGCACACACCTGTGCTATATCACCCAGATCTGAGATTTATTTAAGTACAGACCTCTTTCATGTAATGGATATGAGAAATTTTGAGTCCACAGATCTGTGCCATACATCCCAGATCTGAGATTTATTTAAGTACAGACCTCTTCCATATACTGGATATGACAAAATTAGAGTGCAGAGGGTGCACATGTCTTTGCACTATAATTTCGTTATATCCAGTATATTGAAGAGGTCTGTACTTAAATCTCAGATCTGGGATGTATGGCACAGGCCTGTGGACTCAAAATTCGTCTTATCCAGTAGATGGAACAGGTCTGTACTTAAATAAATCTCAGATCTGGGTGGTATGGTACAGGTCTGTGCACTCTAATTTCGTCATATCCAGTATATGGAAGAGGTCTGTGCTTAAATCTCAGATCTGGGATGTATGGCACAGGTCTGTACACTCAAAATTCGTCATATCCAGTAGATGGAAGAGTCTGTACTTAAATAAATCTCACACCTGGATGATATGGCACAGGTCTGTGCACTCGAATTTAGTTATTTTTAGTATATGGAACAGGTCTGTACTTAAATAAATCTCAGAGCTGAGTTATATGGCACAGGTCTGTGGACACAAAATTCATCATGTCCAGTATATAGAAGATACCTGTACTTAAATAAATCTCACATCTGGGTGATATGACACAGGTCTGTGTACTCTATTTCCGTCATATCCAGTATATGGAAGAGGTCTGTACTTAAATAAACTCAGATGTGGGATGTATCTCACAGCTCTGTGGAGTCAAAATTCGTCATATCCAGTATATGAAAGAGGTCTGTACTTACATAAATCTCAGATCTGGGGGATAGGGCACAGGTCTGTGCACTCAAAATTCGTCATATCCAGTATATGGAAGATGCCTTTACTTAAAAAAATCTCACATCTGGGTGATATTGCACAGGTCTGTGCACTATAATTTCGTCATATCCAGTACATGGAAGAGGTCTGTACTTAATTACATCTGAGATCTGGGTTATATGGCACAGGTCTGTGGGCTGAAAATTCGTCATATCCAGTATATGGAAGATGCCTGTACTTAAATAAATCTCACATCTCGGTGATATGGCACAGGTGTGTGCACTCTAATTTCGTCATATCCAGTATATGGAAGAGGTCTGTACTTAAATAAATCTCAGATCTGGGATGTATGGCACAGGTCTATGGACTCAAAATTTGTCATATCCAGTATATGGAGGAGTTGTGTACTAACATAAATATCAAATCAGGTTTATATGGCACAGATCTTTGGACTCAAAATTCGTCATATGCAGTATATGGAAGAGGCCAGTACTTAAAAAAATCTCACACCTGGCTGATATGGTACAGGTCTGTGCACTATAATTTAGTCATATCCAGTATATGGAAGAGGTCTGTACTTACCTAAATCTCAGATCTCGGTGGTATGGCACAGGTCTGGAGACTCTAATTTCGTCATATCCAGTACACGGAAGAGGCGTGTACTTAAATAAATCTCACATCTGTGTGGTATGGCACAGGTCTGTCCACGCTAATTTCGTCATATCCAGTATATGGAAGAGGTCTGTACTAAAAAAATCTCAGATCTGGGATGTATGTCACAGGTCTGTGGACTCAAAATTTGTCATATCCAGTATATGAAAGAGATCTGTACTTAAATAAATCTCAGATCTGGGTGATATAGCACAGGTGTGTGCACTCTAATTTCGTCATATCCAGTATATGGAAGAGGTCTGTACTTAAATAAATCTCAGATCTGGGTTATATTGCACAGGTCTGTGGACTCTAAATTCGTCATATCCAGTATATGGAAGATGCCTGTACTTTAATAAATCTCACATCTGGGTGATACGGCACAGGTCTGTGCACTCTAATTTCGTTATATCCAGTATATGGAAGAGTTCTGTACTTAAATAAATCTCATATCTGGGTTATATGGCACAGGTCTGTGGACTCAAAATTCATCATAACCAGTATATGGAAAATATCTGTACTTTAATAAATCTCACATCTGAGTAGATCTGGAGACTCAAAATTCGTCATATCCAGTACATGAAAGATGCGTGTACTTAAAAAATCTCACATCTGGGTGGTATGGTATGGCACAGGTCTCTGCACTCTAATTTAGTCAAAGTTTCACAACTCCTCCATATACTGGATATGACAAATTTTGAGTCCATAGACCTGTGCCATACATCCCAGATCTGAGAATTATTTAAGTACAGACCTCTTCCATATACTGGATATGACAAACTTAGAGTGCAGAAAGTGCACAGGTCTTTGCACTATAATTTCGTCATATCCAGTATATTGAAGAGGTCTGTACTTAAATCTCAGATCTGGGATGTATGGCACAGGTCTGTGCACTCAAAATTCGTCATATCCAGTAGATGGAACAGGTCTGTACTTAAATAAATCTCAGATCTGGGTGGTATGGTACAGGTCTGTGCACTCTAATTTCGTCATATCCAGTATATGGAAGAGGTCTGTACTTAAATCTCAGATCTGGGATGTATGGCACAGGTCTGTGCACTCAAAATTCGTCATATCCAGAAGATGGAAGAGTCTGTACTTAAATAAATCTCACACCTGGGTGATATGGCACAGGTCTGTGCACTCAAATTTAGTTATTTTTAGTATATGGAACAGGTCTGTACTTAAATAAATCTCAGAGCTGGGTTATATGGCACAGGTCTGTGGACACAAAATTCATCATGTCCAGTATATAGAAGATACCTGTACTTAAATAAATCTCACATCTGGGTGATATGACACAGGTCTGTGTACTCTATTTCCGTCATATCCAGTATATGGAAGAGATCTGTACTTAAATAAACTCAGATGTGGGATGTATCTCACAGCTCTGTGGAGTCAAAATTCGTCATATCCAGTATATGAAAGAGGTCTGTACTTACATAAATCTCAGATCTGAGTGATAGGGCACAGGTCTGTGCACTCAAAATTCGTCATATCCAGTATATGGAAGATACCTTTACTTAAATAAATCTCACATCTGGGTGATATTGCACAGGTCTGTGCACTATAATTTCGTCATATCCAGTACATGGAAGAGGTCTGTACTTAATTACATCTGAGATCTGGGTTATATGGCACAGGTCTGTGGGCTGAAAATTCGTCATATCCAGTAGATGGAAGATGCCTGTACTTAAATAAATCTCACATCTCGGTGATATGGCACAGGTGTGTGCACTCTAATTTCGTCATATCCAGTATATGGAAGAGATTTGTACTTAAATAAATCTCAGATCTGGGATGTATGGCACAGGTCTATGGACTCAAAATTTGTCATATCCAGTATATGGAGGAATTGTGTACTAACATAAATCTCAAATCAGGTTTATATGGCACAGATCTTTGGACTCAAAATTCGTCATATCCAGTATATGGAAGAGGCCAGTACTTAAAAAAATCTCACACCTGGGTGATATGGTACAGGTCTCTGCACTATAATTTAGTCATATCCAGTATATGGAAGAGGTCTGTACTTACCTAAATCTCAGATCTCGGTGGTATGGCACAGGTCTGGGGACTCTAATTTCGTCATATCCAGTACACGGAAGAGGCGTGTACTTAAATAAATCTCACATCTGTGTGGTATAGCACAGGTGTGTGCACTCTAATTTCGTCATATCCAGTATATGGAAGAGGTCTGTACTTAATTAAATCTCAGATCTGGGTTATATTGCACAGGTCTGTGGACTCAAAATTCGTCATATCCAGTATATGGAAGATGCCTGTACTTAAATAAATCTCACATCTGGGTGATATGGCACAGGTCTGTGACTCTAATTTCATCATATCCAGTATATGGAAGAGGTCTGTACTTAATTAAATCTCAGAACTGGGTTATATTGCACAGGTCTGTGGACTCAAAATTCGTCATATCCAGTATATGGAGGATGCCTGTACTTAAATAAATCTCACATCTGGGTGATACGGCACGGGTCTGTGAAATCAAAATTTCTCATATCCAGTATATGGAAGAGGTCTGTACTTAATTAAATCTCAGAACTGGGTTATGTGGCACAGGTCTGTGGACTCAAAATTCGTCATATCCAGTATATGGAAGATGCCTGTACTTTAATAAATCTCACATCTGGGTGATACGGCACAGGTCTGTGCACTCTAATTTCGTTATATCCAGTATATGGAAGAGGTCTTTACTTAAATAAATCTCAGAGCTGGGTTATATGGCACAGGTCTATGGACTCCAAATTCGTCATATCCAATATATGCAAGATACCTGTACTTAAATAAATCTCACATCTGGGTGATATGGCACAGGTCTGTGCACTCTAATTTCGTCATATCCAGTTCATGGAATAGGTCTGTACTTAAATAAATCTCAGATCTGGGATGTATGGCACAGCTCTGTGGACTCAAAATTCATCGTATCCAGTATATGGAAGAGGACTGTACTTACATAAATCTCAGATCTGGGTGGTATGGCACAGATCTGGAGACTCAAAATTCGTCATATCCAGTACATGAAAGATGCGTGTACTTAAAAAATCTCACATCTGGGTGATATGGTATGGCACAGGTCTCTATGACAAAATTAGAGTGAAGAAAGTGCACAGGTCTTTGCACTATAATTTCGTCATATCCAGTATATTGAAGAGGTCTGTACTTAAATCTCCGATCTGGGATGTATGGCACAGGTCTGTGCACTCAAAATTCGTCATATCCAGTAGATGGAACAGGTCTGTACTTAAATAAATCTCAGATCTGGGTGGTATGGTACAGGTCTGTGCACTCTAATTTCGTCATATCCAGTATATGGAAGAGGTCTGTACTTAAATAAATCTCAGAACTGGGTTATGTGGCATAGGTCTGTGGACTCAAAATTCGTCATATCCAGTATATGGAAGATGCCTGTACTTTAATAAATCTCACATCTGGGTGATACGGCACAGGTCTGTGCACTCTAATTTCGTTATATCCAGTATATGGAAGAGGTCTTTACTTAAATAAATCTCAGATCTGGGTTATGTGGCACAGGTCTGTGGAGTCAAAATTCGTCATATCCAGTATATGGAAGAGGTCTGTACTTAAAAAAATCTCAGATCTTGGTTATATGGCACACGTCTGTGCACTCAAAATTCGACATATCCAGTATATGGAAGATACCTGTACTTAAATAAATTTCACATCTGGGTGATATGGCACAGGTCTGTGCACTCTAATTTAGTCATATCCAGTATATGGAATAGGTCTGTACATACATAAATCTCAGATCTGGGCGGTATTGCACAGGTCTGTGCACTGTAAATTCGTCATATCCAGTACATGGAAGAGGCCTGTACTTAAATAAATCTCACATCTTTGTGATATGGTACAAGGTCTGTGCACTATAATTTCGTCATATCCAGTATATGGAAGAGGTCTGTACTTAAATAAATCTCAGATCTGGGTTATATGGCATAGGTCTGTGCACTCTAATTTTGTCATATCCCGTATATGGAAGAGGTCTGCACTTAAATAAATCTCAGATCTTGGTTATATGGCACAGGTTTGTGCACTCAAAATTCGTCATATCCATATATGGAAGAGGCCTGTATTTAAATAAATCTCACATCTGGGTGATATTGCACAGGTCTGTGCACTCTAATTTCGTCATATCCAGTATATGGAAGATGCCTGTACTTAAATCTCAGATCTGGGATGTATGGCACGGGTCTGTGTACTGAAACTTCGTCATATCCAGTAGATGGAAGAGGTCTGTACTTAAAGAAATCTCACATCTGTGTGATATGGCACAGGTCTGTGCACTCTAATTTCGTCATATCCAGTATATGGAAGAGGTCTGTACTTAAATCTCAGATCTGGGATGTATGGCACAGGTCTGTGCACTCAAAATTCGTCATATCCAGTAGATGGAGGGGGTCTGTACTTAAATAAATCTCAGGTTTGGGTTATATGACACGGGTCTGTAGACTCAAAATTCGTCATATCCAGTATATGGAAGATGCCTGTACTTAAATAAATCTCACATCTGGGTGATATGGCACAGGTCTGTGCACTCTAATTTCGTCATATCCAGTATATGGAAGAGGTCTGTACTTAAATAAATCTCACATCTGGGATGTATGGTACAGCTCTGTGGACTCTAAATTCATCATATCCAGTATATGGAAAAGGTCTGTACTTACACAAATCTCAGATCTGGCTGGTATGGCACAGGTCTGGAGACTCAAAATTCGTCATATCCAGTACATGGAAGATGCGTGTACTTAAATAAATCTCACATCTGGGTGGTATGGCACAGGTCTGTGCACTATAATTTCATCATATCCAGTATATGGAAGAGGTCTATACTTAAATCTCAGATCTGGGATGTATGGCAAGGGTGTGTGCACTCAAAATTCACATATCCAGTAGATGGAAGAGGTCTGTACTTAAAAAAATCTCAGATCTGGGTGATATGGTACAGGTCTGTGCACTCTAATTTCCTCATATCCAGTATATGGAAGAGGTCTGTACTTAAATAAATCTCAGGTTTGGGTTATATCGCATAGGTCTGTGGAATCAATATTCATCATATCCAGATGGAAGAGTTCTTTACTTCAATAAATCTCAGATCTGAGATGTATGGCACAGCTCTGTAGACTCAAAATTCGTCATATCCAGTATATGGAAGAGGTCTGTACTTAAATAAATCTCATATGTGGTTGATATGGCACAGGTCTGTGCACTCTAATTTCGTTGTATCCAGTATATGGAAGAGGTCTGTACTTAAATCTCAGATCTGGGATGTATGGCACAGGTCTGTGCACTCAAAATTCGTCATATCCAGTAAGTGGAAAAGATCTGTATTTAAATAAATCCCAGGTTTGGGTTATATGGCACAGGTCGGTGGACTCAAAATTCCTCATATCCAGTATATTGAAGATGCCTGTACTTAAATAAATCTCACATCTGGGTGATATGGCACAGGTCTGTGCACTCTAATTTTATCATATCCAGTATATGGAAGAGGTCTGTTCTTAAATAAATCTCACACCTAGGTGATATGGCACAGGTCTGTGCACTCTAATTTAGTCATATTTAGTATATGGAAGAGGTCTGTACTAACATAAATCTCAGATCAAGGTTATATGGCACAGGTCATTGGATTCAAAATTCGTCATATCCAGTATATGGAAGATGCCTGCACTTAAATAAATCTCACACCTAGGTGATATGGCACAGGTCTGTGCACTCTAATTTAGTCATATTTAGTATATGGAAAAGGTCTGTACTGAAATAAATCTCAGAGCTTGGTTATATGGCACAGGTCTGTGGACTCAAAATTCATCATATCCAGTATATGGAAGAGGTCTGTACTTAAATCTGAGATCTGGGATGTATGGCACAGGTCTGTGCACTCAAAATTCGTCATATCCAGTAGATGGAGGGGGTCTGTACTTAAATAAATCTCAGGTTTGGGTTATATGACACGGGTCTGTAGACTCAAAATTCGTCATATCCAGTATATGGAAGATGCCTGTACTTAAATAAATCTCACATCTGGGTGATATGGCACAGGTCTGTGCACTCTAATTTCGTCATATCCAGTATATGGAAGAGGTCTGTACTTAAATAAATCTCACATCTGGGATGTATGGTACAGCTCTGTGGACTCTAAATTCATCATATCCAGTATATGGAAAAGGTCTGTACTTACACAAATCTCAGATCTGGCTGGTATGGCACAGGTCTGGAGACTCAAAATTCGTCATATCCAGTACATGGAAGATGCGTGTACTTAAATAAATCTCACATCTGGGTGGTATGGCACAGGTCTGTGCACTATAATTTCATCATATCCAGTATATGGAAGAGGTCTATACTTAAATCTCAGATCTGGGATGTATGGCAAGGGTGTGTGCACTCAAAATTCACATATCCAGTAGATGGAAGAGGTCTGTACTTAAAAAAATCTCAGATCTGGGTGATATGGTACAGGTCTGTGCACTCTAATTTCCTCATATCCAGTATATGGAAGAGGTCTGTACTTAAATAAATCTCAGGTTTGGGTTATATCGCATAGGTCTGTGGAATCAATATTCATCATATCCAGATGGAAGAGTTCTTTACTTCAATAAATCTCAGATCTGAGATGTATGGCACAGCTCTGTAGACTCAAAATTCGTCATATCCAGTATATGGAAGAGGTCTGTACTTAAATAAATCTCATATGTGGTTGATATGGCACAGGTCTGTGCACTCTAATTTCGTTGTATCCAGTATATGGAAGAGGTCTGTACTTAAATCTCAGATCTGGGATGTATGGCACAGGTCTGTGCACTCAAAATTCGTCATATCCAGTAAGTGGAAAAGATCTGTATTTAAATAAATCCCAGGTTTGGGTTATATGGCACAGGTCGGTGGACTCAAAATTCCTCATATCCAGTATATTGAAGATGCCTGTACTTAAATAAATCTCACATCTGGGTGATATGGCACAGGTCTGTGCACTCTAATTTTATCATATCCAGTATATGGAAGAGGTCTGTTCTTAAATAAATCTCACACCTAGGTGATATGGCACAGGTCTGTGCACTCTAATTTAGTCATATTTAGTATATGGAAGAGGTCTGTACTAACATAAATCTCAGATCAAGGTTATATGGCACAGGTCATTGGATTCAAAATTCGTCATATCCAGTATATGGAAGATGCCTGCACTTAAATAAATCTCACACCTAGGTGATATGGCACAGGTCTGTGCACTCTAATTTAGTCATATTTAGTATATGGAAAAGGTCTGTACTGAAATAAATCTCAGAGCTTGGTTATATGGCACAGGTCTGTGGACTCAAAATTCATCATATCCAGTATATGGAAGATACCTGTACTTAAATAAATCTCACATCTGGGTGGCATGACACAGGTCTTTGTACTCTAATTCCGTCATATCCAGTACATGGATAAATAAATCTCAGATCTGGGATTTATGGCACAGCTCTGTGGACTCAAAATTCGTTATATCCAGTATATGGAAGATGTCTGTACTTAAATAAATCTCACATCTGGGTGATATGGCACAGGTCTGTGACACTAATTTCATCATATCCAGTATATGGAAGAGGTCTGTACTTAAATAAATCTCAGATTTGGGTTATATGGCACAGGTCTGTGGACTCAAAATTCATCCAGTCCCCATCCCCAACCCAAGATAGACGACATTGAGGGTACATTGATTTTATTATACAATAGTTATAATACTAAAATTATTATAACGATACAATATATATGTGTATGTATGTAAATATATGTATATACATATGACTAAGCTACAGTTATATATACACAACTCGTTATCATTACTTTACATGCTAATGACTAATATAAGCAGCTGTTCATGACTAGTTAATGTCCATTTAATGTCCAAAAATGGAACAGCATAACCACATTACTACTAAAAATTACCAGGTTATAAAAAAATGACGTATTAAAAATTTGTTACAACAGTAAAGATTAAACATTACATGCCTGTTGCCCAAACGGCAAGCGGCCAGCGTACTTACTGTACATCAAGTTAAAGTTGATACATGTTACAAAGTTGTGTGATTACTAAGATTACTAAGACCCATGTTGATACACATTAGTAATTAACTTTTTCACCATAACGACTAACCGACCTACATGCACTTGTTCATGACACATTATAATAACATTATGACCCAACCCTCAGCCTCCCTCCTCAATTCAACCCACCAGCCGGTACACATTCAAACTGTCTATGATTAACCTGCCCACGTCTATGTACAACCCCAGTAGCATCCTAAAGTTAACAGACACCTACTACGAGTCTGGAAACCACTGGCTCACCAACATCAATATACTGACATGCAATCGCCCATATTTGTGTATTTACAAAAATTGCAACCACTAGTTATTGAGTGACGGGAAGGGAGGGTGGGAGTTTCAAAACACTTGTTTACTGTTCAAAATTCAAATTCACACTGACTCCTAGGAACAAGGGGTTCACGACCTTTCCACACCAATATAATAATTATGTCAGGTCATTGTCATGGAGATTATGCACAACATTTACTTGTACTTTTTAGTCTGGTACCCTCACTATTTCAGGTTGAGGATGACTGACTGGTGCAGTGCCTTGACACTGCCCCCGACAGTCCCCATCTCCAACCCAAGATAGACGACATTGAGGGTAAATTGATTTTATTATACAATAATTATAATACTAAAATTATTATAACGATACAATGTATATGTGTATGTATATAAATATATGTATATACATATGATTAAGCTACAGTTATATATACACAACTCGTTGTCATTACTTTACATGCTAATGACTAATATAAGCAGCTGTTCATGACTAGTTAATGTCCATTTAATGTCCAAAAATGGAACAGCATAACCACATTACTACTAAAAATTACCAGGTTATAAAAAATGACGTATAAAAAATTGGTTACAACAGTGAAGATTAAACATTACATGCCTGTTGCCCAAACGGCAAGAGGCCAGCGTACTTACTGTACATCAAGTTAAAGTTGATACATGTTACAAAGTTGTGTGATTACTAAGATTACGAAGACCCATGTTGATACACATTAGTAATTAACTTTTTCACCATAATGACTAACCGACCTACATGCACTTGTTCATGACACATTATAATAACATTATGACCCGATCCTCAAACCCCAACTCTTGTAGGGGTAGGGGCAAGCAATATTATGCCAGCATTTTTTTAAAAGCAGCTGAAACTTCCATTGCTTTTTGTTCATTGGAATGTATATATGTCCAGACACATTCCGACGTCCAGGTGCCATGCTTCTTTATACTGGTCACTGGGACATTAGCATTGGAAGCAGCAGAGGCACCCAAACGCCGGAAGGTGTGAAAAGTATAGTACCCTTTAGGTAGTTGCATTCTATGCAATAATTTTGCAAGTGTTTTCCTGACCCTCGCATCAGTCATTACCTGTAACCCCTTGGCTGTTGAACATTGAAACAATGGCTGGTCATCTGTGGGATTATATGACCTGAATATTGCTTTGAGGGCTTTGTATGGGCACAATACTGAGGACCCCAGTTTAGGCAATGTAATCAATCTTACCTGATCTCTTGTTTAGAGCATTTTTGACCATTTTTTGTAAAAATTACATCACCACCTGTGAAATGTCGAGAAGGGTCAAAACCTTTTATGTCATGAGGTACAAGATTTGATAATCTAAAAAATCCAAAAAATGCTGAGAGAAAAATTGCTTTGAAAACGATGGCATCCCTGAATTGCAAGCAGTGACTTACCACATTCCTCAATGTTTTAAAAGTCATGATATTACGTCTAGGTACAACTAAGGGTCTGTTTATTTTTAAAGATTTAACGAAATACCTGATGGATGGGTGATCCATAATTTGAAAATGTAAGTGATGAACAATAGCCATGGCTTTGATGGCTGCAACATGATTAGTGATCATATTGACTGATACTTTGTTTTTCACTAAAAACTCCAAATATCCCAATACAACAATGTGTGAGAAGTTGCTCATATCAATCTTACAACACACACAGAATGCAACAAATAACTTGAATAAACTCATATAACACTTCTGCGTCTTGGGACGAAAAGCCAAATGCGTTCTTTGTACTGCTTCTTCTGCCAATGGTCGAATTTTGGGTATACCTGGAACGACAAAGCATAGTATCTGAGGCTTCTTATAATTGATTATTAAGTTCTAGACTTTGTAAACTAACATTGGCCCATATGGGGTTTCCTATTAGTGTTTGCAGTTCTATGTGGTTATGACAGGTGTTTTGCCATCTTGAAAGCAAGTCTGCAGCCCTGTTATCTTTACCCATTACGTGTATATATTGCAAATCCACATCAAACAGAGCCGACTCAAACCAAACGTTTCTGGCGCATGCGCCCAGGTAAGGGTCTTTGGTTCTGCCTGTGTTCAACACGTGTACGACCGCATCATTGTCACATTTGACCAATATCCTTTTACCTTTCCATGTGCTTCCAAATGTATGCAACGCAACCAAAATATTTATCATTTCAAGTTGTACGATGCCTAAATTTGCATAACCCCTATCAATTGGGAGATGATAGACTATGTTTTGCCAACGACCTCCCAAGCCTGTGAAACATGCGTCCAGCTCCAAGATTTCAGTAGTAGGCTTATGGCCATAAATGGACACTCCATTATACAACAGGAGGAATTGGTCAAACCAGTTCAAATCTCTCTTGAATTCATCAGTCAGCTTTATTTTTGGTTGGTTACCAGCTGCACGCAATACGTCCAGCATGTGATTTAGAAAACAACGTGCCGGCCTGATGCACTTATGGACATATAAGAGCGTGCCCAATAGGGATTGGAGTTGCTTTTTTGTGCACTGATTTTTTGCTTTCCACTGCGTGACCATGGTACGTATGACATCAAGCTTTTCTTGTGGAATGGCCACTGTGCCTTGAATCGTATCAACTAAAATGTCTAAGCATATAGCTTGTGTGGCTGGCTGAACGAGTTTCTTCTCACTAACGTCCAATCCTAAGTGACGCATTTTGTCTAACAACTTGTCAAATGACGCCCTGGCAACAGTTGGCGTCTCGTAACCAAGGAAATTATCTATATAGTTTATCACACTAAAACCCTCGCGACGCATAACGTAACGCGTCACTGACGCGCTGAAAAAACTGACTTCTGTGCCTGCTCCCGAATGGGAGGCACGTATCAAGGTACGCTGCGTCCTAGTGAAGGCCTAGCAAGTCGTAATCTCTGGGATAAATTTTCAAATGACGGAAAGCCCTTTTTACATCAATTTTATATATATGAGCCCCTTTTTCGATTTTTGCTAGTTGGTTTGTCAAATGATCTATAGTAGGGAATGTCAATTTGAATTCTGTACCCAGGTAACTGTTTTTATCAACGCCATCATTCACACTGAAACCATGCGGCCAGCTAAGATCAACAATTACGTGCCTATTTTTGGAATCGGGTTTATGTCGTGTCATGAATGGTGAAAAGTGTGCATTCGCTATTGGATGCATTTGGAAAGGACCCAGTATTGCGCCGTGTCTCCTCTCTTCATCAATGTATGCCTGTACGTCGTCAGGAAAGTCAACTGCTGATTTGTGATTTGTCATATCATTTTTTAATTTACAATGTCTATTATACCCCAAGGGGAAGCCATATTGTAACAAATCCAAAAGTTGACTGTCCCAATAATCCACCAACTGTTGTCTCCAGAATGGTATATTTAATTGGGACACAATGGGAATTCTAGCTCCCATATAATTGGGCACTTTTGTGTTTGCAACTTTATGACACAATTTTATGGGACACTCCACTGCTTCAGTATTTACTACTTTTCCTTTGTAACACACGGGTTCTGTCAACGGAATAAACCCAAAGTCGAATTCTGATTGTTCTCTACACTTCAAGTAACTTGGACACTCTTTACCTTTTTCTGGAAACCCCTTTTCATTGTTTTGAAACAATATGGAGTTAATGAATTTGTCACTTTTCATTCACATCATACAATAATCTTGTTTTTCTAGTGTCAACTTTTTTGACTGCAGAGGTGTCCACTTGAATGTGGGACTTGGTGGTGTGAGCTACATTGACACCTTTAATACAAGCCTTAATTCTTTACTTTGTCATCTTGTGTTTGGAATTCGACTTTGGGTTCATTAACACACTGTTTACCAGTTGGAGGTGCATTCTTTTTAACCACATCAGCATAAGATTGACATGCACTTTTTGCTTTATTGTTACTGAACACTGCAAACATTTGATTCAAAGAACGGACCATGAGTCCTTGCACATTATGTCTATTGACACGTTTGCTATACACAAACCTTGTATGATAATACTTGTTACCCTGGTCAGTACTGTTGTTCGTATTGTTATCACGTTCAGTATTTACCTTATTCACCACATTCTTTGTGCTTTCAAATTTGATATTTTCCTTACACGATTCATTCCAGCTGCCTCTGTCAACTGTATGCAGCTGGTTACTCATTTTTTGAAACTTTCTTTGCGAACGTGCAGTCTTTTTCCGGATGTCCAAGTGTTTTGCCTTGAGACAAACAGAACGCACACACATGTCTTTGCAATTTACCATTGTACTCGTGATCTTTTTGGTATTGGCATGTGCCATTTTGGAAGAACCGACAAAACCATGGTTTTTTATTTTGTTCAGATTTCGACCAATTCCAAGCTTTACTACTACTTTGGTGCTTCTGCGCATGAGCTCTACGAACTCTCTCAATTCTGTTTGTATCACCCCATGAAATTGAACTTCTCTCGAATTCACACAAGAGAACTGCGTGCGCAGCTTTGGCCCCTTGCCAGCTGAAGTCCGTTGCGTCTTCCATAAGGTCTGACATGTATTGTATCATTTGAAACCGAGTTTTCTCGTCTTTCTCGTCCATGACATTCCGACAAAACCCTTGAACCCACTGGGTGATATTTAATTGATCGTATGTTACTCTTGTACGATTTGCACCACCTAGTATTGCTTCATGTGGCCACCCCACTTTGTTTTTTACAAGAACTTCTACAGCCCCTCCTCTTTTGGACTTAAATTTCTCATTATCATCAATACCTGTTTTTTTACCTGCTTTTTTCAACTTTCTCAATCTACTGTCTACCTGCTTCTGCAGTTTTTCAGACTTTCGCAATGTATCAATACATGGTATAGAACCATCACTGTCACTCACATCTGATTCATCACTACTGTCAGTACTTTCAATAAACACTTTTTTATTTGAAACTTTTTTACTTAACTTTGTTTTGTCTTTTCCTTTGATCTGTGCCACTTCTTCGACCTTGCCCTCCATGACATCCAACCTTTCATTGACCTTCTGCAGCTGTTGCAATATATGCATCTGCACATCCTGCTGTTGCCCTTCCACTTGTGCTTTCTTGACTGCATTTTCTTGCGCCGTTGCACCATTCTTCTTCTGTTTTTTCACTGGAGATACATTCGTTTCAACATCAGAGTCTACTGACAATTCGTCCTTTTCCTGGTCAATCTTGAACACACAATGCCTGTCTTCGCTCTTGTTACACCTCTTTTTCTATGGCATTTTGTTTATATAAAGTCAATGTTTGTAATCCGAGAAATATAAAAAGGAACACACCCGGCAAAGCTCTGGATAGACCTTTTCAGTGCTTGATTAACAATACAAATTTTATTGCTTGACCTCGACCAATGAAAACTATATGAAACGCAAGATAAAACAATAGGTTTGACCGTCCCTTCGTGGTGTGGTAATCAAGCCTGAGGTTGTCTATCAAAAACAGTAGCCGGCGTGAGAGTCGTGTATTTCTATGCCAGTAACACCATTATCTTGATATGCCAAATTGTTCACACACTAAAACCATTAAAAGAACGACATCAGGTTGCATATAATACACGATTAAAATGTAAGTAAATTCCATGTATAACACAAAGTATAATCTTCAGTTTGCTAGTTTCAAAACACTTGTTTACTGTTCAAAATTCAAATTCACACTGACTCCTAGGAACAAGGGGTTCACGACCTTTCCACACCAATATAATAATTATGTCAGGTCATTGTCATGGAGATTATGCACAACATTTACCTGTACTTTTTAGTCTGGTACCCTCACTATTTCAGGTTGAGGAGGACTGACTGGTGCAGTGCCTTGATACTGCCCCCGAATATGCAGTATATGGAAGAGGTTTGTACTTAAATAAATCTCAGATCTGGGTGATATGGCACAGGTCCATATCCAGTATATGGAAGAGGTCTGTACTTACAGTCCCCAACTCCAACGAGGAATAACAGAGGATTTAAAAGTTTATTATACATAATAACAACATTAATATGGTAAATGGTTACATAGACTGACTACTAATAATATATACATTTCCATTATAAAATTATACATAATATAAAATCCACATATAAAATACAGTTACCTTAAAACAATAAACACAGACTTGCAATATTTTGGACTAGATTAAACACAAACTGTGACCTTTTTATAAGGTCACCTGTTGACCCCTGAGGTCGCCCTCTTTTCTGACATTTTGACCTCTGAAGGTCAAAGATAATGATATGATCTTGACCTTTCTGAAGGTCACCTGCTGACCCCTTATGTCACTCTTCATGATGCGTTACCTCTGACCTGTAAAAGTCAAGATTAAGCTATAATGTTTTGACCTCTGAAGGTCAATGTTGTGAAGGGCAGGTGATGCTAAGTTTGACCTTAATGTAAGTCGACCTACTGGCTTGAGCACCAAAGTGAAGTTTTACAATTCTTTTATACTGAATGCTGCTATTTTAACAATTTTACGTTGAATTAAACTACAAACTAAGAAATTAGTATATAAAAGATTCCCCAAACCCCAACCCACTGTAGGAGTAGCGGCAATATAGCGGTCACATACACGTACGACCTAATGGTTTGAGCTATGCAGCGTTCGTTTGAAAACTTGCGCCACTTGCTTTCCTGCAGCAGCAGTTGGTCGAATGTATCGCCAAACGCAATCTGAAGCCCAGGCACCGTGGTCTTTAATTTCTTTCACTGATATATCCAAATCATAGGCCAAAGAAGCACCTGAACGCCTAAAGGCGTGAAAAGTATAGTAATTTGGTGGGGGATTAAGAAATCGATTGATCTTTGAAAGATTTTTTCTAACACAAGTGTCTGTTAACACCTGCCAACCAGAAGCTACTTGAATTTGGAACAAAGGGGAATTCTTGCCGGGGTTGTACAGGGCCATAATTCTTTTTAACGCTTCATAGGGACATATTGGTGAAGCCCCCAGTTTTGGGAGGGTTACTAACCTGTACTCATCTCTATACTGAATTGTTTTCGACCATTTGAGAAGCAGTTGGACCTCAGACTTGGTAAAGAATACATCCCCCCAGTAAAATGCCTAGTACTGTCAAATTCTACTATTGCATGGGGTGCGAGGTTTGATAGCCGAAAGAATCTGAAAAATGCAGTCAAGAACACTGCTTTGTAAACTTCTGCATTTGGAAATCTTTGACATAAAGCCACCATACGTTTTAATGTTCCTATATCTATGATATTTCTCTTAGTGAGAACCATAGGCCTGTGTAATTTCAAAGCTTTTACAAAATATCTGACTTTGGGGTGATCCCAAGATGAAAACTGCAAATCATAAACAATTGACATCGCCCTAATGTGGTTTTTAACCATATTCACAGATACCTCATTTTCCACCAGGAACTCTAAATACGACAAGGCAGCTGACACAGACGTTTTTTCCAAGCTAACCTTGGCAAACAAACAAAACGCCACAAAAGATCTAAACAACATATTATAGCATTTAACTGTCCTAGGTCGAAAAGCAGATTTTGCTCATACTGAGGTCTTTCTGGCGTATTCCGTCAATGCTTGATTGCCTGAAAATACAAAGCATAGTATCTGTAGCAACCATATCATAAAGTACAATCGACTTCTAACATACTTATATCTGCAGGAAGCCACACAGGGTTTTCAATTAACTGGTGAAGTTGTACTATATTTTGTTGTGTAAATTGCCATCTGGATAAGAGATCTGCCACTGTGTTGTGTTTGCCCAATATGTGCTCATATTGAAGGTCAATGTCTGCCAGTGCTGAGATATACCATACATTCCGGGCACATGTACCTAAAATGGGTCTTTGGCCTTACCAGCACTAAGTACCTTGACCACAGCGTCATTGTCACACCTGACCAAAATTCGAGTACCAGACCAGAAACGAGCAAACAAATGCAAAGCCATGACAATATTGACCATTTCCAGATGTACAATATCTAGGTTCGCATATCCACGTTCTATGGGGAGATGATACACAAAATTGCCCCATCTCCCACCCAGACCCGTCAAACAAGCGTCAAGTTCCAAAATGGACTGTGACTTGGCATGCTGATACATTGAGACGCCATTGTACAGGGGCAAAAATTTTTGGAACCACCCCAAGTCCCTTTGAAAGTCCTGATTTAACTCAACTCTGGCTGGATTACTGACGTTACGCAAGGTCCCCAACATCCTATTAAAAAAATACCTTGCTGGTTTGACGCATTTGTGCACATACAACAGAGTGCCAAGAAGTGACTGGAGCTGGCGTTTAGTACACCATTTTTTGTTTCTCCACTCTTCGACCATATACTTCACAACTTCCAATTTTTCAGGCGGTATCGCTACGGTACCTTGAACTGTGTCAATGAGTATTCCGAGGCAAACAGTCTTGGTGGTGGGTTCTACCAGCTTGCTTTTACTAATGGTCAGTCCCAGCTGCGTCATTATGTCAACCAATGCGTCAAAGATTTTTGGGCGATGCTGGGTGTGCCGTACCCCAGAAAATCGTCAATATAATTTATGACGTTGACGTTACGCAAATGCATGATGTGACGCACCGCGTCACTGGTCCTCTGAAAGAATTGAACGGAATTTGAACGGAATTCTAGTGTCAATGAACGTGACGCCCCAGTTGACACCCAGGAGGTTGTAGTCGCGCGGATCTACGTTCAAATGCCTGAACGCCCTACTGACGTCTACTTTAAAAATGTGTGCCCCTTTCCCAATTTTGACTAGTTCTTGTGTCAAATCATCAATGGTAGGGAAGGTCAACTTGAATTCGGATCCCATGTACCCATTCTTATCCACCCCTGCATTGACAGACTCACCCCTAGGCCAACTTAAGTCTAAGATCACCCTTCTATTTTCTGAATTGGATTTATGTCTTGTCATGAATGGTGAATAGTGCAGATTTTCAATTGGTTGTTCTTGAAATGGGCCTATAATTGCTCCAAATTTTCTTTCCTCTTCAATATATTTGTTTACATCCTCTGGGAAAAGTACTGCAGATTTATGGTTCCCCTTATCATGTTTTAGAGGGCACATTCTGTTAAATCCCAAAGGGAACCCAAATTTCAAACATTCTAGCAGTTGTTGGTCCCAGTAATCTTGTAATAACGACTCCCACTTGCAAATATTGAGCTGTGAAGGGACAGGAATACGAGCACCAAGATAATTGGGGAGGTCGTACTTTTTGACTTCATTATGCAACTGAATGGGATCACTGAATGCAATGTTTGACAGTTCAACTCTACTTGGCATTATCGGGTCTGTCAGTGGTATGAATCCAAATTTGACCTTGGATTGTACACACCAAAGGTCATATGCACAGCATTGAATTGGACCAGGAATTTTGCTCTGATCATCATAGATGATTGAATTCATGAACTTGTCACTTTCTGTATTTTTAATGTCAAATATCAGTTTCTGACAACCTGTTGTCGTGTCACAGTGATTGTTCTCAACCTCCGCGTCAATTGAAGGCATTCTTTTAATGGACTTACCCTCACTGTTTTCGCCTGCCCCCTTTTGCACACTGGACCCTATTGTTTCAGAATTTATATTGGTCTGGTTGTGAACAGCCATTGTCTTGTGAGAGTTCCTATCCTCCCCTTTTGTTCCTGTTTTGTTGTCATTGCATATGACTTCATTGTGGGGCTTAATTTCATCAACTTTCACATATTTGGACTTGCAAGCCGAGTTTTGTTTTTTGGCCCAGAAAATACGACCCTTGTCATGGTGGAAGTCATTTTTTATGGCCACTTGTTTACCTTCCACGACTTCTGCATAAGATCTGGTCACACCTTGTTGCCTCCTAGCTTTGAAAATATTTATTGACTGTTGCAAGGGACGGACCAAAAGACTTCCTACTTCAGTAGGAGTGAATTTTTTATTGTAAAACGAACGGCGAGCTTGTCTGTATAGAGATGGACCTTCTCCCGGTATGACCTTGACCTTTCTGCTATTTACTTCGACCTGCTGACTTGAAATAACATTGGAACACCTGCCAGACACAACTTTACCAATATTATTTAGATATCCCTTGCTGTCCCTCCCTTCATACTTGGAAGGACAGCTACTCATTCGTTTTTGCATTGGCTTTCTTACTAAATATGCAGTCTTTTTCAGGATGCCCCAAATACCGACCTTGTGTGATACAAAAAGAACACAAGTGCTTGTGCACCTTTCCATTCATTTCGTGATCCTTGTTATGAACACACGACCCCGTTTGGAATTGCTTGCAGTACCAAGGTTTCTGTAACTTATCATTCTTCACCCAAGTTCTAGCCCCATTTGTATGCTTTTGCGCATGCGCACGACTTATCCGGTCGATACGAGCTGTGTCTTCCCAATTGGCTCCACCCCTCTCAAATTCACACAGCAGGACAGCATGGGCAGCCTTGGTGCCCTGCCACGAGAAATCCGTGGCGTCCTCCATCAATTCCCCCATATACTGTATCATTTTCTCCCTTATGTTATGATCTGGTTCTTCAAGCATATTCTTACAGAAACCTTGTACCCATTGTGACATTGTTAACTGATCATAGGATACTCTGGACCTAGTAGCCCCACCCAAAATTGCCTCATGTGGCCAAGCAACTTTATGTTTTACAAGAACTTCTACAGACCCCCCACGTTTTGACTTAATTTTTCCCAATGTACCTGCAATTTCACTCTGTTTTTCTAACTCCCTGATTCGTTTGTCCACCTGACGTTGGATTTTTTCAAGATTTTCTAATTTTGTTTAATGTGGGAATGCATTGTTCTTCATCAGAAGATTCACTACTGGACTGTGAACTATCACTTAATACTGCAAAATGTTTTTTAGAAAGTTTACTTAACTTCTTGGTGCTGTGTTTGCTGTCATGTCCGTCGCTTCCGTGATGCTCCCGTGACATTCTGCCCTCAACCTTGTCCAAGCGCTGATTCACTTTTTGCAATTGATTCAGGATCTGCCTCTGTATCTCCTGCTGTGTTTCTTGTGTGCTGCTTGGTAGTGACGTCTTGGAAGTACTGGGAATATTGTGAGAGTCCATCTCTATTTCAGACCCAGTAGCCTCCTGCTCCAATCCGCTGCCACTTGCACTACTGTTCAGTTCAATTTTCTCACATTTTTTCCCTGTAGGGGGGTGATGTCTTCCCCCACATTTACAACAAAGCTTCTTCTGCTTTCCCATGACAATTCAGTATAATAATGTTTTACGATTTCAATTGTTTATCTATGTTCAATGTCACTGAAAATATATAAGCAAGCAATCTCAGTTCTCTGGTATGACTTTTATCAGGACTTGATTCGAAATACGAGCTTAGAATAATTCTCAGCCAATTGATATTTTGACCCAAATACAAAGAAACATAGGTTAGACCGTCCCTTAGGGGCCCTGACGTCAGGCAAATGGAATCAAGCCTGAATTTTGTCAAACAAGAGCTGCCAAGCTGCCTCTGATCACACTGTCTCACTGCTCATAATCATAATCCTGTTCACAATTATCATCATACAGTTCATATGCTAAAATAAGTTCAGTAAAATCACTAAAACATAAAATTCTTCAATCTCATAAACAAGAACATGAAGGCCTAAATAAAGAAAAGTCCTTCTTGACCCTTCAAGTTCTTGTAGAATAATGACTCTGTCCCCAGAATTTGGAGGGAAAAGCCAGGATATATTAAGAATAACCAATGAATTTGAAAAGCTCTCTCATTTACAGAAAAAGGCCCCTGATGACCCATTTCCCTCTTTTTTATTTTTTAGTCTGGTATCCTAACCCCCCTGAAGCCCAAGGTTGGAGCTAGGACTGACTGGGCCAATGCCTGGACACTGCCCCCGAAATAAATCTGGGATGTATGGCACAGGTCTGTGGACTGAAAATTTGTAATATCCGGTATATGGAAGATGCCTGTACTTAAATAAATCTCACATCTGGGTGTTATGGCACAGGTCTGTGCACTCAAAATTCGTCATATGCAGTATATGGAAGAGGCCTGTACTTAAATAAATCTCACATCTGGGTGATATTGCACAGGTCTGTGCACTCTAATTTCGTCGTATCCAGTAAATGGAAGAGGTCTGTACTTAAATCTCAGATCTGGGATGTATGTCTGTGCACTCAAAATTTGTCATATCCAGTAACCCAAACCTGAGATTTATTTAAGTACAGACCTCTTCCATCTACTGGATATGACGAATTTTGAGTGAATAGACCTGTGCCATACATCACAGATCTGAGATGTAAGTACAGACCTCTTCTATATACTGGATATGACGAAATTAGAGTGCACACACCAATGCCATACCACCTAGTTCTGAGATTTATTTAAGTACAGACCTTTTCCATCTACTGGATATGACGAATTTTGAGTGCACAGACCTGTACCATACATCCCAGATTGGTTGGGTGACATCTTGGGTGCCACCTAATTCAGTGGCGTTTTTGTAAAGACTTTCTTGTGTATTATATAAGTCACCTATGACCTAATTACCTAATTAATTTCCCACTTTTTTCTAGGTTATTCACTTTGATTTTATAATTTAAATGGCTAAGACGCCATATTAAAATAAAAAAGATTATAAACTTCACAAATTTCAAGAAACTTTTTTACATGCTTTACACTTTTATATGCTGTTTTTAGTCATTTTAAACTATGCAATACATCAATGAGAATGGTTATGGACATTATGGCTGCATTCTCAAGGATTTTGTGTTGATTTGAGTCTACGGAGACAACTTCATTCTTGTTCACCACAACTCAAAGGGACGGTCTACCCTAATTATTCTTGTAAAAAGCCTATTACAGGTCGAGTTTCTGGTGTGCAAGCATCAAGCTGCCTTGGTAGTTTCCACAAGAAGTGGTTTATTTTTATAATTTTAGAGTTATAAACATTGACTTATAAAAGTGAAATATTACAAAATGTTGAAGTCTTTCGACTGTATAAAATGTGGTGGGTTTCACCCACGCCCGATTAACAGGAACTGTAAAGAGCAGAAAGTCCAAGAAGTTCAAGGGGACACCAATACCCAAATTTTATACGAACTCAAAAATCTTAGTTCACGCATGGCCACGATTGAAGACAAGGTTCAAGAGATGGACGACAGGAGGTCACCAGCTAAAAGTACAGCAACTGGTAGTACTGCAGGAAGGACCGACGACCTGGATGAGGACCTGGTGCTGCCTTCTATCACGAATCTGCAAGCGTCAAACAGAATTCAAGCAGAAGTCGACTCAAGGATTAAGAAACTGCAAAAAATCACAGAAAAAGGCAAGTGCAAGTCACAAAGAGGTGGCAGTGAAACTGTTTTTGTAAAACAACAGGTTCCCTGGACTCAAAACTGTATTCTAGGTGGTAGTAATAAAAGTCGAGTAAGTTACGACAGTCTGTCCATTAGCCAATGGGTTTCAGGGTTCGCAACCATTATTCATGACGAAAAAAATTTACAAACAAAACAAAATATGTTGGAATGTCTCGCAGAATTAATGGAGGACAGCCACGATTTCGGGTGGAGTGCTGCAAAAGGGGCTCACGCGGTCTTGTTATGTAAGATGGAAGAAGGTCGAGTTAATTGGGGTGATACCCACAAGATTGACCGCATAAGACGAGCTCACGCACAGAAAGTCCAAAACTTTAGTTCTCAAAAACGAATGCAATCAAAAGATAATCCCACTCCATGTAGATATTTTCAAAAATCGACGTGTTCGCATAAGACGGATCATGAGACAAATGGTCATACATATCTACATGTATGCAGCAATTGTTTTGCAACTGGAAAGAAATATCCACACGCCTCAAAGGACTGTCGAAAAAATACAAAAAACGAATAGGGCACTGCTTTGCAGTGCCGAATCGTACTAAAGATTATAAGAATGTCAAAACTAGAGTCTTTGTAAATAGCATGAAAGGTAATGGTGAAAGTGTAAACTGGTCTCAGGACTGGAAATTTGTGTCTGGAGTTTCCTATGCTAGCATGGTGTGTGCAAATTTAACTGGCATAGGGAAGAGTAAACCTAAAAAGTCAAACAATGCCCCCATAAAAGGCAGAAAAGAACGCAGTCCCATGTTGATTGTAGAGCAAGACTTAAATAATATTAAACGTTCATTAGAGACCAAAAGGCTTGTGTACAAATCAAAAGCAAGCGAAAACTGTAACGTTAGGGCCAAGTCTTTGTGTTCACAGAATGTTGGTCAATGTGTACCCACGTTTAATAGATTCAAGGTGTTGGGAGATAATGACACAATTCAGGGCTCGAATAAAAGTGATATGGGTTTTCATAGTGATGTACATTCAAAAGTTACACAATTTCAAAAACCAGTCAATTCTGGTGTAAGTAGTAGCGATAAAAGTGACTGTCAGTTAGGATTAAAAAGCTTAAAAATCACGGATAGTGATAGAAAACGTGTGAGTGCTACAAGAAATACAGGTAAGCATGTTAAACAATGGGTGTTGTCAGAAAATGCTGATAAATACGACCTGGAACTGCGTTTCAAAGCTCGTCACAGACAAAAGTTTGAAAATGCAAGAAATAATGTCACGTTTGACAAATGGAATAAACAAATGAGTGGCAAGTATGGATTTATACCATTGGGGGATTTAGTTAAACCAAATGCAGATTGTAGAAATCTCATGATTACTGATATCAAACTCTTACATAATACTGTGAAAAATGCCAAAAATCACAATTTTTTGGGTGCTCAGGTCCAAAATTAAAGGACAATTAAATCCCGACAAATGGCAGATGCGTTTGTTTGGTTATTGGAATGATCAGTTGTGCAGTTTGATACGCTACGGTTTCCCTCTCGACTTTAATGCAAATTCCCCTCTCTCACATGAAATTAAAAATCACAGCTCGGCTGTACAACATACAAAGGATGTTAAAGCTTATATTAATGAAGAAAAACAATTTAAAGCTATTCATGGTCCTTATTTGGAACCTCCTTTAGATAATATGCATTTCTCCCCCTTCTTAACTCATGAAAAACCTGGAGCAGAACACAGACGAGTTATTGTTGACCTAAGTTTTCCTCATGGCAGTTCAGTGAATACAGGTGTGGATCCAGAGTCGTACTTAGGTACTCCTTTCATATTGACCTTACCAACCATAGATACTATTACTCAAAAAGTTAAAGAAAATGGCAAAGGATCACTTCTTTACAAGACAGACCTTAGCAGAGCCTTTAGGCATGTTAAACTTGATCCAAAAGACTATAATCTCTTAGGATTACATCTCCAAGGCTATTATTTTGACTCTTGTTTACCTTTTGGATTCAAGCATGGTTCGGCGATCTTTCAGAGAATAAGCGATGCTATCAGGTATATCATGGCTCAGTCAAATTTCCAAGTTACAAATTATATTGAGGATATCATTGGACATGCTGTTTGCAGCCAAGCTCACCAATCTTTTGACTATTTGTATAACCTTCTCTTAGATCTGGGCTTTGATATAAGTGAGAAAAAAGTGGTTACTCCAGCTACCAAAGTAACATGTCTTGGGGTGGAAATAAATTCTGAAAATTTCACAGTATCCATCACTGAAGAAAAAATTCAAGATATTCTAAATATATGTAACATGTGGTCAGATAAGACACACTGCACTAAGCGAGAATTGCAATCTCTTCTGGGTAAACTTTTGTATATTACAAAATGTGTCAAATCTTCTCGTTTCTTCTTAAATAGAATGTTAGAACTGTTGAGAAGTTCTCATAAGCAAGAGAAAATTATTTTGACACAAGACTTTAAACAGGACCTAAATTTGTTTAAGGAATTTGTTCCTAAATTTAATGGTACAGCCTTTTTTGTTCATAACCAAATTCATCACGAAATAGAGCTGGATGCTTGCTTGCAAGGTATAGGAGCAAGATGGGGTAATAGAGTGTACGCTTCAAAAACCCCTACTGAATATGACAATATGACCATAGTTCACTATGAGATGTTGAATATCATGGTGGCTTTGAGAACATGGGGTTCCTTGTGGTCAGGTAAAACCATCCGTATACATTGTGACAATGAAGCTGTAGTTACAGTGTTAAGTACAGGAAAAACTAAAGATCTCACACTGGCTGCAATAGCAAGGAACGTATGGCTAAGTACAGCAGAATATGACATATGTCTTAGGACAGTACACATAAGAGGTAAGGACAATGCCATAGCAGATAGTCTATCGAGATGGTTTATAAGCCAAAATCATAGGAATAGGGTTCAAACATTGTTGCCATATGCTACATGGGATCAAATTCCGATTAATGCCACTGTCATCAACTGGAGTATATACATTTTTTCAGGTCTCCCTTCTCAAGTGGCAGCACTTACAGCCAAGGCAAAATTGAGAATGAATTCAGCATATGCATCCTCCACCTCAAAGTCATATAATGCCAAATTTTGAATTTTTATGGCTTTTTGTGTATATGCTTCACGTAGCATTCATGATATTTCCATCCAAATTCTATTAGCCTTTCTAGAATTTCTAACTTTCAACAAAGTTTCCTTTGCAAGCATCATAAATTACATATCTGCCATAAAAACAGTGTTAGGTAATCATGGCGTTAACTGTAGTGCGTTCCTTGATCCTAGAATAAAAGTGTTCACCAGATCCTTGATGCGTTCCCGTCCTCTTAACCCTAATATCAAGACGGTTATAGACATAGCAATGCTCACTCGAATTGTCAAGCACTGTGGTATACTGGGTGGTATTGCACAGGTCTGTGCACTCTAATTTCGTCATATCCAGTATATGGAAGAGGTCTGTACTTACATAAATCTCAGATCTGGATGGTACTGCACAGGTCTGTGTACTCTAAATTCGTCATATCCAGTACATGGAAGAGGCATGGACTTAAATAAATCTCACATCTGGGTGATATGATACAGGTCTGTGCACTCTAATTTCGTCATATCCAGTATATGGAAGAGGTCTGTACTTAAATAAATCTAAGATCTTGGTTATATGGCACAGGTGTGTGCACTCTGATTTCGTCATATCAAGTATATGGAAGAGGTCTATACTTAAATAAATCTCAGATCTGGGTGATAGGGCACAGGTCTGTGCATTCTAATTTCGTCAGATCCAGTATATGGAAGAGGTTTATACTTAAATAAATTTCATATTTTGGCTATATGGCACAGGTCTGTGCACTCAAAATTCGTCATATCCAGTATATGGAAGAGGCCTGTACTTTAATAAATCTCACATGTGGATGATATTGCACAGGTCTATGCACTCTAATTTCGTCATATCCAGTATATGGAAGAGTTGTGTACTAACATAACTCTCAGATCATGGTTATATGGCACAGGTCTTTGGACTCAAAATTCGTCATATCCAGTACATGGAAGATGCCTATACTTAAATAAATGTCACTCCTGGGTGATATGGCACAGGTCTTTGGACTCAAAATTCGTCACATCCAGTATATGGAAGATGCCTATACTTAAATAAATGTCACACCTGGGTGATATGGCAGAGGTCTGTGCACTCTAATTTAGTCATATTTAGTATATGGAAGAGGCCTGTACTTAAATAAATCTCGGAGCTGTGTTATATGTCACAGGTCTGTGGACTCAAAATTCATCATATCCAGTATATAGAAGATACCTGTACTTAAATAAATCTCACATCAGGGTGATATGGCACAGGTCTGTGCACTCAAAATTCGTCATATCCAGTTGATGCAAGAGGTCTGTACTTAAATAAATCTCAGGTTTGGGTTACATGGCACAGGTCTGTGGACTCAAAATTCGTCATATACAATATATGGAAGATGCCTGTACTTAAATAAATCCCACATCTGGGTGATATGTCACAGCTCTGTGCACTCTAATTTCGTCATATCCAGTATATGGAAGAGGTCTGTACTTAAATCTCAGATCTGGTATGTGCGGCACGGGTCTGTGCACTCAAAATTCGTCATATGCAGTAGATGCAAGAGGTCTGTACTTAAATAAATCTCAGGTTTGGGTTACATGGCACAGGTGTGTGGACTCAAAATTCGTCATATACAATATATGGAAGATGCCTGTACTTAAATAAATCCCACATCTGGGTGATATGGCACAGGTCTGTGCACTCTAATTTCGTCATATCCAGTATATGGAAGAGGTATGTACTTAAATAAATCTCAGATCTGGGCGATATGGTAGAGTTCTGTGCACTTCTAATTTCGTCATATCCAGTAAATGGAAGAGGTCTTTACTTACATAAATCTCAGATCGGGGTGGTATTGCACAGGTCTGTGCACTCAAAATTCGTCATATCCAGTATATGGAAGAGGCCTGTACTTTAATAAATCTCACATCTGGGGGATATTGCACAGGTCTGTGCACTCTAATTTCGTCATATGCAGTAAATGGAAGAGTTGTGTACTAACATAAATCTCACATCAGGGTTATATGGCACAGGTCTTTGGACTCAAAATTCATCATATGCAGTATATGGAAGATGCCTATACTTAAATAAATGTCACACCTGGGTGATATGGCACAGGTCTGTGCACTCTAATTTCGTGATATCCAGTAAATGGAAGAGTAGTGTACTAACATAAATCTAAGATCTTGGTTATATGGCACAGGTCTGTGCACTCTAAATTCGTCATATCCAGTATATGGAAGAGGCCTGTACTTAAATAAATCTCACATCTCGATGATATTGCACAGGTCTGTGCACTCTAATATCGTCATATCCCGTAAATGGAAGAGTTGTGTACTAACATAAATCTCAAATCATGGTTATATGGCACAGGTCTTTGGACTCAAAATTCCTCATATCCAGTAGATGGAAGATGCCTATACTTAAATAAATGTCACACCTGGGTGATATGGCAGTGGTCTGTGCACTCTAATTTAGTCATATTTAGTATATGAAAGAGGTCTGTACTTAAATAAATCTCAGAGCTGTGTTATATGGCACAGGTCTGTGGACTCAAAATTCATCATATCCAGTATATGGAAGATACCTGTACTTAAATAAATCTCACATCTGGGTGATATGGCACAAGTCTGTGCACTCTAATTTCGTCATATCCAGTATATGGAAGAGGTCTGTACTTAAATCTGAGATCTGGTATGTGCGGCAGAGGTCTGTGCACTCAAAATTCGTCATATCCAGTTGATGCAAGAGGTCTGTACTTAAATAAATCTCAGGTTTGGGTTACATGGCACAGGTCTGTGGACTCAAAATTCGTCATATACAATATATGGAAGATGCCTGTACTTAAATAAATCCCACATCTGGGTGATATGTCACAGCTCTGTGCACTCTAATTTCGTCATATCCAGTATATGGAAGAGGTCTCCACTTACATAAATCTCAGATCTGGGTTGTATTGCACAGGTCTGTGCACTCTAAATTCGTCATATCCAGTACATGGAAGAGGCCTGTACTTAAATAAATCACACATCTGGGTGATATGTTACAAGTCTGTACACACTAATTTCGTCATATCCAGTATATGGAAGAGGTCTGTACTTAAATAAATCTCAGATCTGGGTTATGTGGCACAGGTCTGTGGACTCAAAATTCGACATATCCAGTACATGGAAGATGCCTGTACTTAAAAAAATCTCACATCTGGGTGATATGGTACAGGTCTGTGCACTCTAATTTCGTCATATCCAGTATATGGAAGAGGTCTGTACTTAAATCTCAGATCTGGGATGTATGGCACGGGTCTGTGCACTCAAAATTCGTCATATCCAGTAGATGGAAGAGGTCTGTACTTAAATAAATCTCAGGTTTGGGTTATATGACACAGGTCTGTGGACTCAAAATTCGTCATATCCGGTATAATGAAGATGCCTGTACTTAAATAAATCTCACATCTGGGTGATATGGCACAGGTCTGTGCACTCTAATTTCGTCATATCCACTATATGGAAGATGCCTGTACTTTAATAAATCACACATCTGGGTGATATGGCACAGGTGTGTGCCTCTAATTTCATCATATACAGTATATGGAAGAGGTCTGTCCTTAAATAAATCTCAGATCTGTGTTATGTGGCACAGGTCTGTGGACTCAAAATTCGACATATCCAGTACATGGAAGATGCCTGTACTTAAATAAATCTCACATCTGGGTGATATGGTAAAGATCTGTGCACTCTAATTTCATCATATCCAGTATATGGAAGAGGTCTGTACTTAAATCTCAGACCTGGGATGTATGGCACGGGTCTGTGCACTCAAAATTCTTCATATCCAGTAGATGGAAGAGGTCTGTACTTAAATAAATCTCAGGTTTGGGTTAGATGACACAGGTCTGTGGACTCAAAATTCGTCATATCCAGTATATGGAAGATGCCTGTACTTAAATGAATCTCATATCTGGGTGATATGGCACAGGTCTGTGCACTCTAATTTCGTCATATCCAGTATATGGAAGAGGTCTGTACTTACATAAATCTCAGATCTGGGTTGTATTGCACAGGTCTGTGCACTCTAAATTCGTCATATCCAGTACATGGAAGAGGCCTGTACTTAAATAAATCTCACATCTGGGTGATATGGTACAAGTCTGTACACACTAATTTCGTCATATCCAGTATATGGAAGAGGTCTGTACTTAAAAAAATCTCAGATCTGGGTTATATGGCACAGGTCTGTGCACTCTAGTTTCGTCATATCCAGTGTATGGAAGAGGTCTGTACTTAAATAAATCTCAGATCTGGGTGACAGGGCACACGTCTATGCATTCTAATTTCGTCAGACCCAGTATATGGAAGAGGTCTGTACTTAAATAAATCTCAGATCTGGGATGTATGGCACAGGTCTGTGGACTGGAAATTTGTCATATCCAGTATATGGAAGATGCCTGTACTTAAATAAATCTCACAACTGGGTGATATGGCACAGGCCTGTGCACCCAAAATTCGTCATAACCAGTATATGGAAGTGGCCTGTACTTAAATAAATCTCACATCTGGGTGATATTGCACAGATCTGTGCACTCTAATTTCGTCATATCCAGTAAATGGAAGAGTTGTGTACTAACATAAATCTCAGATCAGGGTTATATGGCACAGGTCTTTGGACTCAAAATTCGTCATATCCAGTATATGGAAGATGCCTACACTTAAATAAATGTCACACCTGGGTGATATGGCACAGGTCTGTGCACTCTAATTTAGTCATATTTAGTAAATGGAAGAGGTCTGTACATATATAAATCTCAGAGCTGGGTTACATGGCACAGGTCTGTGGACTCAAAATTCATCAGATCCAGTATATGGAAGATAACTGTACTTAAATAAATCTCACATCTGGGTGATATGGTACAGGTCTGTGCACTCTAATTTCATCATATCCAGTATATGGAAGAGGTCTGTACTTAAATCTCAGATCTGGGATGTATAGCACGGGTCTGTGCACTCAAAATTCGTCATATCCAGTAGATGGAAGAGGTCTGTACTTAAATAAATCTCAGGTTTGGGTTATATGACACAGGTCTGTGGACTCAAAATTCGTCATATCCAGTATAATGAAGATGCCTGTACTTAAATAAATCTCACATCTGTGTGATATGGCACAGGTCTGTGCACTCTAATTTCGTCATATCCAGTACAGGGAAGAGGTATGTACTTACATAAATCTCAGATCTGGGTTGTATTGCACAGGTCTGTGCACTCTAAATTTGTCATATCGAGTACATGCAAGAGGCCTGTACTTAAATAAATCTCACATCTGGCTGATATGGTACAGGTCTGTACACACTAATTTCGTTATATCCAGTATATGGAAGAGGTCTGTACTTAAATAAATCTCAGATCTGGGTTATATGGCACAGGTCTTGCACTCTAATTTCGTCATATCCAGTGTATGGAAGAGGTCTGTACTTAAATAAATCTCAGATCTGGGTGATAGGGCACACGTCTGTGCATTCTAATTTCGTCAGATCCAGTATATGGAAGAGGTCTGTGCTTAAATAAATCTCAGATCTGGGATGTGTGGCACAGGTATGTGAACTCAAAATTTGTCATATCCAGTATATGGAAGAGGTCTGTACTTAAATAAATCTCAGATCTGGGTTATGTGGCACAAGTCTGTGGACTCAAAATTCGTCATAACCAGTATATGGAAGATGCCTGTACTTTAATAAATCTCACATCTGGGTGATACGGCACAGGTCTGTGCACTCTAATTTCGTCATATCCAGTATATGGAAGATGCCTGTACTTTAATAAATCTCACATCTGGGTGATATGGCACAGGTCTGTGCACACTAATTTCGTCATATGCAGTATATGGAAGAGGTCTGTACTTAAATCTCAGATCTGGGTGATATGGTAGAGGTCTGTGCACTCTAATTTCGTCATATCCAGTATATGGAAGAGGTCTGTACTTACATAAATCTCACATCTGGGTGATATGGCACAGGTCTGTGCACTCTAATTTAGTCATATCCAGTATATGGAAGAGGTATGTACTTAAAAAAATCTCAGATCTGGGTGATATGGTAGAGGTCTGTGCACTCTAATTTCGTCATATTCAGTATATGGAAGAGGTCTGTACTTAAATAAATCTCAGATCTGGGTATATGGGACAGGTCTGTGCACTCTAATTTGGTCATATCCAGTATATGAAAGAGGTCTGTACTTACATAAATTTCAGATCTCGGTTGTATTGCACAGGTCTGTGCACTCTAAATTCGTCATATCCAGTACATGGAAGAGGCCTGTACTTAAATAAATCTCACATCTGGCTGATATGGTACAGGTCTGTACACACTAATTTCGTCATATCCAGTATATGGAAGAGGTCTGTACTTAAATAAATCTCAGATCTGGGTTATATGGCACAGGTCTGTGCACTCTAATTTCGTCATATCCAGTGTATGGAAGAGGTCTGTACTTAAATAAATCTCAGATCTGGGTGATAGGGCACACGTCTGTGCATTCTAATTTCGTCAGATCCAGTATATGGAAGAGGTCTGTACTTAAATAAATCTCAGATCTGGGTGGTATTGCACAGGTCTGTGCACTCTAAATTCGTCATATCCAGTACATGGAAGAGGCCTGTACTTAAATAAATCTCACATCTGGGTGATATGGCACAGGTCTGTGCACTCTAATTTCGTCATATCCTGTATATGGAAGAGGTCTGTACTTAAATCTCAGATCTGGGATGTATGGCAAGGGTCTGTGCACTCAAAATTCGTCATATCCAGTAGATGGAAGAGGTCTGTACTCAAATAAATCTCACATCTGTGTGATATTGCCCAGGTCTGTGCAGTCTAATTTCGTCATATCCAGTAAATGGAAGAGTTGTGTACTAACATAAATCTCACATCAGGGTTATATGGCACAGGTCTTTGGACTCAAAATTTGTCATATCCAGTATATGGAAGATGCGTATACTTAAATAAATGTCACACCTGGGTGATATGGCACAGGTCTGTGCACTCTAATTTAGTCATATTTAGTATATGGAAGAGGTCTGTACTTAAATAAATCTCAAAGCTGGGTTATATGGCACAGGTTTGTGGACTCAAAATTCATCATATCCAGTATATGGAAGATACCTGTACTTAAATAAATCTCACATCTGGGTGATATGGCACAGGTCTGTGCACTCTAATTTCGTCATATCCAGTAAATGGAAGAGTTGTGTACTAACATAAATCTCAGATCAGGGTTATATGGCACAGGTCTTTGGACTCAAAATTCGTCATATCCAATATATGGAAGATGCCTATACTTAAATAAATGTAACACCTGGGTGATCTTGCACAGGTCTGTGCACTCTAATTTAGTCATATTTAGTATATGGAAGAGGTCTGTACTTAAATAAATCTCAGAGCTGGGTTATATGGCACAGGTCTGTGGACTCAAAATTCATCATATCCAGTATATGGAAGATACCTGTACTTAAATAAATCTCACATCTGGGTGATATGGCACAGGTCTGTGCACTCTAAATTCGTCATATCCAGTATATGGAAGAGGTCTGTACTTAAATCTCAGATCTGGGATGTATGGCACAGGTCTGTGCACTCAAAATTCGTCATATCCAGTAGATGGAAGAGGTCTGTACTTAAATCTCAGATCTGGGATGTATGGTACAGGTCTGTGGACTCAAAATTCATCATATCCAGTATATGGAAGATGCCTGTACTTCAATAAATCTCACATCTGGGTGATATGGTACAGGTCTGTGCACTCTAATTTCGTCATATCCAGTATATGGAAGAGGTCTGTATTTAAATCTCAGATCTGGGATGTATGGTACAGGTCTGTGGACTCAAAATTCATCATATCCAGTATATGGAAGATGCCTGTACTTCAATAAATCTCACATCTGGGTGATATGGTACAGGTCTGTGCACTCTAATTTCGTCATATCCAGTATATGGAAGAGGTCTGTACTTAAATAAATGTCAAATCTGGGTTATATGGCACAGGTCTGTGGACTCAAAACTCATCATATCCAGTATATGGAAGATACCTGTACTTAAATAAATCTCACATCTAGGCGATATTGCACAGGTCTGTGCACTGTAATTTCGTCATATCCAGTATATGGAAGAGGTCTGTACTTAAATCTCAGATCTGGGATGTATGGGACGGGTCTGTGCACTCAAAATTCGTCATATCCAGTATATGGAACAGGTCTGCACTTAAATAAATCTCACATCTGGGTGATATGGCACAGGTCTGTGCACTGTAATTTCGTCATATCCAGTATATGGAAGAGGTCTGCACTTAAATCTCAGATCTGGGATGTATGGCACGGGTCTGTGCACTCAAAATTCGTCATATCCAGTAGATGGAAGAGGTCTGTACTTAAATAAATCTCACATCTGGGTGATATCGCACAGGTCTGTGCACTCTAATTTCGTCATATCCAGTATATGGAAGAGGTCTGTACTTAAATCTCAGATCGGGGATGTAAGGCACAGGTCTGTGCACTCAAAATTCGTCATATCCAGTAGATGCAAGAGGTCTGTACTTTAAAAAATCTCAGGTTTGGGTTATATGACACAGGTCTGTGGACTCAAAATTCGTCATATCCAGTATATGGAAGATGCCTGTACTTAAATAAATCTCACATCTGGGTGATATGGTAGAGGTCTGTGCACTCTAATTTCATCATATCCAGTATATGGAAGAGGTCTGTACTTACATAAATCTCAGATCTGGGTGGTATTGCACAGGTCTGTGTACTCTAAATTCGTCATATCCAGTACATGGAAGAGGCCTGTACTTAAATAAATTCACATCTGGGTCATATGGTACAGGTCTGTGCACTCTAATTTCGTCATATCCAGTATATGGAAGAGGTCTGTACTTAAATAAATCTAAGATCTGGGTTAAATGGCACAGGTCTGTGCACTCTAATTTCGTCATATCTAGTATATGGTAGAGGTCTGTACTTAAATAAATCTCAGATCTTGGCTATATGGCACAGGTCTGTGCACTCAAAATTCGTCATATCCAGTATATGGAAGAGGCCTGTACTTTAATAAATCTCACATGTGGGTGATATTGCATAGGTCTGTGCACTCTAATTTCGTCATATCCAGTAAATGGAAGAGTTGTGTACTAACATAAATCTCAGATCAGGGTTATATGGCACAGGTCTTTGGACTCAAAATTCGTCATATCTAGTTTTTGGAAGATGCCTATACTTAAATAAATGTCACACCTGGGTGATATGGCACAGGTCTGTGCACTCTAATTTCGTCATATCCAGTATATGGATGAGGTATGTACTTAAATAAATCTCAGATCTGGGTGATATGGTACATGTCTGTGCACTCTAATTTCGTCATATCCAGTATATGAAAGAGGTCTCCACTTACATAAATCTCACATCTGGGTGGTATTGCACAGGTCTGTGCACTCTAAATTCGTCATATCCAGTATATGGAAGATACCTGTACTTAAATAAATCTCACATCTGGGTGATATGGCACAGCTCTGTGCACTCTAATTTCGTCATATCCAGTATATGGAAGAGGTCTGTACTTAAATCTCAGATCTGGGATGTATGGCACGGGTCTGTGCCATCAAAATTTGTCATATCCAGTGGATGGAAGATACCTGTACTTAAATAAATATCAGATCTGGGTTATGTTGCACAGGTCTGTGCACTCAAAATTCGTCATGTCCAGTAAATGGAACAGGTCTGTACTTAAGTAAATCTCACATCTGGGTGATATGGCAGAGGTCTGTGCACTCTAATTTCGTCATATCCAGTATATGGAAGAGGTCTGTACTTAAATCTCAGATCTGGGATGTATGGCACAGGTCTGTGCACTCAAAATTCGTGATATCCAGTAGATGGAAGAGGTCTGTACTTAAAAAAATCTCAGGTTTGGGTTATATGACACAGGTCTGTGGACTCTAAATTTGTCATATCCAGTATATGGAAGATGCCTGTACTTAAAAAAATCTCAGATCTGGGTGATATGGTAGAGTTCTGTGCACTCTAATTTCGTAATATCCAGTATATGGAAGAGGTCTGTACTTACATAAATCTCAGATCTGGGTGGTATTGCACAGGTCTGTGCACTCTAAATTCGTCATATCCAGTACATGGAAGAGGCCTGTACTTAAATAAATCTCACATCTGGGTGATATGGCACAGGTCTGTGCACTCTAATTTCGTCATATCCAGTATATGGAAGAGGTCTGTACTTAAATCTCAGATCTGGGATGTATGGGACGGGTCTGTGCACTCAAAATTCGTCATATCCAGTAGATGGAAGAGGTCTGTACTTAAATAAATCTCACATCTGTGTGATATTGCCCAGGTCTGTGCAGTCTAATTTCGTCATATCCAGTAAATGGAAGAGTTGTGTACTAACATAAATCTCACATCAGGGTTAAATGGCACAGGTCTGTGGACTCAAAATTCATCATATCCAGTATATGGAAGATGCGTATACTTAAATAAATGTCACACCTGGGTGATATGGCACAGGTCTGTGCACTCTAATTTAGTCATATTTAGTATATGGAAGAGGTCTGTACTTAAATCTCAGAGCTGGGATGTATGGCACAGGTCTGTGCACTCAAAATTCGTCATATCCAGTAGATGGAAGAGGTTTGTACTTAAATAAATCACACATCTGGGTGATATGGCACAGGTCTGTGCACTCTAATTTCGTTGTATCCAGTATATGGAAGAGGTCTGTACTTAAATCTCAGATCTGGGATGTATGGTACAGGTCTGTGGACTCAAAATTCATCATATCCAGTATATGGAAGATGCCTGTACTTAAATAAATCTCACATCTGGGTGATATGGTACAGGTCTGTGCACTCTAATTTCGTCATATCCAGTATATGGAAGAGGTCTGTACTTAAATCTCAGATCTGGGATGTATGGCACGGGTCTGTGCACTCAAAATTCGTCATATCCAGTAGATGGAAGATACCTGTACTTAAATAAATCTCAGATCTGGGTGATATTGCACAGGTCTGTGCACTCTAATTTCGTCATATCCAGTATATGGAAGAGGTCTGTACTTAAATCTCAGATCTGGGATGTATGGCACGGGTCTGTGCACTCAAAATTCGTCATATCCAGTAGATGGAAGATACCTGTACTTAAATAAATCTCAGATCTGGGTGATATTGCACAGGTCTGTGCACTCTAATTTCGTCTTATCCAGTATATGGAAGAGGTCTGTACTTAAATAAATCTAAGATCTTGGTTATATGGCACAGGTGTGTGCACTCTGATTTCGTCATATCAAGTATATGGAAGAGGTCTGTACTTAAATAAATCTCAGATCTGGGTGATAGGGCACAGGTCTGTGCATTCTAATTTCGTCAGATCCAGTATATGGAAGAGGTTTATACTTAAATAAATTTCATATTTTGGCTATATGGCACAGGTCTGTGCACTCAAAATTCGTCATATCCAGTATATGGAAGAGGCCTGTACTTTAATAAATCTCACATCTGGGTGATATTGCACAGGTCTATGCAGTCTAATTTCGTCATATCCAGTATATGGAAGAGTTGTGTACTAACATCATGGTTATATGGCACAGGTCTTTGGACTCAAAATTCGTCATATCCTGTACATGGAAGATGCCTATACTTAAATAAATGTCACTCCTGGGTGATATGGCACAGGTCTTTGGACTCAAAATTCGTCACATCCAGTATATGGAAGATGCCTATACTTAAATAAATGTCACACCTGGGTTATATGGCAGAGGTCTGTGCACTCTAATTTAGTCATATTTAGTATATGGAAGAGGTCTGTACTTAAATAAATCTCGGAGCTGTGTTATATGTCACAGATCTGTGGACTCAAAATTCATCATATCCAGTATATAGAAGATACCTGTACTTAAATAAATCTCACATCTGGGTGATATGGCACAGGTCTGTGCACTCTAATTTCGTCATATCCAGTATATGGAAGAGGTCTGTACTTAAATCTCAGATCTGGTATGTGCGGCACGGGTCTGTGAACTCAAAATTCGTCATATCCAGTAGATGCAAGAGGTCTGTACTTAAATAAATCTCAGAAATGGGTTATATGGCACAGGTCTGTGGACTCAAAATTCATCATATCCAGTATATGGAAGATACCTGTACTTAAATAAATCTCACATCTGGGTGATATGGCACAGGTCTGTGCACTCTAATTTCGTCATATCCAGTATATGGAAGAGGTCTGTACTTAAATAAATCTCACATCTGGGTGATATGATACAGGTCTGTGCACTCTAATTTCGTCTTATCCAGTATATGGAAGAGGTCTGTACTTAAATAAATCTAAGATCTTGGTTATATGGCACAGGTGTGTGCACTCTGATTTCGTCATATCAAGTATATGGAAGAGGTCTGTACTTAAATAAATCTCAGATCTGGGTGATAGGGCACAGGTCTGTGCATTCTAATTTCGTCAGATCCAGTATATGGAAGAGGTTTATACTTAAATAAATTTCATATTTTGGCTATATGGCACAGGTCTGTGCACTCAAAATTCGTCATATCCAGTATATGGAAGAGGCCTGTACTTTAATAAATCTCACATCTGGGTGATATTGCACAGGTCTATGCAGTCTAATTTCGTCATATCCAGTATATGGAAGAGTTGTGTACTAACATCATGGTTATATGGCACAGGTCTTTGGACTCAAAATTCGTCATATCCAGTACATGGAAGATGCCTATACTTAAATAAATGTCACTCCTGGGTGATATGGCACAGGTCTTTGGACTCAAAATTCGTCACATCCAGTATATGGAAGATGCCTATACTTAAATAAATGTCACACCTGGGTTATATGGCAGAGGTCTGTGCACTCTAATTTAGTCATATTTAGTATATGGAAGAGGTCTGTACTTAAATAAATCTCGGAGCTGTGTTATATGTCACAGATCTGTGGACTCAAAATTCATCATATCCAGTATATAGAAGATACCTGTACTTAAATAAATCTCACATCTGGGTGATATGGCACAGGTCTGTGCACTCTAATTTCGTCATATCCAGTATATGGAAGAGGTCTGTACTTAAATCTCAGATCTGGTATGTGCGGCACGGGTCTGTGAACTCAAAATTCGTCATATCCAGTAGATGCAAGAGGTCTGTACTTAAATAAATCTCAGAAATGGGTTATATGGCACAGGTCTGTGGACTCAAAATTCATCATATCCAGTATATGGAAGATACCTGTACTTAAATAAATCTCACATCTGGGTGATATGGCACAGGTCTGTGCACTCTAATTTCGTCATATCGAGTATATGGAAGAGGTATGTACTTAAATAAATCTCAGATCTGGGTGATATGGTAGAGGTCTGTGCACTCTAATTTCGTCATATCCAGTATATGCAAGAGGTCTGTACTTACATAAATCTCACATCTGGGTGGTATTGCACAGATCTGTGTCCTCTAAATTCGTCATATCCAGTACATGGAAGAGGTCTGTACTTAAATAAATCTCACATCTGGGTGATATGGTACACCTCTGTGCACTCTAATTTCGTCATATCCAGTATATGGAAGATACCTGTACTTAAATAAATCTAAGATCTGGGTTATATGGCACAGGTCTGTGTACTTTAATTTAGTCATATCCAGTATATGGAAGAGGTCTGTACTTAAATAAATCTCAGATCTGGGTGATAGGGCACAGGTCTGTGCACTCAAAATTCGTCATATCCAGTATATGGAAGAGGCCTGTACTTTAATAAATCTCACATCTGGGTGATATTGCACAGGTCTGTGCACTCTAATTTAGTCATATTTAGTATATGGAAGAGGTCTGTCCTTAAAGAAATCTCAGAGCTGGGTTAAATGGCACAGGTCTGTGGACTCAAAATTCATCATATCCAGTATATGGAAGATAACTGTACTTAAATAAATCTCACATCTGGGTGATATGGCACAGGTCTGTGCACTCTAATTTCGTCATATCCAGTATATGGAAGAGGTCTGTACTTAAATCTCAGATCTGGGATGTATGGCACAGGTCTGTGCACTCAAAATTCGTGATATCCAGTAGATGGAAGAGGTCTGTACTTAAAAAAATCTCAGGTTTGGGTTATATGACACAGGTCTGTGGACTCTAAATTTGTCATATCCAGTATATGGAAGATGCCTGTACTTAAATAAATCTCACATCTGGGTGATATGGCACAGGTCTGTGGACTCTAATTTTGTCATATCCAGTATATGGAAGAGATATGTAGTTAAATAAATCTCAGATCTGGGTGATATGGTAGAGGTCTGTGCACTCTAATTTCGTAATATCCAGTATATGGAAGAGGTCTGTACTTACATAAATCTCAGATCTGGGTGGTATTGCACAGGTCTGTGCACTCTAAATTCGTCATATCGAGTACATGGAAGAGGCCTGTACTTAAATAAATCTCACATCTGTGTGATATGGCACAGGTCTGTGCACTCTAATTTCGTCATATCCAGTATATGGAAGAGGTCTGTACTTAAATCTCAGATCTGGGATGTATGGCAAGGGTCTGTGCACTCAAAATTCGTCATATCCAGTAGATGGAAGAGGTCTGTACTTAAATAAATCTCACATCTGTGTGATATTGCCCAGGTCTGTGCAGTCTAATTTCGTCATATCCAGTAAATGGAAGAGTTGTGTACTAACATAAATCTCACATCAGGGTTATATGGCACAGGTCTTTGGACTCAAAATTTGTCATATCCAGTATATGGAAGATGCGTATACTTAAATAAATGTCACACCTGGGTGATATGGCAAAGGTCTGTGCACTCTAATTTAGTCATATTTAGTATATGGAAGAGGTCTGTACTTAAATAAATCTCAGAGCTGGGTTATATGGCACAGGTCTGTGGACTCAAAATTCATCATATCCAGTATATGGAAGATACCTGTACTTAAATAAATCTCACATCTGGGTGATATGGCACAGGTCTGTGCAGTCTAATTTCGTCATATCCAGTAAAAGGAAGAGTTGTGTACTAACATAAATCTCAGATCAGGGTTATATGGCACAGGTCTTTGGACTCAAAATTCGTCATATCTAATATATGGAAGATGCCTATACTTAAATAAATGTAACACCTGGGTGATCTTGCACAGGTCTGTGCACTCTAATTTAGTCATATTTAGTATATGGAAGAGGTCTGTACTTAAATAAATCTCAGAGCTGGGTTATATGGCACAGGCCTGTGGACTCAAAATTCATCATATCCAGTATATGGAAGATACCTGTACTTAAATAAATCTCACATCTGGGTGATATGGCACAGGTCTGTGCACTCTAATTTCGTCATATCGAGTATATGGAAGAGGTATGTACTTAAATAAATCTTAGATCTGGGTGATATGGTAGAGGTCTGTGCACTCTAATTTCGTCATATCCAGTATATGCAAGAGGTCTGTACTTACATAAATCTCACATCTGGGTGGTATTGCACAGATCTGTGTCCTCTAAATTCGTCATATCCAGTACATGGAAGAGGTCTGTACTTAAATAAATCTCACATCTGGGTGATATGGTACAGCTCTGTGCACTCTAATTTCGTGATATCCAGTATATGGAAGATACCTGTACTTAAATAAATCTAAGATCTGGGTTATATGGCACAGGTCTGTGTACTCTAATTTAGTCATATCCAGTATATGGAAGAGGTCTGTACTTAAATAAATCTCAGATCTGGGTGATAGGGCACAGGTCTGTGCTTTCTAATTTCGTCAGATCCAGTGTATGGAAGAGGTATGTACTTAAATAAATCTCAGATGTTGGCTATATGGCACAGGTCTGTGCACTCAAAATTCGTCATATCCAGTATATGGAAGAGGCCTGTACTTTAATAAATCTCACATCTGGGTGATATTGCACAGGTCTGTGCACTCTAATTTAGTCATATTTAGTATATGGAAGAGGTCTGTCCTTAAAGAAATCTCAGAGCTGGGTTAAATGGCACAGGTCTGTGGGCTCAAAATTCATCATATCCAGTATATGGAAGATAACTGTACTTAAATAAATCTCACATCTGGGTGATATGGCACAGGTCAGTGCACTCTAATTTCGTCATATCCAGTATATGGAAGAGGTCTGTACTTAAATCTCAGATCTGGGATGTATGGCACAGGTCTGTGCACTCAAAATTCGTGATATCCAGTAGATGGAAGAGGTCTGTACTTAAATAAATCTCAGGTTTGGGTTATATGACACAGGTCTGTGGACTCTAAATTTGTCATATCCAGTATATGGAAGATGCCTGTACTTAAATAAATCTCACATCTGGGTGATATGGCACAGGTCTGTGGACTCTAATTTCGTCATATCCAGTATATGGAAGAGGTCTGTACTTACATAAATCTCAGATCTGGGTGGTATTGCACAGGTCTGTGCACTCTAAATTCGTCATATCGAGTACATGGAAGAGGCCTGTACTTAAATAAATCTCACATCTGGGTGATATGGCACAGGTCTGTGCACTCTAATTTCGTCATATCCAGTATATGGAAGAGGTCTGTACTTAAATCTCAGATCTGGGATGTATGGCAAGGGTCTGTGCACTCAAAATTCGTCATATCCAGTAGATGGAAGAGGTCTGTACTTAAATAAATCTCACATCTGTGTGATATTGCCCAGGTCTGTGCAGTCTAATTTCGTCATATCCAGTAAATGGAAGAGTTGTGTACTAACATAAATCTCACATCAGGGTTATATGGCACAGGTCTTTGGACTCAAAATTTGTCATATCCAGTATATGGAAGATGCGTATACTTAAATAAATGTCACACCTGGGTGATATGGCACAGGTCTGTGCACTCTAATTTAGTCATATTTAGTATATGGAAGAGGTCTGTACTTAAATAAATCTCAGAGCTGGGTTATATGGCACAGGTCTGTGGACTCAAAATTCATCATATCCAGTATATGGAAGATACCTGTACTTAAATAAATCTCACATCTGGGTGATATGGCACAGGTCTGTGCAGTCTAATTTCGTCATATCCAGTAAATGGAAGAGTTGTGTACTAACATAAATCTCAGATCAGGGTTATATGGCACAGGTCTTTGGACTCAAAATTCGTCATATCCAGTATATGGAAGATGCCTGTACTTAAATAAATCTCACATCTGGGTGATATGGCACAGGTCTGTGGACTCTAATTTCGTCATATCCAGTATATGGAAGAGGTCTGTACTTACATAAATCTCAGATCTGGGTGGTATTGCACAGGTCTGTGCACTCTAAATTCGTCATATCGAGTACATGGAAGAGGCCTGTACTTAAATAAATCTCACATCTGTGTGATATGGCACAGGTCTGTGCACTCTAATTTCGTCATATCCAGTATATGGAAGAGGTCTGTACTTAAATCTCAGATCTGGGATGTATGGCAAGGGTCTGTGCACTCAAAATTCGTCATATCCAGTAGATGGAAGAGGTCTGTACTTAAATAAATCTCACATCTGTGTGATATTGCCCAGGTCTGTGCAGTCTAATTTCGTCATATCCAGTAAATGGAAGAGTTGTGTACTAACATAAATCTCACATCAGGGTTATATGGCACAGGTCTTTGGACTCAAAATTTGTCATATCCAGTATATGGAAGATGCGTATACTTAAATAAATGTCACACCTGGGTGATATGGCACAGGTCTGTGCACTCTAATTTAGTCATATTTAGTATATGGAAGAGGTCTGTACTTAAATAAATCTCAGAGCTGGGTTATATGGCACAGGTCTGTGGACTCAAAATTCATCATATCCAGTATATGAAAGATACCTGTACTTAAATAAATCTCACATCTGGGTGATATGGCACAGGTCTGTGCAGTCTAATTTCGTCATATCCAGTAAAAGGAAGAGTTGTGTACTAACATAAATCTCAGATCAGGGTTATATGGCACAGGTCTTTGGACTCAAAATTCGTCATATCTAATATATGGAAGATGCCTATACTTAAATAAATGTAACACCTGGGTGATCTTGCACAGGTCTGTGCACTCTAATTTAGTCATATTTAGTATATGGAAGAGGTCTGTACTTAAATAAATCTCAGAGCTGGGTTATATGGCACAGGCCTGTGGACTCAAAATTCATCATATCCAGTATATGGAAGATACCTGTACTTAAATAAATCTCACATCTGGGTGATATGGCACAGGTCTGTGCACTCTAATTTCGTCATATCCAGTATATGGAAGAGGTCTGTACTTAAATCTCAGATCTGGGATGTATGGCACAGGTCTGTGCACTCAAAATTCGTCATATCCAGTAGATGGAAGAGGTCTGTACTTAAATAAATCACACATCTGGGTGATATGGCACAGGTCTGTGCACTCTAATTTCGTTGTATCCAGTATATGTAAGAGGTCTGTACTTAAATCTCAGATCTGGGATGTATGGTACAGGTCTGTGGACTCAAAATTCATCATATCCAGTATATGGAAGATGCCTGTACTTAAATAAATCTCACATCTGGGTGATATGGTACAGGTCTGTGCACTCTAATTTCGTCATATCCAGTATATGGAAGAGGTCTGTACTTAAATAAATGTCAAATTTGGGTTATATGGCACAGGTCTGTGGACTCAAAACTCATCATATCCAGTATATGGAAGATACCTGTACTTAAATAAATCTCACATCTGGGCGATATTGCACAGGTCTCTGCACTGTAATTTCGTCATATCCAGTATATGGAAGAGGTCTGTACTTAAATCTCAGATCTGGGATGTATGGCACGGGTCTGTGCACTCAAAATTCGTCATATCCAGTATATGGAACAGGTCTGTACTTAAATAAATCTCACATCTGGGTGATATGGCACAGGTCTGTGCACTGTAATTTCGTCATATCCAGTATATGGAAGAGGTCTGCACTTAAATCTCAGATCTGGGATGTATGGCACGGGTTTGTGCACTCAAAATTCGTCATATCCAGTAGATGGAAGAGGTCTGTACTTAAATAAATCTCACATCTGGGTGATATCGCACAGGTCTGTGCACTCTAATTTCATCATATCCAGTATATGGAAGAGGTCTGTACTTAAATCTCAGATCGGGGATGTAAGGCAGAGGTCTGTGCACTCAAAATTCGTCATATCCAGTAGATGGAAGAGGTCTGTACTTAAATAAATCTCAGAAATGGGTTATATGGCACAGGTCTGTGGACTCAAAATTCATCATATCCAGTATATGGAAGATATCTGTACTTAAATAAATCTCACATCTGGGTGATATGGCACAGGTCTGTGCACTCTAATTTCGTCATATCGAGTATATGGAAGAGGTATGTACTTAAATAAATCTTAGATCTGGGTGATATGGTAGAGGTCTGTGCACTCTAATTTCGTCATATCCAGTATATGCAAGAGGTCTGTACTTACATAAATCTCACATCTGGGTGGTATTGCACAGATCTGTGTCCTCTAAATTCGTCATATCCAGTACATGGAAGAGGTCTGTACTTAAATAAATCTCACATCTGGGTGATATGGTACAGCTCTGTGCACTCTAATTTCGTCATATCCAGTATATGGAAGATACCTGTACTTAAATAAATCTAAGATCTGGGTTATATGGCACAGGTCTGTGTACTCTAATTTAGTCATATCCAGTATATGGAAGAGGTCTGTACTTAAATAAATCTCAGATCTGGGTGATAGGGCACAGGTCTGTGCTTTCTAATTTCGTCAGATCCAGTGTATGGAAGAGGTATGTACTTAAATAAATCTCAGATGTTGGCTATATGGCACAGGTCTGTGCACTCAAAATTCGTCATATCCAGTATATGGAAGAGGCCTGTACTTTAATAAATCTCACATCTGGGTGATATTGCACAGGTCTGTCCACTCTAATTTAGTCATATTTAGTATATGGAAGAGGTCTGTCCTTAAAGAAATCTCAGAGCTGGGTTAAATGGCACAGGTCTGTGGGCTCAAAATTCATCATATCCAGTATATGGAAGATAACTGTACTTAAATAAATCTCACATCTGGGTGATATGGCACAGGTCTGTGCACTCTAATTTCGTCATATCCAGTATATGGAAGAGGTCTGTACTTAAATCTCAGATCTGGGATGTATGGCACAGGTCTGTGCACTCAAAATTCGTGATATCCAGTAGATGGAAGAGGTCTGTACTTAAAAAAATCTCAGGTTTGGGTTATATGACACAGGTCTGTGGACTCTAAATTTGTCATATCCAGTATATGGAAGATGCCTGTACTTAAATAAATCTCACATCTGGGTGATATGGCACAGGTCTGTGGACTCTAATTTCGTCATATCCAGTATATGGAAGAGGTCTGTACTTACATAAATCTCAGATCTGGGTGGTATTGCACAGGTCTGTGCACTCTAAATTCGTCATATCGAGTACATGGAAGAGGCCTGTACTTAAATAAATCTCACATCTGGGTGATATGGCACAGGTCTCTGCACTCTAATTTCATCATATCCAGTATATGGAAGAGGTCTGTACTTAAATCTCAGTTCTGGGATGTATGGCAAGGGTCTGTGCACTCAAAATTCGTCATATCCAGTAGATGGAAGAGGTCTGTACTTAAATAAATCTCACATCTGTGTGATATTGCCCAGGTCTGTGCAGTCTAATTTCGTCATATCCAGTAAATGGAAGAGTTGTGTACTAACATAAATCTCACATCAGGGTTATATGGCACAGGTCTTTGGACTCAAAATTTGTCATATCCAGTATATGGAAGATGCGTATACTTAAATAAATGTCACACCTGGGTGATATGGCACAGGTCTGTGCACTCTAATTTAGTCATATTTAGTATATGGAAGAGGTCTGTACTTAAATAAATCTCAGAGCTGGGTTATATGGCACAGGTCTGTGGACTCAAAATTCATCATATCCAGTATATGGAAGATACCTGTACTTAAATAAATCTCACATCTGGGTGATATGGCACAGGTCTGTGCAGTCTAATTTCGTCATATCCAGTAAATGGAAGAGTTGTGTACTAACCTAAATCTCAGATCAGGGTTATATGGCACAGGTCTTTGGACTCAAAATTCGTCATATCCAATATATGGAAGATGCCTATACTTAAATAAATGTAACACCTGGGTGATCTTGCACAGGTCTGTGCACTCTAATTTAGTCATATTTAGTATATGGAAGAGGTCTGTACTTAAATAAATCTCAAAGCTGGGTTATATGGCACAGGCCTGTGGACTCAAAATTCATCATATCCAGTATATGGAAGATACCTGTACTTAAATAAATCTCACATCTGGGTGATATGGCACAGGTCTGTGCACTCTAATTTCGTCATATCCAGTATATGGAAGAGGTCTGTACTTAAATCTCAGATCTGGGATGTATGGCACAGGTCTGTGCACTCAAAATTCGTCATATCCAGTAGATGAAAGAGGTCTGTACTTAAATAAATCACACATCTGGGTGATATGGCACAGGTCTGTGCACTCTAATTTCGTTGTATCCAGTATATGGAAGAGGTCTGTACTTAAATCTCAGATCTGGGATGTATGGTACAGGTCTGTGGACTCAAAATTCATCATATCCAGTATATGGAAGATGCCTGTACTTAAATAAATCTCACATCTGGGTGATATGGTACAGGTCTGTGCACTCTAATTTCGTCATATCCAGTATATGGAAGAGGTCTGTACTTAAATAAATGTCAAATTTGGGTTATATGGCACAGGTCTGTGGACTCAAAACTCATCATATCCAGTATATGGAAGATACCTGTACTTAAATAAATCTCACATCTGGGCGATATTGCACAGGTCTGTGCACTGTAATTTCGTCATATCCAGTATATGGAAGAGGTCTGTACTTAAATCTCAGATCTGGGATGTATGGCACGGGTCTGTGCACTCAAAATTCGTCATATCCAGTATATGGAACAGGTCTGTACTTAAATAAATCTCACATCTGGGTGATATGGCACAGGTCTGTGCACTGTAATTTCGTCATATCCAGTATATGGAAGAGGTCTGCACTTAAATCTCAGATCTGGGATGTATGGCACGGGTTTGTGCACTCAAAATTCGTCATATCCAGTAGATGGAAGAGGTCTGTACTTAAATAAATCTCACATCTGGGTGATATCGCACAGGTCTGTGCACTCTAATTTCATCATATCCAGTATATGGAAGAGGTCTGTACTTAAATCTCAGATCGGGGATGTAAGGCAGAGGTCTGTGCACTCAAAATTCGTCATATCCAGTAGATGGAAGAGGTCTGTACTTAAATAAATCTCAGAAATGGGTTATATGGCACAGGTCTGTGGACTCAAAATTCATCATATCCAGTATATGGAAGATATCTGTACTTAAATAAATCTCACATCTGGGTGATATGGCACAGGTCTGTGCACTCTAATTTCGTCATATCGAGTATATGGAAGAGGTATGTACTTAAATAAATCTTAGATCTGGGTGATATGGTAGAGGTCTGTGCACTCTAATTTCGTCATATCCAGTATATGCAAGAGGTCTGTACTTACATAAATCTCACATCTGGGTGGTATTGCACAGATCTGTGTCCTCTAAATTCGTCATATCCAGTACATGGAAGAGGTCTGTACTTAAATAAATCTCACATCTGGGTGGTATGGTACAGCTCTGTGCACTCTAATTTCGTCATATCCAGTATATGGAAGATACCTGTACTTAAATAAATCTAAGATCTGGGTTATATGGCACAGGTCTGTGTACTCCAATTTAGTCATATCCAGTATATGGAAGAGGTCTGTACTTAAATAAATCTCAGATCTGGGTGATAGGGCACAGGTCTGTGCTTTCTAATTTCGTCAGATCCAGTGTATGGAAGAGGTATGTACTTAAATAAATCTCAGATGTTGGCTATATGGCACAGGTCTGTGCACTCAAAATTCGTCATATCCAGTATATGGAAGAGGCCTGTACTTTAATAAATCTCACATCTGGGTGATATTGCACAGGTCTGTGCACTCTAATTTAGTCATATTTAGTATATGGAAGAGGTCTGTCCTTAAAGAAATCTGAGAGCTGGGTTAAATGGCACAGGTCTGTGGGCTCAAAATTCATCATATCCAGTATATGGAAGATAACTGTACTTAAAAAAATCTCACATCTGGGTGATATGGCACAGGTCTGTGCACTCTAATTTCGTCATATCCAGTATATGGAAGAGGTCTGTACTTAAATCTCAGATCTGGGATGTATGGCACAGGTCTGTGCACTCAAAATTCGTGATATCCAGTAGATGGAAGAGGTCTGTACTTAAAAAAATCTCAGGTTTGGGTTATATGACACAGGTCTGTGGACTCTAAATTTGTCATATCCAGTATATGGAAGATGCCTGTACTTAAATAAATCTCACATCTGGGTGATATGGCACAGGTCTGTGGACTCTAATTTCGTCATATCCAGTATATGGAAGAGGTCTGTACTTACATAAATCTCAGATCTGGGTGGTATTGCACAGGTCTGTGCACTCTAAATTCGTCATATCGAGTACATGGAAGAGGCCTGTACTTAAATAAATCTCACATCTGGGTGATATGGCACAGGTCTGTGCACTCTAATTTCGTCATATCTAGTATATGGAAGAGGTCTGTACTTAAATCTCAGATCTGGGATGTATGGCAAGGGTCTGTGCACTCAAAATTCGTCATATCCAGTAGATGGAAGAGGTCTGTACTTAAATAAATCTCACATCTGTGTGATATTGCCCAGGTCTGTGCAGTCTAATTTCGTCATATCCAGTAAATGGAAGAGTTGTGTACTAACATAAATCTCACATCAGGGTTATATGGCACAGGTCTTTGGACTCAAAATTTGTCATATCCAGTATATGGAAGATGCGTATACTTAAATAAATGTCACACCTGGGTGATATGGCACAGGTCTGTGCACTCTAATTTAGTCATATTTAGTATATGGAAGAGGTCTGTACTTAAATAAATCTCAGAGCTGGGTTATATGGCACAGGCCTGTGGACTCAAAATTCATCATATCCAGTATATGGAAGATACCTGTACTTAAATAAATCTCACATCTGGGTGATATGGCACAGGTCTGTGCAGTCTAATTTCGTCATATCCAGTAAAAGGAAGAGTTGTGTACTAACATAAATCTCAGATCAGGGTTATATGGCACAGGTCTTTGGACTCAAAATTCGTCATATCTAATATATGGAAGATGCCTATACTTAAATAAATGTAACACCTGGGTGATCTTGCACAGGTCTGTGCACTCTAATTTAGTCATATTTAGTATATGGAAGAGGTCTGTACTTAAATAAATCTCAGAGCTGGGTTATATGGCACAGGCCTGTGGACTCAAAATTCATCATATCCAGTATATGGAAGATACCTGTACTTAAATAAATCTCACATCTGGGTGATATGGTACAGGTCTGTGCACTCTAATTTCGTCATATCCAGTATATGGAAGAGGTCTGTACTTAAATCTCAGATCTGGGATGTATGGCACAGGTCTGTGCACTCAAAATTCGTCATATCCAGTAGATGGAAGAGGTCTGTACTTAAATAAATCACACATCTGGGTGATATGGCACAGGTCTGTGCACTCTAATTTCGTTGTATCCAGTATATGGAAGAGGTCTGTACTTAAATCTCAGATCTGGGATGTATGGTACAGGTCTGTGGACTCAAAATTCATCATATCCAGTATATGGAAGATGCCTGTACTTAAATAAATCTCACATCTGGGTGATATGGTACAGGTCTGTGCACTCTAATTTCGTCATATCCAGTATATGGAAGAGGTCTGTACTTAAATAAATGTCAAATTTGGGTTATATGGCACAGGTCTGTGGACTCAAAACTCATCATATCTAGTATATGGAAGATACCTGTACTTAAATAAATCTCACATCTGGGCGATATTGCACAGGTCTGTGCACTGTAATTTCGTCATATCCAGTATATGGAAGAGGTCTGTACTTAAATCTCAGATCTGGGATGTATGGCACGGGTCTGTGCACTCAAAATTCGTCATATCCAGTATATGGAACAGGTCTGTACTTAAATAAATCTCACATCTGGGTGATATGGCACAGGTCTGTGCACTGTAATTTCGTCATATCCAGTACATGGAAGAGGTCTGCACTTAAATCTCAGATCTGGGATGTATGGCACGGGTTTGTGCACTCAAAATTCGTCATATCCAGTAGATGGAAGAGGTCTGTACTTAAATAAATCTCACATCTGGGTGATATCGCACAGGTCTGTGCACTCTAATTTCATCATATCCAGTATATGGAAGAGGTCTGTACTTAAATCTCAGATCGGGGATGTAAGGCAGAGGTCTGTGCACTCAAAATTCGTCATATCCAGTAGATGGAAGAGGTCTGTACTTAAATAAATCTCAGAAATGGGTTATATGGCACAGGTCTGTGGACTCAAAATTCATCATATCCAGTATATGGAAGATATCTGTACTTAAATAAATCTCACATCTGGGTGATATGGCACAGGTCTGTGCACTCTAATTTCGTCATATCGCGTATATGGAAGAGGTATGTACTTAAATAAATCTTAGATCTGGGTGATATGGTAGAGGTCTGTGCACTCTAATTTCGTCATATCCAGTATATGCAAGAGGTCTGTACTTACATAAATCTCACATCTGGGTGGTATTGCACAGATCTGTGTCCTCTAAATTCGTCATATCCAGTACATGGAAGAGGTCTGTACTTAAATAAATCTCACATCTGGGTGATATGGTACAGCTCTGTGCACTCTAATTTCGTCATATCCAGTATATGGAAGATACCTGTACTTAAATAAATCTAAGATCTGGGTTATATGGCACAGGTCTGTGTACTCTAATTTAGTCATATCCAGTATATGGAAGAGGTCTGTACTTAAATAAATCTCAGATCTGGGTGATAGGGCACAGGTCTGTGCTTTCTAATTTCGTCAGATCCAGTGTATGGAAGAGGTATGTACTTAAATAAATCTCAGATGTTGGCTATATGGCACAGGTCTGTGCACTCAAAATTCGTCATATCCAGTATATGGAAGAGGCCTGTACTTTAATAAATCTCACATCTGGGTGATATTGCACAGGTCTGTGCACTCTAATTTAGTCATATTTAGTATATGGAAGAGGTCTGTCCTTAAAGAAATCTCAGAGCTGGGTTAAATGGCACAGGTCTGTGGGCTCAAAATTCATCATATCCAGTATATGGAAGATAACTGTACTTAAATAAATCTCACATCTGGGTGATATGGCACAGGTCTGTGCACTCTAATTTCGTCATATCCAGTATATGGAAGAGGTCTGTACTTAAATCTCAGATCTGGGATGTATGGCACAGGTCTGTGCACTCAAAATTCGTGATATCCAGTAGATGGAAGAGGTCTGTACTTAAATAAATCTCACATCTGTGTGATATTGCCCAGGTCTGTGCAGTCTAATTTCGTCATATCCAGTAAATGGAAGACTTGTGTACTAACATAAATCTCACATCAGGGTTATATGGCACAGGTCTTTGGACTCAAAATTTGTCATATCCAGTATATGGAAGATGCGTATACTTAAATAAATGTCACACCTGGGTGATATGGCACAGGTCTGTGCACTCTAATTTAGTCATATTTAGTATATGGAAGAGGTCTGTACTTAAATAAATCTCAGAGCTGGGTTATATGGCACAGGTCTGTGGACTCAAAATTCATCATATCCAGTATATGGAAGATACCTGTACTTAAATAAATCTCACATCTGGGTGATATGGCACAGGTCTGTGTAGTCTAATTTCGTCATATCCAGTAAATGGAAGAGTTGTGTACTAACATAAATCTCAGATCAGGGTTATATGGCACAGGTCTTTGGACTCAAAATTCGTCATATCCAATATATGGAAGATGCCTATACTTAAATAAATGTAACACCTGGGTGATCTTGCACAGGTCTGTGCACTCTAATTTAGTCATATTTAGTATATGGAAGAGGTCTGTACTTAAATAAATCTCAGAGCTGGGTTATATGGCACAGGTCTGTGCACTCTAATTTCGTTGTATCCAGTATATGGAAGAGGTCTGTACTTAAATCTCAGATCTGGGATGTATGGTACAGGTCTGTGGACTCAAAATTCATCATATCCAGTATATGGAAGATGCCTATACTTAAATAAATCTCACATCTGGGTGATATGGTACAGGTCTGTGCACTCTAATTTCGTCATATCCAGTATATGGAAGAGGTCTGTACTTAAATAAATGTCAAATTTGGGTTATATGGCACAGGTCTGTGGACTCAAAACTCATCATATCCAGTATATGGAAGATACCTGTACTTAAATAAATCTCACATCTGGGCGATATTGCACAGGTCTGTGCACTGTAATTTCGTCATATCCAGTATATGGAAGAGGTCTGTACTTAAATCTCAGATCTGGGATGTATGGCACGGGTCTGTGCACTCAAAATTCGTCATATCCAGTATATGGAACAGGTCTGTACTTAAATAAATCTCACATCTGGGTGATATGGCACAGGTCTGTGCACTGTAATTTCGTCATATGCAGTATATGGAAGAGGTCTGCACTTAAATCTCAGATCTGGGATGTATGGCACGGGTCTGTGCACTCAAAATTCGTCATATCCAGTAGATGGAAGAGGTCTGTACTTAAATAAATCTCACATCTGGGTGATATCGCACAGGTCTGTGCACTCTAATTTCATCATATCCAGTATATGGAAGAGGTCTGTACTTAAATCTCAGATCGGGGATGTAAGGCAGAGGTCTGTGCACTCAAAATTCGTCATATCCAGTAGATGCAAGAGGTCTGTACTTTAAAAAATCTCAGGTTTGGGTTATATGACACAGGTCTGTGGACTCAAAATTCGTCATATCCAGTATATGGAAGATGCCTGTACTTAAATAAATCTCACATCTGGGTGATATGGTAGAGGTCTGTGCACTCTAATTTCATCATATCCAGTATATGGAAGAGGTCTGTAATTACATAAATCTCAGATCTGGGTGGTATTGCACAGGTCTGTGCACTCTAAATTCCTCATATCCAGTACATGGAAGAGGCCTGTACTTAAATAAATCTCACATCTGGGTGATATGGCACAGGTCTGTGCACTCTAATTTCGTCATATCCAGTATATGGAAGAGGTCTGTACTTAAATCTCAGATCTGGGATGTATGGCACGGGTCTGTGCACTCAAAATTCGTCATATCCAGTAGATGGAAGATACCTGTACTTAAATAAATCTCAGATCTGGGTGATATTGCACAGGTCTGTGCAGTCTAATTTCGTCATATCCAGTAAATGGAAGAGTTGTGTACTAACATAAATCTCACATCATGGTTATATGGCATAGGTGTTTGGACTCAAAATTCATCATATCCAGTATATGGAAGATACCTGTACTTAAGTAAATCTCACATCTGGGTGATATGGCACAGGTCTGTGCACTCTAATTTCGTCATATCCAGTATATGGAAGAGGTCTGTACTTACATAAATCTCAGATCTGGATGGTACTGCACAGGTCTGTGTACTCTAAATTCGACATATCCAGTACATGGAAGAGGCCTGGACTTAAATAAATCTCACATCTGGGTGATATGATACCTGGTCTGTGCACTCTAATTTCGTCTTATCCAGTATATGGAAGAGGTCTGTACTTAAATAAATCTAAGATCTTGGTTATATGGCACAGGTGTGTGCACTCTGATTTCGTCATATCAAGTATATGGAAGAGGTCTGTACTTAAATAAATCTCAGATCTGGGTGATAGGGCACAGGTCTGTGCATTCTAATTTCGTCAGATCCAGTATATGGAAGAGGTTTATACTTAAATAAATTTCATATTTTGGCTATATGGCACAGGTCTGTGCACTCAAAATTCGTCATATCCAGTATATGGAAGAGGCCTGTACTTTAATAAATCTCACATCTGGGTGATATTGCACAGGTCTATGCACTCTAATTTCGTCATATCCAGTATATGGAAGAGTTGTGTACTAACATAACTCTCAGATCATGGTTATATGGCACAGGTCTTTGGACTCAAAATTCGTCATATCCAGTACATGGAAGATGCCTATACTTAAATAAATGTCACTCCTGGGTGATATGGCACAGGTCTTTGGACTCAAAATTCGTCACATCCAGTATATGGAAGATGCCTATACTTAAATAAATGTCACACCTGGGTGATATGGCAGAGGTCTGTGCACTCTAATTTAGTCATATTTAGTATATGGAAGAGGTCTGTACTTAAATAAATCTCGGAGCTGTGTTATATGTCACAGATCTGTGGACTCAAAATTCATCATATCCAGTATATAGAAGATACCTATACTTAAATAAATCTCACATCTGGGTGATATGGCACAGGTCTGTGCACTCTAATTTCGTCATATCCAGTATATGGAAGAGGTCTGTACTTAAATCTCAGATCTGGTATGTGCGGCACGGGTCTGTGAACTCAAAATTTGTCATATCCAGTAGATGCAAGAGGTCTGTACTTAAATAAATCTCAGGTTTGGGTTACATGGCACAGGTGTGTGGGCTCAAAATTCGCCATATCCAGTAGATGGAAGAGGTCTGTACTTAAATAAATCTCAGAAATGGGTTATATGGCACAGGTCTGTGGACTCAAAATTCATCATATCCAGTATATGGAAGATACCTGTACTTAAATAAATCCCACATCTGGGTGATATGGCACAGGTCTGTGCACTCTAATTTCATCATATCGAGTATATGGAAGAGGTATGTACTTAAATAAATCTTAGATCTGGGTGATATGGTAGAGGTCTGTGCACTCTAATTTCGTCATATCCAGTATATGCAAGAGGTCTGTACTTACATAAATCTCACATCTGGGTGGTATTGCACATATCTGTGTCCTCTAAATTCGTCATATCCAGTACATGGAAGAGGTCTGTACTTAGATAAATCTCACATCTGGGTGATATAGTACTGCTCTGTGCACTCTAATTTCGTCATATCCAGTATATGGAAGATACCTGTACTTAAATAAATCTAAGATCTGGGTTATATGGCACAGGTCTGTGCACTCTAATTTAGTCATATCCAGTATATGGAAGAGGTCTGTACTTAAATAAATCTCAGATCTGGGTGATAGGGCACAGGTCTGTGCACTCTAATTTCGTCAGATCCAGTGTATGGAAGAGGTATGTACTTAAATAAATCTCAGATGTTGGCTATATGGCACAGGTCTGTGCACTCAAAATTCGTCATATCCAGTATATGGAAGAGGCCTGTACTTGAATAAATCTCACATCTGGGTGATATTGCACAGGTCTGTGCACTCTAATTTAGTCATATTTAGTATATGGAAGAGGTCTGTCCTTAAAGAAATCTCAGAGCTGGGTTAAATGGCACAGGTCTGTGGACTCAAAATTCATCATATCCAGTATATGGAAGATAACTGTACTTAAATAAATCTCACATCTGGGTGATATGGCACAGGTCTGTGCACTCTAATTTCGTCATATCCAGTATATGGAAGAGGTCTGTACTTAAATCTCAGATCTGGGATGTGTGGCACATGTCTGTGCACTCAAAATTCGTCATATCCAGTAGATGGAAGAGGTCTGTACTTAAATAAATCTCAGGTTTGGGTTATATGACACAGGTTTGTGGACTCAAAATTCGTCATATATATTGTATATGGAAGATTCCTGTCCTTAAATAAATCTCAGGTTTGGGTTATATGACACAGGTCTGTGGACTCAAAATTCGTCATATCCAGTATATGGAAGATTCCTGTACTTAAATAAATCTCACATCTGGGTGATATGGCACAGGTCTGTGCACTCTAATTTAGTCATATCCAGTATATGGAAGAGGTCTGTACTTAAATCTCAGATCTGGGATGTGTGGCACATGTCTGGGCACTCAAAATTCGTCATATCCAGTAGATGGAAGAGGTCTGTACTTAAATAAATCTCAGGTTTGGGTTATATGACACAGGTCTGTGGACTCAAAATTCGTCATATATATTGTATATGGAAGAGGCCTGTACTTAAATAAATCACACATCTGGGTGATATGGTACAGGTCTGTGCACTCTAATTTCGTCATATCTAGTAAATGGAAGAGTTGTGTACTAACATAAATCTCACATCAGGGTTATATGGCACAGTTCTTTGGACTCAAAATTCGTCATATCCAGTATATGTAAGATGCCTATACTTAAATAAATGTCACACCTGGGTGATATGGCACAGGTCTGTGCACTCTAATTTAGTCATATTTAGTATATGGAAGAGGTCTGTACTTAAATAAATCTCAGAGCTGGGTTATATGGCACAGGTCTGTGGACTCAAAATTCATCATATCCAGTGTATGGAAGATACCTGTACTTAAATAAATCTCACATCTGGGTGATATGGCACAGGTCTGTGCACTCTAATTTCGTCATATCCAGTATATGGAAGAGGTCTGTACTTACATAAATCTCAGATCTGGATGGTATTGCACAGGTCTGTGTACTCTAAATTCGTCATATCCAGTACATGGAAGAGGCCTGGACTTAAATAAATCTCACATCTGGGTGATATGATACAGGTCTGTGCACTCTAATTTCGTCATATCCAGTATATGGAAGAGGTCTGTACTTAAATAAATCTAAGATCTCGGTTATATGGCACAGGTGTGTGCACTCTAATTTCGTCATATCCAGTATATGGAAGAGGTCTGTACTTAAATAAATCTCAGATCTGGGTGATAGGGCACAGGTCTGTGCATTCTAATATCGTCAGATCCAGTATATGGAAGAGGTCTATACTTAAATAAATTTCAGATCTTAGCTATATGGCACAGGTCTGTGCACTCAAAATTCGTCATATCCAGTATATGGAAGAGGTCTGTACTTTAATAAATCTCACATCTGGGTGATATGGTACAGGTCTGTGCACTCTAATTTCGTCATATCCAGTATATGGAAGAGGTCTGCACTTACATAAATCTCAGATCTGGGTGGTATTGCACAGGTCTGTGCAATCTAAATTCGTCGTATCCAGTACATGGAAGATGCCTGTATTTAAATAAATCTCACATCTGGGTGATATGGTACAGGTCTGTGCACTCTAATTTCGTCATATCCAGTATATGGAAGAGGTCTGTACTTAAATAAATGTGAAATCTGGGTTATATGGCAGAGGTCTGTGGACTCAAAACTCATCATATCCAGTATATGGAAGATACCTGTACTTAAATAAATCTCACATCTGGGCGATATGGCACAGGTCTGTGCACTGTAATTTCGTCATATCCAGTATATGGAAGAGGTCTGTACTTAAATCTCAAATCTGGGATGTATGGCACGGGTCTGTGCACTCAAAACTCGTCATATCCAGTATATGGAACAGGTCTGTACTTAAAAAAATCTCACATCTGGGTGATATGGCACAGGTCTGTGCACTCTAATTTCGTCATATCCAGTATATGGAAGAGGTCTGCACTTAAATCTCAGATCTGGGATGTATGGCACGGGTCTGTGCACTCAAAATTCGTCATATCCAGTAGATGGAAGAGGTCTGTACTTAAATAAATCTCACATCTGGGTGATATCGCACGGGTCTGTGCACTCTAATTTCGTCATATCCAGTATATGGAAGAGGTCTGTACTTACATAAATCTCAGATCTGGGTGGTATTGCACAGGTCTGTGCACTGTAAATTCGTCATATCCAGTACATGGAAGAGGCCTGTACTTAAATAAATCTCAGATCTGGGTGATATTGCACAGGTCTGTGCATTCTAATTTCGTCATATCCAGTAAATGGAAGAGTTGTGTACTAACATAAATCTCACATCAGGGTTATATGGCATAGGTCTTTGGACTCAAAATTCGTCATATGCAGTATATGGAACATGCCTATACTTAAATAAATGTCACACCTGGGTGATATGGCACAGGTCTGTGCACTCTAATTTAGTCATATTTAGTATATGGAAGAGGTCTGTACTTAAATAAATCTCCGAGCTGGGTTATATGGCACAGGTCTGTTGACTCAAAATTCATCATATCCAGTATATGGAAGATACCTGTACTTAAGTAAATCTCACATCTGGCTGATATGGCACAGGTCTGTGCACTCTAATTTCGTCATATCCAGTATATGGAAGAGGTCTGTACTTACATAAATCTCAGATCTGGATGGTACTGCACAGGTCTGTGTACTCTAAATTCGTCATATCCAGTACATGGAAGAGGCATGGACTTAAATAAATCTCACATCTGGGTGATATGATACAGGTCTGTGCACTCTAATTTCGTCATATCCAGTATATGGAAGAGGTCTGTACTTAAATAAATCTAAGATCTTGGTTATATGGCACAGGTGTGTGCACTCTGATTTCGTCATATCAAGTATATGGAAGAGGTCTATACTTAAATAAATCTCAGATCTGGGTGATAGGGCACAGGTCTGTGCATTCTAATTTCGTCAGATCCAGTATATGGAAGAGGTTTATACTTAAATAAATTTCATATTTTGGCTATATGGCACAGGTCTGTGCACTCAAAATTCGTCATATCCAGTATATGGAAGAGGCCTGTACTTTAATAAATCTCACATCTGGATGATATTGCACAGGTCTATGCACTCTAATTTCGTCATATCCAGTATATGGAAGAGTTGTGTACTAACATAACTCTCAGATCATGGTTATATGGCACAGGTCTTTGGACTCAAAATTCGTCATATCCAGTACATGGAAGATGCCTATACTTAAATAAATGTCACTCCTGGGTGATATGGCACAGGTCTTTGGACTCAAAATTCGTCACATCCAGTATATGGAAGATGCCTATACTTAAATAAATGTCACACCTGGGTGATATGGCAGAGGTCTGTGCACTCTAATTTAGTCATATTTAGTATATGGAAGAGGTCTGTACTTAAATAAATCTCGGAGCTGTGTTATATGTCACAGGTCTGTGGACTCAAAATTCATCATATCCAGTATATAGAAGATACCTGTACTTAAATAAATCTCACATCAGGGTGATATGGCACAGGTCTGTGCACTCAAAATTCGTCATATCCAGTTGATGCAAGAGGTCTGTACTTAAATAAATCTCAGGTTTGGGTTACATGGCACAGGTCTGTGGACTCAAAATTCGTCATATACAATATATGGAAGATGCCTGTACTTAAATAAATCCCACATCTGGGTGATATGTCACAGCTCTGTGCACTCTAATTTCGTCATATCCAGTATATGGAAGAGGTCTGTACTTAAATCTCAGATCTGGTATGTGCGGCACGGGTCTGTGCACTCAAAATTCGTCATATCCAGTAGATGCAAGAGGTCTGTACTTAAATAAATCTCAGGTTTGGGTTACATGGCACAGGTGTGTGGACTCAAAATTCGTCATATACAATATATGGAAGATGCCTGTACTTAAATAAATCCCACATCTGGGTGATATGGCACAGGTCTGTGCACTCTAATTTCGTCATATCCAGTATATGGAAGAGGTATGTACTTAAATAAATCTCAGATCTGGGCGATATCGTAGAGTTCTGTGCACTTCTAATTTCGTCATATCCAGTAAATGGAAGAGGTCTTTACTTACATAAATCTCAGATCGGGGTGGTATTGCACAGGTCTGTGCACTCAAAATTCGTCATATCCAGTATATGGAAGAGGCCTGTACTTTAATAAATCTCACATCTGGGGGATATTGCACAGGTCTGTGCACTCTAATTTCGTCATATGCAGTAAATGGAAGAGTTGTGTACTAACATAAATCTCACATCAGGGTTATATGGCACAGGTCTTTGGACTCAAAATTTGTCATATCCAGTATATGGAAAATGCCTATACTTAAATAAATGTCACACCTGGGTGAGATGGCACAGGTCTGTGCACTCTAATTTAGTAATATTTAGTATATGGAAGAGGTCTGTACTTAAATAAATCTCAGATCTGGGTGATAGGGCACAGGTCTGTGCATTCTAATTTCGTCAGATCCAGTATATGGAAGAGGTCTGTACTTAAAAAATCTCAGATCTTGGCTATATGGCACAGGTCTGTGCACTCCAAATTCGTCATATCCAGTATATGGAAGAGGCCTGTACTTTAATAAATCTCACATCTGGGTGATATTGCACAGGTCTGTGCACTCTAATTTCGTCATATCCAGTATATGGAAGGGGTCTATACTTAATTACATCTAAGATCTGGGTTATATGGCACAGGTCTGTGGACTGAAAATTCGTCATATCCAGTATATGGAAGATGCCTGTACTTAAATAATTCTCACATCTGGGTGATATTGCAGAGGTCTATGCACTCTAATTTCGTCATATCCAGTAAATGGAAGAGTTGTGCACTAACATAAATCTCAGATCAGGGTTATATGGCACAGGTCTTTGGACTCAAAATTCATCATATCCAGTATATGGAAGATGCCTATACTTAAATAAATGTCACACCTGGGTGATATGGCACAGGTCTGTGCACTCTAATTTCGTGATATCCAGTAAATGGAAGAGTAGTGTACTAACATAAATCTAAGATCTTGGTTATATGGCACAGGTCTGTGCACTCTAAATTCGTCATATCCAGTATATGGAAGAGGCCTGTACTTAAATAAATCTCACATCTCGATGATATTGCACAGGTCTGTGCACTCTAATATCGTCATATCCCGTAAATGGAAGAGTTGTGTACTAACATAAATCTCAAATCATGGTTATATGGCACAGGTCTTTGGACTCAAAATTCCTCATATCCAGTAGATGGAAGATGCCTATACTTAAATAAATGTCACACCTGGGTGATATGGCAGTGGTCTGTGCACTCTAATTTAGTCATATTTAGTATATGAAAGAGGTCTGTACTTAAATAAATCTCAGAGCTGTGTTATATGGCACAGGTCTGTGGACTCAAAATTCATCATATCCAGTATATGGAAGATACCTGTACTTAAATAAATCTCACATCTGGGTGATATGGCACAAGTCTGTGCACTCTAATTTCGTCATATCCAGTATATGGAAGAGGTCTGTACTTAAATCTGAGATCTGGTATGTGCGGCAGAGGTCTGTGCACTCAAAATTCATCATATCCAGTTGATGCAAGAGGTCTGTACTTAAATAAATCTCAGGTTTGGGTTACATGGCACAGGTCTGTGGACTCAAAATTCGTCATATACAATATATGGAAGATGCCTGTACTTAAATAAATCCCACATCTGGGTGATATGTCACAGCTCTGTGCACTCTAATTTCATCATATCCAGTATATGGAAGAGGTATGTACTTAAATAAATCTCAGATCTGGGTGATATAGTAGAGTTCTGTGCACTCTAATTTCGTCAGATCCAGTATATGGAAGAGGTCTGAACTTAAATAAATCTCAGAAATGGGTTATATGGCACAGGTCTGTGGACCCAAAATTCATCATATCCAGTATATGGAAGATACCTGTACTTAAATAAATCTCACATCTGGGTGATATGGCACAGGTCTGTGCACTCTAATTTCGTCATATCGAGTATATGGAAGAGGTATGTACTTAAATAAATCTTAGATCTGGGTGATATGGTAGAGGTCTGTGCACTCTAATTTCGTCATATCCAGTATATGCAAGAGGTCTGTACTTACATAAATCTCACATCTGGGTGGTATTGCACAGATCTGTGTCCTCTAAATTCGTCATATCCAGTACATGGAAGAGGTCTGTACTTAAATAAATCTCACATCTGGGTGATATGGTACAGCTCTGTGCACTCTAATTTCGTCATATCCAGTATATGAAGATACCTGTACTTAAATAAATCTAAGATCTGGGTTATATGGCACAAGTCTGTGCACTCTAATTTAGTCATATCCAGTATATGGAAGAGGTCTGTACTTAAATAAATCTCAGATCTGGGTGATAGGGCACAGGTCTGTGCTTTCTAATTTCGTCAGATCCAGTGTATAGAAGAGGTATGTACTTAAATAAATCTCAGATGTTGGCTATATGGCACAGGTCTGTGCACTCAAAATTCGTCAATCCAGTATATGGAAGAGGCCTGTACTTTAATAAATCTCACATCTGGGTGATATTGCACAGGTCTGTGCACTCTAATTTCGTCATATCCAGTAAATGGAAGAGTTGTGTACTAACATAAATCTCAGATCAGGGTTATATGGCACAGGTCTTTGGACTCAAAATTCGTCATATCCAGTATATGGAAGATGCCTATACTTAAATAAATGTCACACCTGGGTGATATGGCACAGGTCTGTGCTCTCTAATTTAGTCATATTTAGTATATGGAAGAGGTCTGTCCTTAAAGAAATCTCAGAGCTGGGTTAAATGGCACAGGTCTGTGGACTCAAAATTCATCATATCCAGTATATGGAAGATAACTGTACTTAAATAAATCTCACATCTGGGTGATATGGCACAGGTCTGTGCACTCTAATTTCGTCATATCCAGTATATGGAAGAGGTCTGTACTTAAATCTCAAATCTGGGATGTATGGCACGGGTCTGTGCACTCAAAACTCGTCATATCCAGTATATGGAACAGGTCTGTACTTAAATAAATCTCACATCTGGGTGATATGGCACAGATCTGTGCACTCTAATTTCGTCATATCCAGTATATGGAAGAGGTCTGCACTTAAATCTCAGATCTGGGATGTATGGCACGGGTCTGTGCACTCAAAATTCGTCATATCCAGTAGATGGAAGAGGTCTGTACTTAAATAAATCTCACATCTGGGTGATATCGCACGGGTCTGTGCACTCTAATTTCGTCATATCCAGTATATGGAAGAGGTCTGTACTTACATAAATCTCAGATCTGGGTGGTATTGCACAGGTCTGTGCACTCTAAATTCGTCATATCCAGTACATGGAAGAGGCCTGTACTTAAATAAATCTCAGATCTGGGTGATATTGCACAGGTCTGTGCATTCTAATTTCGTCATATCCAGTAAATGGAAGAGTTGTGTACTAACATAAATCTCACATCAGGGTTATATGGCATAGGTCTTTGGACTCAAAATTCGTCATATGCAGTATATGGAACATGCCTATACTTAAATAAATGTCACACCTGGGTGATATGGCACAGGTCTGTGCACTCTAATTTACTCATATTTAGTATATGGAAGAGGTCTGTACTTAAATAAATCTCCGAGCTGGGTTATATGGCACAGGTCTGTTGACTCAAAATTCATCATATCCAGTATATGGAAGATACCTGTACTTAAGTAAATGTCACATCTGGGTGATATGGCACAGGTCTGTGCACTCTAATTTCGTCATATCCAGTATATGGAAGAGGTCTGTACTTACATAAATCTCAGATCTGGATGGTACTGCACAGGTCTGTGTACTCTAAATTCGTCATATCCAGTACATGGAAGAGGCCTGGACTTAAATAAATCTCACATCTGGGTGATATGATACAGGTCTGTGCACTCTAATTTCGTCATATCCAGTATATGGAAGAGGTCTGTACTTAAATAAATCTAAGATCTTGGTTATATGGCACAGGTGTGTGCACTCTGATTTCGTCATATCAAGTATATGGAAGAGGTCTATACTTAAATAAATCTCAGATCTGGGTGATAGGGCACAGGTCTGTGCATTCTAATTTCGTCAGATCCAGTATATGGAAGAGGTTTATACTTAAATAAATTTCATATTTTGGCTATATGGCACAGGTCTGTGCACTCAAAATTCGTCATATCCAGTATATGGAAGAGGCCTGTACTTTAATAAATCTCACATCTGGATGATATTGCACAGGTCTATGCACTCTAATTTCGTCATATCCAGTATATGGAAGAGTTGTGTACTAACATAACTCTCAGATCATGGTTATATGGCACAGGTCTTTGGACTCAAAATTCGTCATATCCAGTACATGGAAGATGCCTATACTTAAATAAATGTCACTCCTGGGTGATATGGCACAGGTCTTTGGACTCAAAATTCGTCACATCCAGTATATGGAAGATGCCTATACTTAAATAAATGTCACACCTGGGTGATATGGCAGAGGTCTGTGCACTCTAATTTAGTCATATTTAGTATATGGAAGAGGTCTGTACTTAAATAAATCTCGGAGCTGTGTTATATGACACAGGTCTGTGGACTCAAAATTCATCATATCCAGTATATAGAAGATACCTGTACTTAAATAAATCTCACATCAGGGTGATATGGCACAGGTCTGTGCACTCAAAATTCGTCATATCCAGTTGATGCAAGAGGTCTGTACTTAAAATAAATCTCAGGTTTGGGTTACATGGCACAGGTCTGTGGACTCAAAATTCGTCATATACAATATATGGAAGATGCCTGTACTTAAATAAATCCCACATCTGGGTGATATGTCACAGCTCTGTGCACTCTAATTTCGTCATATCCAGTATATGGAAGAGGTCTGTACTTAAATCTCAGATCTGGTATGTGCGGCACGGGTCTGTGCACTCAAAATTCGTCATATCCAGTAGATGCAAGAGGTCTGTACTTAAATAAATCTCAGGTTTGGGTTACATGGCACAGGTGTGTGGACTCAAAATTCGTCATATACAATATATGGAAGATGCCTGTACTTAAATAAATCCCACATCTGGGTATATGGCACAGGTCTGTGCACTCTAATTTCGTCATATCCAGTACATGGAAGATGCCTATACTTAAATAAATGTCACTCCTGGGTGATATGGCACAGGTCTTTGGACTCAAAATTCGTCACATCCAGTATATGGAAGATGCCTATACTTAAATAAATGTCACACCTGGGTGATATGGCAGAGGTCTGTGCACTCTAATTTAGTCATATTTAGTATATGGAAGAGGTCTGTACTTAAATAAATCTCGGAGCTGTGTTATATGTCACAGGTCTGTGGACTCAAAATTCATCATATCCAGTATATAGAAGATACCTGTACTTAAATAAATCTCACATCAGGGTGATATGGCACAGGTCTGTGCACTCAAAATTCGTCATATCCAGTTGATGCAAGAGGTCTGTACTTAAATAAATCTCAGGTTTGGGTTACATGGCACAGGTCTGTGGACTCAAAATTCGTCATATACAATATATGGAAGATGCCTGTACTTAAATAAATCCCACATCTGGGTGATATGTCACAGCTCTGTGCATTCTAATTTCGTCATATCCAGTATATGGAAGAGGTCTGTACTTAAATCTCAGATCTGGTATGTGCGGCACGGGTCTGTGCACTCAAAATTCGTCATATCCAGTAGATGCAAGAGGTCTGTACTTAAATAAATCTCAGGTTTGGGTTACATGGCACAGGTGTGTGGACTCAAAATTCGTCATATACAATATATGGAAGATGCCTGTACTTAAATAAATCCCACATCTGGGTGATATGGCACAGGTCTGTGCACTCTAATTTCGTCATATCCAGTATATGGAAGAGGTATGTACTTAAATAAATCTCAGATCTGGGCGATATGGTAGAGTTCTGTGCACTTCTAATTTCGTCATATCCAGTAAATGGAAGAGGTCTTTACTTACATAAATCTCAGATCGGGGTGGTATTGCACAGGTCTGTGCACTCAAAATTCGTCATATCCAGTATATGGAAGAGGCCTGTACTTTAATAAATCTCACATCTGGGGGATATTGCACAGGTCTGTGCACTCTAATTTCGTCATATGCAGTAAATGGAAGAGTTGTGTACTAACATAAATCTCACATCAGGGTTATATGGCAAAGGTCTTTGGACTCAAAATTCGTCATATCCAGTATATGGAAAATGCCTATACTTAAATAAATGTCACACCTGGGTGAGATGGCACAGGTCTGTGCACTCTAATTTAGTCATATTTAGTATATGGAAGAGGTCTGTACTTAAATAAATCTCAGATCTGGGTGATAGGGCACAGGTCTGTGCATTCTAATTTCGTCAGATCCAGTATATGGAAGAGGTCTGTACTTAAAAAATCTCAGATCTTGGCTATATGGCACAGGTCTGTGCACTCCAAATTCGTCATATCCAGTATATGGAAGAGGCCTGTACTTTAATAAATCTCACATCTGGGTGATATTGCACAGGTCTGTGCACTCTAATTTCGTCATATCCAGTATATGGAAGGGGTCTATACTTAATTACATCTGAGATCTGGGTTATATGGCACAGGTCTGTGGACTGAAAATTCGTCATATCCAGTATATGGAAGATGCCTGTACTTAAATAATTCTCACATCTGGGTGATATTGCAGAGGTCTATGCACTCTAATTTCGTCATATCCAGTAAATGGAAGAGTTGTGCACTAACATAAATCTCAGATCAGGGTTATATGGCACAGGTCTTTGGACTCAAAATTCATCATATCCAGTATATGGAAGATGCCTATACTTAAATAAATGTCACACCTGGGTGATATGGCACAGGTCTGTGCACTCTAATTTCGTGATATCCAGTAAATGGAAGAGTAGTGTACTAACATAAATCTAAGATCTTGGTTATATGGCACAGGTCTGTGCACTCTAAATTCGTCATATCCAGTATATGGAAGAGGCCTGTACTTAAATAAATCTCACATCTCGATGATATTGCACAGGTCTGTGCACTCTAATATCGTCATATCCCGTAAATGGAAGAGTTGTGTACTAACATAAATCTCAAATCATGGTTATATGGCACAGGTCTTTGGACTCAAAATTCCTCATATCCAGTAGATGGAAGATGCCTATACTTAAATAAATGTCACACCTGGGTGATATGGCAGTGGTCTGTGCACTCTAATTTAGTCATATTTAGTATATGAAAGAGGTCTGTACTTAAATAAATCTCAGAGCTGTGTTATATGGCACAGGTCTGTGAACTCAAAATTCATCATATCCAGTATATGGAAGATACCAGTACTTAAATAAATCTCACATCTGGGTGATATGGCACAAGTCTGTGCACTCTAATTTCATCACATCCAGTATATGGAAGAGGTCTGTACTTAAATCTGAGATCTGGTATGTGCGGCAGAGGTCTGTGCACTCAAAATTCGTCATATCCAGTTGATGCAAGAGGTCTGTACTTAAATAAATCTCAGGTTTGGGTTACATGGCACAGGTCTGTGGACTCAAAATTCGTCATATACAATATATGGAAGATGCCTGTACTTAAATAAATCCCACTTCTGGGTGATATGTCACAGCTCTGTGCACTCTAATTTCGTCATATCCAGTATATGGAAGAGGTATGTACTTAAATAAATCTCAGATCTGGGTGATATAGTAGAGTTCTGTGCACTCTAATTTCGTCAGATCCAGTATATGGAAGAGGTCTGAACTTAAATAAATCTCAGAAATGGGTTATATGGCACAGGTCTGTGGACCCAAAATTCATCATATCCAGTATATGGAAGATACCTGTACTTAAATAAATCTCACATCTGGGTGATATGGCACAGGTCTGTGCACTCTAATTTCGTCATATCGAGTATATGGAAGAGGTATGTACTTAAATAAATCTTAGATCTGGGTGATATGGTAGAGGTCTGTGCACTCTAATTTCGTCATATCCAGTATATGCAAGAGGTCTGTACTTACATAAATCTCACATCTGGGTGGTATTGCACAGATCTGTGTCCTCTAAATTCGTCATATCCAGTACATGGAAGAGGTCTGTACTTAAATAAATGTCACATCTGGGTGATATGGTACAGCTCTGTGCACTCTAATTTCGTCATATCCAGTATATGAAGATACCTGTACTTAAATAAATCTAAGATCTGGGTTATATGGCACAGGTCTGTGCAATCTAATTTAGTCATATCCAGTATATGGAAGAGGTCTGTACTTAAATAAATCTCAGATCTGGGTGATAGGGCACAGGTCTGTGCTTTCTAATTTCGTCAGATCCAGTGTATAGAAGAGGTATGTACTTAAATAAATCTCAGATGTTGGCTATATGGCACAGGTCTGTGCACTCAAAATTCGTCAATCCAGTATATGGAAGAGGCCTGTACTTTAATAAATCTCACATCTGGGTGATATTGCACAGGTCTGTGCACTCTAATTTCGTCATATCCAGTAAATGGAAGAGTTGTGTACTAACATAAATCTCAGATCAGGGTTATATGGCACAGGTCTTTGGACTCAAAATTCGTCATATCCAGTATATGGAAGATGCCTATACTTAAATAAATGTCACACCTGGGTGATATGGCACAGGTCTGTGCTCTCTAATTTAGTCATATTTAGTATATGGAAGAGGTCTGTCCTTAAAGAAATCTCAGAGCTGGGTTAAATGGCACAGGTCTGTGGACTCAAAATTCATCATATCCAGTATATGGAAGATAACTGTACTTAAATAAATCTCACATCTGGGTGATATGGCACAGGTCTGTGCACTCTAATTTCGTCATATCCAGTATATGGAAGAGGTCTGTGCTTAAACCTCAGATCTGGGATGTGTGGCACATGTCTGTGCACTCAAAATTCGTCATATCCAGTAGATGGAAGAGGTCTGTACTTAAATAAATCTTAGATCTGGGTGATATGGTAGAGGTCTGTGCACTCTAATTTCGTCATATCCAGTATATGCAAGAGGTCTGTACTTACATAAATCTCACATCTGGGTGGTATTGCACAGATCTGTGTCCTCTAAATTCGTCATATCCAGTACATGGAAGAGGTCTGTACTTAAATAAATCTCACATCTGGGTGATATGGTACAGCTCTGTGCACTCTAATTTCGTCATATCCAGTATATGAAGATACCTGTACTTAAATAAATCTAAGATCTGGGTTATATGGCACAGGTCTGTGCACTCTAATTTAGTCATATCCAGTATATGGAAGAGGTCTGTACTTAAATAAATCTCAGATCTGGGTGATAGGGCACAGGTCTGTGCTTTCTAATTTCGTCAGATCCAGTGTATAGAAGAGGTATGTACTTAAATAAATCTCAGATGTTGGCTATATGGCACAGGTCTGTGCACTCAAAATTCGTCAATCCAGTATATGGAAGAGGCCTGTACTTTAATAAATCTCACATCTGGGTGATATTGCACAGGTCTGTGCACTCTAATTTCGTCATATCCAGTAAATGGAAGAGTTGTGTACTAACATAAATCTCAGATCAGGGTTATATGGCACAGGTCTTTGGACTCAAAATTCGTCATATCCAGTATATGGAAGATGCCTATACTTAAATAAATGTCACACCTGGGTGATATGGCACAGGTCTGTGCTCTCTAATTTAGTCATATTTAGTATATGGAAGAGGTCTGTCCTTAAAGAAATCTCAGAGCTGGGTTAAATGGCACAGGTCTGTGGACTCAAAATTCATCATATCCAGTATATGGAAGATAACTGTACTTAAATAAATCTCACATCTGGGTGATATGGCACAGGTCTGTGCACTCTAATTTCGTCATATCCAGTATATGGAAGAGGTCTGTACTTAAACCTCAGATCTGGGATGTGTGGCACATGTCTGTGCACTCAAAATTCGTCATATCCAGTAGATGGAAGAGGTCTGTACCTAAATAAATGTCAGGTTTGGGTTATATGACACAGGTCTGTGGACTCAAAATTTGTCATATCCAGTATATGGAAGATTCCTGTACTTAAATAAATCTCAGGTTTGGGTTATATGACACAGGTCTGTGGACTTTAAATTCGTCATATCCAGTATATGGAAGATTCCTGTACTTAAATAAATCTCACATCTGGGTTATATGGCACAGGTCTGTGCACTCTAATTTCGTCATATCCAGTATATGGAAGAGGTATGTACTTACATAAGTCTCACATCTGGGTGATATGGTAGAGGTCTGTGCACTCTAATTTCGTCATATCCATTATATGGAAGAGGTCTGTACTTACATAAATCTCAGATCTGGGTGGTATTGCACAGGTCTGTGCACTCTAATTTCGTCCTATCCAGTACATGGAAGAGACCTGTACTTAAATAAATCTCACATCTGGGTGATATGGTACAGGTCTGTGCACTCTAATTTCGTCATATCCAGTACATGGAAGAGGGCTGTAAATCTCACAACTGGGTGATATGGTACAGGTCTGTGCACTCGAATTTCGTCATATTCAGTATATGGAAGAGTTGTATACTAACATAAATCTCAGATCAGGGTTATATGGCACAGGTCTTTGGACTGAAAATTCGTCATATCCAGTATATGGAAGATGCCTATACTTAAATAAATGTCACACCTGGGTGATATGGCACAGGTCTGTGCACTCTAATTTAGTCATATTTAGTATATGGAATAGGTCTGTACTTAAAAAAATCTCAGAGCTGGGGTGTATGGTACAGGTCTGTGCACTCTAATTTCGTCATATCCAGTAAATGGAAGAGTTGTGTACTAACATAAATCTCAAATCACGGTTATATGGCACAGGTCTTTGGACTCAAAATTCGTCATATCCAGTATATGGAAGATGCCTATACTTAAATAAATGTCACACCTGGGTGATATGGCACAGGCCTGTGCTCTCTAATTTAGTCATATTTAGTATATGGAAGAGGTCTGTACTTAAAAAAATCTCAGAGCTGGGGTGTATGGCACAGGTCTGTGCACTCTAATTTCGTCATATCCAGTAAATGGAAGAGTTGTGTACTAACATAAATCTCAAATAACGGTTATATGGCACAGGTCTTTGGACTCAAAATTCGTCATATCCAGTATATGGAATATGCCTATACTTAAATAAATGTCACACCTGGGTGATATGGCACAGGCCTGTGCTCTCTAATTTAGTCATATTTAGTATATGGAAGAGGTCTGTACTTAAAGAAATCTCAGATCTGGGATGTGTGGCACGGGTCTGTGCACTCAAAATTCGTCATATCCAGTAGATGGAAGAGGTCTGTACTTAAATAAATCTCAGGTTTGGGTTATATGACACAGGTCTGTGGACTTAAAATTCGTCATATCCAGTATATGGAAGAGGCCTGTACTTAAATAAATCTCAGGTTTGGGTTATATGACACAGGTCTGTGGACTCAAAATTCGTCATATCCAGTATATGGAAGATTCCTGTACTTAAATAAATCTCACATCTGGGTGATATGGCACAGGTCTGTGCACTCTAATTTAGTCATATCCAGTATATGGCAGAGGTATGTACTTAAATAAATCTCAGATCTGGGTGATATGGTAGAGGTCTGTGCACTCTAATTTCGTCATATCCAGTATATGGAAAAGGTCTGTAGTTACATAAATCTCAGATCTGGGATGTGTGGCACGGGTCTGTGCACTCAAAATTCGTCATATCCAGTAGATGGAAGAGGTCTGTACTTAAATAAATCTCAGGTTTGGGTTATATCACACAGGTCTGTGGACTCAAAATTCGTCATATCCAGTATATGGAAGATTCCTGTACTTAAATAAATCTCAGGTTTGGGTTATATGACACAGGTCTGTGGACTCAAAATTCGTCATATCCAGTATATGGAAGATTCCTGTACTTAAATAAATCTCACATCTGGGTGATATGGCACAGGTCTGTGCACTCTAATTTAGTCATATCCAGTATATGGCAGAGGTATGTACTTAAATAAATCTCAGATCTGGGTGATATGGTAGAGGTCTGTGCACTCTAATTTCGTCATATCCAGTATATGGAAAAGGTCTGTACTTACATAAATCTCAGATCTGGGTGGTATTGCACAGGTCTGTGCACTCTAATTTCGTCCTATCCAGTACATGGAAGAGGCCTGTACTTAAAAAAATCTCACGTCTGGGTGATATGGTAAAGGTCTTTGCACTCTAATTTCGTCATATCCAGTACATGGAAGAGGGCTGTACTTAAATAAATCTCATATCTGGGTGATATGGTACAGGTCTGTGCACTCTAATTTCGTCATATTCAGTATATGGAAGAGGTCTGTACTTAAATAAATCTAAGATCTGGGTTATATGGGACAGGTCTGTGCACTCTGATTTCGTCATATCCAGTATATGGAAGAGGTCTGTACTTAAATAAATCTGAGATCTGGGTGATAGGGCACAGGTCTGTGCACTCAAAATTCGTCATATCCAGTATATTGAAGAGGCCTGTACTTTAATAAATCTCACATCTGGGTGATATTGCACAGGTGTGTGCACTCTAATTTCGTCATATCCAGTATATGGAAGAGTTCTGTACTTAAATAAATCTCAGATCTTGGCTATATGGCACAGGTCTGTGCACTCAAAATTCGTCATATCCAGTATATGGAAGAGGCCTGTACTTTAATAAATCTCACATCTGGGTGATATTGCACAGGTCTGTGCACTCTAATTTCGTCATATCCAGTATATGGAAGAGGTCTATACTTAAATACATCTGAGATCTGAGTTATATGGCACAGGTCTGTGGACTAAAAATTCGTCATATCCAGTATATGGAAGATGCCTGTACTTAAATAATTCTCACATCTGGGTGATATGACACAGGTCTGTGCACTCTAATTTAGTCATATCCAGTATATGGAAGAGGTCTGTACTTAAATAAATCTCAGAGCTGGGTTATATGGCACAGGTCAGTGGACTCAAAATTCATCATATCCAGTATATGGAAGATACCTGTACTTAAATAAATCTCACATCTGGGTGATATGACACATTTCTGTGCACTCTAATTTCGTCATATCCAGTATATGGAAGAGGTCTGTACTTAAATCTCAGATCTGGGAAGTATGGCACAGGTCTGTGCACTCACAATTCGTCATATCCAGTAGATGGAAGAGGTCTGTGCTTAAATAAATCTCAGGTTTGGGTTAAATGACACAGGTCTGTGGACTCAAAATTCGCCATATCCAGTATATGGAAGAGGTCTGTACTTAAAAAAATCTCACATCTGGGTGATATGGCACAGGTCTGTGCTCTCTAATTTCGTCATATCCAGTATATGGAAGAGGTATGTACTTAAATAAATCTCAGATCTGGGTGATATGGAAGAGGTCTGTGCACTCTAATTTCGTCATATCCAGTATATGGAAGAGGTCTGTACTTACATAAATCTCAGATCTGGGTGGCATTGCATAGGTCTGTGCACTCTAAATTCGTTATATCCAGTACATGGAAGAGCCCTGTACTTAAATAAATCTCACACCTGGGTGATATGGCACAGGTCTGTGCACTCTAATTTAGTCATATTTAGTATATGGAATAGGTCTGTACTTAAAAAAATCTCAGAGCTGGGGTGTATGGCACAGGTCTGTGCACTCTAATTTCGTCATATCCAGTAAATGGAAGAGTTGTGTACTAACATAAATCTCAAATCACGGTTATATGGCACAGGTCTTTGGACTCAAAATTCGTCATATCCAGTATATGGAAGATGCCTATACTTAAATAAATGTCACACCTGGGTGATATGGCACAGGCCTGTGCTCTCTAATTTAGTCATATTTAGTATATGGAAGAGGTCTGTACTTAAAAAAATCTCAGAGCTGGGGTGTATGGCACAGGTCTGTGCACTCTAATTTCGTCATATCCAGTAAATGGAAGAGTTGTGTACTAACATAAATCTCAAATAACGGTTATATGGCACAGGTCTTTGGACTCAAAATTCGTCATATCCAGTATATGGAATATGCCTATACTTAAATAAATGTCACACCTGGGTGATATGGCACAGGCCTGTGCTCTCTAATTTAGTCATATTTAGTATATGGAAGAGGTCTGTACTTAAAGAAATCTCAGATCTGGGATGTGTGGCACGGGTCTGTGCACTCAAAATTCGTCATATCCAGTAGATGGAAGAGGTCTGTACTTAAATAAATCTCAGGTTTGGGTTATATGACACAGGTCTGTGGACTTAAAATTCGTCATATCCAGTATATGGAAGAGGCCTGTACTTAAATAAATCTCAGGTTTGGGTTATATGACACAGGTCTGTGGACTCAAAATTCGTCATATCCAGTATATGGAAGATTCCTGTACTTAAATAAATCTCACATCTGGGTGATATGGCACAGGTCTGTGCACTCTAATTTAGTCATATCCAGTATATGGCAGAGGTATGTACTTAAATAAATCTCAGATCTGGGTGATATGGTAGAGGTCTGTGCACTCTAATTTCGTCATATCCAGTATATGGAAAAGGTCTGTAGTTACATAAATCTCAGATCTGGGATGTGTGGCACGGGTCTGTGCACTCAAAATTCGTCATATCCAGTAGATGGAAGAGGTCTGTACTTAAATAAATCTCAGGTTTGGGTTATATCACACAGGTCTGTGGACTCAAAATTCGTCATATCCAGTATATGGAAGATTCCTGTACTTAAATAAATCTCAGGTTTGGGTTATATGACACAGGTCTGTGGACTCAAAATTCGTCATATCCAGTATATGGAAGATTCCTGTACTTAAATAAATCTCACATCTGGGTGATATGGCACAGGTCTGTGCACTCTAATTTAGTCATATCCAGTATATGGCAGAGGTATGTACTTAAATAAATCTCAGATCTGGGTGATATGGTAGAGGTCTGTGCACTCTAATTTCGTCATATCCAGTATATGGAAAAGGTCTGTACTTACATAAATCTCAGATCTGGGTGGTATTGCACAGGTCTGTGCACTCTAATTTCGTCCTATCCAGTACATGGAAGAGGCCTGTACTTAAAAAAATCTCACGTCTGGGTGATATGGTAAAGGTCTTTGCACTCTAATTTCGTCATATCCAGTACATGGAAGAGGGCTGTACTTAAATAAATCTCATATCTGGGTGATATGGTACAGGTCTGTGCACTCTAATTTCGTCATATTCAGTATATGGAAGAGGTCTGTACTTAAATAAATCTAAGATCTGGGTTATATGGGACAGGTCTGTGCACTCTGATTTCGTCATATCCAGTATATGGAAGAGGTCTGTACTTAAATAAATCTGAGATCTGGGTGATAGGGCACAGGTCTGTGCACTCAAAATTCGTCATATCCAGTATATGGAAGAGGCCTGTACTTTAATAAATCTCACATCTGGGTGATATTGCACAGGTCTGTGCACTCTAATTTCGTCATATCCAGTATATGGAAGAGTTCTGTACTTAAATAAATCTCAGATCTTGGCTATATGGCACAGGTCTGTGCACTCAAAATTCGTCATATCCAGTATATGGAAGAGGCCTGTACTTTAATAAATCTCACATCTGGGTGATATTGCACAGGTCTGTGCACTCTAATTTCGTCATATCCAGTATATGGAAGAGGTCTATACTTAAATACATCTGAGATCTGAGTTATATGGCACAGGTCTGTGGACTAAAAATTCGTCATATCCAGTATATGGAAGATGCCTGTACTTAAATAATTCTCACATCTGGGTGATATGACACAGGTCTGTGCACTCTAATTTAGTCATATCCAGTATATGGAAGAGGTCTGTACTTAAATAAATCTCAGAGCTGGGTTATATGGCACAGGTCAGTGGACTCAAAATTCATCATATCCAGTATATGGAAGATACCTGTACTTAAATAAATCTCACATCTGGGTGATATGACACATTTCTGTGCACTCTAATTTCGTCATATCCAGTATATGGAAGAGGTCTGTACTTAAATCTCAGATCTGGGAAGTATGGCACAGGTCTGTGCACTCACAATTCGTCATATCCAGTAGATGGAAGAGGTCTGTGCTTAAATAAATCTCAGGTTTGGGTTAAATGACACAGGTCTGTGGACTCAAAATTCGCCATATCCAGTATATGGAAGAGGTCTGTACTTAAAAAAATCTCACATCTGGGTGATATGGCACAGGTCTGTGCTCTCTAATTTCGTCATATCCAGTATATGGAAGAGGTATGTACTTAAATAAATCTCAGATCTGGGTGATATGGAAGAGGTCTGTGCACTCTAATTTCGTCATATCCAGTATATGGAAGAGGTCTGTACTTACATAAATCTCAGATCTGGGTGGCATTGCATAGGTCTGTGCACTCTAAATTCGTTATATCCAGTACATGGAAGAGCCCTGTACTTAAATAAATCTCACATCTGGGTGATATGGTACAGGTCTGTGCACTCTAATTTTGTCATATCCAGTACATGGAAGAGCTATGTACTTAAATAATTCTCACATCTGGGTGATATGACACAGGTCTGTGCACTCTAATTTCGTCATATCCAGTATATGGAAGAGGTCTGTACTTAAATAAATCTCAGAGCTGGGTTATATGGCACAGGTCTGTGGACTCAAAATTCATCATATCCAGTATATGGAAGATACCTGTACTTAAATCAGTCCCCTACCCCAGTGAGAGAAAACAAGGCGGAGCATATCGTTTATTTATACATAACAAGTAATTTATATGTTTACATAAACATAAATAAAAGCAAAATTAGAGTAAAAGGAGTAAATAAAGACTACTAATCAGAAATGAGCCAATAGATATAAGTGTCCAGTCCATGCACTAAATGACAAACAGTCACTAACTTTACAGATAGGCTCCAAGCTGTACAGTAAATTACTGACACAAGATTACAAATAGCTTTACAATTACAGAATGTAATGTAAAATAACCAATTAAGCTGAAAATTACAATAAACCAGTATTATACAAACACCAATGACTTTACAATTACCTGGATTACTGAAACATAGAATTATGAAACACCAGTTGAAGTTTACACGTAAAGTGACATTTTTGACCCAGAATAAAGTCAGTTTAAGTTTGAGGTCAGGAAGACCTCACCCTTAAACTGAGATTAAGACAAGCCAATGTTAAGGTCCCCCCTACCCAAATATTTTCATGTGAGATTAAGATTAAGCAACGACTTAAGTTTTAATGGCAAACTTAGCATATATACTTATAAAAGAAAGCCCTTAAGTGACAGTAAAATGAACGATAAAACCAACTGAAAGGATTACACACATAAAACCTTAAAAACCTGGTATTAAAATGTTTGTGGAGAAAACCTACCAATATCTTGGGAAAGGGAGGGTGGGCATTCAAAAATTTCACTTCTGTTTCCATCAAGTTCAATTTCAAAAGTGGCAGTTTCCCACCACTTTAAGCCCTAACTCAATGGCTGGTGACTGGCCATTGGGTGAAGTGGCATTCGCCATGGATACAGCCAATAAGGTCAGGGGGCATTACTTAAGCTCCAGTTACACTGCTCCGAATCTCCTCCCTGGGGTGGGACTGACAGATGTGATGCCTTGACACCACTAATGACAGTCCCCTACCCCAGTGAGAGAAAACAAGGCGGAGCATATAATTTATTTATACATAACAAGTAATTTATATGTTTACATAAACATAAATAAAAGTAAAATTAGAGTAAAAGGAGTAAATAAAGACTACTAATCAGAAATGAGCCAATAGATATAAGTGTCCAGTCCATGCACTAAGTGACAAACAGTCACTAACTTTACAGATAGGCTCCAAGCTGTACAGTAAATTACTGACACAAGATTACAAATAGCTTTACAATTACAGAATGTAATGTAAAATAACCAATTAAGCTGAAAATTACAATAAACCAGTATTGTACAAACACCAATGACTTTACAATTACCTGGATTACTGAAACATAGAATTATGAAACACCAGTAGAAGTTTACACGTAAAGTGACATTTTTGACACAGAATAAAGTCAGTTTAAGTTTGAGGTCAGGAAGACCTCACCCTTAAACTGAGATTAAGACAAGCCAATGTTAAGGTCCCCCCTACTCAAATATTTTCATGTGAGATTAAGATTAAGCAAGGACTTAAGTTTTAATGGCAAACTTAGCACATATACTTATAAAAGAAAGCCCTCAAAGCCCAACAAGTAGGACACATTATCGTAGTAAATGAGCAAATATAGAAGCAATATGTTCACCATTGGTATGATCTTTTGTGATATAGGTCCACACGCAATCAGAAGACCAGGACCCATGGTCCTTGATCTGGGGAATGGGTACTTTTGAATTGTAAGCTAGTGTAGCCCCAGATCTCCTAAAAGCATGGAAGGTATAATAATTCTTGGGAAGACCTAACTTTAAGTTAACCTTGGCAAGAAATTTATGTATTCTGGTATCAGGCAAGACAAGCCACCTACCATTGGTGTAAAACTGGAACAGTGGTTGATTGGATGTCGGTTGATACAGTCGCACAGCTTCTTTACATGCCCTGTAGGGACACAAGTTCGAACCCTTTACTTTTGGTAAGGTGAGCAAATGGACCCTGTCCCTGGCCTGGATGGTCTTAGACCATTTTAATATGACCTTGAGAAAATGTTGGCCAAAAATAAGGTCACCTGCACATAAGTGACGAGAAGGGTCAAACGAATTAAGTGAATGGGGAGCAATATTTGACAATCTCAGGAAGCCAAAGAAGGCCAATAAAAAAACTGCTTTGAAAACCTGGCCAAGATACATATTTTTACAGAGGGCTACTATCTGATAAAGGGTATTTAGATCAATGATATGCTTTTTTTGCTACAGTGATGGGCCTGTTAATTTTAACTGAGCTTAAAAGATAACACACATTGGGATGATACCATAGATGAAACTGTAACCCATTCATAATGAACTTCGCCCTGCATGCCGAGACATGGTTAGCCAACATGTTGGCAGTTACTTTTTGTGTAATTAAATACTCTAAGTAAGATAACACATGCATTACATTCACCTGGAATACATTTAATTTCACACAGACACAAAAGACCACAAAGGACCTGAACAATGACGCATAGCAGCTCTCTGTTTTGGGTCTCAAGGCGAAAGCCAGGCGTCTTTTGACTCCCACTGCAAATTTCTCCAGTACTTGCTCTACAAAACAAAGTGCAGCATCTGAGTATCTAATATATGATGATGTGACCTTGTGTAACTGAAAATTGAATGAACACTTGTCTATATGTCGTTATCTAGATTTAGAAATTCATGAGGAACGTTCAACCACAGGGGGTCGACTATATGTGAATGCAGATTAAGTACGTTATTTGGTGTATCTGGGTGATATGACACAGGTCTGTGCACTCTAATTTTGTCATATCCAGTATATGGAAGAGGTCTGTACTTAAATAAATCTCAGAGCTGGGTTATATGGCACAGGTCTGTGGACTCAAAATTCATCATATCCAGTATATGGAAGATACCTGTACTTAAATAAATCTCACATCTGGGTGATATGGCACATTTCTGTGCACTCTAATTTCATCATATCCAGTATATGGAAGAGGTCTGTACTTAAATAAATCTCAGATCTGGGATGTATGGCACAGTTCTGTGGACTCAAAATTTGTCATATCCAGTAGATGGAAGATGCCTGTACTTAAATAAATCTCACACCTGGGTGATATGGCACAGGTCTGAGCACTCTAATTTCGTCATATCCAGTAAATGGAAGAGTTGTGTACTAACATAAATCTCAGATCTTGGTTATATGGCACAGGTCTGTGCACTCAAAATTCGTCATATCCAGTATATGGAAGATGCCTGTACTTAAATAAATCTCACATCTGGGTGATATTGCACAGGTCTGTGCATTCTAATTTCGTCATATCCAGTAAATGGAGGAGTTGTGTACTAACATAAATCTCAGATCAGGGTTATATGGCACAGGTCTGTGCACTCAAAATTCATCATATCCAGTATATGGAAGATACCTGTACTTAAATAAATCTCACATCTGGGTAATATGGCACAGGTATGTGCACTCTAATTTCGTCATATCCAGTATATGGAAGAGGTCTGTACTTAAATAAATCTCAGATTTGGCTTAGATGACACAGGTCTGTGGACTCAAAATTCGTCATATCCAGTATATGGAAGATGCCTGTACTTAAATAAATCTCACATCTGGGTGATATGGCACAGGTCTGTCCACCCTAATTTCGTCATATCCAGTATATGGAACAGGTCTGTACTTACATAAATCTCAGATCTGGGTGGTATTGGACAGGTCTGTGCACTCTAAATTCGTCATATCCAGTACATGAAAGAGGCCTGTACTTAAATAAATCTCACATCTGGGCGATATGGTACAGGTCTGTGCACTCTAATTTCGTCATATCCAGTATATGGAAGAGGTTTGTACTTAAATAAATCTCAGGTTTGGGTTATATGACACAGGTCTGTTTACTCAAAATTCGTCATATCCAGTAAATGGAAGATGCCTGTACTTAAATAAATCTCACATCTGGGTGATATGGCACAGGTCTGTGAACTCTAATTTCGTCATATCCAGTATATGGAAGAGGTCTGTACTTAAATAAATCTCAGATCTGGGATGTATGGCACAGCTCTGTGGACTCAAAATTCATCATATCCAGTAGATGGAAGAGGTCTGTACTTACATAAATCTCAGATCTGGGTGGTATGGCACAGGTCTGGGGACTCAAAATTCGTCATATCCAGTATATGGAAGAGGTCTGTACTTAAATAAATCTCAGATCTGGGATGTATGGCACAGCTCTGTGGACTCAAAATTCATCATATCCAGTATATGGAAGAGGTCTGTACTTGCATAAATCTCAGATCTGGGTGGTATGGCACAGGTCTGGGGACTTAAAATTCGTCATATCCAGTATATGGAAGAGGCCTGTACTTAAATAAATCTCACATCTGGTTGATATTGCACAGGTCTGTGCACTCTAATTTCGTCATATCCAGTAAATGGAAGAGTTGTGTACTAACATAAATCTCAGATCAGGGTTATATGGCACAGGTCTTTGGACTCAAAATTCGTCATATCCAGTGTATGGAAGATGCCTATACTTAAATAAATGTCACACCTGGGTCATATGGCACAGGTCTGTGCACTCTAATTTTGTCATATCCAGTATATGGAAGAGGTGTGTATTTAAATCTCAGATCTGGGATGTATGGCACGGGTGTGTGCACTCAAAATTTGTCATATCCAGTAGATAGAAGAGGTCTGTACTTACATAAATCTCACATCTGGGTGATATGGCACAGGTCTGTGCACTTTAATTTCGTCATATCCAGTATATGGAAGAGGTCTGTACTTAAATCTCAGATCTGGGTGATATGGCACAGGTCTGTGCACTCAAAATTCGTCATATCCAGTAGATGGAAGATGCCTGTACTTAAATAAATCTCACATCTGGGTGATATGGCACAGGTCTGTGCACTCTAATTTCGTCATATCCAGTATATGGAAGAGGTATGTACTTAAATAAATCTCAGAGCTGGGTTATATGGCACAGGTCTGTGGACTCAAAATTCATCATATCCAGTATATGGAAGATACCTGTACTTAAATAAATCTCACATCTGGGTGATATGGCACAGGTCTGTGCACTCTAATTTCGTCATATCCAGTATATGGAAGAGGTATGTACTTAAATAAATCTCAGAGCTGGGTTATATGGCACAGGTCTGTGGACTCAAAATTCATCATATCCAGTATATGGAAGATACCTGTACTTAAATAAATCTCACATCTGGGTGATATGGCACATTTCTGTGCACTCTAATTTCATCATATCCAGTATATGGAAGAGGTCTGTACTTAAATAAATCTCAGATCTGGGATGTATGGCACAGTTCTGTGGACTCAAAATTTGTCATATCCAGTAGATGGAAGATGCCTGTACTTAAATAAATCTCACACCTGGGTGATATGGCACAGGTCTGAGCACTCTAATTTCGTCATATCCAGTAAATGGAAGAGTTGTGTACTAACATAAATCTCAGATCTTGGTTATATGGCACAGGTCTGTGCACTCAAAATTCGTCATATCCAGTATATGGAAGATGCCTGTACTTAAATAAATCTCACATCTGGGTGATATTGCACAGGTCTGTGCATTCTAATTTCGTCATATCCAGTAAATGGAGGAGTTGTGTACTAACATAAATCTCAGATCAGGGTTATATGGCACAGGTCTGTGCACTCAAAATTCATCATATCCAGTATATGGAAGATACCTGTACTTAAATAAATCTCACATCTGGGTAATATGGCACAGGTATGTGCACTCTAATTTCGTCATATCCAGTATATGGAAGAGGTCTGTACTTAAATAAATCTCAGATTTGGCTTAGATGACACAGGTCTGTGGACTCAAAATTCGTCATATCCAGTATATGGAAGATGCCTGTACTTAAATAAATCTCACATCTGGGTGATATGGCACAGGTCTGTCCACCCTAATTTCGTCATATCCAGTATATGGAACAGGTCTGTACTTACATAAATCTCAGATCTGGGTGGTATTGGACAGGTCTGTGCACTCTAAATTCGTCATATCCAGTACATGAAAGAGGCCTGTACTTAAATAAATCTCACATCTGGGCGATATGGTACAGGTCTGTGCACTCTAATTTCGTCATATCCAGTATATGGAAGAGGTTTGTACTTAAATAAATCTCAGGTTTGGGTTATATGACACAGGTCTGTTTACTCAAAATTCGTCATATCCAGTAAATGGAAGATGCCTGTACTTAAATAAATCTCACATCTGGGTGATATGGCACAGGTCTGTGAACTCTAATTTCGTCATATCCAGTATATGGAAGAGGTCTGTACTTAAATAAATCTCAGATCTGGGATGTATGGCACAGCTCTGTGGACTCAAAATTCATCATATCCAGTAGATGGAAGAGGTCTGTACTTACATAAATCTCAGATCTGGGTGGTATGGCACAGGTCTGGGGACTCAAAATTCGTCATATCCAGTATATGGAAGAGGTCTGTACTTAAATAAATCTCAGATCTGGGATGTATGGCACAGCTCTGTGGACTCAAAATTCATCATATCCAGTATATGGAAGAGGTCTGTACTTGCATAAATCTCAGATCTGGGTGGTATGGCACAGGTCTGGGGACTTAAAATTCGTCATATCCAGTATATGGAAGAGGCCTGTACTTAAATAAATCTCACATCTGGTTGATATTGCACAGGTCTGTGCACTCTAATTTCGTCATATCCAGTAAATGGAAGAGTTGTGTACTAACATAAATCTCAGATCAGGGTTATATGGCACAGGTCTTTGGACTCAAAATTCGTCATATCCAGTGTATGGAAGATGCCTATACTTAAATAAATGTCACACCTGGGTCATATGGCACAGGTCTGTGCACTCTAATTTTGTCATATCCAGTATATGGAAGAGGTGTGTATTTAAATCTCAGATCTGGGATGTATGGCACGGGTGTGTGCACTCAAAATTTGTCATATCCAGTAGATAGAAGAGGTCTGTACTTACATAAATCTCACATCTGGGTGATATGGCACAGGTCTGTGCACTTTAATTTCGTCATATCCAGTATATGGAAGAGGTCTGTACTTAAATCTCAGATCTGGGTGATATGGCACAGGTCTGTGCACTCAAAATTCGTCATATCCAGTAGATGGAAGATGCCTGTACTTAAATAAATCTCACATCTGGGTGATATGGCACAGGTCTGTGCACTCTAATTTCGTCATATCCAGTATATGGAAGAGGTATGTACTTAAATAAATCTCAGAGCTGGGTTATATGGCACAGGTCTGTGGACTCAAAATTCATCATATCCAGTATATGGAAGATACCTGTACTTAAATAAATCTCACATCTGGGTGATATGGCACAGGTCTGTGCACTCTAATTTCGTCATATCCAGTATATGGAAGAGGTATGTACTTAAATAAATCTCAGAGCTGGGTTATATGGCACAGGTCTGTGGACTCAAAATTCATCATATCCAGTATATGGAAGATACCTGTACTTAAATAAATCTCACATCTGGGTGATATGGCACATTTCTGTGCACTCTAATTTCGTCATATGCAGTATATAGAAGAGGTCTGTACTTAAATAAATATCACATCTGGGTGATATGGCACAGGTTTGTGCACTGAGAATTTGTCATATCCAGTATATGGAAGATGCCTGTACTTAAATAAATCTCACACCTGGGTGATATGGCATAGTTCTGTGCACTCAAAATTCGTCATATCCAGTATATGGAAGAGGCCTGTACTTAAATAAATCTCACATCTGGTTGATATTGCACAGGTCTGTGTCCTCTAATTTCGTCATATCCAGTAAATGGAAGACTTGTGTACTAACATAAATCTCAGATCAGGCTTATATGGCACAGGTCTTTGGACTCAAAATTCGTCATACCCAGTGTATGGAAGATGCCTATACTTAAATAAATGTCACACCTGGGTCATATGGCACAGGTCTGTGCACTCTAATTTCGTCATATCCAGTATATGGAAGAGGTCTGTACTTAAATAAATCTCAGATCTGGGATGTATGGCACAGCTCTGTGGACTCAAAATTCATCATATCCAGTATATGGAAGAGGTCTGTACTTATATAAATCTCAGATCTGGCTGGTATGGCACAGGTCTGGGGACTCAAAATTCCTCATATCCAGTATATGGAAGATGCCTGTACTTAAATAAATCTCACATCTGGGTGGTATGGCATTGATCTGTGCACTCTAATTTCATCATATTCAGTATATGGAAGAGGTCTGTACTTAAATAAATCTCACATCTGGGTGGTATGGCATTGATCTGTGCACTCTAATTTCGTCATATTCAGTATATGAAAGAGGTCTGTACTTAAATAAATCTCAGGTTTGGGTTATATGGCACAGGTCTGTGGACTCAACATTCGTCATATCCAGTATATGGAAGAGGCTGTAATTAAATAAATCTGACATCTGGGTGGTATGGCACAGGTCTGGGGATTGAAAATTCGTCATATCCAGTACATGGAAGATGTGTGTACTTAAATAAATCTCACATCTGGGTGGTATGGCATTGGTCTGTGCACTCTAATTTTCTCATATCCAGTATATGGAAGAGGTCTGTACTTAAATCTCAGATCTAGGATGCATGGCACGGGTCTGTGCACTCAAAACTCGTCATATCCAGTAGATGAAAGAGGTCTGTACTTAAATAAATCTCACATCTGGGTGGTATGACATTGGTCTGTGCACTCTAATTTCGCCATATCCAGTATATGGAAGAGTTCTGTACTTAAATAAATCTCAGATCTGGGATGTATGGCACAGGTCTATGGACTCAAAATTTGTCATATCCAGTATATGGAAGAGTTGTGTACTAACATAAATCTCAGATCAGGGTTATATGGCACAGGTCATTGGACTCAAAATTCGTCATATCCAGTATATGGAAGATGCCTGTACTTAAATAAATCTCACATCTGGGTGATTATAGGGCAATGTGTGGGCATTGCACATTTCAGTCCTGGGACATCCAATCCCTGTTGTTTGGGATTGAGGGTTGAGCAAGGGTGGGTACCAGTCTAAATGTTTACATTGATTGTTTACACCCAAGACCTTTCTGTTGCTAGGTATAGTCTTCCTAAGGTTTGTGTCCTGTAATCTGATTGGTTTATTCATAAATGGGCGCCCTTCCCGATGGAATATACTTCAGTATTTTACATGAAACTGAACTCTCAACAATGTTTTAATTTTTTCTTTTAGTGTGTTCTAGTGGACGTTATAGTGGACGTTATTACCTTATGTGGACTAACCTTGCAGTTGGCAGACACGGCAGAATTCTATTCAGACAACCTCAGGCTTGGTTACACTCCCTAAGAGGGACGGTCTAAACTTATTTCTGGGGGCTAGTGGGGGCTGAGAAGCATATATTTTGTGAATTTTTCTTCTGTAACCAAGTCTCGGGAGGTCGGCATAGAGTGCTGCGGGTGTCCCCTTTGCATATTTCAGTATATAAAATGGGACAATGCCAAACAAAAGTAACTGTTATAAATGTGGTGATAGACATTTTCCACCCACAGGAAAAAAGTGCAAGAGGGTTAAAGAGGTGGAGGAGAGCACAGATGAAGAAGTGTCAGGATCTCACAATGAAAGCCATATGGTAATTAATAGCACGGACAAAAACTTTGTTATGCCACAAGGTGGCGTTCCAGTGGCTAAGGCCAGGAAGAGTGCTAGTTTGAAGAAGGGGAAACACAGTGAAGTCGCTGCTCATGCCAGTACGGACAATGACTTTGTTATGCCACCTAGTGGCGTTCCTGTCGCGAAAGCCAAGAAGAGTACTGGTCACACAAGCAGCCATGTAGTCACAGATTAAAGCTCAAGTGAGGAAGAGGATTCAGTGTCTTTGAAAATTCTACAACAGTTGAAGTGTATGAACACACATTTGGAGGCAGTGGAGGAACAGGTGGCGGAAGTTAGGAGCGACAAGCAAGTCAAGCGACGTAGAACAGATGAACAGTCCAAGATAAGTACTTGTGGTAATAATTTTGTGACAGTCAAAAAATCTGTTAAAAATTTGCAAAATAGTAGTTCTGAAAGTGATTCAGATGCACATTCTCATGGTAACTTGCCAAACCTAGCAACGTTGAGAAGTTCAGCTGATATTCAGCACAGGGTTGACAGTAGGTTGAGGCAACTCGAAAGAATGCAGCAAACGGCAGGTAATGACAATAACAAAATCAAATCAAAAAGGGGCGGGGCGGTTGACGTGGTAGTGAAACACAAAGTCGCCTGGCCGCATGAGGCAATCCTTGGGGGGGGGTTAATCGGTCACGGGTCACATATGACCAGTTAAGTCTCTCTCAATGGGTGCAAGGCTTTGTGAGGAACATCTTAGACGAGTCTGATCATGGTAGACATGAACGCATGCTTAGTTACATGTCCGACCTCATGGAGGACGCAACAGATTTTAGTTGGCAAGGGGCGAAAGATGCCCACGCGGTGCTCTGTTGTGAATTAGAAAGGGGGTCGGTTACATGGGAGGATGTTGATAGGATCAACCACATCCGGCGCGTGCATGCGCAGAAACATGTTAGTCAGGGCAGCAAGTCGTGGAACAAATCCGACAGTGCGCATAAGCCTTGGTTTTGCAAGTTTTTTCAAAACGGTTCGTGCACATTTACAAAGGACCACGAGGTGGCAGGTAGATTGCATAAACATGTCTGTGCACGTTGTTTGCAGCAAGGTAGGTTGTTAAACCATCCTGAGAAAGATTGTGTCATGGTGAAGAAAAACACAGTCCCAAAAAACAAGGGAGGGGCTGCCCATCAAATGTAATGGGCAGGAAGAACTACATCGTAAATAAAATTTGTATCTAACAAAGTCACCAAAGTAGAATCCAGTACAGGAACTATAAGTACTTATAGTGACAGAATCATTTATAATTCAAAATGCAACCCAAAACAGGTGGAATCTGAAATGGTCCGTCCCTTGCAATACTCATTAAAGTTGGGTCATGCTGCACTGGGTATAAAGTCAAACCGTTCATATGCAAGTGTGGTTAAGGGCAAGGCACACAAACGCGTTCTTGGTGAAAGGGTCAAAAGCCGTACCTTCACCAGCAAAAACCCCGTTCAAAAAAGTGATGATGATGAGCATAAACTTGCAATGGTAGGTGGTCAAGAAGCAGTTAAGGCGCATGCGCTTAGAGTCAGGACGGACAAAAATGTTGTTCAACCTAAAGAAAGGCACACACTACACACACTGCTAACAAACGTGTCACCCCAGATCCGAACTCAAGTATCTTTCACTTATACAAAAGTCAGTCAAAGTATGATTTTGGTTTTGTGCCTTTGTCGGATCAGCTGCTTCCAAGCAGAACTGAAACTAGTAACATCAACTGTGAAAATATAACCCACTTACATGAATGTGTCAAATCTCACAGAGTTCCAAATTTTATGGGTGCTCGCATTCAATTGTCCTCTCAACTGAATGTACAGGTGTGGCAAGACTGCTTAGAACATTATTGGGACCAGCAGCTCATACAGTTATTGAAGTTTGGGTTCCCTGTGGGATTTAACAGGGAATGTCCTTTGAAGAATAAAACTGAAAATCACAAGTCAGCTGTGGAACATCCCAATCAAGTAAGAGCTTACATTGCTGAAGAAGTTGAGCTTGGGGCTATTGTAGGTCCATTTGAATCCAGTCCCATACCTAAGCTACATTTTTCTCCCCTCACGTCAAGAACTAAACCTGACTCAGACATCAGGAGGGTAATCGTAGACCTTAGCTGGCCTAAGAATGCGTCCGTCAACGATGGGGTGGACAAGCACGGCTATCTGAATTCAGACTTTGCTTTGACCTTTCCCACAATTGATCATCTTACAGCTGAATTAGCACGCATTGGTAGAGGGGCTCACATATATAAAGTTGATGTGAGTAGGGCCTTCCGTCACTTAAAGATGGATCCTTTTGATTTTGATTTGTTGGGTTTGAATTGGGATGGCGTGTACGTAGACACCTGTTTGCCGTTTGGGAGCAGGCACGGGAGCCAGTTCTTCCAACGCGTCAGTGACGCGGTGCGTTACGTCATGCGTCAACGCAGCCATGATGTCATAAACTACATAGATGATTTCTTGGGTTTTGGCACGCCTTCCGCGGCGCGATGTTCGTTCGACGCTCTCCTTGACGTCATGCATTCCTTAGGTTTGACTATAAGCCAAAAGAAACTAGTTCACCCTAGTACTAGTGCGGTTTGCTTGGGGATGTTAGTAGATACCATTCAGGGCACAGTTTCCATACCAGCTGAGAAGTTGCGTGATGTTCGTCTTATGGTTGACGTATATGGGGAAAAAAGTTTTTGTACAATGAGGGAGTTACAATCACTACTGGGATCCCTCCTATACATACACAAATGTGTCAAGCCAGCTAGGTATTTCCTCAATAGAATGCTGGACGTATTGCGTCATGCTACCAACCCCGGCAAAATTGTTCTTTCTGAGGCATTCAAGCGTGACATTCTTTGGTTTCAAAAATTTCTCCCCAGTTACAGTGGTGTTTCATTCTATGCTCATAAAAAAGTGGACCACACCCTATCACTAGAATCATGCCTCACAGGTCTTGGTGCTGTTTGGGGTAACTTAGTTTACCACCTGTCCATCCCTAGTGGTTTCAGAAATATGAGTATTGTTCACCTTGAAATGGTTAACATACTATTGGCGGTCAGAGTGTCCGCAAATCATTGGACTGGCAAGCGTGTGCTGGCAAAGTGTGACAACCAAGCTGTTGTCTCCACTCTCACCTCTGGGCGGGCTAGGGACCCATTTTTAGGTGCCTGTGCCCATAACATTTGGAAACGGCTTTACGTGACATTGACGTACAGTATATTCATGTCCTGGGTCAAAATAACAGAACAGCTGACTTGTCCTCAAGATGGTCGAATTCAAGTGCTGATAGGCATGAGCTTCACTTGCTTGTCAGTAATCCCATGTGGTTGCCTGTGAATATTAGTATGCTGGATTTAGATAATAACATATAATGTATTATTTGTACAGGGCTTGATAAGTTTAGATCCTATACTTTGTGTTGTAGGTAACAGTGCTTGCGACTCTCTGGGCAGAGGTGCTGCAGAAAGGCTTGCATTGGCATTCCGTCCAAAAACCAGACAATCATATTTGTCCATGTTCAAAGTGTTCATGGCGTTTTGCATATGTGTGAATGCACCTTTAGTTCAACTAGAGTTGTCAGTGGTATTGTCATTCTTAGAATACATGTTGATTAATTATGTATCGGCTCTCAAAGCCATGAGTATTTTACGCAATCTTCCATTCCAAGTATTTGAACATCCAAAAGACAAATATTTCCTCAAAGCGGTAAAAATAAACAGTCCATTGAAAGTATGTCAGAAACATGTTATAGATATTTCTACATTGCAATGCTTAATCTCATTGGTGGAGTCTTTCAGTAATGGGATTACATACAAAGCCATGTTTTTGGTAAGTTACTTTGGTTTCTTCCGCCTTTCAAATTTAGTTCCTCATGCAGTCAGTGACTTTGATCCCACACGGCATTTTGCTGCGGGTGATGTCATTTTTACAAAACACAATGTTAAAATGATTTTGAAATGGTCCAAAACAATTCAAACCAGGGATCAAGTTAAGTTGATTACACTTCCTAGGCTAGATTCTGACATTTGTCCCTTCATGGCCTTAAGGCGTATGTTACAGGTGTTCACTCCAGCTGATATGGATCCCTTGTTTCAATGTTCCACATCAAAAGGTACGCAAGTCATGACTGACTCTAGGTGCAGGAAGGCACTGTCTTCAGTAAATCAGATGATGGGTCTTAGAAAAAACTACTATACATTCCATTGTTTCTGACGTTCAGGTGCCACGCTGGCTTATAAGAACAGGATTCCGATTGAAGATATACAGCAGCATGGCACCTGGACGTCAGACTGCATCTGGCGTTACATTGCGTTAGATTCTCAGTCAAGTCACAGGGTGGCGTCCGGGTTTAAACAAATGTTGTCATAAATGCTTTATAGTATATTGCTTCCTACTGGATGGGTTTGGCAGGTTTTATATAAGATTAATGTAACATTTTGCATGTAGTTACACTTAGGATTCCTCAGATGGAGGCTTACGCCTCACTAAGCAAATTCTACGGGGAGTGACATTTGTGGGATAGATAGGGCCTTGCCGGGTAGTCAGGTATTTGGACTAGTACATCTTCATTGGCGTTAATACATTTTTCAGGAATCCTTGGGTTAAGTCAAGTTTTAGTTAATTTTACTCAATGTTGTGGTTTAGTCATGTTTTAAGTTGTAATTTTATGTTGTATTGTAATGCAGTTATTATCACCTTTGTTGCTTATTAGTGTGGGAATTGCAAGTAGAACTGTACTTGTATAAGAATTGGTAACGTGTCTTATTTTGTATTGTCTTAAGTAGTTAAATCTTAATTATGGTGTCTTAGGTTGCTTTTACGTGTACTTATTTTAGTTTCTACAGTGTGTTGTCCAAGTCTTATCTTAATTATTTCTTGTGTGTATATCTTGCATGAACAGGTGTATATACATATTAGTAGTACTAGTTGTGTATGGAATGTTAAAGGTATAACTAAGTTACAGTCTATATGTATATAATAAATTTGAATTCCCTCAGTCATTGTTATATATCTGTTTGGGGTTGGGGGACCTGGGGACTGATGGCACAGCTCTGTGCACTCTAATTTAGTGATATTTAGTATATGGAAGAGGTCTGTACTTAAATAAATCTCAGAGCTGGGTTATATGGCACAGGTCTGTGGACTCAAAATTCATCATATCCAGTATATGGAAGATACCTGTACTTAAATAAATCTCACATCTGAGTGGCATGACACAGGTCTGTGTACTCTAATTCCGTCATATCCAGTATATGGAAGAGGTCTGTACTTAAATAAATCTCAGATCTGGGATGTATGGCATAGCTCTGTGGATTCAAAATTCGTCATATCCAGTATATGGAAGAGGTCTGTACTTACATAAATCTCACATCTGGGTGGCATGACACAGGTCTGTGTATTCTAATTCCGTCATATCCAGTATATGGAAGAGGTCTGTACTTAAATAAATCTCAGATCTGGGATGTATGGCACGGGTCTGTGCACTCTAATTTAGTCATATTTAGTATATGGAAGAGGTATGTACTTAAATAAATCTCAGAGCTGGATTATATGGCACAGGTCTGTGGACTCAAAATTCATCATATCCAGTATATGGAAGATACCTGTACTTAAATAAATCTCATATCTGGGTGGTATGACACAGATCTGTGTACTCTAATTCTGTCATATCTAGTATATGGAACAGGTCTGTACTTAAATAATTCTCAGATCTAGGATGTATGGCACAGCTCTGTGGACTCAAAATTCGTCATATCCAGTATATGGAAGAGGTATGTACTTACATAAATCTCACATCTGGGTGGTATGGCACAGGTCTGGGGACTCAAAATTCGTCATATCCAGTACATGCAAGAGGCGTGTACTTAAATAAATCTCACATCTGGGTGGTATGGCACAGGTCTCTGCACTCTAATTTCATCATATCCAGTATATGGAAGAGGTCTGTACTTAACCAAATCTCAGGTTTGGGTTATATGGCACAGGTGTGTGGACTCAAAATTCGTCCTATCCAGTATATGGAAGAGGTCTGTACTTAAATAAATCTCACATCTGGGTGGTATGGCATTGGTCTGTGCACTCTAATTTCGTCATATCCAGTATATGGAAGAGGTCTGTACTTAAATAAATCTCAGGTTTGGGTTATATGGCACAGGTCTGTGGACTCAAAATTCGTCATTTCCAGTATATGGAAGAGATCTGTTCTTACATAAATCTCAGATCTGGGTGGTATTGCACAGGTCTGTGCACTCTAAATTCGTCATATCCAGTACATGGAAGAGGCCTGTACTTAAATAAATCTGACATCTGGGTGGTATGGCACAGGTCTGGGGATTCAAAATTCGTCATATCCAGTACATGGAAGATGCGTGTACTTAAATAAATCTCAGATCTGGGATGTATGGCACGGGTCTGTGCACTCAAAATTGGTCATATCCAGTATATGGAAGAGGTCTGTACTTAAATAAATCTCAAAACTGGGTGGTATGGCATTGGTGTGTGCACTCTAATTTCGTCATATCCAGTATATGGAAGAGGTCTGTACTTAAATAAATCTCACATCTGGGTGATATGGCACAGATCTGTGCACTCTAATTTCGTCATTTCCAGTATATGGAAGAGGTCTGTACTTAAATCTCAGATCTGGGATGTACGGCACGGGTCTGTGCACTCAAAATTCCTCATATCCAGTAGATGGAAGAGGTCAGTACTTAAATAAAGCCCAGAACTGGGTCGTATGACATTGGTGTGTGCACTCTAATTTCATCATATCCAGTATATATGGAAGAGATGTGTACTTACGTCTCAGATCTGGGATGTATGGCACGGGTCTGTTCACTCAAAATTCGTCATATCCAGTAGATGGAAGAGGTCAGTACTTAAAAAAGCTCAGAACTGGGTGGTATGGCATTGGTGTGTGCACTCTAATTTCGTCATATCCAGTATATGGAAGAGGGGTGTATTTACATCTCAGATCTGGGATGTATGGCACAGGTCTGTTCACTCAAAATTCGTCATATCCAGTACATGGAAGAGGTCTGTACTTAAATAAATCTCAGGTTTGGGTTATATGGCACAGGTCTGTGGACTCAAAATTCGTGATATCCAGTATATGGAAGATGCCTGTACTTAAATAAATCTCACATCTGGGTGTTATGGCACAGGTCTGTGCACTCTAATTTTGTCATATCCAGTATATGGAAGAGGTCTGTACTTAAATAAATCTCAGATCTGGGATGTATGGCACAGCTCTGTGGACTCAAAATTCATCATATGCAGTATATGGAAGAGGTCTGTACTTACATAAATCTCAGATCTGGGTGGTATGGCACGGGTCTGGGGAGTCAAAATTCGTAATATCCAGTACATGGAAGATGAGTGTACTTAAATAAATCTCACATCTGGGTGGTATGGCACAGGTCTGTGCATGCTAATTTCGTCATATCCAGTATATGGAAGAGGTCTATACTTAAATCTCAGATCTGGGATGTATGGCACAGCTCTGTGGACTCAAAATTCGTCATATCCAGTAGATGGAAGAGGTCTGTACTTAAATAAATCTCAGAACTGGGTGGTAAGACATTGGTGTGTACACACTAATTTCGTCTTATCCAGTATATGGAAGAGGTCTGTACTTAAATCTCAGATCTAGGATGCATGGCACAGGTCTGTTCACTCAAAATTCGTCATATCCAGCAGATGGAAGAGGTCTGTACTTAAATAGATCTCATATCTGGGTGATATGGCACAGGTCTGTGCACTCTAATTTCGTCATATCCAGTATATGGAAGATGCCTGTACTTAAATAAATCTCAGATCTGGGTGATATGGCACAGGTCTGTGTATTCTAATTTCGTCAGATCCAGTATATGAAAGAGGTCTGTACTTAAATAAATCTCAGATCTTGGTTATATGGCACAGGTCTGTGCACTCAAAATTCGTCATATCCAGTATATGGAAGAGGCCTGTACTTACATAAATCTCACATCTGGGTGATATTGCACAGGTCTGTGCACTCTAATTTCGTCATATCCAGTATAAGGAAGAGGTCTGTACTTAAATAAATCTCAGATCTGGGATGTATGCCACAAGTCTGTGGAGTGAAAATTCGTCATATCCAGTATATGGAAGAGGTCTATACTTAAATCTCAGATCTGGGATGTATGGCACGGGTCTGTGCACTCAAAATTCGTCATATCCAATAGATGGAAGAAGTCTGTACTTAAATAAATCTCAGAACTTGCTGGCATGGCATTGGTGTGTGCACTCTAATTTCGTCATATCCAGTGTATAGAAGTGGTCTGTACTTAAATCTCAGATCTAGGATGCATGGCACAGGTCCGTTCACTCAAAATTCGTCATTTCCAGTATATGGAAGAGGTCTGTACTTAAATAAATCTCACATCTGGGTGATATGGCACAGGTCTGTGCACTCTAATTTCGTCATATCCAGTATATGGAAGAGGTGTGTACTTACATCTCAGATCTGGGATGTATGGCACAGGTCTGTTCACTCAAAATTCGTCATATCCAGTAGATGGAAGAGGTCTGTACTTAAATAAATCTCAGGTTTGGGTTATATGGGCACAGGTCTGTGGACTCAAAATTCGTCATATCCAGTATATGGAAGATGCCTGTACTTAAATAAATCTCACATCTGGGTGATATGGCACAGGTCTCTGCACTCTAATTTCGTCATATTCAGTATATGGAAGAGGTCTGTACTTAAATAAATCTCAGATCTGGGATGTATGGCACAGCTCTGTGGACTCAAAATTCGTAATATCCAGTAGATGGAAGAGGTCTGTACTTAAATAAATCTCAGGTTTGGGTTATATGGGCACAGGTCTGTGGACTCAAAATTCGTCATATCCAGTATATGGAAGATGCCTGTACTTAAATAAATCTCACATCTGGGTGATATGGCACAGGTGTGTGCACTCTAATTTCATCATATTCAGTATATGGAAGAGGTCGGTACTTACATAAATCTCAGATCTGGGTGGTATGGCACAGGTCTGGGGACTCAAAATTCGTAATATCCAGTACATGGAAGATGCCTGTACTTAAATAAATCTCACATCTGGGTGATATGGCACAGGTCTGTGCACTCTAATTTCGTCATATCCAGTATATGGAAGAGGTCTGTACTTAAATAAATCTCAGATCTGGGATGTATGGCACAGGTCTGTGGACTCAAAATTCGTCATAGCCAGTATATGGAAGATGCCTGTACTTAAATAAATCTCACATCTGGGTGATATGGCACAGATCTGTGCACTCTAATTTCGTCATATCCAGTATATGGAAGAGGTATGTACTTAAATACATCTCAGATCTGGGTGATATGGTACATGTCTGTGCACTCTAATTTTGTCATATCCAGTATATGAAAGAGGTCTATACTTAAATCTCAGATCTGGGATGTATGGCACGGGTCTGTGCACTCAAAATTCGTCATATCCAATAGATGGAAGAAGTCTGTACTTAAATAAATCTCAGAACTTACTGGTATGGCATTGGTGTGTGCACTCTAATTTCGTCATATCCAGTGTATGGAAGCGGTCTGTACTTAAATCTCAGATCTAGGATGCATGGCACAGGTCCGTTCACTCAAAATTCGTCATATCCAGTATATGGAAGAGGTCTGTACTTAAATAAATCTCACATCTGGGTGATATGGCACAGGTCTGTGCACTCTAATTTCGTCATATCCAGTATATGGAAGAGGTCTGTACTTAAATAAATCTCAGATCTGGGTGATATGGTACAGGTCTGTGCACTCTAATTTTGTCATATCCAGTATATGGAAGAGGCCTGTACTTAATTAAATCTGACATCTGGGTGGTATGGCAGAGGTCTGGGGATTCAAAATTCATCTTATCCAGTACATGGAAGATGCGTGTACTTAAAAAAGTGTCACATCTGGGTGGTATGGCACAGGTCTGTGCACTCTAATTTCGTCATATCCAGTATATGGAAGAGGTCTGTACTTAAATCTCAGATCTGGGATGTATGGCACGGGTCTGTGTACTCAAAATTCGTCATATCCAGTAGATGGAAGAGGTCTGTACTTAAATAAATCTCAGAACTGGGTGGTATGGCATTGGTGTATGCAGTCTAATTTCGTCATATCCAGTATATGGAAGAGGTGTGTACTTACATCTCAGATCTGGGATGTATGGCACAGGTCTGTTCACTCAAAATTCGTCATCTCCAGTAGATGGAAGAGGTCTGTACTTAAATAAATCTCAGGTTTGGGTTATATGGGCACAGGTCTGTGGACTCAAAATTCGTCATATCCAGTATATGGAAGATGCCTGTACTTAAATAAATCTCCCATCTGGGTGATATGGCACAGGTCTCTGCACTCTAATTTCGTCATATTCAGTATATGGAAGAGGTCTGTACTTAAATAAATCTGAGATCTGGGATGTATGGCACAGCTCTGTGGACTCAAAATTCGTAATATCCAGTAGATGGAAGAGGTCTGTACTTAAATAAATCTCAGGTTTGGGTTATATGGGCACAGGTCTGTGGACTCAAAATTCGTCATATCCAGTATATGGAAGATGCCTGTACTTAAATAAATCTCACATCTGGGTGATATGGCACAGGTCTCTGCACTCTAATTTCGTCATATTCAGTATATGGAAGAGGTCGGTACTTACATAAATCTCAGATCTGGGTGGTATGGCACAGGTCTGGGGACTCAAAATTCGTAATATCCAGTACATGGAAGATGCGTGTACTTAAATAAATCTGACATCTGAGTGGTATGGCACAGGTCTGTGAACACTAATTTCGTCATATCCAGTATATGGAAGAGGTCTATACTTAAATCTCAGATCTGGGATGTATGGCACGGGTCTGTGCACTCAAAATTCGTCATATCCAGTAGATGGAAGAGGTCTGTACTTAAATAAATCTCAGAACTGGGTGGTATGGCATTGGTGTGTGCACTCAAATTTCGTCATATCCAGTATATGGAAGAGGTCTGTACTTAAATAAATCTCACATCTGGGTGATATGGCACATGTCTGTGCACTCTAATTTCGTCATATTCAGTATATGGAAGAGGTCTGTACTTAATTACATCTGAGATCTGGGTTATATGGCACAGGTCTGTGGACTGAAAATTCATCATATCCAGTATATGGAAGAGGACTGTACTTAATTACATCTGAGATCTGGGTTATATGGCACAGGTCTTTGCACTCAAAATTCGTCATATCCAGTATATGGAAGAGGCCTGTACTTAAATAAATCTCAGATCTGGGTGGTATGGCACAGGTCTGTGGACTCTAAATTCGTCATATCCAGTACATGGAAGAGACCTGTACTTAAATAAATCTCACATCTGGGTGATATGGTACAGATCTGTGCACTCTAATTTCGTCATATCCAGTATATGGAAGAGGTCTGTACTTAAATAAATCTCAGATCTGGGATATATGGCACAGGTCTGTGCACTCTAATTTCATCATATCCAGTATATGGAAGAGGTCTGTTCTTAAAGAAATCTCAGATCTGGGTAATAGCGCACAGGTCTGTGCATTCTAATTTCGTCAGATCCAGTATATGGAAGAGGTCTGTACTTAAATAAATCACAGATCTGGGTGGTATGGCACAGGTCTGTGGACTCAAAATTCGTCATATCCAGTATATGGAAAAGGTCTGTACTGAAATAAATCTCAGATCTGGGATGTATGGCACAGCTCTGTGAACTCAAAATTTGTCATATCCAGCATATGGAAGAGGTCTGTACTTACATAAATCTCAGATCTGGGTGGTATGGCACAGGTCTGGGGACTCAAAATTCGTCATATCCAGTACATGGAAGATGGGTGTATTTAAATAAATCTCACATCTGGGTGGTATGGCACAGGTGTGTGTATGTTAATTTCGTCATATCGAGTATATGGAAGAGGTCTATACTTAAATCTCAGCAGTGGCCTAAGTTGCCAAGGGTGAGTGAAAAACTACATCTTGGGGAATATATTTTATTTACAATAAACACTACAGTTTATTTACATTCTGACCTGTAAGGCCACCTTAACTCCATGATCTTACAATGATAGACATTTGAGGTGGCCTTAGGTTGTGTTTGACATTACATGTTAATAGCAGTTATTATGTTTAAGTATTGAGTATTTAAGTACTGAAAGTTACTTTATATAAGAATACTAAAATGTTGCTATAGTAACAATTACTCACTATGGTACCAATATAGTGAGTGATCAATCATAAAATTACAACGTTTTAGTTGATACAGTAAAATAATGTGTTACCTACATTTACTGTTACTAATGAGTTACTATACCTCAGAACAGTACCTAAGTACTTTGTGAGTACTTGCTACTAAAATTGAATGCAAATTTGTTATATTACCAATGGCCCACTATTTTTACTACTATAGTGAGTGATAACACAATGATGAGTATGTTGTGTTACTTACTAAATTTTTACTTTAGGCAAGATCTTGTTAGATAAGATTTGAACATACTACTAAATTGCTATGCAAAATATCTATTTTCACAAGATTTCAGAGCCCCAGACCCCAAGTAGAGGTAGTTAATGGGCTGTCAATTGTCGTTGAAAGGTAATAGGTACCATATCCGAAGCATCATGATCCTGGGAGATGTAGTGCCATACCGCCTCAGAAGTCCAGGTACCGTGGGACTGGATGTGTTGGAGAGGGATATTTGAATTAAAAGCAAGGGTAGCCCCAGATCTACGAAACGAATGAAATGTGATGTTTTGATCACGTAAATTAAGGAACTTTAAGATTTTTGCCAGACTTTTTCTTAACTTTGTATCTGAAAGAGGTACCCAAGACCCATAACACTTTACTTGAAAAAGAGGGGAATTTTTTGAACCAGGGGAATTTTTGATAAGGGCTTTGAGAGCCGAGACAGGGCAAAGACAAGAGTTTTTCAGGAGTGGAATTTTAAGGATTTTTATTTTGTCTCTAAACTGCAGTGTTTTGGACCATTTCACTACTATGTGAGCCCCAGGCAGGGCAAAAATTATCACCTCTTGCTAACTGTTTTAAAGGGTCAAAGGAATTAATTGAATGAGGAACTAGGTTGGAGATCCTGAGGAAACTAAAGAAAGACAGAAGAAATGCGGCTTTGTACATCATACCCAGATACATTCTTTCACAGTGCTTGACAATTCGAGTGAGCATTGCTATGTCTATAACCGTCTTGATATTAGGGTTAAGAGGACGGGAACGCATCAAGGATCTGGTGAACACTTTTATTCTAGGATCAAGGAACGCACTACAGTTAACGCCATGATTACCTAACACTGTTTTTATGGCAGATATGTAATTTATGATGCTTGCAAAGGAAACTTTGTTGAAAGTTAGAAATTCTAGAAAGGCTAATAGAATTTGGATGGAAATATCATGAATGCTACGTGAAGCATATACACAAAAAGCCATAAAAATTCAAAATTTGGCATTATATGACTTTGAGGTGGAGGATGCATATGCTGAATTCATTCTCAATTTTGCCTTGGCTGTAAGTGCTGCCACTTGAGAAGGGAGACCTGAAAAAATGTATATACTCCAGTTGATGACAGTGGCATTAATCGGAATTTGATCCCATGTAGCATATGGCAACAATGTTTGAACCCTATTCCTATGATTTTGGCTTATAAACCATCTCGATAGACTATCTGCTATGGCATTGTCCTTACCTCTTATGTGTACTGTCCTAAGACATATGTCATATTCTGCTGTACTTAGCCATACGTTCCTTGCTATTGCAGCCAGTGTGAGATCTTTAGTTTTTCCTGTACTTAACACTGTAACTACAGCTTCATTGTCACAATGTATACGGATGGTTTTACCTGACCACAAGGAACCCCATGTTCTCAAAGCCACCATGATATTCAACATCTCATAGTGAACTATGGTCATATTGTCATATTCAGTAGGGGTTTTTGAAGCGTACACTCTATTACCCCATCTTGCTCCTATACCTTGCAAGCAAGCATCCAGCTCTATTTCGTGATGAATTTGGTTATGAACAAAAAAGGCTGTACCATTAAATTTAGGAACAAATTCCTTAAACAAATTTAGGTCCTGTTTAAAGTCTTGTGTCAAAATAATTTTATCTTGCTTATGAGAACTTCTCAACAGTTCTAACATTCTATTTAAGAAGAAACGAGAAGATTTGACACATTTTGTAATATACAAAAGTTTACCCAGAAGAGATTGCAATTCTCGCTTAGTGCAGTGTGTCTTATCTGACCACATGTTACATATATTTAGAATATCTTGAATTTTTTCTTCAGTGATGGATACTGTGAAATTTTCAGAATTTATTTCCACCCCAAGACATGTTACTTTGGTAGCTGGAGTAACCACTTTTTTCTCACTTATATCAAAGCCCAGATCTAAGAGAAGGTTATACAAATAGTCAAAAGATTGGTGAGCTTGGCTGCAAACAGCATGTCCAATGATATCCTCAATATAATTTGTAACTTGGAAATTTGACTGAGCCATGATATACCTGATAGCATCGCTTATTCTCTGAAAGATCGCCGAACCATGCTTGAATCCAAAAGGTAAACAAGAGTCAAAATAATAGCCTTGGAGATGTAATCCTAAGAGATTATAGTCTTTTGGATCAAGTTTAACATGCCTAAAGGCTCTGCTAAGGTCTGTCTTGTAAAGAAGTGATCCTTTGCCATTTTCTTTAACTTTTTGAGTAATAGTATCTATGGTTGGTAAGGTCAATATGAAAGGAGTACCTAAGTACGACTCTGGATCCACACCTGTATTCACTGAACTGCCATGAGGAAAACTTAGGTCAACAATAACTCGTCTGTGTTCTGCTCCAGGTTTTTCATGAGTTAAGAAGGGGGAGAAATGCATATTATCTAAAGGAGGTTCCAAATAAGGACCATGAATAGCTTTAAATTGTTTTTCTTCATTAATATAAGCTTTAACATCCTTTGTATGTTGTACAGCCGAGCTGTGATTTTTAATTTCATGTGAGAGAGGGGAATTTGCATTAAAGTCGAGAGGGAAACCGTAGCGTATCAAACTGCACAACTGATCATTCCAATAACCAAACAAACGCATCTGCCATTTGTCGGGATTTAATTGTCCTTTAATTTTGGACCTGAGCACCCAAAAAATTGTGATTTTTGGCATTTTTCACAGTATTATGTAAGAGTTTGATATCAGTAATCATGGGATTTCTACAATCTGCATTTGGTTTAACTAAATCCCCCAATGGTATAAATCCATACTTGCCACTCATTTGTTTATTCCATTTGTCAAACGTGACATTATTTCTTGCATTTTCAAACTTTTGTCTGTGATGAGGTTTGAAACGCAGTTCCAGGTCGTATTTATCAGCATTTTCTGACAACACCCATTGTTTAACATGCTTACCTGTATTTCTTGTAGCACTCACACGTTTTCTATCACTATCCGTGATTTTTAAGCTTTTTAATCCTAACTGACAGTCACTTTTATCGCTACTACTTACACCAGAATTGACTGGTTTTTGAAATTGTGTAACTTTTGAATGTACATCACTATGAAAACCCATATCACTTTTATTCGAGCCCTGAATTGTGTCATTATCTCCCAACACCTTGAATCTATTAAACGTGGGTACACATTGACCAACATTCTGTGAACACAAAGACTTGGCCCTAACGTTACAGTTTTCGCTTGCTTTTGATTTGTACACAAGCCTTTTGGTCTCTAATGAACGTTTAATATTATTTAAGTCTTGCTCTACAATCAACATGGGACTGCGTTCTTTTCTGCCTTTTATGGGGGCATTGTTTGACTTTTTAGGTTTACTCTTCCCTATGCCAGTTAAATTTGCACACACCATGCTAGCATAGGAAACTCCAGACACAAATTTCCAGTCCTGAGACCAGTTTACACTTTCACCATTACCTTTCATGCTATTTACAAAGACTCTAGTTTTGACATTCTTATAATCTTTAGTACGATTCGGCACTGCAAAGCAGTGCCCTATTCGTTTTTTGTATTTTTTCGACAGTCCTTTGAGGCGTGTGGATATTTCTTTCCAGTTGCAAAACAATTGCTGCATACATGTAGATATGTATGACCATTTGTCTCATGATCCGTCTTATGCGAACACGTCGATTTTTGAAAATATCTACATGGAGTGGGATTATCTTTTGATTGCATTCGTTTTTGAGAACTAAAGTTTTGGACTTTCTGTGCGTGAGCTCGTCTTATGCGGTCAATCTTGTGGGTATCACCCCAATTAACTCGACCTTCTTCCATCTTACATAACAAGACCGCGTGAGCCCCTTTTGCAGCACTCCACCCGAAATCGTGGCTGTCCTCCATTAATTCTGCGAGACATTCCAACATATTTTGTTTTGTTTGTAAATTTTTTTCGTCATGAATAATGGTTGCGAACCCTGAAACCCATTGGCTAATGGACAGACTGTCGTAACTTACTCGACTTTTATTACTACCACCTAGAATACAGTTTTGAGGCCAGGGAACCTGTTGTTTTACAAAAACAGTTTCACTGCCACCTCTTTGTGACTTGCACTTGCCTTTTTCTGTGATTTTTTGCAGTTCCTTAATCCTTGAGTCGACTTCTGCTTGAATTCTGTTTGACGCTTGCAGATTCGTGATAGAAGGCAGCACCAGGTCCTCATCCAGGTCGTCGGTCCTTCCTGCAGTACTACCAGTTGCTGTACTTTTAGCTGGTGACCTCCTGTCGTCCATCTCTTGAACCTTGTCTTCAATCGTGGCCATGCGTGAACTAAGATTTTTGAGTTCGTATAAAATTTGGGTATTGGTGTCCCCTTGAACTTCTTGGACTTTCTGCTCTTTACAGTTCCTGTTAATCGGGCGTGGGTGAAACCCACCACATTTTATACAGTCGAAAGACTTCAACATTTTGTAATATTTCACTTTTATAAGTCAATGTTTATAACTCTAAAATTATAAAAATAAACCACTTCTTGTGGAAACTACCAAGGCAGCTTGATGCTTGCACACCAGAAACTCGACCTGTAATAGGCTTTTTACAAGAATAATTAGGGTAGACCGTCCCTTTGAGTTGTGGTGAACAAGAATGAAGTTGTCTCCGTAGACTCAAATCAACACAAAATCCTTGAGAATGCAGCCATAATGTCCATAACCATTCTCATTGATGTATTGCATAGTTTAAAATGACTAAAAACAGCATATAAAAGTGTAAAGCATGTAAAAAAGTTTCTTGAAATTTGTGAAGTTTATAATCTTTTTTATTTTAATATGGCGTCTTAGCCATTTAAATTATAAAATCAAAGTGAATAACCTAGAAAAAAGTGGGAAATTAATTAGGTAATTAGGTCATAGGTGACTTATATAATACACAAGAAAGTCTTTACAAAAACGCCACTGAATTAGGTGGCACCCAAGATGTCACCCAACCAATCTGGGATGTATGGTACAGGTCTGTGCACTCAAAATTCGTCATATCCAGTAGATGGAAAAGGTCTGTACTTAAATAAATCTCAGAACTAGGTGGTATGGCATTGGTGTGTGCACTCTAATTTCGTCATATCCAGTATATAGAAGAGGTCTGTACTTACATCTCAGATCTGTGATGTATGGCACAGATCTATTCACTCAAAATTCGTCATATCCAGTAGATGGAAGAGGTCTGTACTTAAATAAATCTCAGGTTTGGGTTATATGGCACAGGTCTGTGGACTCAAAATTCGTCATATCCAGTATATGGAAGATGCCTGTACTTAAATAAATCTCACATCTGGGTGATATGGCACAGGTCTGTGCACTTTAATTTCGTCATATCCAGTATATGGAAGAGGTCTGTACTTAAATAAATCTCAGATCTGGGATGTATGGCACAGGTCTGTGGACTCAAAATTTGTCATATCTAGTATATGGAAGAGTTGTGTATTAACATAAATCTCAGATCAGGGTTATACGACACAGGTTTTTGGACTCAAAATTCGTCATATTCAGTATATGGAAGATGCCTGGACTTAAATAAATCTCACACCTGGGTGATATGGCACAGGGCTGTGCACTCTAATTTAGTCATATTTAGTATATGGAAGAGGTCTGTACTTAAATAAATCTCAGAGCTGGGTTATATGGCACAGGTCTGTGGACTCAAAATTCATCATATCCAGTATATGGAAGATACCTGTACTTAAATAAATCTCACATATGGGTGGTATGACACAGGTCTGTGTACTCTAATTCCGTCATATCCAGTATATGGAAGAGGTCTGTACTTAAATAAATCTCAGATCTAGGATGTATGGCTCAGCTCTGGGGACTCAAAATTTGTCATATCCAGTCTATACTTAAATCTCAGCAGTGGCCTAAGTTGCCAAGGGTGAGTGAAAAACTACATCTTGGGGAATATATTTTATTTACAATAAACACTACAGTTTATTTACATTCTGACCTGTAAGGCCACCTTAACTCCATGATCTTACAATGATAGACATTTGAGGTGGCCTTAGGTTATGTTTGACATTACATGTTAATAGCAGTTATTATGTTTAAGTATTGAGTATTTAAGTACTGAAAGTTACTTTATATAAGAATACTAAAATGTTGCTATAGTAACAATTACTCACTATGGTACCAATATAGTGAGTGATCAATCATAAAATTACAACGTTTTAGTTGATACAGTAAAATAATGTGTTACCTACATTTACTGGTACTAATGAGTTACTATACCTCAGAACAGTACCTAAGTACTTTGTGAGTACTTGCTACTAAAATTGAATGCAAATTTGTTATATTACCAATGGCCCACTATTTTTACGACTATAGTGAGTGATAACACAATGATGAGTATGTTGTGTTACTTTCTAAATTTTTACTTTAGGCAAGATCTTGTTAGATAAGATTTGAACATACTACTGAATTACTATGCAAAATATCTATTTTCACAAGATTTCAGAGCCCCAGACCCCAAGTAGAGGTAGTTAATGGGCTGTCAATTGTCATTGAAAGGTAATAGGTACCATATCCGAAGCATCATGATCCTGGGAGATGTAGTGCCATACCGCCTCAGAAGTCCAGGTACCGTGGGACTGGATGTGTTGGAGAGGGATATTTGAATTAAAAGCAAGGGTAGCCCCAGATCTACGAAACGAATGAAATGTGATGTTTTGATCACGTAAATTAAGGAACTTTAAGATTTTTGCCAGACTTTTTCTTAACCTTGTATCTGAAAGAGGTACCCAAGACCCATAACACTTTACTTGAAAAAGAGGGGAATTTTTTGAACCAGGGGAATTTTTGAGAAGGGCTTTGAGAGCCGAGACAGGACAAAGACAAGAGTTTTTCAGGAGTGGAATTTTAAGGATTTTTATTTTGTCTTTAAACTGCAGTGTTTTGGACCATTTCACTACTATGTGAGCCCCAGGCAGGGCAAAAATTATCACCTCTTGCTAACTGTTTTAAAGGGTCAAAGGAATTAATTGAATGAGGAACTAGGTTGGAGATCCTGAGGAAACTAAAGAAAGACAGAAGAAATGCGGCTTTGTACATCATACCCAGATACATTCTTTCACAGTGCTTGACAATTCGAGTGAGCATTGCTATGTCTATAACCGTCTTGATATTAGGGTTAAGAGGACGGGAACGCATCAAGGATCTGGTGAACACTTTTATTCTAGGATCAAGGAACGCACTACAGTTAACGCCATGATTACCTAACACTGTTTTTATGGCAGATATGTAATTTATGATGCTTGCAAAGGAAACTTTGTTGAAAGTTAGAAATTCTAGAAAGGCTAATAGCAATTCGATGGAAATATCATGAATGCTACGTGAAGCATATACACAAAAAGCCATAAAAATTCAAAATTTGGCATTATATGACTTTGAGGTGGAGGATGCATATGCTGAATTCATTCTCAATTTTGCCTTGGCTGTAAGTGCTGCCACTTGAGAAGGGAGACCTGAAAAAATGTATATACTCCAGTTGATGACAGTGGCATTAATCGGAATTTGATCCCATGTAGCATATGGCAACAATGTTTGAACCCTATTCCTATGATTTTGGCTTATAAACCATCTCGATAGACTATCTGCTATGGCATTGTCCTTACCTCTTATGTGTACTGTCCTAAGACATATGTCATATTCTGCTGTACTTAGCCATACGTTCCTTGCTATTGCAGCCAGTGTGAGATCTTTAGTTTTTCCTGTACTTAACACTGTAACTACAGCTTCATTGTCACAATGTATACGGATGGTTTTACCTGACCACAAGGAACCCCATGTTCTCAAAGCCACCATGATATTCAACATCTCATAGTGAACTATGGTTTTTTGAAGCGTACACTCTATTACCCCATCTTGCTCCTATACCTTGCAAGCAAGCATCCAGCTCTATTTCGTGATGAATTTGGTTATGAACAAAAAAGGCTGTACCATTAAATTTAGGAACAAATTCCTTAAACAAATTTAGGTCCTGTTTAAAGTCTTGTGTCAAAATAATTTTATCTTGCTTATGAGAACTTCTCAACAGTTCTAACATTCTATTTAAGAAGAAACAAGAAGATTTGACACATTTTGTAATATATAAAAGTTTACCCAGAAGAGATTGCAATTCTCGCTTAGTGCAGTGTGTCTTATCTGACCACATGTTACATATATTTAGAATATCTTGAATTTTTTCTTCAGTGATGGATACTGTGAAATTTTCAGAATTTATTTCCACCCCAAGACATGTTACTTTGGTAGCTGGAGTAACCACTTTTTTCTCACTTATATCAAAGCCCAGATCTAAGAGAAGGTTATACAAATAGTCAAAAGATTGGTGAGCTTGGCTGCAAACAGCATGTCCAATGATATCCTCAATATAATTTGTAACTTGGAAATTTGACTGAGCCATGATATACCTGATAGCATCGCTTATTCTCTGAAAGATCGCCGAACCATGCTTGAATCCAAAAGGTAAACAAGAGTCAAAATAATAGCCTTGGAGATGTAATCCTAAGAGATTATAGTCTTTTGGATCAAGTTTAACATGCCTAAAGGCTCTGCTAAGGTCTGTCTTGTAAAGAAGTGATCCTTTGCCATTTTCTTTAACTTTTTGAGTAATAGTATCTATGGTTGGTAAGGTCAATATGAAAGGAGTACCTAAGTACGACTCTGGATCCACACCTGTATTCACTGAACTGCCATGAGGAAAACTTAGGTCAACAATAACTCGTCTGTGTTCTGCTCCAGGTTTTTCATGAGTTAAGAAGGGGGAGAAATGCATATTATCTAAAGGAGGTTCCAAATAAGGACCATGAATAGCTTTAAATTGTTTTTCTTCATTAATATAAGCTTTAACATCCTTTGTATGTTGTACAGCCGAGCTGTGATTTTTAATTTCATGTGAGAGAGGGGAATTTGCATTAAAGTCGAGAGGGAAACCGTAGCGTATCAAACTGCACAACTGATCATTCCAATAACCAAACAAACGCATCTGCCATTTGTCGGGATTTAATTGTCCTTTAATTTTGGACCTGAGCACCCAAAAAATTGTGATTTTTGGCATTTTTCACAGTATTATGTAAGAGTTTGATATCAGTAATCATGGGATTTCTACAATCTGCATTTGGTTTAACTAAATCCCCCAATGGTATAAATCCATACTTGCCACTCATTTGTTTATTCCATTTGTCAAACGTGACATTATTTCTTGCATTTTCAAACTTTTGTCTGTGACGAGGTTTGAAACGCAGTTCCAGGTCGTATTTATCAGCATTTTCTGACAACACCCATTGTTTAACATGCTTACCTGTATTTCTTGTAGCACTCACACGTTTTCTATCACTATCCGTGATTTTTAAGCTTTTTAATCCTAACTGACAGTCACTTTTATCGCTACTACTTACACCAGAATTGACTGGTTTTTGAAATTGTGTAACTTTTGAATGTACATCACTATGAAAACCCATATCACTTTTATTCGAGCCCTGAATTGTGTCATTATCTCCCAACACCTTGAATCTATTAAACGTGGGTACACATTGACCAACATTCTGTGAACACAAAGACTTGGCCCTAACGTTACAGTTTTCGCTTGCTTTTGATTTGTACACAAGCCTTTTGGTCTCTAATGAACGTTTAATATTATTTAAGTCTTGCTCTACAATCAACATGGGACTGCGTTCTTTTCTGCCTTTTATGGGGGCATTGTTTGACTTTTTAGGTTTACTCTTCCCTATGCCAGTTAAATTTGCACACACCATGCTAGCATAGGAAACTCCAGACACAAATTTCCAGTCCTGAGACCAGTTTACACTTTCACCATTACCTTTCATGCTATTTACAAAGACTCTAGTTTTGACATTCTTATAATCTTTAGTACGATTCGGCACTGCAAAGCAGTGCCCTATTCGTTTTTTGTATTTTTTCGACAGTCCTTTGAGGCGTGTGGATATTTCTTTCCAGTTGCAAAACAATTGCTGCATACATGTAGATATGTATGACCATTTGTCTCATGATCCGTCTTATGCGAACACGTCGATTTTTGAAAATATCTACATGGAGTGGGATTATCTTTTGATTGCATTCGTTTTTGAGAACTAAAGTTTTGGACTTTCTGTGCGTGAGCTCGTCTTATGCGGTCAATCTTGTGGGTATCACCCCAATTAACTCGACCTTCTTCCATCTTACATAACAAGACCGCGTGAGCCCCTTTTGCAGCACTCCACCCGAAATCGTGGCTGTCCTCCATTAATTCTGCGAGACATTCCAACATATTTTGTTTTGTTTGTAAATTTTTTTCGTCATGAATAATGGTTGCGAACCCTGAAACCCATTGGCTAATGGACAGACTGTCGTAACTTACTCGACTTTTATTACTACCACCTAGAATACAGTTTTGAGGCCAGGGAACCTGTTGTTTTACAAAAACAGTTTCACTGCCACCTCTTTGTGACTTGCACTTGCCTTTTTCTGTGATTTTTTGCAGTTCCTTAATCCTTGAGTCGACTTCTGCTTGAATTCTGTTTGACGCTTGCAGATTCGTGATAGAAGGCAGCACCAGGTCCTCATCCAGGTCGTCGGTCCTTCCTGCAGTACTACCAGTTGCTGTACTTTTAGCTGGTGACCTCCTGTCGTCCATCTCTTGAACCTTGTCTTCAATCGTGGCCATGCGTGAACTAAGATTTTTGAGTTCGTATAAAATTTGGGTATTGGTGTCCCCTTGAACTTCTTGGACTTTCTGCTCTTTACAGTTCCTGTTAATCGGGCGTGGGTGAAACCCACCACATTTTATACAGTCGAAAGACTTCAACATTTTGTAATATTTCACTTTTATAAGTCAATGTTTATAACTCTAAAATTATAAAAATAAACCACTTCTTGTGGAAACTACCAAGGCAGCTTGATGCTTGCACACCAGAAACTCGACCTGTAATAGGCTTTTTACAAGAATAATTAGGGTAGACCGTCCCTTTGAGTTGTGGTGAACAAGAATGAAGTTGTCTCCGTAGACTCAAATCAACACAAAATCCTTGAGAATGCAGCCATAATGTCCATAACCATTCTCATTGATGTATTGCATAGTTTAAAATGACTAAAAACAGCATATAAAAGTGTAAAGCATGTAAAAAAGTTTCTTGAAATTTGTGAAGTTTATAATCTTTTTTATTTTAATATGGCGTCTTAGCCATTTAAATTATAAAATCAAAGTGAATAACCTAGAAAAAAGTGGGAAATTAATTAGGTAATTAGGTCATAGGTGACTTATATAATACACAAGAAAGTCTTTACAAAAACGCCACTGAATTAGGTGGCACCCAAGATGTCACCCAACCAATCTGGGATGTATGGTACAGGTCTGTGCACTCAAAATTCGTCATATCCAGTAGATGGAAAAGGTCTGTACTTAAATAAATCTCAGAACTAGGTGGTATGGCATTGGTGTGTGCACTCTAATTTCGTCATATCCAGTATATAGAAGAGGTCTGTACTTACATCTCAGATCTGTGATGTATGGCACAGATCTATTCACTCAAAATTCGTCATATCCAGTAGATGGAAGAGGTCTGTACTTAAATAAATCTCAGGTTTGGGTTATATGGCACAGGTCTGTGGACTCAAAATTCGTCATATCCAGTATATGGAAGATGCCTGTACTTAAATAAATCTCACATCTGGGTGATATGGCACAGGTCTGTGCACTTTAATTTCGTCATATCCAGTATATGGAAGAGGTCTGTACTTAAATAAATCTCAGATCTGGGATGTATGGCACAGGTCTGTGGACTCAAAATTTGTCATATCTAGTATATGGAAGAGTTGTGTATTAACATAAATCTCAGATCAGGGTTATACGACACAGGTTTTTGGACTCAAAATTCGTCATATTCAGTATATGGAAGATGCCTGGACTTAAATAAATCTCACACCTGGGTGATATGGCACAGGGCTGTGCACTCTAATTTAGTCATATTTAGTATATGGAAGAGGTCTGTACTTAAATAAATCTCAGAGCTGGGTTATATGGCACAGGTCTGTGGACTCAAAATTCATCATATCCAGTATATGGAAGATACCTGTACTTAAATAAATCTCACATATGGGTGGTATGACACAGGTCTGTGTACTCTAATTCCATCATATCCAGTATATGGAAGAGGTCTGTACTTAAATAAATCTCAGATCTAGGATGTATGGCTCAGCTCTGGGGACTCAAAATTTGTCATATCCAGTCTATACTTAAATCTCAGCAGTGGCCTAAGTTGCCAAGGGTGAGTGAAAAACTACATCTTGGGGAATATATTTTATTTACAATAAACACTACAGTTTATTTACATTCTGACCTGTAAGGCCACCTTAACTCCATGATCTTACAATGATAGACATTTGAGGTGGCCTTAGGTTATGTTTGACATTACATGTTAATAGCAGTTATTATGTTTAAGTATTGAGTATTTAAGTACTGAAAGTTACTTTATATAAGAATACTAAAATGTTGCTATAGTAACAATTACTCACTATGGTACCAATATAGTGAGTGATCAATCATAAAATTACAACGTTTTAGTTGATACAGTAAAATAATGTGTTACCTACATTTACTGGTACTAATGAGTTACTATACCTCAGAACAGTACCTAAGTACTTTGTGAGTACTTGCTACTAAAATTGAATGCAAATTTGTTATATTACCAATGGCCCACTATTTTTACGACTATAGTGAGTGATAACACAATGATGAGTATGTTGTGTTACTTACTAAATTTTTACTTTAGGCAAGATCTTGTTAGATAAGATTTGAACATACTACTGAATTACTATGCAAAATATCTATTTTCACAAGATTTCAGAGCCCCAGACCCCAAGTAGAGGTAGTTAATGGGCTGTCAATTGTCATTGAAAGGTAATAGGTACCATATCCGAAGCATCATGATCCTGGGAGATGTAGTGCCATACCACCTCAGAAGTCCAGGTACCGTGGGACTGGATGTGTTGGAGAGGGATATTTGAATTAAAAGCAAGGGTAGCCCCAGATCTACGAAACGAATGAAATGTGATGTTTTGATCACGTAAATTAAGGAACTTTAAGATTTTTGCCAGACTTTTTCTTAACCTTGTATCTGAAAGAGGTACCCAAGACCCATAACACTTTACTTGAAAAAGAGGGGAATTTTTTGAACCAGGGGAATTTTTGAGAAGGGCTTTGAGAGCCGAGACAGGACAAAGACAAGAGTTTTTCAGGAGTGGAATTTTAAGGATTTTTATTTTGTCTTTAAACTGCAGTGTTTTGGACCATTTCACTACTATGTGAGCCCCAGGCAGGGCAAAAATTATCACCTCTTGCTAACTGTTTTAAAGGGTCAAAGGAATTAATTGAATGAGGAACTAGGTTGGAGATCCTGAGGAAACTAAAGAAAGACAGAAGAAATGCGGCTTTGTACATCATACCCAGATACATTCTTTCACAGTGCTTGACAATTCGAGTGAGCATTGCTATGTCTATAACCGTCTTGATATTAGGGTTAAGAGGACGGGAACGCATCAAGGATCTGGTGAACACTTTTATTCTAGGATCAAGGAACGCACTACAGTTAACGCCATGATTACCTAACACTGTTTTTATGGCAGATATGTAATTTATGATGCTTGCAAAGGAAACTTTGTTGAAAGTTAGAAATTCTAGAAAGGCTAATAGCAATTCGATGGAAATATCATGAATGCTACGTGAAGCATATACACAAAAAGCCATAAAAATTCAAAATTTGGCATTATATGACTTTGAGGTGGAGGATGCATATGCTGAATTCATTCTCAATTTTGCCTTGGCTGTAAGTGCTGCCACTTGAGAAGGGAGACCTGAAAAAATGTATATACTCCAGTTGATGACAGTGGCATTAATCGGAATTTGATCCCATGTAGCATATGGCAACAATGTTTGAACCCTATTCCTATGATTTTGGCTTATAAACCATCTCGATAGACTATCTGCTATGGCATTGTCCTTACCTCTTATGTGTACTGTCCTAAGACATATGTCATATTCTGCTGTACTTAGCCATACGTTCCTTGCTATTGCAGCCAGTGTGAGATCTTTAGTTTTTCCTGTACTTAACACTGTAACTACAGCTTCATTGTCACAATGTATACGGATGGTTTTACCTGACCACAAGGAACCCCATGTTCTCAAAGCCACCATGATATTCAACATCTCATAGTGAACTATGGTTTTTTGAAGCGTACACTCTATTACCCCATCTTGCTCCTATACCTTGCAAGCAAGCATCCAGCTCTATTTCGTGATGAATTTGGTTATGAACAAAAAAGGCTGTACCATTAAATTTAGGAACAAATTCCTTAAACAAATTTAGGTCCTGTTTAAAGTCTTGTGTCAAAATAATTTTATCTTGCTTATGAGAACTTCTCAACAGTTCTAACATTCTATTTAAGAAGAAACAAGAAGATTTGACACATTTTGTAATATATAAAAGTTTACCCAGAAGAGATTGCAATTCTCGCTTAGTGCAGTGTGTCTTATCTGACCACATGTTACATATATTTAGAATATCTTGAATTTTTTCTTCAGTGATGGATACTGTGAAATTTTCAGAATTTATTTCCACCCCAAGACATGTTACTTTGGTAGCTGGAGTAACCACTTTTTTCTCACTTATATCAAAGCCCAGATCTAAGAGAAGGTTATACAAATAGTCAAAAGATTGGTGAGCTTGGCTGCAAACAGCATGTCCAATGATATCCTCAATATAATTTGTAACTTGGAAATTTGACTGAGCCATGATATACCTGATAGCATCGCTTATTCTCTGAAAGATCGCCGAACCATGCTTGAATCCAAAAGGTAAACAAGAGTCAAAATAATAGCCTTGGAGATGTAATCCTAAGAGATTATAGTCTTTTGGATCAAGTTTAACATGCCTAAAGGCTCTGCTAAGGTCTGTCTTGTAAAGAAGTGATCCTTTGCCATTTTCTTTAACTTTTTGAGTAATAGTATCTATGGTTGGTAAGGTCAATATGAAAGGAGTACCTAAGTACGACTCTGGATCCACACCTGTATTCACTGAACTGCCATGAGGAAAACTTAGGTCAACAATAACTCGTCTGTGTTCTGCTCCAGGTTTTTCACGAGTTAAGAAGGGGGAGAAATGCATATTATCTAAAGGAGGTTCCAAATAAGGACCATGAATAGCTTTAAATTGTTTTTCTTCATTAATATAAGCTTTAACATCCTTTGTATGTTGTACAGCCAAGCTGTGATTTTTAATTTCATGTGAGAGAGGGGAATTTGCATTAAAGTCGAGAGGGAAACCGTAGCGTATCAAACTGCACAACTGATCATTCCAATAACCAAACAAACGCATCTGCCATTTGTCGGGATTTAATTGTCCTTTAATTTTGGACCTGAGCACCCAAAAAATTGTGATTTTTGGCATTTTTCACAGTATTATGTAAGAGTTTGATATCAGTAATCATGGGATTTCTACAATCTGCATTTGGTTTAACTAAATCCCCCAATGGTATAAATCCATACTTGCCACTCATTTGTTTATTCCATTTGTCAAACGTGACATTATTTCTTGCATTTTCAAACTTTTGTCTGTGACGAGGTTTGAAACGCAGTTCCAGGTCGTATTTATCAGCATTTTCTGACAACACCCATTGTTTAACATGCTTACCTGTATTTCTTGTAGCACTCACACGTTTTCTATCACTATCCGTGATTTTTAAGCTTTTTAATCCTAAGTGACAGTCACTTTTATCGCTACTACTTACACCAGAATTGACTGGTTTTTGAAATTGTGTAACTTTTGAATGTACATCACTATGAAAACCCATATCACTTTTATTCGAGCCCTGAATTGTGTCATTATCTCCCAACACCTTGAATCTATTAAACGTGGGTACACATTGACCAACATTCTGTGAACACAAAGACTTGGCCCTAACGTTACAGTTTTCGCTTGCTTTTGATTTGTACACAAGCCTTTTGGTCTCTAATGAACGTTTAATATTATTTAAGTCTTGCTCTACAATCAACATGGGACTGCGTTCTTTTCTGCCTTTTATGGGGGCATTGTTTGACTTTTTAGGTTTACTCTTCCCTATGCCAGTTAAATTTGCACACACCATGCTAGCATAGGAAACTCCAGACACAAATTTCCAGTCCTGAGACCAGTTTACACTTTCACCATTACCTTTCATGCTATTTACAAAGACTCTAGTGTTGACATTCTTATAATCTTTAGTACGATTCGGCACTGCAAAGCAGTGCCCTATTCGTTTTTTGTATTTTTTCGACAGTCCTTTGAGGCGTGTGGATATTTCTTTCCAGTTGCAAAACGATTGCTGCATACATGTAGATATGTATGACCATTTGTCTCATGATCCGTCTTATGCGAACACGTCGATTTTTGAAAATATCTACATGGAGTGGGATTATCTTTTGATTGCATTCGTTTTTGAGAACTAAAGTTTTGGACTTTCTGTGCGTGAACTCGTCTTATGTGGTCAATCTTGTGGGTATCACCCCAATTAACTCGACCTTCTTCCATCTTACATAACAAGACTGCGTGAGCCCCTTTTGCAGCACTCCACCCGAAATCGTGGCTGTCCTCCATTAATTCTGCGAGATATTCCAACATATTTTGTTTTGTTTGTAAATTTTTTTCGTCACGAATAATGGTTGCGAACCCTGAAACCCATTGGCTAATGGACAGACTGTCGTAACTTACTCGACTTTTATTACTACCACCTAGAATACAGTTTTGAGGCCAGGGAACCTGTTGTTTTACAAAAACAGTTTCACTGCCACCTCTTTGTGACTTGCACTTGCCTTTTTCTGTGATTTTTTGCAGTTCCTTAATCCTTGAGTCGACTTCTGCTTGAATTCTGTTTGACGCTTGCAGATTTATGATAGAAGGCAGCACCAGGTCCTCATCCAGGTCGTCGGTCCTTCCTGCAGTACTACCAGTTGCTGTACTTTTAGCTGGTGACCTCCTGTCGTCCATCTCTTGAACCTTGTCTTCAATCGTGGCCATGCGTGAACTAAGATTTTTGAGTTCGTATAAAATTTGGGTATTGGTGTCCCCTTGAACTTCTTGGACTTTCTGCTCTTTACAGTTCCTGTTAATCGGGCGTGGGTGAAACCCACCACATTTTATACAGTCGAAAGACTTCAACATTTTGTAATATTTCACTTTTACAAGTCAATGTTTATAACTCTAAAATTATAAAAATAAACCACTTCTTGTGGAAACTACCAAGGCAGCTTGATGCTTGCACACCAGAAACTCGACCTGTAATAGGCTTTTTACAAGAATAATTAGGGTAGACCGTCCCTTTGAGTTGTGGTGAACAAGAATGAAGTTGTCTCCGTAGACTCAAATCAACACAAAATCCTTGAGAATGCAGCCATAATGTCCATAACCATTCTCATTGATGTATTGCATAGTTTAAAATGACTAAAAACAGCATATAAAAGTGTAAAGCATGTAAAAAAGTTTCTTGAAATTTGTGAAGTTTGTAATCTTTTTTATTTTAATATGGCGTCTTAGCCATTTAAATTATAAAATCAAAGTGAATAACCTAGAAAAAAGTGGGAAATTAATTAGGTAATTAGGTCATAGGTGACTTATATACTTCTGCTTGAATTCTGTTTCTTCTGTTTGGGTGATATGGCACAGGTCTGTGCACTTTAATTTCGTCATATCCAGTATATGGAAGAGGTCTGTACTTAAATAAATCTCAGATCTGGGATGTATGGCACAGGTCTGTGGACTCAAAATTTGTCATATCTAGTATATGGAAGAGTTGTGTATTAACATAAATCTCAGATCAGGGTTATACGACACAGGTTTTTGGACTCAAAATTCGTCATATTCAGTATATGGAAGATGCCTGGACTTAAATAAATCTCACACCTGGGTGATATGGCACAGGTCTGTGCACTCTAATTTAGTCATATTTAGTATATGGAAGAGGTCTGTACTTAAAAAAATCTCAGAGCTGGGTTATATGGCACAGGTTTTTGGACTCAAAATTCGTCATATTCAGTATATGGAAGATAGCTGTACTTCCATAAATCTCACATGTGGGTGATATGACACAGGTCTGTGTACTCTAATTCCGTCATATCCAGTATATGGAAAAGGTCTGTACTTAAATAAATCTCAGATCTGGGATGTGTGGCACAGCTCTGTGGACTCAAAATTCGTCATATCCAGTATATGGAAGAGGTCTGTACTTACATAAATCTCAGATCTGGTTGGTATGGCACAGGTCTGAGGACTCAAAATTCGTCATATCCAGTACATGGAAGATGCGTGTACTTAAATAAATCTCACATCTGGGTGGTATGGCACAGGTCTGTGGACGCTAAATTCGTCATATCCAGTCTATGAAAGAGATCTATACTTAAATCTCAGATCTGGGATGTATGGCACGGGTCTGTGCACTCAAAATTCGTCATATCCAGTAGATGGAAGAGGTCTGTACTTAAATAAATCTCAGTACTGGGTGGTATGGCATTGGTGTGTGCACTCTAATTTCGTCATATCCAGTATATGGAAGAGGTCTGTACTTAAATCTCAGATCTGGGATGTATGGCACAAGTCTGTTCACTCAAAATTCGTTATATCCAGTAGATGGAAGAGGTCTGTACTTAAATAAATCTTAGGTTTGGGTTATGTGGCACAGGTCTGTGGACTCAAAATTCGTCATACCCAGTATATGGAAAAGGTCTGTACTTAAATAAATCTCAGATCTGGGATGTATGGCACAGCTTTGTGGACTCAAAATTTGTCATATCCAGTATATGGAAGAGGTCTGTACTTACATAAATCTCAGATCTGGGTGGTATGGCACAGGTCTGTGGACTCAAAATTCGTCATATCCAGTACATGGAAGATGCGTGTACTTAAATAAATCTCACATGTGGGTGGTATGGCACAGGTCTGTGCACATGAATTTCGTCATATCCAATATATGAAAGAGATCTATACTTAAATCTCAGATCTGGGATGTATGGCACGGGTCTGTGCACTCAAAATTCGTCATATCCAGTAGATGGAAGAGGTCTGTACTTACATAAATCTCAGATCTGGCTGGTATGGCACAGGTCTGGGGACTCAAAATTCGTCATATCCAGTACATGGAAGATGTGTGTACTTAAATAAATCTGTCATCTGGGTGGTATGGCACAATTCTGTGCAAGCTAATTTTGTCATATCCAGTAGATGGAAAAGGTCTGTACTTAAATAAATCTGACATCTGGGTGATATGGTACAGGTCTGTGCACTCTAATTTCGTCATATCCAGTTTATGGAAGAGGTCTGTACTTATATAAATCTCAGATCTGGGATGTATGGCACAGGTCTTTGGACTCAAAATTCGTCATATTCAGTATATGGGAGATGCCAGGACTTAAATAAATCTCACACCTGGGTGATATGGCACAGGTCTGTACACTCTAATTTAGTCATATTTAGTATATGGAAGAGGTCTGTACTTAAATAAATCTCAGAGCTGGGTTAAATGGCACAGGTCTGTGGACTCAAAATTCATCATATCCAGTATATGGAAGATACCTGTACTTAAATAAATCTCACATCTGGGTGGTATGACAGAGGTCTGTGTACTCTAATTCCGTCATATCCAGTATATGGAAGAGGTCTGTACTTAAATAAATCTCAGATCTGGGATGTATGGCACAACTCTGTGGACTCAAAATTTGACATATCCAGTATATGGAAGAGGCCTGTACTTACATAAATCTCAGATCTGGGTGGTATGGCACAGGTCTAGGGACGAATTCGTAATATCCAGTACATGGAAGATGCGTGTACTTTCAATAGTGGTGTCTAGGCATCACGCCTGTCAGTCCCCCACCCCAGGAAAGTTGAAGGTTACCTTAAATCTGTTTTGTCTATGTACAACTTAGCACATTCTGGCGTTCTCCATAGCAATTTGTATTCTGCAATCTCATTGGTCAGCACTAGTAACATAGACCTTCTTGGCTTCTTATTCCTGACTTTAAATTTGGAAACCAAAGGGACAAGAACTTACAAAAAAAATTTGTTGTTGATGCTATTTGATGGACTTATCTGCAATGGATTTGCTTTTCTGTTTTTAACCTTGTTTTTAATCACAGAGACGTTTTAGATTTATATGTGTTTACAAAAGTACTTAATGTTACTGTTTTAACGCCTCTGATGACGCTATTGTGACTCTAGTTGACACTAATCGAACATAGGCTGTGTATTTTCCACAAATGACCAGAACTGTGCAAATTTCATCTGACGTTTCCTCAGAGTGCTGGTTATCTGACAACCTCAGGCTTACTTTGGCTGAACACAAAGGGATGGTCAACCCTAAGTTTTTATGAATTCCTTGATGCAGTGTATAGCCAAATTGAGTGTGATAAGGTCAGGCCAGCACTCTCAGGATTCTTGCGTATGTGTTTCAGTGCATATTTAAAAATAAACACACACATATATATATATAACTGACATAAAAATGGGAAAGCAAAGAAAACTGCCACAGGTGTAATTTGACACATTATCCCCCCACTGGGAACAAGTGTTCGAGGCCATGGGAGGACCCAACCACAGACCAAGAAGTGGGAAAGTCAAAACAGGAGAAGAATGGTGGTATTAGCAAACCTAAGGACTCCCAGTCGGACATTAATAGTAGTTCCAGGTCCATGTCTCTACATGGTCGCTCATCCGTTGCACAGCAGCTGGACTGTTCTGTCAAGAGGGCCTTGGCCCCAGGTCTTGAGGACCAGAGCAACTCTGAAGAGAGCTTTGATTCGACTGGTGGAGAAGACTCATCTCAACATGTGCTGCTCAGAATCCTGGAAGAGCTCAAGAAAGTCAATCACAGAGTGGATGCAGTAGAAGACCAGGTGGCTGAAAGAAGACAGCGAAGGGACAGTAGCAGAGACATTAAGTTAAGTACTGTTAAAACAAAATGTAAAAAGAAAAGTAAAATTGTTCTCAGTGAAAGTAGTGAATCGTCTGATGATGGTGAAATTCCATTACTTAGCAGTATAAGATCCTCAAAAGCCATACAAAAGCAAGTTGATCGATCACTGGCTGACCTTGAAAAGGTCAACTCTGTCAAAGGTAATGAACAAAAATTGAAGTCTAAAAGGGGAGGTCCAGTGGAGGTTTTAGTATCATACCGGGTGAACTGGCCTCATGAGTATATTCTGGGGGGTTCAAGCAAGCAACGCATATCTTATGATCGGTTGAATTTATGTCAATTTGTTCACGGCTTTGTAAAAGGTGTGTTAGATGAAGAAAATCCAAAATACAAAGAAAAAATGTTATCTTATCTCTGTGATTTAATGGAAGATGCGAATGACTTTACTTGGGCCAATGCAAAAGCATCTCATGCAGTTCTCTTATGCGAGATGGAGCGAGGTGGGGTTACATGGTCAGATACTTCTCGCATTGATCGTATTAGAAGGGCTCATGCCCAGCGTCACACAGCTCCAGCAAGGTCAAATTGGGGCAAAGGTCATGACCAGTCACGAAAGCCTTGGTACTGTAAACCCTTTCAAGCAGGTTTGTGTCAGTTTGTCAAAGACCATGAGGTCAATGGAAGGTGGCATAAACATATATGTGCTCATTGTTTGGGTCAGGGCAAGTTGTTGAACCACTCTGAAAAAGATTGTTATTTTGTGAAACGTTCTCAGCAGTCAAAAAACGAGCAAGGGGCTGCTCAGTAGCTCACCTGAGCAGCAACAACAGTGATCTCACATGCAAGGTAAAATCACTCAGTATTTACCCTGCAGGTGTAAATCTTGGTACAGAAACAGTGGAAGGTAAGAATAGTTCTCATACTGTTGTCCGTGACTGTACACTTGAAGGTGGAGGAGACACATGCCAACAGCAACCAAAGGTATTTACTCGGGTTTTTTATAACTCAAAAATGGATAAGAAAGACTGTGAAGGTTTGTTTGCTCGGGGCAATAAACAAAAAGTCATGAATCATCTGGCAATGACCAAAATGGACTTGGGTTCAGGTAATCAAAAACATAGAGGTCGAGTATTTAAGAACTCCCATACAAGTAAAAATGTCATTTTGGCTGAAGTTAAAAGAGTAACCCAAGACAAAAGTACTGTAAAAACAAAATCAGCTGATTCTGACTGTAAAAATGTCAAGGTTATGAAAAAAAGTTGCAATAAGACACACAGCACCCCCGTGGTAGTGCAAAATGATCAAGGGTTAAATAACTCTGTTGCACCTTGTGCTTCAATGTCTAATGAAGGCAGTTTTCACACCTCTGACGGGGGGGTTATTAACAATGGTGACAATGGGTTGAAAGCCTTTGAAAAAGTAAAAGCTCAAGACAATAGGGTCCAGCCTAATGATTCCACAGATTGCAAACTATTGTTTGACATTAATAATATGTGGGATGGTGACAAATTCTTGAATACAATGGTTCCAAAGCATGTTGAAAAGTACCTCAATGGCAAACAACAACCAAACACCAAATTATTCTATGAATGGCGTCAGCAAAGTGCTTTTGACTTTGGCTTTGTACCATTGTCAGATTTCATAATGCCTAATAATAGTCAATTTGATGTTAGTGGTTTACAGTGTCCTTTTCAAATGCATGAAAAGATCAAAGCCAGTGGTTCATTGAACTATTTAGGTTGTAGAATACCTGTGAAATCCCAACTTAATATCTCAGAATGGGCAGAAGTATTGAAAGGGTATTGGGACACCCAGTTGATTGAACTCTTGACCTTTGGTTTCCCCCTTGATTTCAACAGGTCTTGTCCTCTCCAATGTGCAAAGAAAAATCATGCTTCTGCTATTGAATTCCCAGATGATATTAGGGCATATTTAGAAGAAGAGGTTAACTTTGGTGCTATTGTAGGCCCATTTGAAAGGGAACCAATAATAAATTGTCATACTTCACCTTTCATGACAAGAGAGAAACCCAATGCAAAACATAGGCGTGTCATAATTGACCTTTCTTGGCCCAAGGGCACTTCAGTCAATGCTGGGGTTGATAAAAATTCATATCTGGGAACAGACTTTGCCCTAACATTCCCTACCATTGATCATATTACATCTGAGATCAAAAAAGTTGGTGCAGGATCTCACCTTTACAAAATAGACATAAGTAGGGCTTTTCGCCATATAAAAGTTGACCCTAGGGATTATGACCTCTTAGGCCTGATATGGGATGACGTCACATATGTTGACATGTGCGTCGCGTTTGGGACGCGTCATGGGACACAAATCTTCCAACGCGTCAGTGACGCCTGCGTCACGTCATGCGTCAACGTGCCTTTACTGTCGTAAATTACGTCGACGATTTCCTCGGAATTGCGCCGCCTAGCGTCATATCAATTCCTGGCGGAACTCCTCTCCAAGTTAGGCCTTGATATCAGTGTTAAAAAATTAGTACCACCAAGTCATAGGGCTTTTTGCCTGGGTGTTGAAATAGATACTCATGAATGCACAGTGTCCATTCCAGCAAAAAAACTTGAACGCATTTGTGAACTTGTTGATCAGTGGTCCACTAAGAAAATTTGCACAAAAAGGCAGTTGCAATCACTACTAGGTAGCCTCTTGTATGTGCACAAGTGTGTACACCCAGCAAGAATTTTTCTCAACCGTATGTTGGACCTTTTAAGACAGAATTATGACTCAAAAAACATAACCATTACTGAAGAATTCAAAAGGGACCTCAGATGGTTCAAAAAATTCTTGAAAAACTACAATGGGATCTCTTTTTATGATCATGTCAGATCTCGAGATATTCTGGAGCTGGATGCATGTTTGATAGGCTTGGGTGGCAGGTGTGAAAACTTGGTGTATCACATGTCTTTACCACAGCATTACAAAAACTTAGGAATAGTTCAGTTAGAAATGATCAACATTTTAGTGGCTATCAGAATTTTTTCAAAGATCTGGAGTAAAAAACATGTTCTTGTGAAATGTGATAACCAGGCAGTGGTTACGGTACTCACCTCTGGAAAAACCAGAGATGCCTTCCTGGCAGCATGTGCCAGAAATATTTGGTTTGCCTTAGGCCAAAATGACATTGATGCGTCTTATGTACATGTGCTAGGCAAGAATAATCAAGTTGCCGACCTCTTGTCAAGATGGCAAAATATTGTAAATCAGCAATTGCTTCTAGGCACATTAGTCCAAAATCCAATATGGTTGAAAACTGATGAAGCTTTATTACAAATTGATTCTGAAATATAATGTAATCATTACAGATGCCCCAGCAGGCACAGGTCCAATTCTTGACATCATGTTTTGGTCATGTTAGTATATGACATCAACTAACTATCACTCGGACATGATATTAGGTGGTCACGTCATCTGACACAAATCTGACATCCAGTTTATGTGACATGACATGACTTTATGTCAATGACATACCTATAATATCAACTAGATGTCAAAATGATTACCAGACCTGACATGATCGTATTATCCTATTCAATGACATAAAATTGACACCATCCCAACATGACTCTGTGTAGTCATGTCAAATGATGAAAATATGATGTTCGAATAATATACGGGCATTGTTTGTGACATCTTAATGATATTAATGTGATGTCACTTTGTTAAGACATTTAAAGTAGAGTATCATCATATAATTTGAGATCAGATTGACATTGGTATTCTATAAAATTATGATTTCATTTTTTATGAATATTACCAATACATCGTCTGGATGTCTAAATCATGCCTAAGTCGGAATAATTTATCTAGTCTGTGTTAAGTCAAAGTTGGGTTTTACATCCTGAAAACAGCCAGGGTCATATTAGGACAGGCCCTCAGCTCTTCCGCAAGATCAGGGGCAAACCCAGACAGAGGTGACCACCTGTGATTAGATGCTGAACCTACTAACCAACTTGTCCTATAGTCTGTGTGATGTTGCTTTGAAAGAAATAATTAATTTTTGGTATAGACAAAAAAATTATGTTTAAAACTGTAACTAAAATGCTGTGTGACAGCAAAAACCTTCAATAAATATGTTGACTTGTAAACAAATGTATTCTTTAGTGTTTGCAACCAAGCCAAAGATTGAACAAATAAAGAAAAAAAGTTTAGAAAAAATGCTTCTAATATTCAAACGTTTGTACCCATAATTTGTATCTTTACAAGTGGTATAAATTTTCCCAACTTGTTCCCAGATGACATTCATTTTTTTCTCCCATGGAATAATCTGTATAGTACATGGAAATGACTTAAAGCTGTGTCAGGTAAGTGTGCATAAATGGCAGTTGTATGTTGGGAGTTTAAACAATGTAACACAGTATTAACTTTGAAACCAAAAATATTTTTAACTGTATTTCTAAAAAGCACTTGCAAAATGATGTCAATCAGATTTTTAAATCAGTACATCAAATTGATGTCAGTTTCTGATGTCACATAGATATGAAATCAGTCCAAATTGGGTCATCATATTGATGTCTTATGCTGATATCAAATTTATAATCGGCTACTAGATGTCATTTTTATGGCTTTTGGAGATGTCAAATAGACTAGGCTACTAAAGATCTATTTGACATTTAACATATGATGTCATTTCGAATTTCAAATAAGCATGAATTTTGGATGTCATACCCAGTGTCTTTTTGATTTCTTTTTGACATCCTATTGCCTGCTGGGGCTGCACTTTGTTTTTAGGTCACAAGGCTCTGGAGAAGTTGTCGGAAGGGGCACAGGCCACAGTACATGCAGCCTTCAGACCAAAGACAAGAAAATGCTATGAAATGCTTTTCCGAAATTTTGTGGCTTTCTGTCATTATGCACAGATCGCATGGGCAGACATTAAAATACAACACATCATGGCGTATTTGCAGTTTTTAATTGAAAATAATGTGTCAGTACACATGGTGGCAAATCATATTTCTGCTCTTAAAGCTAATTTTGTCATATACGGTTTAGACCACACAGTGTTGAACAATCCTAGGGTGTCATATTTTTTGAAATCAATAAAGATAAACAGGCCTTTGGCTATTCGTCCAAAAATATTATCACATTATCTGTCCTGAAGCACATGGTGAGTCTCTGTGATCATATTTACTGTGGAAAAGTGTTTAAAGCTGTATTTCTCCTGTCATTCTTTGCATTTCTTAGAATTTCCAATATTGCTCCACACTCTTATTCTGCTTTTGATCATACAAGAAACCTTACCCCCAAGGATATTAAAATTACCAAAAAATACATGCATATTACTCTGACTTGGACAAAAACCATACAAACCAGAGACAAAACTCATGTAGTAGTAGTTCCACGTCTTCCACAGTCTCCTCTCTGTCCTGTTGCAGCTCTGCAGGAAGCTGTAGCATTATACAGTCCAAATCCTGATGATCCACTCTTCCAAATCAAATCCCGAACTGGATGGAAAATCCTCATTGATTCCAGAATAACAAAAGTACTGTCCAAATTAAACTTAAAGATGGGTTTCACCAAGAATCATTTCACTTTCCATGCTTTCCGACGTTCAGGGGCCACCCTTGCATATGATTCTCATATCCCCATTAGGAGTATTAAAAACCATGGCTCCTGGACGTCGGACTGCGTCTGGACCTACATTCAGAGTAGTCAAAACTCCAGTCGAGATATTGCTTCTTCCTTTGCTCGCCTAATACATGATGCTTAACTACGGCTGCTTTGGGCTTTTGAGGGTGATTTACTAGGTGTATGCATGTGCATTATTCATATATACATCATAATATTTACATCTGTCTGTATCATATGTTGTTAAGGTCATCTTAAAGTGTTGAATTACAAATTCTCGTATTAAATGTTATGGTGACCTTAAATATCTTACTTATATTGTATCTTTTATTCACTATTTCTTGTGTATTACTCATGCTTAAGGTCACCTTAAGTGAACTTTAATGTTGAATGTAAACTATGGATGACTTTAAAAACTCTTAATACTAAATGGTCTTGTATGTGTATACTCATATGAAACAATGGTCTGTAAATAGTCTTAGTAGTCTTACATAGTAATTGTAATAGCATTGTAATAATAAATATGAATGTATTATAAATAAATTATATTTCCTCAGATGTGTGTTTCCTTTCCTGGGGTGGGGGGGACTGTCAATAGTGGTGTCTAGGCATCACACCTGTCAGTCCCCCACCCCATGAAAGTTGAAGGTTACCTTAAATCTGTTTTGTCTATGTACAACTTAGCACATTCTGGGGTTCTCCATAGCAATTTGTATCCTGCAATCTCGTTGGTCAGCACTAGTCACATAGACCTTCTTGGCTTCTTATTCCTGACTTTAAAGTTGGAAACCAAAGGGACAAGAACTTACAAAAAAAATTTGTTGCCCAGCCACCCACCCACATTCTCGGCCATATATGGCCCACCCTGTGGGAGTTTTGGGTTTGAATCCTACTAACAGAGCGACTGGCTGGGGCCAGCATGCAGCTACCGCACGTACCCATTCTTATTTTTAATCTAGTTTTAGTCTTTTAATGTAATTATTCTTTCTTTTACATGATCTTATATTTACAATTATTATGTGTTGTGTTAATTCAGGGTCATTTACTAGGTGTATGCATGTGCATTATTCATATATACATCATAATATTTACATCTGTCTGTATCATATGTTGTTAAGGTCATCTTAAAGTGTTGAATTACAAATTCTCGTATTAAATGTTATGGTGACCTTAAATATCTTACTTATATTGTATATTTTATTCATTATTTCTTGTGTATTACTCATGCTTAAGGTCACCTTAAGTGAACTTTAATGTTGAATGTAAACTATGGATGACTTTAAAAACTCTTAATACTAAATGGTCTTGTATGTGTATACTCATATGAAACAATGGTCTGTAAATAGTCTTAGTAGTCTTGCATAGTAATTGTAATAGCATTGTAATAATAAATATGAATGTATTATAAATAAATTAAATTTCCTCAGATGTGTGTTTTCTTTCCTGGGGTGGGGGGGACTGAAATAAATCTCACATCTGGGTGGTATGGCACAGGTCTGTGCACTCTAATTTCGTCATATCCAGTATATGGAAGAAGTCTGTACTTAAATCTTAGATCTGGGATGTATGGCACGGGTCTGTGCACTCAAATGTCGTCATATCCAGTAGATGGAAGAGGTCTGTACTTAAATAAATCTCACATCTGGGTGATATGGCACAGGTCTGTGCACTCTAATTTCGTTATATCCAGTATATGGAAGAGGTCTGTACTTAAATAAATCTCACATCTGGGTGATATGGCACAGGTCTGTGCACTCAAAATTTGTCATATTCAGTATATGGAAGAGGTCTGTACTTAAATAAATCTCAGGTTTGGGTTATATGGCACAGGTCTGTGGACTCAAAATTCGTCATATCCAGTATATGGAAGATGCCTGTACTTAAATAAATCTCACATCTGGGTGATATGGCACAGGTCTGTGCACTCTAATTTCGTCATATCCAGTATATGGAAGAGGTCTGTACTTAAATAAATCTCAGATCTGGGTGATATGGTACAGGTCTGTGCACTCTAATTTTGTCATATCCAGTATATGGAAGAGGCTGTACTTACATAAATCTCAGATCTGGGTGTATTGTACTTAAATAAATCTCAGATCTGGGATGAATGGCACAGGTCTATGGACTCAAAATTTGTCATATCCAGTATATAGAAGAGTTGTGTACTAACATAAATCTCAGATCAGGGTTATATGGCTCAGGTCTTTGGACTCAAAATTCGTCATATCCAGTATATGGAAAGTGCCTATACTTAAATAAATGTCACACCTGGGTGATATGGCACAGGTCTGTGCACTCTAATTTAGTCATACCTAGAACTGTCAAGTGTTACAATATGTTATTCAAGTCATTTGTGGCGTTTTGTTTATGTGCCAGGGTTGATTTGGCAAATGTATGTGTATCAGTTGCTTTGTCATATCTAGAGTTCTTAGTGGAAAACAATGTTTCTGTAAATATGGTTAAGAATCACATCTCGGCCATTAGGGCCATGTCCATCATCTTTGATCTGCAATATGGGTCATGGGAGCACCCCAGAGTCAAATATTTTGTGAAGGCACTGAAGTTGCACAGGCCCATGGTCCTTCCTAAGAGAAATATTATAGATATCAGCACATTAAAAAGAATGGTCGCCTTGTGTAACCGGTTTTCAAATCCAGAGGTTTATAAGGCTGTCATGTTAACTGCGTTCTTTGGATTCTTTCGCTTATCGAACATAGCCCCACATGGTATAGCTGATTTCGATTGTGACAGGCATTTCACAGGGGGAGACATATTCTTTCAAAAGAATGAAGTGAAACTGTTGATCAAGTGGTCAAAAACGATGCAGTATAGGGATGAGTACAAGCTGATAACACTTCCAAAGTTAGGGGCTTCTTGCATATGCCCATAAAGGGCCCTCAAAAATATTATTGCCCTGTATGAGCCTAGGAATAATTCGCCATTATTTCAGATTAGAACAGCATCTGGTTGGCAAGCCCTTACCGATACACGTATCAGGAAAAATCTAGCAAAAATCAATGAATACCTCAACCTCCCACCGAATTATTACACCTTCCATGCTTTCAGGCGCTCAGGTGCTTCATTAGCTTATGAATTAGATATACCTGTTAGACAAATTAAGGAACATGGCACCTGGGCGTCTGACTGTGTGTGGCGTTACATTCGACCCACTGTCTCTGCAGGTCACCAGGTCGCAAGAGTCTTCAGAACTACACTCCTTAGTTTATAAGGCATCGGATATTGCCACTACCTCTACTCTGTGTTGGGGTTTGGGGAATCTTTTATCATATTAATTTCAAAGCTTTCCAGTTTAGTTGAGCACTAAACTTGTGCAAATAAAAGCATTAACCTTCAAAATCATTCCAAAATGAATTTTTGACTGCCCAAGCCTGTAGAACACCTGAATTAAGGTGCAAAACTAATATGACCTTGCATTCACAACTTTCACCTTGAGAGGTCGATACACTAAGCCACAATCTTGACCTTCAGAGGTCAAAGTAATCTTTAAGTGAGTTTGACCTATGGCCAAACTGAATATGACCTTGCCTTGCAACTTTGACCTTTACAGGTCAACGCATAAAATCATAACTGTGACCTTCAGAGGTCAAATCATCACTGAGCAAGGGTAACCCAAGAGGTCAGTAGGTGACCTGCAGCAAGGTCACACTGTGTGTTCATTCTAGTCTAAGAATTTTACAATTATTTTAGGGTAACTGTCATTTTATATAATCATGTTTTATGTTGTGTAATCTTACAATTGGAAATGTACATATTCTTAGTAGAAAATCTGTGTAACCATTTACTACATTAATGCATTATGTATAATAAATTTTTAAATCTTCTGAGTGTTGTTTGTTGGAGTTGGGGACTGTCGGGGGCAGTGTCCAGGCATTGGCCCAGTCAGTCCTTGCTCCAACCTTAAGCTTAGGGAATAGGATACCAGACTAAAAATTAAAAATTAGGGCCAAACAGGTCATCAGGGGGTTTCCTCTGTAAAACAGGGAGATGTTTGAATTTATTGGTCATGACCAATATTCCCTGGCTTTTCCCTCCAAATTCTGGGGACAGAGTCATTATTTCACAAGGATTTGAAGAGTCAAGAAGGACTTTTTGCCCTCCCTCCATCCCTTACCTGGAGTGTTCACTAGAGGGTGGTGTGTCTCTCTAACTTCACACCTCTTTAGCGCAGGGGGGGGGGGTTCAGCAGCGTGCGCCAATGCTAGTTACCAATGGTATTCACGGGCTTGCACCCTTGTTACGCTTCAGGCTGCCTTCCACTGGCCTCCAGGTAACCTCAAATTCTTACTAAAACATAAATTTCTCCTTCCCTTTCATCTCCTGTGATGGCCTGGTACAAGGGGTGGTTTTCATGTATAGGGGGAATCTCTTATCATATTAATTTCAAAGCTTTCTAGTTTAGTTGAGCATTAAACTTGTGCAAATAAAAGCATTAACCTTCAAAATCGTTCCAAAATGAATTTTTGGCTGCCCAAGCCAGTAGAACACCTGAATTAAGGTGCAAAACTAATATGAACTTGCATTCACAACTTTCACCTTGAGAGGTCGATACACTAAGCCACAATCTTGACCTTCAGAGGTCAAAGTAATCTTTAAGTGAGTTTGACCTATGGCCAAACTGAATATGACCTTGCCTTGCAACTTTGACCTTTACAGGTCAACACATAAAATCATAACTGTGACCTTCAGAGGTCAAATCATCACTAAGCAAGGGTGACCCAAGAGGTCAGTAGGTGACCTGCAGCAAGGTCACACTGTGTGTTCATTCTAGTCTAAGAATTTTACAATTATTTTAGGGTAACTGTCATTTTATATAATCATGTTTTATGTTGTGTAATCTTACAATTGGAAATGTACATATTCTTAGTAAAAAATCTGTGTAACCATTTACTACATTAATGTATTATGTATATAATAAATTTTTAAGACCTCTGAGTGTTGTTTGTTGGAGTTGGGGACTGAAATAAATGTCACACCTGCGTGATATGGCACAGGTCTGTGCACTCTAATTTAGTCATATTTAGTACATGGAAGAGGTCTGTACTTAAATAAATTTCAGAGCTGGGTTATATGGCACAGGTCTGTGGACTCAAAATTCATCATATCCAGTATATGGAAGATAGCTGTACTTAAATAAATCTCACATCTGGGTGATATGACACAGGTCTGTGTCCTCTAATTCCGTCATATCCAGTATATGTAAAAGGTCTGTACTTAAATAAATCTCAGATCTGGGATGTATGGCACAGGTCTGTGGACTCAAAATTCGTCATATCCAGTATATGGAAGAGGTCTGTACTTACATAAATCTCAGATCTGGGTGGTATGGCCAAGGTCTGGGGACTCAAAATTCGTCATATCCAGTACATGGAAGATGCGTGCACTTAAATAAATCTCACATCTGGGTGGTATGGCACAAGTCTGTGCACGTTAATTTCGTCATATCCAGTATATGGAAGAGGTCTATACTTAAATCTCAGATCTGGGATGTATGGCACGGGTCTGTGCCCTCAAAATTCGTCATATCCAGTAGATGGAAGAGGTCTGTACTTAAATAAATCTCAGGTTTGGGTTATATGGCACAGGTCTGTGGACTCAAAATTCGTCATATCCAGTATATGGAAGATGCCTGTACTTAAACAAATCTCACATCTGGGTGATATGGCACAGGTCTGTGCACTCTAATTTCGTCATATCCAGTATATGGAAGAGGTCTGTACTAACATAAATCTCAGATCTGGGTGGTATGGCACAGGTCTGGGGACTCAAAATTCGTCATATGCAGTACATGGAAGAGGTATGTACTTAAATCTCAGATCTAGGATATATGGCACAGGTCTGTGCACTCAAAATCCGTCATATCCAGTATATGGAAGAGGTCTGTACTTAAATAAATCTCAGGTTTGGGTTAGATGGCACAGGTCTGTGGACTCAAAATTCGTCATATCCAGTATATGGAAGATGCCTGTACTTAAATAAATCTCACATCTGGATGATATGGCACAGGTCTGTGCACTTTAATTTCGTCATATACATTATATGGAAGAGGTCTGTACTTAAATAAATCTCAGATCTGGGTGATATGGTACAGGACTGTGCACTCTAATTTCGTCATATCAACTATATGGAAGAGGTCTGTACTTACATAAATCTCAGATCTGGGTGGTATTGCACAGGTCTGTGCACTCGAAATTCGTCATATCCAGTACATGGAACAGGCCTGTACTTAAATAAATCTGACATCTGGGTGGTATGGCACAGGTCTGGGGATTCAAAATTCGTCATATCCAGTACATGGAAGATGCGTGTATTTAAATAAATCTCACATCTGGGTGGTATGGCACAGGTCTGTGCACGCTAATTTCGTCATTTCCAGTATATGGAAGAGGTCTATACTTAAATGTCAGATCTGGGATGCATGGCACGGGTCTGTGCACTCAAAATTCATCATATCCTGTAGATGGAAGAGGTCTATACTTAAATAAATCTCACATCTGGGTGGTATGACATTGGTCTGTGCACTCTAATTTCGTCATATCCAGTATATGGAAGAGGTCTGTAGTTACATAAATCTCAGATGTGGGTGGTATTGCACAGGTCTGTGCACTCTAAATTCGTCATATCCAGTACATGGAAGAGGCCTGTACTTAAATAAATCTGACATCTGGGTGGTATGGCACAGGTCTGGGGATTCAAAATTCGTCATATCCAGTACATGGAAGATGCGTGTACTTAAATAAATCTCACATCTGGGTGGTATGGCACAGGTCTGTGCACGCTAATTTCGTCATTTCCAGTATATGGAAGAGGTCTATACTTAAATCTCAGAGCTGGGATGCATGGCACGGGTCTGTGCACTCAAAATTCGTCATATCCTGTAGATGGAAGAGGTCTATACTTAAATAAATCTCAGATGTGGGTGGTATTGCACAGGTCTGTGCACTCTAAATTCGTCATATCCAGTACATGGAAGAGGCCTGTACTTAAATAAATCTGACATCTGGGTGGTATGGCACAGGTCTGGGGATTCAAAATTCGTCATATCCAGTACATGGAAGATGCGTGTACTTAAATAAATCTCACATCTGGGTGGTATGGCACAGGTCTGTGCACGCTAATTTCGTCATATCCAGTATATGGAAGAGGTCTATACTTAAATCTCAGATCTAGGATGCATGGCACGGGTCTGTGCACTCAAAATTCGTCATATCCTGTAGATTGAAGAGGTCTGCACTTAAATAAATCTCACATCTGGGTGGTATGACATTGGTCTGTGCACTCCAATTTCGTCATATCCAGTATATGGAAGAGGACTGTACTTAAATAAATCTCAGATCTGGGATGTATGACACAGGTCTGTGGACTCAAAATTTGTCATATCCAGTATATGGAAGAGTTGTGTACTAACATAAATCTCATATCAGGGTTATATGGCACAGGTCTTTGGACTCAAAATTCGTCATATCCAGTATATGGAAGATGCCTGTACTTAAATAAATCTCACACCTGAGGGATATGGCACAGGTCTGTGCACTCTAATTTAGTCATATTTAGTATATGGAAGAGGTCTGTACTTAAATAAATCTCAGAGCTGGGTTATATGGCACAGGTCTGTGGACTCAAAACTCGTCATATCCAGTATATGGAAGATACCTGTACTTAAATAAATATCACATCTGGGTGGTATGACAGAGGTCTGTGAAATCTAATTCCGTCATATCCAGTATATGGAAGAGATCTGTACTAACATAAATCTCAGATCAGGGTTATATGGCACAGGTTTGTGGACTCAAAATTCGTCATATCCAATATATGGAAGATGCCTGTACTTAAATAAATCTCACATCTGGGTGGTATGGCACAGGTCTGTGCACTCTAATTTTGTGATATCCAGTATATGGAAGAGGTCTGTACTTAAATAGATCTCAGAGCTCGGTTATATGGCAAAGGTCTGTGGACTTAAAATTCATCATATCCAGTATATGGAAGATACCCCTTCTTTAATAAATATCATATCTGGGTGATATGGCACAGGTCTGTGCACACTAATTTCGTCATATCCAGTTTATGGAAGATGCGTGTACTTAAATAAATCTCACATCTGGGTGGTATGGCACAGGTCTGTGCACGCTAATTTCGTCATATCCAGTATATGGAAGAGGTCTATACTTAAATCTCAGATCTAGGATGCATGGCACGGGTCTGTGCACTCAAAATTCGTCATATCCTGTAGATTGAAGAGGTCTGCACTTAAATAAATCTCACATCTGGGTGGTATGACATTGGTCTGTGCACTCCAATTTCGTCATATCCAGTATATGGAAGAGGACTGTACTTAAATAAATCTCAGATCTGGGATGTATGACACAGGTCTGTGGACTCAAAATTTGTCATATCCAGTATATGGAAGAGTTGTGTACTAACATAAATCTCATATCAGGGTTATATGGCACAGGTCTTTGGACTCAAAATTCGTCATATCCAGTATATGGAAGATGCCTGTACTTAAATAAATCTCACACCTGAGGGATATGGCACAGGTCTGTGCACTCTAATTTAGTCATATTTAGTATATGGAAGAGGTCTGTACTTAAATAAATCTCAGAGCTGGGTTATATGGCACAGGTCTGTGGACTCAAAACTCGTCATATCCAGTATATGGAAGATACCTGTACTTAAATAAATATCACATCTGGGTGGTATGACAGAGGTCTGTGAAATCTAATTCCGTCATATCCAGTATATGGAAGAGATCTGTACTAACATAAATCTCAGATCAGGGTTATATGGCACAGGTTTGTGGCCTCAAAATTCGTCATATCCAATATATGGAAGATGCCTGTACTTAAATAAATCTCACATCTGGGTGGTATGGCACAGGTCTGTGCACTCTAATTTTGTGATATCCAGTATATGGAAGAGGTCTGTACTTAAATAGATCTCAGAGCTCGGTTATATGGCAAAGGTCTGTGGACTTAAAATTCATCATATCCAGTATATGGAAGATACCCCTTCTTTAATAAATATCATATCTGGGTGATATGGCACAGGTCTGTGCACACTAATTTCGTCATATCCAGTTTATGGAAGATGCGTGTACTTAAATAAATCTCACATCTGGGTGGTATGGCACAGGTCTGTGCACGCTAATTTCGTCATATCCAGTATATGGAAGAGGTCTATACTTAAATCTCAGATCTAGGATGCATGGCACGGGTCTGTGCACTCAAAATTCGTCATATCCTGTAGATTGAAGAGGTCTGCACTTAAATAAATCTCACATCTGGGTGGTATGACATTGGTCTGTGCACTCCAATTTCGTCATATCCAGTATATGGAAGAGGACTGTACTTAAATAAATCTCAGATCTGGGATGTATGACACAGGTCTGTGGACTCAAAATTTGTCATATCCAGTATATGGAAGAGTTGTGTACTAACATAAATCTCATATCAGGGTTATATGGCACAGGTCTTTGGACTCAAAATTCGTCATATCCAGTATATGGAAGATGCCTGTACTTAAATAAATCTCACACCTGAGGGATATGGCACAGGTCTGTGCACTCTAATTTAGTCATATTTAGTATATGGAAGAGGTCTGTACTTAAATAAATCTCAGAGCTGGGTTATATGGCACAGGTCTGTGGACTCAAAACTCGTCATATCCAGTATATGGAAGATACCTGTAGTTAAATAAATATCACATCTGGGTGGTATGACAGAGGTCTGTGAAATCTAATTCCGTCATATCCAGTATATGGAAGAGATCTGTACTAACATAAATCTCAGATCAGGGTTATATGGCACAGGTTTGTGGACTCAAAATTCGTCATATCCAATATATGGAAGATGCCTGTACTTAAATAAATCTCACATCTGGGTGGTATGGCACAGGTCTGTGCACTCTAATTTTGTGATATCCAGTATATGGAAGAGGTCTGTACTTAAATAGATCTCAGAGCTCGGTTATATGGCAAAGGTCTGTGGACTTAAAATTCATCATATCCAGTATATGGAAGATACCCCTTCTTTAATAAATATCATATCTGGGTGATATGGCACAGGTCTGTGCACTCTAATTTCGTCATATCCAGTTTATGGAAGAGGTCTGTACTTAAATAGATCTCACAGCTGGGTTATATGACACAGGTCTGAAAACTCAAAATTCGTCATATCCAGTATATGGAAGATACCTGTACTTAAATAAATCTCACATTTGGGTGATATGGCACAGGTTTGTGGACTCAAAATGCGTCATATCCAGTATATGGAAGAGATCTGTACTAACATAAATCTCAGCTCAGGGTTATATGGAACAGGTCTGTGGACCGAAAATTCGTCATATCCCGTATATGGAAGATGCCTGTACTTAAAAAAATCTCACATCTGGGTGATATGGCACAGGTCTATGGACTCAAAATTCGTCATATCCAGTATATGTAAGAGGCCTGTATTTAAATAAATCTCACATCTGGGTGATATGGTACAGGTCTGTGCACTCTAATTTTGTCATATCCAGTATATGGAAGAGGTCTGTACTTAAATAAATCTCAGATCTGGGATGTATGACACAGGTCTGTGGTCTCAAAATTTGTCATATCCAGTATATGGAAGAGATGTGTACTAACATAAATCTCAGATCAGGGTTACATGGCACAGGTCTTTGGACTCAAAATTCGTCATATCCAGTATATGGAAGATGCCTGTACTTAAATAAATCTCACACCTGAGTGATATGGCACAGGTCTGTGCACTCTAATTTAGTCATATTTAGTATATGGAAGAGGTCTGTACTTAAATAAATCTCAGAGCTGGGTTATATGGCACAGGTCTGTGGACTCAAAACTCGTCATATCCAGTATATGGAAGATACCTGTACTTAAATAAATATCACATCTGGGTGGTATGACAGAGGTCTGTGAAATCTAATTCCGTCATATCCAGTATATGGAAGAGATCTGTACTAACATAAATCTCAGATCAGGGTTATATGGCACAGGTTTGTGGACTCAAAATTCGTCATATCCAATATATGGAAGATGCCTGTACTTAAATAAATCTCACATCTGGGTGGTATGGCACAGGTCTGTGCACTCTAATTTTGTGATATCCAGTATATGGAAGAGGTCTGTACTTAAATAGATCTCAGAGCTCGGTTATATGGCAAAGGTCTGTGGACTTAAAATTCATCATATCCAGTATATGGAAGATACCCCTTCTTTAATAAATATCATATCTGGGTGATATGGCACAGGTCTGTGCACACTAATTTCGTCATATCCAGTTTATGGAAGATGCGTGTACTTAAATAAATCTCACATCTGGGTGGTATGGCACAGGTCTGTGCACGCTAATTTCGTCATATCCAGTATATGGAAGAGGTCTATACTTAAATCTCAGATCTAGGATGCATGGCACGGGTCTGTGCACTCAAAATTCGTCATATCCTGTAGATTGAAGAGGTCTGCACTTAAATAAATCTCACATCTGGGTGGTATGACATTGGTCTGTGCACTCCAATTTCGTCATATCCAGTATATGGAAGAGGACTGTACTTAAATAAATCTCAGATCTGGGATGTATGACACAGGTCTGTGGACTCAAAATTTGTCATATCCAGTATATGGAAGAGTTGTGTACTAACATAAATCTCATATCAGGGTTATATGGCACAGGTCTTTGGACTCAAAATTCGTCATATCCAGTATATGGAAGATGCCTGTACTTAAATAAATCTCACACCTGAGGGATATGGCACAGGTCTGTGCACTCTAATTTAGTCATATTTAGTATATGGAAGAGGTCTGTACTTAAATAAATCTCAGAGCTGGGTTATATGGCACAGGTCTGTGGACTCAAAACTCGTCATATCCAGTATATGGAAGATACCTGTACTTAAATAAATATCACATCTGGGTGGTATGACAGAGGTCTGTGAAATCTAATTCCGTCATATCCAGTATATGGAAGAGATCTGTACTAACATAAATCTCAGATCAGGGTTATATGGCACAGGTTTGTGGCCTCAAAATTCGTCATATCCAATATATGGAAGATGCCTGTACTTAAATAAATCTCACATCTGGGTGGTATGGCACAGGTCTGTGCACTCTAATTTTGTGATATCCAGTATATGGAAGAGGTCTGTACTTAAATAGATCTCAGAGCTCGGTTATATGGCAAAGGTCTGTGGACTTAAAATTCATCATATCCAGTATATGGAAGATACCCCTTCTTTAATAAATATCATATCTGGGTGATATGGCACAGGTCTGTACACACTAATTTCGTCATATCCAGTTTATGGAAGATGCGTGTACTTAAATAAATCTCACATCTGGGTGGTATGGCACAGGTCTGTGCACGCTAATTTCGTCATATCCAGTATATGGAAGAGGTCTATACTTAAATCTCAGATCTAGGATGCATGGCACGGGTCTGTGCACTCAAAATTCGTCATATCCTGTAGATTGAAGAGGTCTGCACTTAAATAAATCTCACATCTGGGTGGTATGACATTGGTCTGTGCACTCTAATTTCGTCATATCCAGTATATGGAAGAGGACTGTACTTAAATAAATCTCAGATCTGGGATGTATGACACAGGTCTGTGAACTTAAAATTTGTCATATCCAGTATATGGAAGAGGACTGTACTTAAATAAATCTCAGATCTGGGATGTATGACACAGGTCTGTGGACTCAAAATTTGTCATATCCAGTATATGGAAGATGCCTGTACTTAAATAAATCTCACACCTGAGGGTTATGGCACAGGTCTGTGCACTCTAATTTAGTCATATTTAGTATATGGAAGAGGTCTGTACTTAAATAAATCTCAGAGCTGGGTTATATGGCAAAGGTCTGTGGACTTAAAATTCATCATATCCAGTATATGGAAGATACCCCTTCTTTAATAAATATCATATCTGGGTGATATGGCACAGGTCTGTGCACGCTAATTTCGTCATATCCAGTATATGGAAGAGGTCTATACTTAAATCTCAGATCTAGGATGCATGGCACGGGTCTGTGCACTCAAAATTCGTCATATCCTGTAGATTGAAGAGGTCTGCACTTAAATAAATCTCACATCTGGGTGGTATGACATTGGTCTGTGCACTCCAATTTCGTCATATCCAGTATATGGAAGAGGACTGTACTTAAATAAATCTCAGATCTGGGATGTATAACACAGGTCTGTGGACTCAAAATTTGTCATATCCAGTATATGGCAGAGTTGTGTACTAACATAAATCTCATATCAGGGTTATATGGCACAGGTCTTTGGACTCAAAATTCGTCATATCCAGTATATGGAAGATGCCTGTATTTAAATAAATCTCACACCTGAGGGATATGGCACAGGTCTGTGCACTCTAATTTAGTCATATTTAGTATATGGAAGAGGTCTGTACTTAAATAAATCTCAGAGCTGGGTTATATGGCACAGGTCTGTGGACTCAAAACTCGTCATATCCAGTATATGGAAGATACCTGTAGTTAAATAAATATCACATCTGGGTGGTATGACAGAGGTCTGTGAAATCTAATTCCGTCATATCCAGTATATGGAAGAGATCTGTACTAACATAAATCTCAGATCAGGGTTATATGGCACAGGTTTGTGGACTCAAAATTCGTCATATCCAATATATGGAAGATGCCTGTACTTAAATAAATCTCACATCTGGGTGGTATGGCACAGGTCTGTGCACTCTAATTTTGTGATATCCAGTATATGGAAGAGGTCTGTACTTAAATAGATCTCAGAGCTCGGTTATATGGCAAAGGTCTGTGGACTTAAAATTCATCATATCCAGTATATGGAAGATACCCCTTCTTTAATAAATATCATATCTGGGTGATATGGCACAGGTCTGTGCACGCTAATTTCGTCATTTCCAGTATATGGAAGAGGTCTATACTTAAATGTCAGATCTGGGATGCATGGTACGGGTCTGTGCACTGAAAATTCGTCATATCCTGTAGATGGAAGAGGTCTATACTTAAATAAATCTCACATCTGGGTGGTATGACATTGGTCTGTGCACTCTAATTTCGTCATATCCAGTATATGGAAGAGGTCTGTACTTACATAAATCTCAGATGTGGGTGGTATTGCACAGGTCTGTGCACTCTAAATTCGTCATATCCAGTACATGGAAGAGGCCTGTACTTAAATAAATCTGACATCTGGGTGGTATGGCACAGGTCTGGGGATTCAAAATTCGTCATATCCAGTACATGGAAGATGCGTGTACTTAAATAAATCTCACATCTGGGTGGTATGGCACAGGTCTGTGCACGCTAATTTCGTCATATCCAGTATATGGAAGAGGTCTATACTTAAATCTCAGATATAGGATGCATGGCACGGGTCTGTGCACTCAAAATTCGTCATATCCTGTAGATTGAAGAGGTCTGCACTTAAATAAATCTCACATCTGGGTGGTATGACATTGGTCTGTGCACTCCAATTTCGTCATATCCAGTATATGGAAGAGGACTGTACTTAAATAAATCTCAGATCTGGGATGTATGACACAGGTCTGTGGACTCAAAATTTGTCATATCCAGTATATGGAAGAGTTGTGTACTAACATAAATCTCAGATCAGGGTTATATGGCACAGGTCTTTGGACTCAAAATTGGTCATATCCAGTATATGGAAGATGCCTGTACTTAAATAAATCTCACACCTGAGGGATATGGCACAGGTCTGTGCACTCTAATTTAGTCATATTTAGTATATGGAAGAGGTCTGTACTTAAATAAATCTCAGAGCTGGGTTATATGGCACAGGTCTGTGGACTGAAAACTCGTCATATCCAGTATATGGAAGATACCTGTACTTAAATAAATATCACATCTGGGTGGTATGACAGAGGTCTGTGAACTCTAATTCCGTCATATCCAGTATATGGAAGAGATCTGTACTAACATAAATCTCAGATCAGGGTTATATGGCACAGGTTTGTGGACTCAAAATTCGTCATATCCAATATATGGAAGATGCCTGTACTTAAATAAATCTCACATCTGGGTGGTATGGCACAGGTCTGTGCACTCTAATTTTGTGATATCCAGTATATGGAAGAGGTCTGTACTTAAATAGATCTCAGAGCTCGGTTATATGGCAAAGGTCTGTGGACTTAAAATTCATCATATCCAGTATATGGAAGATACCCCTTCTTTAATAAATATCATATCTGGGTGATATGGCACAGGTCTGTGCACGCTAATTTCGTCATTTCCAGTATATGGAAGAGGTCTATACTTAAATGTCAGATCTGGGATGCATGGTACGGGTCTGTGCACTGAAAATTCGTCATATCCTGTAGATGGAAGAGGTCTATACTTAAATAAATCTCACATCTGGGTGGTATGACATTGGTCTGTGCACTCTAATTTCGTCATATCCAGTATATGGAAGAGGTCTGTACTTACATAAATCTCAGATGTGGGTGGTATTGCACAGGTCTGTGCACTCTAAATTCGTCATATCCAATACATGGAAGAGGCCTGTACTTAAATAAATCTGACATCTGGGTGGTATGGCACAGGTCTGGGGATTCAAAATTCGTCATATCCAGTACATGGAAGATGCGTGTACTTAAATAAATCTCACATCTGGGTGGTATGGCACAGGTCTGTGCACGCTAATTTCATCATATCCAGTATATGGAAGAGGTCTATACTTAAATCTCAGATATAGGATGCATGGCACGGGTCTGTGCACTCAAAATTCGTCATATCCTGTAGATTGAAGAGGTCTGCACTTAAATAAATCTCACATCTGGGTGGTATGACATTGGTCTGTGCACTCCAGTTTCGTCATATCCAGTATATGGAAGAGGACTGTACTTAAATAAATCTCAGATCTGGGATGTATGACACAGGTCTGTGGACTCAAAATTTGTCATATCCAGTATATGGAAGAGTTGTGTACTAACATAAATCTCAGATCAGGGTTATATGGCACAGGTCTTTGGACTCAAAATTCGTCATATCCAGTATATGGAAGATGCATATACTTAAATAAATCTCACACCTGAGGGATATGGCACAGGTCTGTGCACTCTAATTTAGTCATATTTAGTATATGGAAGAGGTCTGTACTTAAATAAATCTCAGAGCTGGCTTATATGGCACAGGTCTGTGGACTGAAAACTCGTCATATCCAGTATATGGAAGATACCTGTACTTAAATAAATATCACATCTGGGTGGTATGACAGAGGTCTGTGAACTCTAATTCCGTCATATCCAGTATATGGAAGAGATCTGTACTAACATAAATCTCAGATCAGGGTTATATGGCACAGGTTTGTGGACTCAAAATTCGTCATATCCAATATATGGAAGATGCCTGTACTTAAATAAATCTCACATCTGGGTGGTATGGCACAGGTCTGTGCACTCTAATTTTGTGATATCCAGTATATGGAAGAGGTCTGTACTTAAATAGATCTCAGAGCTCGGTTATATGGCAAAGGTCTGTGGACTTAAAATTCATCATATCCAGTATATGAAAGATACCCCTTCTTTAATAAATATCATATCTGGGTGATATGGCACAGGTCTGCGCACTCTAATTTCGTCATATCCAGTTTATGAAAGAGGTCTGTACTTAAATAGATCTCAGAGCTGGGTTATATGACACAGGTCTGAAAACTCAAAATTCGTCATATCCAGTATATGGAAGATACCTGTACTTAAATAAATCTCACATTTGGGTGATATGGCACAGGTTTGTGGGCTCAAAATGCGTCATATCCAGTATATGGAAGAGATCTGTACTAACATAAATCTCAGCTCAGGGTTATATGGAACAGGTCTGTGGACCGAAAATTCATCATATCCCGTATATGGAAGATGCCTGTACTTAAAAAAATCTCACATCTGGGTGATATGGCACAGGTCTATGGACTCAAAATTCGTCATATCCAGTATATGTAAGAGGCCTGTATTTAAATAAATCTCACATCTGGGTGATATGGTACAGGTCTGTGCACTCTAATTTTGTCATATCCAGTATATGGAAGAGGTCTGTACTTAAATAAATCTCAGATCTGGGATGTATGACACAGGTCTGTGGTCTCAAAATTTGTCATATCCAGTATATGGAAGAGATGTGTACTAACATAAATCTCAGATCAGGGTTACATGGCACAGGTCTTTGGACTCAAAATTCGTCATATCCAGTATATGGAAGATGCCTGTACTTAAATAAATCTCACACCTGAGTGATATGGCAAGGGTCTGTGCACTCTAATTTAGTCATATTTAGTATATGGAAGAGGTCTGTACTTAAATAAATCTCAGATTTGGGTGATATGGTACAGGACTGTGCACTCTAATTTCGTCATATGAAGTATATGGAAGAGGTCTGTACTTACATAAATCTCAGATCTGGGTGGTATTGCACAGGTCTGTGCACTCGAAATTCGTCATATCCAGTACATGGAACAGGCCTGTACTTAAATAAATCTGACATCTGGGAGGTATGGCACAGGTCTGGGGATTCAAAATTCGTCATATCCAGTACATGGAAGATGCGTGTACTTAAATAAATCTCACATCTAGGTGGTATGGCACAGGTCTGTGCACGCTAATTTCGTCATTTCCAGTATATGGAAGAGGTCTATACTTAAATCTCAGATCTGGGATGCATGGCACGGGTCTGTGCACTCAAAATTCGTCATATCCTGTAGATGGAAGAGGTCTATACTTAAATAAATCTCACATCTGGGTGGTATGACATTGGTCTGTGCACTCTAATTTCGTCATATCCAGTATATGGAAGAGGTCTGTACTTACATAAATCTCAGATGTGGGTGGTATTGCACAGGTCTGTGCACTCTAAATTCGTCATATCCAGTACATGGAAGAGGCCTGTACTTAAATAAATCTGACATCTGGGTGGTATGGCACAGGTCTGGGGATTCAAAATTCGTCATATCCAGTACATGGAAGATGCGTGTACTTAGATAAATCTCACATCTGGGTGGTATGGCATAGGTCTGTGCACGCTAATTTCGTCATATCCAGTATATGGAAGAGGTCTATACTTAAATCTCAGATCTAGGATGCATGGCACGGGTCTGTGCACTCAAAATTCGTCATATCCTGTAGATTGAAGAGGTCTGCACTTAAATAAATCTCACATCTGGGTGGTATGACATTGGTCTGTGCACTCCAATTTCGTCATATCCAGTATATGGAAGAGGACTGTACTTAAATAAATCTCAGATCTGGGATGTATGACACAGGTCTGTGGACTCAAAATTTGTCATATCCAGTATATGGCAGAGTTGTGTACTAACATAAATCTCATATCAGGGTTATATGGCACAGGTGTTTGGACTCAAAATTCGTCATATCCAGTATATGGAAGATGCCTGTACTTAAATAAATCTCACACCTGGGGGATATGGCACAGGTCTGTGCACTCTAATTTAGTCATATTTAGTATATGGAAGAGGTCTGTACTTAAATAAATCTCAGAGCTGGCTTATATGGCACAGGTCTGTGGACTCAAAACTCGTCATATCCAGTATATGGAAGATACCTGTACTTAAATAAATATCACATCTGGGTGGTATGACAGAGGTCTGTGAAATCTAATTCCGTCATATCCAGTATATGGAAGAGATCTGTACTAACATAAATCTCAGATCAGGGTTATATGGCACAGGTTTGTGGACTCAAAATTCGTCATATCCAATATATGGAAGATGCCTGTACTTAAATAAATCTCACATCTGGGTGGTATGGCACAGGTCTGTGCACTCTAATTTTGTGATATCCAGTATATGGAAGAGGTCTGTACTTAAATAGATCTCAGAGCTCGGTTATATGGCAAAGGTCTGTGGACTTAAAATTCATCATATCCAGTATATGGAAGATACCCCTTCTTTAATAAATATCATATCTGGGTGATATGGCACAGGTCTGTGCACACTAATTTCGTCATATCCAGTTTATGGAAGATGCGTGTACTTAAATAAATCTCACATCTGGGTGGTATGGCACAGGTCTGTGCACGCTAATTTCGTCATATCCAGTATATGGAAGAGGTCTATACTTAAATCTCAGATCTAGGATGCATGGCACGGGTCTGTGCACTCAAAATTCGTCATATCCTGTAGATTGAAGAGGTCTGCACTTAAATAAATCTCACATCTGGGTGGTATGACATTGGTCTGTGCACTCCAATTTCGTCATATCCAGTATATGGAAGAGGACTGTACTTAAATAAATCTCAGATCTGGGATGTATGACACAGGTCTGTGGACTCAAAATTTGTCATATCCAGTATATGGAAGAGTTGTGTACTAACATAAATCTCATATCAGGGTTATATGGCACAGGTCTTTGGACTCAAAATTCGTCATATCCAGTATATGGAAGATGCCTGTACTTAAATAAATCTCACACCTGAGGGATATGGCACAGGTCTGTGCACTCTAATTTAGTCATATTTAGTATATGGAAGAGGTCTGTACTTAAATAAATCTCAGAGCTGGGTTATATGGCACAGGTCTGTGGAATCAAAACTCGTCATATCCAGTATATGGAAGATACCTGTAGTTAAATAAATATCACATCTGGGTGGTATGACAGAGGTCTGTGAAATCTAATTCCGTCATATCCAGTATATGGAAGAGATCTGTACTAACATAAATCTCAGATCAGGGTTATATGGCACAGGTTTGTGGACTCAAAATTCGTCATATCCAATATATGGAAGATGCCTGTACTTAAATAAATCTCACATCTGGGTGGTATGGCACAGGTCTGTGCACTCTAATTTTGTGATATCCAGTATATGGAAGAGGTCTGTACTTAAATAGATCTCAGAGCTCGGTTATATGGCACAGGTCTGTGGACTTAAAATTCATCATATCCAGTATATGGAAGATACCCCTTCTTTAATAAATATCATATCTGGGTGATATGGCACAGGTCTGTGCACTCTAATTTCATCATATCCAGTTTATGGAAGAGGTCTGTACTTAAATAGATCTCAGAGCTGGGTTATATGACACAGGTCTGAAAACTCAAAATTCGTCATATCCAGTATATGGAAGATACCTGTACTTAAATAAATCTCACATTTGGGTGATATGGCACAGGTTTGTGGACTCAAAATGCGTCATATCCAGTATATGGAAGAGATCTGTACTAACATAAATCTCAGCTCAGGGTTATATGGAACAGGTCTGTGGACCCAAAATTCGTCATATCCCGTATATGGAAGATGCCTGTACTTAAAAAAATCTCACATCTGGGTGATATGGCACAGGTCTATGGACTCAAAATTCGTCATATCCAGTATATGTAAGAGGCCTGTATTTAAATAAATCTCACATCTGGGTGATATGGTACAGGTCTGTGCACTCTAATTTTGTCATATCCAGTATATGGAAGAGGTCTGTACTTAAATAAATCTCAGATCTGGGATGTATGACACAGGTCTGTGGTCTCAAAATTTGTCATATCCAGTATATGGAAGAGATGTGTACTAACATAAATCTCAGATCAGGGTTACATGGCACAGGTCTTTGGACTCAAAATTCGTCATATCCAGTATATGGAAGATGCCTGTACTTAAATAAATCTCACACCTGAGTGATATGGCAAGGTTCTGTGCACTCTAATTTAGTCATATTTAGTATATGGAAGAGGTCTGTACTTAAATAAATCTCAGATCTGGGATGTATGGCACAGCTCTGTGGACTCAAAATTCGTCATATCCAGTATATGGAAGAGATCTGTATTTACATAAATCTCAGATCTGGGTGGTATGGCACAGGTCTGGGGACTGAAAATTCGTCATATCCAGTATATGGAAGATGCCTGTACTTAAATAAATCTCACATCTGGGTGATATGACACAGGTCTGTGCACTCTAATTTCGTCATATCCAGTATATGGAAGAGGTCTGTACTTAAATACATCTCAGATCTGGGATGTATGGCACAGGTCTGTGGACTCAAAATTCGTCATATCCAGTATATGGAAGATATCTGTACTAACATAAATCTCAGATCAGGGTTATATAGCATAGGTCTGCGGACTCAAAATTCGTCATATCCAGTATATGGAAGATGCCAGTACTTAAATAGATCTCAGAGCTGGGTTATATGGCACAGGTCTATGGACTCAAAATTCGTCATATCCAGTATATGGAAGAGGTCTGTCCTTAAATAAATCTCAGATCTGGATGTATGGCACAGGTCTGTGGACTGAAAATTCGTCATATCCAATATATGGAAGATGCCTGTACTTAAATAAATCTCACATCTGGGTGGTATGGCACAGGTCTGTGCACTCTCATTTTGTCATATCCAGTATATGGAAGAGGTCTGTACTTAAATAAATCTCAGATCTGGATGTATGGCACAGGTCTGTGGACTCAAAATTCGTCATATCCAGTATATGGAAGATGCCTGTACTTAAACAAATCACACATCTGGGTGGTATGGCACAGGTCTGTGCACTCTCATTTTGTCATATCCAGTATATGGAAGAGGTCTGTACTTAAAAAGATCTCAGAACTGGGTTATATGGCACAGGTCTGTGGACTCAAAATTCGTCATATCCAGTATATGGTAGATGTCTGTACTTAAATAAATCTCACATCTGGGTGATATGGTACAGGTCTGTGCACTCTAATTTTGTCATATTCAGTAAATGGAAGAGGTGTGTACTTACATAAATCTCAGATCTGGGTTATAATGGTACAGGTCTGTGGACTCAATATTCGCCATATCCAGTATATGGAAGAAGCCTGTTCTTAAATAAATCTCACATCTGGCTCATATTTTACAAATCTGTGAACTCTAATTTCATCATATCCAGTATATGGAGGAGGTCTGTACTTAAATAAATCTCACATCTGGGTGATATAGCACAGGTCTGTGGAGTCAAAATTAGTCATATCCAGTATATGAAAGATTCCTGTACTTAAATAAATGTCACATCTGGGTGATATGGCACAGGTCTGTGCACTCTAATTTCGTCATATCCAGTATATGGAAGAGGTCTGTACTTAAATAAATATCAGATCCGGGATGTATGGCACAGGTCTGTGCACTCAAAATTCGTCATATCCAGTATATGGAAGAGGTCTTTACTTAAATAAATCTCACATCTGGGTTTACATGGCACAGTTCTGTGCATTCTAATTTCGTCATATCCAGTATATGGAAGAGGTCTGTACTTAACTAAATCTCAGATCTGGGATGTATGGCAGAGGTCTATGGACTCAAAATTCGTCATATCTGGGTTATATGGTACAGGTCTGTGGACTCAAAATTAGTCATATCCAGTATATGGTAGATGCCTGTACTTAAATGAATCTCACATCTGGGTGGTATGGCACAGGTCTGTGCACTCTAATTTGGTCATATCCAGTATATGGAAGAGGTCCATACTTAAATAAATCTCAGATCTGGGTTATATGACACAGGTCTGTGGACGCAAAATTCGTCATATCCAGTATTTGAAAGATGCCTATACTTAAATAAATCTCACATCTGGGTGATATGGCACAGGTCTGTGCACTCTAATTTCGTCATATCCAGTATATAGAAGAAGCCTGTACTTAAATAAATCTCACATCTGGGTGATATTTTACAAGTCTGTGCACTCTAATTTCATCATATACAGTATATGGAGGAGGTCTGTACTTAAATAAATCTCACACCTGGGTGATATGGCACAGGTCTGTGCACTCTAATTTCCTCATATCCAGTATATGGATGAGGTCTGTACTTAAATCTCAGATCTGGGATGTATGGTGCAGGTCTGTGCACTCAAAATTCGTCATATCCAGTATATGGAAGATGCCTGTACTTAAATAAATCTCACATCTGGGTGGTATGGCACAGGTCTGTGCACTCTAATTTGGTCATATCCAGTATATGGAAGAGGTCCATACTTAAATAAATCTCATGTCTGGGTAATATGGCACAGGTCTGTGGACTCAAAATTAGTCATATCCAGTATATGGAACAGGTCTCTACTTACATAAATATCAGATCTGGGTTATATGGTACAGGTCTGTGGACTCAACATTTGCCATATCCAGTATATGGAAGAACCCTGTACTTAAATAAATCTCACATCTGGGTGATATTTTACAAATCTGTGCACTCTAATTTCATCATATCCAGTATATGGCGGAGGTCTATACTTAAATAAATCTCAGATCTGGGTTATATGGCACAGGTCTGTGGACTCAAAATTTGTCACATCCAGTATATAGAAGATGCCTGTACTTAAATAAATCTCACATCTGAGAGATATGGCACAGGTCTGTGCACTCTAATTTGGTCATATCCAGTATATGGAAGAGGGCTGTATTTAAATAAATCTCAGATCTGGGTTATATAGCACAGGTCTGTGGACTCTAATTTCGTCATATCCAGTATATGGAAGAGGTCTGTACTTAAATAAATCTCAGATCTGGGTTATATGACACAGGTCTGTGGACGCAAAATTCGTCATATCCAGTATTTGAAAGATGCCTATACTTAAATAAATCTCACATCTGGGTGATATGGCACAGGTCTGTGCACTCTAATTTCGTCATATCCAGTATATAGAAGAAGCCTGTACTTAAATAAATCTCACATCTGGGTGATATTTTGCAAGTCTGTGCACTCTAATTTCATCATATACAGTATATGGAGGAGGTCTGTACTTAAATAAATCTCACACCTGGGTGATATGGCACAGGTCTGTGCACTCTAATTTCCTCATATCCAGTATATGGATGAGGTCTGTACTTAAATCTCAGATCTGGGATGTATGGTGCAGGTCTGTGCACTCAAAATTCGTCATATCCAGTATATGGAAGATGCCTGTACTTAAATAAATCTCACATCTGGGTGGTATGGCATAGGTCTGTGCACCCTAATTTCATCATATCCAGTATATGGAAGAGGTCTGCACTTAAATAAATCTCATATTTGGGTTATATGGCACAGGTCTGTGGACTCAAAATTCGTCATATCCAGTATATGGAAGATGCCTATACTTAAATGAATCTCAAATCTGGGTGATATAGCACAGATATGTGCACTCTAATTTCGTCATATCCAGTATGTGGAAGAGGTCTGTACTTAAATAAATCTCAGATCTGGGTTATATGGCACAGGTCTGTGGACTCAAAATTCGTCATATCCAGTATATGGAAGAGGTCTGTACTTAAATAAATCTCACACCTGAGTGATATGGCACAGGTCTGTGCACTCTAATTTCGTCATATCCAGTATATGGAGGGGCCACGGTGGCAGAGTGGTAACACTCTCGCCTCCCACCTCTGCGGCCGGGGTTCGATCCCTGTCAGGGCCGTAAGTGGGAAAGCTGGTAGTTGCTTGCCGTTGGTCGGCAGTTTACAGTACAGAACCCTAGCGAACTATATGTACTGGTTTCCTCTGCCCTTCCAACTACCCGTCGAGATATGACCTGTACAGTGTTGAAAGCGACGTAAAACCCCAAATAAACAAACAAACAAATATCCAGTATATGGAAGAGGTCTGTACTTCAATAAATCTCAGATCAGGATTATATGGCACAGGTCTTTGGACTCAAAATTCGTCATATCCAGTATATGGAAGATGCCTGTACTTAAATAAATCTCACACCTGAGTGATATGGCACAGGTCTGTGCACTCTAATTTCGCCATATCCAGTATATGGAAGAGGTCTGTACTTAAATAAATCTCCGATCTGGGTAATATGGCACAGGTCTGTGCACTCAAAATACGTCATATCCAGTATATGGAAGATGCCTGTACTTAAAAAAATCTCACATCTGGGTGATATGGCACAGGTCTGTGACTCTAACTTCGTCATATCCAGTATATGGAAGAGGTCTGTACTTAAATAAATCTCAGATCTGGAATGTATGGCACAGGTCTGTGCACTCTAATTTCGTCATATCCAGTATATGGAAGATGCCTGTACTTAAAAAAATCTCACATCTGGGTGATATGGCACAGGTCTGTGCACACAAAATTCGTCATATCCAGTATATGTAAGAGGCCTGTACTTAAATAAATCTCACAACTGGGTGATATGGCACAGGTGTGTGTACTCGAATTTGGTCATATCCAGTATATGGAAGAGGTCTGTACTTAAATAAATCTCAGATCTGGATGTATGGCACAGGTCTGTGGACTCAAAATTCGTCATATCCAGTATATGGAAGAGATCTGTACTAACATAAATCTCAGATCAGGGTTATATAGCACAGGTCTTTGGACTCAAAATTCATCAAATCCAGTATATGGAAGATGCCTGTACTTAAATAAATCTCACATCTGGGTGATATGGCACAGGTGTGTGGACTCTCATTTCGTCATATCCAGTATATGGAAGAGGTCTGTACTTAAATAAATCTCAGATCTGGATGTATGGCACAGGTCTGTGGACTCAAAATTCGTCATATCCAATATATGGAAGATGTCTGTACTTAAATAAATCTCACATCGGGGTGGTATGGCACAGGTCTGTGCACTCTCATTTTGTCATATCCAGTATATGGAAGAGGTCTGTACTTAAATAGATCTCAGAGCTGGGTTATATGGCACAGGTCTGTGGACTCAAAATTCGTCATATCCAGTATATGGAAGATGCCTATACTTAAATGAATCTCAAATCTGGGTGATATAGCACAGATCTGTGCACTCTAATTTCGTCATATCCAGTATGTGGAAGAGGTCTGTACTTAAATAAATCTCAGATCTGGGTGATATGGTACAGGTCTGTGCACTCTAATTTCGTCATATCCAGTATATGGAAGAGGTCTGTACTTAAATAAATCTCACACCTGAGTGATATGGCACAGGTCTGTGCACTCTAATTTCGTCATATCCAGTATATGGAGGGGCCACGGTGGCAGAGTGGTAACACTCTCGCCTCCCACCTCTGCGGCCGGGGTTCGATCCCTGTGAGGGCCGTAAGTGGGAAAGCTGGTAGTTGCTTCCCGTTCGTCGGCAGTTTACAGTACAGAACCCTAGCGAACTATATGTACTGGTTTCCTCTGCCCTTCCAACTACCCGTCGTGATATGACCTGTACAGTGTTGAAAGCGACGTAAAACCCCAAATAAACAAACAAACAAATATCCAGTATATGGAAGAGGTCTGTACTTCAATAAATCTCAGATCAGGATTATATGGCACAGGTCTTTGGACTCAAAATTCGTCATATCCAGTATATGGTAGATGTCTGTACTTAAATAAATCTCACATCTGGGTGATATGGTACAGGTCTGTGCACTCTAATTTTGTCATATCCAGTATATGGAAGAGGTCTGTACTTAAAAAGATCTCAGAACTGGGTTATATGGCACAGGTCTGTGGACTCAAAATTCGTCATATCCAGTATATGGTAGATGTCTGTACTTAAATAAATCTCACATCTGGGTGATATGGTACAGGTCTGTGCACTCTAATTTTGTCATATTCAGTAAATGGAAGAGGTGTGTACTTACATAAATCTCAGATCTGGGTTATAATGGTACAGGTCTGTGGACTCAATATTCGCCATATCCAGTATATGGAAGAAGCCTGTTCTTAAATAAATCTCACATCTGGCTCATATTTTACAAATCTGTGAACTCTAATTTCATCATATCCAGTATATGGAGGAGGTCTGTACTTAAATAAATCTCACATCTGGGTGATATAGCACAGGTCTGTGGAGTCAAAATTAGTCATATCCAGTATATGAAAGATTCCTGTACTTAAATAAATGTCACATCTGGGTGATATGGCACAGGTCTGTGCACTCTAATTTCGTCATATCCAGTATATGGAAGAGGTCTGTACTTAAATAAATATCAGATCCGGGATGTATGGCACAGGTCTGTGCACTCAAAATTCGTCATATCCAGTATATGGAAGAGGTCTTTACTTAAATAAATCTCACATCTGGGTTTACATGGCACAGTTCTGTGCATTCTAATTTCGTCATATCCAGTATATGGAAGAGGTCTGTACTTAACTAAATCTCAGATCTGGGATGTATGGCAGAGGTCTATGGACTCAAAATTCGTCATATCTGGGTTATATGGTACAGGTCTGTGGACTCAAAATTAGTCATATCCAGTATATGGTAGATGCCTGTACTTAAATGAATCTCACATCTGGGTGGTATGGCACAGGTCTGTGCACTCTAATTTGGTCATATCCAGTATATGGAAGAGGTCCATACTTAAATAAATCTCAGATCTGGGTTATATGACACAGGTCTGTGGACGCAAAATTCGTCATATCCAGTATTTGAAAGATGCCTATACTTAAATAAATCTCACATCTGGGTGATATGGCACAGGTCTGTGCACTCTAATTTCGTCATATCCAGTATATAGAAGAAGCCTGTACTTAAATAAATCTCACATCTGGGTGATATTTTACAAGTCTGTGCACTCTAATTTCATCATATACAGTATATGGAGGAGGTCTGTACTTAAATAAATCTCACACCTGGGTGATATGGCACAGGTCTGTGCACTCTAATTTCCTCATATCCAGTATATGGATGAGGTCTGTACTTAAATCTCAGATCTGGGATGTATGGTGCAGGTCTGTGCACTCAAAATTCGTCATATCCAGTATATGGAAGATGCCTGTACTTAAATAAATCTCACATCTGGGTGGTATGGCACAGGTCTGTGCACTCTAATTTGGTCATATCCAGTATATGGAAGAGGTCCATACTTAAATAAATCTCATGTCTGGGTAATATGGCACAGGTCTGTGGACTCAAAATTAGTCATATCCAGTATATGGAACAGGTCTCTACTTACATAAATATCAGATCTGGGTTATATGGTACAGGTCTGTGGACTCAACATTTGCCATATCCAGTATATGGAAGAAGCCTGTACTTAAATAAATCTCACATCTGGGTGATATTTTACAAATCTGTGCACTCTAATTTCATCATATCCAGTATATGGCGGAGGTCTATACTTAAATAAATCTCAGATCTGGGTTATATGGCACAGGTCTGTGGACTCAAAATTTGTCACATCCAGTATATAGAAGATGCCTGTACTTAAATAAATCTCACATCTGAGAGATATGGCACAGGTCTGTGCACTCTAATTTGGTCATATCCAGTATATGGAAGAGGGCTGTATTTAAATAAATCTCAGATCTGGGTTATATAGCACAGGTCTGTGGACTCTAATTTCGTCATATCCAGTATATGGAAGAGGTCTGTACTTAAATAAATCTCAGATCTGGGTTATATGACACAGGTCTGTGGACGCAAAATTCGTCATATCCAGTATTTGAAAGATGCCTATACTTAAATAAATCTCACATCTGGGTGATATGGCACAGGTCTGTGCACTCTAATTTCGTCATATCCAGTATATAGAAGAAGCCTGTACTTAAATAAATCTCACATCTGGGTGATATTTTACAAGTCTGTGCACTCTAATTTCATCATATACAGTATATGGAGGAGGTCTGTACTTAAATAAATCTCACACCTGGGTGATATGGCACAGGTCTGTGCACTCTAATTTCCTCATATCCAGTATATGGATGAGGTCTGTACTTAAATCTCAGATCTGGGATGTATGGTGCAGGTCTGTGCACTCAAAATTCGTCATATCCAGTATATGGAAGATGCCTGTACTTAAATAAATCTCACATCTGGGTGGTATGGCATAGGTCTGTGCACCCTAATTTCATCATATCCAGTATATGGAAGAGGTCTGCACTTAAATAAATCTCATATTTGGGTTATATGGCACAGGTCTGTGGACTCAAAATTCGTCATATCCAGTATATGGAAGATGCCTATACTTAAATGAATCTCAAATCTGGGTGATATAGCACAGATATGTGCACTCTAATTTCGTCATATCCAGTATGTGGAAGAGGTCTGTACTTAAATAAATCTCAGATCTGGGTTATATGGCACAGGTCTGTGGACTCAAAATTCGTCATATCCAGTATATGGAAGAGGTCTGTACTTAAATAAATCTCACACCTGAGTGATATGGCACAGGTCTGTGCACTCTAATTTCGTCATATCCAGTATATGGAGGGGCCACGGTGGCAGAGTGGTAACACTCTCGCCTCCCACCTCTGCGGCCGGGGTTCGATCCCTGTCAGGGCCGTAAGTGGGAAAGCTGGTAGTTGCTTGCCGTTGGTCGGCAGTTTACAGTACAGAACCCTAGCGAACTATATGTACTGGTTTCCTCTGCCCTTCCAACTACCCGTCGAGATATGACCTGTACAGTGTTGAAAGCGACGTAAAACCCCAAATAAACAAACAAACAAATATCCAGTATATGGAAGAGGTCTGTACTTCAATAAATCTCAGATCAGGATTATATGGCACAGGTCTTTGGACTCAAAATTCGTCATATCCAGTATATGGAAGATGCCTGTACTTAAATAAATCTCACACCTGAGTGATATGGCACAGGTCTGTGCACTCTAATTTCGCCATATCCAGTATATGGAAGAGGTCTGTACTTAAATAAATCTCCGATCTGGGTAATATGGCACAGGTCTGTGCACTCAAAATACGTCATATCCAGTATATGGAAGATGCCTGTACTTAAAAAAATCTCACATCTGGGTGATATGGCACAGGTCTGTGACTCTAACTTCGTCATATCCAGTATATGGAAGAGGTCTGTACTTAAATAAATCTCAGATCTGGAATGTATGGCACAGGTCTGTGCACTCTAATTTCGTCATATCCAGTATATGGAAGATGCCTGTACTTAAAAAAATCTCACATCTGGGTGATATGGCACAGGTCTGTGCACACAAAATTCGTCATATCCAGTATATGTAAGAGGCCTGTACTTAAATAAATCTCACAACTGGGTGATATGGCACAGGTGTGTGTACTCGAATTTGGTCATATCCAGTATATGGAAGAGGTCTGTACTTAAATAAATCTCAGATCTGGATGTATGGCACAGGTCTGTGGACTCAAAATTCGTCATATCCAGTATATGGAAGAGATCTGTACTAACATAAATCTCAGATCAGGGTTATATAGCACAGGTCTTTGGACTCAAAATTCATCAAATCCAGTATATGGAAGATGCCTGTACTTAAATAAATCTCACATCTGGGTGATATGGCACAGGTGTGTGGACTCTCATTTCGTCATATCCATTATATGGAAGAGGTCTGTACTTAAATAAATCTCAGATCTGGATGTATGGCACAGGTCTGTGGACTCAAAATTCGTCATATCCAATATATGGAAGATGTCTGTACTTAAATAAATCTCACATCGGGGTGGTATGGCACAGGTCTGTGCACTCTCATTTTGTCATATCCAGTATATGGAAGAGGTCTGTACTTAAATAGATCTCAGAGCTGGGTTATATGGCACAGGTCTGTGGACTCAAAATTCGTCATATCCAGTATATGGAAGATGCCTATACTTAAATGAATCTCAAATCTGGGTGATATAGCACAGATCTGTGCACTCTAATTTCGTCATATCCAGTATGTGGAAGAGGTCTGTACTTAAATAAATCTCAGATCTGGGTGATATGGTACAGGTCTGTGCACTCTAATTTCGTCATATCCAGTATATGGAAGAGGTCTGTACTTAAATAAATCTCACACCTGAGTGATATGGCACAGGTCTGTGCACCCTAATTTCGTCATATCCAGTATATGGAGGGGCCACGGTGGCAGAGTGGTAACACTCTCGCCTCCCACCTCTGCGGCCGGGGTTCGATCCCTGTGAGGGCCGTAAGTGGGAAAGCTGGTAGTTGCTTCCCGTTCGTCGGCAGTTTACAGTACAGAACCCTAGCGAACTATATGTACTGGTTTCCTCTGCCCTTCCAACTACCCGTCGTGATATGACCTGTACAGTGTTGAAAGCGACGTAAAACCCCAAATAAACAAACAAACAAATATCCAGTATATGGAAGAGGTCTGTACTTCAATAAATCTCAGATCAGGATTATATGGCACAGGTCTTTGGACTCAAAATTCGTCATATCCAGTATATGGAAGAGGTCTGTCCTTAAATAAATCTCAGATCTGGATGTATGGCACAGGTTTGTGGACTGAAAATTCGTCATATCCAATATATGGAAGATGCCTGTACTTAAAAAAATCTCACATCTGGGTGATATGGCACAGGTCTGTGACTCTAATTTCGTCATATCCAGTATATGGAAGAGGTCTGTACTTAAATAAATCTCAGATCTGGAATGTATGGCACAGGTCTGTGCACTCTAATTTCGTCATATCCAGTATATGGAAGATGCCTGTACTTAAATAAATCTCACATCTGGGTGATATGGCACAGGTCTGTGCACTCTAATTTGGTTATATCCAGTATATGGAAGAGGTCTGTACTTAAATAAATCTCAGATCTGGGATGTATGACACAGCACTGTGGACTCAAAATTCGTCATATCCACTATATGGAAGAGATCTGTACTAACATAAATCTCAGATCAGGGTTATATAGCACAGGTCTTTGGACTCAAAATTCATCAAATCCAGTATATGGAAGATGCCTGTACTTAAATAAATCTCACATCTGGGTGATATGGCACAGGTGTGTGGACTCTCATTTCGTCATATCCAGTATATGGAAGAGGTCTGTACTTAAATAAATCTCAGATCTGGATGTATGGCACAGGTCTGTGGACTCAAAATTAGTCATATCCAGTATATGGTAGATGCCTGTACTTAAATAAATCTCACATCTGGGTGGTATGGCACAGGTCTGTGCACTCTAATTTGGTCATATCCAGTATATGGAAGAGGTCTGTACTTAAATAGATCTCAGAGCTGGGTTATATGGCACAGGTCTGTGGACTGAAAATTCGTCATATCCAGTATATGGAAGAGGTCTGTACTTAAATAAATCTCAGATCTGGGTTATATGACACAGGTCTGTGGACGCAAAATTCGTCATATCCAGTATTTGAAAGATGCCTATACTTAAATAAATCTCACATCTGGGTGATATGGCACAGGTCTGTGCACTCTAATTTCGTCATATCCAGTATATAGAAGAAGCCTGTACTTAAATAAATCTCACATCTGGGTGATATTTTGCAAGTCTGTGCACTCTAATTTCATCATATACAGTATATGGAGGAGGTCTGTACTTAAATAAATCTCACACCTGGGTGATATGGCACAGGTCTGTGCACTCTAATTTCCTCATATCCAGTATATGGATGAGGTCTGTACTTAAATCTCAGATCTGGGATGTATGGTGCAGGTCTGTGCACTCAAAATTCGTCATATCCAGTATATGGAAGATGCCTGTACTTAAATAAATCTCACATCTGGGTGGTATGGCATAGGTCTGTGCACCCTAATTTCATCATATCCAGTATATGGAAGAGGTCTGCACTTAAATAAATCTCATATTTGGGTTATATGGCACAGGTCTGTGGACTCAAAATTCGTCATATCCAGTATATGGAAGATGCCTATACTTAAATGAATCTCAAATCTGGGTGATATAGCACAGATATGTGCACTCTAATTTCGTCATATCCAGTATGTGGAAGAGGTCTGTACTTAAATAAATCTCAGATCTGGGTTATATGGCACAGGTCTGTGGACTCAAAATTCGTCATATCCAGTATATGGAAGAGGTCTGTACTTAAATAAATCTCACACCTGAGTGATATGGCACAGGTCTGTGCACTCTAATTTCGTCATATCCAGTATATGGAGGGGCCACGGTGGCAGAGTGGTAACACTCTCGCCTCCCACCTCTGCGGCCGGGGTTCGATCCCTGTCAGGGCCGTAAGTGGGAAAGCTGGTAGTTGCTTGCCGTTGGTCGGCAGTTTACAGTACAGAACCCTAGCGAACTATATGTACTGGTTTCCTCTGCCCTTCCAACTACCCGTCGAGATATGACCTGTACAGTGTTGAAAGCGACGTAAAACCCCAAATAAACAAACAAACAAATATCCAGTATATGGAAGAGGTCTGTACTTCAATAAATCTCAGATCAGGATTATATGGCACAGGTCTTTGGACTCAAAATTCGTCATATCCAGTATATGGAAGATGCCTGTACTTAAATAAATCTCACACCTGAGTGATATGGCACAGGTCTGTGCACTCTAATTTCGCCATATCCAGTATATGGAAGAGGTCTGTACTTAAATAAATCTCCGATCTGGGTAATATGGCACAGGTCTGTGCACTCAAAATACGTCATATCCAGTATATGGAAGATGCCTGTACTTAAAAATATCTCACATCTGGGTGATATGGCACAGGTCTGTGACTCTAACTTCGTCATATCCAGTATATGGAAGAGGTCTGTACTTAAATAAATCTCAGATCTGGAATGTATGGCACAGGTCTGTGCACTCTAATTTCGTCATATCCAGTATATGGAAGATGCCTGTACTTAAAAAAATCTCACATCTGGGTGATATGGCACAGGTCTGTGCACACAAAATTCGTCATATCCAGTATATGTAAGAGGCCTGTACTTAAATAAATCTCACAACTGGGTGATATGGCACAGGTGTGTGTACTCGAATTTGGTCATATCGAGTATATGGAAGAGGTCTGTACTTAAATAAATCTCAGATCTGGATGTATGGCACAGGTCTGTGGACTCAAAATTCGTCATATCCAGTATATGGAAGAGATCTGTACTAACATAAATCTCAGATCAGGGTTATATAGCACAGGTCTTTGGACTCAAAATTCATCAAATCCAGTATATGGAAGATGCCTGTACTTAAATAAATCTCACATCTGGGTGATATGGCACAGGTGTGTGGACTCTCATTTCGTCATATCCAGTATATGGAAGAGGTCTGTACTTAAATAAATCTCAGATCTGGATGTATGGCACAGGTCTGTGGACTCAAAATTCGTCATATCCAATATATGGAAGATGTCTGTACTTAAATAAATCTCACATCGGGGTGGTATGGCACAGGTCTGTGCACTCTCATTTTGTCATATCCAGTATATGGAAGAGGTCTGTACTTAAATAGATCTCAGAGCTGGGTTATATGGCACAGGTCTGTGGACTCAAAATTCGTCATATCCAGTATATGGAAGATGCCTATACTTAAATGAATCTCAAATCTGGGTGATATAGCACAGATCTGTGCACTCTAATTTCGTCATATCCAGTATGTGGAAGAGGTCTGTACTTAAATAAATCTCAGATCTGGGTGATATGGTACAGGTCTGTGCACTCTAATTTCGTCATATCCAGTATATGGAAGAGGTCTGTACTTAAATAAATCTCACACCTGAGTGATATGGCACAGGTCTGTGCACTCTAATTTCGTCATATCCAGTATATGGAGGGGCCACGGTGGCAGAGTGGTAACACTCTCGCCTCCCACCTCTGCGGCCGGGGTTCGATCCCTGTGAGGGCCGTAAGTGGGAAAGCTGGTAGTTGCTTCCCGTTCGTCGGCAGTTTACAGTACAGAACCCTAGCGAACTATATGTACTGGTTTCCTCTGCCCTTCCAACTACCCGTCGTGATATGACCTGTACAGTGTTGAAAGCGACGTAAAACCCCAAATAAACAAACAAACAAATATCCAGTATATGGAAGAGGTCTGTACTTCAATAAATCTCAGATCAGGATTATATGGCACAGGTCTTTGGACTCAAAATTCGTCATATCCAGTATATGGAAGAGGTCTGTCCTTAAATAAATCTCAGATCTGGATGTATGGCACAGGTCTGTGGACTGAAAATTCGTCATATCCAATATATGGAAGATGCCTGTACTTAAAAAAATCTCACATCTGGGTGATATGGCACAGGTCTGTGACTCTAATTTCGTCATATCCAGTATATGGAAGAGGTCTGTACTTAAATAAATCTCAGATCTGGAATGTATGGCACAGGTCTGTGCACTCTAATTTCGTCATATCCAGTATATGGAAGATACCTGTACTTAAATAAATCTCACATCTGGGTGATATGGCACAGGTCTGTGCACTCTAATTTGGTTATATCCAGTATATGGAAGAGGTCTGTACTTAAATAAATCTCAGATCTGGGATGTATGACACAGCACTGTGGACTCAAAATTCGTCATATCCACTATATGGAAGAGATCTGTACTAACATAAATCTCAGATCAGGGTTATATAGCACAGGTCTTTGGACTCAAAATTCATCAAATCCAGTATATGGAAGATGCCTGTACTTAAATAAATCTCACATCTGGGTGATATGGCACAGGTGTGTGGACTCTCATTTCGTCATATCCAGTATATGGAAGAGGTCTGTACTTAAATAAATCTCAGATCTGGATGTATGGCACAGGTCTGTGGACTCAAAATTAGTCATATCCAGTATATGGTAGATGCCTGTACTTAAATAAATCTCACATCTGGGTGGTATGGCACAGGTCTGTGCACTCTAATTTGGTCATATCCAGTATATGGAAGAGGTCTGTACTTAAATAGATCTCAGAGCTGGGTTATATGGCACAGGTCTGTGGACTGAAAATTCGTCATATCCAGTATATGGAAGAGGTCTGTACTTAAATAAATCTCAGATCTGGGTTATATGACACAGGTCTGTGGACGCAAAATTCGTCATATCCAGTATTTGAAAGATGCCTATACTTAAATAAATCTCACATCTGGGTGATATGGCACAGGTCTGTGCACTCTAATTTCGTCATATCCAGTATATAGAAGAAGCCTGTACTTAAATAAATCTCACATCTGGGTGATATTTTACAAGTCTGTGCACTCTAATTTCATCATATACAGTATATGGAGGAGGTCTGTACTTAAATAAATCTCACACCTGGGTGATATGGCACAGGTCTGTGCACTCTAATTTCCTCATATCCAGTATATGGATGAGGTCTGTACTTAAATCTCAGATCTGGGATGTATGGTGCAGGTCTGTGCACTCAAAATTAGTCATATCCAGTATATGGAAGATGCCTGTACTTAAATAAATCTCACATCTGGGTGGTATGGCACAGGTCTGTGCACTCTAATTTGGTCATATCCAGTATATGGAAGAGGTCCATACTTAAATAAATCTCATGTCTGGGTAATATGGCACAGGTCTGTGGACTCAAAATTAGTCATATCCAGTATATGGAACAGGTCTCTACTTACATAAATATCAGATCTGGGTTATATGGTACAGGTCTGTGGACTCAACATTCGCCATATCCAGTATATGGAAGAAGCCTGTACTTAAATAAATCTCACATCTGGGTGATATTTTACAAATCTGTGCACTCTAATTTCATCATATCCAGTATATGGCGGAGGTCTGAACTTAAATAAATCTCAGAGCTGGGTTATATGGCACAGGTCTGTGGACTCAAAATTTGTCACATCCAGTATATAGAAGATGCCTGTACTTAAATAAATCTCACATCTGAGAGATATGGCACAGGTCTGTGCACTCTAATTTGGTCATATCCAGTATATGGAAGAGGGCTGTATTTAAATAAATCTCAGATCTGGGTTATATAGCACAGGTCTGTGGACTCTAATTTCGTCATATCCAGTATATGGAAGAGGTCTGTACTTAAATAAATCTCAGATCTGGGTTATATGACACAGGTCTGTGGACGCAAAATTCGTCATATCCAGTATTTGAAAGATGCCTATACTTAAATAAATCTCACATCTGGGTGATATGGCACAGGTCTGTGCACTCTAATTTCGTCATATCCAGTATATAGAAGAAGCCTGTACTTAAATAAATCTCACATCTGGGTGATATTTTACAAGTCTGTGCACTCTAATTTCATCATATACAGTATATGGAGGAGGTCTGTACTTAAATAAATCTCACACCTGAGTGATATGGCACAGGTCTGTGCACTCTAATTTCCTCATATCCAGTATATGGATGAGGTCTGTACTTAAATCTCAGATCTGGGATGTATGGTGCAGGTCTGTGCACTCAAAATTCGTCATATCCAGTATATGGAAGATGCCTGTACTTAAATAAATCTCACATCTGGGTGGTATGGCATAGGTCTGTGCCCCCTAATTTCATCATATCCAGTATATGGAAGAGGTCTGCACTTAAATAAATCTCATATTTGGGTTATATGGCACAGGTCTGTGGACTCAAAATTCGTCATATCCAGTATATGGAAGATGCCTATACTTAAATGACTCTCAAATCTGGGTGATATAGCACAGATCTGTGCACTCTAATTTCGTCATATCCAGTATGTGGAAGAGGTCTGTACTTAAATAAATCTCAGATCTGGGTTATATGGCACAGGTCTGTGGACTCAAAATTCGTCATATCCAGTATATGGAAGAGGTCTGTACTTAAATAAATCTCACACCTGAGTGATATGGCACAGGTCTGTGCACTCTAATTTCGTCATATCCAGTATATGGAGGGGCCACGGTGGCAGAGTGGTAACACTCTCGCCTCCCACCTCTGCGGCCCGGGTTCGATCCCTGTCAGGGCCGTAAGTGGGAAAGCTGGTAGTTGCTTGCCGTTGGTCGGCAGTTTAAAGTACAGAACCCTAGCGAACTATATGTACTGGTTTCCTCTGCCCTTCCAACTACCCGTCCTGATATGACCTGTACAGTGTTGAAAGCGACGTAAAACCCCAAATAAACAAACAAACAAATATCCAGTATATGGAACAGGTCTGTACTTCAATAAATCTCAGATCACGATTATATGGCACAGGTCTTTGGACTCAAAATTCGTCATATCCAGTATATGGAAGATGCCTGTACTTAAATAAATCTCACACCTGAGTGATATGGCACAGGTCTGTGCACTCTAATTTCGCCATATCCAGTATATGGAAGAGGTCTGTACTTAAATAAATCTCAGATCTGGGTAATATGGCACAGGTCTGTGCACTCAAAATGCGTCATATCCAGTATATGGAAGATGCCTGTACTTAAATAAATCTCACACCTGAGGGATATGGCACAGGTCTGTGCACTCTAATTTAGTCATATTTAGTATATGGAAGAGGTCTGTACTTAAATAAATCTCAGAGCTGGGTTATATGGCACAGGTCTGTGGAATCAAAACTCGTCATATCCAGTATATGGAAGATACCTGTAGTTAAATAAATATCACATCTGGGTGGTATGACAGAGGTCTGTGAAATCTAATTCCGTCATATCCAGTATATGGAAGAGATCTGTACTAACATAAATCTCAGATCAGGGTTATATGGCACAGGTTTGTGGACTCAAAATTCGTCATATCCAATATATGGAAGATGCCTGTACTTAAATAAATCTCACATCTGGGTGGTATGGCACAGGTCTGTGCACTCTAATTTTGTGATATCCAGTATATGGAAGAGGTCTGTACTTAAATAGATCTCAGAGCTCGGTTATATGGCAAAGGTCTGTGGACTTAAAATTCATCATATCCAGTATATGGAAGATACCCCTTCTTTAATAAATATCATATCTGGGTGATATGGCACAGGTCTGTGCACTCTAATTTCATCATATCCAGTTTATGGAAGAGGTCTGTACTTAAATAGATCTCAGAGCTGGGTTATATGACACAGGTCTGAAAACTCAAAATTCGTCATATCCAGTATATGGAAGATACCTGTACTTAAATAAATCTCACATTTGGGTGATATGGCACAGGTTTGTGGACTCAAAATGCGTCATATCCAGTATATGGAAGAGATCTGTACTAACATAAATCTCAGCTCAGGGTTATATGGAACAGGTCTGTGGACCCAAAATTCGTCATATCCCGTATATGGAAGATGCCTGTACTTAAAAAAATCTCACATCTGGGTGATATGGCACAGGTCTATGGACTCAAAATTCGTCATATCCAGTATATGTAAGAGGCCTGTATTTAAATAAATCTCACATCTGGGTGATATGGTACAGGTCTGTGCACTCTAATTTTGTCATATCCAGTATATGGAAGAGGTCTGTACTTAAATAAATCTCAGATCTGGGATGTATGACACAGGTCTGTGGTCTCAAAATTTGTCATATCCAGTATATGGAAGAGATGTGTACTAACATAAATCTCAGATCAGGGTTACATGGCACAGGTCTTTGGACTCAAAATTCGTCATATCCAGTATATGGAAGATGCCTGTACTTAAATAAATCTCACACCTGAGTGATATGGCAAGGTTCTGTGCACTCTAATTTAGTCATATTTAGTATATGGAAGAGGTCTGTACTTAAATAAATCTCAGATCTGGGATGTATGGCACAGCTCTGTGGACTCAAAATTCGTCATATCCAGTATATGGAAGAGATCTGTATTTACATAAATCTCAGATCTGGGTGGTATGGCACAGGTCTGGGGACTCAAAATTCGTCATATCCAGTATATGGAAGATGCCTGTACTTAAATAAATCTCACATCTGGGTGATATGACACAGGTCTGTGCACTCTAATTTCGTCATATCCAGTATATGGAAGAGGTCTGTACTTAAATACATCTCAGATCTGGGATGTATGGCACAGGTCTGTGGACTCAAAATTCGTCATATCCAGTATATGGAAGATGCCAGTACTTAAATAGATCTCAGAGCTGGGTTATATGGCACAGGTCTATGGACTCAAAATTCGTCATATCCAGTATATGGAAGAGGTCTGTCCTTAAATAAATCTCAGATCTGGATGTATGGCACAGGTCTGTGGACTGAAAATTCGTCATATCCAATATATGGAAGATGCCTGTACTTAAATAAATCTCACATCTGGGTGGTATGGCACAGGTCTGTGCACTCTCATTTTGTCATATCCAGTATATGGAAGAGGTCTGTACTTAAATAAATCTCAGATCTGGATGTATGGCACAGGTCTGTGGACTCAAAATTCGTCATATCCAGTATATGGAAGATGCCTGTACTTAAACAAATCACACATCTGGGTGGTATGGCACAGGTCTGTGCACTCTCATTTTGTCATATCCAGTATATGGAAGAGGTCTGTACTTAAAAAGATCTCAGAACTGGGTTATATGGCACAGGTCTGTGGACTCAAAATTCGTCATATCCAGTATATGGTAGATGTCTGTACTTAAATAAATCTCACATCTGGGTGATATGGTACAGGTCTGTGCACTCTAATTTTGTCATATTCAGTAAATGGAAGAGGTGTGTACTTACATAAATCTCAGATCTGGGTTATAATGGTACAGGTCTGTGGACTCAATTTTCGCCATATCCAGTATATGGAAGAAGCCTGTTCTTAAATAAATCTCACATCTGGCTCATATTTTACAAATCTGTGAACTCTAATTTCATCATATCCAGTATATGGAGGAGGTCTGTACTTAAATAAATCTCACATCTGGGTGATATAGCACAGGTCTGTGGAGTCAAAATTAGTCATATCCAGTATATGAAAGATTCCTGTACTTAAATAAATGTCACATCTGGGTGATATGGCACAGGTCTGTGCACTCTAATTTCGTCATATCCAGTATATGGAAGAGGTCTGTACTTAAATAAATATCAGATCCGGGATGTATGGCACAGGTCTGTGCACTCAAAATTCGTCATATCCAGTATATGGAAGAGGTCTTTACTTAAATAAATCTCACATCTGGGTTTACATGGCACAGTTCTGTGCATTCTAATTTCGTCATATCCAGTATATGGAAGAGGTCTGTACTTAACTAAATCTCAGATCTGGGATGTATGGCAGAGGTCTATGGACTCAAAATTCGTCATATCTGGGTTATATGGTACAGGTCTGTGGACTCAAAATTAGTCATATCCAGTATATGGTAGATGCCTGTACTTAAATGAATCTCACATCTGGGTGGTATGGCAAGGTTCTGTGCACTCTAATTTAGTCATATTTAGTATATGGAAGAGGTCTGTACTTAAATAAATCTCAGATCTGGGATGTATGGCACAGCTCTGTGGACTCAAAATTCGTCATATCCAGTATATGGAAGAGATCTGTATTTACATAAATCTCAGATCTGGGTGGTATGGCACAGGTCTGGGGACTCAAAATTCGTCATATCCAGTATATGGAAGATGCCTGTACTTAAATAAATCTCACATCTGGGTGATATGACACAGGTCTGTGCACTCTAATTTCGTCATATCCAGTATATGGAAGAGGTCTGTACTTAAATACATCTCAGATCTGGGATGTATGGCACAGGTCTGTGGACTCAAAATTCGTCATATCCAGTATATGGAAGATATCTGTACTAACATAAATCTCAGATCAGGGTTATATAGCATAGGTCTGCGGACTCAAAATTCGTCATATCCAGTATATGGAAGATGCCAGTACTTAAATAGATCTCAGAGCTGGGTTATATGGCACAGGTCTATGGACTCAAAATTCGTCATATCCAGTATATGGAAGAGGTCTGTCCTTAAATAAATCTCAGATCTGGATGTATGGCACAGGTCTGTGGACTGAAAATTCGTCATATCCAATATATGGAAGATGCCTGTACTTAAATAAATCTCACATCTGGGTGGTATGGCACAGGTCTGTGCACTCTCATTTTGTCATATCCAGTATATGGAAGAGGTCTGTACTTAAATAAATCTCAGATCTGGATGTATGGCACAGGTCTGTGGACTCAAAATTCGTCATATCCAGTATATGGAAGATGCCTGTACTTAAACAAATCACACATCTGGGTGGTATGGCACAGGTCTGTGCACTCTCATTTTGTCATATCCAGTATATGGAAGAGGTCTGTACTTAAAAAGATCTCAGAACTGGGTTATATGGCACAGGTCTGTGGACTCAAAATTCGTCATATCCAGTATATGGTAGATGTCTGTACTTAAATAAATCTCACATCTGGGTGATATGGTACAGGTCTGTGCACTCTAATTTTGTCATATTCAGTAAATGGAAGAGGTGTGTACTTACATAAATCTCAGATCTGGGTTATAATGGTACAGGTCTGTGGACTCAATATTCGCCATATCCAGTATATGGAAGAAGCCTGTTCTTAAATAAATCTCACATCTGGCTCATATTTTACAAATCTGTGAACTCTAATTTCATCATATCCAGTATATGGAGGAGGTCTGTACTTAAATAAATCTCACATCTGGGTGATATAGCACAGGTCTGTGGAGTCAAAATTAGTCATATCCAGTATATGAAAGATTCCTGTACTTAAATAAATGTCACATCTGGGTGATATGGCACAGGTCTGTGCACTCTAATTTCGTCATATCCAGTATATGGAAGAGGTCTGTACTTAAATAAATATCAGATCCGGGATGTATGGCACAGGTCTGTGCACTCAAAATTCGTCATATCCAGTATATGGAAGAGGTCTTTACTTAAATAAATCTCACATCTGGGTTTACATGGCACAGTTCTGTGCATTCTAATTTCGTCATATCCAGTATATGGAAGAGGTCTGTACTTAACTAAATCTCAGATCTGGGATGTATGGCAGAGGTCTATGGACTCAAAATTCGTCATATCTGGGTTATATGGTACAGGTCTGTGGACTCAAAATTAGTCATATCCAGTATATGGTAGATGCCTGTACTTAAATGAATCTCACATCTGGGTGGTATGGCACAGGTCTGTGCACTCTAATTTGGTCATATCCAGTATATGGAAGAGGTCCATACTTAAATAAATCTCAGATCTGGGTTATATGACACAGGTCTGTGGACGCAAAATTCGTCATATCCAGTATTTGAAAGATGCCTATACTTAAATAAATCTCACATCTGGGTGATATGGCACAGGTCTGTGCACTCTAATTTCGTCATATCCAGTATATAGAAGAAGCCTGTACTTAAATAAATCTCACATCTGGGTGATATTTTACAAGTCTGTGCACTCTAATTTCATCATATACAGTATATGGAGGAGGTCTGTACTTAAATAAATCTCACACCTGGGTGATATGGCACAGGTCTGTGCACTCTAATTTCCTCATATCCAGTATATGGATGAGGTCTGTACTTAAATCTCAGATCTGGGATGTATGGTGCAGGTCTGTGCACTCAAAATTCGTCATATCCAGTATATGGAAGATGCCTGTACTTAAATAAATCTCACATCTGGGTGGTATGGCACAGGTCTGTGCACTCTAATTTGGTCATATCCAGTATATGGAAGAGGTCCATACTTAAATAAATCTCATGTCTGGGTAATATGGCACAGGTCTGTGGACTCAAAATTAGTCATATCCAGTATATGGAACAGGTCTCTACTTACATAAATATCAGATCTGGGTTATATGGTACAGGTCTGTGGACTCAACATTCGCCATATCCAGTATATGGAAGAAGCCTGTACTTAAATAAATCTCACATCTGGGTGATATTTTACAAATCTGTGCACTCTAATTTCATCATATCCAGTATATGGCGGAGGTCTATACTTAAATAAATCTCAGATCTGGGTTATATGGCACAGGTCTGTGGACTCAAAATTTGTCACATCCAGTATATAGAAGATGCCTGTACTTAAATAAATCTCACATCTGAGAGATATGGCACAGGTCTGTGCACTCTAATTTGGTCATATCCAGTATATGGAAGAGGGCTGTATTTAAATAAATCTCAGATCTGGGTTATATAGCACAGGTCTGTGGACTCTAATTTCGTCATATCCAGTATATGGAAGAGGTCTGTACTTAAATAAATCTCAGATCTGGGTTATATGACACAGGTCTGTGGACGCAAAATTCGTCATATCCAGTATTTGAAAGATGCCTATACTTAAATAAATCTCACATCTGGGTGATATGGCACAGGTCTGTGCACTCTAATTTCGTCATATCCAGTATATAGAAGAAGCCTGTACTTAAATAAATCTCACATCTGGGTGATATTTTGCAAGTCTGTGCACTCTAATTTCATCATATACAGTATATGGAGGAGGTCTGTACTTAAATAAATCTCACACCTGGGTGATATGGCACAGGTCTGTGCACTCTAATTTCCTCATATCCAGTATATGGATGAGGTCTGTACTTAAATCTCAGATCTGGGATGTATGGTGCAGGTCTGTGCACTCAAAATTCGTCATATCCAGTATATGGAAGATGCCTGTACTTAAATAAATCTCACATCTGGGTGGTATGGCATAGGTCTGTGCACCCTAATTTCATCATATCCAGTATATGGAAGAGGTCTGCACTTAAATAAATCTCATATTTGGGTTATATGGCACAGGTCTGTGGACTCAAAATTCGTCATATCCAGTATATGGAAGATGCCTATACTTAAATGAATCTCAAATCTGGGTGATATAGCACAGATATGTGCACTCTAATCTCGTCATATCCAGTATGTGGAAGAGGTCTGTACTTAAATAAATCTCAGATCTGGGTTATATGGCACAGGTCTGTGGACTCAAAATTCGTCATATCCAGTATATGGAAGAGGTCTGTACTTAAATAAATCTCACACCTGAGTGATATGGCACAGGTCTGTGCACTCTAATTTCGTCATATCCAGTATATGGAGGGGCCACGGTGGCAGAGTGGTAACACTCTCGCCTCCCACCTCTGCGGCCGGGGTTCGATCCCTGTCAGGGCCGTAAGTGGGAAAGCTGGTAGTTGCTTCCCGTTCGTCGGCAGTTTACAGTACAGAACCCTAGCGAACTATATGTATTGGTTTCCTCTGCCCTTCCAACTACCCGTCGAGATATGACCTGTACAGTGTTGAAAGCGACGTAAAACCCCAAATAAACAAACAAACAAATATCCAGTATATGGAAGAGGTCTGTACTTCAATAAATCTCAGATCAGGATTATATGGCACAGGTCTTTGGACTCAAAATTCGTCATATCCAGTATATGGAAGATGCCTGTACTTAAATAAATCTCACACCTGAGTGATATGGCACAGGTCTGTGCACTCTAATTTCGCCATATCCAGTATATGGAAGAGGTCTGTACTTAAATAAATCTCCGATCTGGGTAATATGGCACAGGTCTGTGCACTCAAAATACGTCATATCCAGTATATGGAAGATGCCTGTACTTAAAAAAATCTCACATCTGGGTGATATGGCACAGGTCTGTGACTCTAACTTCGTCATATCCAGTATATGGAAGAGGTCTGTACTTAAATAAATCTCAGATCTGGAATGTATGGCACAGGTCTGTGCACTCTAATTTCGTCATATCCAGTATATGGAAGATGCCTGTACTTAAAAAAATCTCACATCTGGGTGATATGGCACAGGTCTGTGCACACAAAATTCGTCATATCCAGTATATGTAAGAGGCCTGTACTTAAATAAATCTCACAACTGGGTGATATGGCACAGGTGTGTGTACTCGAATTTGGTCATATCCAGTATATGGAAGAGGTCTGTACTTAAATAAATCTCAGATCTGGATGTATGGCACAGGTCTGTGGACTCAAAATTCGTCATATCCAGTATATGGAAGAGATCTGTACTAACATAAATCTCAGATCAGGGTTATATAGCACAGGTCTTTGGACTCAAAATTCATCAAATCCAGTATATGGAAGATGCCTGTACTTAAATAAATCTCACATCTGGGTGATATGGCACAGGTGTGTGGACTCTCATTTCGTCATATCCAGTATATGGAAGAGGTCTGTACTTAAATAAATCTCAGATCTGGATGTATGGCACAGGTCTGTGGACTCAAAATTCGTCATATCCAATATATGGAAGATGTCTGTACTTAAATAAATCTCACATCGGGGTGGTATGGCACAGGTCTGTGCACTCTCATTTTGTCATATCCAGTATATGGAAGAGGTCTGTACTTAAATAGATCTCAGAGCTGGGTTATATGGCACAGGTCTGTGGACTCAAAATTCGTCATATCCAGTATATGGAAGATGCCTATACTTAAATGAATCTCAAATCTGGGTGATATAGCACAGATCTGTGCACTCTAATTTCGTCATATCCAGTATGTGGAAGAGGTCTGTACTTAAATAAATCTCAGATCTGGGTGATATGGTACAGGTCTGTGCACTCTAATTTCGTCATATCCAGTATATGGAAGAGGTCTGTACTTAAATAAATCTCACACCTGAGTGATATGGCACAGGTCTGTGCACTCTAATTTCGTCATATCCAGTATATGGAGGGGCCACGGTGGCAGAGTGGTAACACTCTCGCCTCCCACCTCTGCGGCCGGGGTTCGATCCCTGTGAGGGCCGTAAGTGGGAAAGCTGGTAGTTGCTTCCCGTTCGTTGGCAGTTTACAGTACAGAACCCTAGCGAACTATATGTACTGGTTTCCTCTGCCCTTCCAACTACCCGTCGAGATATGACCTGTACAGTGTTGAAAGCGACGTAAAACCCCAAATAAACAAACAAACAAATATCCAGTATATGGAAGAGGTCTGTACTTCAATAAATCTCAGATCAGGATTATATGGCACAGGTCTTTGGACTCAAAATTCGTCATATCCAGTATATGGAAGAGGTCTGTCCTTAAATAAATCTCAGATCTGGATGTATGGCACAGGTCTGTGGACTGAAAATTCGTAATATCCAATATATGGAAGATGCCTGTACTTAAAAAAATCTCACATCTGGGTGATATGGCACAGGTCTGTGACTCTAATTTCGTCATATCCAGTATATGGAAGAGGTCTGTACTTAAATAAATCTCAGATCTGGAATGTATGGCACAGGTCTGTGCACTCTAATTTCGTCATATCCAGTATATGGAAGATGCCTGTACTTAAATAAATCTCACATCTGGGTGATATGGCACAGGTCTGTGCACTCTAATTTGGTTATATCCAGTATATGGAAGAGGTCTGTACTTAAATAAATCTCAGATCTGGGATGTATGACACAGCACTGTGGACTCAAAATTCGTCATATCCACTATATGGAAGAGATCTGTACTAACATAAATCTCAGATCAGGGTTATATAGCACAGGTCTTTGGACTCAAAATTCATCAAATCCAGTATATGGAAGATGCCTGTACTTAAATAAATCTCACATCTGGGTGATATGGCACAGGTGTGTGGACTCTCATTTCGTCATATCCAGTATATGGAAGAGGTCTGTACTTAAATAAATCTCAGATCTGGATGTATGGCACAGGTCTGTGGACTCAAAATTAGTCATATCCAGTATATGGTAGATGCCTGTACTTAAATAAATCTCACATCTGGGTGGTATGGCACAGGTCTGTGCACTCTAATTTGGTCATATCCAGTATATGGAAGAGGTCTGTACTTAAATAGATCTCAGAGCTGGGTTATATGGCACAGGTCTGTGGACTGAAAATTCGTCATATCCAGTATATGGAAGAGGTCTGTACTTAAATAAATCTCAGATCTGGGTTATATGACACAGGTCTGTGGACGCAAAATTCGTCATATCCAGTATTTGAAAGATGCCTATACTTAAATAAATCTCACATCTGGGTGATATGGCACAGGTCTGTGCACTCTAATTTCGTCATATCCAGTATATAGAAGAAGCCTGTACTTAAATAAATCTCACATCTGGGTGATATTTTACAAGTCTGTGCACTCTAATTTCATCATATACAGTATATGGAGGAGGTCTGTACTTAAATAAATCTCACACCTGGGTGATATGGCACAGGTCTGTGCACTCTAATTTCCTCATATCCAGTATATGGATGAGGTCTGTACTTAAATCTCAGATCTGGGATGTATGGTGCAGGTCTGTGCACTCAAAATTAGTCATATCCAGTATATGGAAGATGCCTGTACTTAAATAAATCTCACATCTGGGTGGTATGGCACAGGTCTGTGCACTCTAATTTGGTCATATCCAGTATATGGAAGAGGTCCATACTTAAATAAATCTCATGTCTGGGTAATATGGCACAGGTCTGTGGACTCAAAATTAGTCATATCCAGTATATGGAACAGGTCTCTACTTACATAAATATCAGATCTGGGTTATATGGTACAGGTCTGTGGACTCAACATTCGCCATATCCAGTATATGGAAGAAGCCTGTACTTAAATAAATCTCACATCTGGGTGATATTTTACAAATCTGTGCACTCTAATTTCATCATATCCAGTATATGGCGGAGGTCTGTACTTAAATAAATCTCAGATCTGGGTTATATGGCACAGGTCTGTGGACTCAAAATTTGTCACATCCAGTATATAGAAGATGCCTGTACTTAAATAAATCTCACATCTGAGAGATATGGCACAGGTCTGTACACTCTAATTTGGTCATATCCAGTATATGGAAGAGGGCTGTATTTAAATAAATCTCAGATCTGGGTTATATAGCACAGGTCTGTGGACTCTAATTTCGTCATATCCAGTATATGGAAGAGGTCTGTACTTAAATAAATCTCAGATCTGGGTTATATGACACAGGTCTGTGGACGCAAAATTCGTCATATCCAGTATTTGAAAGATGCCTATACTTAAATAAATCTCACATCTGGGTGATATGGCACAGGTCTGTGCACTCTAATTTCGTCATATCCAGTATATAGAAGAAGCCTGTACTTAAATAAATCTCACATCTGGGTGATATTTTACAAGTCTGTGCACTCTAATTTCATCATATACAGTATATGGAGGAGGTCTGTACTTAAATAAATCTCACACCTGAGTGATATGGCACAGGTCTGTGCACTCTAATTTCCTCATATCCAGTATATGGATGAGGTCTGTACTTAAATCTCAGATCTGGGATGTATGGTGCAGGTCTGTGCACTCAAAATTCGTCATATCCAGTATATGGAAGATGCCTGTACTTGAATAAATCTCACATCTGGGTGGTATGGCATAGGTCTGTGCCCCCTAATTTCATCATATCCAGTATATGGAAGAGGTCTGCACTTAAATAAATCTCATATTTGGGTTATATGGCACAGGTCTGTGGACTCAAAATTCGTCATATCCAGTATATGGAAGATGCCTATACTTAAATGACTCTCAAATCTGGGTGATATAGCACCGATCTGTGCACTCTAATTTCGTCATATCCAGTATGTGGAAGAGGTCTGTACTTAAATAAATCTCAGATCTGGGTTATATGGCACAGGTCTGTGGACTCAAAATTCGTCATATCCAGTATATGGAAGAGGTCTGTACTTAAATAAATCTCACACCTGAGTGATATGGCACAGGTCTGTGCACTCTAATTTCGTCATATCCAGTATATGGAGGGGCCACGGTGGCAGAGTGGTAACACTCTCGCCTCCCACCTCTGCGGCCCGGGTTCGATCCCTGTCAGGGCCGTAAGTGGGAAAGCTGGTAGTTGCTTGCCGTTGGTCGGCAGTTTACAGTACAGAACCCTAGCGAACTATATGTACTGGTTTCCTCTGCCCTTCCAACTACCCGTCCTGATATGACCTGTACAGTGTTGAAAGCGACGTAAAACCCCAAATAAACAAACAAACAAATATCCAGTATATGGAACAGGTCTGTACTTCAATAAATCTCAGATCACGATTATATGGCACAGGTCTTTGGACTCAAAATTCGTCATATCCAGTATATGGAAGATGCCTGTACTTAAATAAATCTCACACCTGAGTGATATGGCACAGGTCTGTGCACTCTAATTTCGCCATATCCAGTATATGGAAGAGGTCTGTACTTAAATAAATCTCAGATCTGGGTAATATGGCACAGGTCTGTGCACTCAAAATGCGTCATATCCAGTATATGGAAGATGCCTGTACTTAAAAAAATCTCACATCTGGGTGATATGGCACAGGTCTGTGCACTCGAATTTGGTCATATCCAGTATATGGAAGAGGTCTGTACTTAAATAAATCTCAGATCTGGGATGTATGACACAGCACTGTGGACTCAAAATTCGTCATATCCAGTATATGGAAGAGATCTGTACTAACATAAATCTCAGATCAGGGTTATATAGCACAGGTCTTTGGACTCAAAATTCATCAAATCCAGTATATGGAAGATGCCTGTACTTAAATAAATCTCACATCTGGGTGATATGGCACAGGTGTGTGGACTCTCATTTCGTCATATCCAGTATATGGAAGAGGTCTGTACTTAAATAAATCTCAGATCTGGATGTATGGCACAGGTCTGTGGACTCAAAATTCGTCATATCCAATATATGGAAGATGTCTGTACTTAAATAAATCTCACATCGGGGTGGTATGGCACAGGTCTGTGCACTCTCATTTTGTCATATCCAGTATATGGAAGAGGTCTGTACTTAAATAGATCTCAGAGCTGGGTTATATGGCACAGGTCTGTGGACTCAAAATTCGTCATATCCAGTATATGGAAGATACCTGTACTTTAATAAATCTCAGATCTGGGTGATATGGTACAGGTCTGTGCACTCTAATTTCGTCATATCCAGTATATGGAAGAGTCTGTACTTACATAAATCTCAGATCTGGGTTATAATGGCACAGGTCTGTGGACTCAATATTCGCCATATCCAGTATATGGAAGAAGCCTGTTCTTAAATAAATCTCACATCTGGCTCATATTTTACAAATCTGTGAACTCTAATTTCATCATATCCAGTATATGGAGGAGGTCTGTACTTAAATAAATCTCACATCTGGGTGATATAGCACAGGTCTGTGGAGTCAAAATTAGTCATATCCAGTATATGGAAGATTCCTGTACTTAAATAAATGTCACATCTGGGTGATATGGCACAGGTCTGTGCACTCTAATATCGTCATATCCAGTATATGGAAGAGGTCTGTGCTTAAATAAATATCAGATCCGGGATGTATGGCACAGGTCTGTGCACTCAAAATTCGTCATATCCAGTATATGGAAGTGGTCTTTACTTAAATAAATCTCACATCTGGGTTTACATGGCACAGTTCTGTGCATTCTAATTTCGTCATATCCAGTATATGGAAGAGGTCTGTACTTAACTAAATCTCAGATCTGGGATGTATGGCAGAGGTCTATGGACTCAAAATTCGTCATATCTGGGTTATATGGTACAGGTCTGTGGACTCAAAATTAGTCATATCCAGTATATGGTAGATACCTGTACTTAAATAAATCTCACATCTGGGTGGTATGGCACAGGTCTGTGCACTCTAATTTGGTCATATCCAGTATATGGAAGAGGTCCATACTTAAATAAATCTCATGTCTGGGTTATATGGCACAGGTCTGTGGACTCAAAATTAGTCATATCCAGTATACGGAACAGGTCTCTACTTACATAAATCTCAGATCTGGGTTATATGGCACAGGTCTGTGGACTCAAAATTAGTCATATCCAGTATACGGAACAGGTCTCTACTTACATAAATCTCAGATCTGGGTTATATGGTACAGGTCTGTGGACTCAACATTCGCCATATCCAGTATATGGAAGAAGCCTGTACTTAAATAAATCTCACATCTGGGTGATATTTTACAAATCTGTGCACTCTAATTTCATCATATCCAGTATATGGCGGAGGTCTGTACTTAAATAAATCTCAGGTCTGGGTTATATGGCACAGGTCTGTGGACTCAAAATTTGTCACATCCAGTATATAGAAGATGCCTGAACTTAAATAAATCTCACATAAGAGAGATATGGCACAGGTCTGTGCACTCTAATTTGGTCATATCCAGTATATGGAAGAGGGCTGTATTTAAATAAATCTTAGATCTGGGTTATATAGCACAGGTCTGTGGACTCTAATTTCGTCATATCCAGTATATGGAAGAGGTCTGTACTTAAATAAATCTCAGATCTGGGTTATATGACACAGGTCTGTGGACTCAAAATTTGTCATATCCAGTATTTGAAAGATGCCTATACTTAAATAAATCTCACATCTGGGTGATATGGCACAGGTCTGTGCACTCTAATTTCGTCATATCCAGTATATAGAAGAAGCCTGTACTTAAATAAATCTCACATCTGGGTGATATTTTACAAGTCTGTGCACTCTAATTTCATCATATACAGTATATGGAGGAGGTCTGTACTTAAATAAATCTCACACCTGGGTGATATGGCACAGGTCTGTGCACTCTAATTTCCTCATATCCAGTATATGGATGAGGTCTGTACTTAAATCTCAGATCTGGGATGTATGGTGCAGGTCTGTGCACTCAAAATTCGTCATATCCAGTATATGGAAGATGCCTGTACTTAAATAAATCTCACATCTGGGTGGTATGGCATAGGTCTGCGCACCCTAATTTCGTCATATCCAGTATATGGAAGAGGTCTGCACTTAAATAAATCTCATATTTGGGTTATATGGCACAGGTCTGTGGACTCAAAATTCGTCATATCCAGTATATGGAAGATGCCTATACTTAAATGAATCTCAAATCTGGGTGATATAGCACAGATCTGTGCACTCTAATTTCGTCATATCCAGTATGTGGAAGAGGTCTGTACTTAAATAAATCTCAGATCTGGGTTATATGGCACAGGTCTGTGGACTCAAAATTCGTCATATCCAGTATATGGAAGAGGTCTGTACTTAAATAAATCTCACACCTGAGTGATATGGCACAGGTCTGTGCACTCTAATTTCGTCATATCCAGTATATGGAGGGACCACGGTGGCAGAGTGGTAACACTCTCGCCTCCCACCTCTGCGGCCGGGGTTCGATCCCTGTCAGGGCCGTAAGTGGGAAAGCTGGTAGTTGCTTGCCGTTGGTCGGCAGTTTACAGTACAGAACCCTAGCGAACTATATGTACTGGTTTCCTCTGCCCTTCCAACTACCCGTCCTGATATGACCTGTACAGTGTTGAAAGCGACGTAAAACCCCAAATAAACAAACAAACAAATATCCAGTATATGGAAGAGGTCTGTACTTCAATAAATCTCAGATCACGATTATATGGCACAGGTCTTTGGACTCAAAATTCGTCATATCCAGTATATGGAAGAGGTCTGTCCTTAAATAAATCTCAGATCTGGATGTATGGTACAGGTCTGTGGACTGAAAATTCGTCATATCCAATATATGGAAGATGCCTGTACTTAAAAAAATCTCACATCTGGGTGATATGGCACAGGTCTGTGACTCTAATTTCGTCATATCCAGTATATGGAAGAGGTCTGTACTTAAATAAATCTCAGATCTGGGTTATATGACACAGGTCTGTGGACTCAAAATTTGTCATATCCAGTATTTGAAAGATGCCTATACTTAAATAAATCTCACATCTGGGTGATATGGCACAGGTCTGTGCACTCTAATTTCGTCATATCCAGTATATAGAAGAAGCCTGTACTTAAATAAATCTCACATCTGGGTGATATTTTACAAGTCTGTGCACTCTAATTTCATCATATACAGTATATGGAGGAGGTCTGTACTTAAATAAATCTCACACCTGGGTGATATGGCACAGGTCTGTGCACTCTAATTTCCTCATATCCAGTATATGGATGAGGTCTGTACTTAAATCTCAGATCTGGGATGTATGGTGCAGGTCTGTGCACTCAAAATTTGTCATATCCAGTATATGGAAGATGCCTGTACTTAAATAAATCTCACATCTGGGTGGTATGGCATAGGTCTGCGCACCCTAATTTCGTCATATTCAGTATATGGAAGAGGTCTGCACTTAAATAAATCTCATATTTGGGTTATATGGCACAGGTCTGTGGACTCAAAATTCGTCATATCCAGTATATGGAAGATGCCTATACTTAAATGAATCTCAAATCTGGGTGATATAGCACAGATCTGTGCACTCTAATTTCGTCATATCCAGTATGTGGAAGAGGTCTGTACTTAAATAAATCTCAGATCTGGGTTATATGGCACAGGTCTGTGGACTCAAAATTCGTCATATCCAGTATATGGAAGAGGTCTGTACTTAAATAAATCTCACACCTGAGTGATATGGCACAGGTCTGTGCACTCTAATTTCGTCATATCCAGTATATGGAGGGACCACGGTGGCAGAGTGGTAACACTCTTGCCTCCCACCTCTGCGGCCGGGGTTCGATCCCTGTCAGGGCCGTAAGTGGGAAAGCTGGTAGTTGCTTCCCGTTGGTCGGCAGTTTACAGTACAGAACCCTAGCGAACTATATGTACTGGTTTCCTCTGTACTTCCAACTACCCGTCGTGATATGACCTGTATAGTGTTGAAAGCGACGTAAAACCCCAAATAAACAAACAAACAAATATCCAGTATATGGAAGAGGTCTGTACTTCAATAAATCTCAGATCAGGATTATATGGCACAGGTCTTTGGACTCAAAATTCGTCATATCCAGTATATGGAAGAGGTCTGTCCTTAAATAAATCTCAGATCTGGATGTATGGTACAGGTCTGTGGACTGAAAATTCGTCATATCCAATATATGGAAGATGCCTGTACTTAAAAAAATCTCACATCTGGGTGATATGGCACAGGTCTGTGACTCTAATTTCGTCATATCCAGTATATGGAAGAGGTCTGTACTTAAATAAATCTCAGATCTGGAATGTATGGCACAGGTCTGTGCACTCTAATTTCGTCATATCCAGTATATGGAAGATGCCTGTACTTAAATAAATCTCACATCTGGGTGATATGGCACAGGTCTGTGCACACAAAATTCGTCATATCCAGTATATGTAAGAGGCCTGTACTTAAATAAATCTCACAACTGGGTGATATGGCACAGGTCTGTGCACTCTAATTTGGTCATATCCAGTATATGGAAGAGGTCTGTACTTAAATAAATCTCAGATCTGGGATGTATGACACAGCACTGTGGACTCAAAATTCGTCATATCCAGTATATGGAAGAGATCTGTACTAACATAAATCTCAGATCAGGGTTATATAGCACAGGTCTTTGGACTCAAAATTCATCAAATCCAGTATATGGAAGATGCCTGTACTTAAAAAAATCTCACATCTGGGTGATATGGCACAGGTGTGTGGACTCTCATTTCGTCATATCCAGTATATGGAAGAGGTCTGTACTTACATAAATCTCAGATCTGGATGTATGGCACAGGTCTGTGGACTGAAAATTCGTCATATCCAATATATGGAAGATGTCTGTACTTAAATAAATCTCACATCGGGGTGGTATGGCACAGGTCTCTGCACTCTCATTTTGTCATATCCAGTATATGGAAGAGGTCTGTACTTAAATAGATCTCAGAGCTGGGTTATATGGCACAGGTCTGTGGACTCAAAATTCGTCATATCCAGTATATGGAAGATACCTGTACTTTAATAAATCTCAGATCTGGGTGATATGGTACAGGTCTGTGCACTCTAATTTCGTCATATCCAGTATATGGAAGAGTCTGTACTTACATAAATCTCAGATCTGGGTGGTATTGCACAGGTCTGTGCGCTTTAACTTCGTCATATCCAGTATATGGAAGAGGTCTGTACTTAAATAAATCTCAGGTCTGGGTTATATGGCACAGTTCTGTGGACTTAAAATTCGTCATATCCAGTAAATGGAAGAGGTCTGTACTTACATAAATCTCAGATCTGGGTTATAATGGCACAGGTCTGTGGACTCAATATTCGCCATATCCAGTATATGGAAGAAGCCTGTTCTTAAATAAATCTCACATCTGGCTCATATTTTACAAATCTGTGAACTCTAATTTCATCATATCCAGTATATGGAGGAGGTCTGTACTTAAATAAATCTCACATCTGGGTGATATAGCACAGGTCTGTGGAGTCAAAATTAGTCATATCCAGTATATGGAAGATTCCTGTACTTAAATAAATGTCACATCTGGGTGATATGGCACAGGTCTGTGCACTCTAATTTCATCATATCCAGTATATGGAAGAGGTCTGTACTTAAATAAATATCAGATCCGGGATGTATGGCACAGGTCTGTGCGCTTAAAATTCGTCATATCCAGTATATGGAAGAGGTCTCTACTTAAATAAATCTCACATCTGGGTTTACATGGCACAGTTCTGTGCATTCTAATTTCGTCATATCCAGTATATGGAAGAGGTCTGTACTTAACTAAATCTCAGATCTGGGATGTATGGCAGAGGTCTATGGACTCAAAATTCGTCATATCTGGGTTATATGGTACAGGTCTGTGGACTAAAAATTAGTCATATCCAGTATATGGTAGATGCCTGTACTTAAATAAATCTCACATCTGGGTGGTATGGCACAGGTCTGTGCACTCTAATTTGGTCATATCCAGTATATGGAAGAGGTCCATACTTAAATAAATCTCATGTCTGGGTTATATGGCACAGGTCTGTGGACTCAAAATTAGTCATATCCAGTATACGGAACAGGTCTCTACTTACATAAATCTCAGATCTGGGTTATATGGTACAGGTCTGTGGACTCAACATTCGCCATATCCAGTATATGGAAGAAGCCTGTACTTAAATAAATCTCACATCTGGGTGATATTTTACAAATCTGTGCACTCTAATTTCATCATATCCAGTATATGGTGGAGGTCTGTACTTAAATAAATCTCAGGTCTGGGTTATATGGCACAGGTCTGTGGACTCAAAATTTGTCACATCCAGTATATAGAAGATGCCTGTACTTAAATAAATCTCACATCTGAGAGATATGGCACAGGTCTGTGCACTCTAATTTGGTCATATCCAGTATATGGAAGAGGGCTGTATTTAAATAAATCTCAGATCTGGGTTATATAGCACAGGTCTGTGGACTCTAATTTCGTCATATCCAGTATATGGAAGAGGTCTGTACTTAAATAAATCTCAGATCTGGGTTATATGACACAGGTCTGTGGACTCAAAATTCGTCATATCCAGTATTTGAAAGATGCCTATACTTAAATAAATCTCACATCTGGGTGATATGGCACAGGTCTGTGCACTCTAATTTCGTCATATCCAGTATATAGAAGAAGCCTGTACTTAAATAAATCTCACACCAGGGTGATATGACACAGGTCTGTGCACTCTAATTTCGTCATATCCAGTAGATGGATGAGGTCTGTACTTAAATCTCAGATCTGGGATGTATGGTACAGGTCTGTGCACTCAAAATTCGTCATATCCAGTATATGGAAGATGCCTGTACTTAAATAAATCTCACATCTGGGTGGTATGGCATAGGTCTGCGCACCCTAATTTGGTCATATCCAGTATATGGAAGAGGTCTGTACTTAAATAAATCTCATATTTGGGTTATATGGCACAGGTCTGTGGACTCAAAATTCGTCATATCCAGTATATGGAAGATGCCTATACTTAAATGAATCTCACACCTGAGTGATATGGCACAGGTCTGTGCACTCTAATTTCGCCATATCCAGTATATGGAAGAGGTCTGTCCTTAAATAAATCTCAGATCTGGGTAATATGGCACAGGTCTGTGGACTCAAAATGCGTCATATCCAGTATATGGAAGAGGTCTGTACTTAAATGAATCTCACATCTGGGTGATATGACACAGGTGTGCACTCGAATGGTTTGTTTCAACCAAGAAGAGAGAGTAGCGGGTCTGATGTCTGAGGTATGTCCTTTCTTGAAGGAGATAAAAAGGAGGGACTGGGACCCTCTCAGGCCCTTGGTGTGTTGTAAATAATACCCTAGGGCCCGCACTGGACACAAGGTCCTGTCTTCTTTGAATTGTCTATCTACAATGGTATTTAGAGCAGGAATAGTCACCGGAGACACACTTTGGGAACTTTCTCTTGCTAGTTGGTTTTTGGCTATAAAGTCAGAAGAAGGGAACAAGCAACCTTTTCCCATTGGCCTAGATTAGATGCTTTGTTTGCAACCCAGGCATGGATTTCGCTGCGGCACTTGCCGGAGGCCAAAACTAGCAAAAAAGCAGTTTTGAGAGTAAAATGTTTGAGGTCTGTGTTTTTCATAGGTTCAAAGGGTGCTTTTGTGAGATCATTGAGAACAACAGAAAGGTTCCACTTAGGAAGATTCCTGGAATTTTTGGGACGATCCCTGTGAAAGCGGGAGTGTAACCTTGTACCACTTGGCAGTGGAAGGAGCTTTGATATATTTACCAGAAGGTAAATATATCAAAGCTCCTTCCACTGCCAAGTGGTACAAGGTGGGACAGCCTTGTTATGAAGACAAAATCCAGGAGCTAAATACAGATTTTGCTAAGATCTGTATTACTCCTAAGCCCTCTGGGGCACCTTTGTGAGATCATTGAGAACAACAGAAAGGTTCCACTTAGGAAGATTCCTGGAATTTTTGGGACGATCCCTGTGAAAGCTGGAGTGTAACCTGTGAAGATCTGAACTTTGTGCAATATGGTGGCCCGCTGGGCCCAAAGTGTCAACAATGGCTGTCATGTAACCATCGATGGTCATGGGGCACCTATTTAGATCTTGGTACAGGTACATGAAAAATTCTGAGATTTGTTTCACAGAGGGAGTGGAGAAATCCACCAAGTTTTCTCTGCACCATTTCTCAAATAGCGCCCACTTTGACTTGTAGATGGTCCTTGTTGATGACCTCTGAGGTGCAGCAATTCTGCCTGCCACCTCCACATAGAAGCCTTGTTCTTGGAACTGTCCACTCCTAGACACCAGGCGTTGAAGTTGAGATGTTTAGGATATTGTTGTAGAATAACATAATTGTGGGACTGTTTGAGGAGAGTTGTTGACACCGAGAGTTGTATTGGGATCTCTGTTGAGAGCTGCACTAGGTCCCAAAACCAGGGTATCCCTGGCCAGCCTGGGGCTATTACAATGATCAGGCAGTGGCATTGCATGATCTTTTGGATCACCCTGTGAAGGAGAGCCGTCGGACGGTAAGCATAAGCAGTGAGACCCATCCAGTTTATATTCAGAGCATCTATGTCCCAAGCATTTGGGTCTGGGATTGGAGACACGTATAGTGGAAGTTTGTGGTTCAGAGTGGCAAATAGATCTACATGAGGTGTGAACCACTTTAGACAGATCTGTTTGAACACCGGATGCAGTGACCATTCTGTTGACCTGGACAGAAGGTCGGTCATCACATTCAGACACCCTGGAATGTGTCTGGCTTTCAATGTTATGTGATAATGACGGCACCATATCATGATCTTCCACAGGAGTGCACACATCTCCGCTGAGTGAGTTCCTCCTTGGATGCTGTGGTCTTTGGGATGAAGATCCGCACCTATCATCACGTTTGTGGGGTTCTGCCACCAATCTAGGTGTACAGAAGTTTCTGTCCAAGGAAGGAGGCTGTCCAGCGAACGAGGATATTTCCAGTGCTCTTTGAGATGAAACTGAAAGGGCCTCATGTGAAGGCGTCCCTTCGGGACCATTTTCTCTGCTCAGGCAAGCAACCCAATTAGCGACATCAAACATCTTGCAGTCAAAACATGTTTTGACTTGAGACGCAGGATCAAATCCCGAAGTTTGAGCCATCTCTCTTGAGTGGGTTTTACAAAGGCTGAATCTAGATGGTATTCTTATCCCACGAAAGAAAACACCTGAGTAGGTTTCAGTTCTGATTTTTCCTGATTTATTATCCACCCCAAGGACTGGGTTAGGTCTACCACTGCTTGAGTGTTCACTTGGGTTTCCTCCTGAGACTGGGACCTGATCAGCCAGTCCTCCACTTATTGGTGAAGTCTGAGTCCTCTGGAGAGGGCCATTAGCTTCACTTCCTTTACGATCATTGTAAAGACCGGGGGGCTGTGGCTAGTCCGAAAGGAAGGGAGGTGAACTGGAACACCTGTGACCTGTGGCAAAACCTTAGGAATTTCCTTGAGTTTGGGTGGATGGGGATGTGAAAGTAAGCGTCCAATAGGTCTATCAACGATACCCATTCCCCTGGAATCAGGGAGGTCCTGATGGACTCTGGAGTTTCCATTTTGAACTTTTCTATGTGTAGAAAAGTGTTGAGCCTGCTTAAGTCTATTACTGGCCTCCACCTTTGGTGAGGCTTGGGGACTAGAAACAGGCGACTGTAAAACCCGAGAGATTTTACGTTTTCCACCCTTTCGATTGCGTTCTTTGACAGGAGAGACTGGATACAATCGACCAGAGCTTGGTCTTTTTGAAGGGCCTTGTATTCTGATAGAATTAGAGGGAATCTGACCAAGTTTGGAATGGCAGAGAGGAATGGCAGTACGTAGCCATTGGTGATAGTGTTTAACGCGTTTGATGAACATTTGTTTGTTTGCCAGTCTCCTGAAAGAATGGCGACCTCCTACTGGTGGACTGAGGGAGGCATTTAAGGAGTCATTGGGGGGAGGGGTTTCCACGCCCTCTTCCCCTATTGTGGGGTCGAAAACGACCTCAGGAGCCTCTGAAATTCGGTTTCCCCCTGCCTGAGGAAAACCATTGGTTATTGCTTTGAGAGGAGTTGCCCTCATACGGGCGTTGACTTCAAGCTATACTGGCACTTCTCAAGAGTGGCATTACAAGAAGAAGAAGTCTTGGCAAAGGTAGTAGCTAAGTTGAGAGTGGAGATGTTTTGCCTCGCTTGGTGTTCCAATTCCTTAAGAATTGGTAGGGGAACCTTGCCCATAGGTGCCCCAGAGGGCTTAGGAGTAATACAGATCTTAGCAAAATCTGTATTTAGCTCCTGGATTTTGTCTTCATAACAAGGCTGTCCCACCTTGTACCACTTGGTAGTGGAAGGAGCTTTGATATATTTACCTTCTGGTTAATTTGCTGCCTGGAAATCATGGTCGAATTTATCAAAGGCATCTTTGATAATTGAATTGAGTGGCAGCATAGAGGAAGGCCCCCTTGGCCTGAGCTCCTGTCTACCTTTCTCATCATCTAGACCCATTACTGCAGTGGAGGACCTAGGCATAGATTCCTTGGGGTCAGGGAGTTTCAAGATACGTCTGAAAGTATCTACCTCCTCTGTGTATTGAGAGGGAATGTCAGACAATGCTACTTCCCTATAGTAAGGTGGGTCTGGATCATGTTGAGGTTGGTCTTGATCAGAATGGGCCTTCCTAGAAGGTTTTGGAGACCTGTGTCTGGGTACAGAGGACTGATCCTTCTCTGAAGAAGACGGTATATATCTGGACCTGGATTTGTGTTTAGTTTTGTCAGCATGCTTTTTGGTCTACTAGATGCAGGCCGAGGGTCATCGGTCTGATCTGAGTATTGGTCCGAGGCAGAGCTCGGGTTGAGATTGTTCAAGCTTCAATTCTATTTTCTGCTGTATGGCAGTACCTGGGGTGGATGGGACAGATTTTGCTGGAGTTTTTAATGACAAAGCATTGAAGGCAAGGGGTTGAGGACATGGAGGAGGGGTGAAAAGATGATCTGCAGCACTTTCAAGGTCTGCATGTGATCTTGAAAAGGATTCAACCTCTTGATCGCCCAACAGCTCCAATTCGTCATCATTTTTAGGTGTCAGATTTCTGCTTTTTAACGTATCTCTTCCTATGAGTAATCTTAATCATTTGTTCCTCGGTAAAGGAAGCACAAATGTTACAGGGTGAAATGAAACTGACACAGGGATCACCTCCCTTGCCAGCTTCCCTGCATGTTGGACAAAAATTATGTGTATCAAAGGAATGGCAGAAATGATGACATTTTAAAGCTCGGGGCTTATCTTTATTGCTTTGGTGAGAAGACATATTGAAAACGCAATAAAAAAACATATCCCAATCAATTCAAGCCTGAGTAGAGACGAAAGCCCAAAACACTCAGATAAGTAAAAATACTTATCCAGCTGAAGTAAAACTTTCACAAAATGAGGAATATTAATTAAAAAACAAAATGGCTAAATACAGACATCCAACAATAAGTATAAACTGAGATATAGTAGAATAAACAGCTGAGATTTCACAAGAGATTCCAATATGGTGGCGGCCAATGAGAAAGGAGAAGACAAATGGAGTGTACCACGTGACGACAATCTGAGGCTACGGCCAACTATAAATGTCTGTTTTTCTTAGATGTTGGCCGGGCCTGGCGGCCATCCGAGAACAGCAATCAGTCCCACATGGTAAGCTTTTGTAGCACAATAAAATTAACACAGTAATACACAGATGGAACAAATAACAGGAACAAAAAGAAATAAAATTAAAAAAAAAAAAAATCCTGGTATCACAATCATTAACCAAAACCCTACAGTGGTATGATCTCTGAGTGTTGAAACTAAATAAATAATAAAAAAATAATCATGATAAAAAAAAAATATATATATATACAGGTTCACTGACAGATTATACACAGGTGCAATGAACACCTGCCCTAGCACAGTATATCAAACCTGTAACTACAATAGTTCAGAATCAAGGCGGCTAAAATATCACTCTTAAAAACTAATAATAATAAAAATATATTGGTGAACAGCATGTTTAATATAGTAATAATCATAACCAAACAAATGTAAGGCCTAAGCAACCCATATAAAGCCATCTACCCCAGAGACTCTCACAGTCCCTCACCCAAAAGAAAACCTGCATTTCACCCGCCAGCACATCCACACAAGTGACATTTTATAATCTCCCTGCGCAGAAAAAAAATTTAATAATATCAAAAAAGCTACAGTAAAAATAATAAATAAATATTAAATAAATAATTCAGTCCCATAACACTTGTCTTACGACTGGTTGACTGAGAGGTTGGCCGAACCCAGAGCCAATACATGCAAGTCCCAGGCCTTCCCACCAGCCAACACAGTCCACTCAGTAATCTCCACAAACATCCAGGCTGGAGGGTGGGTTGGACCCCAGAGCCGAACCTCCAGGCCCCAACCCCCCACCCAGTCTCCAATTCCCTGATCTTAAAACATTGTCTCTTGCTTTGTCTATAATGATCATAAATTGTCTCTACAGTATATTATATGCCAGTTGCCATCTTATCATAGTGCTCTATTCAAAACCACATAAAGAAAATGTCCATAAAACTTGAGCAATCCTTTGCTTGTCTCCTCTTAACCTTCCAGGACTGGTGGGTCAGTTGGATTCCAGAGCCAGACCTCCAAGAACCAACTTTCCCACCAGGCCCACAATTTAAACACAACACTTTCATCTACTTTCCTCTCCATTCAGAATATCCTTGCTCAAAATCACTGTCCATACTTTCTGCAACTGGCATATCTTCCCTCCTCATGTCCCCTATTTATCCAGCTCGATGGGTGGGGATCCCCGGGGACTTGTGTCCCTCACTCCCTGTGTCACAGTGGTGGGAGGCTCATCCCTTGGGTGGGTGGCATGCACCCTGCCCTCAGGACTCCCCTCCCTTACCCTTCGGAGCCTGGCTCCCGACACATCTCCTGATGTGTCTATCCCACTCACTGAAAGGGAGAGGAGTGTAGCATCTTGGGCACAGAGGTAGTACTCTCTCGCTCATCTTATTCTTTATTCTTCTGTAGCCTATAAAAAACACAATAAAACTCCTAAGTGGTAATTCCCAATTTATTATTAGTCCTACATATACCAATCCCCTAGCGGATCGGGGACTTTCTTTGTCTCAACAGTTTTTGGTTACCCTGGGACAAAACCAATTTACTCTCAACTGGCCTTTGGGACAACTCAACACTTACATCTCCATACAACTCATCCACCAAATCAACATTTGCACTCTCTCTCAACCTACAAGGTTTCAAATGATCATAATGCACAACTTTACTGGGTTTGTCCTCTGACAACTGAATTCTATACAAAGCATCAGAGATAACTTCCACAATAACATAGGGATCAGTCCACTTGGCACAGAATTTTGCCTCTGGCATTGCTCGGTAAGTAATACCAGAGCATGTCTTTCAACTTGTAACTGTTCACAAAGAACCTCTTTTCTGCCTAACCGCAGACTTCTGCAAAGCAACCCGTGCCTGCTCATGGGCATCTCTAAACTTTTTCTGGGTCTCAAGTACAAACTCAGGGCCAGATGAAACCTTTTCATCAGGGGTAGGAAGGGTAGCAACATCGATGGGAAGCCTAAATTCTCTGCCAAAGCACATCAAATTCGGGGTTTCTTGGATTGACTCCTGGACTGAACTACGATATGCCATCAAGACATATGGCACTTGCTCATCCCAGTTGAACTGATTCTCAGCAACCATCATTGCCAACAACTTCTCAAGGGTCTTATTCTGTCTCTCAACTAAACCGTCACTTTTGGGATTCCTGGCAGTGGTACGAGTCTTGTAAATACCCAGCAGAGTGCACACCTTTGTGAACACTTCCAACTCAAAATTTGCACCCTGGTCTGTGTGCAACTCTCTTGGCGCACCCAGTCTGGTTACCCAACCCTCAATGAAGGCGGTAGCCATGGTGTCTGCCCGTTGATCTGGCAAGGCGAAAGTAGGACTAGGTGGGTCAATCAAACAACATTAGTTGTAAAAATTGATCTAAAGTGATCGGAAAATGATCTAGATCACTATTGATAGGTTATTGGGAGGTGATGGTGCAATACTGGGTGGCTAGTACAGGTAATGTTGCAATGCTGCATTGATAGATTGTGAAAATAGGTTATTGGGATGTGATGGTGCAATACTGGGTGGCTAGTGTAGGTAGTAGGTGATGGTGCAATACTGGTGATGGTGCATAGGATAGCATTCATTTGAACCTGAGACCATTTACTTGAGAATGAACCTATATAACCCAATCTTATGTTTATTATCTGTATTGTAATTCTGTCTATTAATGTAAGGAGATTTTGAACCTCTACCTACACTTTCAATACAAATTTTTGCTTTCAAATTTGGAAAGATCTCAATCTAACACGTCCAAATACTCTTACAGTCGACACTTTTCTCAATATTCTGTCACTTTTCGGATTTTATATAATCAACTAGTAGGATAGTCATTAATTTGAGGCATTCTTCTTTCCCAAATTTTCTGTATATATTTTCTGTATTATTGAAGTAGTAAAACTGAAATAAGCGCTATAAATGTAAACATTTCATCATTTTTTTTGTTAAAAATCAATCTCAGCAAAAAATTACATAGGAAAAGTTAAATGGCTCCCAAAATGTCAAATATCAGTTTGAATGTTAATTTTTCTGCAATCATCAACCTCTAAAAATGTCCAATCAATCTGAATCAAGTACAGATATCTGTAAGGCTGCTTCCAAGCCTACAAATGACTTCAGAATAAATACTGCTATTCCCAATGAAGTCACTGATACAACTGACAGTAAAGGGATGAGATCAACCTCTGGAGGTTTTGTTGGAGGTTTTGCTCTAAGTACTAGAACCAAATTAGAAAGAAATGGGCATGTAGCTGGGTTCCCTCTCACATCAGAAAGAGCTGACAGGTCAGATGCAAAAAATTTCAGATCATCGGATCCTAGAGGTGTCAGATTGGAACTAAAATGCAAAGTTCACCCTGCAGTTGGATTTTTCAGATATCATGACAGAATATCAACCTTTACAACATGGCCAAAGTCTCACCCAATCCCTGCTCAGAGATATGTGAAAGCTGGTATTTATTATTCTGGTGAAGGAGATAAGGTTATTTGTCCTTGGTGTAACCTTAATCTAACAGATTGGGAGAGCTATGACATACCAATGGAAGAGCATCAAAAGCATTCTCCTTACTGTGCCTTTGTTTTAATGTTAAATTCATTTCTCAATTATCATTTGTTGTAAAATAATTTTTTAAAATGTTGAACGGTATATGATGTCTTTCATTTCAATATATTCATCAATAGCTCTCAAGGAATCTCCTATATGGTCACTAAGTGCATATAACTAGACAGTGCAATATGTTTAAATTTCTTAATCGATCTATATTCAAATGCCTGGATGATTGAGAAATAATTTGGCTTGGCATTGATCTAGAATACATTACTCAATATGTTGCTATCCATGTGTATACATAATTTAAATTTTACAATATGTCTTATTGACCAAAATTTTAAACTGAAAATTTCATTGTTATCTGCAGTTCAAAATCAAATCAAGATCTATAGCTCATTACAATACAGATATGTATACCATATATAACAAATCACACTGTTTCTTCTTGCAGACCACATGCTATAACTCAACATATTACACATATGTGCACTACAGCCAACAAATTACCCTATTTTCACAAACTCCATATGCCTTAATATCTGGGTCTATGAGTACAGTTACTGAAACGTTATTTGAACGTAATAAGTGGAATACATTTTATGTTATGAACAAGTCTGAACCTGCACATAAACAGGTCTCTTGAGAAATATTTCACAAGATTGCATCATCTGACAAATCTGTTAATTTTTGGGTCATATTTCGACATATGTCCTTAATGAACCTGGGAACAAGCCTGTACATGCATTGCAACTCAAAATTTTTTGCTTGTATTGCAATTATTAACTGTCTCATCAGCTTGTTATTGCATGTTACAATCCTATTGGTCAAACCTTTACAACTGCATCTGGCTCTTTGCAATTGGTTAACACCTCACAACCTAAATCTATATAAACCCCCAGATAATGCTGATTGTCATGGAATCAACTTTGAAGACTTTCACTTCTATCTGATAGTTGTAACTGAACTTCTTCAAATCTGCATAATGGCTGATGCTGCAGTAGTTAAATCTAACAATACATCCAACAAAATGAAAAGTGATGGTCTGGGTGGAAACAAGAGTAAGATTTCAGAAAGTTTTGAGGACTCGCTTTCGAGTCTTCTGCTGACTAATGTAACTACATCTGAATTTACTGAGGCGAAAGCAACTGCACCTTATCTGAATGAAGGTGCTCAAGCTGTTATCAAAAGAACATTTCACCTTGGAGGGACCAAGTACGTAATATATCAAGGTTCCCATGGACTTATTGAAAACATTTATTTGAAAGAATGGGAAGATGGTGAGGTGAAATCCAAGGTATTAAACTCTCTGTGCCTAAATTAGTTGTAATTTTACAATATGTTGAGTTCATTATGACTGCTATTCAGAAAATTTCAGATGGAAAAAAGAGGTGGACTCCAGTTAGTACTTAGGCTCTGGCATATATGTTATCTGTGCATTTCCCTACAGAAATGTATCTATAAGACTATGGAAAATGGCAAATGGAAGGAAATATCCTACACCACAAGGGATCTCATTTAGGTTTAATGAGTGGAATGAATTCATAAAAGTATCAAAAAATGTATATAGAATATTCAGAAATATATACCTGTGAACCCTCTATTCTGGATGAAGATAGATCAGGGCATAATGTTAATACATGTGAGGAGTGCAAAACAGATATGGAAACCTCCTGCAGGGGTGAGGTTAAAGAGGACATTCCACTTTAATTGGAAATGTCCTAATTTCACAGTTATTGGAAAAAATTGTTTTTGTACATAGATCTAAGACAATATATAACCTAGAAATTTGTAAATTAGTTATGGTGGCGGCTTTTGTTTAATAAAATGATAGAGGAACATATGGAATTCAGACATGAAGGAGAAATGGCACATTTTATTCTTTATAAAAGGGTAAGCAATTGAGCAATTCAGCACTCACTGCTCAAGCTTTCTAAGCAGGGATCAGGTCATTATTAGAGTGTACTTCATCCTCAGTGTGAAAGAAAATAATTAAATATGGAGTCTGTTATGAATATATTTTGGGAAAGAAAAGGGATATATATTATCCTCATCTTATTGTCAGCAAGACCATCACCTTAATGGAGCTAGTTGCAATGGTTGATAGGTTGATAGGTGACCAATACTCTACAACCCGGTCAGCCCCTCAAGATCTCACTACTGAGGCCGCAGTCAAGTTAGCCAGTACCGAAACCTACTAAACTTCAAACTCTAAAGGTAGACTGCCATCAGGTTAAGTGAATTAACCAAAAAATAATGACGTAAAATGTAATTTATATTCAGTCTAAGTTATCTGAACACCTTAAATGGAATCATCAACAGGATTTAGTATGTACCATTCGTATCCATGGTTACCACCCACTGACCACTATCACCCACCCAGGTCAAAACAACCAGACAGTTACCCAAACTGTCCAAAACCACAACAGACCCTTCCAGTGTTTCAAGTCAATCAGTACCCATAACCACTCCCAACTTTGGGTGAACACTAAACCCACAATGTCAATTAAATCTCTAACACCCATGGTGTATATAACTTCTAACCAAAGCTCCAAGGTCCTTCTCAATTCAACTCAATGTTCACAAAAACTGAACCCACAGTGTTAATTAAATCTCTAACACCCATGGTGTATATAACTTCTAACCAAAGCTCCAAGGTCCTTCTCAATTCAACTCAATGTTCACAAAAAGTGGTAGAATGAACGTGAACATCAAGTATTAACAATCCAATAGCATGGCCAAGTAAAACTGTAGAGTAGGAAAACATGAGCAAGGTGAGATATTTGCAGTTTTAACACAATTGAAGTGATATAAATCCCCAACAGTAATATTTAGTTCAAGTCTGAACACCATCCCAATTAGAGAATATTAATTTCAGCTTTAATACACCCCATGACCTCTGAAGGTCATAAGACATTGATCATAAACATATTTTAACCTAGACCCATAAATCAACACAAGTTCCAATTTACTGTGACCTCTGACCTTGAAAGGTCACCCAGTTCGACTCTCAACTGTATCTACCTTGACCTTGAAAGGTCACCTGATTCCATCTTGAAAGGCCACTGCCTTAAATTCTTAAGCTCTGGGTTCCAAGTTCAATTGTTTCAACTATTAATAGATTTGACCTTCAAGCTTCAAGGTCACTGAACTAACCGTCATATATGACCTTTGACCTAACATGACCATAGTTAGTTCACCCCCTCAAGATCTCACTACTGAGGCTCACTACTGTTAAGTCAGCGCACTGAGTTCCCCTTTGTGGATTGTACCTGCAAAGCAGTAGATTAGATTAGATTAGATTTAGATAAGATGACCATAGTTCATAGTTGAAACCTAGGAAATGAAAAGATCTAGATGTAACATTATTTTAGCAAGTTTCACCAATACAAGTTATTTTTGAAACCAGAAAAACGATAAGTTTCAGCAACATACGAATGAAGTTGCCCACAGGTCAAAGTTCAAGCTTTGGAGTAACTTGTGACACCTCAAATAAAAAGCCGGACAAAGTTCACTCTGGATTTGAACCCGTGTCCTCCATGTTTAAAGTCCAGTGATTAAAATCTCAAACTGGTTAATCACACAGATTGAAGTTACTGACCTACATATTCTTAGTGAAATTATAAGTATTATGGTAACAACAGTTTATAGAAAACACAATGGTTAAATTCAATAACAAGTTTATTAACAATTGTAAAACATGGAAACATATGTAAAATTCAAACAGCACCCATCAACTTTTACGTTGCTTGCACACCGACAGATGCGCACACTCTCAACACACAGACAATACAACAAGCATCCGCACAGTCATACCCAGTCAAAATGACAACTTGTACACAACACACACCCAAATAATAAATAACTACACCACATGCACACTGGGCCATTTGTGGTTAAATCAAAACATATACAGGCAGGATATAAATATATAAAGTAAATTAAAATGAAATAATTATAAGTTAAATCATAGTGCACACCAAACAGAATAAAATAAAATAAGAGAAAATAATGTAATTAAATTTAGGGAAAGTGACAAGAGGTAGCAATAAATTAACGAAGTGCACCAGTTAATAGGTGTAGAATGTAAGTCTTAAAGCACTCATAGTATCAAGCCAACACCAAGCAATATATACATGTGCATACTAATACAGCAATTATAAGATCGGACAATTATAAGAAATATGAATATTATAAGAACAGATGATAAATTATCAAATACCATTTTACGGGTTTTAAATCTGAATCAATCAGATAGGAATTTTTGACCAGGGCCAAGTCTGAACAAGGTCCTGAAATGATGAAAGCTAGAAAAAACTTTAGGATTTGAAAACACTCTGAAGTGTGGTCTGTACCCATTCACAGTGCCAAAAATACATTTAATTCATATGTATTCAAAACAAGTATTCAAGCAAATATATATGTCTAGCAATACACAGCTGTCAACTAAAGCAACACACGGTGCTATTATCACCAAAAATACAGTTACAGCCGAATACAATTTACCCTGTATTTCAATTATAAAATATCTTAACCGATCTAAATGGTGGAAATACACTCAATGTAATACACACGTACTTTCCAACATCATGGGCGTTCATACCCACAACATGGGGAATTTAACATATTCAAAACTTAAAATCCTGCAATGTGATTAAAATTAACTACTGAATGAATGTTACAAGGCCCACATTATACACATTTTAATTACAACCAACCAGTAATTTCCCTTTTTAAAGTAATATTCACCCAACCCACGACACTGAAACCCCTCCCAGAGGTTAAACAACCTATTTACCCACACATATCACCACGATACAAGAGGGACGGACACATTGACTGTAATAACACTGATCTACACCCAATATTTCACGTCAATATTTCGCCCAGGAGCTTACCCAAATTACATAGGCCAACCCACGGTTTGCCCTGCAACCCAGTTATCACCCAGCATTCAAAATGAAAGTTATTGCCACACAAATTTGTTAATACAGACAAAATATATAAATTTTGAAAGGGGACACCTACAGCAGAAGCTTGCAACTCAGGAGAACATGAATGAAAGATTAATTAATGAATGAAATGTACAATATCTTTAGGTGGGTGCGAGAGTTTCACCTGAACTCCCCAGTTAGGACCCACACAGGCTGTTATTAACAGGACACATCCACAGCTATCCAAGTGCACCCACCCACAGGTGATAGCAAACCTCAGACATAAATTAAATGAAACATGGAATACAGCACCCCCATACTCTCACATTAAGGCTTTTTCACTGAAACGATGGATATGAATGAAACCAAAATACAGTTTTTATGGACATGAAGGTCCAGGGATAAGAGTGAAAAGACCAAAGGGGGTAAAATTTCAAAAGGTTAGCTACTCCATTAAGAAACCAAACCCCCACCCCAAACAAAGTTCAAAGTCCGATATTTTTAAAGCCCCAAATATATGAAACTATTGCATTAAAATTTATAACAATGATACATGATGATCTATACCCCAGGGCCCCCCTCCCCACCAAAACTTGGGCCGGTAAATTGACTAGGACCGGAGTAATTTAAAAATCATACCTATACCAAAATTCTATTCTTCTGCCTTCCGACGAAGAAACCAAAATACAGTAGTAGTAGCAGTAGTAGGATCTCGCAAATTAATCTGCCTGTCCAGCAATCAGTTTTCTCCAACTATCTCTGTCTTGTGCTATCTTTATTGCTTCAGAAAAACAATTAATATTTAATTCTTTTAGTTCTTTTTGTAAACATTTATAAGAATTGTTTGAGGTTTTCCTTTTGGTTTCTTTGTTTTTCTGATTGATTTGTATAATGCTAGCTTTGCTGGTGCATTATTTGGCAATCTTGCTACATGTCCAAAAATCTGAGTCTTCTCTGTGCTATCTTTGTTGACCATATAATTTATCATTTGATATTTGATATCCAGTTGTTTTTGTGCCATCTTATTCCAAGGATGTTCCAAAGAAATTTTCTTTGTGTGATGTTTATCCTTTCTTCTTGTTCTTTGTTCAATCCCCAACATTCACTGTTGTATAAGAATATGCTTTCTATGAGTGCTTGAAAAATTCTCAATTTCAGTTTTAAATTTAAGGTTTTGTTCTTAAAAATGCTGTGAAGACAATTGAAATCTCTGTGAGCAAGACTTGTTCTTCTGTTTATATCTTCATTTGTTCCTGAGAGACTTCCAACATATTTGCATTTTTTCCATTCTGTATCTCCATTTCTGGTTATTCTGTATCTTTCTGTTTTCTCTGGATTGATTTTAATATTTCTTTTCTTGAGTGCATGCGGTACTTCTCTTTCTACATTTTCAATAATATGTTGTCCTGTTGATGCCCATCCTATGTCATCAGCATATTGATGGTCTATTGTAAGGAAGTTGTTGTTGTCATTATCAGTCTTCTGGTATGTGTGGTCTTTCAAAAAACCTGGAAGTTGACTGTCATCTCTGGCTTCTTTGTATTTCTTTAAAGATATTGCTAAACATATAATAAAAAGTAAAGCACTTGCACCATCACCTTGTGGTGAACCAATGTTTGTCAGAAACGATTCTCCAATTTTTCCTTCTAATCTTACTCTATATTCAACATCTTTTATTAACATTTTAATTAGATGTAGTTCATCATTTTCTAGTATTTCATTTAGATCTTCAATTAATGTACTTTTCTCAATTGTATCAAAAGCTTTGCTCATATCAAGTAAAAGTAGATTAGTTTGATATCTGCAGGATGTAATTGCCTTTTCTGCTAGGGTTTTGAATGTAAAGACCAGTTCTGTAGCGTTTCTGCCAGATAAGTATGCACATTGTGAAATTGGTATTGTCTTGTCACATACTTTTTCTCTAATGCGATTTATGATACAAATGGCAAGGATTTTTCTTAATGTAGAGAGAAGTACTACTGGTCTTAAATTTTGTGGTTGTCCTTTTGGCTTGTTTGTTTTCTGAAAAGGTGTTAAAAGTCCAGTCTTTAATTCCTGTGGATATTTTCCAGTTTCTGCTACTGTATTTAAAATATTTGCAATATGTTGGTGACATGATGGAGCATATTTGATGTTCTCTGCTTTAACAAAATCACATCCTGCACTTTTGTTGTTTTTCAAAGATTTTACTGCTTTGCCGATTTCCTCTGCTGTAAAAGGTTCTTTCAATTTTTCTGGTCTTATGTTTTCTATTTCTTTTGCATTTTGTGTTTGTTTGTTTTTTCATTTGTATTGTTTATAACTTTGTCATCTCTTTTAATTACAATATTTTCTTTTTAAAATTTACCTTGGATGATATTTAAGGCTTTAAACATGCGATGAGAATCTTCTTTTGAATTTTCAATTTCTTCTATTAAATTTTCCAGATGTTTTTCTTTTAGATCTTTTATTAATTTTTGTTTCTTTCTTTTGTTTCTTTCTTTTCATTTTTTTTCTCTTTTTCAGTCTTTGTCTTTCTTCTTTGTTGTTACATTCATCTATTTCTTTATTCAGTTCTCTTTGTTTAGTTCTCATTAAGTTCTTCTAAATCATTGTTCTTTTGTTTTGTACTTTCTCCATGTTTGTTATCTTCAATTTTCTTGGATGAATTTATTAATATATCCGACAGTTTTTTCCAATATTCTTGAGGTTCTTCATTTAGTAAATTTGCATTTTCCAATTCTTTCTCTACTATTTCATTGTATATTTATTTTCTTTCTTTTAGGTGTTCTACATTTAATTGGTTTTTTGAAGTTTGTAAATTTTGTGAGTAGATTTTTCTCTGGCTGTTGGTTTCTATTTTAAATTTACTTAGAATTAGTTTGTGGTCAGTGTCAATCGAAAGTCTGTTTATAGCTTTTGAGTCAAAATTTAGGTTTCTCACATTCTTGCTTGCTATTATGTAGTCAATTTGACATCTGTAGGGGTTTCTTCTTCTAGATGGAATAAAACTGCTGGTCCAAGTATTTATTTGTTCTAATTTATGCTTAAAAAAGGTATTGCATGCATAAAGGTTGTTTTTGAGTAATAGCTCTACTAAGAAATGGCTATTATTAGACTTCTTTTGATTTGAGTAAAGTCCAATTATATCAAGATAATCTTCATGATATTTTCCAATTTGAGTATTAAAATCTCCACACGAAATCACTTCTTTTTTGTTTACTTTGTTGATGCGACTTTCTAGAGTGGTATAAAAATGTTCAATTTCTATTATAGATGAATTCGATGTTGGTGCATAGGCATTAATGATATTCAATGGTTTATGTTTCTACCATTATTTTATTCAACATACACTGTTAGAAGTGCAAGCCTGTTTGAAAAGCTTTGAAATTTTGTTTAAATTGCTTTTGGTAATAAAACCAACACCATGAAATGAATTGTTACATTTACCTTTGAAAAACATGTATCTTTTTGTAGATTCACTTCCTCGTATTGTATTCCATGTGTTTTCTGTCCAAACTCCATTTTCTGGTTGTATTTGATCTGTTTTTTCTTCACCTTTTATCTTGGTTTCTTGAACAGCTAGAATGTTTATTTTCAAATATTCTATATCTTTTGCAAGACCACGACAATTCAAGGATCCAATAAACAGATTTCTTGATTCTTTAGATAGCACAGTATGTTTTGAAGAGATACTTGGGAATTCTGATGCTAGTTGAGCATTTAAAAAAAAAGAAAGTTAAAATTTTCGTTGTTGACGAGCCACCATTCAACTTCCGTTTGTCGGACTGTTTTAGATGCAGAAAACGTCACAACCTCCTAGCTTTCTAACAAGCAAGTCTGATTGGATAGAACTCCTGCCATGTATATAACCTCTCATCTCATTGGATGAGGCCTCGGCCTCTCCATCCAGGGTATTCGATCTACCAAACACAGAAGCGGTCACGACTAAAACGCGAACTTCCTAACAACTTCAAACCCTGAGAACCATCCCAAGATCTACCCCGCGAACTACCAACTATCGAAAGAACTTGTTCGCCACAGAAATAATTGATTTTATTCATGTCTAAACTTGAATGTATTCGAATTTTTGTCTTTAAAATTTAATTGTTATTAAAAATATTTTTAATAGTAATATATCTTGCTTGAAGCTAATGGTATTTCTGTTTCTTTTAAGTTCTATACTAATGTAGTTACTTTTTTACAGTTTGAATTAATGTATCAAAACATATTGTATGAATAGAAAAAACAGTAAATCTATCATTACTTGCAACACTTCGATATTCTAATTGCTATTTCTGTTCTTTCATGTCTTAAAACATACTAAGTGCAATCTTCATTTATCCACAATAGAGAGAGGAAGAATAACTTATGTCTTTGATTAACAGGTTAAAAGAAATTCAGTCTCAATTAGAATTAGCAGGACCTGTACAGAGAATAGATTCCTTCAAAATGGTGCACTCCATGTCAGTTAAGATCAGGCTGATCAATGGAAACTGAAAAGTACTTATTTTATTTATTTGAGGAGGTAGTTGGTACATATTGGAGATTAAAGGCACCACTAGAAGGGCATTAGATCCTAAGTGGATTAAGGTTTAGATAGATTAAAGGTTTTGTTCAGATCTTTGAAGAGACAATAAATAATAGTCATTCAATAAATGTTAGCATTCTTTGGTAATCTTCTTTCCAAAAATATAATTTATTTTCATTTTTAATAAGTTTTTATCTGTAAATAGATCTTGCCCCCATAATATTAGTATATGGTGTTATAAATATGTTCTTACAGAAGCATAATAACAAATTATGTGCATTACCTTTTTCTGTTTAAAAAGGTTTTGTGCAGACCTTTGAAGAGACAATGAATAATAGCCATTCAATAAATGTTAGCATTCTAAAGTAATCTTCTATCCAAAAAAATAATTAACTTTCATTTTTAATCTAAGTTTTTATCTGTAAATAAATCTTTCCCCTATCCTATTATTTTATGATGTTATAACTTTGGTCCTATAAGAAGCAAAATAATGAATTATGCACATTAACTTTTTATGTTTAATAAATGTTAGAAAAGAATATTCAGGGATTTCATGAAATCCCTAGCTGAAATTTCAGGGATTTCGCGAATTCCCTAGAGATTTTAGGGAATTCGCGAATTCCCTGGTCTAATTAGGGATTTCGCAGATTCCCTAAAAATATTTAGGGAATTCGCGAATTCCCTGATTACACAAATTTACTGTAACATATATATTTTCAAAGTTATGGTTATGTGGGTGTATAGTTATTTTAATTTTATATTCCGAATAAATATATATTTCTAGTGACTATTTTCATTGCAGACATTTATGTTTCTACGTGAAATAACAGTTGTATAAATGTGTCAAAGTAATCAAACAGAATATTTTATGATTTGTTAACAAATAGACTACATGGGTGGTCACTGAGATAAACAGTCATAGAGATAAACGGTCTTCAGAAATTATGACACAAAAACTGTTAAAGTATTTAAACAACAATATAACACAAACCAAATGTCAATGTAGGTGTTGGAGCCCAACTTAGGAGTCAACCCATCTTAAGATGGGCTATAGCCCAGCTTAGGATCCTAAGTTGGGTAGCCTATCTTAGGATGGCCTAGCATATCAGCCCAACTTAAGATAATAAAATTCAAGAATGATTTTTATGTTGAATATAATATAAACTATTTGCAAGGAAATTATTTTTTCATGAAAAAGATTTAGGATCCTAAGTTGGGCTATAGCCCATCTTAAGATGGGCTGACTCCTAAGTTGGGCTCCAACAGTGGCATTAAGTATATGTTGTAATTTAGTTTGTGCGATTTTGTTACTTACACTATGTACTTAAATTTGAAGGCTTTGAAGACCGTTTATCTCTATGACAGCTTATCTTAGTGGCCACCCGTGTACCTTGTTTGATATATGTCGGAGATCCCTTTTTCAGAAGGAAAAGTAAGAAATGTGTTCCAAAAATAGATAACAAAATGTCAAGGATATCTGAATATAACATGCATTTTTCTGGTCTATAGAAATAATAATCAGCCAATGAGATTACAGTTCTATATCGAATTTAAGCTTTAGTAACCCTCCAGAGACCGCCCCAAAAATCTCTCGATACTTCTGTATGTTTTGACTGAAATGTGGCATGGGTCTGTGTTAAATAGAATTACTGGGTGCCTTATAAAACCCGGACTTCCGGAAGGGCGGTCGCACCAGGGCGGTAGAATTGGGCGGTGGCTATATCTTTATATCTATATCCTAAGCTTTACTGTGTATGATCCAATTTCTTATTATTTTTGACAAGGTTGATGGTGTCTATTTATATAACCTTCACTTTGTTTGGTATCTGGTAGCAAACTATAAATAGAAGACATTTTGCAAAACACAGGGCGCCACCCATAGACAGGGTGGTGAACTAATCATTTGTCAGACCAGAAAAACTTCAATTCTATGTATCAACATGCATGAATTAAAATTCTCGTTATTTAGTCACTGCAGCTCTGCATCCATGCTAAAGCTTAATATAATGCATGTAATTGAATTCTGTATTAAATTCTGAAAGTTTTGATACCAAATATGTAAATAGAATTCTGTATTAAATTCTGAAAATTTTTGTAATGTGGTATAAAAATGTGGTAGTAAATCCTACTTCAACTGTTATATATCAACTTTGTCTGGAAAAAAATGCCATGGTACTGAATATATGTGCATTATTTTGGTTTTAATTTGAGGTGTTTAATTTAGTAAGGCGGTAGCAATTGTACTTGGACCAGTATCTGTTTTCTGATTGGCTGGGCGGTGAGTTGGGAGGAAATCAATACACATAAAGAGGTCACTGCCCCAGCCACTCAAGGAAAAGAGGTCACCGCCCAAGTCCCTCAAGGAGAAAAGGTCACCGCCCCAGCCCATCAAGGAGAAGAGGTCACCGCCCCAGCCCATCAAGGAGAAGAGGTCACCGCCCTAGCCCATCAAGGACATGAGGTCACCGCCCCAGCCCATCAGGGAGAAGAGGTCACCGCCCCAGCCACTCAAGGAGAAGAGGTCACCGCCCAAGTCCCTCAAGAAGAAGAGGTCACCGCCCCAGCCCATCAAGGAGAAGAGGTCACCAGCCCAGCCAATTAAGGAGAAGAGGTCACCACCCAAGCCCATCAAAGAGAAGAGGTCACGCCCGTGGTAAGGGCGGTCCGGAAATTGGTCCGGTTCCGAGTCGGGTTCCGACTTTTATAAAGTACCAACTTACTGTTATCAATCCCGCACACATTATGGGATGGATGTGGCTACTTAAAATTCCTGTGGAGAAGGGACTGAATAAAACAGCAGAATATTACAGTTGTATCTTATAAATAGTGGATGTTTGGTTGTAGACTATTAATTCTATTGACGTTGAACATAAAACAAGTGAGTATCCAAGAATATTCTTTCTATTTAAGGAGTATAGGGGGGGACAGCGATTCGCCCATAAAAACACCAAAATGCAGTTTCTTGAGAACAAATATGCAGTGTGGTTATACAAAAGTTATCAGAATGAAAAGAGGTTCCTCAAACTGTCTAATGATAGTAGCATAATAAAATATATTTTGTGATAAGTACGAATACACCCATATACAAGGGGGGACAGCGATTCGCCCATAAAAACAGCAAAATGAGGTTTCTTGAGGACAAATATGCAGTGTAGTTTTATAAAAGTTATCAGAATGAAAAGAGGTTCCTCAAACTGTAAAATGATAGTGTATCATAAAATATATTTTGTGATAAGTACAAATACAACCATAGAACTTGTCCCATGGCAATAAGATTAGAGCTGTTGGAAAGTGGACAGCATTTCGCCAATTATTTTATACTGTTCCCAAAAAAGTTACAAAGACTGTTAAACACTTTGCAAACATTAGTTAAAGCTAAAGATCAATTCTTCTCATTTTATTCTAGCACTTAATGAAGTTATAAATAGTATTTATATTGACCCCAGACAGAGTTTAGAGAACATACAGCGCTTTGCATCAGTCAGATGCAGTTTGTTAGGCATATTTTCACTGACATATAAACTTTTTTATTCATCTTTATAATCCTGCATGCTGTCAGTTCTAAAATCTTAGAAAAGTATCAAGACATGTTGCACATTTTTCTATGCTATAAAGTAGGAACTTCACCTGTCCTTGTTCGTCCGTACCCTTGTCCGTACCCTTGCCCGTGAAAAGAATAAAACCAATCAAAGTATCACAGCAAACTACACCTGTCCTTACCCGTACCCTTGAAAGTTAATACCCGTGTCAGTGCACGGATGGGATGGTTTCTGATCGTTCTTTCACGGACACGGATGAGGGGGGCAGAACTTCTACAGTTCTTGAGGATTACATGAAAATTAAGTTCCCCTCCCCATCCGTGTCCTCAACAGAATAATGTTAAATGAAAAACACGTACAGAAATAAGGATAGGTGTAGTCACTGTCACTGACAAGGACACGGACACTGATTGAAAAAAACGGACACGGACAAGGACAGGTGAAGTTCTTACTTTAGGCTCCTTCAGTATCAACACAGATATTAGTTTTAAATGAGGTACAATAGAAACTGGCGAATCGCTGTCCCCCGCGAATCGCTGTCCCCCCCTGTAACTTGTCCCATGGCAATAAGATTAGGGCTGTTGGAAAGTGGACAGCATTTCGCCAATTATTTTACACTGTTCCCAAAAAAGTTACAAAGACTGTTAAACACTTTGCAAACTATAGTTAAAGCTAAAGATCGATTCTTCTCATTGTATTCTAGCATATGATAGACGTGGTAACCGCGGCGATCGACCCTATCGGGTTCTAACGCCGTGGTTCCTCCCCATTTAAAAGTAGAGATTTCAAAAATCGTACAACCTAGGCATTCATTGACTTGTTAAATGCATTTAAATCAAAGACATATTGAATAAATAAATACTTTGTACTTAACCCTCGGTAAATATTCACATATTTCTGTATAACACCTTATATCTTATTTTTATAATCTCTGTCCGCCATTGTTTACCATAACTGAAATAATTATTTTATATTTGTAGCCGTTAATATAAACCTATAATTCACCCCATAATGGCCATATATGAAACCTTACTGCAAATCGGAGAAATTGTTTTTAAAAATAAAGAGGACAAATACTGTTACCTAAATATTATTTTCTTTACAAATATATAATACAATAATCTATATAAATTACATTTCTATGAGCAAAATTTTTAAAGATACAAGCCAGAGCACCTGCAAATTGACTAATTATTTTAATTAGTGTGTAACATGAAAACTCCACAGTAAATATTTTTACTTATCAATTCTGATGAAAATATATTTGGCTTCAAAATAGGTTTTGAAATTAAAAATATTTATTTATGTTCTGTAGCTTCGAAATATATGCTAACTTCTATTCATTAAATATGTTATAGACTTGAAATCAATTTGTAAGAGTACTAAAGGAAATAAAATCATACATTTTAATAGCATGAATACCCCTTGGATCACCATGCAAGAAATAAAATCATACTTGAATCCAATATAAAATCTTCGGGGTCAAGGATGGACTGCTAATGTTTTCCAGTAAAAGGAAATTATTTCATTAAATTAGAATTAAAATTACTTTTTGATTACATCTTTGGTATTGATACATCATTTCACATTCTAATCCTTCTGTCTAAATATTAAAGTTATTGCTTGATGAACTACTAAAGCTTTGTGTGTTCATGTATCATTTGAAAGTCAAACCTAATACAATAAACATAAAACTTTGCATTTGTAGTACACCCAGTAAAAATTGTGATAAAAATTTAGTGACCAACTCCAAAGTAAAATAACTACACTTTCAAATACCAAAAACATCCTGAAAGTAGGAATTATAGAAATCCGAGATTTAGGAGAAATCACATATGAACGGCAATAAATTCTAACCAATCAGAATTTCAACATGGAGGATGAAAACTGTAAATATTGTCGCTAAAAGTCATTATATTACATTATACACGTAAAACAGCATTATTGGACTGGATATTTAAATATTATTGCAAACTTTTACTTGTGTCATCGTTTCACATATAGTTCTCATGGTGAGTAAGCCAATATTTGAAATCTCTACTTTTAAATGGGGAGGAACCACGGCGTTAGAACCCGATAGGGTCGATCGCCGCGGTTACCACGTCTAGCATATGATGAAGTTATAAATAGTATTTATATTGACCCCAGACACAGTTTAGAGAACATACAGCTCTTTACATCAGTCAGATGCAGTTTTTTAGCCATATTTCTCACTGACATATACACTTTTTTATTCATCTTTATAATCCTGCATGCTATCAGTTCTAAAATCTTAGAAAAGTATCAAGACATGTTGCACACTTTTCTGTGCTATAAGGCTCCTTCAGTATCAACATAGATATTGGTTTTAAATGAGGTACAATAGAAATTGGCGAATCGCTGTCCCCCATGAATCGCTGTCCCCCCCTGTATAAAGACAAAGTTTGAAATGCCTGAGATTTTGAAATGGAAGCCGTTAGTGTGCGGTAACGGAAATTTACTAACGGCCTACATTAGGGCTAATAAGCCAAATGGGCATTTTGATCTACGCAATGTATCATGGGATATATGAGCAAGTCGCCGACAAAACAACTCGCAGACAGCAACTCGCCCACAAAACTGGTCGACAATTTTATCCGTTTGAATAAGATGGGAAGACAAAAACGTCTGTGACAGAAGAACCAGGAAGTACCGAATATTTATTTTATGTGATTTCTATACTCAATACATATTTATTTTATAAAAATACAATGGAAATAGTGTAATAAATTATATAAATTAGTTCTGTGAAGAATATGGAATTTGTGTGAGATATTTGTGGCAGTTTTAACATAAATCACCTATTTTCGCCCAGTTGTAGCTAACTGGTGTTACAAATTCATCAATAAGGCCTCATTTTTCTTCAATATTTCCCAAAATATTTAACTTACAATTATGTTATGTCATCATTGGAAAGGTGCCTTATAAAACCCGGACTTCCGGCGGTGCTATTGGAGAGGTGCAATGGGGTGTGATGCACGGCTATAGCACCCAAGTCATTAATATTCATGAGAAGATATGAGGACACAGATTTCTCCTGGGATTTCCTTGCAATATTTTATAAAATGGACGCATTGACAAAGATCAAATACTTTAATTACAGAACTCATGGCGATAGCACCCAAGTCATTAATATTAATGAGAGGATATGAGGACACAGATTTCCCCTGGAATTTCCTTGCAATATGTTATAAAATAAAAGCATAGACGAAGATCAAATACTTTTAAACTACAGAACTCACGACGATCGCACCCAAGTCTTAATATTCATGAGAAGATATGAAGACACAGATTTCCCCTGGGATTTCCTTGCAATATGTTATAAAATCGACGTCACTAGTGCTACAGAGTGTTATGTGCATGGATTTTCCCTGGGAATTTTTAGCAATATTTTGTAAAATGGAAGCCTCCATGAAGATCAAATGCTTGAGGAAATATGAGGTCACAGACTTAACTGAACATGTTAACATGCATTGGCCATCGCACCTCATAAAATCTATGCAAATCCGAGAACTAGACCAAAGGTTTTTGTACACAAAACAAAGCGTCCCTACAGGTTAGAAGTTTTATATAAAATGCTAAAGGACCAATGTGAAGAGGTAAATGTTATTGGTGAGGAGAAATTCTCCTGAAAGGATTATGTTAGGGTCACAAGAGCGACCTTAAAACCAAACAAGCAATCAGTGCCTGTGAAGGGGTTCAGCTGACTGTGTTTTGAGTTGCAAAGTAGAAGTGAAAGCATAAAAGGACACAAAAGTTGCTCAGTTATGCAATGAGTTACTGGTCTGCAAATCTAACTATCTTATAGCCGCCCAAAAGTAGGTGCATAACATATTTAAAGAAAAATCTGTAAATTAAATAGTTTTTATGTTACAAGTGATTTACTCAACAGTGACAACCTGAAAATACCTAGTGCTCAGCTATGCAATGAGCTATAAATCTGTAGATTCACTATGCTATAGCTGACCCTAAAGTAGATGAATAACAAATAGCTATTGCTCAGCTATGCACTGAGTTACGGGTCTGCAATTTTACTCTATGTTATAGCTCACCCAAAAGTAGGTGAATAACATATTTAAGAACAATTCTCTAACAGCAATAGTTTTCAACTTCCAAGGGATTTACGCAACAGTGAAAACCTGAAAGTAACTATTGCTCAGCTATGCAATGAGCTACAGGTCTGCAATTTTACTATGTTATAGCTCACCCAAAAGTACGTGAATAAGATATTTATAAAAATTCTCTAAATGCAATCGTTTTCAATTTACAAGTGATTTTACTCATGGAAGCTACTGAAAAGTCAGGAAGTAGGTATTACTCACCTATTTGACAAAGCTCCCAAGTTACTCAACATGTTGTAGCTATGGATAACGTAGCTGAATAACATACTTTAGCAAAATGCTCTAAATGTAATACCTTGTAAGTTATATGTTATTTAGTGCATGATTTTATGAATTTTGATGCATTAAAAATTATTTAAAATTCATTAAAATTATTTAAAATGCATTAAAAATATTTAAGAAAGATCCAGGCGTGATACCCACGCAAGGGAATCTACCTGCAGCCTAGTACATATAGCCAAGTTAAGAGATAAATCCCTTCCATAGTCAATGAGAAAAACTGTAATAAAGTGTTGAAATTTTCACCCTTTGGGTGCGGGTACCTCTCTTCTAAGGGCTATGGGGAACAGGTGAACAGACTGATCTGTATGCCTTGAACAAGTTATCATCCTCAACAGACCAGGTATGTTTTAAATGTAACAGCATGCCTTTGGGCCGTGTACTTTTGGAGAAGTTGTTCACGAGTATGTGAATGTGTACCGGACAGTGCAGAGTGATACCATGTCAGCTGACATAGAAACCAAGAAACGCTTATTTGTTTTCGCCTCAGTTTCCTCGCCGCCGCCGCATTATGGTCTCCCTTGAATATCTCCCTTATTATATCCCCAGACGAAAGTCGGGGATATATTGGATTCAGGTCCGTCGCGCCGCCGCTGTAGAAATTTCCTTGTGGACGCGATAACTCAAAAACAAATTAATATTTTTTTTTCAAACTTGGTACACATGTTAAGGATGCCCAAAGGAAGATCCCTATTTTAAGGTGACCTTAAACTCCAAATAATAAAGAACTTATGGCCACCTTAAGGTCAGAAATTGCACTTTTGACCACTTAGAGCCCTCTAGGTCACAAACTATGAGGCGTATCTGGCTTAAATTTTACCTGAGAACACATTAATATATTCTTAGTACATGTGCCGAAAATCAAGACTTTAAGTTGAGGAGAAAATTGTGTTTGGGGCCCATAAAGACCCCACTTAGGACTTTTTTCCTAGATTTTTAACATATTTTGCCCTATAATTTGGAAGTGGTAATTCTGATGAGTCTCAAACTGCTCTAGGTGTAACTCTTATATGTAATCCTTGTCTGTGAAAAATTTAAAGGCTGTAGGTTTACCTGTTAGGCCGACTTGAGGTCTCAAAATTGCCCACAGAGACCCAATTTATGGACTTTTTGCCACCTTCAAGCACTGTAGCTTTCAAACAATGTCTCTTATCTAAGTGAAATATCATCTGAGAATATATCAATATGTTTTTCTTGTATGTACTCCAAAATTTAGGCCTTTAATAGACATTTAACCCATGTATGAGGACCATAAATCCCCACCCGAGTGACCCTTTTTAGACATTTTTCACATATTTTGCTCTGTAACTTGGAAATGGTAAGTCTGAGAAGTTTCAAACTGTATTAGATACATATTCTATGTGTAATCTTAGTATGTGACAAATTTTAAGTCTGAAGCTTTAATTTGAAGGCCACATTGAGGTCTCTGACGGGCTCCCAAAGACCCAGTATTTGGACTTTTTGCCACCTTTAAGCCCTGTGACTGTTAAACTATGTGACTGATAGGGCTGAAATCTCATCTGGGAATACATTATTATGTTCTTTTTACATGTGCCAAAAATCATGGCTTCAAGTAGACATTTAAACTGTGTATGAGGACCATAAACACCCACCCGAGTGACCCTTTTAAGACATTTTTCACATATTTTGCTCTGTAACTTGGAAATGGTAAGTCTGAGAAGTTTCAAACTTTATTAGATATGTATTCTATGTATAATCTTAGTATGTCACAGATTATACCCGGTAAATCTGAAGCTTTAATTTGAAGGCCACATTGAGATCTCTAAAAGGCCCACAGAGACCCAATATTTGGACTTTTTGCCACCTTTAAGCCCTGTGACTGTTAAACTATGTGATTGATGGAGCTGAAATCCCATCTGGGAATGCATTATTATGTCCTTTCTACATATGCCGAAAATCAAGGCTTTTAGTAGACATTTAACCTGTGTATGAGGGCCATAAACACTCACCCAAGTGACCGTTTTTGACATTTTTTTCCGTATTTTGCCCTGTTATTTGGAAATGCTTAGTGTGACAGGTCTTAAACTGTATTATATATAATTTTTTTTTGTTATGTTTGTCCCCCAAAAAGTTTCAGCTCTGTAGTTTAATTGCTAAGGTCTCTTTAACAATTGTAAAATGCCCACAGAGACCCAGTTTATGGATATTATACCACTTTAAAGCCCTGTAACTGTCGAACTATGTGGGTCATAGAGCTGAAATCTTTGAATTTTTCAAAGGAAGTGCCTGTCTATTTAAATTTTTATTAATAATGTTATGGCTATCTTAGGCTTTTAAGTACTTATTTTTGTGTGTTATCTCTCTGCTTGCTGAGTTTTTAACTTTTTAAAATGAAACTGGTTAAACATATTCAAGTAGGCAAAATGGACACTGTTATTTTCTGGTGAGCTATAAGTCCAATATTAATGAAATTATACCCTTATGTAGTAAAAATAGGGGATTTTTAACCCTCAACTAGCCCAGTTTTATTCAGTTTGCCTCAGTTAATTTTGACAAAGTTCCTACAGTTACTAACTCATTTCAGTTGATAATCACATTCTTAAAATTCTCAATTCTGACTTATTATAAATAATTATAAATCTGTTCTTGTGGTTTGATAATTTATATTTAATTCTGGAGGTATATAATTTTCCTGTTGGACATTCCTTATTTATATATTTTATTTTATTTTAGTGATAAGATTAACTGAGCTTTTTGTATTTGATTACCCCTTTTGTTTGTTTACCATTTGTGCTGTATTTAGTCCCACCCCCCATCCACCTCTGGGACCTCCAGCTATTGAGTGACACTAAATAAACAAAGGTATTGAATGATATCAAATGAGAAACAAAGAACCAGACTTTTCAGTGGGGTTGCAGATCTTCTGTAACAGTGAGAGAGGTGTGGAGAAGGGGTGGGGTGGGGTTGGGAGATGGGGTTTGCTTCATTATCTAATAAGACAAAGGGGAGTCAGAACTGAAATTGTGTCACATATTTAGGTTGCATATATATGGACCACATATATAGGAATTGAGGAAATGAATAACTGAAAAACAATGCAAATTCTAAAAATAATATAATAAAATAATAATATAAATAATATATAATTTTTAAATAATATTTTATTTGTGAACAAATATAGAAACAGATATGCGCTTTTGGGATTATGAATCATTTAAATACTTTGAAAATAGGTTCAGAGTCACCCTTTGCAGGAAGATTGAAAAGTATGATGAGTTGAGTTAGAAATAATATTTTATTTGTCAACAAATATAGAAACAGATATGCTCTTTTGGGATTATTAATTTGGAATGGACATTCAATCATCAATTATTTAAATACTTTGAAAATAGGTTCAGAGTTATCATTGCAGGAAGATTGAAAATATGCTCTGTTGAGTTATGTATTCAGCGTCTGGGGATACACCATCTTCCTTGGGAAGATATAAACTTAGTAGATTGATGTGCTGAAGTTCATATAACTTTTCCCAAGATTTATGGCATACAACAAATGGCTTACATAAAAAATTCCCGATCAAAACCTGTGGCATGAGTGATGACCTGTCTGGGGATATGTTGGCGCCGAGTTGGCCCAATCTAGTTATTAGAAGGTTTCAAACCATATTTGGCAGTTATATACCTTAGGCGTGGGAAAATTTTTCTGCATGCTTAAATTTGACCTTTGACCTTTATGAAGGTCACATGATCAAAAACTATTTTTTGAAGTACACCCCCCCGTCATCACAGTTCAGTGAAATAGCCGGTCAGTTTTACCCCACGGCCCCCCCTTATGGGTCAAACTGGGGTCATAAAATAGCTGATTTTGAGTTTTTGCCTTATATCTCCTTTATTGTTGCTTTTATAGCTTCAGAATGTATTAAGAGGTATTGGGAAAGCATATATGGAGAGTCTAAATAGGCGGTCAGTTTTACCCCCCGACCCCCCCTTATGGGTCAAACTGGGGTCATAAAATAGCCGATTTTGAGTTTTTTCCTTTATCACCTTTATTGTTGCTTTTATAGCTTCAGAATATATTAAGAGGTATTGGGAAAGCATATATGGAGAGTCTAAATAGCCGGTCAGTTTTACCCCCTGGCCCCTGCCTTATGGGTCAAACTGGGGTCATAAAATAGCTGATTTTGAGTTTTTGCCTTATATCTCCTTTATTGTTGCTTTTATAGCTTCAGAATGTATTAAGAGGTATTGGGAAAGCATATATGGAGAGTCTAAATAGCCGGTCAGTTTTACCCCCTGACCCCCCCTTATGGGTCAAAGTGGTGTCATAAAATAGCCGATTTTGAGTTTTTGCCTTTATCTCCTTTATTGTTGCTTTTATAGCTTCAGAATATATTAAGAGGTATTGGGAAAGCATATGTGGAGAGTCTAAATAGCCGGTCAGTTTTATCCCCCGACCCCCCCTTATGGGCCAAACTGGGGTCATAAATAGCTGCTTTGGAGTTTTTGCCTTATATCTCCTTTATTGTTGCTTTTATAGCTTCAGAATGTATTAAGAGGTATTGGGAAAGCATATGTGGACAATCTAAATAGCCGGTCAGTTTTATCCCCCAACCCCCCCTAGTGGGTCAAACTGGGGTCATAAAATAGTTGCTTTGGAGTTTTGCCTTATATCTCCTTTATTGTTGCTTTTATACCTTCAAAATGTATTAAGAGGTATTGGGAAAGCATATGTGGAGAGTCTAAATAGCCGGTCAGTTTTACCCCCTGCCCCCCCCTCTTATGGGTCAAACTGGGGTCATAAAATAGCTGATTTTGAGTTTTTGCCTTATATCTCCTTTATTGTTGCTTTTATAGCTTCAGAATGTATTAAGAGGTATTGAGAAAGAATATGTGGAGAGTCTAAATAGCCGGTCAGTTTTACCCCCCCGACCCCCCCTTATGGGCCAAACTGGGGTCATAAATAGCTGCTTTGGAGTTTTTGCCTTATATCTCCTTTATCGTTGCTTTTATAGCTTCAGAATGTATTAAAAGGTATTGGGAAAGCATACGGTGCAGCTTTGTGTATTCTTAGCTTTACAGTATGCCTATTAAAACCACAAAAGGGACGCTTCGCTTTTGTTAGCAAAAGCATTCCTCTAGTTTTTTTTGCATTACTGATCATCATAACTGCTCAAATGGGCCACTTAAAACCAATAATAAGATTTCATTAACTCAATCATGGGTAAAACCTGTGTATGTACACTGCATGACTGAAGTACTGGAAATTGAAGAATGTGACTTCATCAGTAGACTTACAAATGCACTTTTCTTTTTTTTATTTTAAATTATATTTGACTTGATTTTGCTTTGTAACATAATTTTCACCACATTGGTTAAGTCCCATCACGATTGGTATTTTTTTGATGGAGTGAAGCAGTGCAGGATAAAATAGACCAAGGACACATCTGTGGCCAGATGCAAGATGTATCTACCGGAAAAGGACAACTACCATGGTTTTGAAGATAAACAGCATTTTTCAATAATAAGCGTCTTGTAAGCACTTTTAAGTTTGGCTTCACTAGCTCTCAGCATGTCAACAGCTTCATTTAGATTGACTACCTTCTCTCTAAACATCCGTGCTCTTGTAGCCTTGTCTTTCGTCCCCAGAACCATTCAGTCTCAACAAACTGTCAGTCATTGCTTCAAAGTTGCAAGACTTTGAAAGTTGTCTCAGTCTGTAAACCCAGTGATCCACATTTCCATTGGGTCCTTTATCACATGAGTAGAACATGTACTGTTTGTAAATCTCATTTTGGGTTGGTTCGAAATAACTTTCTAGTGCCTTTATGCACTTTGCTGGATCATTGCAGTCTTCATCTGTTATCTCAAGATTTTTTAAGATTCTAAAACAATCTCTACCCATTACAGATCTTAAATTTGCAACCTTTACATTCTTTGATTTCTCCCTTAGTCCAGTGGCAACTTCGTAATCTTCCCATTCATCCTTGAAAAATGCCCAATTACTAAGTAAGTCACCTTTCACCTCCATTGGAGCTGGAACAGGGATATTAAAAAAAGCCTTTCTGAATATTTTGATTGTGTTGTGTATTATATCCTGTTGTCACTATTTGTATCCTATTATGAGATGTATTCCTCTATAATAGTCACACACCTGACACCATGTTTATAGTTCTGATGTATATATTATATTTTCAACAACTAAAGATAGTTAAATAAAATATATCTCTTTCTATTTTATTGTATAATCACAGACACACATATATAAAGGCACATGTATATGGTTTTGTGCACAAGATTTAACTACTGCTGTTTACCTTTATAAAAGGATCTTAGAGTTCAAGAGGAGGTCATTCCCATAAACTGATACATTTAACATCTGGATTTTATACTCCACTTTACAACTGTCTTAGCCTTTCCCAAAGTCTCTATTTATAACTGTATACCTCTAAACAGGGCCCAAGGCCAAGTCTAACCACATCTGAAGATTCCTAGCTTATGGTGTCCCATAGGTTGGTTTTATATTGCAAACCCTAGGGCCAATAATAAGCGAGCTAAAAGTACTTTTAAATTTGCCTATCCTTGTTTGACCTTAAAGGAGGAACCCAAGCTCAAATCTGAACACATCAGAAGATTCCCAGCGCATGATTTCCAACAATTAGGTTTAACATTGCAAAAATCTAGGACCAATAATAAGCGAGTTATAAGCACTGTTAACTTTTGCTATCCTTGTTTGACCTTGAAGGAAGGGCCCAAGGTCAAATCTAACCACATCAGAAGATTCCTAGCCCATGATTTCCTATAAGTTGGTTTGACATTGCTAAGCTATCGGGAGAGATATAAGCACTTTGCATGACTGAAAAGAAACGCCCGTGGCGGCCATCTTGTTTTTAAAAATGAGGCCAAAAATATTCCCCCTCCAGATTTTGTAATGATGAAGGTATCCTGTGAATTTGAGATCAATACCTATAATACCCTTTGCTCTAGATGACCAACAAAACTCCTTGCTGAAAGTCGAAAAACTTTCAAAATGAGGCTGAAAATATTCCCAGGCAAAATTTTATGGGTATGAATATATCCTGCAAATTTGAGAAGTCTACGTTGCAGCTGTGTACTCTTATGTCATCCATAGTATCCACCGGATATGTGTCGGGTGTATAAAAAAAAAAATTATCTGAAAGCTATGTTATCTGTAGATAATGTCAGTAATACAGTAATACATGATATTATTTGTAAAATGTACTATGGCATATTACAGGAAATAAAATGAATACGATGCAATGTAAATCATCATAGGGACTTGTGAAATATTATTTGTATTCATCTTGGGCACATCGATCACCAATATGACATCAGACAATACAACAAACTGGTCTGATATTAAAAAGGTGATTAAAATGGTGATTTCAACTGAAACAATCTGTGCACCTGAACAAGGCTACATGGTTTTTTCATCCTTGAAGTATACAACAGTGTCTTTTCTCCAAATTCTCACTTAGTAAGTGTGGTGAAGAAAAGGTCCATGTAAAAATGAACAATTTGGACAAATATTGGAATATATGCAGTACAGCAGACATTTAGTAGCATAACAACTTACTATCCTAAAATATATCATTAGAACATTATTCAGTGGTAATTCACTTCAAAAATTTGGTAAACTGAGTAAAGTTTCTGTTTGTTGGATTAATGAAGGGGGCAGGTTGGGGGGGCTGGGTTTTAGCCTTCCACCAAGAGTTTAGGACCATAAAAAACAATCCATGTGCTTTACCGGAAGCTTTTTCTTACATAAAAATAGAGTCATTGTTAACCAAAGATTAGAAAGTCCTTTTTGTTTTCCTTATAACTCTGTAACCGTTAGGCGGATTCTTTTCAAATTTGGCAGGTTTAGGCAGTAGCCTTGGGGAATTTTTTTGAATATGCTGCAGTGACATTTGAACCAATCAGAGAGGTCACATGACCAAAAATGTCTTTTTTCGATGGGGAAGCTTGTCCAGATGATAACTTGAAAGGAATTTTATCAATTCACCTGAAACTTGGCACATACATTCATTCTATTAAAATCTGGAAATCATTAGATTTTGGCATTGATTGGTTAAGAAATGGCTGAGTAATTAATGATTAATTAATCATTATGAATTTTCCAAATAAGGAAAACACAAAAATGCTTATATCTCGAAAACCGTGCTAGATAGAGCGATTTCGACGAAATTTTTGACCCACAGGGTATATCTGCAGAGTAGTTATCCCAATTTTCAAAAAAAAATTGTCTCGCCAAAAATGGGGGCCATTTTGAATTTTCGAATTTTTCGCAAAAATTGCAAAACATAAAAATGCTTATATCTTGAAAACCGTACTAGATAGAGCGATTTCGACGAAATTTTTGACCCACAGGGTATCTCTGCGGAGTACCCATGCCTATATTCAAAAAAAATTTTTCTTGTCAAAAATGGCGGCCATTTTGAATTTTCGAATTTTTCGCAAAAATTGCAAAACATAAAAATGCTTATATCTCGAAAACCCTGCTAGATAGAGCGATTTCGACGAAATTTTTGACCTACAGGGTATCTCTGCGGAGTAGCCATGCCAATTTTCAAAAAAATTTTGTCTCGCAAAAAATGGCGGCCATTTTGAATTTTCAAATTTTTCGCAAAAATTGCAAAACATAAAAATGCTTATATCTCGAAAACCGTGCTAGATAGAGTGATTTCGACGAAATTTTTGACCCACAGGGTATCTCTGCAGAGTAGCCATGCTAATTTTCTAGGGGCGTCACGACTAACCGAATAATCGACAGCGGTTAGAATAGTGAAATTTGCCGGTTCATATTTTAAAGTCGGAATAATCGCTCAATGTAGTGTAAAAGATGGCAGAAGGTCTGAATCTATGAAATATGTCCATATTGTCACATAAATTAAGCTAAAATCCCAAAACAGCCACATTTTCTGCATTGTTTATGCATTCACGTAAAACCGGAAGTACCATTGCATCTCTATATCGCTCACTTCCTGTCTGAAATAAACGAAGTAGAAGTCGCAGGAAAATGGTAAATTTATTCATTTTTACAGGTTATATACATATATTTTCATTTTATTTCACATATTTATTGTTTTCATTGCTTTTTATAATATAAACCTTAAGACGTTTGGATGTTATTTTAATTCGACGGTTATTCGGTGTCGACGCGAATAGTACTTACCGATTAGTCGACATGAAATATTTGGAGTCGTGACGTCCCTATAATTTTCAAAAAAAAATTTCTCTCGCCAAAAATGGCGGCCATTTTGAATTTTCGCATTTTTCGCAAAAATTGCAAAACATAAAAATGCTTATATCTCGAAAACCCTGCTACATAGAGCGATTTCAACGAAATTTTTGACCCACAGGGTCTGCAGAGTGGCCATGCCAATTTTCAAAAAAAAATTTTCTCGCAAAAAATGGCGGCCATTTTGAATTTTCGAATTTTTCGCAAAATTGCAAAACATAAAAATGCTTATATCTCGAAAACTGTGCTAGATAGAGCGATTCCGACAAAATTTTTGACCCACAGGGTATCTCTGCAGAGTAACCATGCCAATTTTCAAAAAAAAAATTTCTCGCAAAAAATGGCGGCCATTTTGAATTTTCGAATTTTTCGCAAAATTGCAAAACATAAAGATGCTTATATCTCGAAAACCGTGCTAGATAGAGCGATTTCGACGAAATTTTTGACCCGCAGGCTATCTCTGCAGAGTAGCCATGCCAATTTTCAAAAAAAATTTGTCTTGCCAAAAATGGCGGCCATTTTGAATTTTCGAATTTTTGCGCAAAAATTGCAAATCACAAAAATGCTAATATCTCGAAAATCGTGCTACATAGAACGATTTCGACGAAATTTTTGATCTTCAGGGTATCTCTGCAGAGCAGCTATCCCAAAGAGCTTTCACTCGGTGAAGTTTCAGACCCGTAGCTAATTATTCACCTACTCAAAATGAGTAAATGCTAATTATCTCTAAAACTATTGCGGATACCCAATTTTTATCAAATAACTCATTCATCTACTTTTGGGAGAGCTTTCACTCCGTTAAGTTTCAGACCCGTAGATAATTATTCACCTACTCAAAATGAGTAAATGCTAATTATCTCTAAAACTATTGCGGATACCCAATTTTTATCAAATAACTCATTCATCTACTTTTGGAAGAGCTTTCACATGGTGAAGTTTCAGACCCATAGCTAATTACTCACCTACTCAAAATGAGTAAATGCGAATTAACTCTAGAAGTATTGCAGATAGCCAATTTCTCTCAAATAACTCATTCACCTACTTTTGGGAGAGCTTTCACTCGGTGAAGTTTCAGACCCGTAGCTAATTACTCACCTACTGAAAATGAGTAAATGCTAATTATCTCAAAAACTATTGCGGATACCCAATTTTTATCAAATAACTCATTCATGTACTTTTGGGAGAGCTTTCACATGGTGAAGTTTCAGACCCGTAGATAATTACTCACCTAATCAAAATGAGTAAATGCGAATTATCTCTTAATTTTACTAATTGTTACCAATTTTTCTCAAATAACTCATTCACCTACTTTTGGAAGAGCTTTCACATGGTGAAGTTTCAGACCCATAGCTAATTACTCACCTACTCAAAATGAGTAAATGCAAATTATTTCTAAAAGTATTGCAGATAGCCAATTTTTCTCAAAGAACTCATTCACCTACTTTTGGGAGAGCTTTCACTCTGTGAAGTTTCAGACCCATAGCTAATTATTCACCTCAAAATGAGTAAATGCTAATTATCTGTAAAAGTATTGCGGATACCCAATTTTTATCAAATAACTCATTCATCTACTTGTGGGAGAGCTTTCACATGGTGAAGTTTCAGACCCATAGCTAATTACTCACCTACTCAAAATGAGTAAATGCGAATTATCTCTAAAAGTATTGCAGATAGCCAATTTTTCTCAAATAAATCATTCACCTACTTTTGGGAGAGCTTTCACTTGGTGAAGTTTCAGACCCATAGCTAATTATTCACCTACTCAAAATGAGTAAATGCGAATTATCTCTAAAAGTATTGTGGATACCCAATTTTAATCAAATAACTCATTCATCTACTTTTGGGAGAACTTTCACTCGGTGAAGTTCCAGACCCGTAGGTAATTACTCACCTACTCAAAATGAGTAAATGCGAATTATCTCTTAATAGTATTGCAGATAGCCAATTTTTCTCAAATAATTCATTCACCTACTTTTGGAAGAGCTTTCACACACGAAAATGAAAAATTGTGAATACCTCGGAAAAGCTATTTCTTCTCCTTTAATGCTCGGCGGGAGATACACACCGCGGCAGTGGTCTTGTCAAAAATTTTTGTCTCCCCAAAAATGGTGGCCATTTCGAATTTTCAAAGTGTTTGCAAAACACAAAAATGCTTATATCTCGAAAACCGTGCTAGATGGAGCGAACTCAACAAAATTTTTGATCTGCTGGGTATCTCTGCAGAGTAGCCATGCCAATTTTCAAAATATTTTTGTCTCGCCAAATATAGCGGACATTTTGAATTTTCGAATTTTTTGCAAAACACAAAAATGCTTATATCTTGAAAACCGTGCTAGATAGAGCAGACTGCGCTGACTTTGGTTACCACAACAGTATAAGGCTAGAAACGAAGCATTTTCTTAATACTTTAGCACTCACCTTTATATCCTTTTCGGGACGCTTTGTTTTTGCTATGCAAAAACATTATCTTTTTTTTTTGCGAGCGATCCTCTAGTTATTGTTTGTGTATGGGAGACCTTCAGGCTCCGCCGGCTCCTGCAGCTCCGCATTTTGTTTTCCTTATAACTCTGTAACCGTTAGGCGGATTCTTTTCAAATTTGGCAGGTTTAGGCAGCAGCCTTGGGGAATTTTTTTGAATATGCTATTTCAACCAATCAGAGAGGTCACATGACCAAAAATGTCTTTTTTCGATGGGGAAGCTTGTCTGGATGATAACTTGAAAGGAATTTTATCAATTCACCTGAAACTTGGCAAATACATTCATTCTATTAAAATCTGGAAATCATTAGATTTTGGCATTGATTGGTTAAGAAATGGCCGAGTAATTAATGATTAATTAATCATTATGAATTTTCCAAATAAGGAAAACACAAAAATGCTTATATCTCGAAAACCGTGCTAGATAGAGCGATTTCGACGAAATTTTTGACCCACAGGGTATCTCTGCAGAGTAGTTCTTCCAATTTTCAAAAAATTTTTATCTCGCCAAAAATGGCGGCCATTTTGAATTTTCGAATTTTTCGCAAACATTGCAAAACATAAAAATGCTTATATCTCGAAAACCCTGCTAGATAGAGCGATTTCGACGAAATTTTTGACCCGCAGGGTATCTCTGCGGAGTAGCCATACCTATTTTCAAAAAAAATTTTTCTCCTCAAAAATGGCGGCCATTTTGAATTTTCGAATTTTTCGCAAAAATTGCAAAACATAAAAATGCTTATATCTCGAAAACCCTGTTAGATAGAGCGATTTCGACGAAATTTTTGACCCATAGGGTATCTCTGCAGAGTAGCCATGCCAATTTTCAAAAAAAAATTTTCTCGCAAAAAATGGCGGCCATTTTGAATTTACGAATTTTTCGCAAAAATTGCAAAACATAAAAATGCTTATATCTCGAAAACCCTGCTAGATAGAGCGATTTCGACGAAATTTTTGACCCACAGGGTATCTCTGCAGAGTAGACATGCCAATTTTCAAAAAAAAATTTTCTCGCAAAAAATGGCGGCCATTTTGAATTTTCGAATTTTTCGCAAAATTGCAAAACATAAAAATGCTTATATCTCGAAAACCGTGCTAGATGGAGCGAACTCAAAATTTTTGAACTGCTGGCAGTGTTCAAACTCAACGCCGTCCCGCGGGTCCGCGACAGCCAATATTGCAGAATGAGCGCCGAGTTTTAGTACTTACAGGTCCGACGGACTGTCGAAAATCCCCGATTATTGCCCATTGAAAAACCTTCTGCAAAAGAACTGTAAGGGTTAGATGGATGGTAAATACTTTAAAACGAAATATTTATATTTTAAAATTAAATAGTTTTGATCGACCAAGTTGTTTACGTCCACCATTGTAAAGCGAGATATTTCGTACACTAGCAAATCTACTCAAAACGTTATATATCGAAAGAAAGCCTGATCTCTGCACGGAAACAGTCGAAACAACAAGCCAGAACGGTGAATTTCGTGGGAGACACTATTTTACTGAAACTCTTGATATTTAACCCCGGAAATTTGCCCGGAAAATAAAAGCTGTAACATTCGAAAATATTTACAGGTGATGTAACAAAAAAAATATATCTCTGGAACTACCCAATGAATTTTTGTGCAAGAAAAAGCAAGAAAAACTACAAATTTTTGTCTTTCAAACAGTATCAATGCCATATTTGTACCTTAAATAAAATAATCAAACAAAATAAATTTCAATCTAATTGCACTAAAATGAAGTTTGTTGACTGGGGTTCAGCTTTCTAAAATATTTTTAAAATTTATTTATGGACAGATGAATATTATTTATCAGTATAAAGGAAATTGGATAGTGATTCTATATATTTAAATGTATCCGAATTACGGGAGAAAAATTATTACTTTCACCCAATTTTCATACAGTGGTACGCCTTTTTTGATGAGCCATAAGGTACCCGACGTTTCATAACCCTAACACAAACACTGGACTCAGAAAAAAATGATTGGGACTCCATTTTTCGGAGGACATGTGGTCCGTTGGACTCCATATTTTAGAGGTACTTAGCTAACCCTGCTTCCGGTATTGTTTTTGTGCTTTTATTTCATCAAAATTGTACCAAATCACCCGATATATGCTTGGTCTATGAGTAACTGACATGGACAGATACCTGACAAACCAATGCTCCAATTCAAAAAAGCCAAAAATTTCAGGGACAGACCGGCTTCAAAAGGATAGGGACTATGAAAAAAATACCAGGAAAAGGGAATTTCAGGCTTCCTGGGAGAAGTCATACCCCTGGATTCTGTATGATCAAGGCAATAATCCAATGTTTTGTACTACTTATAGAGCCATTTTTGGGCATTTGAGCCACTCAAAAGTTAAACATTCAATTGTGGTACTTTAATGACTTTGCCGAAAGTGAAAATGAGTGAATGAACTATGAACTGTTTTATTTTAAATTGTGAAATATCAAAGCAATAGACATACAAACTCACTTAAACAGTAAATAAATAAACTTTGGACTTAGTTAGTTTTGGTTCGGACCTTTACATTTTCAGAGTTGAAGGTCCTTCGGACCACCTCCATATTTTCCTTAAGCGTGAACACTGCCTGCTGGGTATCTCTGCAGAGTAGCCATGCCAATTTTCAAAATATTTTTGTCTTGCCAAATATAGCGGACATTTTGAATTTTCGAATTTTTGCAAAACACAAAAATGCTTATATCTTGAAAACCGTGCTAGATAGAGCAGACTGCACTGACTTTGGTTGCCACAACAGTATAAGGCTAGAAACGAAGCATTTTCTTAATACTTTAGCACTCACCTTTATATCCTTTTCGGGACGCTTTGTTTTTGCTATGCAAAAACATTATCTTTTTTTTTGCGAGCGATCCTCTAGTTTTATTATTTGTAGCAAAATAATGACATAAGTAAATGTCATATATCTTCAAAAGTATTAAAGTTAGGGAATTCTTTTCAAATATGTTATTCATCTAGTTTTTGGTAAGCTATCACATAGTAAAGTTTCAAACCTGTTGAGCATTGGATAGCTGAGTAATAGCTACTTTGAAATTGTGACTGTTGAGTAAATCCATTGTAACTCAAAAACTATTGCAGTTAGAGTATTTTCCTAAAATATGTTGTTCAGCTACTTTGTCCTTAACTATAAGATGGCATAAAGTTTGGGGTTCTATTGCATGCCATAATTGAGTAATGCCATAATAGTAAAAGAAATAGTTTGTCCGGGCTGTGTCTCAGAAACCGTAAGGTATAGGAAGTTCATACTTGGCAGGGACATTGGTTGGGGGGTGTAGGTGTGCAACGTCATGTTCTGACCTTGATTTGACCTTTGACCTTGCCGTAGTGACCTTGAGTTTGAAAATCTTGTCCGGGCTATATCTCGCCAACTATAAGGTGTAGGAAGTTGATACTTGGCAGGGACATTAGTTAGGGGTTGTAGGTGTGCAACGTCATGGTCTGACCTTGATTTGACCTTGCCGTAGTGACCTTGACCTATAAAATCTGGTCCGGGCTATATCTCGGAAACTGTAAGGTGTAGGAAGTTGATACTTGGTAGGGACATTGGTTAGGGGGTGTAGGTGTGCAACGTCATGGTCTGACCTTGATATGACCTTTGACCTTGCCGTAGTGACCTTGACCTATAAAATCTTGTCCGGGCTATATCTCGGAAACCGTGAGGTGTAGGAAGTTGATACTTGGTAGGAACATTGGTTAGGAGTTGTAGGTGTGCAGCATCATGGTGTGACCTTGATTTGACCTTTGACCTTGCTGTAGTGACCTTGACCTATAAAACCTTGTCCGGGCTATATCTCAGCAACTGTAAGGTGTAGGAAGTTGATACTTGGTAGGGACATTGGTTAGAGGGTGTAGATGTGCAACGTCATAGTGTGACCTTGATTTGACCTTTGCCGTAGTGACCTTGACCTATAAAATCTTGTCCGGGCTATATTTCGGAAACTGTAAGGTGTAGGAAGCTGATACTTGGTGAGGACATTGGTTGGGGGTAGTAGGTGTGCAACATCATGGTGTCACCCTGATTTGACCTTTGACCTTGCCGTAGTGAACTTGACCTATAAAACCTGGTCCGGGCTATATCTTGGAAACCGTAAGGTTTAGGAAGTTGATACTTGGTAGGGACATTGGTTACGGGGTGTAGGTGTGCTACGTCATAGTGTGACCTTGATTTGACCTTTGACCTTGCTGTAGTGACCTTGACCTATAAAATCTTGTCTAGGCTATATCTCAGAGACTGTAAGGTGTAGGAAGTTTATACTTGGTAGGGACATTGGTTGAGGGTTTTAGGTGTGCCATGTCATGGTGTGACACTGATTGACCTTTGACCTTGCTGTATTGACCTTTAAAATCTTGTTGCACCTTTGGGTCTGTCTGTTGATGCAGATTAAGCACCGTTAAAGTCATATAAGAATTCATTAAGAATTTCCTTTTGCAAGTTCCCATTGTAACAGATGGAATTTCATCAAGTGAGCCACAGGCTTTTCTCCAACACCACACATAAGCATTCATTGAATGTATTGCCACTTCTGTATGCATGGGTAATATTCAAAACATCCAAACCATAATTCGTCCATTTTTGGTTTACTGATAAGTGCTGTCATTTTATTATTGAATTGTTTTGTTTTAATACTTCATCTTTACATACATTTCTTTTCCTTAGATGTTATTTTCTCTACTTAAGCATTATTTGGACCTTAATATAACTGACACTGCTCTGAAAGTATCTTGAACTTTGTGCTGTTATACTACTTCTATATCTCATGGTGTTGAAAAATATTTCCCCAGGCTGTGGGGTACGGGCATCTCTGATGCTATTTTTTTTGATAAGCTATCAGATAGTAAAGTTGCAGACCTGTTGCACATTGGATAGTTGAGTAATAGCTACTTTGAAATTTGACTGTTGAGTAAATCCATTGCAACTCAAAAACTACTGCAGTTACAGTATTTTCCTAAAATAATTAAGCGTCCCTGAAAGGGCGCTTATTTGGTTTCGCGTCAGTTTCCTCGCCGCCGCATTATGGTCTCCCTTGAATATCTCCCTTATTATTGCAAGCTTTTAAACCATATTTGGCAGTTATATACCTTAGGCGTGGGAAAATTTTTCCACATACTTAAATTTGACCTTTGATCTTTATCAAGGTCACATGATCAAAAAATAATTTTTTCGGGTACACCCGCCCGTCATCGCAGTTCAGGAAAATCTACTGACCGCAGAGGCTTGTAACTTCATACACATGTTTATAGTATCAAAAACGTGAGCTGATTAGATTTTGGGAGCAATCCGATGAAAATTGACCGATTTATGAGTGGTTTTCTCACAGGTACCAATCAAAAAGCTTAAAATTCATGTGAACCCTCCTATTATCTTCTTAAGTATTGCATTTAGAGCCATAAAATGTATTGGGAGGTAGTAGGAAACCATATGTGGAGAGTCTAGAAAGCAAGTCAAATTTCCCCCCCGACCCCCCCTGTAGGGGTCAAACTGGGGTCATAAAATAGCCAATTTCATCTTTTCCCCTTATATCTCGTTTATTCTTGCTTCTAGAGCTTGAGAATGTATTAAGAGGTATTGGGAAACCATATGTGAAGAGTCTAGATAGCCGGTCAAATTTACCCCCAGACCCTCCCTTATGGGTCAAACTGGGGTCATAAAATAGTAGATTTTGTGTTTTTGCCTTATATCTCCTTTATTCTTGCTTTTAGAGTTTTAGAATGTATTAAGAGGTATTGGGAAACCTTATGTGATGAGTCTAGATAGCCGGTCAGATTTACCCCCGGATCCCCCCTTATGGGTCAAATTGGGGTCATAAAATAGTCGATTTTGTGTTTTGGCCTTTTATCTCCTTTATTCTTGCTTTTACAGCTTTAGAATGTATTAAGAGGTATTGGGAAACCATATGTGAAGAGTCTAGATAGCTGGTCAGATTTACCCCCGGACCCCCCTTACGGGTCAAACTGGGGGTCATAAAATAGCTGATTTTGTGTTTTTGCCTTATATCTCCTTTATTCTTGCTTTTAGAGTTTAGAATGTATTAAGAGGTATTGGGAAACCTTGTGTGAAGAGTCTAGATAGCTGGTCAGATTTACCCCCGGATCCCCCCTTATGGGTCAAACTGGGGTTATAAAATAGCCGGTTATGTGTTTTTGCCTTTTATCTCCTTTATTCTTGCTTTTAGAGCTTTAGAATGTATTAAGAGGTATTGGGAAACCATATGTGAAGAGTCTAGATAGCTGGTCAGATTTACCCCCGGATCCCCCCTTATGGGCCAAACTGGGGTCATAAAATAGCCGATTTTGTGTTTTTGCCTTTTATATCTTTTATTCTTTTAGAGTTTTACAATGTATTGAGAGGTATTGGGAAACCTTATGTGAAGAGTCTAGATAGCTGGTCAGATTTACCCCCGGACCCCCCCCCCCTTATGGGTCAAACTGGGGTCATAAAATAGCCAATTTTGTGTTTTTGCATTTTTCTAAAATGTAAATAGATATATGGCATTTAAAAAAGAACTGTTACTCTTTAATTAAGTAGTTTTATGGTGTAACTTTCGACCTATTATAAGTATTGATGCTTTATGCATTCTTAGCCAGAGCATTTATTCAATTAACTTTTCGCAATTTATGACCATAGAAAACAAAATAAAGCTTAAATTTTTCTTTCATGTTAATGCATGAACTTCCACACTGTCTGCTTAACTTTCACTTCTTCTCTCAGCACTGCATGTTTTTATTTTCAAAAACCTTTTTCTACTGTATATTATATTGCAGTGAACCTTTTTGGGACGCTTAGTTTTTGTTAGCAAAAACATTTTTCTAGTTTTTTTATTGCATAAAAACGTACTTACATAATCCCAACAGATACTTACGTGACCTACCGTTTGGTCAAGGACACAGACAATGTGTCTCGCCATTTTTATGTTGTCACTCTGCGGCGTGGGCGTACGGCGTGGGCGTACGGTGTGGGCGTGAACAACTTCTCCTCCAAAACTACAAGGCCTAGAGACATGCTGTTTTTTTTAAAAGATACCTTATCTATCGCGGATGAAAAATTGTTCAAAGCATGCAAATCTGTCTGTTCGTCTGTTTGCTAGAGACATTATAAGGGAGGTACCCCCACCAAAAGTGTGAAAATTTCAACACTTTATCACAATTTTCTCAGTGACTATTGCAGGGATTTCTCTCATATCTTGCATATATGTACTAGGCCAAAGGTAGATTCTCCTGTGTGAGTGTGAGACCTGGATCTGTCTTATTTTTTTTTTAAATAAATTTTTTTAATAATTTTTAATGCATTAAAATTCATGAAATCATGCACTAAATCACTTATAACTTGAAAAGTGTTGCATTTAGAGCATTTTGTTAAAATATGTTATTCAGCTACTTTTTTCAGAGCTACAACATGGTGAGTAACTTGGGTATCTGTCTCAATAGCTAAGTGAGTAATAGCTACTTTTGGGCTTTTCAGTAACCTCCGTCATGAGTAAAATCACTTGCAACTTGAAAACTATTGCATTTAGAGAATGTTATTCAGCTACTTTTGGGTCAGCTATAACATAGTAAAATTTCAGACCTGTAGCTCATGGCATAGCTGAGTAATAGCTACTTTTAGGTTATCACTGTTGAGTAAATCACTTATAACTTGAAAACTATTGCATTTAGAGTATTTTGTTTCAATACATGTATGTTATTTACCTATTTTGGGGTCAGCTATAACATAGTGAAGTTCCAGACCTGTGGCTCATTGCATAGCTGAGTAATAGCTACTTTGAAGTTCTCACTGTTGAGTAAATCAGTTGTAATTGGAAAACTATTGCATTTACAGAAATTTGTGTAAATATGTTATTCAGCTACTTTTGGGTCAGCTATAACATAGTGAATTACAGACCTATAACTCATGGCATAGCTGGGCAATAGCTATTTTCAGGTTCTCCCTATTGAGTAAATCAGTTGTAACTTGAAAAATATTGCATTTACAGTATTTTGCTTAAATATGTTGTTCACCTACTTTTGGGTCAGCTATAACATAGTAAAAATTCAGACATGTAGCTCATTGCATAGCTGAGTAATAGCTACTTTGAGGTTATCACTATTGAGTAAATCAGTTGTAACTTGAAAACTATTGCATTTAGAGTATTTTGTTTAAATATGTTATTCACGTAATTTTTGGTCAGCTATAACATAGTGAAATTGCAGACCTGTATGTCATGGCATAGCTGAGCAATAGCTGCTTTCAGGTTCTCACTGTTGAGTAAATCATTGTATCCACTGAATAGCCGCAGTGTGTAGAGAGATTTCACCATTACCGCTCTAACGAAAAAAATATTATGGCTAGCCTTCTCAAGTTTGCAGGATATATTAATAACCATATAATGTTACCTGGGAATATTTTTGGCCTCATTTTGAAAAACAAGATGGCCGCCAGGGACGTTTATTCGACTTTAAACAAGGACTTTTGTTGGCCCTCTAGAGCAAAGGGTATTATAGGTAGAGATCTCAAATTCGCAGGATATGTTCGTCATTATAAAATCTTGACTGGGAATATTTTTGGCCTCATTTTGAAAAACAAGATGGCCGCCACAGGTGTTTCTTTGTCAGTCATGAAAAGTGCTTATATCTCCCTTATTATTGGCCTGGAGGTTTGGGATGGTAAACCAACCTGTAGGAAATCATGGGCTGTGAGTCTTTCGGTGTGGTCAGATTTGACCTTTGACCCCTCCTTCAAGGTCAAACACGGATAGCCAAACTTAAAAGTGCTTATAACTCGCTTATTATTGGTCCTAGAGGTTTGGGATGGTAAACAGACATATAGGAAATCATGGGCTGGGAATCTGTTGATGTGGTCCGATTTGACCTTGGACCCCTCCTTCAAGGTCAAACGAGGATACCCAAACTAAAAAGTGCTTATAACTCACTTATTATTGGTCCTAGAGGATTGGGATGGTAAACCAACCTACAGGAAATCATGGACTGGGAATCTTTTGGTGTGGTCGGATTTGACCTTGGACCCTGCCTTCAAGGTCAAACGAGGATAGCCAAACTTAAAAGTGCTTATAACTCGCTTATTAATGGTCCTAGAAGTTTGGATGGTAAACCAACATATAGGAAATCATGGGCTGGGATTCTTTTGGTGCGGTCAGATTTGACCTTTGGACCCCTCCTTCTAGGTCAAATGAAGACAGCCAAACTTAAAAGTGCTTATAACTCGCTTATTATTGGTCCTAGAGGTTTGGGATGGTAAACCAACATATAGGAAATCATGGGCTGGGAATGTTTTTGTGTGGTTGGATTTGACCTTGGACCCCTTCTTCAAGGTGGAGCGAGGATATTGCATTTGCAGTATTTCTTTAAATATGTTTTAACCTACTTTTTACACTTAAACAGTTACCTTGTTACTTTCCTTCATAATACCATTTGCAGGGCACAACTTTTTTGTCCTTTTCTTCTGTCAGCTTCGGAATTTCTTTCGAACATGCTGTTCAATTACCATTTACTGTACTTCTGTACAGCACTTTCCCTGATAATTATGCTTTCCTCTCATTATCACTTCACAAATCAAAAACACTCAGTCAGCTGACACAGTGTCCGTTCACGGGCACTCTCCTCTTGTTTATTTTGCACACGTAAACCCCAGCGAAATACAATTGACACAAAGTTAATTAAGCGTCCCTGAAAGGGCGCTTATTTGGTTTCGCGTCAGTTTCCTCGCCGCCGCCGCCGCATTATGGTCTCCCTTGAATATCTCCCTTATTATTGTAAGCTTTTTATCTCCCGCCGGCCGGGCGGGAGATTATAAAACGCATTCCGTGCGTGTGTTCGTGTGTTATTGAGTGTGTGTCACGCTTTTATAAAGGGCTGTACATCACACTGGTTGTTTCTCCTTGGCCTTTTCAATGTTTTTGATGACCTTATTGCTTATGTCCTTTCATTTGATGCTGTTATTTCACACCTAGGACCATAGCTAAGTGAGTAATAGCAATGGTGGCTACTTTGAGTAAAGTGCTCATAACTCCAAAACGACTGCATTTAGAGTGTTTCTGTAAAATACGTTGTTCAGCTACTTTCTCCATGCCTACAAGATGGTACCATTTTTAGGGTTCTATCTTCATAGCTAAGTGAGTAATAGCTATTTTCTGGTATTAACAATGAGCAAAATGAGTAAATTGATTTTGTCTTTGTAACTGTTACTTACAATATTGGCCTGAAATATGTTGTTCAACAACTCCTTCATGTACTATATCGTGGTGAGGTGCCCAAGGTGTAGCACCATAGCTAACTGAGTAATAGCTATACTAAGTTTAACATTTGACCATTGAGCAAGTCACTTATAACTCAAAAGCTATTGAATATAGAGGATTTTTGTCGAATATGTTGTTCACCTATCTTTTGGATATACTGTATTGTGAATTTTCACAGCTGTAACTCCATAGCTAACTGAGTAATAGCTACTTTGATGATAACCATAATGAGTAAATGGCTTATATCTTCAAAAGTATTGCAGCTACACAATTTTGTTCCAATATGTTGTTCAGCTACTATCTCCACAGCTACAACATGGTCACTAGTTTGGAAGTGTATCTCCATAGCTAAGTGAGTAATAGCTACTTTGTCAATTTTTAATGATAACCATAATGAGTAAATGCCTTATATCTTCAAAAGTATTGCAGCTACACAATTTCTCTCAAATAAGTTGTTCATCTACTTTTTTGTGAACTGTAACATATTTAAGTTTCACAACTGTTGCTCAATGTACAAGTGAGTAATGGCTACTTTATTGCTACTTTTGGTGAAAATGTGAAAAATGACAAATATCTCGCAAACCGTAATAGCTACTTTGTCAATTTTTAATGATAACCATAATGAGTAAATGCCTTATATCTTCAAAAGTATTGCAGCTACACAATTTCTCTCAAATAAGTTGTTCATCTACTTTTTAAGTCATTCATCTACTTTTGGGAGAGCTTTCACATGGTGAAGTTTCAGAACCATAGCTAATTACTCACCTACTCAAAATGAGTAAATGCGAAATATCACTAAAAGTATTGCAGATAGCCAATTTTTCTCAAATAACTCATTCACCTACTTTTGGGAGAGCTTTCACTTGGTGAAGTTTCAGACCCATAGCTAATTACTCACCTACTCAAAATGAGTAAATGCGAATTATCTCTAAAAGTATTGCAGATAGCCAATTTTTCTCAAATAACTCATTCATCTACTTTTGGGAGAGCTTTCACATGGTGAAGTTTCAGACCCGTAGATAATTACTCACCTGCTCAAAATGAGTAAATGCGAATTATCTCTTAAAAGTATTGTACTTAGCCAATTTTTCTCAAATAACTCATTCATCTACTTTTGGGAGAGCTTTCACATGGTGAAGTTTCAGACCCATAGCTAATTACTCACCTACTGAAAATGAGTAAATGCGAATTATCGCTAAAAGTATTGCAGATGGCCAATTTTTCTCAAACAACTCATTCACCTACTTTTGGGAGACCTTTCACTTGGTGAAGTTTCACACTCATAGCTAATTACTCACCTACTCAAAATGATTAAATGCGAATTATCGCTAAAAGTATTGCAGATAGCCAATTTTTCTCAAATAACTCATTCACCTACTTTTGGGAGAGCTTTCACTTGGTGAAGTTTCACACCCATAGCTAATTACTCACCTACTCAAAATGAGTAAATGTGAATTATCTCTGAAAAGTATTGCAGATATGATTTAAATAATTTATAACAGCAAAACTATTCAATTTAAAGGAGTTTTGTCAAATATGTTGTTCACCTACTTTTTGATGTAGTGCGGCGGGAGATCATACCACGGCAGTGGTCTTGTTAACCATATTTGGCAGTTATATACCTTAGGCATGGGAAAAATTTTCCACATGCTTAAATTTGACCTTTGATCTTTATCAAGGTCACATGATCAAAAAATAGTTTTTTCGGGTACACCCGCCCGTCATCGCAGTTCAGGAAAATCTACTGACCGCAGAGGCTTGTAACTTCTTACACATGTTTATACTGTAAAAACGTGAGTTGATTAGATTTTGGGAGCAATCCGATGAAAATTGACCGATTTATGAGTGATTTTCTCACAGGTACCAATCAGAAAGCTTAAAATTCATGTGAACCCCCCTATTATCTTCTTAAGTATTGCATTTAGGACAATGTGTCTCGCCATTTTTTATTTTGCACACGTAAACCCCAGCGGGCACCTGCCGGAGGTTATAGATACTCTGTAAGTTGCCATTCTTATTTTGACCGCCGTCAAGTGCGCACACATTCTTTTGGCGCTTTAAAGTTTATCATGGCTGAGAAACAAAGAAAATGCTCGGTATGTTTTAACTGATATGCTGCCTTGGGATAACTACCAAGCGTGTATGAAATGCAGAGGTGAGAAGAAGGGCAAAGACAAATGCGTTTCTGGTAAGGAAGCAGCTTTGTCCCATTTGTGCTGGGAGTTTGAAGGTACCTTATAAGAAGAAATCTAAATCTATATCTTCTGAAAAGTTTGACGATTCATTATTAGATGAACCTACACCTTCCAAATCATCACAATCCAATCCTTCCACTCCTGATACCTCTCTTCAGGATCTCATTAAGAACATGAGTTCTCAGTTGGCATCTCTGACTTCCCAGTTTGAGGAATTCAAACGAAAAGACAAACCTTCTTCATCTCAAAAAGATTCAGTTTTTTCACAGGAGCAGGGTATGTGTGCCCCTGCCTCCCATTCAAGACCTGAAGCATCAGAAGGAGAACTATCAGATGAGGATTCCTTGCCTTCTAGGAAGCGTCGCAGATCTAGATCTCCTCAGGGTGAGGGAGATTCACATCAGCAGGAGTTGGACCCCTCATATGTAGAAATGTTATATGCTATCAGGGGTCTCCTTGAAGTCCCACAAGTAGAGTGCCTTGTCGCCCCTTCTGCTTTCTCTAAGAAGCCTCCTAAGCAGGTTGTAAGACAACAGAATTTGGCCTTACCCCCTGTGCAGGACATTCAAGCCATGTGGGAGTACAGATTCAGGAAAGCTTCGGGTACAACATTGAAAGACAAGGCCAGCTCAGAATCCTTGTCCCAAGGCCACTTTCTTCCCTTTGAGCCCCTGCCAAATTGTTCAGTAATGACCATGGTTAACCATTGTTAAAGCAAGGTTAACCATGGTTGTATAACCTTGGTTTATCCCATGGTTGACCATGGTCTACCTTGGTCAACCATGGTTAAAATTTAACATTTTTGACAAATTGCACCATTACCAACCATGGTTGCAAACCATGGTTTTAAGTAACCATGGTTTGTGACAATGGTCCACCATGGTTATTAACCATGGGTGACCATGGTAACAGACGACAATTGTAGACCATGGTTAACTATGGTATACCATGGTCTACCACGGTAAAATTTTAACATTTTTGACAAATCGCATCATTGCTAACCATGGTTGCTTCAAATAACCTTAGTTTGTGACAGTGGTTCACCATGGTTAGTAACCATAGTCACCCATGGTTGTAAACCATGGTTACCGTAAAACACCGTGGTTGACTGTGGTTCACCATCGTTATAAAGTATGGCTGTTACAATAATCTAACACAATAATAAACTTGAATTAAATGTGTTATTCAACAAAGTAATATCAATAATATATGTCGTCTTAAATACTTACACATAAACTCCAGATAGTTGCTCCAATTTTTAAATATACTTCAGTTTACTGAAAGACATGACCAGTAATTTCACGTAACATTTAAAATGTAAATCTTGTAACTGCAATATGTAATTATCTCAATATTCCCACAATCACAAGGGTATTTGATCCTTCTATTGATATTTGGCTTCGATCATCTTAAAAGCCTTCTGGAGAGAAGTAAGAATGTAACCCTTTAGATTATATATCCTGTTATTCCATTGATGAGTATGTAAATATATTCCTTCTATTCTTATCTGACAACTTATATGCCTATTTGTAAGTATTATATATCTAGTTTCTTCTTTATTAACAAATCACTCGCATTGTTCATGTCAATATAATACTTGTTTCATTCTATCCAAATAAAGTGAGCACTATATAAAGCAAAAAGAAACAACAGCTTTATAATGCAACTTCTTGTTCACTTTTTCTTTTGTGTTTGAAATTCCCTCCATTCTATAAAAACTTCCTATGGCCTGGCCAATCAAAATGCAACATACAAAGATGACTCAACTTATCTTCTCTTTCACTGTATCATAAGCTTGCCTATCTGTTGTTTATGTGATAAAGAAAGAGCATCTCCCACACATCTGTTCATAGATTCAGTCTGTGTGTGGGATGATGTGCTAACCTGAACAAATACCCCCTGGCTATTTTGTTTGCATGTGGGGTATTATGTATACAAGGTCTATTGAGGAACTGGACCTAGTATAACAGAGTATCCCTTGTCATTTTCTTTGGTAATGAATTAATCAGTCTTGTTGCATTAATTTTGTGTCTTATATGATCATGCTAGAGTTCTGTATTTAGTGCATGTTTGCTGTTTTACATATATTCACAATCAAGCAGATAATTCATTTAATTAAAAAGTAATCTATTCTGTATGTTATATATTTGGTTATTAAATGTATTATTTATATAAGACAGCATCCATAAAGTACAAATTCAGTACAAACTACAAAATTATGGACCTAACTTTAACTGTATAGTTCTGTCATAGGATTTTTAATGTACTTGTAACCTTATAATTTATAATATAATAAGCCAGCATTAACTACATTCAAACCAAGGTTAGGTTAGGTTTAACCATGGTTATTAAAACTTAACCATGGTTTTGCTTTCAACCATAACTTGAAAGCATGTTCATCCATGGTTACTCAGTGTCTGAAACCATGGCTAACCATGGTTAACCATGGTCATAATTCTAACCATTTCCTAATATTGTCCGACAATGGTTTAACCATGGTTTCTCCCTTGGTTAACCATGGTTGACAGTGGTCAACCATGGTAACCATGGTCAACCATGGTTGACTTTTGGCAGGGGAGAGGTCAGATATGATTTATTATACAACTTCCCCTCAAGACACGTCATTGAAAGCTCCAAAGTTGCCTGATTCTTATTTTAACATTTCTAGGGTGAAAACTTTATCAGCCTCTATCTCTGTTCCTTCAAAACAACATATTATTCAGGAAACTGTCTGTAGAGAAAATGTGCAGATTCTTGGACATGTGGTATGGTTCAAAATGGCCATTGAAGAGCTGAATAACAGGATTCAGGAATTGGCCACTGAAATTAGGAGCTCAGGTGATCTGGATAATGTGAAGGAGTCAGCAGATCTTATTGTGAAGTATTCTCAGCTCCAAGCTTCAGTCACCTCTTCTCTGGAAATTGCTTTGGACACGGTGTTGAAGCAAAATATGACTTTGGCTTGTAACATGCTTCTAGCTAGGAGGGACAGCTTGTTGAAAGATTGTAGCTCCAAACTGGGTCCGAAAGATCTGGCTAATTTGCGTACAGATTGTTTTGACCAACAGGAAGTCTTCAATTCTGACATTTTGTCACAAGTGGAGGACAATATGATAAAAAGACTGTCAATGATCAAAGAATCTGAGACCAAGTCATACAGAGATACCACCAGGAATTTCGATTTCGGGAGAACATCTCACTCAAAAACTGCTCAGGAAGGTAACAAATCTTTTCGTGACAAACGAATACAGCTAAACACCTCTTATGGAAATTACTCTGCGCGCGCATCAAGAGGCGGCAGGGGAGGAAAGAGGAGATGACTTTCCAGGGGCAAGATTGCAGGATTTTTGGCAGGTATGGTAAAAAAATCATGCTCATCCCAGGGTAGTAGGTTTACTACAACATGGTTATCGTATAGATTTCAAAATTCTCCCCAAATTGTCAAAAATTTCGCTCATTTTGAACGAATATCACAACAAAGACAAAGATGGCGCCCTCCACAAGGCAGTTCAGGCCATGCTTATAAAGAAGGTGATAACTCATGTCAGGAAACCCACAACTCTGGGATATTACAGCAGACTATTTCTGGTACCCAAACCCATGAAACGGTAGAGACCAGTGATAGATTTAAGTATGTTAAACAACCATTTACATGTACCGACATTCAAAATGGAAACAGCCGAATCTATCAGGAAGTCGATTCAAAAGGGGGAGTGGGTCACCTCGATAGACCTCACAGACGCTTATTTTCATGTCCCAATTCATCCACAATCTCAAAAATATTTGAGATTCAAACAAAAAAGGGGGTTTTCCAATTTCCGGCACTCCCTTTTGGTGTCGCAACAGCTCCCCTAGAGTTTACTCGCATTGTGAAAGAGGTAAAACTCATAGCTCAAGCCAGGAACCTCAGAATCCATCAATATCTGGACGACTGGCTTCTTCGGTCACCAACAAAGGAACAATGTCTCAAAGATTCAGAAAATTTTGTAAAATTGGTACAAGAACTAGGCTGGCTTATCAATTTTCAAAGTCGGAATTGGTACCCACACAAAAACTGGATTTTCTGGGCTATCAGAAAAGTTCAGACTGTTTCCATCAGAAAGTCATTAGTCTTGACTCCAAGAAAGCTCATGTCACTCATAGGGACATTAGCTTCCTTAGAAAAAAACAGTACCACTGGGAAGGCTACACATGAGACCTTTCCAGTGGTACCTGAAGTCACACTGGAAATTTCCCCAGTCACTGGACAAAAGGATCCCAGTAACAGGGAATTTTCTGAATCATCTCAAATGGTGGGAGGATCTACAGAATCTTATGGCAGGTGCTCCTATCCATCCTCATGTTCACAACACACTGGTATTCACAGATGCCTCCCAAAAAGGCTGGGGAGCTCACTTAAAACGAGATAGTTCTCAGTTGCCTCTGGTCAAACAAGGAAGCTCAGCTTCACATCAATGTATTGGAGCTAAAAGCTGTCCTTCTGGCCCTAAAGGGTTTTCAGGAGCACTTGCAAGGTCAAAGAATGCTCATCTGTTCAGACAACAGTACAGTAGTATCTTATCTGAACATTTAAGAAGGAGGCACACATTCCATAGAAATGTGTGCTCTTATCTGGAGAATTCAGGCATTCACAAATTCCAGAAGGATCCAGATAAGAGCAAGACATGTACCTGGATCCCTAAATGTGATAGCAGACTCCCTATCACTAAGGGACAAGGTCATACAAACAGAGTGGTCCCTTCACCAACAGATATTCAACCAAATTTGCAGAGTTTGGCACACACCAATGGTAGACCTGTTTGCAATTCATCTAAATCACAAACTTCCAATTTATGTATCTCCTGTCCCAGACAAAAAGGCTTGGAAAATAGATGCATTGAATATCTGTTGGGAAGGCCTAGACGGCTATGTCTGGATGCCGTGGTTTTGGGATCTGGTGGATCTCTCGACCAAGCTATCCCTACAGCTCCCTCACTGGAAGACACTACTAAAACAACCACATTCCAACAGGTTCCACAACAACGTGGAGTACCTGAATCTACATGTGTGGCTTCTGGATATCAATCAAGGTGGACCATTTATGGGCAATGGTGCTCACAGAATAAGGTGGACATCACCTCAGCAACTGTTCCCCAGGTAGCAGAGTTTCTGAAATACCTGTTCACAGTCAAAAGTCTCAAACCAGCCACAATTACTGGCTACAGGACAGCAATTTCTGATGCTTTGGGTTCACAGGGTGAACTCATCTCAAAAAGTCTAGAACTGAATAGACTTATTGCAAGCTTCACCAGGGATAGACCTAAACCAAATAGGTCCATACCTACATGGGACCTCTCCTTGGTCCTCTTAGGTTTGACAAAACCTCCTTTTGAGCCTTTATCTGAGGCTCCTTTGAAGTGGCTAACTTACAAGACAGTTTTCCTGTTGGCTTTAGCCTCAGGGAAAAGAAGGAGTGAGATACATGCTTGGACTCACTCTTCTGTCTCTTCAAGGAGAAATTGGTCAGAGGTCACTGTTTCTCCTTCTCCAGCATTCCTGGCCAAAAACCAATTGACTTCGGATGGCCCTGACTCCATTAAACCAGTAGTGATACCAGCTCTTACTACAGTGTTGGACAGTTCACTGGTGGAGGACGAGTCACTTTGTCCAATTAGGGCCCTCAAAGTCTACTTAGACAAGACCAAATCCATGAGAAAGGGCAAGGCCCTTCTCTTTGTATCACTTAGGGAGGGTTATTCTAAGGATATCACTAGAATAACCATTTCCCAGTGGATCAAACAGACCATTCACACTTGGTACCAGTCTTCAGATGTGACTGATCAACAGGTCACTCAGGTTAGAGCTCATGATGTTAGAACTATGGCTGCATCTCTTGCGTTCAAAGGATGTGTCTCCTTAGAGCAGGTCTTGAGCTCCTGTTACTGGAGGTCCCACAATACTAGTTATCTGAATAGAGTATTGATTGTTGGTTGGTTGGTTGGTTGATTGATTGATTGATTCATTGTGGATGAACATCCTACCTTGTCAGATTGTTGTGGGCAGCAAATTTCCTTGTGGGCAAAGTGCCTGTGGATACGTTTGCACTGGGCAAAGTTCTTGTAGGCAAAGTTTGTATCAGTCGTCTGGGGATACCATTTTGCTTGCAAAATAAAAATATTGTAGATTGAATTACTCAAGTTCTTATATAAGTGGTTGATCATGTTTTCCTGCAAAATTATATCACACAGGAGGGGTCCCATGGAACATACCCAGTGTTGCATGAGTTGCGTGAGTGATGACCTGTCTGGGGATATTTTGGCGCCGAGTTGGCCCAATCTAGTTTTACTATGAATTTTTTAAACTAATTTTTAATGCATTAAAATTCATGAAATCGTGCATTAAATCACTTATAACTTGAAAAGTATTTTGTATGCAATATGTTATTCACCTATTTTTGAGTCAGTTATAACTTAGTAAAATTTCAGACCTGTAGCTTATTGCATAGCTGAGCAAATAGCTGCATGTACTTTCAGGTTCTCACTGTTTAGTAAATTAGTTGTAACTTGAAAACTATTGCATTTAGAGTAATTTCTTTAAATATGTTATTCACCTTCTCTTGGGTCATTTATAATATAGTGAAATTGCAGACCTGTAGCTTATTGCATAGCTGAACAATAGCTACTTCCAGGTTCTCATTGTTGAGTAAATGAGTTGTAACTTGAAAACTATTGCATTTAGAGTATTTTGTTGAAATAAGTTATTCACACACTTTTGGGTCAGCTATAACATAGTTAAATTGCAGACATGTAGCTGATTGCATAGCTGAGCAAAAGCTGCTTTGAGGTTCTCACTGTTGAGTAAATTAGTTGTAACTTGATAACTATTGCATTTACAATATTTTGTTTAAATATGTTTTTCACCTACTTTTACATCTTATCGGTTAACTCTGTACTTTGCTTCTGAATACTAATTGCAGGGCATAGCTTTTTGTGTCCTTTTCTTCTTTCACTTCTACTCTGAAACTCAAAACACACAGCTGAGACAAAGCCCGTTCACAGACACTGATTGTTTGTTTTGTTTTTTACACTTGTAAGTTTGTGAATGCTTTACATTCCAAACCCCTGCACCCATTTGACCTGGTTAGCTTTTCAACAATATCTGGCAACAAGTGTTGCCTTGGTAAAAAAATCCTGAAGAAGACCTGTAGGGTAATGTTACCTTACACTCCATAAGATTAGACAATGACAGCCTGTTTGCTGTTCCACGAAATGGCAGGCAATAGTAGTTCCTTCTTTCCTCCATAAATGGCGGAATCACACAAGAGAGAGAGGAACCATCTTACCGTTTATGGACATATAACAAGCACCTTAAGAATAGGTAAACAAAATGTTATTCCATGTTATATTATGGAATTTCCGGTAAAGTGCTCAGGTCTAGTTAAAACTTGGTAAGTGATAGCTTTATATAGTTATGCATATCTGTGTGTCTGTTTCTCTGTCTGCCCATGTGCATAAGTCAAAAGTTATACATTGTATCTGGGTTATAATTTTCAACTAGGTGGGGCCTTACTCCCACCCCATTCTCAAAAATTGGTCTGGATCTGCAAAAATACTGCCAGTCGGATGACTGTTTATGTCTATTCAGCCTAATGTGTGTGCTGTTGAATTTCATCCATTTCAGTCTATCACTAAAACTGGTTATCGGTATAATTATCTCCCGCCGGCGGGAGATTATAAAACGCATTCCGTGCGTGCGTGTGTGTGTCACGTTTTTAAAAAGGGCTGTACATCACACTGGTTGTTTCTCCATGGCCTTTTCAATGTTTTATGACCTTATTGCTTATGTCTTTTCATTTGATGCTGTTTTTTCAGACCTAGGTCCATAGCTAAGTGAGTAATAGCAATGGTGGCTACTTTCAGTAAAGTGCTCATAACTCCAAAACGACTGCATTTAGAGCATTTTTGTAAAATACGTTGTTCAGCTACTTTCTCCATGCCTACAAGATGGTACCATCTTTAGGGGCCTATCTTGATAGCTAAGTGAGTAATAGCTATTTTGTGTTTTTAACAAAGACCAAAATGAGTAAGTTGCTTTTATCTTTGTAACTGTTACTTACAATATTGGTCTCGAATATGTTGTTGAACAACTCCTTTGTGTACTATATCATGTTGGGGTTTCCAAGGTGTAGCACCATAGCTAGCTGAGTAATAGCTATACTAAGTTTAACATTTGACCATTGAGCAAGTCACTTATAACTCAAAAACTATTGAATATACAGGATTTTTGTCAAATATGTTGGCCGCCAAAAGTGGTGAAAACTGAAATTTTTCCCCTGGGCACAGAATACTGTTGTACTACCCTGTGAGTCAAAAATTCGCTCAAAATCGCTCTATCTCTTACCATTTCGAAGATATTTTCAATGTTTATTTTCCGCTAAAATCCAAGATGGCCGCCAAAAGTGGCGAAAATTGAAATTGTTTCCCCTTTGCATAAAATACTCTTGAAGTTTTTTCCCTTTGCATACGACACTGCTGTACTACCCCACGGGTCAAAAATTCACTCTAAATCGCTCTATCTCGTACGGTTTTCGGGATATTCACACTTTTTCATTTTCCGCTAAAATCCAAGATGGCCGCCAAATGTGGCGAAAATTCAAATTTTTCCCTTTTGCATAGCACACTCCTGTACTACCCTACGGGTCAAAAATTCGCTTGAAATCGCTCTATCTCTTACGGTTTTCGAGATATTCACACTTTTTTATTTTCCGCAAAAATCCAAGATGGCCGCCAAAAGTGGCGAAAATTGAAATTTTTCCCTTTTGCATAGGACCCTCTTGTACTACCCTGCGGATCAAAAATTCGCTCGAAATCGTTCTATCTCGTACAGTTTTTGAGATATTCAAGTTTTGCCGTTAAAAGTGACTTACTGAAAGGAAAACAATCAAAGTAGCTATTACTCAGTTAGCTATGGATTTACAGCTCTGAAACTTTGCCACGATACAGAACATTAAAAAGTAGGTGAACAACATATTTGACAAAAATCTTCTAAATGTAATAGTTTTGCAGTTATAACTGATTTACTCAATGGAGAACCATCAAAGTAGCTATTACACAGTTACCTATGGACCTACAGGTTTCAAAATTTGCCATTACACAATACATCAAAAAGTAGGTGAACAATATATTTGACAAAAATGCTTTAAATTCAACAGTTTTGCTGTGATAAATGATTTACTAAATGGAAAACCATGAAAGTAGCTATTACTCAGTTAGCTATGGACCTACAGCTCTGAAAATTTGCCATTACACAGTAAGTACATTAAAAAGTAGGTGAAGAACATATTTGACAAAAATCCTCTAAATTCAAGTTTATTGTCGATACGGGATTTTTGTCAAATATGTTGTTCACCTACTTTTTGATGTACTGCATCATGGTGAATTTTCAGAGCTGTAAGTCCATAGCTAACGGAGTAATAGCTACTTTGAAATTTCTTAATTTCAACATTCAGTAAACACTTATACCTCCAAAACTATTGAATTTAGAGAATTATTGTCAAATATGTTAATCAGTTACTTTTTAATGTTCTGTGTCGTGGAAAAGTTTCACAGCTGTATCTCCATAGCTAACTGAGTAATGGCTACTTTGAATTTCAACATTGAGTAAATCACTTATAACTCCAAAACTATTGAATTTAGAGAATTATTGTCAAATATGTTGTTCACTTACTTTTTGATGTACTGTGTCATGGGAAATTTTCACAGCTGTATCTCCATAGCTATCTGAGTAATAGCTACTTTGAGGGTTTTCCGTTGAGTAAATCACTTATAACAGCAAAACTGTTGAATTTAAAGGATTTTTGTCAAATATGTTGTTCACCTACTTTTTGATGTACTGTGTAATGGCAAATTTTGAGAGCTGTAGGTCCATAGCTAACTGAGTAATAGCTACTTTGATGGTTCTCCACTGAATTTAAAGGATTTTTATCTCCCGCCGGGCTTTAGCCCGGGAGGGAGATTATGAAATGATGCCTGTGTGTGCGTGCGTTAGTTAGTCACGCAGATTTCTCCAAAACTACTACAGCTACAGATTTTTTGTAAATTAATTGTCCCAATGAATTTTCACGCCCTCGAAAATTTTTTTTGGTTTTATGGACTTAGGCCTAAAGATAAGTGAGTAATAGCAATCTTAGCTACTTGGAGTAAAGGGCTCATAACTCAAAAACTATTGCAGTTACAACTTTTTCTTCAGATATCTTGTTCAGCTACTTTGTCCTTAGCTATAAGATGGTACATAGTTTGGGGGTCCCATTGCATGCCATAAGTGAGTAATGAGTAATATGTTGTTCACCTACTTTTTTATGTACTGTGTAATGGCAGATTTTGAGAGCTGTAAGTCGATAACTAAGTGAGTAATAGCTACTTTGATGGTTCTCCATTGAGTAAATCACTTATAACTGCAAAACTATTAAATTTACAGGATTTTTGTCAAATATTCCACTATCTTTAGTACATCTAATTTATACGGCGGGAGATAAATGCATGCGTCAGAATGCTTGTTCTCAAATATGTTGTTTAGCTACTTTTTTATGTACTGTGTAATGGCTAAGTTTGAGAGCTGTAAGTCCATAAGTAACTGAATAATAGCTACTTTGATGGTTCTCCATTGAGTAAATCATTTATAACTGCAAACCTATTACATTTACTGGATTTTTGTCAAATATGTTGTTCACCTACTTTTTAATGTTCTGTATCGTGGCAAAGTTTCACAGCTGTAAGTCTATAGCTAACTGAGTAATAGCTACTTTGATTGTTTTCCATTGAGGAAATCACTTATAACAGCAAAACTGTTGAATTTAAAGGATTTTTCTCAAATTTGTTGTTTAGCTACTTTTTTATGTACTGTGTAATGGCAAATTTTGAGAGCTGTAAGTCTATAACTAACTGAGTAATAGCTACTTTGATGGTTCTCCATTGAGTAAATCACTTATAACTGCAAAACTATTAAATTTACAGGATTTTTGTCAAATGTGTTGTTCACATACTTTTTAATGTTCTGTGTCATGGCAAAGTTTCAGAGCTGTAGGTCCATAGCTAACTCAGTAATAACTACTTTCACGGTTTTCCATTGAGTAAATCATTTATCACAGCAAAACTGTTGAATTTAAAGGATTTTTGTCAAATATATTGTTCACCTACTTTTTGATGTATTGTGTAATGGCAAATTTTGAGACCTGTAGGTCCATATGTAACTGAGTAATGGCTACTTTGATGGTTCTCTATTGAGTAAATCATTTATAACTGTAAAACTATTACATTTAGAGGATTTTTGTCAAATATGTTGTTCACCTACTTTTTAATGTTCTGTATCGTGGCAAAGTTTCAGAGCTGTAAGTCCATATCTAACTGAGTAATAGCTACTTTGATTGTTTTCCTTTCAGTAAGTCACTTTTAACGGCAAAACTTTTGAATTTAGAGGATTCTTGTTAAGTATGTTCTTCACCTACTTTTTGATGTAATGTGTAATGGCAGATTTTGAGCGCTGTAGATCCATAGCTAACTGAGCAATAGCTACTTTCATGGTTCTCCATTGAGTAAATCATTTATAACAGCAAAACTGTTGAATTTAAAGGATTTTTGTCAAATATGTTCTTCACCTACTTTTTGATGTACTGTGTAATGGCAATTTTGAGAGCTGTAAGTCCGTAGCTAACTGAGTAATAGCTACTTTGATGGTTCTCCATTGAGTAAATTACTTATAACTGCAAAAGTATTAAATTTACAGGATTTTTGTCAAATATGTTGTTCACCTACTTTTTAATGTTCTGTGTCGTGGCAAATTTTGAGAGCTGTAAGTCCATAGCTAACTGAGTAATAGCTACTTTAATTGTTTTCCTTTGAGTAAATCACTTTTAATAGCAAAACTGTTGAATTTAGAGGATTTTTGTCAAATATGTTCTTCACCTACTTTTTTATGTACTGTGTAATGGCAAATTTTGAGAGCTGTAAGTCCATAGCTAACTGAGTAATAGCTACTTTGATGGTTCTCCATTGAGTAAATTACTTATAACTGCAAAAGTATTAAATTTACAGGATTTTTGTCAAATATGTTCTTCACCTACTTTTTAATGTTCTGTGTCGTGGCAAATTTTGAGAGCTGTAAGTCCATAGCTAACTGAGTAATAGCTACTTTAATGGTTCTCCATTGAGGAAATCACTTATAACAGCAAAACTGTTGAATTTAAAGGATTTTTATCTCCCGCGAGATTATGAAATGATGCCTGTGTGTGCGTGCGTTAGTTAGTCACGCAGATTTCTCCAAAACTACTACAGCTACAGATTTTTTGTAAATTAATTGTCCCAATGAATTTTCACGCCCTCGAAAATTTTTTGGGGTTTTATGGACTTAGGCCTAAAGATAAGTGAGTAATAGCAATCTTAGCTACTTGGAGTAAAGGGCTCATAACTCAAAAACTATTGCAGTTACAACTTTTTCTTCAGATATCTTGTTCAGCTACTTTGTCCTTAGCTATAAGATGGTACATAGTTTGGGGGTCCCATTGCATGCCATAAGTGAGTAATAGCTATTTTCTTATTTGTAGCAAAATAATGACATCAGTAAATGTCAAATATCTTCAAAAGTATTAAAGTTAGGGAATTCTTTTCAAATATGTTATTCATCTACTTTTTGATAAGCTATCACATAGTAAAGTTTCAGATCTGTTGCACATTGGATAGCTGAGTAATAGCTACTTTGAAATTCTACAGTTGAGTAAATCCATTGTAAGTCCAAAACTATTGCAGTTAGAGTATTTTTCTAAAATATGTTATTCAGCTACTTTTTCCTTAACTATAAGATGGCATACAGTTTGGGATTCTATTGCATGCCATAAGTGAGTAATAGCTATTTCCTTATTTGAAGCAAAATAACGACATGAGTAAATTTCAAATATCTTCAAAAGTATTAAAATTAGGGAATTCTTTTCAAATATGTTATTCATCTAGTTTTTGGTAAGCTATCACATAGTAAAGTTTCAGACCTGTTGCACATTGGATAGCTGAGTAATAGCTACTTTGAAATTGTGACTGTTGGGTAAATCCATTGTAACTCCAAAACTATTGCAGTTAGAGTATTTTTCTAAAATATGTTATTCAGCTACTTTTTCCTTAACTATAAGATGGCATATAGTTTGGGGTTCTGTTGCATGCCATAAGTGAGTAATAGCTATTTTCTTATTTGTAGCAAAATAACAACATAAGTAAATTTCAAATATCTTCAAAAGTATTCAAGTTAGGGAAATATTTTCAAATATGTTATTCATCTAGTTTTTGATGAGCTATCAGATAGTAAAGCTGCAAACCTGTTACACACTGGACAGCTGAGTAATAGCTACTTTGAAATTGTGACTGTTGAGTAAATCCATTGTAACTCAAAAACTACTGCAGTTACAGGATTTTCCTAAAATAATTTGTTCAGCTACTTTTTCCTTAACTATAAGATGGCATATCGTTTGAGGTTCTATTGCATGCCATAAGTGAGTAATAGCTATATTCTTATTTGTAGCAAAATAATGACACAAGTAAATGTCAAATATCTTCAAAAGTATTAAAGTTAGGGAATTCTTTTCAAATATGTTATTCATCTACTTTTTGATAAGCTATCACATATTAAAGTTTCAGATCTGTTGCACATTGGATAGCTGAGTAATAGCTACTTTGAAATTCTACAGTTGAGTAAATCCATTGTAAGTCCAAAACTATTGCAGTTAGAGTATTTTTCTAAAATATGTTATTCAGCTACTTTTTCCTTAACTATAAGATGGCATACAGTTTGGGATTCTATTGCATGCCATAAGTGAGTAATAGCTATTTCCTTATTTGAAGCAAAATAACGACATGAGTAAATTTCAAATATCTTCAAAAGTATTAAAATTAGGGAATTCTTTTCAAATATGTTATTCATCTAGTTTTTGGTAAGCTATCACATAGTAAAGTTTCAGACCTGTTGCACATTGGATAGCTGAGTAATAGCTACTTTGAAATTGTGACTGTTGGGTAAATCCATTGTAACTCCAAAACTATTGCAGTTAGAGTATTTTTCTAAAATATGTTATTCAGCTACTTTTTCCTTAACTATAAGATGGCATATAGTTTGGGGTTCTGTTGCATGCCATAAGTGAGTAATAGCTATTTTCTTATTTGTAGCAAAATAACAACATAAGTAAATTTCAAATATCTTCAAAAGTATTCAAGTTAGGGAAATATTTTCAAATATGTTATTCATCTAGTTTTTGATGAGCTATCAGATAGTAAAGCTGCAAACCTGTTACACACTGGACAGCTGAGTAATAGCTACTTTGAAATTGTGACTGTTGAGTAAATCCATTGTAACTCAAAAACTACTGCAGTTACAGGATTTTCCTAAAATAATTTGTTCAGCTACTTTTTCCTTAACTATAAGATGGCATATTGTTTGGGGTTCTATTGCATGCCATAAGTGAGTAATAGCTATATTCTTATTTGTAGCAAAATAATGACACAAGTAAATGTCAAATATCTTCAAAAGTATTAAAGTTAGGGAATTCTTTTCAAATATGTTATTCATCTACTTTTTGATAAGCTATCACATAGTAAAGTTTCAGATCTGTTGCACATTGGATAGCTGAGTAATAGCTACTTTGAAATTCTACAGTTGAGTAAATCCATTGTAACTCCAAAACTATTGCAGTTAGAGTATTTTCCTATAATATGTTGTTCAGCTACTTTGTCCTTAATTATAAGATGCCATATAGTTTGGGGTTCTATTGCATGCCATAAGTGAGTAATAGCTATTTTCTTACTTGTAGCAAAATAATGACATCAGTAAATGTAAAATATCTTCAAAAGTATTAAAGTTAGGGAATTCTTTTCAAATATGTTATTCATCTACTTTTTGATAAGCTATCACATAGTAAAGTTTCAGATCTGTTGCACATTGGATAGCTGAGTAATAGCTACTTTGAAATTCTACAGTTGAGTAAATCCATTGTAACTCCAAAACTAGTGCAGTTAGAGTATTTTTCTAAAATATGTTATTCAGCTACTTTTTCCTTAACTATAAGATGGCATATAGTTTGGGGTTCTGTTGCATGCCATAAGTGAGTAATAGCTATTTTCTTATTTGTAGCAAAATAACAACATAAGTAAATTTCAAATATCTTCAAAAGTATTCAAGTTAGGGAAATATTTTCAAATATGTTATTCATCTAGTTTTTGATGAGCTATCAGATAGTAAAGCTACAAACCTGTTACACACTGGACAGCTGAGTAATAGCTACTTTGAAATTGTGACTGTTGAGTAAATCCATTGTAACTCAAAAACTACTGCAGTTACAGGATTTTCCTAAAATAATTTGTTCAGCTACTTTTTCCTTAACTATAAGATGGCATATCGTTTGAGGTTCTATTGCATGCCATAAGTGAGTAATAGCTATATTCTTATTTGTAGCAAAATAATGACACAAGTAAATGTCAAATATCTTCAAAAGTATTAAAGTTAGGGAATTCTTTTCAAATATGTTATTCATCTACTTTTTGATAAGCTATCACATATTAAAGTTTCAGATCTGTTGCACATTGGATAGCTGAGTAATAGCTACTTTGAAATTCTACAGTTGAGTAAATCCATTGTAAGTCCAAAACTATTGCAGTTAGAGTATTTTTCTAAAATATGTTATTCAGCTACTTTTTCCTTAACTATAAGATGGCATACAGTTTGGGATTCTATTGCATGCCATAAGTGAGTAATAGCTATTTCCTTATTTGAAGCAAAATAACGACATGAGTAAATTTCAAATATCTTCAAAAGTATTAAAATTAGGGAATTCTTTTCAAATATGTTATTCATCTAGTTTTTGGTAAGCTATCACATAGTAAAGTTTCAGACCTGTTGCACATTGGATAGCTGAGTAATAGCTACTTTGAAATTGTGACTGTTGGGTAAATCCATTGTAACTCCAAAACTATTGCAGTTAGAGTATTTTTCTAAAATATGTTATTCAGCTACTTTTTCCTTAACTATAAGATGGCATATAGTTTGGGGTTCTGTTGCATGCCATAAGTGAGTAATAGCTATTTTCTTATTTGTAGCAAAATAACAACATAAGTAAATTTCAAATATCTTCAAAAGTATTCAAGTTAGGGAAATATTTTCAAATATGTTATTCATCTAGTTTTTGATGAGCTATCAGATAGTAAAGCTGCAAACCTGTTACACACTGGACAGCTGAGTAATAGCTACTTTGAAATTGTGACTGTTGAGTAAATCCATTGTAACTCAAAAACTACTGCAGTTACAGGATTTTCCTAAAATAATTTGTTAAGCTACTTTTTCCTTAACTATAAGATGGCATATTGTTTGGGGTTCTATTGCATGCCATAAGTGAGTAATAGCTATATTCTTATTTGTAGCAAAATAATGACACAAGTAAATGTCAAATATCTTCAAAAGTATTAAAGTTAGGGAATTCTTTTCAAATATGTTATTCATCTACTTTTTGATAAGCTATCACATAGTAAAGTTTCAGATCTGTTGCACATTGGATAGCTGAGTAATAGCTACTTTGAAATTCTACAGTTGAGTAAATCCATTGTAACTCCAAAACTATTGCAGTTAGAGTATTTTCCTATAATATGTTGTTCAGCTACTTTGTCCTTAATTATAAGATGCCATATAGTTTGGGGTTCTATTGCATGCCATAAGTGAGTAATAGCTATTTTCTTACTTGTAGCAAAATAATGACATCAGTAAATGTAAAATATCTTCAAAAGTATTAAAGTTAGGGAATTCTTTTCAAATATGTTATTCATCTACTTTTTGATAAGCTATCACATAGTAAAGCTTCAGATCTGTTGCACATTGGATAGCTGAGTAATAGCTACTTTGAAATTCTACAGTTGAGTAAATCCATTGTAACTCCAAAACTAGTGCAGTTAGAGTACTTTCCTAAAATATGTTATTCAGCTACTTTGTCCTTAACTATAAGATGGCATACAGTTTGGGATTCTATTGCATGCCATAAGTGAGTAATAGCTATTTCCTTATTTGAAGCAAAATAACAACATGAGTAAATTTCAAATATCTTCAAAAGTATTAAAATTAGTGAATTCTTTTCAAATATGTTATTCATCTAGTTTTTGGTAAGCTATCACATAGTAAAGTTTCAGACCTGTTGCACATTGGATAGCTGAGTAATAGCTACTTTGAAATTGTGACTGTTGAGTAAATCCATTGTAACTCCAAAACTATTGCAGTTAGAGTATTTTTCTAAAATATGTTATTCAGCTACTTTGTCCTTAACTATAAGATGGCATACAGTTAGGGATTCTATTGAATGCCATAAGTGAGTAATAGCTATTTCCTTATTTGAAGCAAAATAACAACATGAGTAAATTTCAAATATCTTCAAAAGTATTAAAATTAGGGAATTCTTTTCAAATATGTTATTCATCTAGTTTTTGATAAGCTATCACATAGTAAAGTTTCAGACCTGTTGCACATTGGATAGCTGAGTAATAGCTACTTTGAAATTGTGACTGTTGAGTAAATCCATTGTAACTCCAAAACTATTGCAGTTAGAGTATTTTTCTAAAATATGTTATTCAGCTACTTTTTCCTTAACTATAAGATGGCATATAGTTTGGGGTTCTGTTGCATGCCATAAGTGAGTAATAGCTATTTTCTTATTTGTAGCAAAATAACAACATAAGTAAATTTCAAATATCTTCAAAAGTATTCAAGTTAGGGAAATATTTTCAAATATGTTATTCATCTAGTTTTTGATGAGCTATCAGATAGTAAAGCTGCAAACCTGTTGCACACTGGACAGCTGAGTAATAGCTACTTTGAAATTGTGACTGTTGAGTAAATCCATTGTAACTCAAAAACTACTGCAGTTACAGGATTTTCCTAAAATAATTTGTTCAGCTACTTTTTCCTTAACTATAAGATGGCATATTGTTTGGGGTTCTATTGCATGCCATAAGTGAGTAATAGCTATATTCTTATTTGTAGCAAAATAATGACACAAGTAAATGTCAAATATCTTCAAAAGTATTAAAGTTAGGGAATTCTTTTCAAATATGTTATTCATCTACTTTTTGATAAGCTATCACATAGTAAAGTTTCAGATCTGTTGCACATTGGATAGCTGAGTAATAGCTACTTTGAAATTCTACAGTTGAGTAAATCCATTGTAACTCCAAAACTATTGCAGTTAGAGTATTTTCCTATAATATGTTGTTCAGCTACTTTGTCCTTAATTATAAGATGCCATATAGTTTGGGGTTCTATTGCATGCCATAAGTGAGTAATAGCTATTTTCTTACTTGTAGCAAAATAATGACATCAGTAAATGTAAAATATCTTCAAAAGTATTAAAGTTAGGGAATTCTTTTCAAATATGTTATTCATCTACTTTTTGATAAGCTATCACATAGTAAAGTTTCAGATCTGTTGCACATTGGATAGCTGAGTAATAGCTACTTTGAAATTCTACAGTTGAGTAAATCCATTGTAACTCCAAAACTATTGCAGTTAGAGTATTTTCCTATAATATGTTGTTCAGCTACTTTGTCCTTAATTATAAGATGCCATATAGTTTGGGGTTCTATTGCATGCCATAAGTGAGTAATAGCTATTTTCTTATTTGTAGCAAAATAACAACATAAGTAAATTTCAAATATCTTCAAAAGTATTAAAGTTAGGGAATTCTTTTCAAATATGTTATTCATCTACTTTTTGATAAGCTATCAGATAGTAAAGCTACAAACCTGTTACACACTGGACAGCTGAGTAATAGCTACTTTGAAATTCTACAGTTGAGTAAATCCATTGTAACTCCAAAACTAGTGCAGTTAGAGTACTTTCCTAAAATATGTTATTCAGCTACTTTGTCCTTAACTATAAGATGGCATACAGTTTGGGATTCTATTGCATGCCATAAGTGAGTAATAGCTATTTCCTTATTTGAAGCAAAATAATGACACAAGTAAATGTCAAATATCTTCAAAAGTATTAAAATTAGTGAATTCTTTTCAAATATGTTATTCATCTAGTTTTTGGTAAGCTATCACATAGTAAAGTTTCAGACCTGTTGCACATTGGATAGCTGAGTAATAGCTACTTTGAAATTGTGACTGTTGAGTAAATCCATTGTAACTCCAAAACTATTGCAGTTAGAGTATTTTTCTAAAATATGTTATTCAGCTACTTTGTCCTTAACTATAAGATGGCATACAGTTAGGGATTCTATTGAATGCCATAAGTGAGTAATAGCTATTTCCTTATTTGAAGCAAAATAACAACATGAGTAAATTTCAAATATCTTCAAAAGTATTAAAATTAGGGAATTCTTTTCAAATATGTTATTCATCTAGTTTTTGATAAGCTATCACATAGTAAAGTTTCAGACCTGTTGCACATTGGATAGCTGAGTAATAGCTACTTTGAAATTGTGACTGTTGAGTAAATCCATTGTAACTCCAAAACTATTGCAGTTAGAGTATTTTTCTAAAATATGTTATTCAGCTACTTTTTCCTTAACTATAAGATGGCATATAGTTTGGGGTTCTGTTGCATGCCATAAGTGAGTAATAGCTATTTTCTTATTTGTAGCAAAATAACAACATAAGTAAATTTCAAATATCTTCAAAAGTATTCAAGTTAGGGAAATATTTTCAAATATGTTATTCATCTAGTTTTTGATGAGCTATCAGATAGTAAAGCTGCAAACCTGTTGCACACTGGACAGCTGAGTAATAGCTACTTTGAAATTGTGACTGTTGAGTAAATCCATTGTAACTCAAAAACTACTGCAGTTATAGGATTTTCCTAAAATAATTTGTTCAGCTATTTTTTCCTTAACTATAAGATGCCATATAGTTTGGGGTTCTATTGCATGCCATAAGTGAGTAATAGCTATTTTCTTATTTGTAGCTAAACAATGACATCAGTAAATGTCAAATATCTTCAAAAGTATTAAAGTTAGGGAATTCTTTTCAAATATGTTATTCATCTACTTTTTGATAAGCTATCACATAGTAAAGTTTCAGATCTGTTGCACATTGGATAGCTGAGTAATAGCTACTTTGAAATTCTACAGTTGAGTAAATCCATTGTAACTCCAAAACTATTGCAGTTAGAGTATTTTTCTAAAATATGTTATTCAGCTACTTTTTCCTTAACTATAAGATGGCATACAGTTTGGGATTCTATTGCATGCCATAAGTGAGTAATAGCTATTTCCTTATTTGAAGCAAAATAACGACATGAGTAAATTTCAAATATCTTCAAAAGTATTAAAATTAGGGAATTCTTTTCAAATATGTTATTCATCTAGTTTTTGATGGTACATCTCTCTCTGGCATGTGGCGAACCTACAGCTCTAGTCCTTCTGGATTTATCAGCCGCGTTCGATACCATAGATCACAGCATTCTTCTCAGTTACCTTAAATCCTGGTTCGGTCTTGGTGGAAATGTACTTAAGTGGTTTGCTTCCTACTTGGGTGATCGTTGCCAGGTCGTTAAGATAGGCTCTACTCTATCTGAATTAAGCAAGCTCATCTACGGCGTTCCCCAAGGTTCAGTTCTCGGTCCATTGCTTTTTCACTTTATACTACACCACTTAGTAAAATCATCCACCTTCATTCACATATCAAATTTCACTTCTACGCGGATGACACACAGCTTTACATCCATCTCTCTCATAAAAATGCCTCGCCAGGCTTAATGCCTGCCTTCTTGATGTGCAACGATGGATGTCTCTCAGTAAACTGAAGCTTAACCCAGAGAAAACGGAGTTCATTGTCTTTGGCTCTAAGTCTCAGCATCAGAAGCTTTCCTCCTACTTTCCTGTTAGTATCTTTGGCAGCCTTATTCATCCGGTTGATTCAGTTAGAAATCTGGGTGTGTGGTTTGATGCAGAATTTTCATTCTCTGAACATGTCAAGAGGACTTGCAAAGCGTGTTTTCTCCAGATGCGTGACCTTCGTAGAATAAGACAGTATCTCACTACGGAAGTGGCAGTCCTAGCTGCAAATGCCTTGGTTAGTAGTTGTCTGGACTACTGTAACTCTCTTTTTAGGAGTTTGTCATGTTTCAATCTTCACAAATTGCAAAGTATTCAGAATACCCTTGCTCGTATTGTTACAAGCCATAGAAGGTATGCTCATGTTACGCCCATTCTGAAACAACTCCACTGGCTGCCCGTGAAGTATAGATGTATGTTCAAAACTGCAACTGTAGTATATAAATTTCTACATAGTGGCTCCCCTTCCTACTTTCAACCTTACTTGTCTCCCAGTAGTAGTTCCTATAGTACCAGGCGTAGTCACCCAGATTGTCAATATCTTACTGTTCCTCCTTTCCGCCCATCAGTCTTTAAGTCTGTCAAACATTTTGATCACAGCTTTGCCTTTGATGCTCCTAGAATCTGGAATGAACTCCCTCATGATGTGCGCAGTGCAACATCAGTTGCCTCCTTCAGAAAGAAGCTTAGGACTTATCTGTATGCAAAAGCCTATCCGCCATAGCCTCCCTTGTCACCCTGTGTCTCCTTGGTACGACCTTGCTATATCCCCGGATTAATGTTAATTGCCTTTGCTTTATGTTCTGTTGCGCCTTAGAGTCCATCTGAGATGGAGATTAAGCGCTATAAAAGTCCACATTAGATTAGATTAGATTAGATGAGCTATCAGATAGTAAAGCTGCAAACCTGTTGCACACTGGACAGCTGAGTAATAGCTACTTTGAAATTGTGACTGTTGAGTAAATCCATTGTAACTCAAAAACTACTGCAGTTACAGGATTTTCCTAAAATAATTTGTTCAGCTACTTTTTCCTTAACTATAAGATGGCATATCGTTTGGGGTTCCATTGCATGTCATAAGTGAGCAATAGCTATTTTCTTATTTGTAGCAAAATTATGATGGAAATAAATGTCAAATACCTTCACAAGTACCAAAGTTAGGCAAATCTTTTCATTTGTTATTCATCTAGTTTTTCAAAAGCTTACTTTCCTGTGTCCTTTATATTTTTGTTGCTTTTGCAGATGTAGGTCAATAGCTAAGTGAGTAGATAGCTGAGCAAGAGCTACTAAAATGAGTAAATGTCTTTTATCTCTAAAAGTATTACAGGTAGGCAATTTCTTCTAAATAAGTCATTCACCTATTTTTGGGTGATCTACAACATAGTGAAGTTGCAGAACTGTAGCTCTTTGGACAGCTGAGTAATAGCTACCAAATGAGTAATTATCTTTTATCTCTAAAAATATTACACATAGGCAATTTCTTCTAAATAAGTCATTCACCTACTTTTGTGTGATCTACCACATAGTGAAGTTGCAGAACTGTAGCTCTTTGGATAGCTGAGTAATAGCTACTAAAATGAGTAAATGTCTTTTATCTCTAAAAGTATTACAGGTAGGCAATTTCTTCTAAATAAATCATTCACCTACTTTTGGGTGATCTACCACATAGTGAAGTTGCAGAACTGTAGCTCTTTGGATAGCTTAGTAATAGCTACTAAAATGAGTAAATGTCTTTTATCTCTAAAAGTATTACAGGTAGGCAATTTCTTCTAAATAAGTCATTCACCTACTTTTGGGTGATCTACCACATAGTGAAGTTGCAGAACTGTAGCTCTTTGGATAGCTGAGTAATAGCTACTAAAATGAGTAAATGTCTTTTATCTCTAAAAGTATTACAGGTAGGCAATTTCTTCTAAATAAATCATTCACCTACTTTTGGGTGATCTACCACATAGTGAAGTTGCAGAACTGTAGCTCTTTGGATAGCTTAGTAATAGCTACTAAAATGAGTAAATGTCTTTTATCTCTAAAAGTATTACAGGTAGGCAATTTCTTCTAAATAAGTCATTCACCTACTTTTGGGTGATCTACCACATAGTAAAGTTGCAGAACTGTAGCTCTTTGGATAGCTGAGTAATAGCTACTAAAATGAGTAAATGTCTTTTATCTCTAAAAGTATTACAGGTAGGCAATTTCTTCTAAATAAGTCATTCACCTACTTTTGGGTGATCTACCACATAGTGAAGTTGCAGAACTGTAGCTCTTTGGATGGCAGAGTAATAGCCACTAAAATAAGTAAATATCTTTTATCTCTAAAAGTGTTACAGATAGGCTATTTCTTCTAAATACGTCCTTACCTACTTTGGGTTGATCTACTGCATAATAAAGTTGCAGAACTGTAGCTCTTTGGATGGCAGAGTAATAGCTACTAGAGTGAGTAAATGCCTTTTGTCTTTAAAAGTATTGCAATCAAACATTAAACATGTTGTCACTTCTACATGTGCCTCCATCTCACAAGAAAATTTATATTCCACTATCTTTAGTACATCTAATTTATACGGCGGGAGATAAATGCATGCGTCAGAATGCTTGTTCTCAAATATGTTGTTTAGCTACTTTTTTATGCACTGTGTAATGGCAAAATTTGAGAGCTGTAAGTCCATAACTAACTGAGTAATAGCTACTTTGATGGTTCTCCATTGAGTAAATCATTTATAACTGCAAAACTATTACATTTACTGGATTTTTGTCAAATATGTTGTTCACCTACTTTTTAATGTTCTGTATCGTGGCAAAGTTTCACAGCTGTAAGTCTATAGCTAACTGAGTAATAGCTACTTTGATTGTTTTCCATTGAGGAAATCACTTATAACAGCAAAACTGTTGAATTTAAAGGATTTTTCTCAAATATGTTGTTTAGCTACTTTTTGATGTACTGTGTAATGGCAAATTTTCAGAGCTGTAGGTCCATAGCTAACTCAGTAATAACTACTTTCACGGTTTTCCATTGAGTAAATCATTTATCACAGCAAAACTGTTGAATTTAAAGGATTTTTGTCAAATATGTTGTTCACCTACTTTTTGATGTATTGTGTAATGGCAAATTTTGAGACCTGTAGGTCCATAGGTAACTGAGTAATAGCTACTTTGATGGTTCTCCATTGAGTAAATCATTTATAACTGTAAAACTATTACATTTAGAGGATTTTTGTCAATGTTGTTCACCTACTTTTTAATGTTCTATATCGTGGCAAAGTTTCAGAGCTGTAAGTCCATATCTAACTGAGTAATAGCTACTTTGATTGTTTTCCTTTCAGTAAGTCACTTTTAGCGGCAAAACTTTTGAATTTAGAGGATTCTTGTCAAATATGTTCTTCACCTACTTTTTCATGTAATGTGTAATGGCAAATTTTGAGAGCTGTAGGTCCATAGCTAACCGAGTAATAGCTACTTTAATGGTTCTCCATTGAGGAAATCACTTACATATGTATAACAGCAAAACTGTTGAATTTAAAGGATTTTTCTCAAATATGTTGTTTAGCTACTTTTTTATGTACTGTGTAATGGCAAAGTTCGAGAGCTGTAAGTCCATAGCTAACTGAGTAATGGCTACTTTGATTGTTTTCCTTTCAGTAAGTCACTTTTAACGGCAAAACTTGAATATCTCGAAAACCGTACGAGATAGAGTGATTTCGAGCGAATTTTTGACCCACAGGGTAGTACAAGAGGGTCCTATGCAAAAGGGAAAAATTTCAATTTTTGCCACACTCCCCCAAGGCCCCCCAACACAGTAAGACAAGTGAATGGGATTATTATTATTATTATCATTATTATTACACTCTGTACATAAAAGTGACTACTAATAATGTATGTTATCGATCATGTTATGATATACATCTACATATATATATACAGGGGGGGACAGCGATTTGCCCATAAAAACACCAAAATGCAGTTTTTTGAGAACAAATATGCAGTGTGGTTATACAAAAGTTATCAGAATGAAAAGAGGTTCCTCAAACTGTCTAATGATAGTAGCACAATAAAATATATTTTGTGATAAGTACGAATACACCCATATAACTTGTCCCATGGCAATAAGATTAGGGCGGTTGGAAAGTGGACAGCATTTCGCCAATTATTTTACACTGTTCCCAAAAAAGTTACAAAGACTGTTAAACACTTTGCAAACTATAGTTAAAGCTAAAGATCGATTCTTCTCATTGTATTCTAGCATATGATGAAGTTATAAATAGTATTTATATTGACCCCAGACACAGTTTAGAGAACATACAGCTCTTTACATCAGTCAGATGCAGTTTGTTAGCCATATTTCTCACTGACATATACACTTTTTTATTCATCTTTATAATCCTGCATGCTATCAGTTCTAAAATCTTAGAAAAGTATCAAGACATGTTGCACACTTTTCTATGCTATAAGGCTCCTTCAGTATCAACATAGATATTAGTTTTAAATGAGGTACAATAGAAATTGGCGAATCGCTGTCCCCCACGAATCGCTGTCCCCCCCCTGTATATAAACTACGCACACATATATGTTATCAAACAACAGTATTGGTATAAATGATATTGCATGTATCTATATGTACAGAAATCTTAGGCCGGCAAGATCTATACCGTCTGTGACCCAATTCAAAGTCAAAACAGCCAAGGTCACCACAAGGTCAAGCCAATGCAGGCCCAAGATGCCACCCAACTCCAGGAGGAAGGAGGTCAAGGTCATACATGCGAAAGGTCATTGGTGGGTCCTTGGGCAACGAAGGTCAGAGTTGACAAACTAGAGGTCATATCTGCTTGACATACACTCCCATGGGTTACCAGGTCGACCCGTAAAAGGTGAAGATCCCAAAAGGCCCCTGAACTGACACTTTTGGCGGCCATCTTGGATTTTTGCAGAAAATGAAAAAGTGTGAATATCTCGAAAACCGTAAGAGATAGAGCGATTTCAAGCGAATTTTTGATCCGCAGGGTAGTACAAGAGTGTCCTGTGCAAAAGGGGAAAATTTTCAATTTTTGCCACTTTTGGTGGCCATCTTGGATTTTTGCGGAAAATGAAAAAGTGTGAATATCTCAAAAACCGTAAGAGATAGAGCGATTTCGAGTGAATTTTTGACCCGCAGGGTAGTACAGGAGTGTCTTATAGAAAAGGGAAAAATTTCAATTTTCACCACTTTTGGCGGCCATCTTGGATTTTAGCGGAAAATGAAAAAGTGTGAATATTATCTGCCACTGTGGCCTAGCGGGTAACACACTTGTCTAGGAACTCAGAGGACGTGGGTTCAATCCCAGGTACAGGCAGATACATAGTGGCTCGGATGACCACTTAAAATGGCGGTCCTCTGTCATTGGGTCCTATCCCCAGTGGGAGGTTAAAGAACCTCAAGGACGTTGTTAAATGGTCATCCTTGAGCCTCTATCTTCAGGTTAGGGGAATGTCAGTTACTTGTGAGTTGGGGCTGTACCTGTACAGTCGGATTGGTTAAATAGCGCTTTGAGTCCTGTAGTATATGGAGATATTGCGCTGAGTATAAATACATAATAATAATATCTCGAAAACCATAAGAGATAGAGCGATTTTGAGCGAATTTTTGACCCACAGGGTAGTACAGGAGTGTCCTATGCAAAGGGAACAAATTTCAATTTTTGCCACTTTTGGCGGCCATCTTGGATTTTAGCGGAAAATGAAAAAGTGTGAATATCTCGAAAACCATACGAGATAGAGCGATTTCAAGCGAATTTTTGACCCACAGGGTAGTGCAAGAGTGTCCTATTCAAAGGGGGAAAATTTCAATTTTCGCCACTTTTGCCGGCCATCTTGGATTTTAGCGGAAAATGAAAAATTGTGAATATCTTGGAAAAGGTATTTCTTCCCCTGTAATGCTCGGCGGGAGATAATACCACGGCAGTGGTCTTGTTCTATTGAATTCTCGTGTATTGTAGGGAAATGTTCAGCAAATCATTGTGCCGGGTGCAAGTAGAGCAGGGAGAACTGTTCCTGCTGACTACACTGTGGGAGGATGGCAGTGCAGGCATGGACTTGGCTATCACTGACTGTCACAAGGCCTGGACTGGTGCAGGTCAGCCTCTCCACTTAAAACTACTGCATCTGTCTATTATTTTCTCAGAAACCTTTTAGTGTTTTGCATTAAGTAGGCACCTTTGTCAATGCAACTTTATTGAATGAAAACCAGGACAAAGAATTGTGGATATTCAGGTATTTAGTTTTTAGGTTATCATACTTCTTCCTCCATTATTTTCGGAATATCAAAAAAATTAAGATTAGCTACACAGAGAATAATGAGGTTATGTCAGTACATGGACTTCCCTCTATTTTTTGGTAAAAGAGTTTTCATTTTAACATGAACTCCCCTGTATTACCATCGCTTTAGTGGGTGTAAACTGTTTTATATCGAAAATTAATTCTTACAATCCTACCATTTCTTGTAGCTTTATGCTTACTTGCCAGTATTTAGGGGAGAGGGGGGAGAGAGTGGGTCCTCCAGCTCCTCCATTTTCTGTTGCTTATAGCTCAACAACCACTTGGTGGATTCTCTTCAGATTTAGCACATATATGAAGTAGCCATGGGAACAGGGTGTATCCAGTCATGGAAAACCTGGAAAAGTCATGGAATTCTAGTTTTTATTTCCAGGCCTGGAAAAGTCATGGAAATTGACTCCAGGTTTGGAAAATTCATAAAAGGTCATAGAAATTAAAAGGCATTCTCTCACGAAACGACGTTGTTCCTTTCTTTCATCCAGCATCTTAATACAAGGATACACTTATGAAATCAGACCATATTTTGGTGTCTTCCACATCTTCCTGTACTGTGACTGGAACCTTATGCGTGGTTCTTGAAGGCAAAACGGTGGGAGCTCGTGGCCTCAGTACATATCTCTTTCATGCCACGAAGCATGTAAAAGTTCCTTAATTTTAGAGCTTTGGTCATGGAGAGTCCTGGAAAAGTTCTGAAAAAAATATTGAAATTTAGTGGATACACCCTGTGAGAAAAAATTCTGAATATGGTGTCATGACATTTCAGCCAATCAGAGAAGTCACATGACCAAAAACATGTTTTTCAAAGGGTCTGCTTGTCCGGATGATGACTTAAAAAGCGCCTCACCTATTATCTCCCGCCCGGCTCACCGGCGGGAGATTATAATTTGCACCATGTGCGTGAGTGCGTGTGTGTGTGCGTGGGTCATGCAGTTTTCTCTGAAACTACTACAGTTACACATTTTTGGTAAATTACTTGTCCTAATGAATTTTTACGCTCTTCAAAATTTTTTTGGTTTGGTGAACTTTGGCCTACTTTTGAGTGAGTAATAGCACTTTTACGTAATATAATTATATGGCTTATAACTCTCAAACTATTGCATTTAGAGTATTTTGTTGCAATATGTTGTTCGGCTACTTTCTCCACAGCTACAACATGGTCAGTAGTTTGGAAGTGTATCTCCATAGCTAAGTGAGTAATAGCTACTTTGTCAATTTTTAATGATAACCATAATGAGTAAATGGCTTATATCTTCAAAAGTATTGCAGCTACATAATTTCTCTCAAATATGTTGTTCATCTACTTTTTTGTGAACTGTAACATATTGAAGTTTCACAACTGTTGCTCAATGCACAAGTGAGTAGTGGCTACTTCATTGCTACTTTTAGTGAAAATGTGAAAAATCACAAATATCTCGCAAACCGTAAGAGATAGAACAATTTCGAGCGAATTTTTGACCCACCGGGTGGTACAACAATGTCCTATGCTAAGGGGATTGCTGAACTTTGGCCTACTTTTGAGTGAGTAATAGCACTTTTACCTAATATAATTATATGGCTTATAACTCTCAAACTATTGCATTTAGAGTATTTTGTTGCAATATGTTGTTCAGCTACTTTCTCCACAGCTACAACATGGTCAGTAGTTTGGAAGTGTATCTCCATAGCTAAGTGAGTAATAGCTACTTTGTCAATTTTTAATGATAACCATAATGAGTAAATGGCTTATATCTTCAAAAGTATTGCAGCTACACAATTTCTCTCAAATATGTTGTTCATCTACTTTTTTGTGAACTGTAATATATTGAAGTTTCACAACTGTTGCTCAATGTACAAGTGAGTAATGGCTACTTTATTGCTACTTTTAGTGAAAATGTGAAAAATCACAAATATCTCACAAACCATAAGAGTAAAATGAGTAAATGCTAATTATCTGTAAAAGTATTGCGGATACCCAATTTTTATCAAATAACTCATTCATCTACCTATTGGGAGAGCTTTCACATGGTGAAGTTTCAGACCCGTAGATAATTACTCACCTACTCAAAATGAGTAAATGCGAATTATCTCTTAAAAGTATTGCAGATAGCCAATTTTTCTCAATAACTCATTCACCTACTTTTGGAAGAGCTTTCACATGGTGAAGTTTCAGACCCATAGCTAATTACTTACCTGTTCAAAATGAGTACATGCGAATTATCTCTAAAAGTATTGCAGATGGCCAATTTTTGTCAAATAACTCATTCACCTACTTTTGGGAGAGCTTTCACTTGGTGAAGTTTCACACCCATAGCTAATTACTCACCTACTCAAAATGAGTAAATGCTAATTATATCCCCAGACGAAAGTCGGGGATATATTGGATTCAGGTGCGTCGCGCCGCCGCCGCCGCCGTAGAAATTTCCTTGTGTACGTGATAACTCAAAAACGGATTAATATTTTTTTTTCAAACTTGGTACACATGTTAAGGATGCCCAAAGGAAGATCCCTATTTTAAGGTGACCTTAAACTCCCAATAATAAAGAACTTATGGCCACCTTAAGGTCAGAAATTGCACTTTTGACCACTTAGAGCCCTCTAGGTCACAAACTATGAGGCTTATCTGCCTCAAATTTTACCTGAGAACACATTAATATATTCTTAGTACATGTGCCGAAAATCAAGACTTTAAGTTGAGGAGAAAATTGTCTTTGAGGCCCATAAAGACCTCACTTAGGACTTTTTTCCTATATTTTAAACTTATTTTGCCCTATAATTTGGAAGTGGTAATTCTGATGAGTCTCAAACTGCACTAGATGTAACTCTTATATGTAATCCTTGTCTGTGAAAAATTTAAAGGCTGTAGGTTTACCTGTTAGGCCGACTTAAGATCTCAAAATTGCCCACAGAGACCCAATTTATGGACTTTTTGCCATCTTCAAGCACTGTAGCTTTCAAACTATGTCTCTCATCTAAGTGAAATATCATCTCAGAATATATCAATATGTTTTTCTTGTATGTACTCCAAAATTTAGGCCTTTAATAGACATTCCTTATTTATATATTTTATTTTATTTTAGTGATAAGATTAACTGAGCTTTTTGTATTTGATTACCCCTTTTATATTATAAGTGTTTGTTTACCATTTGTGCTGCAGCACTCAATCTCTTTGTAGTCCCACCCCCCATCCCCCACCCACCTCTGGGACCTCCAGCTATTGAGTGACACTAAATAAACAAAGGTATACAGATCTTCTGTAATAGTGAGAGAGGTGTGGAGAAGGGGAGAGAGGTGGGGTGGGGGTGGGAGGTGGTGTTTGCTTCATTATCTAATTATCTAAGACAAAGGGAGTCAGAACTGAGATTGTGTCACATATTTAGGTTGCATATATATGGACCACATATATAGGAATTGAGGAAATGAATAACTGAAAAACAATGCAAATTCTAAAAATAATATAATAAAATAATAATATAAATAATATTTGATTTTTAAATAATATTTTATTTGTGAACAAATATAGAAACAGAGATACGCTTTTGGAATTATGAATTTAGAATGGACATTCAATCATCAATCATTTAAATACTTTGAAAATAGGTTCAGAGTTACCCTTTGCAGGAAGATTGAAAAGTATGATGAGTTGAGTTAAAAATAATATTTTATTTGTCAACAAATATAGAAACAGATATGCTCTTTTGAGATTATTAATTTAGAATGGACATTCAATCATCAATCATTTAAATACTTTGAAAATAGGTTCAGAGTTATCATTGCAGGAAGATTGAAAATATGATCTGTTGAGTTATGTATTCGACGTCTGGGGATACACCATCTTCCTTGGGAAGATATAAACTTAGTAGATTGATGTGCTGAAGTTCATATAACTTTTCCCAATATTTATGGCATACAACAAATGGATTAAATAAAAAATTCCCGATCAAAACCTGTGGCGTGAGTGATGACCTGTCTGGGGATATGTTGGCGCCGAGTTGGCCCAATCTAGTTATCTCTAAAAGTATTGCGGATACCCAATTTTTATCAAATAACTCATGCATCTACTTTTGGGAGAGCTTTCACATGGTGAAGTTTCAGACCCGTAGATAATTACTCACCTACTCAAAATGAGTAAATGTGAATTATCTCTTAAAAGTATTGCAGATAGCCAATTTTTCTCAAATAACTCATTCATCTAGTTTTGGGAGAGCTTTCACATGGCGAAGTTTCAGACCCGTAGATAATTACTCACCTACTCAAAATGAGTAAATGCGTCATCTCCACGAAGCTGGTCACATGATTCCCTGACCAGGTCACTTGACTCACCGACCAGGAAAGTCGGAAGTGCGTTCTTCAGAATTCACGTCTACTGTGATTCCAGTCTCTGCCTTGCAGACCCGGCTTTATTGTCGGTAGTGGGGTTTTGTGGACAGTCAGAATACTGCAAAGTTGCCGGTTAAGTATCACACAAAGAACGCGACCACTGATGTCATCTCCAATCAGCCAATCGTGTGTCCTTCCGACCAGCAAGCTGGTCACATGACAAGCCGACCAACAATTGCTTCTAAAAATAGCTCACAAGGCTTTCCCAGCAACTGTCCCAGTACCTAGTCTGGTTGGTGAGAACCAGATCCCACCAACTTTTGTCTCCAGCATATTTATGAACTAGTTAGAATTGTCAGAAACTAGGTTGGCTGGTGACCATGGAGAAATCAAGAGCTGGAACCCCAAACAAGTCTTCAACTTCGTAGGTTACCAGTTCCATCTCAGAGGTGGCCGGGTCCGACTGACACCGGGGTGGTGGCAGACCCTTCAGCAGAAATTACAGGATCTAATCTCCTTACCGGCCTGTCCAGTCCGGCAGTTCATGTCCTTTATGGGTCTGCTAATAGCCACAGAGAAGCAAGTTCACCTTGGCCGACTGCACATGAGGCCCATTCAATGGCATCTCAAAAACATCTGGAGGGTACCGGAATGACTAAGAAAGGTCATTCCTATCCCCAGTTCCTTGCACTCCATCTAAATGGTGGGTGGAGCAAAGCAATGTGATTCAAAGTCAACCATTACAACCAATAAAACATGCTCTGCAAATCTTTACAGATGCATCAAAAGAAGGGTGGGGCGCTCACTTAAATGAGCACACTGCAAGAGGAACCTGGTCCCTTCCGGAAAACAAGCTGCATATAAATTATCTAGAACTCAAAGCAGTTTCCTAGTCTTTATAGAGGCTCTCTAGACCTCTGCTTAGACAAGATAGTACTTGTAGCAACAGACAACACCACAGTGGTGTCATGCATAAACAAGGAAGGAAACATGAGGTCTTCCAGTCAATATGCAGCAGGTGGCACTGGCCAAAAAAATAGACCTTTTTGCCCACAAGTTGCCTCTGTTTGTGTCACCGGTATCGGATCCCCTGTCCACAGCAGTGGATGCACTGAGGATTTGGACGCATATGCCTTCTCACCGGCAGCCATATTGGGCAAAGTGGTAGAGTAGTTGCAGGACTCCCCATACAAGAGAATCATTCTGATTGCTCCGGGGTGGCCCAAGATGCCTTGGTTTTGGGATCTAGTGGCCATGTCCAGTCAAATCCCACTGAGCCTGCTCTTTCTGCCCAACCTGTTAACACAGCCCTTCAATCAGATCCCTCACAGAAATCTGACAAACCTAAATCTCCATGCATGGCTCCTAGAGCCTCAGCAATCAAGGAGCAGGGCTTCTCTGAGGCAGTGGCAGCGAGAATTGAGGCGTCCTCATAGAGGATCAACCATATCAGTCTATGAGGCAAAGTGGTCCATTCTTTTTTTCTTACAAAATGGTGCATCACTAATCGGGTGGACTTCAGGGCACCCCCCTGTAAAGTCAGTTGCTGACTTCCTTATGTACAAAGGTATCCCTGTACCCATCACCCAGCTTTCTTTCCAAGAATTAGCTGGCCAAAGAGGGTCCAGACAGTGTGGCCCTAGTGGTTATACCAGCCCTGGCCCCAACTCTGGATAGATCCTTCAAGTCTGACAGGTCCCTCTGTCCGGTCAGAGCTTTGCACCATTATTTGGACAGAACCTCAGACAGAATAAGGAGTTGGTCTTTGTCTTCTTTGAGAAAGGTTTTGACAAAGACATCTCATCTGCCACTATCTCCTCATGGATCAAACAGACTGCGATCCTATGTTATGAGCTCTCAGACGAAGAGGCCCACTTTTTACATCAGGTTAAAGCCCATGATATCAGGGCCTTTGCTGCTTCTAAGGCCTTCCAGTCAGGAGTCTCCTTAGAACAAATCCTGTCAGCCTGCCATTGGAGGCCACATAATACCTTCACTCAATTCTTCCTGAAGGATGTGGCATGGGCTGACTCAGAGCTCTACCACCTGGGGCCTGTAGTGGCTGCTCAGCAGATCCACCAGTAGCCCAGAATATAGAGGAGATTTGTACATATGTAAATAACTGTACACATATATATGTAAAAAAAACCCCAAAAAACCCCCTCTGACGTGCTTCCTTCGGAAAGTTTATTTCTACTTATGGGACTGAACTCATCCCCCTCTTCCCCTACCTCAGAGCAGGTCTGTAAAAAGGGGGGGGGGGCAACGTCGGTATAGCCCGGGTAACCGGCTACTAACAACCGACCATGGCCTTAAAGGGGTTCCTGACCAGCAGGGTCATACCCAGGCCTGGAGAAAATTTTGATATTTTGTCTACGAGTTCACTTAAGTCCCCAGTAACTTACCCGCCGACCAAGCGGTAGTTATTCAGCAATTGTCCATTGGATAGGATGTATTAACGCAATAAAATTGCAAATTTAATAAGTAAATTAAATTTTTATAAGTTAATACCCTATCCAATGGACACACAAGACCCTCCCACCGACGCCGCTATCAGCTTGCTAGGGGTCTAAGAGGTTTAGACAACAAAAAAGATGCTATGACGTCAGGTTGTCTAGACAGGAAGGAAGTACAAGGTGCCATCTGGGGAGTGCACAGTACTGGGACTGGCCAGCCGGTGGAAACACAGGACATCTTTTTCTGGCGCTTGGCGGGCCGGTCTGCGCTGACCGGATTAGCAATTGTCCATTGGATAGGGTATTAACTTATAAAAATTTAATTTACTTATTAAATTTGCAATTTTGTTAAGTTTCTAAGTATGCTTGTCATAGTCTTGTACTTATCATCACAAGTGTGTTTGAAATTAGTACGTTGAAACTAAACTGCATACAGGGCCAAGGCACCTTTGGGAAGTTTGCCAGGTTAGTGCTTACATATATAACTGTTAATGTTATTTTGTTTAGTTACTTTTATTGTATAACATAGTCTAGTACATTATCCTCACAAGATTGCTTGAGATTTCTACTTTGACTTTTTATTTGATTATACCTGCTTCTGGTGACAAAAAATATTAAAAATCCCACTACCAGTATGGTTGTAATCAAGCACTAGTGAGGATAAGGTAAGGGTATTTTACGCAATAAAATGTAAAAATTTTATTGTAATTTAACATTTTGTAAGTTAAATACTTACCTTATATTCACTAGATTCGGATTCCCACCCATCCAACCCCACATTTTCAAAATTTTTGGTTTTCAATACATTACATTGACTCCCAAAATTAAAGTGAGGCTTAACGGGGTTCTTCCGGAGGAGGCGCATGCGCGGTCATGCGTATACATAGTGGTACCAACAAGAATATTCACTTTAAAATATTCTCGTTTGGTTGTATTGTTTGCTCCCGCCAACGCATAAGCACTGGTGAGTAAGGGTATTTAACTTACAAAAAGTTAAATTACAATAAAATTTTTACAGTCTGTTAGGTAAGACATCAGCTTATAAAATTTGAATTTGCAAAATCATGAACTATTTTCTGTTCAAAGTATTATATTCCTTAGTTTAATGAACTATCCCAGTATTTTTACTTTGAATTTGAATAGATGATTTTTGAGCATGTTTGATGTATTTTTTATTATTGTACCAAAAACGGAGTAATGGGTTATGGCTTAATAAAACTTATACAAGTAGAAAAAGAATCTTTAACTTAGCACTATAATTATGTCCACCCCACTGGAGGGTGGACATATTATTTTTGCTTTTTCCGGTGTCCGGCGTCCGGCGTCCCACTTGGTTTCCAGACATTTTAGGCAACAGTTCATATCCTATCTTTACCAAATTTGGCATGAAGGTTTATTGGGTTAATAGCTTGTATGGGATTGCTTTTGGTGATGATAGCTCTATAGCTAACTGAGTAATAGCTACTTTGCTACTTTTGAGTATCTCTTTGGTTTCCAGACATTTTAAGGAATGCTATTAAGCCTAGCTTTCTGAAATTTGGTATGGAGGTTCATTGGGTTAATAGCTTGTATGGGATTGCTTTTGGGGGGAATTGCTTCATAGATGAGTGAGTAATTAATTAAATAAATGAGTAATTGGCTATTTTGAATACTGAAAAAGGCAAATGTGCTCATATCTCCTAAACCGTGCGAGATAGAGCGATTTCGTCGAAATTTTCGACCCACAGGGTATCTAAGAAATGTACTCTTTCCAATTTTCAAAAAAATTTTCCCCTCCCCAAAAATGGCGGCCATTTTGAATTTTCGAATTTTGGCCCAAAATGGCAAAACACAAATTTGCTTCTATCTCCTTAACTGTGCGAGATAGAGCGATTTCGTCGAAATTTTCGGCCCACAGGGTATCTAAGGAATGTACTCTTTGCAATTTTCAAAAAATTTTCCCCTCCCCAAAAATGGCGGCCATTTTGAATTTTCAAATTTTTGCCCAAAATGGCAAAACACAAATTTCCTTCTATCTCCTTAATCGTGCGAGATAGAGCGATTTCGTCGAAATTTTCGACCCACAGGGTATCTAAGCATTGTACCCGTGGCAATTTAAAAAAAATTTTCCCCTCCCCAAAAATGGCGGCCATTTTGAATTTTCGAATTTTTGCCCAAAATGGCAAAACACAAATTTGCTTCGATCTCCTTAATCGTGCCAGATAGAGCGATTTCGTCGAAATTTTCAACCCACAGAGTATCTAAGGAATGTACTCTGCAATTTTCCAAAAATTTTCCCCTCCCCAAAAATGGCGGCCATTTTGAATTTTCGAATTTTTGCCAAAAATGGCAAAACACAAAATTGCTTCTATCTCCTTAACCGTGCGAGATAGAGCGATTTCGTCGAAATTTTCGACCCACAGGGTATCTAAGGAATGTAATCTTTGCAATTTTCAAAAAATTTTCCCCTCCCTAAAAATGGCTGCCATTTTGAATTTTCGAATTGCTTCTATCTACTAAACCGTGCGAGATAGAGCGATTTCGTCGAAATTTTCAAGCCACAGGGTATCTAAGGAATGTACTCTTTGCAATTTGCAAAAAATTTTCCCCTCCCCAAAAATGGCGGCCATTTTGAATTTTCGAATTTTTGCCAAAAATGGCAAAACACAAATTTGCTTCTATCTCCTTAACAGTGCGAGATAGAGCGATTTCGTCAAAATTTTCGACCCACAGGTTATCTCAGAAATTCACTCTTGGCAATTTTCAAAAAAATTTCCCCTCCCCAAAAATGGCGACCATTTTGAATTTTCGAATTTTTGCCCAAAATGGCAAAACACAAAATTGCTTCTATCTCCTTAACCGTGCAAGATAGAGCGATTTCGTCGAAATTATCAAGCAACAGGGTATCTGACCAATGTACTGTTGGCAATTTTCAATAAATTTTCCCCTCCCCAAAAATGGCAGCCATTTTGAATTTTCGAATTTTTCCCAGAAATGGCAAAACACAAAATTGCTTCTATCCCCTTAACCGTGCGAGATAGAGCGATTTCGTCGAAATTTTCGACCCACTGGGTATCTAAGAAATGTACTCTTTGCAATTTTCAAAACATTTTCCCCTCCCCACATATGGCGGCCATTTTGAATTTTCGAATTTTTGCCCAAAATGGAAAAACACATATTTGCCTTAACCGTGCAAAATAGAGTTATTTCGTTGAAATTTTCAACCCATAGGGTATCTAAGAAATGTACTCTTGGCAATTTTCAAAAAATTTTCCTTTTCCCAAAAATGGCGACCATTTTGAATTTTCAAATTTTTGCCAAAAATAGAAAAACAGAAATTTGCTTCTATCTTCTTAACCGTGCAAGATAGAGTGATTTCGTCAAAATTTTCGACCCAACCAATGCTAAAAGGCATGAAGCTGAAATAATTTACATGTACACTAATAAATATTTAAGCATCATTGATATATTTTACAAATGAAACAGGGTCTTGTAAGACTACTGTACAATTTTGGCAAAAGGTTCATGGGGTGGACATTACACATGATAATGTGTGTTCTTCTATGCTATCCTGTTTCTATTCATATGTCGCAGCTACTATCAACAGGGCGTCCTATTTCTAGTTTTATATTGCTGTGGTAAGTCCCCATGTAAATATTGTAGCTATTTTGCTCTGGTCATAATTATTTCTGGGGTGTTGTGCAGCTTGTGCCCCCCAACTCCCCCAACCTTCCCCCCACCCTTCCCCTTGAAAATTTCTCTTTAAGATTATGTCATAGGAGTATTGTCATATAGTTTGTTGTAGAGTTGTTTCTTTTAGTGTCTTTTATAAGGGCATATGATATCAGTTATTGATCAGTAATGTACGAGTTAAATGTACATAGTGTATTTATGTCAATAATATTGTTCCATATAGCCATTAAATACTTATGCAAAACCTGGAAAAAATCTGGAAAAATCATGGAATTTCAAAATGAAAATGTTGTGGCTACCCTGTCTATTGTAAGGTGACCTTAAACTCGCAGTAGTAATATACCTATATTGAGTTTAACTTTTTCCGTTTCTGGACAGTATCTCAAAAATGGCTTGACTGATTCAAAACAAATTTGGCATGTGGTCATAACTAGCTTTCAAGATGTTCCCTATTTTAAGGTGACCGTAAACTCCCATGTACAAAAGAATTATGTTGAGTTAAAGTTTTTTATTTTTCCATAGAGTATACTGATAATAACTTAATTATATCCCCAGACGAAAGTCGGGGATATATTGGATTCAGGTCTGAAGCTTTAATTTGAAGGCCACATTGAGGTCTCTGACGGGCTCCCAAAGACCCAGTATTTGGACTTTTTGCCACCTTTAAGCCCTGTGACTGTTAAACTATGTGACTGATAGAGCTGAAATCTCATCTGGGAATACATTATTATGTTCTTTTTACATGTGCCAAAAATCATGGCTTCAAGTAGACATTTTAACTGTGTATGAGGACCATAAACACCCACCCGAGTGACCCTTTTAAGACATTTTTCACATATTTTGCTCTGTAACTTGCAAATGGTAAGTCTGAGAAGTTTCAAACTTTATTAGATATATATTCTATGTATAATCTTAGTATGTGACAGATTATAAATCTGAAGCTTTAATTTGAAGGCCACATCGAGATCTCTAAAAGGCCCACAGAGACCCAATATTTGGACTTTTTGCCACCTTTAAGCCCTGTGACTGTTAAACTATGTGATTGATGGAGCTGAAATCCCATCTGGGAATGCATTATTATGTCCTTTCTACATGTGCCGAAAATCAAGGCTTTTAGTAGACATTTCACCTGTGTATGAGGGCCATAAACACTCACCCAAGTGACCTTTTTTGACATTTTTTTCCGTATTTTGCCCTGTTATTTGGAAATGCTTAGTGTGACAAGTCTTAAACTGTACTATATATAATTTTTGTTTGTTATGTTTGTCCCCCAAAAAGTTTCAGCTCTGTAATTTAATTGCTAAGGTCTCTTTAACAATTGTAAAATGCCCACAGAGACCCAGTTTATGGATATTATACTACTTTAAAGCCCTGTAACTGTCGAACTATGTGGGTCATAGAGCTGAAATCTTTGAATTTTTCAAAGGAAGTGCCTGTCTATTTAAATTTTTATTAATAATGTTATGGCTATGTTAGGCTTTTAAGTACTTATTTTTGTGTGTTATCTCTCTGTTTGCTGAGTTTTTAACTTTTAAAAATGAAACTGGTTAAACATATTCAAGTAGGCAAAATGGACACTGTTATTTTCTGGTGAGCTATAAGTCCAATATTAATGAAATTATAGCCTTATGTAGTAAAAATAGGGGATTTTTAACCCTCAACTAGCCCAGTTTTATTCAGTCTGCCTCAGTTAATTTTGACACAGTTCCTACAGTTACTAACTCATTTCAGTTGATAATCACATTCTTAAAATTCTCAATTCTGAATTATTATTATAAATCTGTTCTTGTGGTTTGATAATTTATATTTAATTCTGGAGGTATATAATTTTCCTGTTGGACATTCCTTATTTATATATTTGATTTTATTTTAGTGATAAGATTAACTGAGCTTTTTGTATTTGATTACCCCTTTTGCTTGTTTACCATTTGTGCTCTCTTTGTAGTCCCACCCCCCCCATCCACCTGACACTAAATAAACAACGGTATTGAATGATATCCAATGAGAAACAAAGAACCAGACTTTTCAGTGGGGTTGCAGATCTTCTGTAACAGTGAGAGAGGTGTGGAGAAGGGGAAAGGGGTGGGTTGGGAGATGGGGTTTGCTTCATTATCTAATAAGACAAAGGGGAGTCAGAACTGAGATTGTGTCACATATTTAGGTTGCATATATATGGACCACATATATAGGAATTGAGGAAATGAATAACTGAAAAACAATGCAAATTCTAAAAATAATATAATAAAATAATAATATAAATAATATATAATTTTTAAATAATATTTTATTTGTGAACAAATATAGAACAGATATGCGCTTTTGGGATTATGAATCATTTAAATACTTTGAAAATAGGTTCAGAGTCACCCTTTGCAGGAAGATTGAAAAGTATGATGAGTTGAGTTAGAAATAATATTTTATTTGTCAACAAATATAGAAACAGATATGCTCTTTTGAGATTATTAATTTGGAATGGACATTCAATCATCAATCATTTAAATACTTTGAAAATAGGTTCAGAGTTATCATTGCAGGAAGATTGAAAATATGCTCTGTTGAGTTATGTATTCGGCGTCTGGGGATACACCATCTTCCTTGGGAAGATATAAACTTAGTAGATTGATGTGCTGAAGTTCATATAACTTTTCCCAAGATTTATGGCATACAACAAATGGCTTACATAAAAAATTCCCGATCAAAACCTGTGGCATGAGTGATGACCTGTCTGGGGATATGTTGGCGCCGAGTTGGCCCAATCTAGTTTTCAAAATAATTTCATTTTTAGGCGGGTTGCATGTAACGAACCCGCCTAACAGATTGATGTGTCCGACATCTGTCTGTCCGTCTGTCCGTCCACATTTTCGTTTCCGGACTCTAACTCAAAAACGCTTTGTCCAATCGAATTCAAACTTGACAGGGACATAGATCACCATCATAGCTAGGTTCCTTTCAAAATTGGTGTAATTCTGTCCATTCATTTGTCCGTTTGTCCGTCAACATTTCTGTTTCCGGACTCTAACTCGAAAACGCTTTGTCCAATCGAATTCAAACTTGACAGGGAGATACATCACCATCATAGCTAAGTTGCTTTTGAAATTGGTGTAATTCCGTCCTTTCATTTGTTCGTTTATAGCATAGATACAATTATGTAACTAGATTACAAGTTTTACATTTCTTAGCACGACTAACACATTCACCTTAACTGGGTGACCTAACATTTCTTTCCTTGTTTCTAAATGTAATTACAGCAGTCACTATCCTTATTGCTGCCTGCGCAACCCGCCATTTGGGGCATCTTTGACCCTCTTGTTCAAATTTTGCATGTATATATAACTGGCCATAGATTAGTGCCATACATTAAGGTAACCTTAACCTCCTAGTCATAACAGAAATATATTCACTTTAAGTTTGCCAATTTTTGAATAGTATTTCAAGTGGTGGTTGTAACAAACCTTGAACAGAACCTTTAGGAAAAGATTACGTTAAACTCAGTTTTTATTGCGCTACAATAGCTTACCATGTGGGACTAATTGCTGTTCTCAGATGGCCGCAGGCCGGCCAATGTCTAAAGAAAAATAGACATTTATAGTTGGCTGTAGCCTCGCAGTACACTCTGAGGTTTGTCTCCTTTTCTCGTTGGCCGCGTTGATATAACATGCTTTTTATTGGAAAGGAAAAGATCTTAATTTTACAAGGATATTCTTGTTGTTGGATACTGAAACTACATCAGTTTCTTTATTTTAAATCATAGAATCAAATTTTTAAGTCATTCCTTTTTACAATATATATATATATATATATATATGGCAGGTAGGGGAGATGACCAAGTGTCACTCTTGATTAAAATAACTCCAGTTGTGTAGCTCTTTCAAAGAATTTAAATTATCTGGAAAGCTTACATGGAAATTATGTATCCAACTTCAAACTCATGGGGGTTTTTCAGGCTTCTATTATGATTTGTAGTCCTTGTGGGACTAGATCTAGATCCAGCTCAGATCTGAAGCCTTGTATTAACAATTAACCAACTTGCTTCCTTTATCAGACCTCCCAAGGTCTCGGGCCCCTAACCCGAGGCCTCGGCCCTAACCACAGGTCTCGGACCCTATCCTATGGTCTCAACTCTCGGGTCCCTAACCTCGGGTGCCTAGTACATGGGCCTATCCAAGTCTTTTGCATCTGCATCTGAAGACTCTTGGATGATATTTAGTTCAGGCACTTTTGAGGAATCCATGTTATCTTGCAAGTCAAAAATTCCTCAAAGCCAAAGAGCTTCTTCTGATCAGGTTTTCAAACCAGTCCCTGTACATTTTTAGGGAAGTAGTGTGGTCTGACTTCCCTCAGGACATACCGAGGACTTTAAGGTTAGGCGGTTTTTTGAACCACCCTGTCCCCAGGGACAGAATGCCTAGGTCCTCTTCCAGTCTGAACTTTGAATAATGTAGCAGACCAACAAGAGTTTAGGCCCCAGGGCCCTTCAACTCTTCCTCAACTAAATATGCTAGTTTAATTTAGAGGATTCGGTGGCTACTATTAAACCCCCTGGTCCCTTTTTAAGTAGTACTATTGGGACAACATTGTCTTTTGTCCTGAAGACAAATTACAAGTTTTCAAATCTGTATCTCCCTAGGGGCCTCTTGGGTAAGCCACCCGCCTTCTGGCCATCAAGAGTTCAGCTTCAGGCTGCTCTTCACTAGGTTTTGTGAATGCAACCTTGTCATGGATATCTGTTAAGACAATAGCAAGGCTACTACCAGACAGGTTAAACTCAATTTCATGGTGCATATTAGTGGTCAGAAGGTGTATGGGGAATTCAGGGGAGATACCAGACCTTAAGAACTTAAAGTTCCCCATTCACAACTAGTTTAGGAGGGACAGGAGTTCCTCCTCAAGGCACCTGTAATTACACTAAGGCCCTATCAAACCAGCCCTTTCATGCTGCCCACAATCTAGAGGCTCCTACAGGAAACACCCCAGTGGGGGTCATTCCATTCCAAGCAGTATCCATCGTTTTCCCCAGGTAGGGGGAAATCGAATAGCAGAGGCTCCAGAGGTCGTTTTCAACCCCACTCCAGGGAACAAGGGCATGGAAACTCCTTCCCCCAATGACTCCTCCAAAGCCTCCCTCAGTCCACCAGTAGGAGGTCGCCTCTGTTCTTTCAGAAGAGACTGGCAAACCAACAAATGTTCATACCACATTATCACCTATGGCTACGTTCTGCCATTCATTTCAAAACCAAGTCTGGTCAGATTCCTTCTGATTTGGTCAGAATACATTTGGCCCTTCAAAAGACCAAGCTCTGGCCACTTGTATCCAGTCTCTTCTGTCAAAGAACGCAATAGAAATGGAAAATGTAAAATCTCTCGGGTTTTACAGTCGCCTGTTTCTAGGCCCCAAGCTTCACCAAGTGGAGGCCAGTAATGGACTTAAGCAGGCTCAACACTTTTCTACTTGTGGGAAAGTTCAAAATGGAAACTCCAGAGTCCATCAGGACCTCCCTGATTCCAGGGGAATGGGTATCGTCGATAGACCTATCGGACGCTTACCTTCACATCCCCATCCACCCAAACTCAAGGAAATACCTAAGGTGTTGCCACAGGTCACAGGAGTTCCAGTTCACCTCCCTCCCTTTCGAACTAGCCACAGCCCCCAGGTCTTTCAATGATTGTGAAGGAAGTGAAGCTAATGGCCCTCTCGAAGGGACTCGGACTTCAATACCTGGACGACTGGCTGATCATGTCCCCAGTCTCAGGAGGAAGCCCAAGTGAACACTGAGGCAGCGGTAGACCTGACCCAGTCCTTAGGGTGGATAATCAATCAGAAAAAATCCGAACTAAATCGAACTCAGGTGTTTTCGTTCGTGGGCTACGAATACCATATAGATTCAGCCCTGGTAAAATCCACTCAAGAGAGATGGCTCAAACTTCAGGATCTGATCCTACGACTTAAGTCAAAACATGTTTTGACAGCAAGATATTTGATGTTGCTAATTGGGTTGCTTGCCTCAACGGAGAAAATGGTCCCGGAGGGACGCCTTCACATGAGGCCCTTTCAGTTTCATCTCGAGGAGCTTTGGAGATATCCGCAGTCGCTGGACAGCCTCCTACCTTGGACAGAAACTATTTGTGCACACCTAGACTGGTGGCAAAATTCCAAACTTGATGAGAGGTGCAGACCTTCATCTCAAAGACCACAGCATCCAACTCTTTACAGACGCCTCAAATGAGGGCTGGGGCGCTCACTTAGAGCAAACCTCTACAAAAGGTCTGTGGTCAGACAGGGAAATAAGGCTACACAAAAATGTTCTGGAGCTGAAGGCGGTTTTCTCTGGCCCTTCAAAGGTTCAAGGACCAGTGTCAAACCAAACAGTGTTAGTTGCCACAGACAACGCAACAGTGGTAGCCTGCATAAACAAACAAGGTGGAACCCACTCGGTGGAGATGTGCGCTCTCCTGTGGAAGATCATGACCTGGTGCCAGACACATTCCAGGGTCTCTGAATGTGATAGCCGACCTGCTGTCCAGGTCGAACCAAGTTCAGTCAACAGAATGGTCACTGTATCCGCTGGTGTTTCAAACAGATCTGTCTCAAGTGGTTCACTCCTCATGTAGATCTATTTGCCACTCGCCTGAACCACAAAGTTCCGCTGTACGTGTCTCCAGGTCCAGACCAAAATGCTTGGGACATAGATGCTCTGAACATAAACTGGTCGGGTCTCACTGCTTATGCTTACCCTCCCATGGCTCTCCTTCACAGGGTGATCCAAAAAGTCAGGCAATCCAATTGCCTGATCATCGTAATAGCCCCAGGCTGGCCAGGGATGCCCTTGGTTTTGGGACCTGGGTGTCTAGGAGTGGACAGCTCCAAGAACAAGGCTTCTCGGTGGAGGTGGCAGAGAGAATTGCTGCCCCTCAGAGATCATCAACAAGGACCATCTACAAATCAAAGTGGCCCCTAATTGAGAGATGGTGCAGAGAAAATCGGTGGATTTCTCCACTCCCTCTGTAAAGCAAGGCTCAGACTTCTTTATGTACCTGTACCAAGATCTAAACAGGCGCCCTTCGACCATTGATGGTTATAGGACGGCCATTGTTGACACCCTGGGCCCAACGGGGCTCCATATCTCTCAAAGTTCAGACCTTAATAGGTTACTCTCCAGTTTTCACAGGAATCGTCCCAAAAGTTCAAGGAATCTTCCTAAGTGGAACCTTTCTGTTGTTCTCAATGAGCTCACAAATGCACTTTTCGAGCCTATGAAAGACACAGACCTCAAACATCTTACTCTCAAAACTGCTTTCTTGCTAGCTTTGGCCTCCGGCAAGCGCCGCAGCGAAATCCATGCCTGGGTTGCAAACAAAGTATCTAATCTAGGCCAATGGGAAAAGGTTGCCTTGTTCCCTTCTTCTGATTTCATAGCCAAAAACCAACTAGCAAGAGAAGACTCTCAAGTGTGTCTCCGGTGACTATTCCTGCCTTGACTACCATTGTAGATAGACAGTTCAAGAAGACAGGACCTTGTGTACAGTACGGGCCCTGAGGTATTACTTGGATCGAACCAAAGACCTGAGAAGTATCTAATCTAGGCCAATGGGAAAAGGTTGCCTTGTTCCCTTCTTCTGATTTCATAACCAAAAACCAACTAGCAAGAGAAGACTCTCAAGTGTGTCTCCGGTGACTATTCCTGCCTTGACTACCATTGTAGATAGACAGTTCAAGAAGACAGGACCTTGTGTACAGTACGGGCCCTGAGGTATTACTTGGATCGAACCAAAGACCTGAGAGGGTCTCGATTCCTATTTTTCATTTCCTTCAAGAAATGACACACCTCAGACAATCAGACCCGCTACTCTCTCATCTTGGCTAAAACAAACTATCTTACCTTAATACAAACAAGTAGATGAACAAGCCTTGAACTTGGTCCAAGTCAAAGCGCATGACATTAGGGCCTTTGCGGCCTCTATGGCCTTTTATGCCGGGGTATCGGTGGACCAAATCATGCAAGCGTGTCACTGGAAAACTCACAACACATTTATACATTTTACCTAAAAGACCTTACTTGGTCAGACGACGACAACAATATGTATCTGGGACCAGTAGTAGCAGCACAACAAGTCCTGGACCCTTCCCTCAGACCAGTTCTCCTCGGAAAGAAAAGAAGGGGGGGGGGGACACATCCGCTGCAACCAAGTATTCAGGAGTATAATCCCAGGGTCTAGGTATATGTTTACCTCTTCAGGATGTTTGGGTAAGGTCTTTTACTTTTCTATATATATTGTATTATGTATTAAGGACTTTTAAGGTTGTCATTAATCTCATTTTAGGGTGGCAAAAATTATGAGAATTCCAGGCCTAGGGCTTGTTCTCCCTCGTGGATTAGCCCTAGGGGCTTCACTCTGCATAAGTGAGCATGGTCTGCACTTCTCTCCTTCATCAAATCATCCATCCAGTTTGTAGCACTGTCATTCATTCAATTCAGGTTTTTGGCTTTTTTACAGGTCCGGTCTTCGGGACTGGGGCACTGTAAATGGGACTCAGACTGGTATTTCTAAACTTTCATTCTAATCTAACCTTCAAAATCTAAGAAAAAATGACATATCTTCCAGTCTCAGCTGTAATCCCTCCACCAAGCGGTTGGATTCAGCAATCAGTCCCACATGGAAAGTTATTGTAGCACAATAAAATTGAAAATTTTAATTACTTAAATGTAGCTTCGCTCCTGCCTTCCCGCTGTATTACAGCTGAAGGGGTAGTGTTTAAAATAGCAACGAGAAAAGGAGACGAATCTCAAGAGTGTACCGCGAGATGACAACCTGAGGCTACGGCCAACTATAAATGTCTATTTTTCTTAGACGTTGGCCGGCCTGCGGCCATCCGAGAACAGCAATCAGTCCCACATGGTAAGCTTGTAGCTTATAAAAGCTACATTTAAGTATTTAAGCGTCCCTGAAAGGGCGCTTATTTGTTTTTGCCTCAGTTTCCTCGCCGCCGCCGCATTATGGTCTCCCTTGAATATCTCCCTTATTATTAGATGGTTTCAAACCATATTTGGCAGTTATATACCTTAGGCGTGGGAAAATGTTTCTGCATGCTTAAATTTGACCGTTGACCTTTATGAAGGTCACATGATCAAAAACAATTTTTTGAAGTACACCCCCCGTCATCGCAGTTCAGGAAAAACTACTTGCTACACAGCCTTATAATTTGACACACCTGTTCATACTATTGAAAACGCGAGCTGATTAGATTTTGGGAGCAATCCCTTGAAAAATGTCTCATTTATGAGTGATTTTCTGACACCTTCCAATCTGAAAGCCTTAAATTTAGGCCAACCCCCCTATTATCTTCTTAAGTATTGCATTTAGAGCTATAAAATGTACTGGAAGGTAATAGGAAACCGTATGTGGAGAGTCTAAATAGCCGGTCAGTTTTACCCCACGGCCCCCCCCCCCCTTATGGGTCAAACTGGGGTCATAAAATAGCTGATTTTGAGTTTTTGCCTTATATCTCCTTTATTGTTGCTTTTATAGCTTCAGAATGTATTAAGAGGTATTGGGAAAGCATATATGGAGAGTCTAAATAGCTGGTCAGTTTTACCCCCCGACCCCCCCCCCCTTATGGGTCAAACTGGGGTCATAAAATAGCCGATTTTGAGTTTTTGCCTTATATCTCCTTTATTGTTGCTTTTATAGCTTCAGAATATATTTAGAGGTATTGGGAAAGCATATGTGGAGAGTCTAAATAGCCGGTCAGTTTTACCCCCCGACCCCCCCTTATGGGCCAAACTGGGGTCATAAATAGCTGCTTTGGAGTTTTTGCCTTATATCTCCTTTATTGTTGCTTTTATAGCTTCAGAATGTATTAAGAGGTATTGGGAAAGCATATGTGGAGAATCTAAATAGCCGGTCAGTTTTATCCCCCAACCCCCCCTTATGGGTCAAACTGGGGTCATAAAATAGTTGCTTTGGAGTTTTGCCTTATATCTCCTTTATTGTTGCTTTTATACCTTCAGAATGTATTAAGAGGTATTGGGAAAGCATATGTGGAGAGTCTAAATAGCCGGTCAGTTTTACCCCCCTGCCCGCCCCCCCTTATGGGTCAAATTGGGGTCATAAAATAGCTGATTTTGAGTTTTTGCCTTATATCTCCTTTATTGTTGCTTTTATAGCTTCAGAATGTATTAAGAGGTATTGGGAAAGCATATGTGGAGAGTCTAAATAGCCGGTCAGTTTTACCCCCCGACCCCCCCCCCCCCTTATGGGCCAAACTGGGGTCATAAATAGCTGCTTTGGAGTTTTTGCCTTATATCTCCTTTATTGTTGCTTTTAGACCTTCGGAATGTATTAAGAGGTATTGGGAAAGCATATGTGGAGAGTCTAAATAGCCGGTCAGTTTTACCCCCCGACCCTCCCTTATGGGCCAAACTGGGGTCATAAATAGCTACTTTGGAAGTTTTGCCTTATATCTCCTTTATCGTTGCTTTTATAGCTTCAGAATGTATTAAGAGGTATTGGGAAAGCATACAGTGCAGCTTTGTGCATTCTTAGCTTTACAGCATGCTTATTAAAACCACAAAGCATTTTAAACTTTAAGGGACGCTTCGCTTTTGTTAGCAAAAGCATTCCTCTAGTTAAAATTTTCAATTTTATTGCGCTACAATAGCTTACCATGTGGGACTGAATGCTTTACTGGTTGCCGCGAGGCACAGACGACCAACGCTCGAGAAAAACAAGCATGCAGTTGGTTCGGCCTCATAGGTTGTCGTGACGTCATCACTTCCTGTGTATCAGCCTCCTTTTCGTTGGTCGCCGCCATATTGGATGCTCTGCTAAGTTTTCAAAGCTGTTTTCTATTATATCTCTGGATATATTGTTTGTCATTCGTCCATAATTCGGCTTTTCCTTTATTTAGCAGTATAGAATCTTATACCCAATTTTCAGCACTTCCGGTGCTGTATTTTGTCAGTTTTTTAACGTCTTCTTATTTCGCGTGTTGTGTGCTCGCCACTACACTAGTACTGCTCGAATCTACGGTTCGGAGTATTTTCATATTTTATTGCATTAAAACATGGCCACCGCCCACCAGTCTTCTAAAGATAAACCCAGATCCAGCAAATGCAATCATTTCTGTCAGCCATTCGACAGTCATGGCTATTGCCCTTCCTGCAGAGATGCAGGGAAGGGCGATGATCTGTGTGTTACAAAAGCTGGTACTTGTCAAATCTGTGCGTCTTTCACAGACGAACAGTCCACTAAAATTGCTAATAGAAGACGATACAAGAAAAAACATCCCACTTCTCAGGCATCGGACAAAGATCGGGACGAGGTACTGGGCGATTCTTTTGAATCGTTTTCTGGATCGCAAGCCGAACTTGAAGCTGCGGCCGATCATTTGTTTACTTCACCTCCACGTTAAGCAGGCTCAACACTTTTCTACACGTAGAAAAGTTCAAAATGGAAACGCCAGAGTCCATCAGGACTTCTCTGATTCCGGGGGAATGGGTAGCGTCAATAGACCTGTCGGACGCTTACCTCCACATCCCCATCCATCCAAACTCAAGGAAGTATCTAAGATTTTGCCACAGGTCACAGGTGTTCCAGTTCACCTCGCTCCCATTCGGACTAGCCACAGCCCCCCAGGTATTCACCATGGTCGTCAAAGAAGTGAAGCTCATGGCCCTCAGCAGAGGACTCAGACTTCATCAATACCTGGACGACTGGCTGATCAGGTCTCAGTCCCAGGAGGAAGCATTAGTGAACACTCGGACAGTGGTAGATCTCACCCAGTCCTTGGGATGGATCTTAAACCAAGAGAAATCAGAACTGAAACCAATTCAGGTGTTCTCGTTCGTGGGCTACGAATACCACCTAGATTCAGCCCTTGTAAAACCCACTCAAGAGAGATGGCTCAAACTTCAGGATTTGATCCTACGACTCAAGTCGAAACATGTTTTGACTGCAAGATGTTTGATGTCTCTAATTGGGTTGCTAGCCTCAACGGAGAAGATGGTCCCGGAGGGACGCCTTCACATGAGACCGTTTCAGTTTCACCTGAAAGAGCACTGGAAATTTCCTCAGTCGCTGGACAGCCTCCTTCCCTGGACAGAAGTCATTTCTGCTCATCTGGACTGGTGGCAGAATCCTGCAAAGGTGATGATAGGCGCCGACCTTCATCCCAAAGACCACAGTATCCAACTCTTTACAGACGCCTCAAACGAAGGCTGGGGCGCTCACTTAGAACAAAGTTCTACAAAAGGGCTGTGGTCACCTCAGGAAAAAGGACTTCACATAAACGTCCTAGAATTGAAAGCTGTCTTTCTGGCTTTGAGACACTTCAAAGACCAGTGTCAGGACCAAACAGTGCTAGTTGCCACGGACAACTCAACTGTGGTAGCTTACATAAACAAACAAGGGGGAACACACTCGGCGGAGATGTGCGCACTCCTGTGGAGACTCATGACCTGGTGCCACCACTATCACATAATCTTGAAAGCCAGACACATTCCAGGGTGCCTGAATGTGATGGCCGACCTACTTTCCAGGTCGAACCAGGTTCAGTCGACCGAATGGTCACTCCAATCCAGCTCCCTCTGTACGTGTCTCCTATCCCAGACCCCCAGGCCTGGGACATAGATGCTCTAAACATAGACTGGACGGGTCTCACTGCTTATGCTTACCCTCCAACGGCTCTCCTTTACAGGGTGATCCAAAAAATCAGGCAATGCACCTGCCTGATCATTCTAATAGCCCCAGGCTGGCCAGGGATGCCCTGGTTCTGGGACCTAGTGCAGCTCTCAACAGAGATCCCTCTACAACTCCCGGTGTCGACAACACTCCTCAAGCAGTCCCACAACTTTGTGTTCCACAGCTCCCCGCAGCACCTCAACCTCCACGCCTGGTCTCTAGGAGTGGACAACTCCAAGAACAAGGCTTCTCTGTGGAAGTGGCAGAGAGAATTGCTGCACCTCAGCGGTCTTCAACAAGGAACATCTACAAATCAAAGTGGGCCCTATTTGAAAAATGGTGCAGAGATAATTCGGTGGATTTCTCCTCACCATCTGTGAAGCAAATCTCAGATTTCTTTATGTATCTGTACCAAGACCTAAACAGGCGCCCCTCTACCATTGATGGTTACAGGACAGCTATTGTTGACACTCTAGGCCCTACGGCCCAGCATATTGCCCATAATGAGGACCTTCACAGGTTGCTCTCCAGTTTTCACAGGGATCGCCCCAAGAGTTCCAGAAACCTTCCTCAGTGGAACCTATCTGTTGTCCTCAATGAGCTCACAAAAGCGCCCTTTGAGCCTATGAAAGACACAGACCTCAAACATCTCACTCTCAAGACTGCTTTCTTGCTAGCTTTGGCCTCCGGCAAACGCCGCAGTGAAATCCACGCCTGGGTCGCCAACAAAGTATCTAATCTAGGCCAATGGGAAAAGGTGGCCTTGTTCCCTTCATCAGATTTTATAGCCAAAAACCAGCTAGCAAGAGAAGGTTCTCAAAGTGTGTCTCCGGTGACTATTCCTGCCTTGACTACCATTGTAGATAGACAATTCAAAGAAGACAGGACCTTGTGTCCTGTACGGGCTTTGAGGTACTATCTGGACCGAACCAAGGACCTGAGAGGGTCCCGGTCCCTTCTTTTCATCTCCTTCAAGAAAGGACATACCTCAGATATCAGACCCGCTACTCTCTCTTCATGGTTGAAACAAACCATTCTACTTTGTTATAAGCAAGCAGACCAGCAAGCCTTGGACTTAGTCCAAGTTAAAGCGCATGACATTAGGGCCTTCGCAGCCTCTAAGGCTTTTTACGGTGGGGTATCGGTGGACCAGATCATGCAAGCGTGTCACTGGAAAGCTCACAACACGTTTACCAATTTTTACCTAAAAGACCTTACTTGGTCGGACAACGACAACAACATGTATCTGGGACCAGTAGTAGCGGCTCAACAGGTCCTAGACCCTTCTCCTCAGTGATGTCTTCTTCGGAAACTAAAGGGGGGGGGGCACGTCCGCTACAGCTAATCCTTCAGGAGTCTCCCCAGGTCTAGGTATAAGCTACCTCATCAGGGTGTTACAGGTAAGGTCACACATATTAAATTTACGTTAACTTTAACTTCTTGGGACCATAAGGTTGTCTTATAAATAAGGTTGCAAATAGCAATTCTCGAACCTTGACCTCATTTCTGACGTCATAGCCCTTAGGGGTTCTTCCTATCTGTGTACTCCGGGTACACAATCCTCCTTCCAAACACCCTACAGTGTACGACACTGTGTATTCTCATCAGGTTTTTGGCTCTTTACAAGTCCGACCTTCAGGATTGGGACTCTGTAAATGGGACTCAGACTGGAAATTTTTTGGAACTATTTTTTATTACTCTCAATTCGAGAAAAACAACATTCAGACCTTCCAGTCTCAGCTGTAATCCCGCCACCGGGCGGTTGAACTCAGCATTCAGTCCCACATGGTAAGCTATTGTAGCGCAATAAAATTGAAAATTTTAATTACTTAAATGTAGCTTTTATAAGCTACAAGCTTACCATGTGGGACTGAGAAGAGTCCCACCCTACCTCCCCGCTGTATTACAGCTGAGGGGACATGGGTTTAATCTCAACGAAAAGGAGGCTGATACACAGGAAGTGATGACGTCACGACAACCTATGAGGCCGAACCAACTGCATGCTTGTTTTTCTCGAGCGTTGGTCGTCTGTGCCTCGCGGCAACCAGTAAAGCATTCAGTCCCACATGGTAAGCTTGTAGCTTATAAAAGCTACATTTAAGTAATTAAAATTTTCAAATTTATTTATTTGGGGTTTTACGTCGCTTTCAACACTGTACAGGTCACGTTTAGTTGGAATGGCAGAGGAAACCAGTACATACAGTTGGTCAAGGTTCTGTACTGTAAACTGCCGACCAACCGCAAGCAACTACCAGCTTTCCCACTTGAGGGAAAGTCGTGAACCAAACCCTGGCCTCAGAGGTGGGAGGCGAGAGTGTTATCACTCTGCCACTGTGGCCCCTCTAAGGTTATAGTAAATTACTGATATTTCAAACTTATGAGTTTAAGGTTGCAACAGTTTGGTGTCACTAGTAGCTATGATGGAGGACATACATGGTCTGTGTCGTCATCACACATGATTTCCAGACAGTGTATCAAAAATGGCTTGATGGATTAAGTTCAAAGTTATTATGTGGATATAACTGGTTATCAAGGTATGCTCTACTGTAAGGTGACCTTAAACTCACAGTAGTAGCATACTTATATTGAGTTTAACTTTTTCCATTTCCAGAGAGTGTCTCAAAAATGGCTTTACAGATTCAATTAAAATTTGGCATGTTGTAACTGGTTTTCAAGATATGCCCTATTTTAAGATGACCTTAAACTCCCATATATAAAATAATTATTTTGAATATAAGTTTCTTATTTTTCCATAGAGTATACTGAAAATAACTTTTTAAATTTCATTTGTATTTTGCATGTATATGTCATGGTAGAAAGTCCAATCAAGGAGATTTGGGTATTGCCCTGGGATCCAAAATCTAATAAGCTTGGTAGACAGTCCAACTGTTCAAAATCTGGATAAGGACACATTACAACAAGCTTTACATGCTGAGACCAACAACTGGGCAGTTGTGACAAAAAATGCGGGTCTTAATAGGTCTTAATATGTCAACTGAATGCCATGTAGAAAGTGACTGCTGTCAAAATTTAATTGGCTAAAACTGTGCTTCCCTTGAAAAATGGTGATGGAATTTGATGCAGATTGTAAAATTCTTGCAATAGACTGAAAATTTCAGTTTATGTCATGTCTATATCAAATCTGTGTTACATTAAAATATTTTCTTTAATATGCGTTTTCTTCATTTATGAAAGAAAAGTAGAAACTTCAATTGGACTCTCTACCAAGTTTATTGTGGTAGAAACTCCAATTGGACTTTCTACCGGTCAGATTGGACTTTCTACCATGACAGATATGTAACTGGCCATAGCTAAGTGTCATACATTAAGGTGACATTAAACTCCCAGTAATAACAGAATTATATTTCCTTTAAGTTTGCCCATTTTTGAACAGTATTTCAAATACTATGCAATTCTAGGCATGTTTCAGTTGACGATGTAACAAACCTTGAACAGAACCTTCAGTAAAAGATTACCTTAAACTTCATCACAACTGCAAACTATCATTGAGTTTAAGGTTGGGACATTTTTTTTGGTCTTTCAAAGATATTTTATGTACTAATTGAAATTTTTTTCATCGATATTCAGCATGTACATATATTTAGACAAAAAGATAAAGGTCTCTTTTAAGGTTACAATAAACTACTAATATTTTAGACACTTATGAGTTTAAGGTTGTAACAGTTTGGTGTCACTCAGCTGTAATGAATTACATATAGGACCAGCACCGTCGTCACACTTTGTTTCTGGAAAATATGTCAAAAATTTCTTGTAGGATGAAATTCAAATTTGGCTTGTGGATGTTGCCAGCCATCGATATGTACCCTATTTTAGGATGACCCTAAACTCCCACAAATAACATATTTATATTGAATTTAACTTCTGCGATTTGCGGGCAATAGCTTAAAAATGGCTTCACAGATTCAAATCAGATTTGGTATGTGAGTGTAACTGGTCTTCAAGGTTTGGCCTATTTTAAGGTGACCTTAAACTCCTAGTGATAACATAATTATTAAGCGTCCCTTGCGGGACGCTTGTTTGTGTATGGGAGACCTTCATGTTCCGCCGGCTCCGCATTTTGTTTTCCTTATAACTCTGTAACCGTTAGGCGGATTCCTTTCAAATTTGGCAGGTTTATGCAGTAGCCTTGGGGAATTTTTTTGAATATGCTGCAGTGACATTTCAACCAATCAGAGAGGTCACATGACCAAAAATGTCTTTTTTCGATGGGGAAGCTTGTCCGGATGATAACTTGAAAGGGATTTTATCAATTCACCTGAAACTTGGCAAATACATTCATTCTATTAAAATCTGGAAATCATTAGATTTTGGCATTGATTGGTTAAGAAATGGCCGAGTAATTAATGATTAATTAATCATTATGAATTTTCCAAATAAGGAAAACACAAAAATGCTTATAACTTGAAAACCGTGCTAGATAGAGCGATTTCGACAAAATTTTTGACCCACAGGGTATCTCTGCAGAGTAGCTATCCCAATTTTCAAAAAAATTTTGTCTCTCCAAAAATGGCGGCCATTTTGAATTTTCGAATTTTTCGCAAAAATTGCAAAACATAAAAATGCTTATATCTCAAAAACCGTGCTAGATAGAGCGTTTTCGACGAAAATTTTGACCCACAGGGTATCACTGCAGAGTAGCCATGCCAATTTTCAAAAAAATTTTGACTCACCAAAAATGGCGACCATTTTGAATTTTCGAATTTTACGCAAAAATTGCAAAACACAAAAATGCTAATATCTCGAAAACGGTGCTAGATGGCGAATTATCTCTTAAAAGTATTGCAGATAGCCAATTTTTCTCAAATAATTCATTCGCCTACTTTTGGAAGAGCTTTCACATGGTGAAGTTTCAGACCCATAGCTAATTACTCACCTACTCAAAATGAGTAAATATGAATTATCTCTAAAAGTATTGCAGATACCCAATTTTTCTCAAATAACTCATTCATCTACTTTTGGGAGAGCTTTCACATGGTGAAGTTTCAGACCCGTTGGTAATTACTCACCTACTCAAAATGAGTAAATGCGAATTATCTCTAAAAGTATAGCAGATAGCCAATTTTTCTCAAATAACTCATTCATCTACTTTTCGGAGAGCTTTCACTTGGTGAAGTTTCAGACCCGTAGATATTTACTCACCTACTCAAAATGAGTAAATGCGAATTATCTCATAAAAGTATTGCAGAGAGCCAATTTTTATCAAATAAATGATTCACCTACTTTTGCAAGAGCTTTCACATGGTGAAGTTTCAGACCCATAGCTAATTACTCACCTACTCAAAATGAGTAAATGCGAATTATCTCTAAAAGTATTGCAGATAGCCAATTTTTCTCAAATAACTTATTCATCTACTTTTGGGAGAGCTTTCACATGGTGAAGTTCCAGACCCGTAGGTAATTATTCACCTACTCAAAATGAGTAAATGCTAATTATCTCTAGAAGTATTGCAGATGGCCAATTTCTCTCAAATAACTCATTCATCTACTTTTGGGAGAGCTTTCACATGGTGAAGTTTCAGACCCATAGCTAATTACTCACCTACTCAAAATGAGTAAATGCGAATTACCTCTAAAAGTATAACAGATAGCCAATTTTTCTCAAATAACTCATTCACCTACTTTTGGGAGAGCTTTCACTCGGTGAAATTTCAGACCTGTAGCTAATTATTCACCTACTCAAAATGAATAAATGCTGATTATCTCTAAAACTATTGCGGATACCCAATTTTTATCAAATAACTCATTCATCTACTTTTGCAAGAGCTTTCACATGGTGAAGTTTCAGACCCGTAGATAATTACTCACCTACTCAAAATGAGTAAATGCTAATTATCTCTTGAAAGTATTGCACATAGCCAATTTTTCTCAAATAACTCATTCACCTACTTTTGGAAGAGCTTTCACATGGTGAAGTTTCAGACCCATAGCTAATTACTCACCTACTCAAAATGAGTAAATGCTAATTATCTCTAAAAGTATTGCAGATAGCCAATTTTTCTCAAATAACTCCTTCACCTACTTTTGGGAGAGCTTTCACTCGGTGAAGTTTCAGACCTGTAGCTAATTACTCACCTACTCAAAATGAGTAAATGCTAATTATCTGTAAAAGTATTGCGGATACCCAATTTTTATCAAATAACTCATTCATCTACTTTTGGAAGAGGTTTCACATGGTGAAGTTTCAGACCCGTAGATAATTACTCGCCTACTCAAAATGAGTAAATGCTAATTATCTCTAAAAGTATTGCGGATACCCAATTTTTATCAAATAACTCATTCATCTACTTTTGGGAGTAAATGCGAATTATCTTTTAAAAGTATTGCAGATAGCCAATTTTTCTCAAATAACTCATTCACCTACGTTTGGAAGAGCTTTCACACACGAAAATGAAAAATTGTGAATATCTCGGAAAAGCTATTTCTTCTCCTTTAATGCTCGGCGGGAGATACACACTGCCGCAGTGGTCTTGTTTTCAAAAATTTTTGTCTCACCAAAAATGGTGGCGATTTTGAATTTTGCGAAGTTTTTGCAAAACACAAAAATGCTTATATCTCGAAAACTGTGCTAGATGGAGCGAATTCAACAAAATTTTTGACCTGCTGGATATCTCTGCAGAGTACCCATGCCAATTTTCAAAATATTTTTGTCTCGCCAAATATAGCGGCCAGGTTCAATTTTTGAATTTTTTGCAAAAATTGCAAAACACAAAAATGCTTATATCTTGAAAACCGTGCTAGATAGAGCAGACTGCGCTGACTTTGGTTGCCACAACAGTATAAGGCTAGAAACGGAACATTTTCTTAATACTTTAGCACTCACCTTTATATCCTTTTCGGGACGCTTTGTTTTTGCATAGCAAAAACATTATCTTTTTTTTTGCGAGCGATCCTCTAGTTTTGCATTTAATTTCTGGAGAGTATTTGAAAGCTGCATGAGAGATTTAATTTATATTTGGTATATTGATGTGTCGTAGTATGAAAGTGTGCCCTATTTTAATGCCACCTTAAACTCCCATATATAAAAGAATTTTACTGAGCTCAAGTTTTTCTATGTTTCCACAAAATAAACCAAAAATGGCATGACATTTTTTATCTATATTTTGCAGGTACATGAAACGAATGTTACAGAAATGCTCTACAACTTCATTGAGTTGACCTTAAACTTCCACTAATGATTGCCACGGCAACACTTTTTTCTGTTTCATGGACTTATAAATATTTTTATCTCCGCTTTGCATTACACACCACCGCACCAACTGGCAGTGTGGCGAATTTGCCAAGACCTGCGGACCGAGGCTGGCAAATATGTGGTCACAAAAATTTGTCGCCACTTCGACTGGCAGCCCTGCACAAGGCTCAAAATTTACTAGTGCCAATCCACCAGTCCATGACCTTCTCAGTCTACTTGTGTTGGAAGAGTATGGTTTGGATGTTTTGAATATTGCCCCAGGTGACCTTGCATATGTGTGTAAAGATTAAAATCCTCATAGGTTATTAAGCGTCCCGTATATGGGAGGATATCAGGCTCCGCCGGCTCCGTGAGCTCCACGTTTTCTTTTCCTCATAACTCTGTGACCGTTTGGCAGATTCCTTTCAAATTTGGCTGGTGTATGTAGTAGCCCTGGGGAATTTTTTTGAATATGCTGCAGTGACATTTCGACCAATCAGAGAGGTCACATGACCAAAAATGTCTTTTTTCGATGGGTAAGCTTGTCCGGATGATAACTTGAAAACTTGGCAAATACATTCATTCTATTAAAATCTGGAAATCATTAGATTTTGGCATTGATTGGTTAAGAAATGGCCGAGTAATTAATGATTAATTAATCATTATGAATTTTCCAAGTAAGGAAAACACAAAAATGCTTATGTCTCGAAAAGTTTGTGAGATAGAGTGATTTCGACGAAATTTTTGACCCACAGGGTATCGCTAAAGAGTAGCTATCCCAATTTTCAAAAAAGTTTTGTCTCTCCAAAAATGGCGGCCATTTCGAATTTTTCGCAAAAATTGCAAAACACAAAAATGCTTATATCTCGAAAACCGTGCTAGATAGAACGATTTCGACGAAATTTTTGACCAATAGGGTATCTCTGCAGAGTAGCCATCCCAATTTTCAAAACATTTTTGTCTCTCCAAAAATGGCGGCCATTTTGAATTTTTGAATTTTTTTCAAAAGTTGCAAAACACAAAAATGCTTATATCTCGAAAACTGTGCTAGATAAACCGATTTCGATGAAATTTTTGACCCATAGGGTATCTCTGCAGAGTAGCCATCCCAATTTCAAAAAAATTTTGTGTCGCCAAAAATGGCGGCCATTTTGAATTTTCGAATTTTCGCAAAAATTACAAAACACAAAAATGCTTATATATCGAAAACCGTGCTAGATAGAGCAATTTCGACGAAATTTTTGACCCACAGGGTATCTGTGCAGAGTAGCTATCCCAATTTTCAAAATTTTTTTGTCTCGCCAAAAATTGCCGGCCATTTTGAATTTTTCGAATTTTCAAAAATTTCAAAACACAAAAATGATTATATCTTGAAAACCATGCTAGATAGAGCAGATTACGCAGACTTTGGTTGGCCACAACAGTATAAGGCTAGAAGCAGAGCATTTTCATAATACTTTATCACTCACTTTTATATCCTTTTCGGGACGCTTTGTTTTTGCTGTGCAAAAACATCTTTTTTTGCAAGAGATCCTCTAGTTTGTAACCTGTGACTCACTTGATGAAAATCTCTCTGCTACAATGGGAAGTTGCAAGAGTGAAATGCTTAATAAATTTTAATATGACTTCAAAAGTGCAACAAAAGAGACCCAAAGGTGCAACAACCAAGATTCAAGTAAAAAGAATTAAGAGAGATAAGAGAATCATAATTTTAATTTCAGACAATGTAATAAACAATACAGTGATGCAATAATACAGTATAAATAGAATAATAGAGTACTTAAAATGCAAAAATGTTGCATCTGTAACATAGGACTCCGAAAAAAAATTACTGGGACCCCATTTTTATGTCAGCTGAACAACTTCTCCAAAAGTACAAGGCCCAGAGACATCCTGTTACGTTTAAAAGATACTTCTCCATTAGTACGCACCACGGAGAATGCGTCCCTTTTTTAAAAAATAGTTGTAAATAACAACATCTTACGGCCAATATACAGTACTTTTGTGATTTTTAAGCTGTAGTTTTTAGGTTTATTTTATTATTTACCTGGTGTAGAGTTGATTTTGTTCTTATATAACTCTTATTGTGACTGTACAATATTTAGGGTATTATTGCCCACCTAGCCGGGAATTACCGGTAACTGTTTTTCAATCTGTTCATGCCTATTGTCTATTCTGGCTAACTGTATGTATATTTACTTTGGTTCATCACTTCACTGATGTTTTTTACTGCCTTGTTGTTTCTTTTGTCAGATTCTCCTGTATTTCAGTATTAAAATACTCTGTTGGTTACTGGTAAGTTGAAAAAGAAATTTGTTGGTTGTGGATGCATAAAGTCCTGGAGAAGACCTGTAGGGGAAGGTGAGCTTACACTCCACAAGATTAGACAATGATGTCACTCATATGCTGTCCAACAAAATGGGGGCAATTATAAGTAATTCCTTCTTTCCTCCATGAAGAGAGGAGGCAGACAGGACCCATCTTTCTAAGTGCATTAACTTGTATGGGCATATGACTAGCAGTTTAACAGTAGTTTACCAAAATGATACTTTATTGAATTTTCTGCTGACTGCTGACATCTAGTGAAAACTTGGCAAGTGATAACTTTGTGCGTTTGCCTCTCTGCCTGCCTGTGTGCATTTGTCATAACCTGTATATTATATCTAGGTTATATTTTTAACAAGTTGGGGCTTCACTATGGCTCAATCCTTTTGAAAGGTGGTCTAGATCTGCAAAAATATTGCCAGTCAGCCAGCATAATGTTTCGAATTTCATCTGCTTCAGTCTTTAACCAAAGCCGGTGACACAGTACAGTTCTACTGAATTCTTGTCTTTACATACATTTTCTTTCTCTTAGAAGTTGTTTATCCACTTAAACATTATTTGGACCTTTATATAACTGACAATGCTTTGAAAGTATCCCGATCTTTGTACTGTTTTACTACTTCTATATCTCATGGTGTTGAAAACTATTTCCCCAGGCTGTGGGGTATGGGCATTTCCGACGCTGTTTTCTTCTAAAATATCCTGTTTCTTTTCATATGTTGCAGCTACTCTTAACAAGGCGTCCTATTAAAAGTTTCCTTTGTTGAAGCAAAAGCTAGTGAAAAAGTCATTGTCAGTCATGTGTCACTCTTCATCCACATGATCAGGGTAATCTGGTAGTTTTGGTATTCTTTCAGTAAGTGAAGAGGTTCTCGGGGAAAGAGCCAAGGCAATGAAGATGGAGTTTGAGGACTATGTCACTGAAACCAAAAAAGCCATGACTAGACGGAATGTGGGCAATCTCAACTTTGAATACAGCTTTAAGAAAGATCGAAGTGAATTCTGTTTTTCCTGGAAAAAATTTATGGCAAAAGATAAAATAAGAGTGAGTAGAGTATTTGAGTTTCTTCTTGTTGCACCATTATATCATTATTGGTCATGATGGCTTGATGCTAACCTTGTAGTTAATGGGATATAGACAACATTGCTTCCCGATAGCTTTTTGTGTCACCTGGATCTATGCTGGGGGCACATAGGGGTTGCTTTGTCCTCAGACATTGGCATCGTGTTGTCGTCATCATACTGTTTCTGAACAGTATCTCAAAAATGGCTTGACTGATTACATTCAGATTTGGCATGTGGATTAAGCTGCTCCTCAAGGTGTGCCCTATTGTAAAGTGACCTTAAACTCCCAGTATTAACAAAATTATACTGTATTTCTTGGATTTTGCAGTGTGTATCTACAAAAATATTGCCTGAAATCCTAAAAAACTTAAAGGCCATAGGAAGCATTTTCAGATAATTCATTAATAATTACATGTACATATAAAAGTTCAATTTCTGTAAAAATAAGATGTGTCTGGACAAGGTTACATGGTATATTCAGTCACTTTCTTTCTGTTTTTTCCAGATTTTCACAACTGTCGCCATTATTTTTCACTGGACAACTCCTGTAAAAAGTACTAGCCTTGACGTCACAGGTTCATGACAATGTAAACAAACTCATTTTCGTAAGCCTTTTAACACATACATATATATTTAAAAGATTGCATTTTCTGTTTTTATGAAGTTTATTTGTTTATGAGACACCAGTCTGCCACAGCAAATTTCTGAAATAGCCTTGAGAACATCTTTTATATTTGTTTCAGATACAAAATTCTTTAGAGAGGTATTAAGCAAGTTGGATAAAAATCACAAATCATGCAGTCAACCAGGTTCAACTCTGAGATGAATTATGTCCACCCCACTTGGCTCCAGACATTTTAGGCAACAGTTCTTATCCTATCTTTACCAAATTTGGCATGCAGGTTTATTGGGTTAATAGCTTGTATGGGATTGCTTTTGGTGATGATAGCTCTATAGCTAACTGAGTAATAGCTACTTTGCTACTTTTGAGTATCTCTTTGGTTTCCAGACATTTTAAGGAATGCTATTAAGCCTAGCTTTCTGAAATTTGGTATGGAGGTTCATTGGGTTAATAGCTTGTATGGGATTGCTTTTGGGGGGAATTGCTTCATAGATGAGTGAGTAATTAATTAAATAAATGAGTAATTGGCTATTTTGAATACTGAAAAAGGCAAATGTGCTCATATCTCCTAAACTGTGCGAGATAGAGCGATTTCATCAAAATTTTCGACCCACAGGGTATCTAAGGAATGTACTCTTTGCAATTTTCCAAAAATTTTCCCCTCCCCAAAAATGGCGGCCATTTTGAATTTTCGAATTTTTGCCAAAAATGGCAAAACACAAATTTGCTTCTATCTCCTTAACCGTGCAAGATAGAGCGATTTCGTCGAAATTTTCGACCCACAGGGTATCTAAGGAATGTAATCTTTGCAATTTTCAAAAAATTTTCCACTCCTCAAAAATGGCGGCCATTTTGAATTTTCGAATTTTTGCCAAAAATGGCAAAACACAAATTTGCTTCTATCTCCTTAACCGTGCAAGATAGAGCGATTTCGTCGAAATTTTCGACCCACAGGGTATCTAAGGAATGTAATCTTTGCAATTTTCAAAAAATTTTCCACTCCTCAAAAATGGCGGCCATTTTGAATTTTCGAATTTTGCCAAAAATGGCAAAACACAAATTTCCTTCTATCGCCTTAACCGTGCGAGATAGAGCGATTTCGTCGAAATTTTCGACCCACAGGGTATCTAAGGAATGTACTCTTTGCAATTTTCAAAAAATTTTCCCCTCCTCAAAAATGGCGGCCATTTTGAATTTTCGAATTTTTGCCCAAAATGGCAAAACACAAATTTGCTTCTATCTCCTTAACCGTGCGAGATAGAGCGATTTCGTCGAAATTTTTGACCCTCAGGGTATCTAAGGAATGTACTCTTTGCAATTTTCAACAAATTTTCCCCTCCCCAAAAATGGCGGCCATTTTGAATTTTCGAAATTTTGCCCAAAATGGCAAAACACAAATTTGCTTCTATCTCCTTAACCGTGCGAGATAGAGCGATTTCGTCAAAATTTTCAAGCCACAGGGTATTTAAGGAATGTACTCTTTGCAATTTTCAACAAATTTTCCCCTTCTCAAAAATGGCGGCCATTTTGAATTTTCGAATTTTTGCCAAAAATGGCAAAACACAAATTTGCATCTATCTCCTTAACCGTGCGAGATAGAGCGATTTCGTCGAAATTTTCGAACCACAGGGTATCTGAGCATTGTACTCTTGGCAATTAAAAAAAAATTTTCCCCTCCCCTAAAATGGCAGCCATTTTGAATTTTCGAATTTTTGCCAAAAATGGCAAAACACGAATTTGCTTCTATCTCCTTAACCGTGTGAGATAGAGCGATTTCGTCGAAATTTTCAACCCACAGGGTATCTAAGGAATGTACTCTTTGCAATTTTCAACAAATTTTCCCCTCCCCAAAAATGGCGGCCATTTTGAATTTTCGAATTTTTGCCAAAAATGGCAAAACACAAATTTGCTTCTATCTCCTTAACCGTGCGAGATAGAGCGATTTCGTCAAAATTTTCAACCCACAGGGTATCTAAGGAATGTAATAAAAAGGAGGACCCCTGAGTGCTGTAGGGTCCGGATTATAGCCAAACAGAGTCACACAAATTGGTTAATGCCAATAGGGTGTAGAGAGTGCAGTTTGAAGATCCAGCTCAACTCAATTAGCCTCCTTTTTATTATCTTAGTCTTATATAGCCATTTAGACTCACCAGAATTCTTTCTAAAAAAGAATTAAAACTCATCTAGTAAAAAATAAACCTTACTAAATATGAATAAAATTTAGTAAAAATTAGCGATTAAACCAAACAAAAAACAGTAATAAGCTAATTAACATGGTTTATTTTATAAGCAATAAAGTAATATAAAACAATCAGAGACATGAAAAATCGCCTACAGATATTTCTAATAAAAATAATCAATAAAAATTATTTTTATTGCGTTAATACATCCTATCCAATGGACAATAGCTTATCCGGTCGGCGCGGACCGGCCCGCCAAACGTCAGAAAAAGACGTCCTGTGTCTCCACCGGCTAGGCCGGCCCAGTGGTGTGCACTCGCCAGATGGCGTGTCGTACTTCCTTCCTGTCTAGACAGAGTGACGTCATAGCATCTTTTTCGTTTGGCGCATGTGTGTTGTGCACGAATTTTATGAGTTAACAAATTTTCAAAGATATTCACAGTTTCTTTAGAGGGTGACTTTTATTTTATATATATATTTGTTCAAGAGTGTGTATAGATCATTTTGGACTATCTTTTGTCACGGATCGTCATGTCTTCCCCTGCTCAGAAGCATGGAAGTTGTGGCCATATCATGGCCAGCTTCGACAGTCACAGTTTCTGCGCACGTTGCAGAGAAAAGGGTAAGGGGTCAGATCCTTGTGTTTTAAAGAATGATTGCAACTCTTGTAACATTTTGTCTGAGGACCAACGCTTGCAGTTGTCCACTCCATCTTACAGACTAAAAAAGGAAAAGCGTGATCTCAAGAAATCTGCGGATACTCCTAATAAGGACTCATCCAGTTCCTCTCTCATAGATCCATCTTCAGTGATGGTAGTGGGAGTTGTGGACGATCAAGGGATTGTTAAGTCCCCTGGTTCGAGTTCTGAGAAGAAAAAAAAAAACAACCAACCTGATAAACCTTCTAAAGATTCCAAAACTTCTGCTGATAAGCCCTCCAAGTCGCTTTCCAAGACTCACAGATCCTCACCGGATACTAGGATTGAGGAGTTAGACCAGAAATGGTCGGACAGGTTTAACAGACTGGAGGCTCTTCTTTTATCAAGGTCTTTGGATAAGGAACCTACTTTTTCCTCAGTGAAAGTGGCTCCAGCCCGCTCGCCTCCTCAGAGTTCGGCTATCTCTTCCAGACCGTTCATTGAACCCGGTCAAACTTCAAGTCAGTTGGCTACCGACCTCACCTCTCAGAGACCGGTCACCGACCATACCAGGAATTCCCCTTCTGCTCACCGACCCTCAGATTTGCCTGGTGTTACTCAGACTATCTCCAAGTCGACCGGCAAATTGTCCAAGGGAAAGGTGTCTGCCGACCAACATTCAGATGTAGCTGGTACCGATTCTCCCTCATCTCAACAGGTACCCAGCAGATCATCAACAGCACCGACCAGGCGGCACAGTGTCTCATCAATGGACACGGACTCAGAAACGGACCTTTCGGACCGTCCCCCAGTAGACCTCTTTGTTGCTGAGGAAGGGGAGCTATCTGATCAAGAACTGGAAGCCTCTTTAAATGATCCAGACCTTACCCTCTCGGAAGAGCAGAGCTACCGTGAAACCATGAGTGGTATCAGGTCGTTTATGGGGTGGACTCACATCCCAGAAGTCGATAGCACAGCTTCCAGATCTGAAGATAATCCCTTTGCCGGCCCTAAATCTCAACCGACAGGAAAGGTCTCAGTCACCATGCCCACGGACGAGTGGCTTTGCAACAAATTTGGGAAATTAAATGTTACTCTCACAGAAGGGTATCCATCACGCAGCTCAGAGGCTGGAGGGCTCCTCAAGGACCAGTTCGTCCGCCCCCCAAAATCGCAAGCGAAATGGTATAGCTTTGCACCTAACCCACAGAAGAGTGATCAGGAAGCGGCACAGACTGTAACTACTTGGAACACGGACGTTTCTAAAGTTAATAGTTCCTACAGTCGCATAGCCAAGGCGGCCGGCATTGCTTCAACCCCTCCTGCTTCCCGTCAAATATCACAGGATAATTTACGCAGATGGGAAAAGGCGGCCCGCGAAGCTTCCACCACTTGCAACCAGGCGGCTGCATTCAACAGGTGCCTATACAAGGTCCAGGGAAACATGCAAACAGAACTCAAAACCATTAAATCAGAGTTGGGTAAAGGGAAATTGGCAGGAAAGATGTCCCGTGCAACAGAGGAAATGCAGTTCCTCTTGAACTTCAATTCAAGCATTACCCAGTCTATGGCGAAAACCCTTGAACACTTAACAGACTTTGTTTTTGTGATGGTCGCCAATACTACCCTGATCAGAAGAGATTCGTACCTCTCCCACTTAAAGATGGGTATCAAGCCAGACACTCTGTCTGCTTTGAGGACTGGACCTCTTCACACTCCAACCCTGTTTCCAGATGCTGCCTTAAAGCAAGCGGAGCAGGACATTGCCAATTTTGAAAACAAGTCTCAACCCCAGTCGGGCAAGAAAGGTCGCTTCCATCCATACGAACGAACCGACAAGCGTTCGGATTACAGGAAATCAGACCGACCAGCTTGGAAGAATATTGGCAATAAGGGACAGGGCAAGAAGAACAAGGGAAAAGCCTCATTCTATTCCTCGCGACCAGCCAAGGGCCAGCAGTCATATAAATGACAGTTATTGTGTAACCAGTTTACCAAAGGGACTGCTGGCCCGGAGCAAGACATTAGTACAAGAAAAGACACTAAATACTGTAAACTTTCATGTTGTAACAGGTGTACCTTCTGCTCCCGGGCACTCCCAAAAGAGAGAGTTAAGTCCCGGGGCAGCAGATTGTCAAATATCAGAGTATCACAAATTAAAGTATGTGAAACTTGCTTCTTGTGTCACTCAGTTGTCTTGTGTCCAATCTGTAAACAGTGCCCCAAATGTTGTACAAAATCTGCCTGTAGGGGCCAGACTCCAAAACTTTTGGGAAACTTGGTCAAAACTAGGAGCCGGCCCCAAAACCCTTCAAATACTGAAGGAGGGCTATACCCTCCCTTTTCAAACACGACCAAACCTTACAAGGTCTCCAACTGTCATAAGTTGTTATGCCAATCCCCACAGGAACAGCTACCTGATGGAGGCATTGCATCAGCTTACGGACAAAAACGCAGTCGAGTTGGTCCGCAATCAAACATCCTTGGGTTTCTTCAACCGACTTTTTCTAGTGCCCAAACCCAACAACAAATGGAGGCCAATACTAGACCTGAGCAAACTAAACCGTTTCCTCAAGGTGGAAAAATTCAAAATGGAAACACCGGAAACCATCAGAACATCTCTCCAACAGGGAGAGTGGGTCACCTCAGTAGACTTCAAGGATGCCTACTTCCACATACCAATACAGGAACAATCCAAGAAATATCTCAGATTTCATATCCAGGGCCGGACTTATCAGTTCAAAGCTCTTCCCGTTGGCCTGTCCACAGCCCCCATGGAGTTCACTGTAATAGCCAAAGAGGTGAAACTGATGGCCGCACATCAGGGTATAAGGATCCACCAGTACCTAGACGACTGGTTGGTGAGAGCCAGATCCAAGCAGGTTTGCCTCCTCCATACTCAGATTCTAGTCAAAATGTGCCAGGACCTCGGTTGGCTGGTGAATTTAGAAAAATCAGAGCTGGAACCCAAACAAGTCTTCGACTTTGTAGGTTACCAATTCGACCTCAGGTCCGGCCGGGTCAGACCGACTCCGGACCGGTGGCAAAGCCTTCAGGACAAAATACAAGCATTGCTCTTACTACCGACCTGTCCGGTCCGACAGTTCATGTCACTAATAGGACTCCTAACGGCCACAGAAAAGCAAGTTCACCTCGGCCGCTTACACATGAGACCCATACATTGGCATCTCAAAAATCATTGGAGAGTACCAGAGTCACTCGAAAAGACCATTCCACTACCCAGATCTTTACACCCTCACCTACAATGGTGGCTGGAGGAAGACAATGTCCTCCAAGGTCAACCCCTACACCCAATGAAGCATGCTCTGCAGATTTTTACAGACGCATCAAAAGAAGGGTGGGGCGCTCACTTAAACGAGCTCACTGCAAGAGGCTCCTGGTCAGTTCCAGAAAGCCAGCTACACATAAATTACCTGGAACTCAAGGCAGTCTTTCTAGCCTTAAAAGAGTTCCAAGATCTTTGTGTAAATCAAATTGTCCTAGTGGCTACGGACAACACGACAGTCGTAGCATACATAAACAAGGAAGGCGGCATGAGGTCGGGCCCTCTGTGTGCCCTCCTGTGGAGAATCTTGACCTGGTGTTCCCAGAGACAAGTCACTCTAAAAGCCCGTCATATTCCGGGCAGGCTAAATGTGATAGCCGACAAACTATCCAGACTGGGTCAGACCATCCAGACGGAGTGGTCCCTTATTCCGGAAGTTTTTCAGAGCCTGTGCAGGAGGTGGCACCAGCCTCAAATAGACCTCTTTGCCACCAGGTTCAACTACAAACTACCTCAGTTTGTGTCTCCAATTCCGGATCCCCTAGCGGTGGCAGTGGATGCTCTCACCCTGCCATGGGAGGATCTGGATGCTTATGCCTTTCCACCGACCGCCATCTTGGGCAAAGTAGTAGAAAAGCTACTGGACACCCCATGCAAAAGATTAATTCTGATCGCTCCGGGGTGGCCCAACATGCCCTGGTTTTGGGACTTAGTGGCCATGTCCAGCCAAGTTCCCCTGAGCCTACCACAGCTGCCCAACCTGTTGACACAGCCCTTCAACCAGATCCCTCACAGGAATCTGACCAATCTAAATCTACACGCTTGGCTCCTAGAGCCACAGCAATCAAGGAGCAGGGCTTCTCTGAAGCAGTGGCAGCAAGAATTGAGGCTCCTCAGAGAAGGTCAACCAGATCAGTCTATGAGGCAAAGTGGACCATTTTTACGAAATGGTGCATCACTAATCAGGTGGACTTCAGGTCACCACCTGTGAATTCAGTGGCTGATTTCCTACTTTACCTCTTTGAGGTCAAAAATCTTCAGCCCAGCACCATTGATGGATACAGGTCTGCCATTGCGGATAAACTGGGTAGTACCACAGTCAATATCAGCAAGGATGAGAATCTCACGCGTCTCCTGGACAGTTTCCACAGAGACAGACCCAAGGGACGGAGGGGTATACCCTCCTGGAACCTTTCACTGGTATTACACCAGCTCACAAAGGCCCCCTTTGAACCCCTCCGAGAGGCGTCATTGAAGCATTTAACCTTCAAGACTGTCTTCCTTTTGGCTCTAGGTTCGGGCAAAACAAGAAGTGAGATCCATGCTTGGCAGCACAAGAATATCAGACACCAGTCGGACTGGTCCAAGGTGTCTCTGATTCCATCACCCAGCTTTCTTTCCAAGAATCAGCTGGCCAAAGAGGGTCCAGAAAGTGTAGCCCCAGTGGTCATACCAGCACTGGCTCCTACTCTGGATAGATCCCTCAAGTCTGACAGATCCCTTTGTCCAGTCAGAGCCCTACGCTATTATTTGGACAGGACTTCAGATCTCAGGCAGCACAAGGAGTTAGTTTTTGTCTCCTTCAAGAAAGGCTTCGACAAAGACATCTCTCCTGCCACTATCTCCTCATGGATCAAACAGACTGTGATCCTATGCTATGAGCTCTCTGATCAACAGGCTCACACCCTACATCAAGTTAAAGCTCATGATGTCAGGGCCTTTGCTGCTTCCAAGGCCTTCCAGTCGGGAGTCTCCTTGGAACAGATCTTATCAGCCTGCCACTGGAAGTCTCATAACACCTTCACTCAGTTTTACCTGAAGGATGTGGCTTGGGCCGATTCAGAGCTCTACCATCTTGGCCCTGTTGTGGCTGCTCAGCAGATCCACCAACAGCCGAGGACTTAGAGGAGATCTGTGCATTTGTAAATAATTGTACTTATTTGTATATATTGCATATATAGTTAAGCAGCAAGACAAAAAAAAAAAAAAAAAAAATCTCACGTACTTCCTCCGGGAGAGCTGATTTTATGGGACTGAACTCATCCCTCTCTTCCCCTACCTCAGAGCAGGTCTGTTAAAAAAGGGGGGGAGGGGGGGCGCAAGGTCGACTCTGACGGTTCCTTCCGGATAACCGGATGATGATAATCGACCACAGCCTTAAAGGTATCTGACTTCAAAGTCTACCTAGGCTGTAAGGACAGAAGAAATGGTCATTATTTCTAATATGAGTTCAACTTCTTTAGTCCCTAGTAACGCACCCGCCATCCAAGCGGTAGTTATTCAGCTATTGTCCATTGGATAGGATGTATTAACGCAATAAAATTGCAAATTTAATAGGTAAATTAAATTTTTATAAGTTAATACCCTATCCAATGGACACACGACCCTCCCACCTGACCCCGCTATCAACTTACTAGGGGTCTATATATGTTTAGACAACGAAAAAGATGCTATGACGTCACTCTGTCTAGACAGGAAGGAAGTACGACACGCCATCTGGCGAGTGCACACCACTGGGCCGGCCTAGCCGGTGGAGACACAGGACGTCTTTTTCTGACGTTTGGCGGGCCGGTCCGCGCCGACCGGATAAGCTATTGTCCATTGGATAGGGTATTAACTTATAAAAATTTAATTTACCTATTAAATTTGCAATTTTCTGAACTTGGCCATTTTATTACACATAAAACAGGCCCAAATCGTAAGATTCACCATATGACAAAACAATAGTTATTACGTCATTAAGTTATTTTGTAATCAAATCTTGTAGAAAGCAGGAGTGTTTTTACAATGGAGTCACCAAGATTTTTATGTGGACAGTGTAACGCTGGATACAAAAATAAATCTAGCCTTAGAAGGCACATTAATGTAGTGCATAATCAAAAGAGATTTGTGTGTAATATCTGCTCAAAAGACTACTCTAGAAATGTGGATTACATAAAATCAGAGCCATCTGCTCTCGCAAGAAGACTAGACCCCAATTGGTCACCTCTCCACGAAGGATCTTCCTACCCCCTCCACCAAGAGATGGCAGCTGGACCTATAGGACCACCAAATTTTAGACTTTTAATAGTAATATTTCATACCAGAAAGTCACCAACCTAGACCACCATACTAGATAATAGTATAAATTAAAGATCAAATGTCCTCCACATAGACACATTTTCTATAGTATATTGCCACATCATGTTTATTTTTCAACTGAAATAAATAAATTGAGCAATAAATAATAAAGTTTATTATAATAAAATAAATAACATAAACCAAATAGTTTTTATGACTTCTTAAGTGATCTATATGCAAACAACAAAAGCTATATATACACTTTTAAGCATCTAAAAATAATATTATAATAAATCTACATTCTGCCTCGATATCTGAAGGAAGGCCTTTAAATAAGCTCAAGAAGAGCCAGGCAATGAGATACCCATACTCACCTTACAGGATATGGTACATATGACAGTTATAGCACTTATATTCAACTATCACTATTATGTGAAACAAAAAACACAAAAATAGAACCTCCATAAGTCCATTTCACGAAGCCAGGTGAACCTGGTGGGTACCAGGTACCCCCCACTGAACCGACTCAGAACCGGTTCAGAACCAGGTTCCCATAGGTGGTACCCCCCCAAACCCAAAATAGTACTTCAGGGACCAAGGACTTAGATTTTTCATAGCCTCTGATGAGACTGCACACATATTAAATCAGTCGAAATACAATTTACACAGTGTGAATTATATCAGGCAAATTATATATACTTCATTCATTGCCCAGTTTGTCTATAAGCAGGAAGCAGATTTTCTTTAGTTATCTAAGGAATGTACTCTGCAATTTTCAAAAAATTTGCCCCTTCTCAAAATTGGCGGCCATTTTGAATTTTCGAATTTTTGCCAAAAATGGCAAAACACAAATTTGCTTCTATCTCCTTAACCGTGCGAGGTAGAGCGATTTAGTCAAAATTTTCGACCCACAGGGTATCTGAGCAATGTACTCTTTGAAATTTTCAAAAATTTTCCTCTTCCCACATATGGCGGCCATTTTGATTTTTCGAATTTTTCCCCAAAATGGCAAAACACAAAATTGCTTCTATCTCCTTAACCGTGCGAGATAGAGCGATTTCGTCGAAATTTTCGACCCACAGGGTATCTAAGAAATGTACTCTTGGCAATTTTCAAAAAAAATTTCCCCTCCCCACATATGGCGGCCATTTTGAATTTTCGAATTTTTGCCCAAAATGGAAAAACACAAATTTGCCTTAACCGTGCAAAATAGAGTTATTTCGTTGAAATTTTCAACCCATAGGGTATCTAAGAAATGTACTCTTGGCAATTTTCAAAAAATTTTCCTTTTCCCAAAAATGGCGGCCATTTTGAATTTTCAAATTTTTGCCAAAAATAGAAAAACAGAAATTTGCTTCTATCTTCTTAACCGTGCAAGATAGAGTGATTTCGTCAAAATTTTCGACCCAACCAATGCAAAAAGGCTTGAAGCTGAAATAATTTACATGTACACTAATAAATATTTAAGCATCATTGATATATTTTACAAATGAAACAGGGTCTTGTAAGACTACTGTACAATTTTGGCAAAAGGTTCATGGGGTGGACATTACACATGATAATGTGTGTTCTTCTATGCTATCCTGTTTCTATTCATATGTCGCAGCTACTATCAACAGGGCGTCCTATTTCTAGTTTTGATTGTTATTTTTTCAATTTTGAAAACTAATTATTGCTAGGAGATGAAATAAATACAACATAAATGTCTTTAGAACTGGGCCTCAAGCAAGGATAATCACACCGGTATGTTCCCCAAATTAGTTCAGAACTTTCCCACCAAAACTGTAAACAATGCTTTCATAGTATACACATGATGCGTCTAGCCATCTACAGTGTATACTGTTGAGTACACTGATTCCCCCAAACACATTTCCTTTTTCTTGGTCTCAAAAAAGGCTTAAATTGAGAAGAAAATGTTAGCAACTAATTTCCAAAACTTAAAATTGTCCAAACTTAAGGTCAAAAAGTACTGAATTACTATCTTATGTGGGTGTTCCACCACACGACTAAGGCTCCCGATTAAGGGTTTTGGGGGGTCGGTTTCAAATATTTGCTTAGTCCCAGACCTTCTGTAAGGGTCGGTTGTTGTCGGTTGGGGCCGTGTGAAAAATCAAACATGTTTGATATTTCACACGGCTACAACCGATTCATATTTCCCGCCCTCAACAAAATGTCCAGTCCCAGGCGTCCTCAGGCCTCCTCAGACCCAAATTTAGACAGTCGTGTGTTGTCCCAGGCCGCCTGCGACCCTTAGTCCCAGACCTCCGTACCTTAGTCCCAGGAGGCCGGTTGTTAATCCCAGACTCAAATATGATGCGTATGAATTTCATGCGTCTGAAAGTGAATCGGTTCCATTAGTCCCCGGAAGCCTCAGACTGTCTGCGGTGTCCTGGGACCCAAAAATCAAGGTCTGGGACTAAGCCCCGACTAAGAGTAACCGACCCTAGCCGATCCAAACCGGCCTCCCCAGGATGCCTGGAACAGCACAAATATAGTCTGCGACGGTCTGAGGACGCCCCAGGCGGCCTGGGACTAACAACCAATTAAGAACCGACTGTTTTCCGCGCGTCGGAAATTAAAACGAGGCAATGAGCAGGTCTGGGACTATATAAGTGACCGCGCACACTTTGTCATTGTTACTGACTGTTTGGCTACTGAGAGACGTGTGTCACTGATTTGTAGGGGTTTTCAATTTTTATTTTATATATATTTTACTTGAGCTTAAGGCAAATTTCACAGTTAGGAGACACATTTTACTATTTTTTTATTATTTTATTGACTGGATCATGAGAAAAGAGAAAGGAGGGAAGAGAGGAAGGAAAAAGATGGATGAGAGGGAGAAGGAAAGTCAAGTAGAGGAGAGGAGTGAAGTTATTACAGAAGAAGGAACTGAGAGGAGAGAGGAGGAGATTGAGGAAGGTCCAGCTATTGGGGAAGCTGTGGCAGAAGAAGAAGAGAGGTGTGAAGAAGATCCGGAGTGCCATTCTTCAGCCAAGAGAGCCAGGGTGTGTGCCACTTTTACAGACAGTGATGAAGTTTCCATTGTGGAATTTGTCAAGCTGCACCCTGAACTGTATGACAAGGAACATTCACGTTTCCACGACAGGAACAGAAGAGAGGCTCTCTGGGCAGAAATATCTGCAGAACTGAAGCTCCAGCCATTTGATGTGAGACGTTGGTTCGAGTCCCAGCGAACCCGTTATGGAAAGCTGTCTAAGCTCCAATCTGGCCAAGCCCCGAGGGAGATGACCAAGAGACAGTCCTGGGTCTACCAACAGATGGGTTTTCTTACAACCCACATCAGAAGAAAGGGGGCCAACAGAAGTTCAGGTTTTGAGGCCAGTCCAAATACCAGCAAGCAGGACGAATCACGTGGGTCAACTACTGACACAGAACACCTCGAGTCCAGTGTCCTGAGGGAGAGGAGTCAGTCCATCATTACATCAACACCCGTTTCAACTACAGACTCCAAGATTCTCGAACACTTTGAGCAGATGAGGACACTTATCTCGGGTTTTCTGCATCAGAAGTCAGACAGGCAGCCCTTCTTTGACTACGTGGCATCAGAGGCCGAAAAGATGACTCAAGAAGAATTTGAAGAATTAAAGGGCAAGATATTTAGAGACATCGAAACTATTAAGGGCAACCGTAGACGTCAGCCATTTCCCAGAAGATCAGCCACTGTTACCACGGAGTCCCAGAGGGTCGGCCTACTGCCAACAACCACTCCACAGGCATCAAGTTCCACTCAAGCAGCAGCTAGCAGCAGTTTTGTGTACTATACACCAAGCCCCATTGGCTTCAGCAACCCGACATCTGTCCTAACTGTACAGGACGAAGCGAGTAGACACAATCTGAGTGGAATCTTAAGCCAGCTACCAGATCTGACATCAACACAGATCGTCGAGCAGCCTCAGCAACAGCAGCAGCAACAACCGCAATAGCAGCTCTTTACTATCACCACTTCAGCACCGCCTCAACAGCAGCAGCAGCCTCCTCAGTAGCCATCCAGTCAGGGCGGGTCTTTGACCTGCCAGGCCCTTTTCAGGGCCACCAAATCTTCCAAAAACAATTATTCAGCTACATGTTATTCCAATTCCCCTCCCAAAACAAAAAAGTTCAGTACAAATACTTATCACAAGAAAAAAAAAGTTCAAGTCCAACACCTACACCACCCCAAACATGAAACAAATAACCCATGGTACCACACATAACAAAAAAGGCCACATAAAAAAAAATTAAAAATAACTCCCAATATGGCCATTAATCAGCCCATTTTTAGATTAAAATCCATGGGATAGTTTAAAATCTGTAATTGAAAAGTCCAACACTTACACCTTCCCTAGAGTTAAAAGGCATTATCACATACTTACCAACCCACAAACAGACAAACCCAATACCAAACATAACCCCCAAATAACAAACCCAGTACCAAACCTAACACCCAACTACAAAAAATAAACCCAACACCAGTAACCACCAACCAAGAAACACACAAACCCGAAAGTAAATAGAACCCATGCCAACAAACTGACAAACTATTTTGCAAACACAATCCCCCATTATTGAAAACATAACTAGTTTTATGGTTATATTTTCTGCATTTTTGTGATTACAAGTGAAGATTTAAAATTGAAGATTTCCATAAAAACATTTCTGCTACAAATAAATTTCCAACCCATGAACAAAAAAAATTGTTGAAATTAGGAGGTGGATTTCCAAATATATAAAAAAATAATTCAATTTAGGATATTATGTGTGACTTTCTGTTTTGCTTTTATTTAAAACTGGGTTTGTATGATTGTTGGGTGAGTAACTTGTGTTTGTCTGTTTGTCCGTCTGAACAAGTTATGTTTGGCATGGGGTTTGTCTGTTTGTCCGTCTGAACAAGTTATGTTTGGCATGGGGTTTGTCTGTTTGTCTGTCTGAACAAGTTATGTTTGGCATGGGGTTTGTCTGTTTGTCCGTCTGAACAAGTTATGTTTGGCATGGGGTTTGTCTGTTTGTCCGTCTGAACAAGTTATGTTTGGCACGGGGTTTGTCCGTCTGTAGCAAGCATAGCTGATTAATTGTTTTTGGAATATTTGGTAGTCCTGAAAAGGACTGTTTGTTAGTCCTGAAAAGGACTGTTTACTGCAACAGGACTTATATTCTGCCATCTTGCCAGGCCACTGCTCCCTCATTATTGAAGTAGTCCTTCAGGTAATCCCTCTGTCTTTTGGCTTCTCTAGCAGGGTTTCTGTCTTGGCCACCACCAGCAGCACCACCAATCAATCCACAATCACCAGGCACATCATCATCATCATCCTCCCCAGGCTGCTGACCAGCAGGTTGACCTTGATACTGGCTTCTCAGTATGTTGTGCAGAACCACACAGGTCATGACCACTTCTCTAACTGTTTCTGGGGGTAGTTCAATGGTGGTCCTCATCACTCTGAATCTTGAAACCAGGATGCCAAAAGCGTTCTCCACAACTCTCCTGCCCCTTGATATTCTATAGTTGGCAATCCTTTCCTCCCTTGTTAACAGCCTTCTGCCATAGGGTTTCATGAGCCAGGTCTTCAGGGCAAAGGCATCATCTGCCAAAATGAAGTAGGGGACATCTGTACCACCCTGTGTTATAGGAGCTGGGTCAGGGAAACCTATCCTGCCATCTTCAATCCTCCTCTTCAGCTGAGAGGCATTAAATATCTGGGCATCTGAGCAAGATCCTTCTGTACCCACATCCACCCATCTGAATTTGTACTGCCCATCTACCAAGGCCAACATTACAATGGAAAAGAACCCCTTGTAGTTGTGGTAGAGGGCTCCAGAGTTCTTGGGTTTCTTCAGGGCCACATGCTTGCCATCAAGGGCTCCCAGGGCATGTGGAACATTCCACCTGATCCTGAATTCCCTCTCCAGTTCTTTCCACTCATCTGGGGTAGTAGGACATTTGAGGTACTCTCTGGTGAACTCATCCTGGATGGCCCTGCAGACCTCTGGTAGAAACTTGGAAATGGTGGATCTGCCAACCCTGAACTGACAGGATAATGATGTGTATGACTCTCCAGTGGCCAGATATCTGATGGTGAGGGCTAACTTCTCCCCAACACTGATAGGAGCTCTGTAGTTGGTGGCCTGCCTGGCTAGACGTGGTTCCAGTCCGGTCTTCATCATTTCAAAGAATTCTGGGGTCATCCTCATGTAGTTGGTGAATCCTGAAATGTCTGTGGCATACAGATCAGCCATAATGTTGTGGTAGGCCTCTCCTCTCTCTGCAGTAGCCATGGCCTGACCCACATGTTGTGCCTTCTTCTAGGTCTCTGTATGGGTGGTGGTGGTGGTGCTGGGGGTGCTGGTGGTGGTTGCTGTGCTTGACGTAAAAAATGGAAATACATGATTATTTGTAACTGAATAAAAACCAAAAAAGCCCTAAGTTGTTGTTGAATCTGTCTTCCATTAAAAGGTGGCATCCTGCTGTGTTCCTAGAAAAGCAATGGTGATTAGATCGCGAATTTTATATATATATACCCAGAAAATCCAGCAACTTTGCAAAACAATAATCGGGGATCCTGGTCTGGGGAAGACTGAGGAGGCCTGAGGACGCCGGGACTTAATCGTGGGTTAGTCGGCTCTTAGTCCCAGGAGGCCTGAGGCGTCCTGGGACCCAGTCGGTTTGTGTGCGACAGGATCGTGGTTGAAACCGGCCAGAAAACTGGCTTAGTCGGTTCTTAGTCCCACACCAGTCGGGGACTGTCTGCGGCCGCCTGAGGCGTCCTGAGGTGTCCTGAGGCGTCCTGGGGACGATCTGTTCTTAATCCCAGACTTCAGTACTGACCCAGTATTCCCACCCATTTTTGTTATTTTCCCACCGACTGTCCACGATTAAGGGTCGCCGACAGGATCGGGGCTTAATCTTTTGGTGGAACAGGCCCATAAAGGAAAAAACAGTATCCAGTACATTTTAATGACAACTTTTGAATTTGTTTCTTAGAACAGATTCTTAGTTTTATGTAAATATCTAACTTGTGAAAGGCTACTTTCCCATCACAGTTTTAAAACCTTGAAAAAAATGGGAGGAGGCAATGTATCATACAGATGTTTACGCTTTCTGCATTCCAAGACAAGTCTACTTATAGTATTTCAGATTTCTCCTGTGTTTGTTAGAACTGTTAGTGGTTAAAAATGAGGTAAAACTTGAGTAAAAAACAGCATATGGAAAAAAATAAAGGTTAGTGAAATTTTTTTCTGGCAAAGAAACATGTTGTCTTCCTTCAGTTTGTAAATAAATACATTATATCACCAACTAAACAGAACTTCGTTATGAACCTGTTACGTCATCAATCATCTACTATGAGAAAAACAATATGTCGGCTTTTTACTCCACTTCGTGATATTTATTTTTTTAATGCTATTTATGGCTCTTGTACCATATATTTCTTAAAATAAACCACAGTTTCATTCTTATAGGTTGTTTGTCTACTGAATTAAGTTAACTTCACAATTTTTGTGAAAAATGTTTCCTATGACCTTTAATTGAATTTCATTAAGCATTGAGCAAGGGACACTGTTTGTATACAGGGGAAAATTCACATGGAAGGGACTGCTGGCTCGGTATTTACTGGATGGATTTTCTTCAAATTTGGCACATGTATGCAGTTGTCCAGGGATAATTTTTACCCCACAGCCCTTAAGGTGTCACCCATGGTGTCCGGATGGGCGGGTAGTGGGAAAAAGTTTGTCCGGGCTGTATCTCAGAAACCGTAAGGTGTAGGAAGTTGATACTTAGTAGAGACATTGGTTAGGGGGTGTAGTTGTGCAACGTCATGATCTGACCTTGATTTGACCTTTGACCTTGCCGTAGTGACCTTGACCTATAAAATCTTGTCCGGGCTATATCTGGGAAACCGTAAGGTGTAGGAAGTTGATACTTGGTCGGGACATTGGTCAGGGGCCATAGGTGTGTATTATCATGGTGTGACCTTTGATCTTTGTTTTCGCCTCAGTTTCCTCGCCGCCGCTGCATTATGGTCTCCCTTGAATATCTCCCGTATTGTTAGAAGGTTTCAAACCATATTTGGCAGTTATATACCTTAGGCGTGGGAAAATATTTCTGCATGCTTAAATTTGACCTTTGACCTTTATGAAGGTCACATGATCAAAAACTATTTTTTGAAGTACACCCCCCCGTCATCACAGTTCAGGAAAAACTACTTGCTACAGAGCCTTATAATTTGACACACCTGTTCATACTATCGAAAACGCGAGCTGATTAGATTTTGGGAGCAATCCATTGAAAAATGTCTCATTTATGAGTGATTTTCTGACACCTTCCAATCTGAAAGCCTTAAATTTAGGCCAACCCCCCTATTATCTTCTCAAGTATTGGATTTAGAGCTATAAAATGTACTGGGAGGTAATAGGAAACCATATGTGGAGAGTCTAAATAGCCGGTCAGTTTTACCCCACGGCCCCCCTTATGGGTCAAACTGGGGTCATAAAATAGCTGATTTTGAGTTTTTGCCTTATATCTCCTTTATTGTTGCTTTTATAGCTTCAGAATGTATTAAGAGGTATTGGGAAAACATATATGGAGAGTCTAAATAGCCGGTCAGTTTTACCCCCTGGCCCCCCCTTATGGGTCAAACTGGGGTCATAAAATAGCTGATTTTGAGTTTTTGCCTTTATCTCCTTTATTGTTGCTTTTATAGCTTCAGAATATATTAAGAGGTATTGCGAAAGCATATGTGGAGAGTCTAAATAGCTGGTCAGTTTTACCCCCCGACCCCCCCTTATGGGCCAAACTGGGGTCATAAATAGCTGCTTTGGAGTTTTTGCCTTATATCTCCTTTATTGTTGCTTTTATAGCTTCAGAATGTATTAAGAGGTATTGGGAAAGCATATGTGGAGAGTCTAAATAGGCGGTCAGTTTTATCCCCCGACCCCCCCTTATGAGTCAAACTGGGGACATAAAATAGTTGCTTTGGAGTTTTGCCTTATATCTCCTTTATTGTTGCTTTTATACCTTCAAAATGTATTAAGAGGTATTGGGAAAGCATATGTGGAGAGTCTAAATAGCCGGTCAGTTTTACCCCCCTCCCCCCCCCCCCCCTTATGGGTCAAACTGGGGTCATAAAATAGCTGATTTTGAGTTTTTGCCTTATATCTCCTTTATTGTTGCTCTTATAGCTTCAGAATGTATTAAGAGGTATTGGGAAAGCATATGTGGAGAATCTAAATAGCCGGTCAGTTTTATCCCCCGACCCCCCCTTATGGGCCAAACTGGGGTCATAAATAGCTGCTTTGGAGTTTTTGCCTTATATCTCCTTTAATGTTGCTTTTAGACCTTCAGAATGTATTAAGAGGTATTGGGAAAGCATATGTGGAGAGTCTAAATAGCCGGTCAGTTTTACCCCCCGACCCTCCCTTATGGGTCAAACTGGGGTCATAAATAGCTGCTTTGGAGTTTTTGCCTTATATCTCCTTTATTGTTGCTTTTATAGCTTCAGAATATATTAAGAGGTATTGGGAAAGCATACGGTGCAGCTTTGTGCATTCTTAGCTTTTACAGCATGCTTATTAAAACCACAAAGCATTTTAAACTGTAAGGGACGCTTCACTTTTGTTAGCAAAAGCATTCCTCTAGTTTGACCTTTGACCTTGTCGTAGTGACCTTGACCTTTAAAATCTTGTTGCACCTTTGGGTCTGTCTTTTGATGCAGATTAAGCACTGTTAATTCATATTAGAATTTATTAAGAATTTTACTTTCATAACTTCCCATTGTGAGAGATAGAATTTCATCAAGTGAGCCGCAGATTTTGCTCCAACACCACACATAAGCGTTCATTAAATGTATTACCACTTCTGTATGCATGGTAATATTCAAAACATCTAAACCATAATTCGGCCATGCAGATGTAGATAAAGAATGTTGAATTTTAGTTTACTGATTAATGCTGTCATCTTGTTATTGAATTGACTTGTTTTAATACTTCATCTTTACATGCATTATCTTTCTTTTAAACATTATTTTCTGCATTTAAACATTTTTTGGAACTTTATATAACTGACAGTGCTCTGAAAGTATCCTGAACTTTGTACTGGTACAGTGCTTCTGTATCTCATGGTGTTAAAAATATTTCCCTAGGCTGTGGGGTACGGGCATCTCTGATGCTATTTTTTTAAAACTGAGAAAGAGAACCAAGATACTATACATACTGTGCTTTATCATGGCCTTATGTTTTAGCCTGTAAAAAGATTAAATAACCTGACAAAATGATGAGAAAAGTAATAAAACTGACCCATTAATTGTGGTGATTTTACCACCACAGTTAACACAGAGAGAATTGTAAAAAAAGGATATGAGATCCATGATTTAATCAGGTTTCCAATACTATACTTACTACATAATAAAGTACATTAAGGGTGACCTAACAAGAAAGTTTATTTTGTAGGTTATAAACATTCTGTTATCAGATTTGTGTGTGTGATTCAAGTATCAAAGACTCCAAGTATAGTTCAGTGTAGTACTGGCAAGTGTTTTTTTTTTCATGTTCATCACATATACACATACTGTGTGATCAGCTGAAGAAAATATCATTTTGTTCCTGTATGTCATGGTTTGATGTGGAATATTGAAAATATACTGGTCATTTTGGTCAGGTTATAAGCATGATAATGATATTGAGGAGTCTTCTAATTATATCCCCAGACGAAAGTCAGGGATATATTGGATTCAGGTCCGTCGCGCTGCTGCTGCCGCTGCCGCCGTAGAAATTTCCTTGTGTATGCGATAACTCAAAAAGCAATTAATATTTTTTTTCCAAACTTGGCACACATGTTAAGGGTGCCCAAAGGAAGATCCCTATTTTAAGGTGACCTTAAACTCCCAATAATAAAGAACTTATGGCCACCTTAAGGTCAGAAATTGCACTTTTGGCCACTTAGAGCCCTCTAGGTCATAAACTATCAGGCTCATCTGGCTCAAATTTTACCTGAGAACACATTAATATATTCTTAGTACATGTGCCAAAAATCAAGACTTTAAGTTGAGGAGAAAATTATCTTTGAGGCCCATAAAGACCCCACTTAGGGATTTTTTCTTACATTTCTCACATATTTTGCCCTATAATTTGGAAGTGGTAATTCTGATGAGTTTCAAACTGCACTAGGTGTAACTTTCATATGTAATCCTTGTCTGTCAAAAATTTAAAGGCTGTAGGTTTATCCAAAGGAGTTGACTTAAGGTCTCAAAAGTGCCCACAGAGACCCAATTTATGCACTTTTTGCCACTTTCAAGCATCTAAGTTAAATATCATCTGGGAATATATCTATGTGTTTTCACACGGGAGCTGGACGAATCGGCCCTTTGCCAAATCGGCCCTCGGCAAATCGGCCCCCTAAAACAGTTGGCCCTGGACAAATCGGACCCCAGTTGAAAACTTTTGTAATTAAAACTTATTTATAGACCTCCAGACAGCATTTGACTGGGTTCATAAGATATTTCTTCAGGATTATTAAAACAGAAAAATAAGGGGTCCTTTTCAACAGAAATGACATGCCTTAATTGAAATGGTGATGAATTAAAATTTTTATAATTATGTATAAGGTGAGAACCTTGGCTAGGTGTCATTGATACACATCAAAGATAATTGGATCATGTAATTAATCCCTTTTAACCATTACATACTTGTTTATGTAAGAATTATTAAAAGTGCAATTAAATTAACTAAATGCATAGCCTCTGCAGATGGGATTATAACTTTTGTGATCTTTTTAGAGAAAATAAGAAACCTTTTATAGAGAAATGCATCATTTAATTGTAGTCAGGCTGGACGGGTGGATAAATATGCATGAATATGTATTGACAGTAGAGACAATAGCTTATATGTTGTTTAACTAAGTGCAATCAACACATATGAAAGATGTCAGGATACTGTAAGCAATCCCTTGTAACCTAAGAATTATTAACAGTGCAATTTCATTGTCTGCACAGCCTCTTTTGATGGGATTATAATTTTAGTGATCTTTGGTATTTGTTTAATATAGGGATTAAACAAACAGTATTAGACATTAAAAGATGATTGTTACCTTTGATGTACATGCAGAGGATTATATCATCTCCCCCCCTTGAGGGCATCAAAGAGAACAATAGGCATTAAGTTGATATCTGCACAAGTTAATACAGATAATTAATATTATTACTATTTTTAGTATTGATTTTATAATATATTATTATTTATAAGGGGCCGATTTGACCATAAATTTTTTTACAGGGGGCCGATTTGACCAGGTAATTTTATTTTGGGGGCTGATTTGGCAAAGGGCCGATTTGTCTATGATTCGTTTTCTTATATGTGCCCCAAAATTTAGGCCTTTTAATAGACATTTAACCTGTGGATGAGGACCATAAACACCCACCCGAGTGACCCTTATAAGACATTTTTCACATATTTTGCCCTGTAACTTGGAAATGGTAAATCTGAGAAGTTTCAAACTGTATTAGATATACATTCTATGTGTAACCTTTGATTGTGAAAGATTTTTAGTCTAAAGCTTTGATTTGAAGGTCACATTGAGGTCTCTAAAAGGCCCACAGAGACCCGATATTTTGCCTTTTTGCCACTTTTAAGCCCTGTGACTGTGAAACTATGTGACTGATAGAGCTGAAATCTCATCTGGGAATATATCATTATGTTATTTTTACATATGCCAAAAATACAGGCTTTAAGTAGACATTTCATTGCGCTACAATAGCTTACCATGTGGGACTGAATGCTGTTCTCGGATGGCCGCGAGGCATCACGTCCAATGTCTAAGAAAAACAGACATTTGTAGTTGGCCGTAGCCTCAGGTTGTCGTCACGTGATTTCTACTTTATGTCATCTCCTTTCTCATTGGCCGCCTCCATTTTAACTATGTTTTGCTAGTAAAAGACGTTTTTTCGTCCATATCTCTGTACTTATGGATATCCATACCTAGCCATTTTGTTTATATATATATCTTGTTTTGAGGAAGTTTCGTTTCTCCAGGATAAGTATTATTTAATTTCTGAGCGTTTTTGCTTTTCATCTCGCCAGGCTTGTTTACTTGTCGAGCATTGGTTGTTTTCACGAGCAACGTGCTTTTATTGCATATTTCTTCCTTTCCAAGCAATAAAGTCTAGCCGCGAGCTTTACTGTGTTCAATTGTGATTCTACTTATCACCCACATATTAGGTATTTATTTCTCAATATATAACACTTTTTTTGTATGATGACCTCGACCTTTAAGGACGTCGAGTCCTTCGGGGTTCTTCGGCAGATCTCGTCGATGCTGCTATGTTATTTAATCCTCTTTTTTTCAACCCCAACTTGCTTTCGAGGCATTATTATTTTCATAAACGCCAGAAAATCTGTCCCACCTTCCCAGTTCTGCATTGCAGTAAAAGATCGAGTTCAAACTCGAGTCTTCACTGGGCTCTCGCCTTTATCCAATTTTATCAAATGGTTAATTTGTCGAGCTTCTATCTCGAGGCAAGCCAGTTTTCGATTGGACTTATTTCCTCAATCGACTTCTAGAAGTGGAGGTGGATCAGATCTCCACTTCAGCCTCAGAAGCTTGCACATTTTATCGAAATCTTTACTTCTGGACCTCCACCCCTCCCCTCGACTCATCCCTACCCTCGAGGCAATGGTTGTGGTCTTGGTTCCAGCATTCCTCGTCTCGGCACTTGTCAATGTCGCCTCGGCCCTACCCTTCGAGGTTGTCCTTGACCACCAATGACATCTTTCGATTCATGCAGAGTATCTGGTGTAGTGTAGTGGTTAAAGTGCAGAACTCATAAGTAAGAGGTCTGGGGTTCGTACCCATCCTGGGGTGTAATTTTATAAACATAAGTTTAACTTAATCCAGGTCCAGATATATATTTATATCTTCCTCATCAGAGGTTTTACATAAGATAAACAATTAATCCAGATATGTGTCTTCCTTGTCAGAGGAGGATCAGTCCTCTGCTCTCAGACACAGGTCTTCAGGTCCTTCTTGGAAGGCCCATTCTTATCAAGACCAACCTCAACATGATCCAGACCCCTCTTTATGATAGGGATGTCGCCTTGACCGACGTCCCTTCCAGTATGCAGAGGAAATGGAGACCTTTAGGATTCTCCTTTACTCCCTGACCCCAGGGAACTATGCTGAGGACTGCCACTGGTTAGGGGCTGGATGTCGAGAAAGGTACACAGGAGCTTGGTCACACGGGCCCTTCCTCCATGCTTCCCCTCTACTTCTTATTAAAGATGCCTTTGATAACTTTGACAAGGTTTTTCAACTGCCTTTTCTGAGGGAAGTTCATCAAAGCTCCTCCATCCATTCCTAAGTGGTACAAGGTGGGACACCCTTGTTATTAAGACAAGATTCAGGAGTTGAGTACAGATTGGCAAAGATCTGTATTACCCCTAACCCTCTGGGGCCCCAATGGGCAAGTTTTCCCTACCAATTTTTAAGAATTAGGAATTGGAATATCAAGCGAGGCAAAACTTTTCCACGCTCAATAAGACTTCTTCCTCCTGTAATTCCACTCTGGAAATTGTCAGCATAGTTTGAAGTCGACCTTCATGGAGGTCAATTCACAATCTAGAAAGGTGCCGACCCTGAAAAGACAGCGAAACGTGCTTATGAAGAAGCCTATGAGTATCTGGATCTGTGGAATAAGACCATCTTAATCCAGCACAGAGCCCTTACTTGCCTCAGTAAATCCCTTGCCCATATTCTCCAGAGGGAACTCTATTCAATGGGCAATTCTGGCTTGCCTAGGCGCGAAGCCAAAATGACCCAATTACATCCTCAACTGGGAGAAACCAGACGCCAGGAGCTCAGGAATGCGTCCTTTTGGCCGTCTTCATTATTTAAATCTCAGTCAAGGAAGGTGAGGACTTCCTTCTTAAAAAGGCACCTCATAAGATTCTCAGGGTTTTCCAACCCTTCCAGAATAAGCCCTTTCGTGGTCCCCACAAGAAAAGAGGCTCCTACAGGAAACGCCCCTATGGGGGAAATTCCTCCCAAGCAGTAACCAATTGTTTTCCTCAAACAGGAAAACAAAACTTTAGAGGCTCCAGGGGTCGTTTTCGACCCCACAACAGGGGAAGGGGGCGTGGAAACCCCTCTTCCCAATGACTCCTCCAAAGCCTCCATCAGTCCACCAGTAGGAGGTCGCCTCCGTTCTTTCAGAAGAGACTGGCAAACAAACAATTCCTCATCCAACATGTTTAACATTATCACCAATGGCTACGTACGGCCATTCCCCTTAAAGCCAAACTTGGTCAAATTTTCTCTGATAATATCAGAATACAAGGCCCTTCAAAAGACCAAGCTCTGGCCCATTGCATCCAGTCTCTTCTGTCAAAGAACGCTATCGAAAGGGTGGAAAATGTAAAATCTCTCGGGTTTTACAGTCGCCTGTTCTAGTCCCCAAGCCTCACCAAGGTGGAGGCCAGCAATAGACTTAAGCAGGCTCAACACCTTTCTACACGTAGAAAAGTTCAAATGGAAACTCCAGAGTCCATTAGGACCTCCCTCATTCCAGGGGAATGGGTAGCGTCGATAGATCTATCGGACGTCTACCTCCACATCCCCATCCACCCAAACTCAAGGAAGCATTTCAGATTTTGCCACAGGTCTCAGGTGTTCCAGTTCACCTCACTTCCTTTCGGACTGGCCACAGCCCCCCAGGTCTTTACATGATCGTTAAGGAAGTCAAGCTCATGGCCCTCTCCAGAGGACTCAGACTTCACCAATACCTGGACAACTTGCTGATCAGGTCCCAGTCTCAGGAGGAAACCCTAGTGAGCACACAGGCAGTGGTAGATCTAACTCAGTCCTTGGGGTGGATCATAAACCAGGAAAAATCAGAACTGATTTCTTCTCAGGTGTTTTCTTTCGTGGACTACGAGTACCACCTAGATTCAGCCCTTGTAAAACCCACTCAAGAGAGATGGCTCAAACTCCAGGATTGGATCCTACGACTCAAGTCAAAACATGTTTTGACTACAAGATGTTTGATGTCTCAAATTGGGTTGCTAGCCTCAACGGAGAAGATGGTCCCGGAGGGACTCCTTCACATAAGGCCCTTTCAATTTCATCTCAAGGAGCACTGGAGATATCCTCAGTCATTGGACTGCCTCCTTCCTTGGACAGAGTCCTTTTCTGCACATCTAGACTGGTGGCATAATCCTGTAAACGTGCTGAAAGGCGCGGATCTCCATCCCAAGACCACAGTATCCAACTCTTTTCAGATGCCTCAAACGAAGGTTGGGGCGCTCACTTAGAACAAGTTCTACAAAGGGTCTGTGGTCAGACCAGGAGAAAAGGCTACACATAAACGTCCTAGAGTTGAAGGCGCTTTCACTGGCCCTCCGAAGGTTCAAGGACCAGTGTCAAAACCAAACAGTTCTAGTGGCAACGGACAACTCAACAGTGGTAGCCTACATGCATAAACAAGGAGGAACTCACTCTGCGGAGATGTGTGTGCTCCTGTGGAAGATCATGACATGGTCCCATCATTATCAAATAACTTTGAAAGCCAGACACATTCCAGGGTGTCTGAATGTGATGGCCAACCTCTTATCCAGGTCCAACCAAGTGCAGTCGACGGAGTGGTCACTGCATCCACAGGTGTTCAAACAGATTTGCCACAAGTGGTTCACTCCTCATGTAGACCGGTTTGCCACTCATCTGAACCGCAACTCCCTCTATACGTGTCTCCTATTCCAGACCCAAAGGCCTGGGACATAGATGCTCTAACATGAATTGGACGGGTCTCACTGCTTATACTTACCCTCCTACAGCTCTCCTTCACAGGGTGATCCAAAATCGGGCAATGCCACTGCCTGATCATAGTGATAGCCCCAGGCTGGCCAGGGATACCCTGGTTTTGGGACCTAGTGCAGCTCTCAACAGAGATCCCTCTACAACTACCAGTGTCAACAACCCTTCTCAAACAGTCCCACCTTCATGTGTTCCACAGCAATCTACAACATCTCAACCTCCACGCCTAGTGTCTAGGAGTGGACAGCTCCAAGAACAAGGCTTCTCTGTGGAGGTGGCAGAGAGAATTGCTGCCCCCCAACGGTCATCAACAAGGACCATCGACAAGTCAAAGTGGGCCCTATTTGAAAAATGGTGCAGAGAAAATTTGGTGGATTTCTCCACTCCATCTGTGAAACAAATTTCGGATTTTTTCATGTACCTGTACCAAGACCTACACAGGCGCCCCTCGACCATTGATGGTTACAGGACTACCATTGTTGACACCTTAGGCCCAACGGGCCAACATATTGCACATAATGAAGACCTTCATAGGTTGCTCACCAGTTTCCATAGGGATCGTCCCAAAAGTTCCAGGAATCTCCCTAAGTGGAACCTTTCTATTGTTCTTAATGAGCTCACAAAAGCACCCTTTGAGCCTTAGAAAGACACAGACCTCAAACATCTCACTCTCAAAACTGCATTCTTGCTAGCTTTGGCCTCCGGCAAGCGTCGCAGCGAAATCTATGCCTGGGTCGCAAACAAAGTATCGAATCTAGGCCAATGGGAAAAGGTTGCCTTGTTCCCTTCTTCTGACTTCATAGCCAAAAACCAACTAGCAAGAGAAGGTTCTCAAAGTGTGTCTCCGGTGACTATTCCTGCTTTGACTACCATTGTAGATAGACAATTCAAGAAGACAGGACCCTGTGTCCGGTGCGGGCCCTGAGACACTATTTGGACCGAACCAAGGACCTGAGAGGTTCCCGGTCCCTTCCTTTCATCTCCTTCAAGATAGGACTTACCTCAGACATCAGACCCGCTACACTCCCTTCTTGGTTAAACAAACCATTCTACTTTGTTATAAACAAGCAGACCAACAAGCCTGGACTTGGTCCAAGTTACAGCCCATGACATTAGGGCCTTCGCAGCCTTTAAGGCATTTTACGGTGGGGTATCGGTGGACCAGATCATGCAAACTTGTCACTGGAAACCTCACAACACTTTTCTAACTTCTATCTAAAAGACCTTACTTGGTCGGACAACGACAACAACATGTTTCTGGGACCAATAGTAGCGGCTCAACAGGTCCTAGATCCTTCCCCTCAGAGTAATCCTCGGAAAGAAAAGAAGGGGGGGGGGGGGGGGGGGGGCACATCCGCTACAACCAAGTCTTAGGAGTCTTCCCCAGGTTCTAGGTATAAGTCTACCTCATCAGGGTGTTTCGGGTAAGGTCTTTATATCCTTTAATCTTGTTTATCCTTGTTTCTTGTTTAAGGACCATTAAGGTTGTCATTAAACCCCTTAAGGGCATAGTAGCATCTCCAAGCCTTGGCCTTGGATTCCTCACGTGATAGCCCTCGGGCTCTCCCTCTCAAGTGTATTTGTCGTACACATCTCTCCTTAGTCAAACACCCAGAGTGTATCTGCACTGTCTTTCTTTCATTCTGGTTTTTGGCTTAGTACAGGCCCAACCTCGGGTTGGGGCACTGTCACGGGACTCAGACTGGTATTTTGATCTCACTTTCATATCTCTCATTATCTAATTCTATCTAAATTCTAAGGAAAACAAACATATTTGCCAGTCTCAGCTGTAATCCCACCACCGGGCGGTTGGATTCAGCATTCAGTCCCACATGGTAAGCTATTGTAGCGCAATAAAATTGAAAATTTTAATTACTTAAATGTAGCTTTTATAAGCTACAAGCTTACCATGTGGGACTGAGAAGAGTCCCGCCTGACCTCCCCGCTGTATTACAGCTGAGGGGGTATGAGTTTAAATCTCAATGAGAAAGGAGATGACATAAAGTAGAAATCACGTGACGACAACCTGAGGCTACGGCCAACTACAAATGTCTGTTTTTCTTAGACATTCCCCTGCGAAATGTTGTTGAATAGTTACAGAATGTTCAATAATAGTTCTATCCCAATTCTTGAACAGTGTTCAATACTGTCCTATAAGTGTTCAACAAATGGTTCAAGAACATTCTAAGATGTGCGAGAACATGAAATGGCACTCTTTGGCTGTTCAATAAAGTTCATAAAATTTTTGTTAAAGAACGTTCTGTACCAAACGTTCGACAAAGCAAAATATCTATAGAACCAGTAGTTCAACATTGTTCAAGACAATTATCTGAATGAGGTTCAAAACAATTCTAAAATGTTCTGTTCCAAAATGTTCTATAAATAAAAATATTTATAGAACCAGTAGTTCAACAATGTTAAATACAATTATCTAAAAGAGGTTCAAAACAATTCTAAAATGTTCTGTTCCAAAATGTTCTAGAAATCAAACTATTTATAGAACCAGTAGTTCAACATTGTTCAAGAAAATTATTTTAAAAAGGTTCAACACAATTCTAAAACATTCTGTTCCACAAAGCTCTACAAATCAAAATACCTTTAGAACCAATAGTTCAACATTGTTCAAGATTACCATTTAATAGAGGTTCAATACAATTTTAAAATGTTCTATTCCAAAAAGTTCTATAAATCAATATATCTATAGAATCAGTGATTCAACATTGTTCAAGATAATTATCTGAAAGAAGTTCCAAACAATTCTAAAGTTTTGTTCCCAAATATTCTAGAAATCAAAATATTACTAGAACCAGTAGTTCAATAATGTTCAAGATGATTATTTTAAAAAGGTTCAACACAATTCCAAAACATTCTGTTCCAAAAAGTTCTATAAATCAAAATATCTATAGAACCAATACTTCAACACTGTTCAAGATTACTTTTCAATAGAGGTTCAATACAATTCTAAAATGTTCTGTTCCAAAAAGTTCTATAAATCAATATATCTGTAGAACCAGTAGTTCAACATTGATCAAGATAATTATCTGAAAGGAGCTCAAACAATTTAAAAAAGTTTGTTTCCAAAATATTCTATAAATCAAAATATTTATAAAATCAGTAGTTCAATAATGTTTAAGATAATTATTTTAAAAAGGTTTAACACAATTCAAAACATTCTGTTCCAAAAAGTTTTATAAATCAAAATATCCATAGAACCATTAGTTCAACATTGTTCAAGATTATTATTTAAAAGAGTTTCAAAACCATTCCAAAACATTCTGTACCAAAAAGTTATATAAATCAAAATATCTATAGAACCAGTAGATCAACATTGTCCAAGATTATAATTATTAGAGGTTCAATACAATTCTGAAGCATTCTATTCCAAACATTCTATTACTAAAACCTATCTAAAACCAGTAGTTCAACACTGTTCAAGATAATTATTATAAAAACTAACCAGAAATTGCAAATATTAGGATAACAAAACAAAAATTCAGTCTAAAATCTCAGCACAGAACTCAAGTCTGAAAAGAAAGAAAATGTGCTTTTTCAAAAGATAAGAACACATTATTAGCTGTATATCGTAAACTTACCCAATATCTATATCCTTTTGCTAGATACACTAATTTCCCCCTGAACTTTAAGCTCCCACATCTACAGAGCACTGACTAAACTGCTTTTTTGAGTTTACAATTGCTTTACAAGCTATTACACCAGACAACCCATCCAAAATCCACTCCATCAAGCAAGACCTATTTTTTCCAAATTTTAAATAATTGATTGTTCAAGATGCATTGGTAAACTTCTATATTCACCGAACTCTTCTATAGCTTTTCAAAACTTTCAACCTTTCCCCACAAACAAAGAAAATGGTTTCTCTAATTCAAACCATCCAATCAGAAGTCATCTGGCAACAAGCTTATCTCATGAATCACAAACTCTGCATGGACACTAGTGCCAAGTACAAACATAAGATTCTACACAGTTTGTTTGATCTGATAACCTTTCAGATAGCCTGGATTCTGACTGTCACAGTTATAGTTATAACATAATTCTAAATAGACTGATGATATTTCAAAATACACAAGGTCAGTTGAAATACACTTACTAAAAACACACAATCATCTGGAAATTCTTTTTCAAATCTGAAAGATTTTTATCAGCACAGAGACATATAAATAACTTGGAGTGTATAAACAGCCTGCAGAAAGGCTGTCTTTGGGATGTAGGTAAGCATATCTCAGGTTCTTTCAGTGAAGCTTGCATTGTTGGTCAGTATAGAAAGGTGATTCAATCAGTCTTAAATAAAAGTAATCACATCTGAAGCAAACTCCAATGTGTTATAAATAGTGCATCTAATTACATCAGCAGTTACGTTGGGTTCAGGGTATGATATAAAATACGGATTCATAAAATATGTGTCATAAAATAAACATTTATAATTAAGTACAGGCTTAATTGTCATCAAGTTATATTTCCAGCACTTTTTACCATCTCTGAAGTATGATTCACTTTGCTGTCATATTCTTTGGTTTACATAAAAAGAGTATCTCAGCTTTATTTTTAAAATGCTGACAAAGATGTTTTTGTCACTCACTTCAAAAAGGTTCCAAACATTTTCTGCAAGCATTATATTCAATTCCACAAAGTTCAAAAAGTGTCCAAAAAAGTTTTGATGAATTCAATTCTATAAAGTTCAAGAAGTGTCCTAAAACTGTCTTGTTGAACCATATTGAACCATGTTCAATTCAACAAAGTTCAAAAAGTGTCCCAGAACTATCTTGTGGAACTATATTGAACAAGAGTTCAGTTCAACAAAGTTCAAAAAGTGTGCTAAAACTGTCTTGTTGAACCATATTGAACCATGTTCAATTCAACAAAGTTCAAAAAGTGTCCCAGAACTATCTTGTGGAACTATATTGAACAAGAGTTCAGTTCAACAAAGTTCAAAAAGTGTCCTAAAACTGTCTTGTTGAACTATATTGAACAATATTCAATTCCACAAAGTTCAAAAAGTGTCCCAGAACTATCTTGTGGAAATGTATTGAACAATACTCAGTTCAACAACGTTCAAAAAGTGTCCCAGAACTGTCTTGTTGAACTATATTGAACAATATTCAATTCAACAAAGTTCAATATGTGTTCCAGAACTGTCTTGTTGAACTGTATTGAACGAGTGTTCTTGAACTTCTCTTTCAAAATTTTATTGAACAGATGTTGAACGTTCTAATCTGTTCAAAATTGTTCAACGCAGTCCATGAAGTCTTGAACAACATTTCGCAGGGGTTGGCCGTGATGCCTCGCGACCATCCGAGAACAGCATTTAGTCCCACATGGTAAACTTGTAGCTTATAAAAGCTACATTTAAGTAATTAAAATTTTCAATTTAACCTGTGTATGAGGGCCATAAACACCCACCCGAGTGACCCTTTTTAGATATTTTTCACATATTTTGCCCTGTAACTTGGAAATGGTAAGTCTGAGAAGTTTTAAACTGTATTAGATATACATTCTATGTGTAACCTTTGATTGTGAAAGATTTTTAGTCTGAAGCTTTGATTTAAAGGTCACATTGAGGTCTCTAAAAGGCCCACAGAGACCCAATATTTGGACTTTTTGTCACTTTTAAGCCCTGTGACTGATAAACTATATGAGTGACAGAGCTGAAATCTCATCTGGAAAAATATTATTGTGTTCTTTTTACATGTGCTGAACATTGAGGCCTTTAGTAGACATTTAACCTGTGTATGACGACCATAGACACTCACCAGAGTGACCCTTTTTAGACATTTTTTACATATTTTGCCTTGTAACTTGGAATGGTAAGTCTGAGAAGTTTCAAACTATATTAGATATACATTCTATGTATAATCTCTGATTGTGAAAGATTTTAAGTCTGAAGCTTCAATTTGAAGGTCACATTGAGGTCTCTAAAAGGCCCACAGAGACCCAATATTTGGACTGTTTGCCACTTTTAAGCCCTGTGACTGTTAAACTATGTGACTGACAGGGCTGAAATCTCAACTAGGAATACATTATCATGTTCTTTTTCCATGTACCGAACATCAAGGCCTTTAGTAGACATTTAACCTGTGTATGACGACCATAGACACTCACCCAAGTGACCTTTTTTGGCATTTTCTTCTGTATTTTGCCCTGTAATTTGGAAATGCTAAGTATGACAAATCTCAAAATGTATTGTATGTAACTTTTGTTTGTTATCTATGTCCCCAAAAAGTTTCAGATCTGTAGTTTAATTGCTAAGGTCATTTTAACGATTCTAAAATGCCCACAGAGACCCAATTTATGGACATTGTGCCACTTTAAAGCTATATGGCTCATAAAGCTGAAATCTTTGAATTTTTCAAAGGAAGTGCCTGTCTATTTAAATTTTGAATATTAATGATGTTATGGCCATCTTAAGCTTTTAAGAACTTATTTTTGTGTTTTTATCCCTCTGCTTGCTGAGTTTTTAACTTTTTAAATGAAACTGGTTATACATATGAAAGTAGGAAAAAGTGGACACTGTTATTTTGTCGTTATTTCTGGTGAGCTTTAAGTCCCAGTATTAATGAATTTATAGCCTTATGTCATAAAAATAGGGGATTTTTAACCGTTAACTAGCCAAGTATTATTCAACTTGCCTCAGTTAATTTTAACACAGCTCCTGCAGTTATGAACTTATTTCAGTTGATAATCACACATTTAAAATTCTCAATTCTAACTTATTATTATAAATCTGTTCTTGTGGTTTAATAATTTATATTTAAATCTGAAGGTATCATTTTCCTATTGGACATTCCTTATTTATATATTTGATTTTTTTTGGTCATAAGATTAACTGAGCTTTTTGTATTGCAAGTTCATAAGATAGATAGACTGGATCATTGATGATTTCTGAGTATTTTATTACCCCTTTTATATATACCAGAGTGTTTGTTATTTCTTGCCATTTATGCATTATCACTTCATCCCCTTTGTCATGTAGTCCCACTCCCACCCCACCCCCTGTGGGGACCTCCAGCTATTGAGTGACACTAAATAAACAAAGGTATTGAAATGATATCAAATCAGAAACAAAGAACCAGGCTTGTCAGTGGGGTTGCAGATCCTCTGTAATAGTGTTAATTGGATCTTCAGTAATAGTGTTAGGTGTTTAATTATATGATCATCATACATCATATCTTCTTCTTTTTTTTTTTTTTGCTCTGCAAGGAACTGAGAAGTGACATTGTCAGATTTTACTGTTTCTTCTTATTATGAAATTAATGAAACTGTGAAACCAGCTTTAATTTACTTTGTAAAAGGCTTGGAAGGATACATGTCAAATTCTGAGGAAAAAAAGACAAAATCTAATAGCATATTTGTTTTTTAATGTTTCATCTATCCACTAATATGTTAAAACATAGAAACAGATAAACTTGTGTGTGGACCTTTGTCCACAAGGACTCTTGCCCACAGGACCTTTGCCCACCACATTTTTACAGGGGAGGAACTTTGCATAAAATAATGATATGAAATAATAGCCAAAAAAATAGCTTTGTAATTTTTTTATTGAAGTATAAGTGTGCAATATCTACCATATTAAAGGTCAGCTTCTTATTATATTATCGAATTTTAAGTATGTAATGTTACAATAGACATGTAATAATATTCTCAATGACTGTTGGACTTCCTTTAAACCTTTTTTGTATATGTGTATGTGCATTCTTCATTGCAAAGGTTTTGGCCACCTCTGGTCTTTTTATTGTTTCCATTTTGCAGTACTATGTAAATCTATCAACAGTGAATTAAATGCTAATGATATCAACTTGCATACTTTATATAGTGCAACTTTAGTTCAGTTAATGTTTATCTCTTTCAACACTATATATCCTGAGTAGTTGTCTGAATGGAGTATTGATAATGATTGATTGATTGGTTGGTTGGTTGGTTATTGATTGATTAATTGATTGATTGGTTGGTTGTGGGTGAACATCCTACCCTGTCAGATTGTTATGGGCAGCAAATTTCCTTGTGGGCAAAATGCCTGTGGATGGAGTTTGCATCGGACAAAGTTCTTGTGGGCAAAGTTCGTATCAGTCGTCTGGGGATACCATTTTGTTTACAAAATAAAAATATTGTAGATTGAATTACTCAAGTTCTTATATAAGTGGTTGATCATGTTTTCCCGCAAAATTATATCACACAGGCGGGGTCCCATGACAAAAATACCCAACGAAAACATGTTGCGTGAGTGATGACCTGTCTGGGGATATGTTGGCGCTGAGTTGGCCCAATCTAGTTTTTACTGTTTTGTATATTTCATAATTCTAAATTGAAATGAGATATAGTATATTGAATTTATAAAGTTATATAAAAGTTATTACCAGTATATATAACTTTAAGTAAGTATATTGCAATATAAGAGATCAGTTAGAAACTGCCTTCATTTAAAATTTATAAAGGCAAGAAAGCTTTTTGATAAATTACTTCGTCAAAAGGAGAGACAATACAACAGGAATTATATTTACAATATTGAAAAATTATATAAATGAGTAAAAGAGGTGCTGACCACTTAATTGTGTCCCCAACAATGGCTCAACTGCCAAAAAAGCCAGACAGTAAATCTTCACCTGAAAAAGAAATTCCAATGATGGACAAATTCCAGGAAGTGGCAAAGGAATTGGTGGATGACTCAGCTCCTAAATGGTTTGTAAATGCCTTTGCCTACCTCATGAAAGAACTACACACCATAAAGCTGGATAAGGATGTTGACAATGTAAAAGCTGAATTGAAAAACGACATTTCCAATTTGGAGAAAAAAGTTTGTGAATTGGAGGCCAAAACGCAAGAACAGGACAATACTATTAAAGTATTGGAAAATGAGGTCCTGGCGCTGCAGACGTACTCTAGAAAGGACAACCTTCTAATTGATGGGATAAGTGAATCCCCCAATGAAGATGTAAGTGCAAAACTAAGAGTTTTCTTCAAGGAAAAGCTAGGAATACTAAATGCTGAAGAAATTCAATTTGTCAGATGTCATCGACTGGGAAGACCACCCCATATGACGCCCCAAAGAGTGGATAAACCCAGGACAATAATTGTCAGGTTCTTAATGTATGCTGACCGTGAGAAAGTGTGGTGAGCCAGCTGGGGTCTTAAAGATAAAGTCCAATATGTTAAGGAGGACTTCCCAGACAAGGTGAAGAAAAACCGAAGAGTTAAATCTGTTAAAAGGTGCTCCCTTCGGGGGGATAGGCTAATTATTGATGGAATACGATACACTGTGGACAACATGGAATTATTACCTCCAAATCTTCGCTGGACATCAAAAGGGCAGCGCTATTTCCCGGAACAAGATGCTACATTCTTCTTTGGGGAGCAAAGTTTCCTCAGCAATTTCTACAAATGTGGTTTCAGTGACGGCAAAGATCATTATACTTGTGTAGAACAGTACTACCTTCAACAACAGAGTCTGTTCTTCCAGGACGAGCACTCTGCACAGAATATTATGAAGGCTGATCACCCCCGAAATATGAAGGCTATCTCCCACAGAATCAAAGGTTTCAATGAGGCCAAATGGAGGAAGGTCGCTCGTTCAGTGATGCTTAAGGCATGTCAAATGAAATTCACACAGAACAACAACTTAAGAAAAAAGCTGCTAGAGACAAAAGGGGAACTGGTTGAGGCTAATGGCAGAGATTGTTACTTCTCGTGTGGTATCCAACTTTCTGATCCTGCAATATTGGATAAAAGCTTGTGGCTTGGGGAAAATATTTTGGGACAAATCCTGACACAACTAAGGAAAGACCTCAGCCAGAATTGACAATACTGACTGCTAACTCTATTCAATCATATTATTATATTGTGATTTTGTTGGAGTATATTACATCTGTACTTGAATTATATAACACCTTTTGCTTAATGAAAAGAACTGAGGAAAAGTGCAGTCTGCATTGACTATAGGAATTGGTAAATTTCGTTTTTTTCCAATAGGATTTTATAAGTCAAATTAGATAAATTCTGTTTCCAATCGAACTATTATCTACAAATGTACTTGTAAACAAATGTCTTGAAATTTTCTTAATTATATTGTAAGATAATAATTTAATCAGGCTGACCTGATTTTGTATTAATCATTGAGATATTGGTTATGTGGACTAGATTTTTGTATAATCAATGCAGTAGGTCGGTGAATTACGACTGTTGGGCTTTTAACACCTTAATAATACCTTATAATCTTGCCTGTGGAACAATTTCATAATTATATCCCCAGACGAAAGTCGGGGATATATTGGATTCAGGTCCGTCGCGCCGCCGCCGCTGCCGTAGAAATTTCCTTGTGGACGCGATAACTCAAAAACAAATTAATATTTTTTTTTCAAACTTGGTACACATGTTAAGGGTGCCCAAAGGAAGATCCCTATTTTAAGGTGACCTTAAACTCCCAGTAAAAAAGAACTTATGGCCACCTTAAGGTCAGAAATTGGACTTTTGGCCACTTAGAGCCCTGTAGGTCACAAACTATGATGCTCAGCTGGCTGAAATTTTACCTGACAACACATTAATATGTTCTTAGTACATGTGCCGAAAATCACGACTTTAAGTTGAGGAGAAAATTGTCTTTGAGGCCCATAAATACCCCCACTTAGGGATTTTTTGCTATACTTTTCACATATTTTGCCCTATAATTTGGAAGTGGTAATTCTGATGAGTCTCAAACTGTGCTAGGTATAACTTTGATATGTAATCCTTGTCTGTAGAAAATTTTAGGGCTGTAGGTTTACCCAAAGGGGTCGACTTAAGGTCTCAAAAGTGCCCACAGAGACCCAATTTATGCACTTTTTGCCACTTTCAAGCACTGTAGCTTTCAAACTATGTCTCTCATCTAAGTTAAATATCATCTGGGAATATATCTATGTGTTTTCTTATATGTGCCCCAACATTTAGGCCTTTAATAGACAGTTAACCTGTGTATCAGGACCATAAACACCCACCCGAGTGACCCTTATAAGACATTTTTCACATCTTTTTCCCTGTAACTTGGAAATGGTAAGTCTGAGAAGTTTCAAACTGTATTAGATATATATTCTGTGTGTAATCTTAGTATGTAACAGATTTTAAGTCTGAAGCTTTAATTTTGAAGGTCAAATTGAGGTCTCTAAAAGGCTCCCAAAGACCCAATATTTGGACTTTTTGCTACTTTTAAGCCCTGTGACTGTCAAACTATGTGAGTGATAGAGCTCAAATCCTATCTGGGAAGATATTAGTATGTTATTTATATATGTGCCAAAAATTAAGGCTTTAAGAAGACATTTAACCTGTGTATGAGGACCATAAATCCCCACCCGAGTGACCATTTTTAGACATTTTTCACATATTTTGGTCTGTAACTTGGAAATGGTAAGTCTAAGAAGTTTCAAACTGTATTAGATGCATATTCTATGTGTAATCTTAGTATGTGACAAATTTTAAGTCTGAAGCTTTAATTTGAAGGCCACATTTAGGTCTCTAGAAGGCCCCATAAAGACCCAGTATTTGGACTTTTTTCCAATTTTAAGGCCTGTGACTGTTAAACTATGTGACTGATAGAGCTGAAATCTCATCTGGGAATACATTATTATGTTCTTTTTACATGTGCCAAAAATCAAGGCTTCAAGTAGACATTTAACCTGTGTATGAGGACCTTAAACACCCACCTGAGTGACCCTTTTAAGACATTTTTCACATATTTTGCTCTGTAACTTGGAAATGGTAAGTCTGAGAAGTTTCAAACTTTATTAGATACATATTCTATGTGTAATCTTAGTATGTAACAAATTTTAAGTCTGAAGCTTTAATTTGAAAGCCACATCGAGATCTCTAAAAGGCCCACAGAGACCCAATATTTGGACTTTTTGCCACCTTTAAGCCCTGTGACTGTTAAACTATGTGATTGATGGAGCTGAAATCCCATCTGGGAATGCATTATTATGTCCTTTTTACATATGGCGAAAATGAAGGTTTTTAGTAGACATTTAACCTGTGTATGAGGGCCATAGATACTCGCCCAAGTGCCTTTTTGGACATTTTTTCCGTATTTTGCCCTGTTATTTGGAAATGCTTAGTGTGACAAGTCTTAAACTGTATTATATATAATTTTTGTTTGTTATGTATGTCCCCCAAAAAGTTTCAGATCTGTAGTTTAATTGCTAAGGTCTCTTTAACAATTGTAAAATGCCCACAGAAACCCAATTTATGGACATTATGCCACTTTAAAGCCCAGTAACTGTCAAACTATGTGGGTTATAGAGCTGAAATCTTTGAATTTTTCAAAGGAAATGCCTGTCTATTTAAATTTTGAATATTAATAATGTTATGGCTATCTTAGTCTTTTAAGAACTTATTTTTGTGTGTTATACCTCTGCTTGCTGAGTTTTTAACTTTTTAAAATGAAACTGGTTAAACGCCGGTTAAACATATTCAAGTAGACAAAATGGACACTTTAAGTGAGCTTTAAGTCCCAATATTAATGAAATTATATCCGTATGTAGTAAAACTAGGGGATTTTTAACCCTCAACTAGCCCAGTTTTATTCAACTTGCCTCAGTTAATTTTGACACAGCTCCTACAGTTATGAACTCATTTCAGTTGATAATCACATACTTAAAATTCTCAATTCTTTTTGTATTTGAGTACCCCTTTTATATAGATTGTTTGTTTACCATTTATGCTGTAGCACTCCATCTCTTTGAGAGAACATGTAAACTGTGTAAAAAAGATGTAGAAGATGAGATACATTTTGTTTGTGTTTGTCCAGCTTTAGAGCTGATTCGTATGAAATATTTCAAAATTTTAAATATAGATAAATCTGAATTATTAATAGATCAATTATCAAGGGTATTAACTCATATGAATGTCAATATGGTTATTAATTTTATTTTTGATTTGTGGCAAGAAAGAAAAAGTAAATTATGTTGTTAATTTTTATGTATTGAATTGCTGTCTTTATTTACTGTATCTTACCTCAAAATATGTTTGCTCTGTTTGTTATTAACTCTCTATTTAAAGTGACTTATAAGCCCATATAGGGCTGGGTATTACTTCAATAGTTTTTGTATAATCCTTGTCAACATAATACATGTCACTATAATAAACTAATAAACTAAACTAAGTCCCAACCCACATCCCCCACCCGGATTCCCCCCACCCACCTCTGGGACCTCCAGCTATATTGAGTGACACTAAATAAACAAAGGTATTTAATGATATCAGATGAGAAACAAAGACCTCAATGGGGTTGCAGATCTTGTGTAATAGTGAGAGAGGTGTGGAGAAGGGGAGAGGGGTGGGGGTGGGAGGTGGTGGGCTTCATTACATATAACACAAAGGGGAGTCAGAACTGAGATTGTGTCACATATTTAGGTTGCATATATATGGACCACATATATAGGTATAGAGGAAATGAATAACTGAAAACAATTTGCAAATTCTAAAAATAATATAATAAAATAATAATATAAATAATTTTTTTTTAAATAATATTTTATTTGTGAACAAATATAGAAACAGATATGCGCTTTTGGGATTATGAATTTTAGAATGGACATTGAATCATCAATCATTTAAATACTTTGAAGGAAGATTGAAAAGTATGATGAGTTGAGTTAAAAATAATATTTTATTTGTCAACAAATATAGAAACAGATATGCTCTTTTGGGATTATTATTTTAGAATGGACATTCAATCATCAATCATTTAAATACTTTGAAAATAGGTTTAGAGTTATCATTGCAGGAAGATTGAAAATATAATTTGAGTTATGTATTCGGCGTCTGGGGATACACCATCTTCCTTGGAAGATATAAACAGAGTAGATTGATGTGCTGAAGTTCATATAATAATGGGTAATTATGTTTTTAAAAATTCCCGATCAAAACCTGTGGCGTGAGTGATGACCTGTCTGGGGATATGTTGGCGCCGAGTTGGCCCAATCTAGTTTCAAGATAATTTAAACAGGGTCATACTGTTAAGGGCAATAAATTTTTCTTCAAAATATTCCTTCCTTTTTGGGAATTGGAAACTGATAACATTAGCATCCTTAGAAAAAAGAAGATAGTTCCTGAAATATATTCATCAATGAATCATATTTGTCCATAGATGTAAGTCATGCTGGTGGTTGTTTATTGTAAGCCACTATAAAATAAATGTTAATTTTGTCTTTTTTTGTCACAAAAGGGTAACACTGTTTGCTCTTATTCATCCATAGATGTAAGTCATGTTGGTTGTTGTTTATTGTAAGCCACTATAAAATAAATGTTAATTGTCTTTTTTTTGGAAACACAAAATAGTAACAATGTTTGCTGATTACTGTTAGTCCATTAGCAAATATCCGAAATGTTTTCATGGATAAACTTCTAAATTTAATTTTACTCATTGAATTGATGTAGGTGTATTGACATTGAACAAATAGAACTACTCACCACTTGGTAGTGGTCCACCATTTGCTTACACTGGTTTAGCATCTGTAAAAGATTTAAGTGCAGAATTAGTTTTATCTCATTGGAGTGTAGATGCGCCTTTTGTCTCATATTGACTAGAAATCATCAAAATGCTTGTCAATGCCCTCAAAGCACCTTCTTATATCAATCAAGAACCACTGCCTGGTTTACCATACCAAATTCATTACCTTATTATTTTTGTTGACTGACTATGTTTGTGTGTTTATACATGTTTTACTGTGTTTTAATCTTTGTCTTTCAATGTAGTTTAAACCTCTTGTGTATTTGTACTTCTGTATTCCCTTTTTTTTTTTTTTTTTGTCTTATGTATAGGTTTGGGTGTTATGATAATATTCGTTATTCTTGTACTATTCTCCCATACTAGAAAGTCTATGTTTGAGTTGAAAAAAGAATCATTTATAGTTAGTGCACAACTGTTGATAAGTGGCAACTTTGCAGTTGCTTATTTAAGAATTTATATTTATTATTTATTTGCTAAGTTCCTATGCTTTCTGATGCTTGGTTTTCTACTTTCTAGCTTTTTGATATTAGATTCAGTTTTTTGGGGATGTTGTACTGTAAATGGCATCATCTGATATAAAAATTATCTCGGCAAACTGTCAGGGTCTAAGAGATAAGAAAAAAAGGGTGGATGTTCTTAATTATTTCGCTGATATTGGACCCGATATCCTTTGCTTACAAGATACTCATTGGCTGACGGAAGACATTACATTTATAAAGCAAATTTGGGCCGGTGAATGTATCCTCAATGGAGTGAGGTCAAATTCTAGAGGTGTAGCCATTTTGTTTGGACAAAAGATTGACTATGAATTGCTAGAAATTGAAAGAGATCAAAATGGCAACCTATTATTGATACTACTAAAGACATGTGATGTCAGTATCCTTGTTATCAATATATATGCACCAAATAATGACTGCCCTGCTTTTTTCAAATCAGTTAAAACAAGAATTGAAAGCATTGAACACGATCACTGTGTCCTCTGTGGGGATTTTAACCTTGTAATTGACCCAAAAGTGGACAGCTGCAACTACAAGAATGTCAATAATCCTAGTGCAAGGAAAACTTTAATCCAGTTAATGAATTCTCTCTGTTTGATGGATCCTTTTCGAACTATGAATCAGAATCTGAGACGATACACTTGGCATAGAAAAAATCCTATTAGGCATGCTAGGCTTGACTTCTTTTTGATAAATCAGAACTTCTTTGATTTTATTGATAAGTGTAACATTAAACCCGGCTACAGGTCTGATCACTCTAATATTGAGCTATTGATAACTTTAAACAAATTTGAACGGGGCAGAGGTCTTTGGAAATTCAACTGCTCATTACTAAAAGATAAAGATTATTTAATATTGGTCAATAACTTGATTGACCAAGAAAAGTTGAGATATTCTGTTCCTATATATAATCCAGTTAATGTCACACAAATACCCGATTCAGAAATATGTTTTACCCTGTCAGATAGTCATTTTCTAGAAGTTTTACTCATGCAAATCAGAGGTGAAACAATTAGATATGCCTCGCTTTCGAGAAAAAAGACAAGGGAAAAGGAAGAATCGCTAAAAGTCACTATAGATAATATGGAAAAAAATCATGAACTACTTGATTCTGAAGAATTATTGCTAAAGAAAAACGAGTTGCAAAGTATTCGAAACAACAAGATGAATGGTCTTATGTTGAGGTCCCGTGCACAATGGCTAAGGGAAGGTGAAAAACCTTCCAAATACTTCTGCTCATTAGAAAAATTCTACTATACAGAAAAAACAATTCGAAAATTGACAAGGCAGGATGGACAAGTCATTACTGACCAAAAAGAAATTTTGAATGAAGTGAAGGGCTATTATCAAAACCTTTTCAAAAATAAGGACTCAGAAATAGATGAAATAAATACGGAGTTTCTAAAACCATATTTAACCAAATTGAGTGAACATGAAGCTAAAGGATTAGAAGGAATTTTAACAATAGATGAAATCGGACAAGCGCTTAAGAATATGAAAAATAACAAATGCCCCGGTATTGACGGCTTTCCGGCAGATTTTTATAAAATATTTTGGTCGAAATTAAAATTTTTTGTTTTGAGGTCATTGAACCATGGGTTTCTCTCAGGGCAGTTTTCGATTTCTCTGAGGCAATGTATCATCTCTTGTCTGCCAAAAGGAGACAAACCAAGGCAGTTCTTGAAGAACTGGAGGCCTATCTCACTGCTCTCAGTGGTGTACAAAATTGCTTCATCAGCTCTGTCTTTCAGGCTTAAAAAGGTTTTACACAATCTACTTTCGAAAACACAATCAGGCTTCATGAGCAACCGCTTTATAGGTGAAAGTACTAGACTAATATATGATATCATGTATTATACCCAGTACAATGACATACCTGGCATGCTTATGCTTATAGATTTTCAAAAAGCCTTCGATTCGGTGTCTTGGAAATTCCTACAGACCATCTTAACTCTTTTTGGCTTTAAAGAAGGATTTTGTAATTGGATTAAAATATTAAATACTAATGTAAGAGCAGCTGTTTTACAATCAGGTAAATTGTCTGACTTTTTTGCCATTGAACAAGGTTGTCGACAGGGGGATCCAATATCAGCTTACTTATTCTTACTTTGTGCTGAAGTAATGTTTGTACTTATAAATAATGAAACAAGTCTGAAGGGTATAGAAATAAGTGGAAATGAGTTCAAGATCACACAGTTTGCCGATGATACCACTTTAATTTTGGATGGAAGCAGAAAATCCTTACTTGCTGCTTTGAATGTCTTGGAGACCTTTGGATCAATATCTGGATTGAAGATAAATACAGACAAAACAAAATTAATTTGGATTGGGAAAAAAAGGTATTCTAAATGTCAGTTTGATGTGGGGAAAATCTTTGAGTGGGGAACAAAGAATTTTGACCTTCTAGGAATTAAATTCTCAATTGAACTGGACGATATGATAGACTTAAATTACATTCCTGTTCTTGAACAAATCGAGAAACTATTTTATAGGTGGAATCAAAGATATTTGACTCCAGTAGGAAAAATTGCTGTCATCAAAACTCTGGCATTATCAAAACTGAATCACCTTTTCATGGCCCTACCAAACCCTAGTCAAGATATTTTGCGAAAAATTGATAATATGTTTTTCAAGTTCATTTGGAATGGAAAACCTGACAAAATAAAGCGAAAAACTCTGACAAAATCTTATATGCAGGGTGGATTAAGTATGATTGACACTTCACATTTCCTCTCTGCATTAAAAATAACTTGGGTGCGTAGACTGTATATGAATCCTCAGTCAATTTGGGCCATTTTGGCAAAGTGCTATCTTGGGTCAACTCATAAATTGGTACTACTTGGTAATTACTATTCTGAAAGCCTTGCAAAGAAAACAACAAACAAGTTTTGGACTGATGTTCTACAAAGCTGGAGTAAATTTTTAAAAGCGTTTCAGATGGAAAAGAATTTAAATGCTTTGAGCCAGTCGCTATGGTGCAACGCAAATATATCTAAAATAGAACTGTTTTTTCCAAAATGGTTTGAGAGAGGTATAATCTTAATAGGTGACTTGCTTAGTGCTAACGGGGAACTCTTGTCAAAAAGGGAATTGGAGCAATCATACTCATTTAAAACTAATTTTCTTGAATACTATAGAATAACATCGACTGTAAAGATCTATTTAAAAAAATATAAACTGGACCCAAAGATATTTCAGAAGCCATTGTATCCTAATCAGATAAAGGTCTTATGTAATTCCGAAAAGGGAAGTCAAGACTTTTATAGGTCTTTAAACTATCATGGATTAAGTATAGAAAATACACCAATTTCATATTGGATGAATCTCTATGACGAAACTCCAAATGAAAGCTTATGGAGGAACATTTTTGGAATCTGTTTTAAAACAGTAATGGACAATGATTTGATATGGCTCCAGATCAGAGTGCTATATAGAATCTTGGGTACAAATGATCTCCTATTGAAAATCAGTAAACATGATGATGGAAAGTGTAGCTTTTGTCATAATCAATTGGAAACCATAACACATTTATTTGTGGAATGCCAAATTGTGAAACAGTTTTGGTCTCAACTAAAAGACAAACTTAAACTTGTGTTACAAATTGGGTTAAATCTCAATCCAACTTGTATAATCTTGGGTTCTGAGAAAGGACAGCAAAAAAACACTGCTAATAATTTAATTTATTTAGTAGCTAAAAAGTATATATTTAAAACATCACGCAAGAAAGGATTTTTATCTGTTGATGACTTTTGTTTTTGTCTGCAGAAAATATATCAAGAACAAGAATTTATTGCCAAACTAGATTTTAAACAGGAACAGTTTAGGAAAACATGGGGAATTTTCAACAGTCTTTTTCTTGGGTGAAGAAAACATATAACATGATAGCAAAATACTGTTAACTAAAACCTATCTAATTGTAATTTGTCTTACGTAGTTCCTTGTGGGTTTTTTTTTTTTTTTTTTTTTTTTTGGCTTCTGTAGTTCCTTGTTTTTTTTCTTTTTTTTTGTTTTTGTTTTTTTTTTTGTTTTTTTTTTTTTTTGTTTTGTGCCTTTTGTACTATGTCCTACCTTGTATGTGCTGCAAAAAAATGATAAATAAAAAAAAAAAAAAAAAATATTGAAAAATTAAATACATCTAATCACAAAGAATTTTGGAATAAAATACAAAATTTGGGCAGTAAAAAGAAAACCATACCTTTATCAGTTAGAGTAGGAGAGACCATATCCGATGATGTAGATCAAGTGTTACACAAGTGGAAAAATGATTTTAGCTTAATGTACAATTTTAATAGTGAAAACTCAAAGTTTGATGATGAATTCTATAAAAGTGTTTGTGATGAGTTATATGAAAAAGAAAATATATCTGAGTCAAATAGCTTAAATTTAACATTAAATAAAGATATATCATATAGTGAAGTTGTTAAACAAGTACGTAAGGCTAAAAGGAATAAAGCACCAGGTTTAGACGGAATACCTAATGAGGTCCTGAAAAATAATGATGTAATGTATGCATTGTTTAAAATGTTCAAATATTGTTTTCATAATCATTGTCTACCTAGTATATGGCTAAAAGCAGTAATTCATCCAATACCAAAAGGAGCTGAAAAGGACCCATACTTACCACTGTCTTACCGTGGGATCAGCCTATTGGCAACTACATGTAAAATCTATACTGGTATTCTGAATGCAAGAATTATTAACTATCTAAACTCAAGGAAATTGATCTGTGATGAACAATATGGATTTAGGGAAGGTAAATCATGCAACCAGAATGTATATAATATAAGTACTATCATCAGACAGAGAATAAGTCAGAACAAATGTACATATGCAGCATTCATAGATTTTGAAAAAGCTTTTGATAGAATTGACCGTTCATTGCTTTTGTACAAATTGCTGAAGTACAATATAAGTGGTAATATATATTGGGCCATAAAGTCATTGTATATACTAATACCTACAACAGCATAAGGATTAAAAATTTCTGTACAGATTGGTTTATTTCCAACTGTGGAGTGCGGCAGGGTGATACCCTATCTCCCACATTGTTTAATATCTATATCAATGATTTGGCAATTGAGCTTAATAAGTTACACCTAGGTATCAATTTTGGTGATAGTCATTTATGTATATTGTTATATGCAGATGACATGGTCCTGTTGTCCGACTCAGAGGAAAAATTACAAAAAATGTTTAACTATTTAACAACCAAAGTGTGAAAATTTCAAAATTTTATCACAATTTTCTCTCTTATCTTATCTGTTATCTCTCCCTTATCTTGCATACATGTACTAGGCTACAGGTACATTCCTTTGTGTGAGTGTTAAGACTTGGACCTTTCTTAATTATTTTTTTATGAATTTTTCAAACAATTTTTCATGCATTAAAATTCATGAAATCATACTTTTGGGTCAGCTCTAACATAGTAAAATTTCGGACCTGTAGCTCGTTGCATACCTGAGTAGTAGCTACTTTGAGGCTCTCACTGTTGAGTAAATCAGTTGTAACCTGCAAACTATTGCATTTACCGTATTTTGTTTAAATATGTTATTCACCTACTTTTCAGTCCTCTATAACATAGTGAAATTACAGGCCTGTAGCTCATTGCATAGCTGAACAAAGCTACTTTTAGGTTATCACTGTTGAGTACATCGGTTGTAACTTGAAAACTATTGCAGCTAGAGTATTTTGTTGAAATATGTTATTCACTTACTTTTGGATTAGCTATAGCATAGTAAACGTGCAGACCTGTAGCTCATTGCATAGCTGAGCATTAGCTACTTTGAGGTTCACACTATTGAGTAAATTGCTTCACTGGTGAGTGAATCACTTGTAACTTGAAAACTATTGCATTTAGAGAATTTTGTGTAAATATGTCATTCAGCTACTTTTGGGTCTGCTATATCATAGTAAAATAGCTGACATGTAGCTCATGACATAGATGAGCAATAGCTACTTTCAGCTTCTCACTGTTGAGTAAATCAGTTGTAACTTGAAAACTATTGCATTTAGAGTATTTTGTTTAAATATGTTACTGATTTACTTTTGGGCCAGCTATAACATAGTGAAATTCCAGACCTGTAGCTCATGGCTTAAACAAGCAATAGCTACTTTCAGGTTCACACTGTTGAGTAAATCACTTGTAACTGGAAAACTATTGCATTTAGAGAATTTTGTTGAATATGTTCAGCTACTGAGTCAGCTATAACATAGTAAAATAGCTGACTTGTAGCTCATGACATAGAGGAGCTATAGCTACTTCCTGCTTCTAACTGTTGAGTAAATCAGTTGTAACTTGAAAACTGTTGCATTTAGAGTATTTTGTTTAAACATGTTATTCACCTACTTATGGGTCAATATGCACCCAGTGACCCCGCACCAAATTCTTTCTGTTGCCTGACTTATCTTGTCACTCACCAAGGTCTGTACCAACTCAATATGTGACCGATTCATATTGGTCACTGATTGCTTGTTTGTGAGCTATAACATATTAAAATTGCAGATCTGTAGGTCATTACACAGCAAAGAATTTTCGAATTTTTCGCAAAAATTGCAAAACACAAAAGTGCTTGTATCTTGAAAACCGTGTGAGATAGAGCGATTTAGACAATATTTTTGACCCATAGGGTATCTGCAGAGTAGTAAACCCAATTTTCAAAAAATTTTGTCTCACCAAATATGGTGGCCATTTTGAATTTTCAAATTTTTCGCAAAAATTGCAAAACACAAAAATGCTTGTATCTTGAAAATTTTGCAAGGTAGAGCTATTTCGACAAAAATTTTTACCTATAGGGTATCTCTGCAGAGTAGTTAACCCAATTGTCAAAAAATGTTTTTCTTGCCAAAACTGGCAGCCATTTTGAATTTTCGAATTTTTCGCAAAAATTACAAAGCACAAAAATGCCTGTATCTTGAAAACCATGCGAGATAGAGCGATTTTTTTAACCCACATGGTATTGCTGCAGAGTAGTAAACCCAATTTTCAAGAAATTTTGTCTCACCAAAACTGGCGGCCATTTTGAATGTTTGAAGTTTTTGCAAAAATTGCAAAACACAAAAAAAAAAAAATGTTTGAATCTTGAAAAACACAAAAATGCTTGTATCTTGAAAACCGTGCGAGATAGAATGATTTTGACGAAACTTTTGGCCCATAGGGTATCTCTGCAGAGTATCTAACCTAATTTTCAAAAAAATTTTGACTCGCCAAAAATAGCCGTCATTTTTATGTCAGCTGACTTGTCAGTCTGACATTATGTCATCACTCTGCGGCGTGGGCGTACGCGTACGCGTACGCGTGAACAACTTCTTCTCCAAAACTACAAGGCCTAGAGACATGCTGTTTTTTAAAAAGATACCTTATCTATCGAGGATGAAAAATTGTTCAAGGCATGCAAATCTGTCTGTTCGTCTGTTTGCTAGAGACATTACAAGGGGGGTACCCCCACCAAAAGTGTGAAAATTTCAACTTTTTATCACAATTTTCTCAGTGACTATTGCAGGGATTTCTCTCATATCTTGCATATATGTACTAGGCCAGAGGTAGATTCTCTTATGTGAGTATGAGACCTGGATCTGTCTTACTTTTTTTTTAATAAATTTTTTTAATAATTTTTAATGCATTAAAATTCATGAAATCATGCACTAAATCACTTATAACTTCAAAAGTGTTGCATTTACAGCATTTTGTTAAAATATGTTATTCAGCTACTTTTTTCATAGCTACAATATGGTGAGTAAGTTGGGTGTCTGTCTCAATAGCTAAGTGAGTAATAGCTACTTTTGGGCTTTTCAGTAACTTCCATCATGAGTAAAATCACTTGTAACTTAAAAACTATTGCATTTAGAGAATTTCGTATACATATGTTATTCAGCTACTTTTGGGCCAGCTATAACATAGTAAAATTTCAGACCTGTAGCTCATGGCATAGCTGAGTAATAGCTAGTTTTAGGTTATCACTGTTGAGTAAATCACTTATAACTTGAAAACTATTGCATTTAGAGTATTTTGTTTCAATATGTTATTCACCTATTTTGGGGTCAGGTATAACATAGTGAAGTTTCAGACCTGTGGCTCATTTCATAGCTGAGTAATAGCTACTTTGAAGTTCTCACTGTTGAGTAAATCAGTTATAATTGGAAAACTATTGCATTTACAGAAATTTGTGCAAATATGTTATTCAGCTACTTTTGGGTCAGCTATAACATAGTGAAATTATAGACCTATAGCTCATGGCACAACTGAGCAATAGCTATTCTCAGGTACTGACTGTTGAGTAAATCAGCTATAACTTGAAAAATATTGCATTTGGAGTATTTTGTTAAAATATATTGTTCACCTACTTTTGGGTCAGCTATAACATAGTGAAATTACAGACCTATAGCTCATGGCATAGCGGAGCAATAGCTATTTTCAGGTTCTCACTCTTGAGTAAATCAGTTGTAGCTTGAAAACTATTGCTTTTATTACGCTACAATAGCTTACCATGTGGGACTTAATGCTGATCTCGGGTTGCCACACCCGGGGCCAACGTCTTAGAAAAAAAGATCGTTCTTGTTAGCCACCGGATATACTGGTAGTTGTCGTCACGTGATAACTTCTGACCAATCGTCCTACTTTCTCGTTGGCCACGATTGACTGGTAGCAGTTTGTAAATATACAGACATTTTCATTTATTTCTCAGACTTTACTTATTGTTGGAGGCTAATATTTGCATATTTCTTGTAATATATATCATAGATCATTCTGTAAAATTTTAATTTTCACAGGATAAGTATTTTGATTTCTGTCGCGTGTTTTGAGTTTTCCTCGGTTCAGGCAAGTACATTGTACGTCTTTTATTGCGTATAAAATGTCGTCACATCAAGCAAATAAAGACAAACCGAGAGCGCAGAAATGCCGCCATTTCTGCTTTAGTTTTGATACACATAATTTCTGCCCTACCTGTAGGGAGGCTGGCAAGGGAGATGACCCCTGTGTCACCTTTGAAACCCCTTGTGAAATTTGCACGTCTTTCACAGATGAGCAACTACAGAAAATCCAAAACCGGAAACGGTATTTGAAAAAGCAGAAAGTTACAACTAGTTCCAAAGATGAACTAGATCTTTTGGGTGAAGGCGATGGGGACTCCTTCACTGGGTCCAATGCAGACCTCGAGTGTGCTGCTGATAGCCTTTTTACCTCACCCCCCCGTCCACAACCTCTTGCCTTCAGTTCCCTGTCCTTGAAAACGCCAGCCAAGACTATTCCACCCACCCCTGGTACGGCTTTGCAAAATAAAATCCAGAAAAACCTAGAGAAATCACTCGGTGATTCCTTAAATATACATTTACAGCAGCAAATGGGTACCTTCCAGGCATCCATGTTGGAAGCTTTTCAGTCACTCCGAGAGGAGTTGGCTGCAAAACAGAAAGTCGAGGTAGAGTCCTCTCTTCTTGCTTCAAAACCTGGCTTGTCCAGTAGTACTGCTGCCCCTCTGGATTTGCCCCCTCCGAGATCTGGTACTAACATCCCAAGCGAGGATATGGATGTGGACTTCGGTCCAGCACTTCCTCCGCGTTTAGTATCTACTCAACCTTCCTCGGATCAGTACGTTGCCCCCTCTGAAGGTCATCCCGAAGAGGTCTCGTACTCTCACAAAAAGAAAAGCCATAGGCAGCCAGTTGACCCGAGCTCTGCCTCGGACCAACTAAATGAGGATTCCGATGAACCTCGGATCCCTTCTTCTAGATCCAAAAAACACTCTGACAAGAGCAAACATAAATCAAGATCTAGATACGTGTCATTTACCTCAGAGGAGGAACACTCCCCTGAAACCAGACACAGGTCTTCTAAGCCCTCTAGGGCTCAGCCCTCAGGAGTAGCTTCTGATCAAGACCTCCCACAACATGATCCAGACCCCCCTTATTATAGGGAAGTAGCTTTGTCTGACATGCCCTCACAATACTCTGAAGAAGTGGACACCTTCAGGCGTATTTTGTCTCTCCCTGACCCCAGGGAATCTATGCCCAGGTCGTCCACCTCAGTGTTGGGTCTGGATGATGAAAAAGGCCGTCAAGAGCTCAGACCTAGAGGTCCCTCCTCTATTCTTCCACTTAGCTCAGTTATCAAGGACGCCTTTGATAAATTCCAACATGACTTTAAGGCTGCCAACTTATCTGAGGGAAAATATGTCAGGCCTCCTCCCTCAACTTCAAAGTGGTACAAGGTGGGACAACCAACTTTTCAGGACAAAATTCAGGAGTTGAATACGGACTTTGCTAAGATCTGTATTACTCCTAGACCTTCTGGGCCCCCAGTAGCCAGAGTTCCCCTGCCAGTTCTCAAGGAGCTAGAACTTCAGGCTAGACAAAACATCTCTACCCTCAACTTCACCGCTGCATTTGCCAAAACCTCCTCTTCTTGCAATGCTTCATTGGAAAAATGCCAACATAGCATCAAGTCTACGGTCAAGAAGATAAAGTCTCAGATTCAGAAAGGTGCCAATCCTGAGAAAGCGGCAAAGCGCGGATATGAGGAAGTAGCTGACTACTTAGATTTTTGGAACAAGACAGTACTTGTTCAACACAGGGCCCTCACTTGTCTCAGCAAATCTCTAGCCCATATTTTGCAGAGGGAATTATACTCTATGGCTAATACCGGCTTGCTCAGGCGCGAAGCCGAAATGACTCTATTACATCCACAATTAGGAGAAACGAGACGTCAAGAACTCAGGAACTCGTCCTTTTGGGGCCCTTCCTTGTTCGAGTCTCAATTAGTGAAGGAAGGTGAGGACTTCCTTCTCAAAAAAGGCACCTCAAAAGATTCTCAGGGTTTTGCACCCTACCAGAATAAGCCCTTTCGTGGTCCCCACAAGAAAAGAGGCTCCTACAGGAAACGCCCCTATGGGGGCAATACCTCTCAAAGCAGTAACCAGTCCTTTCCCTCGGGAAGAGGAAAATCCAACTTCAGAGGCTTCAGGGGTCGTTTTCGACCCCACAATAGAGGAAGGGGGCGTGGAAACCCCCCTCCCCAATGACTCCTCCAAAGCCTCACTCAGTCCACCAGTAGGAGGTCGCCTCCGTTCTTTCAGGAGAGACTGGCTCACAAACAAATGTTCTCAAAACGTGTTAAACATTATCACCAATGGCTACGTTCTGCCATTCCGTTCAAAGCCAAACTTGATCAGATTTCCTCTGATTCTGTCAGAGTACAAGGCCCAACAAAAAGACCAAGCCTTGGCTACTTGTATCCAGTCTCTCCTGTCAAAGAACGCTATCGAAAGGGTAGACAATGTAAAATCTCTCGGGTTTTACAGTCGCCTGTTCCTAGTACCCAAGCCTCACCAAAGGTGGAGGCCAGTCATAGACTTAAGCAGGCTCAACACTTTTCTACACGTAGAAAAGTTCAAAATGGAAACTCCAGAGTCCATCAGGACCTCCCTGATTCCAGGGGAGTGGGTAGCGTCGATAGACCTGTCGGACGCCTACCTGCATATCCCCATCCACCCAAGCTCAAGGAAATACCTAAGGTTTTGCTACAAGGCTCAGGTGTTCCAGTTCACCTCCCTCCCGTTCGGACTAGCCACAGCCCCCCAGGTCTTTACCATGATCGTAAAGGAGGTGAAACTAATGGCCCTCTCAAGAGGACTCAGAATTCACCAATACCTGGACGACTGGCTGATCAGGTCCCAGTCTCAGGAGGAAGCCCAAGTGAACACTCAGGCAGTAGTAGAACTGACTCAGTCCTTGGGGTGGATAATAAATCAGGAAAAATCAGAACTGAAACCTACACAGGTGTTCTCGTTCGTGGGCTACGAATACCACCTAGATTCAGCCCTTGTAAAACCCACTCAAGAGAGATGGCTCAAACTTCAGGATTTGATCCTACAACTCAAGTCAAAACGTGTTTTGACTGCAAGATGTTTGATGTCTCTAATTGGGTTGCTAGCCTCAACGGAGAAAATGGTCCCGGAGGGAAGCCTTCACATGAGGCCCTTTCAGTTTCACCTCAAGGAGCACTGGAGATATCCTCAGTCGCTGGACAACCTCCTTCCCTGGACAGAAGCCATTGCAGCCCACCTAGATTGGTGGCAAAATCCCTCCAATGTGATGAAAGGTGCAGACCTTCATCCCAAAGACCACAGTATCCAACTCTTTACCGACGCCTCAAACGAAGGTTGGGGCGCTCACTTAGACCAAAATTTTACAAAGGGTCTGTGGTCAGATCGGGAAAAAAGGCTTCACATAAATGTCCTAGAATTGAAGGCGGTCTCCCTGGCCCTTCGAGACTTCAAGGACCAGTGCCAGAATCAAACAGTGTTGGTTGCGACGGACAACTCAACAGTGGTAGCCTACATCAACAAACAAGGAGGAACACACTCGGCAGAGATGTGTGCTCTCCTGTGGAAGATCATGACCTGGTGCCATCACTATCACATAACATTGAAAGCCAGGCACATTCCAGGGTGCCTGAATGTGATGGCCGACCTGCTATCCAGGTCCAACCAAGTGCAGTCAACCGAATGGTCTCTGCACCGACAGGTCTTCAAACAGATCTGCCAGAAGTGGTTCACACCTCATGTAGACTTATTTGCCACTCACCTGAACCACAAACTCCCTCTATACGTGTCTCCTATCCCAGACCCAAGGGCCTGGGACATAGATGCTCTGAACATAAACTGGACCAACCTCACAGCATATGCGTACCCTCCTACGGCTCTCCTTCACAAGGTGATCCAAAAGATCAGGCAATGCCAGTGCCTGATCATCGTAATAGCCCCAGGCTGGCCAGGGATGCCCTGGTTTTGGGACCTAGTGCAGCTCTCAACAGAGATCCCACTGCAACTCCCAGTGTCAACAACCCTACTCAAACAGTCCCACAAGCTGGTGTTCCACAACAACCCCCAGCACCTGAACCTCCACGCCTGGTGTCTAGGAGCGGACAACTCCAAGAACAAGGCTTCTCTGTGGAGGTGGCAGAGAGAATTGCTGCCCCTCAGCGGTCATCAACAAGGACCATCTACAAGTCAAAGTGGGCCCTATTTGAAAAATGGTGCAGAGAAAATTCGGTGGATTTCTCCACTCCATCTGTGAAACAAATCTCAGATTTCTTCATGTACCTGTACCAAGACCTAAACAGGCGCCCCTCGACCATTGATGGTTACAGGACTGCAATCGTTGACACTTTGGGCCCAACGGCCCACCATATTGCACACAATGCAGACCTTCATAGGTTACTCTCCAGTTTTCACAGGGATCATCCTAAAAGTTCCAGAAACTTACCCAAGTGGAACCTTTCTGTTGTCCTTAACGAGCTCACCAAAGCACCTTTTGAGCCCATGAAAGACACAGACCTCAAACATCTCACTTTAAAAACTGCTTTCTTGCTAGCCTTGGCCTCCGGCAAGCGCCGCAGCGAAATCCATGCCTGGGTCGCTAACAAAGTATCTAATCTAGGCCAATGGGAAAAGGTTGCCTTGTTCCCTTCTTCTGACTTCATAGCCAAAAACCAACTAGCAAGAGAAGGTTCTCAAAGTGTGTCTCCGGTGACTATCCCTGCGCTGACTACCATTGTAGATAGACAGTTTAAAGAAGACAGGACCCTGTGTCCCGTGCGGGCCCTGAGGTTTTATTTGGACCGAACTAAAGACCTCAGAGGGTCTCGTTCTCTCCTTTTCATCTCCTTTAAGAAAGGACATACCTCAGACATCAGACCCGCTACACTCTCTTCATGGTTGAAACAAGAGGTCCTCGGTGGCCTAGTGGTTAGCAAGTTTGGCATCTAATCATAGGCTGTCACCTCTGTGGGTTCGAGTCCCACAAGTGGCAATGCTGAGGCCCTGTCCCAATATGACCCTGGCTGTTGAACGGGACGTTAAACCCCAACTTTGACTTTGTCATGGTTGAAACAAACCATTTTACTTTGTTACAAACAAGCAGATCAACAAGCCTTGGACTTGGTCCAAGTCAAAGCGCATGACATCCGGGCCTTCGCGGCCTCTAAGGCCTTTTACGGTGGGGTATCGGTGGACCAAATCATGCAAGCCTGTCACTGGAAAGCTCACAACACATTTACAAATTTTTACCTAAAGGACCTTACTTGGTCGGACACCGACAACAATTTGTACCTGGGACCCGTAGTGGCTGCACAACAAGTCCTAGATCCTTCCCCTCAGACCAGTTGTCCTCGGAAAGAAAAAAGGGGGGGGGGCACATCCGCTACAACCAAGTCTTCAGGAGTCTTTCCCAGGATCTAGGTATTCCTTTACCTTCAAGATGTTACGGGTAAGGTCATTTTATCCTTTAATTATCAAGTAATTTCTATTAAGGACTTATTTAGTTGTCATTAATCTCATTTTCAGGTTGTAAAAAATTTTATGAGATGCCCAACCACTGGGTTGGTCAGTCATACGTGAAGGGCCCTTTTGGACCCACAGACCTCGGAGTGAGCACTGCTGCACTTCCGTCCTACATAAAACATCTAGACAGTTTTAGCACTGTCTCTCATTTTCTTAGGTTTTTGGCTCGTTACAGGCCCGGCCTTCGGGATCGGGGCACTGTAAATGGGACTCAGACTGGTATTTCTGGCTCTATTCTATACGTTTAATTCAAAATCTTAGAAAAAAAAAATGACATACCTTCCAGTCTCAGCTGTAATCCCGCCACCGGGCGGTTGAATTCAGCATTAAGTCCCACATGGTAAGCTATTGTAGCGTAATAAAATTGGAAATTTTAATTACTTAAATGTAGCTTTTATAAGCTACAAGAGTCCCACCCTGCCTCCCCGCTGTTTACAGCTGAGGGGTAGGTTTAAAAAATTTCAACGAGAAAGTAGGACGATTGGTCAGAAGTTACCACGTGACGACAACTATCAGTATATCCGGTGGCTAACAAGAACGATCTTTTTTTCTAAGACGTTGGCCCCGGGTGTGGCAACCCGAGATCAGCATTAAGTCCCACATGGTAAGCTTGTAGCTTATAAAAGCTACATTTAAGTAATTAAAATTTCCAAATTTACAGTAGTTTGCTTAAATATGTTGTTCACCTACTTTTGGGTTAGCTATAACATAGTAAAATTTCAGACATGTGGCTCATGGCATAGCTGAGTAATAGTTCCTTTGAGGTTCTCACTGTTGAGTAAATCAGTTGTAACTTGAAAACTATTACATTTAGAGTAATTTGTTAAATATGTTATTCACAGAATTTTTGGTCAGCTATAACATAATGAAATTGCAGACCTCTATGTCATGGCATAGCTGAGCAATAGCTACTTTCAGGTTCTCACTGTTGAGTAAATCATTGTATCCACTGGATAGCCGCAGTGTGTAGAGAGAGATTTCACCATTACTGCTCTGATGAAAAAAATATTATAGCTAGCTTTCTTAAGTTTGCAGTATATATTAATAACCATAAAATGTTGTCTGGGAATATTTTTGGCCTCATTTTGAGAAACAAGATGGCCGCCACAGGTGTTTTTTGTCAGTCATGAAAAGTGCTTATATCTCCCTTATTATTGATCCTAGAGGTTTGGGATGATAAACCAACCTGTAGGAAATCATGGGGTGGGAATCTTTTGGTGTGGTCAGATTTGACCTTCAATGACCCCTCCTTCAAGGTCAAACAAGGATAGCCAAACTTAAAACTTATTATTGGTCCCAGAGGTTTGGGATGGTAAACAGACAGGAAATCATGGGCTGTGAATCTGTTGATATGGTCCGATTTGACCTTGGAACCCTCCTTCAAGGTCAAATGAGGATAGCGAAAATTGAAAGTGCCTACAACTCGCTTATTATTGGTAAACCATCCCATAGGAAATCATTGGCTCGGAATCTTTTGGTATGGTCAGATTTGACCTTTGGACCCCTCCTTCAAGGTCAAATGAGGACAGCCAAGCTTAAAAGTGCTTATAACTCATTTATAATTGGTCCTAGAGGTTTGGAATGGTAAACCATAGGAAATCATGGGCTGGGAATGTATTTGTGTGGTTAGATTTGACCTTGGACCCCTTCTTCAAGGTCGAACGAGGATATTGCATTTGTAGTATTTCTTTAAATATGTTTTAACCTATTTTTTACACTTAAACAATTACCTTGTTATTTTCCTTCATAATACCATTTACAGGGCACAACTTTTTTATCCTTTTCTTCTGTCAGCTTCGGAATTTCTTTCGAACTTGCTGTTCAGTTACCATTTACTGTATTTCTGTACAGCCCTTTTCCTGATAATTATTCTGTCCTCTAATCACCTTCACAAATCAAAAACACTCAGTCAGCTGACACAGTGCCCGTTCACGGGCACTCTCCTCTTGTTTATTTTTTATTTTCCCTGACAGTTTTCTGGGTGGACCTGGACCTGTATTGCCTTTCCTCCAGTGTCCCTTCTCGGAAAAGTGATCAGCAAATTATCAGATCACCTATGCAAATGGGTGATTCTGATAGCCCTGGGTTGGCCCAACATAATAAAAATAATAATAATGTCATTTATATAGCGCCAATTACATAGAATGTTCAAGGGAGCTGTGCAAAGTTCAAATTTCACTCTTTTGTGCCCACATAGGCCTCTGAAAATAAGTGTTTCTTCAAATTTTCTAAATTCTGGAAGCTTGTTCCAGCATTCAGGGGCAATAACTGCAAAGGCATGGTCTCCATATTTTGAGTACTTTGTTCTGGGAACTTTCAGTGTTAATGCTCCTCCATCTTTTGCCAAGCAAGATGATTGACGGGATGTGTATGGTCCCAGCAGATGAGAAGCAATAGTTAAGCATCCGCGAGGGACGCTTGTTTGTGTATGGGAGAAGTGACTCCGCCGGATCCAGCGAATCCGGCGAATTTTCTTTTTGCAATAGCTTCGCAGCCATAAAGCGGATTCTCTTCATATTTGGTAGGTGTATGCAGTAGCCTTGGGAAAAATTTCTGAATATGGTGTCATGACATTTCAACCAATCAGAGAGTCACATGACCAAAAACATGTTTTTCAAAAGGGTGTGCTTGTCCGGATGATAACTTAAAAAGCGTTTCATCTATTCACATGAAATTTGGCAAGTAGGTTGTTATATAGATGTCTGGAAGTCATTAACTTTTGGAAATGATCCAATACTAAATGGCCAACTTATTAATGATTAACTAAACATCACGATTTTTCTTAACGCTGAAAATGCATTTATCTCGGAAACAGAGCGAGATGGAGCAATTTCAACGAAATTTTTGACCCACAGGGTATTTGCAGAGTCTACTGGCGATGTTTCCCAAAAATAAACGCAAAAACGAGTTTATCTCAGAAACGGAGCGAGATAGAGCGATTTCGACGAAATTTTTGACCCACAGGGTATCTGCAGAGTCTACTGACAACTTTTCCCAAAACGAGTTGGTCGTGGATGTTTGCTCTCGCCAACATATAGCACTAGTCAGGATAAGGTAATTATTTAACTTACAAAAAGTTAAATTACAATAAAATTACAATAAAAAGTTAAATTACAATACAATTATTCATATTCATAGAAATGGGAAGTATTGGTATTTATATTAAAAAACTTTGGAAAGTATTTGCCCCAGGCTGCAGTGGTCTTGTTCCTTTAAAAGTACAGGTAGTTTTGGTTTTTTGTTGATTCATCATTCCAGTATGTGTAAATACAGATACAGCTGGGTCAAGCCTCTATGACGGAGGAGGGGGACATGAGTGCAGTGTTGAGAGGCGTGCTGGAACACAGCATCCAGTCAGCTGTCTTGGCGCAACAAGAGATCCAGGCATTACACACAGACAATCAAAGACTGGCTGCAGAGCGTGCTGGTACTATGAAGGTAAGGAGCACCAACACACTCACACAGTTTTGGTGAACAATTGTAAACACTATAAAGATGCTTGTATTGACTTACAATCTCTTTTTGGTTGATGTGTTCATTATTGCTCTAGTGGTGTTATATATCGCTCTGGTTTTAGCGTTCGCCAGGCGAGACATGTTTTTTATTTCACAATGGACCAGTAGTTAAATATTCTCGATTTTACACAGCTTGCTGGTCTGTATCTGTTTTTATTGCCATTTTATACAATTTTAGTTTAGTAATATTCATTGCCTGCACATACTACCTCTTTGAACTTGTCAGAATTGTAAATAGTGGCTCTTTCGGGTATTATCGCTCACCGGACATTTCCCGCGGATTTCACATACTGTTTTAACATTCTCACATACTGTAGTAATTCAACCTAATAATTTTAAACAACCTAATAACATTAAACAAATCATACAAATTGTTTTGATATTCTCTGTAAAATACTGTAAAATTTCAACCTAACAATATCATACCTTGTCTATACTAATCTTGCACCAATCTTTTACTTTTCTTATACTTACTCATCTATGGTTTGCTGTTTAGACAGGTTAGTACATAGGAAAGGTAGGTCCATCTTTTTCTAGTTTCTTTATTTTGGTATATCATTTTTGGACATGCATTGCACTTTCTGGCTCTGTCTTTACTTTTTGCTGGTTGCTCGGGCAACCAACATCACCACTGACGACCCTTCCACAACACCAATTCCTGTTGCCTCAAGTTTGCATTTTTCTTTCCCCGCCTTTGCCACCATACATTTTGAGTCTGGCATTCACCCATGTCTCAACAGGGTCAACTATGCCTTTCTGGCTATACAAGGACATTTTTATTTCATAAAAATGTAAATATACTATACCATATGAAAACACTTGGGTAGGCGTGGCTTGGCGTTCGGTGACCGCCACGTACACCGTACATAGAATTTAAATATATGAGGGGAGACCCTCTTTAAACCTATATACTTGCTACCTTTGACCCCTGGTGACCTAATTCACTCTGCCATGCGCAGTAATACAGAAATAGTTCATTCTTTTTGTGGCGGTTGAACTATCAACAGGCATTTTGCTACCTTTTAAAAGACCTGCATTTACACGTTTTTGAAGCTCTGTGAGTACTTCTTTGCTGTTTTATTCACTTTTCCTCCATTTTATTTACCTTTTACTTCAATTTCTGGTGAATTTATTGTATACTTTGGGCATTATTTACGTATTTCTTCATAATTCGTATTATCGCTCATCTGGTCACGTGGTGTTAGAATGTCGGATTACCTTTGGAGATATTCATTTCCTTTGTAAATTAATTCTTTTTATGCACTTCTACAGGCATTTTTATTTTAATTTACGGTATTCCTTCATTCTTTCAACGAAATTCTTCGTTTCTCCACGTATTTTGACCGTATTGACTGTGCATTGTTTTTCACGTAGTTACCTATTTGGTATTTTCGCTCATCGGGTCACGTGGTGTCAGAATGTTGGACTTCCTTTGGAAATAATCATTTCCGCGGTGAATTAATTCATTTATGCAGCTATACAGGCATTATAATTCACCTTTTACGGTTTTCCTTCATTCTTTTTACGAAATTCTTCGTTTCACCGCGTATTTTGACCATATTTTTGAGCTTTTTACGAATCATTCACCAGGTCATGTGACGATGACGTCACATCCAAAATGGAGGTCAACCGATCGGTTGTCAGAAAATATTCATTTTCATAGTGATTACAGCATTTCCAGGTTTGTTTATACATTCCTTCTACATATTTCTTTGAATATTATTATGTCAGAGCATAATGTGTAATATTTTCAATTGTTAACGCATTTTTCATAGCGTAACATTACGGTATCTACTGCCTACCATTCACGGTTCTTTACTTGTTCAGGCCCTTTCATTTGACATTTCTGGAATTCGGATCCTGGTTTCAGTGTTTTGGGGTTCAATTCTGAGCCTAGGGTCTCCATTTTAGCCTTTCTCCACCTTCAATTTTGGAGGTTGGGGGTTTACGGCTTCTGGGGAGGACTTTGTCTTCCACCTTTTCGAGATCCATTTCACTGTTGCTGGTTTCCTACATTCCAATTTTATGTCAATTGGTCATTTGGTTTCTCAGTCCATTTTTAGTCCTTTGGCCTCTTTTGTGCCTAGGCTTCAGTCTAATCAGACTGCTTTTTGGACTGGGATTACCTTCTCAAGACCATTCATGTTCAGGGTCCCTTAATTAGAAGAGTTTATCAGTTGAATCCAACTGATTTTGCTACTTCCTAAACTCTACTCCATTCATTTTCTAAATCTAGAAAATTTTTGTTTGGGGTTTGGTGGAAATCTTCTGTTACTCAACAGCTTTCTATTGTGTTTTCACCATTTTTTAGATCTGACGATCAATGGGCACATCTCCCTTTTGGGTATGTTGGGGGTTCCTCTGTCTACAGTTAACCTTTAGGCAGACTTCAGGAACCCTATTCCAATTTTTTTGTGCCAGTCTGTTGGACTATATGGGTGCTTAGGACTTCATCCTTTAATCTTCTCCTCAGAAGATTTTCAAGCTTCCTGTCTAACAGAATTAGGGAATAAATTTGACTGCTCTTTTCTTTTGATCAGTCTTATTTTTCTCTAAGTCAACCACTTTTCCAGGCTTAGAAGTTCCTTCATGAGGCCAGATACTTACTTTCTGTCACTCATTCATTTTGGGATTTTCTTATTCAAAGTTTTGTAGGTTGGGTAATTACCCAATTTTCCTTCTAAAACTTAGTTTTGCCAGGTACGAAATCCTCTTCAGAGGGTTTTTTGGGTTGACTTCTTCAGGTTTCCGGACCTGGGATCTAGCCTGATGGGGTTCTTAAGACCTTCTCTTCCCTAGGTAGAGTTCCTCTGCTATTAGGGGAGGTCTGAGATGGACCTTAGGGTCCTTATTTCTGTGGGATTTTTTCCTTCAGTCCTGTTTTGTTGATCACTTATTCAAGTTGATTGACAAGGCAATATTTTCTCAATGGTCTTTTCCATCCACCATTCTTTGGACATCTGTTTCAATGGGTCTTCTAGCTACATTTTAGCTGGTTGATCTATGGCCTTTTTTCAGCCATCTTTGCACTTTATTTTGAGAGATTTCTTTATCCATTTCCCTCACTTGTGCTTAGTCACTTGGTAGGGTTAATTGGTCCTTTTTTGGTCTTATGCTGTTTCTTGTGATGTCTCTCTTGGGAGACCATTTCTTACATATAACAGTATAAGCAGAAGGTTTTCATGTGGCCCTTACTCAAGGTGCCTCTTTTAAGCTATCTGCATTAGCCTCTTGAGGCACACCAATTAAGACCTTTTTTCCTCCCATCCAGGGAGTTTCCTCTCTAACTTAGTGCTTTTAGGATGTGGTTCCTTTCCAGGTTCCAACATTCTGATGGTGGAATGCCTTCCAGAGGTAGAGGCTCAGCCTCAACCTCTATTATGGTGTCCTTCAGGAGATAAGAGTGTTGTTTTACTCAAATTTTCACTCTTACTTCCAGATCCCTCCACTTGCCAGTGGGAGGTCAACTGATTCCAGTGGTCTCTCAGATTCCATTTTCCTGATTCTTTCAGCTCTTCTCCACAGAAGAATGCTGTTCTTTGTCATTCAGTCTCACACTGTCTGTTCACATGAGCAGTTCAAGTATCTTGAGCTCCTGTTTTCCTGATTTTTCAGGGCATTATCCTTGACAAAGATATACTGGAAACCACAATTAGATTTATATCTTTTCCTGGTTTTCCAGACTATCAGGATGCAACTTATCAGTTGATCATTTTCTCAATTGGCCAGTGGACCACTTCTCTTCCTCAATTTGCCTCCTTTCTCTCCTTTGGCTCCTTTGGTTCACTCTTGCTCATAGTTTTGCTTTTGGGCAAGGTGTACCACTTTGTGGCAATGCCTTATGGTCTAGCCACTAGCCTTTCAGGATTTACTTCCTTAGTCAAGGAAGTAAGGAAAGTTGGCTTTGAGGTTGGGCATCTCAGTGCACATGTGACTACAAATTGGCTCATTAGAGCCAATAGTTGTCAGAGGCTCTTTTTTCAACTCTATTAGAGTTGACTTTCATCTTGGAGTGGTTCTTAGCAGGAAGTATTTACATCTGTTTCTTTAACAGGTCTCCTTCCTGGGTCAGGTTCTTAACCTGTTTCTTAATTACCTCTCTAACTGGGCTCCTTATTTCTTTTGGCTTCCACTTGGAAGCCGCTTCTTCAAGGTCCCTACACATGACACTTCTTCTGTGTCATCTCAGGACACTTGATTTTCCTTCTCAAAGGTGCTCTGGATTTTCCATTCCTTGATCCTTCTATGAAGGTTCATTCAAGATGGTACTATCCTGGGAACTATGTCTTTGCATACCTCCCTTTAATTCCCTAGTTTTTACATCTACTTTCATGGATGTTTCACTGCGGGGTTTGGGAGTTCTTTGTGCTCTGTGGACCACCTAAGGTCTATTTTTGATGTAGCAGTCCAGTCTGTGCATCAGTTCTAGAGCTCATAGCTGTCCTTTTTGCTCAGACATTTGTTCCTCTTTTATCCTTTCATCAAAGGATCATCCTTTCAGCCTCAAACAACTCAGATGTCTTGTTCTCAAGACATTTGTTCCTCATTTGTAAGGGATTCTTCAGATAGTCCAGGTAACACTGTTGTCTGGGCTTTCTTTTTATCAAGACAGCTTCCACTCTTGGGACATGTGTATTTTGGCATCTTTTGCCATTATTTTTACAAGAACAAGTCTGTTCTTCCACCTCATGTTCCAGGGGCATGAATCTTTGGCAGACCATCTCTGGAGGTCTTTTCTCACCTTTATATAAGGTGGCCCTTCAATTCTTGGATCTTCAGATGGTAGTCTCAGACTTCTCATCTTATTTAGATCTCTTTTGCCATGTGATTCAATCACAAGCTGCTCTTACATGTGCCTCCTGTGCTAGATCCTTAGGCTCTGGCAACAGATGCCCTGGAGTGTTTTGGTCCGGAGTACTTATTTTACTCCTTCCCTCCTTCAGCTCCTTGTCCTCTATGGCCATGAAGTTAATCAACTTTCAGAGCTGTATCATGCTTCTTGTAGCCTTTCCTGGTAATTGCCAGGTTTGGCCTCAAGATCTCCTTTAAGAAAGCCATTGGCTCTTCCTCTTATTCTTTTATAACAATCTCATCTAGAGTTTTGTTATTTATTTTTATGGAGTTCCTTTCTTCAAGCTTTCTGGCTGAAGTCTCCTTTAACAAGAATTTTCACAGGAGGGGTCTTGGAGGATTTTTATCCTCCATAACTGTCTATGAAGCAATGTGGAACTGCTTCAAAAAAAAAAAAAAAAAAAAAAAAAAAAAAAAAAAAAAAAAAAAAAAAAAAACTTGTGAGAAACATGGCCACTCTGCTATGCTTCAACTGTCCCATTTATTGCTGTTTGTTCCTTTTAAGGAATTATTTTTCAGACAATAGGGATACAGGTCAGCTCTCTCCAGGTACTACTTGGAGTTGGGTTCTTATAGGAGCTAGGAAGTCTCATTTAGAGCTTCTTTAAGTCCAGAATTAGGGTAGTCGTCACCTACCTGTTTGGTACTTAATCCTTGGTTCTGCAGGCTCTTACCAAGGCTCCTCTTGAACCCTTTTCATTTGCTGAGCCAAGTTTTTCACATTTTAGACAGTCTTTCTTACTCCCTTTCTTTGGGAAGGAGAAGGAGTGATTTTGTTTCCTTTATTTAAAGGTTTTCTCTCACTCTTTAGGGATGGCCTAAGTCATCCTTAAGTCAGATCTTACTTTCCTGGCTTAAGCCAGTTATCTTCAGAAGGCTCTTCCTGCTTTGACTTTTTGTCTTTGGTCAGGATGACTTAGAAGACCTCTCCTTTTTTACAGTCAGATTCCTAAGATACTTTCTATCTAGCTATTCTGACTTAAAAGGATTTCTTCTTGGTCTTTCTTCTGAAGTCCAAGAGGGTGATATTGCTGCTCAGACAATATCTTTTTGGATAGCACTTTATCCTTTATTCCCTCAATCTCTGTTCCACAGAGAATGCATCTCTTCATGGTGTCAGGGCTCATCATGTCAGGGCACAGGGGTCTTCCTGGTCCTTTAGGGGTGGAATCCCACTCCTAGTCAACATGAGATCCTGCACGTGGAAGAGCCATTCCACTTTTACATCCTTCTATTTTAGGAATGTATTTCCTTCAGAGATGTTGTTCTTAAGAATCTCTTATGATTTCTTAAGTGGAGTGGACATCCTTTTCCACTCAGCCATTTCTCTCTCTTCTACTTAAATTCCTCAATTTAAGTCCATCTGAAACTTTTAGTTTCAGAAAAAGGGGGGTGGCATTTCCCTTTTAGGGAATCTATTCTTCATCTCTATTTTCAGAACCGTGCTTCTTAGTGCCTCTGGGCATGTTCCTATTCTGAGCACAGGGCATACTTATGCCTTCTCCTTTGAGCTGACCTAATAGGGTGTAGACAGCAGTGCTGAAGTTAGTGCAGTGGTTAATGCTACTCACTTAGCTCACTCGAGTTATTGCTTCAGCACAGAGGTTTTGGGTTCAATTGCATTGCACTAGGAAGTATCCTTTTGTAGCAATTTAACCTTAGGGTGGTTTTCCTCAGTCTGTCTTTTTCCCACCATCCTTCCATGTGGGCATTCAACCCAAGTGTTTTCATATGGTATAGTATATTTACATTTTTATGAAATAAAATTTCATATTTTTAAATGTAAAATGCATTTTTATGAATAAAAATGTATATACTTACCATATGAAAACAGCAAATCACCCTCCCGCCTGCCCCGCTTTTAAAGACCTTTTTCCAGCATTTATGTTTATTCACAAAAAGAATGAACTATTTCTGTATTACTGCGCATGGCAGAGTGAATTAGGTCACCAGGGGTCAAAGGTAGCAAGTATATAGGTTTAAAGAGGGTCTCCCCTCATATATTTAAATTCTATGTACGGTGTACGTGGCGGTCACCGAACGCCAAGCCACGCCTACCCAAGTGTTTTCATATGGTAAGTATATACATTTTTATTCATAAAAATGCATTTTACATTTAAAAATATGAAAATTTGTAGGGTAACACATTCTTACAAACATGGGTGTCCCTCTTATTGATCCTCTCAGGGGATGTCAGTATTAATCCTGGCCCTAACACTAGCCTTTTAACCGGGAGTCTGATAAACATCAAATCCATCAGAAACAAGTCTGTTGCTCTTGCAGACTTCATTAATAGTAACAAGTCTGACATTATTGCGATCACTGAGACCTGGCTTCGACCAGATGACACAGACAGCTTTATAGCAAGTGTCACTCCGGGTTACAAATGTACTCTTGTTCCACGCCCGGAGGGGAGAGGTGGTGGTGTCGGGTTCTTCATCCGTGATGACATTGATTTTAAGGTCCTACCTCAACCGTGTTTCAATACTTTTGAGTCCATATCTGTTCACCTATCCATGGGCCCCCCAATGTTTCCAAAGCCAATTTCATTGAGGATTTCAGTTCCTTCGTCGAAGGTGCTGCTTTATCATGTTGTGAAAATATAATATTGGGTGATTTAAATCTACACCTGGATAAACAGGATGGTTGGTCGCAGAAATTCAATGACTCCCTCTGTCAATACAATTTCACCCAAATTATTGATTCCCCAACGCACATTAACGGCCATATATTAGATGTCATATGTGTGAGGGACACCTTCTCAAAGGCGCTTTGTGCCATGGTTACAGCTGGGCTGTCTGATCATCTTGCCATCACTTTCTCGGTCAATATACCTATCAAGGCTCCTTGCAAATTTAGGCAAGTTAATACTTGGAAAATTCACAAGATAAACATCACTGACTTCAGAGAGGACATCCTGAATTCTGATCTAATCAAACATCCTCACACAACAGCCAGTTTGCTCAGTCACCAATATTTCAACACCTTGCGCAACATTCTAGACAAGCATGCCCCAATCATGAGGAAAATGGCTCCATCGCACCCTGACAAAGACATTGTGAATTCGGACATCCTCTCAGCAAAGCGTCTGAAGCGCAAGTGTGAGCGAGTATGGCGCAGTAACAATTCTGCAGTCAACCGGAGTAGATATCGAGCTGCTGTCAATCGCTACAATTTCCTACTGGAACAGTCAAGACGTAGGCACTATTCTACAGTTATTGCTGAAAATAATGGGAACCCCAAGGCTCTGTGGAACACTTTCAAGAAAATCTTGCACAAATCCTCAACTATCATCCTACCTGATCATATTAGTCCTATCGACTTAGCTAACACTTTTGGTCATTTTTTTAGTGACAAAATTGCGAAAAATCAGAGTTGCACTAAAGTCATCAGTGCCTGTTTCCCTCACAAGACCGAATAGTAACAGCACCGCCTTGTCCTCTTTTGAGCCTGTATCTGAGGGCGACATCCTCAAAATCCTGAAATCATCCACCACCAAATCATGCGACCTGGACCCAATACCAACCGCACTAGTCAAAGAGTGTGCGGACATTTTGGTCACTCCAATAACCAGTATTATAAACTACTCACTCAGAGAAGGGAGCTTCCCAAACTGTTTCAAAACCGCATATGTCACCCCCCTTCTCAAGAAACCTAATTTAGGTAGAAATCTCCTCAAAAATTACAGACCGGTATCCAACCTCAGTTTTATATCCAAACTGATTGATAAAGTAGTGGCTAAACAGTTAAATAATTATATCGATAGTGAGGGGCTCTCCAGTGTCAACCAATCTGCCTACAGGAGACTCCATTCCACAGAATCAGAACTCCTGAAAATCCAGAATGACATTACTGCTTCGATGGACTCTGGTAAGGCTGTTGAACTCACATTGCTGGACCTCTCCGTGGCATTCGACACTATCGACCATGACATTCTTTTTAATTCCCTCAGGGATTGGTTTGGGGTTGATGGCACTGTGTTGAGGTTGATCAAATCCTATCTTTCAAACCGCAAACAGAAGGTTAAACTAGGTAATAGCTTTTCAGATGCTTTTTCACTCCCATATGGTGTGCCCCAGGGCTCTGTCCTGGGCCCCCTTCTTTTTACCCTCTATACTACCCCTCAGTAATATCATTGCCAATTTCAATGTCACCCACCATCTATATGCCGATGACACCCAAATATATCTAGCACTGGACCATAGGAACTTTGATTCCAGTTTTGCTGAGCTTACTGAGTGTCTCACATGTGTCCAAAACTGGATGGCTGGTGTGAAACTTAAACTCATCCCCGAGAAAACTGAATTTATTATCATTGGTGATAGACAAGCCAGAGAGTCCTTCATCAACAAATTCCCTACTCAACTTCTTGGAAATTCTATCTCCCCTACCGATACAGTCAAGAACCTAGGTGTTACTTTTGACTCCGGAAACACCTTTACTAGCCACATAACCAATATGTGTTGCGCCTGTTACTACCACCTTAAGGACCTAAGACGCATCTGTAAATTCCTCAGTGTGGATACTGCAGCTTTGCTTGCAAACTCAATGATCAGCAGTCGACTTGACTACTGCAATTCCCCACTTTATGGCGTAAGTAAATACAATGTAAATAAACTCCAAAAGATTCAAAATGCCCTTTCTAGAATTGTTTTTAGACTTGATAGAACTAGCCATGTCACTCCCTTTCTTCAAAAACTACACTGGCTCCCTATCACATACTGCATCTTGTTTAAGTACAATCTAATTACTTTCAAGGCTATCAAATTATCTCAACCCATATACCTATCATCCTTGATCAAAACCAGTTGTTTAGCGCGTGGAAATCGTCTTTCTCTTTCCTCAGTCTCTCACAAAAAGGCCATTGGTAGGCGAGGTTTGGCAATGGCTTCCCCCACAGAATGGAACAGACTCCCACAGTCAGTACGATCACAACAAACAATAACAGGTTTCCGTAGCCAGCTAAAGACCTATTTGTTATGTCAGCTGACTTGTCAGTCAGCTGACATTATGTCGTCACTCTGCGGCGTGGGCGTCCGCGTCCGCGTGAACAACTTCTTCTCCAAAACTACAAGGCCTAGAGACATGCTGTTTTTTGTAAAAGATACCTGGATCTGTCTTAGTTTTTTTTTAATAAATTTTTTTAATAATTTTTAATGCATTAAAATTCATGAAATCATGCACTAAATCACTTATAACTTGAAAAGTGTTGCATTTAGAGCATTTTGTTAAATATGTTATTCAGCTACTTTTTTCATAGCTACAACATGGTGAGTAACTTGGGTGTCTGTCTCAATAGCTAAGTGAGTAATAGCTACTTTTGGGCTTTTCAGTAACTACCATCTTGAGTAAAATCACTTGTAACTTGAAAACTATTGCATTTAGAGAATTTTGTATAAATATGTTATTCAGCTACTTTTGGGTCAGCTATAACATAGTCAAATTTCAGACCTGTAGCTCATGGCATAGCTGAGTAATAGCTACTTTTAGGTTATCACTGTTGAGTATATCACTGATAACTTGAAAACTATTGCATTTGGAGTATTTTGTTTCAATATGTTATTCACCTATTTTGGGGTCAGCTATAACATAGTAAAATTTCAGATCTGTGGCTCATTTCATAGCTGAGTAATAGCTACTTTGAGGTTATCACTGTTGAGTAAATCACTTATAACTTGAAAACTATTGCATTTACAGAAATTTGTGTAAATATGTTATTCAGCTACTTTTGGGTCAGCTATAACATAGTGAAATTACAGACCTGTAGCTCATGGCACAACTGAGCAATAGCTATTTTCAGGTACTGTATGTTGAGTAAATCAGTTGTAACTTGAAAAATATTGCATTTGGAGTATTTTGTTAAAATATGTTGTTCACCTGCTTTTGGGTCAGCTATAACATAGTGAAATTACAGACCTATAGCTCATGGCATAGCTGAGCAATAGCTATTTTCAGGTTCTCACTACTGAGTAAATCAGTTGTAACTTGAAAACTATTGCATTTACAGTATTTTGCTTAAATATGTTGTTCACCTACTTTTGGGTCAGCTATAACATAGTAAAATTTCAGACATGTAGCTCATGGCATAGCTGAGTAATAGCTACTTTTAGGTTATCACTGTTGAGTAAATCACTTATAACTTGAAAACTATTGCATTTAGAGTATTTTGTTTCATATGTTATTCACCTATTTTGGGGTCAGCTATAACATAGTAAAATTTCAGACCTGTAGCTCATGGCATAGCTGAGTAATAGCTACTTTGAGGTTATCACTGTTGAGTAAATCACTTATAACTTGAAAACAATTGCATTTACAGAAATTTGTGTAAATACGTTATTCAGCTACTTTTGGGTCAGCTATAACATAGTGAAATTACAGACCTGTAGCTCATGGCACAGCTGAGCAATAGCTATTTTCAGGTACTGTATGTTGAGTAAATCAGTTGTGAGTTGAAAAATATTGCATTTGGAGTATTTTGTTAAAATATGTTGTTCACCTGCTTTTGGGTCAGCTATAACATAGTGAAATTACAGACCTATAGCTCATGGCATAGCTGAGTAATAGCTACTTTTAGGTTATCACTGTTGAGTAAATCACTTATAACTTTAAAAGTATTGCATTTGGAGTATTTTGTTTCAATATGTTATTCACCTATTTTGGGGTCAGCTATAACATAGTAAAATTTCAGACCTGTAGCTCATGGCATAGCTGAGTAATAGCTACTTTTAGGTTATCACTGTTGAGTACATCACTTATAACTTGAAAACTATTGCATTTAGAGTATTTTGTTTCAATATGTTATTCACCGATTTTGTGGTCAGCTATAATATAGTAAAATTTCAGACCGGTAGCTCATGGCATAGCTGAGTAATGGCTACTTTGAGGTTATCACTGTTGAGTAAATCATTTATAACTTGAAAACTATTGCATTTACAGAAATTTGTGTAAGTATGTTATTCAGCTACTTTTGGGTCAGCTATAATATAGTGAAATTACAGACCTGTAGCTCATGGCACAACTGAGCAATAGCTATTTTCAGGTACTGACTGTTGAGTAAATCAATTGTAACTTGAAAAATATTGCATTTGGAGTATTTTGTTAAAATATGTTGTTCACCTACTTTTGGGTCAGCTATAACATAGTGAAATTACAGACCTATAGCTCATGGCATAGCTGAGCAATAGCTATTTTCAGGTTCTCACTATTGAGTAAATCAGTTGTAACTTGAAAACTATTGCATTTACAGTATTTTGCTTAAATATGTTGTTCACCTACTTTTGGGTCAGCTATAATATAGTAAAAATTCAGACATGTAGCTCATTGCATAGCTGAGTAATAGCTACTTTGCTTATAACTCACTTATTATTGGTCCTAGAGGTTTGGAATGGTAAACAGACATATAGGAAATCATGGGCTGGGAATCTGTTGATGTGGTCCGATTTGACCTTGGACCTCTTCTTCAAGGTCAAACGAGGATAGCCAAACTTAAAAGTGCTTATAACTCGCTTATTATTGGTCTTAGAGGTTTGGGATTGTAAAACAACATATAGGAAATCATGGGCTGGGATTCTTTTGGTGTGGTCAGATTTGACCTTGGACCCCTCCTTCAAGGTCAGTTGAGGATAGCCAAACTTAAAATTGCTTATAACTCGCTTGTTATTGGTCCTACAGGTTTGGGATGGTAAACCAACCTACAGGAAATCATGGGCTGGGAATCATTTGGTGTGGTCGGATTTGACCTTGGACCCCTCCTTCAAGGTCAAACAAAGATAGCAAAACTTAAAAGTGCCTATAAATCGCTTATTATTGGTTCTAGAGCTTTGGGATGGTAAACCATCCTATAGGAAATCATGGGCTGGGAATCTTTTGGTGTGGTTGGATTTGACCGTGGACCCGTTCTTCAAGGTCGTACGAGGATACTGCATTTGCAGTATTTCTTTAAATATGTTTTAACCTACTCTTTACACTTAAACAGTTACCTTGTTACTTTCCTTCATAATACCATTTGCAGGGAACAACTTTTTTGTCCTTTTCTTCTGTCAGGTTCAGAATTTCTTTTGAACATGCTGTTCAATTACCATTTACTGTACTTCTGTACAGCACTTTCCCTGATAATTATGCTTTCCTCTCATTATTACCTTCACAAATCAAAAACACTCAGTCAGCTGACACAGTGCCCGTTCACGGGCACTCTCCTCTTGTTTAGACTAGCATATCCTCCACCATAGTACATCTCCCTGGCGGGCGCTAATTTTGGATCTCGACCCGATACGTCCCTGGACTTTCCCTTTTTGACCTCCAGCGTATCAGAGGATGTTACATCAATTTTGCGCTATATAAATGTTTCTATTCTATTCTATCACTGTGGAACATGATCTCAGGTAAATCACTCACCTTCAAAGGTGTGATTCTCATTTAAGTGAGAAAGATGATACTGACCAGTTTGACAAGTTTCTCAGGATATGCATGCATTGTGCCCAATTTTGACAAAATGATTTGACATTTGTTTTTGTTCTTTTCTAATTTCAGAGACTAGATAAAGCAGTTGCAGCCAAGATTGATATGGAAAATGACCTCTACTTAAAGGTAATCTTTTTGGTGCATATGCACCACTCAAGAGATACTATACTGTTTTGTGGATCTTAAAGTGCAAATTGAGGCAGTTTCAAGTGGTCATTTTTTGCCATTTTCCAATTCGTTTTGAATAATTTTACCCAATTACCTTTTGTTTTCTTTGTCAGTCTTTGTAAAATTAAAAAAAAAGAAAAAAAAAGAGTTTTGATTGAATTTCTAGTATTAACACACATACCTACCTGCATTTATGATCTTACAATAAGAGATCATGTGTTAAAAATTGTGGGGAAAAGGACTTTTTATGTCAGCTGACATGGTATCACTCTGCGGCGTCTGTGTACGCGTATGCGTCCACGTGAACGACTTCTCCAAAACTACAAGGCCCAGAGACATGCTATTAATTTTAAAAGATACCTTATCTACCTAAGATGAGAAATTTTTTTAATGCATGCAGATCTGTTTGTTCCCCAGAGCCATTACAAGTGAGGTACCCCCCACCCAAAGTGTAAAAATTTCAACACTTTATCCCAATTTTCTCATTGACTATTGCTGGGATTTCTCTCTTATATTGCATATATGTACTAGACCACAAGTAGATTCCTTTGTGTGAGTCTCAGGCCTGGATCTTTCTCAGTTATTGTATCCCCGGCGCGAAGCGGGGATACTATGGATTCATCATCATCGTCCGCGTTGTCGTCCGCGTCCGCAGAGATTTCTTGTTAGCGACCTACAGTCCACATTTCTTTCCAGATTTCTTTCATATTTGGCAGGTGGCTTGGTATGGTGGAGGACTCGCTACCCTATCTTTTTGGTAGGGTTTATGTCTAAATTAGGCCTGTGGTAGACAAAAATGTCTAAAATGTGGAATATTGCTTGTTAGCGACCTACAGTCCACATTTCTTTCCACATTTCTTTCATATTTGGCAGGTGGCTTGATATAGTGGAGGACTCACCACCCTATCTTTTTGGTAGGCTTTATGTCTAAATTAGGCCTGTGGTAGACAAAAATGTCTAAAATGTGGAATATTGCTTGTTAGCGACCTACAGTCCACATTTCTTTCCACATTTCTTTCATATTTGGCAGGTGGCTTGGTATGGTGGAGGACTCGCCACCCTATCTTTTTGGTAGGCTTTATGTCTAAATTAGGCCTGTGGTAGACAAAAATGTCTAAAATGTGGAATATTGCTTGTTAGCGACCTACAGTCCACATTTCTTTCCACATTTCTTTCATATTTGGCAGGTGGCTTGGTATGCTAGAGGACTCCCCACCCATATCTTTTTGGTAGGGTTTATGTCTAAATTAGGCCTGTGGTAGACAAAAATGTCTAAAATCTGGAATATTGCTTGTTAGCGACCTACAGTCCACATTTCTTTCCACATTTCTTTCATATTTGGCAGGTGTCTTGGTATGCTAGAGGACTCCCCACCCTATCTTTTTGGTAGGGTTTATGTCTAAATTAGGCCTGTGGTAGACAAAAATGTCTAGAATGTGGAATATTGCTTGTTAGCGACCTACAGTCCACATTTCTTTCCACATTTCTTTCATATTTGGCAGGTGGCTTATCGCTTAAAAGTATTGGAGATAGCCAATTTTTCTCAAATAACTCATTCATCTACTTTTGGGAGAGCTTTCACATGGTGAAGTTTCAGACCCGTACATAATTACTCACCTACTCAAAATGAGTAAATGCAAATTATCTCTTAAAAGTATTGCAGATAGCCAATTTTTCTCAAATAACTCATTCACCTACTTTTGGAAGAGCTTTCACTTGGTGAAGTTTCAGACCCATAGCTAATTACTCATCTACTCAAAATGAGTAAATGCGAATTATCTCTAAAAGTATTGCAGATAGCCAATTTTTCTCGAATAACTCATTCACCTACTTTTGGGAGAGCTTTCACATGGTGAAGTTTCAAACCCATAGCTAATTACTCACCTACTCAAAATGAGTAAATGCGAATTATCTCTAAAAGTATTGCAGATAGCCAATTTTTTTTTTCCTTTTTCCGCCGTCCGGCGTCCCACTTGGTTTCCAGACATTTTAGGCAACAGTTCTTATCCTATCTTTACCAAATTTGGCATGCAGGTTTATTGGGTTAATAGCTTGTATGGGATTGCTTTTGGTGATGATAGCTCTATAGCTAACTGAGTAATAGCTACTTTGCTACTTTTGAGTATCTCTTTGGTTCTTATCCTATCTTTACCAAATTTGGCATGCAGGTTTATTGGGTTAATAGCTTGTATGGGATTGCTTTTGGTGATGATAGCTCTATAGCTAACTGAGTAATAGCTACTTTGCTACTTTTGAGTATCTCTTTGGTTTCCAGACATTTTAAGGAATGCTATTAAGCCTATCTTTCTGAAATTTGGTATGGAGGTTCATTGGGTTAATAGCTTGTATGGGATTGCTTTTGGGGGTAATTGCTTCATAGATGAGTGAGTAATTAATTAAATAAATGAGTAATTGGCTATTTTGAATACTGAAAAAGGCAAATGTGCTCATATCTCCTAAACCGTGCGAGATAGAGCGATTTCGTCAAAATTTTCGACCCACAGGGTATCTAAGGAATGTACTCTTTGCAATTTTCAAAAAATTTCCCCTCCCCAAAAATGGCCGCCATTTTGAATTTTCGAATTTTTGCCCAAAATGGCAAAACACGAATTTGCTTCTATCTCCTTAACCGTGCGAGATAGAGCGATTTCGTTGAAATTTTTGACCCACAGGGTATCTAAGGAATGTAATCTTTGCAATTTTCAAAAAAATTTCCCCTCCCCAAAAATGGCCGCCATTTTGAATTTTCGAATTTTTGCCAAAAATGGCAAAACACAAATTTGCTTCCATCTCCTTAACCATGCGAGATAGAGCGATTTCGTCGAAATTTTCGACCCACAGGGTATCTAAGAAATGTACTCTTGGCAATTTTCAAAAAATTTTCCCCTCCCCACATATGGCGGCCATTTTGAATTTTCGAATTTTTGCCCAAAATGGAAAAACACAAATTTGCCTTAACCGCGCAAAATAGAGTTATTTCGGTGAAATTTTCGACCCACAGGGTATCTAAGAAATGTACTCTTGGCAATTTTCAAAAAATTTTCCTCTTCCCAAAAATGGCGGCCATTTTGAATTTTCAAATTTTTGCCAAAAATAGAAAAACAGAAATTTGCTTCTATCTTCGTTGAAATTTTCGAACCACAAGGTATCTAAGGAATGTAATCTTTGCAATTTTCAAAAAAATTTCCCCTCCCCAAAAATGGCGGCCTTTTTGAATTATCTAATTTTTGCCAAAAATGGCAAAACACAAATTTGCTTCTATCTCCTTAACCGTGCCAGATATAGCGATTTCGTTGAAATTTTCGACCCACAGGGTATCTAAGGAATGTACTCTGCAATTTTCAAACAAATTTCCCCTTCTCAAAAATGGCGGCCATTTTGAATTTTCGAATTTCGTCAAAATTTTCGACCCACACGGTATCTGAGCATTGTACTCTTGGCAATTTAAAAAAAATTTTCCCCTCCCCAAAAATGGCGGCCATTTTGAATTTTCGAATTTTTGCCAAAAATGGCAAAACACAAATTTGCTTCCATCTCCTTAACCATGCGAGATAGAGCGATTTCGTCGAAATTTTCGACCCACAGGGTATCTAAGAAATGTACTCTTGGCAATTTTCAAAAAATTTTCCCCTCCCCACATATGGCGGCCATTTTGAATTTTCGAATTTTTGCCCAAAATGGAAAAACACAAATTTGCCTTAACCGCGCAAAATAGAGTTATTTCGGTGAAATTTTCGACCCACAGGGTATCTAAGAAATGTACTCTTGGCAATTTTCAAAAAATTTTCCTCTTTCCAAAAATGGCGGCCATTTTGAATTTTCAAATTTTTACTAAAAATAGAAAAACAGAAATTTGCTTCTATCTTCTTAACCGTGCAAGATAGAGCGATTTCGTCAAAATTTTCGACCCAACCAATGCAAAAAGGCATGAAGCTGAAATAATTTACATGTACCGTAAATGACCTATTTAGCGCACAGTGCGCTAAGGAAAGTCTATTTTTATTGAATTTTTGGTGAGAAAAATTTTCCCTTTTAGCGCACCCATTATGAAACACTTTCCGGGATGAAGTATAGGTCAATCCGGTAAGAATAACGGTGTTTCGACATTTAGAATCTACCGAAAGAACCCACTTCCTGTAAATATGGCGGTAGATGAAAACAAACTTGAAATCCATGGCAAAAATGTCAATTTATTAAGTAAAAATACGTAAATTATATAAAAAATATGTGGATATTAAAGAAAATTGAGAAAGGTGAGATTTAAGCTGAATAATCGGTCATTATTACCCTTTTGTAACCAACCGCGATTGTACACTGTCACTGTCTAATCGTCCACCCACTAGAAGTTGTCCAGTATATTGCTTTGAAAAGAGATAGGGTGCGGTTACAAGGGCGGATGCGCTAAATAGGTCATTTACGGTACACTAATAAATATTTAACCATCATTGATATATTTCACAAATGAAACAGGGTCTTGTAAGACTACTGTACAATTCTGGCAAAAGGTTCATGGGGTGGACATTACACATGATAATGTGTGTTCTTCTATGCTATCCTGTTTCTATTCATATGTCGCAGCTACTATCAACAGGGCGTCCTATTTCTAGTTCTCAAATAACTCATTCACCTACTTTTGGGAGAGCTTTTACTTGGTGAAGTTTCAGACCCTTAGCTAATTATTGACCTACTCAAAATTTGTAAATGCGAATTATCTCTAAAAGTATTACAGATAGCCAATTTTTCCCAAATAACTCATTCAGATACATTTTGAAGAGCTTTCAAGTAGTGAATTTTCAGATCCGTAGCTACTTACTTATAACTGGAAAAGTATTGCATTTAGACCACTTTGTTAAAATATGTTATTCAGCTACTTTTTCCATAGCTACAACATGGTGAGTAACTTGAGTGTCTATCTCAATAGCTAAGTGAGTAATAGCTATTTTTGGACTTTTCACTAACTTCCATCATGAGTAAAATCACTTGTAACTTGAAAACTATTGCATTTAGAGAATTTTGTGCAAATCTGTTATTCACCTACTTTTGGGTCAGCTATAACATAGTAAAATTTCAGACCTCTAGCTCGTGGCATAGCTGAGTAACGGCTACTTTTGCCTTTGCCAGTTGATACATCTTGCATCTGGCCACAGATGCGTCCTTGGTCTAGTTTTTTTATGAATTTTTTAAATAATTTTTAATGCATTAAAATTCATGAAATCATGGACTAAATCACTTATAACTTGAAAAGTATTGCATTTAGAGCATTTTGTTAAAATATGTTATTCAGCTACTTTTTCCATAGCTTCAACATGGTGAGTAACTTGGGTGTCTATCCCAATAGCCAAGTGAGTAATAGCTACTTTCTGACTTTTCAGGACCTTCCATAATAAGTAAAATCATTTGTAACTTGAAAAGGTAAATGTTATTCAGCTACTTTTGGGTCAGCTATAACATAGAAACAATTTCAGACCTGTAGCTCATTGCATAGCTGAGTAATAGCTACTCTTAGGTTATCACTGTTGAGTAAATTGCTTGTAACTTGAAAACTATTTCATTTAGTGTACTTTGTTTCATGTATTATTCATGTATTTATGAATCAGCTATAACATAGTAAAATTGCAGACCTGTAGCTCACGGCATAGCTGAGTAATAGTTACTTTGAGGTTTTCATTGTTGAGTAAATCAGTTGTAACTTGAAAACTATTGCATCCAGAGAATTTTGTTTAAGTATGTTATTCATCTACGTTTGAATCAGTTATAACATAGTAAAATTGCAGACCTGTAGCTCATGGCATAGCTGAGCAATAGCTATTTTCTGGTTCTCACTGTTGAGTAAATCAGTTGAAACTTGAAAGCTATTGCATTTACAGTATTTTGTTTAAATTTGTTGTTCACCTACTTTTGGGTGAGCTACAACATAGTAAGAGTGCAGACCTGTACCTCATTCCCTAGCTGAGCAATAGCTACTTTGAGGTTCTCACTGTTGAGTAAATCAGTTGTAAATTGAAAACGATTGCATGTAGAGTATTTTGTTTAAATATGTTGTTCACCTATTTATAGATCAGCTATAACATAATAAGATTGCAGACCTGTAGCTCAATGCATAGCTGAGTAATAGCTACTTTGAGGTTTTTACTGTTGAGTAATTCAGTTGTAATCTGAAAAGTATTGCATTTAGAGTATTTTGTTTAAACATGCTGTTCACCTATTTTGGGGTCAGCTATAACATAGTAAAATTGCAGACCTGTAGCTCATGGCATAGCTGAGTAATAGCTACTTTGATGTTATCAATGTTGAGTAAATCAGTTGTAACTTGAAAAGTATTGCATTAAGAGTATTTTGTTTAAATATGTTGTTCACCTACTTTTGGGTGAGCAACAACATAGTCAAAGTGCAAACCTGTACCTCATTCCCTAGCTGAGCAATAGCTACTTTGAGGTTCTCACTGTTGATTAAATCAGTTGTAACCTGAAAACTATTGTTTTTATTACGCTACAATAGCTTACCATGTGGGACTTAATGCTGATCTCGGGTTGCCACACCCGGGGCCAACGTCTTAGAAAAAAAGATCGTTCTTGTTAGCCACCGGATATACTGGTAGTTGTCGTCACGTGATAACTTCTGACCAATCGTCCTACTTTCTCGTTGGCCATGATTGACTGGTAGCAGTTTGTAAATATACAGACATTTTCATTTATTTCTCAGACTTTACTTATTGTTGGAGGCTAATATTTGCATATTTCTTGTAATATATATTATAGATCATTCTGTTAAAGTTTCATTTTCACAGGATAAGTATTTTTATTGCTGTCGCGTGTTTTGAGTTTTCCTCGGTTCAGGCTAATACATTCTACGTCTTTTATTGCGTACAAAATGTCTACACATCAAGCAAATAAAGACAAACCGAGAGCGCAGAAATGCCGCCATTTCTGCTTTAATTTTGATACACATAATTTCTGCCCTACCTGTAGGGAGGCTGGCAAGGGAGATGACCCCTGTGTCACCTTTGAAACCCCTTGCGAAATTTGCACGTCTTTTACAGATGAGCAACTACAGAAAATCCAAAACCGGAAACGGTATTTGAAAAAGCAGAAAGCGACAACTAGTTCCAAAGACGAACTAGATCTTTTGGGTGAAGGCGACGGGGACTCTTTCACTGGGTCCAATGCAGACCTCGAGTGTGCTGCTGATAGCCTCTTTACCTCACCCCCCCGTCCACAACCTCTTGCCTTCAGTTCCCTGTCTTTGAAAACGCCAGCAAAAACCGTCCCACCCACCCCTGGTACAGCTTTGCAAAATAAAATCCAGAAAAATTTAGAGAAATCACTCGGTGATTCCTTAAATATACACTTACAGCAGCAAATGGGTTCCTTCCAGGCATCCATGTTGGAAGCTTTTCAGTCACTCCGAGAGGAGTTGGCTGTAAAACAGAAAGTCGAGACACAGTCCTCGACTCTTGCTTCAAAACCTGGCTTGTCCAGTACTTCTGCTGCCCCTCTGGATTTGCCCCATCCGAGATCTGGTACTAACGTTCCAAGCGAGGATATGGATGTGGACTACGGTCCAACTCTTCCTCCTCGTCTAGTATCTACTCAACCTTCCTCGGATCAGTACGTTGCCCCCTCTGAAGGTCATCCCGAAGAGGTTTCGTACTCTCACAAAAAGCAAAGCCATAAGCAGCCAGTTGACCCGAGCTCTGCCTCGGACCAACTAAATGAAGATTCCGATGAACCTCGGATCCCTTCTTCTAGATCCAAAAAGCACTCTGACAAGAGCAAACATAAATCAAGATCTAGATATGTGTCATTTTCCTCAGAGGAGGATCACTCCCCTGTAGCCAGACACAGGTCTTCTAAGCCCTCTAGGGCTCAGCCCTCAGGAGTAGCTTCTGACCAAGACCTCCCACAACATGATCCAGACCCCCCTTATTATAGAGCAGTAGCTTTGTCTGACATGCCCTCCCAATACTCTGAGGAAGTGGATACCTTCAGGCGTATTTTGTCTCTCCCTGACCCCAGGGAATCTATGCCCAGGTCTTCCACCTCAGTGTTGGGTCTGGATGATGAAAAAGGCCGTCAAGAGCTCAGACCTAGAGGTCCCTCCTCTATTCTTCCACTTAGCTCAGTTATCAAGGACGCCTTTGATAAATTCCAACATGACTTTAAGGCTGCCAACTTATCTGAGGGAAAATATGTCAAGCCTCCTCCCTCAACTTCCAAGTGGTACAAGGTGGGACAACCAACTTTTCAGGACAAAATTCAGGAGTTGAATACAGACTTTGCTAAGATCTGTATTACTCCTAGACCTTCTGGGCCCCCAGTAGCCAGAGTTCCCCTGCCAGTTCTCAAGGAGCTAGAACTTCAGGCTAGACAAAACATCTCTACCCTCAACTTCACCGCTGCATTTGCCAAAACCTCATCTTCTTGCAATGCTTCATTGGAAAAATGCCAACATAGCATTAAGTCTACCGTCAAGAAGATTAAATCTCAGATTCAGAAAGGTGCCAATCCTGAGAAAGCGGCAAAGCGCGGATATGAGGAAGTAGCTGACTACTTAGATTTTTGGAACAAGACAGTACTTGTTCAACACAGGGCCCTCACTTGTCTCAGCAAATCTCTAGCCCATATTTTGCAGAGGGAATTATACTCTATGGCTAATACCGGCTTACTCAGGTGAGAAGCCGAGATGACTCTATTACATCCTCAATTAGGAGAAACGAGACGTCAAGAACTCAGGAACTCGTCCTTTTGGGACTCTTCCTTGTTCGAGTCTCAATTAGTGAAGGAAGGTGAGGACTTCCTTCTCAAAAAAGGCACCTCAAAAGATTCTCAGGGTTTTGCACCCTACCAGAATAAGCCCTTTCGTGGTCCCCACAGGAAAAGAGGCTCCTACAGGAAACGCCCCTATGGGGGCAATACCTCTCAAAGCAGTAACCAGTCCTTTCCTTCGGGAAGAGGAAAATCCAACTTCAGAGGCTCCAGGGGTCGTTTTCGACCCCACAATAGAGGAAGGGGGCGTGGAAACCCCCCTCCCCAATGACTCCTCCAAAGCCTCACTCAGTCCACCAGTAGGAGGTCGCCTCCGTTCTTTCAGGAGAGACTGGCTCACAAACAAATGTTCTCAAAACGTGTTAAACATTATCACCAATGGCTACGTTCTGCCATTCCGTTCAAAGCCAAACTTGATCAGATTTCCTCTGATTCTGTCAGAGTACAAGGCCCAACCAAAAGACCAAGCCTTGGCTACTTGTATCCAGTCTCTCCTGTCAAAGAACGCTATCGAAAGGGTAGACAATGTAAAATCTCTCGGGTTTTACAGTCGCCTGTTCCTAGTACCCAAGCCTCACCAAAGGTGGAGGCCAGTCATAGACTTAAGCAGGCTCAATACTCTTCTACACGTAGAAAAGTTCAAAATGGAAACTCCAGAGTCCATCAGGACCTCCCTGATTCCAGGGGAGTGGGTATCGTCGATAGATCTGTCGGACGCCTACCTGCATATCCCCATCCACCCAAGCTCAAGGAAATACCTAAGGTTTTGCTACAAGGCTCAGGTGTTCCAATTCACCTCCCTCCCGTTCGGACTAGCTACAGCCTCCCAGGTCTTTACTATGATCGTAAAGGAAGTGAAACTAATGGCCCTCTCAAGAGGACTCAGAATTCACCAATACCTGGACGACTGGCTGATCAGGTCCCAGTCTCAGGAGGAAGCACAAGTGAACACTCAGGCAGTAGTAGACCTGACTCAGTCCTTGGGATGGATAATAAATCAGGAAAAATCAGAACTGAAACCTACACAGGTGTTTTCATTCGTGGGCTACGAATACCACCTCGATTCAGCCCTTGTAAAACCCACTCAAGAGAGATGGCTCAAACTTCAGGATTTGATCCTACGACTCAAGTCAAAACGTGTTTTGACTGCAAGATGTTTGATGTCTCTAATTGGGTTGCTAGCCTCAACGGAGAAAATGGTCCCGGAGGGACGCCTTCACATGAGGCCCTTTCAGTTTCATCTCAAGGAGCACTGGAGATATCCTCAGTCGCTGGACAACCTCCTTCCCTGGACAGAAGCCATTGCAGCCCACCTAGATTGGTGGCAAAATCCCTCCAAGGTGATGAAAGGTGCAGACCTTCATCCCAAAGACCACAGTATCCAACTCTTTACCGACGCCTCAAACGAAGGTTGGGGCGCTCACTTAGACCAAAACTTTACCAAGGGTCTGTGGTCAGATCGGGAAAAAAGGCTTCACATAAATGTCCTAGAATTGAAGGCGGTCTCCCTGGCCCTTCGAGACTTCAAGGACCAGTGCCAGAATCAAACAGTGTTGATCGCGACGGACAACTCAACAGTGGTAGCCTACATCAACAAACAAGGAGGAACACACTCGGCAGAGATGTGTGCTCTCCTGTGGAAGATCATGACCTGGTGCCATCACTATCACATAACATTGAAAGCCAGGCACATTCCAGGGTGCCTGAATGTGATGGCCGACCTGCTATCCAGGTCCAACCAAGTGCAGTCAACCGAATGGTCTCTGCACCCACAGGTCTTCAAACAGATCTGCCAGAAGTGGTTCACCCCTCATGTAGACTTGTTTGCCACTCACCTGAACCACAAACTCCCTCTATACGTGTCTCCTATCCCAGACCCAAAGGCCTGGGACATAGATGCTCTGAACATAAACTGGACCAACCTCACAGCATATGCGTACCCTCCTACGGCTCTCCTTCACAAGGTGATCCAAAAGATCAGGCAATGCCAGTGCCTGATCATCGTAATAGCCCCAGGCTGGCCAGGGATGCCCTGGTTTTGGGACCTAGTGCAGCTCTCAACAGAGATCCCACTGCAACTCCCAGTGTCAACAACCCTACTCAAACAGTCCCACAAGCTGGTGTTCCACAACAACCCCCAGCACCTGAACCTCCACGCCTGGTGTCTAGGAGCGGACAACTCCAAGAACAAGGCTTCTCTGTGGAGGTGGCAGAGAGAATTGCTGCCCCTCAGCGGTCATCAACAAGGACCATCTACAAGTCAAAGTGGGCCCTTTTTGAAAAATGGTGCAGAGAAAATTCGGGGGATTTCTCCACTCCATCTGTGAAACAAATCTCAGATTTCTTCATGTACCTGTACCAAGACCTAAACAGGCGCCCCTCGACCATTGATGGTTACAGGACTGCAATCGTTGACACTTTGGGCCCAACGGCCCAACATATTGCACACAATGCAGACCTTCATAGGTTACTCTCCAGTTTTCACAGGGATCGTCCTAAAAGTTCCAGAAACTTACCCAAGTGGAACCTTTCTGTTGTCCTTAACGAGCTCACCAAAGCACCTTTTGAGCCCATGAAAGACTCAGACCTCAAACATCTCACTTTAAAAACTGCTTTCTTGCTAGCCTTGGCCTCCGGCAAGCGCCGCAGCGAAATCCATGCCTGGGTCGCTAACAAAGTAGCTAATTTAGGCCAATGGGAAAAGGTTGCCTTGTTCCCTTCTTCTGATTTCATAGCCAAAAACCAACTAGCAAGAGAAGGTTCTCAAAGTGTGTCTCTGGTGACTATCCCTGCTCTGACTACCATTGTGGATAGACAGTTTAAAGAAGACAGGACCCTGTGTCCCGTACGGGCCCTGAGGTTTTATTTGGATCGAACTAAAGACCTGAGAGGGTCTCGTTCTCTCCTTTTCATCTCCTTTAAGAAAGGACATACCTCAGACATCAGACCCGCTACACTCTCTTCATGGTTGAAACAAACCATTTTACTTTGTTACAAACAAGCAGATCAACAAGCCTTGGACTTGGTCCAAGTCAAAGCGCATGACATCCGGGCCTTCGCGGCCTCTAAGGCCTTTTACGGTGGGGTATCGGTGGACCAAATCATGCAAGCCTGTCACTGGAAAGCTCACAACACATTTACAAATTTTTACCTAAAAGACCTTACTTGGTCGGACACCGACAACAATTTGTACCTGGGACCCGTAGTGGCTGCACAACAAGTCCTAGATCCTTCCCCTCAGACCAGTTGTCCTCGGAAAGAAAAAAGGGGGGGGGGGCACATCCGCTACAACCAAGTCTTCAGGAGTCTTTCCCAGGATCTAGGTATTCCTCTACCTTCAAGATGTTACGGGTAAGGTCATTTTATCCTTTAATTATCAAGTATTTTCTATTAAGGACTTAGTTGTCATTAATCTCATATTCAGGTTGTAAAAATTTTATGAGATTCCCAACCTCTGGGTTGGTCAGTCACACGTGAAGGGCCCCTTTTGGACCCTTAGACCTCGGAGTGAGCACTGCTGCACTCCCGTCCTTCAATAAAACATCTAGACAGTTTTTAGCACTGTCTCTCATTTACTTAGGTTTTTGGCTCGTTACAGGCCCGGCCTTCGGGATCGGGGCACTGTAAATGGGACTCAGACTGGTATTTCTGGCACTATTCTATACATATTAACTCAAAATCTTAGAAAAAATGACATTCCTTCCAGTCTCAGCTGTAATCCCGCCACCGGGCGGTTGAATTCAGCATCAAGTCCCACATGGTAAGCTATTGTAGCATAATAAAATTGAAAATTTTAATTACTTAAATGTAGCTTTTATAAGCTACAAGCTTACCATGTGGGACTTAGAAGAGTCCCACCCTGCCTCCCCGCTGTTTACAGCTGAGGGGTAGGTTTAAAAAATTTCAACGAGAAAGTAGGACGATTGGTCAGAAGTTATCACGTGATGACAACTACCAGTATATCCGGTGGCTAACAAGAACGATCTTTTTTTCTAAGACGTTGGCCCCGGGTGTGGCAGCCCGAGATCAGCATTAAGTCCCACATGGTAAGCTTGTAGCTTATAAAAGCTACATTTAAGTAATTAAAATTTTCAATTTTATTACGCTACAATAGCTTACCATGTGGGACTCAATGCTGTACTCGGATGGCCACAGGGCATCATGGCCAACGTCTAAGAAAAATAGACATTTATAGTTGGCCGTAGCCTCTCGTTGTTGTCACGTGATAACTTCTGACCAATCGCCCTACTTTCTCGTTGGCCACGTTGAACTGGTAGCTGTTTGTAAACATACAGACATTTTCATTTATTTCTCAGTTTTTACTTATTGTTGGAGGTTCTTTTTTGACTATTTCTTTTATTATATAACATGGATCATTCTGTAAAATTTTTATTTTGACAGGATAAGTATATTTTCTGTTTCGCGTGTTTTGAGTTTTCCTCGGTTTAGGCACTTTATTTTCTACGTCTTTTATTGCGTTTAAAATGTCCATCCATCAAACGAATAAAGACAAACCGAGAGCACAAAAATGCCGCCATTTTTGTTTCTCCTTTGATTTACACAACTATTGCCCTACCTGTAGGGAGGCTGGCAAGGGTGATGACCCCTGTGTCACCTTTGAAACGCCCTGTGATATCTGTACATCTTTTACAGATGACCAGATGAAAAAAATTCAGCACAGGAAACGCTACCTTAAGAAACAAAAGGCGGACATTAATACAAAAGATGATGAACTTGATCTCTTGGGCGAAGGCGACGGGGATTCTTTCACTGATTCAAATGCAGACCTTGAGAGTGCTGCTGACAATCTTTTTACCTCACCCCCCTGTCCTCAGTCCTTACCCTTCAGTTCTTTATCACTTAAAACACCAGCCAAATCTGTCCCACCCACCCCAGGTACTGCCTTGCAACAAAAAATTGAAACAAATCTAGAAAAATCCCTGGGAAATTCTTTAAATATTCATTTACAGCAACAAATGGGTTCCTTCCAGGCATCCATGTTGGAAGCTTTTCAGTCGCTCCGAGAGGAGTTGACTGCTAAAAAGCAAACAGAGGTGGATCAGACCTCGTTTCCTGCTTCCAAACCTGGTACATCCAGTACTGCTGTTAATCTGGACCTACCCCCTCCGAGACATAAAACTAACATACAAACCGCGGGTTATGGATGTGGACTACTGTCCAGCACTCCCTCCTCGTCTCGTACTTGACCCTCATGATACATCGGATCAGTACATTGCTCCATCTGAGTTACCTCCGAAGAAGGTCTCGGATAACCCCCAAAAGCAGAGCCACTCTCGCAGTAGGCATGAAATTGAATCCAGGTCTGCCTCGGATCAATCTAATGAGGAATCCGATGAACCTCGGATCCCATCTACTAAACCTAAAAAGCACTCTGATAAGAGTAAACACAAATCAAGGTCCAGATATGTGTCATCTTCCTCAGGGGAGGATCAGTCCCCTGTAACCAGACACAGGTCTTCTAAGCCCTCTGGGGCTCAGCCCTCAGGGGCTGTTTCTGATCAAGACCTCCCTCAACATGATCCAGACCCCCCTTATTATAGGGAAGTAGCTCTGTCTGACATTCCCTCACAGTACGCTGAATAGGTCGACACTTTTAGGCGCATTCTTTCCCTCCCTGACCCCAGGGAGTCTATGCCTAGGTCCTCAACTTCAGTTATGGGTCTGGACGATGAAAAAGGCCGTCAAGAGCTCAGACCTAGAGGTCCTTCCTCTATTCTTCCACTTAGCTCAGTTATCAAGGACGCCTTTGATAAATTTCAACATGACTTTAAGGCTGCTAATTTACCCGAGGGTAAATACGTCAAGCCTCCTCCATCCACTTCTAAGTGGTACAGGGTGGGACAGCCCTGTTATCAGGACAAATATCAGGAGTTGAATACGGATTTCACCAAAATCTGTATTACTCCTAAACCCTCTGGGCCCCCTATGGGCAAGGTCCCCCTACCAATTCTTAAAGAATTGGAGCATCAGGCTAGGCAAAATATCTCGACCCTCAATTTCACTGCTGCCTTTGCTAAAACTTCTTCTTCTTGCAATGCTTCCCTTGAGAAGTGTCAACATAACATTAAGTCAACTGTCAAGAAGATTAAGTCACAGATCCAAAAAGGTGCCAATCCTGAAAAAGCAGCAAAGCGTGGATATGAGGAAGTCTGTGAGTACATGGATTTTTGGAATAAGACAGTTCTTATTCAACACAGGGCCCTTACATGCCTCAGCAAATCCCTAGCCCATATACTCCAGAGGGAATTATATTCTATGGCTAATACCGGCTTGCTTAGGTGCGAAGCCGAAATGACCCTCTTACAGCCACAATTGGGGGAAACGAGACGCCAAGAACTCAGGAACTCGTCCTTTTGGGACCCTTCCTTGTTCCAGTCTCAACTTGTGAAGGAAGGTGAAGACTTCCTCCTCAAAAAAGGCACCTCTAAAGACTCTCAGGGTTTCGCACCCTATCAAAATAAGCCCTTTCGTGGTCCCCACAACAAGAGAAGAGGCTCCTACAGGAAATGCCCCTATGGGGGCAACCCCTCACAAAGCAGTAACCAATCGTTTTCCTCAGGAAGGGGGAAACCGAACTTCAGAGGCTCCAGGGGTCATTTTCGACCCCATAATAGGGGAAGAGGGCGTGGAAACCCCTCTTCCCAATGACTCCTCCAAAGCCTCACTCAGTCCACCAGTAGGAGTTCGCCTCCGTTCTTTCAGAAGAGACTGGCAAACAAACAAATGTTCTCCAAATGTGTTAAACATTATCACCATGGCTACTTACTGCCATTCCTTTCAAAGCCAAATTTGGTCAGATTCCCTCTGATCCTGTCAGAGTACAAGGCCCATCAAAAAGACCAAGCCCTGCCCACTTGTATCCAGTCTCTTCTGTCAAAGAACGCAATCGAAAGGGTGGAAAATGTAAAATCTCTCGGGTTTTACAGTCGCCTGTTCCTAGTACCCAAGCCTAAACCAAAGGTGGAGGCCAGTCATAGACCTAAGCAGGCTCAACACTTTTCTACACGTAGAAAAGTTCAAAATGGAAAACTCCAGAGTCTATCAGGACTGCCCTGATTCCAGGGGAGTGGGTATCGTCGATAGATCTGTCGGACGCTTACCTACACATCCCCATCCATCCAAACTCAAGGAAATACCTAAGGTTTTGCTACAAATCACAGGTGTTCCAGTTCACCTCCCTCCCATTCGGACTAGCCACAGCCCCCCAGGTCTTTACAATGATTGTAAAGGAAGTGAAACTAATGGCCCTCTCCAGAGGACTCAGAATTCACCAATACCTGGACGACTGGCTGATCAGGTCCCAGTCTCAGGAGGAAGCCCAAGTAAACACTCAGGCGGTGGTAGACCTAACTCAGTCCTTGGGTTGGATAATAAATCAGGAAAAATCAGAACTGAAACCTACTCAGGTGTTTTCGTTCGTGGGCTACGAATACCATCTAGATTCAGCCCTTGTAAAACCCACTCAAGAGAGATGGCTCAAACTTCAGGATTTGATCCTAAGACTCAAGTCAAAACATGTTTTGACTGCAAGATGTTTGATGTCGCTAATTGGATTGCTTGCCTCAACGGAGAAAATGGTCCCGGAGGGACGCCTTCACATGAGACCTTTTCAGTTCCATCTCAAGGAGCACTGGAGATATCCTCAGTCGCTGGACAACCTCCTTCCTTGGACAGAAGCCATTGCAGCCCACCTAGACTGGTGGCAAAATCCCTCAAACGTGATGAAAGGTGCAGACCTTCATCCCAAAGACCACAGTATCCAACTCTTTACCGACACCTCAAACGAAGGTTGGGGCGCTCACTTAGATCAAAATTCTACAAAGGGTCTGTGGTCAGATCGGGAAAAAAGGCTACACATAAACGTCCTAGAATTGAAGGCGGTCTCACTGGCCCTTCGAGACTTCAAGGACCAGTGCCAGAACCAAACAGTGCTAGTTGCGACGGACAACTCAACAGTGGTAGCCTACATCAACAAACAAGGAGGAACTCACTCAGCAGAGATGTGTGCTCTCCTGTGGAAGATTATGACCTGGTGCCATCACTATCACATCACATTGAAAGCCAGACACATTCCAGGGTGCCTGAATGTGATGGCCGACCTCCTGTCCAGGTCAAACCAAGTGCAGTCAACAGAATGGTCACTGCATCCGCAGGTGTTCAAACAGATCTGCCAAAGGTGGTTCACACCTCATGTAGACTTATTTGCCACTCATCTGAACCACAAACTTCCACTGTACGTATCTCCTGTCCCAGACCCAAAGGCTTGGGACATAGATGCTCTGAACATAAACTGGACGAGTCTCACTGCCTATGCTTACCCTCCTACGGCTCTCCTTCACAAGGTGATCCAAAAGATCAAGGAATGCCATTGCCTGATCATCGTAATAGCCCCAGGCTGGCCAGGGATGCCCTGGTTTTGAGACCTAGTGCAGCTGTCAACAGAGATCCCACTACAACTCCCAGTGCCAACGGCCCTACTCAAACAGTCCCACAGGTATGTGATCCACAACAACCCACAACAGCTCAACCTCCACGCCTGGTGTCTAGGAGCGGACAACTCCAAGAACAAGGCTTCTCTGTGGAGGTGGCAGAGAGAATTGCTGCTCCTCAGCGGTCATCAACAAGGACCATCTACAAGTCAAAGTGGGCCCTATTTGAAAAATGGTGCAGAGAAAATTCGGTGGATTTCTCCACTCCATCTGTGAAACAAATCTCAGATTTTTTCATGTACCTGTACCAAGACCTAAACAGGCGCCCCTCGACCATTGATGGTTACAGGACTGCAATCGTTGACACTTTGGGCCCAACGGGCCACCATATTGCACACAATGCAGACCTTCATAGGTTACTCTCCAGTTTCCACAGGGATCGTCCAAAAAGTTCCAGAAATCTTCCTAAGTGGAACCTTTCTGTTGTTCTCAATGAGCTCACAAAAGCACCCTTTGAGCCTATGAAAGACACAGACCTCAAACATCTTACCCTCAAAACTGCTTTCTTGCTAGCTTTGGCCTCCGGCAAATGCCGCAGCGAAATCCATGCCTGGGTCGCAAACAAAGTATCTAATCTAGGCCAATGGGAAAAGGTCGCCTTGTTCCCTTCTTCTGATTTCATAGCCAAAAACCAACTAGCAAGAGAAGGTTCTCAAAGTGTGTCTCCGGTGACTATTCCTGCTTTGACTACCATTGTAGATAGACAATTCAAAGAAGACAGGACCCTGTGTCCGGTGCGGGCCCTGAGGTACTATTTGGATCGAACCAAAGACCTGAGAGGGTCTCGTTCCCTCCTTTTCATCTCCTACAAGAAAGGACATACCTCAGACATCAGACCCGCTGCTCTCTCTTCCTGGTTGAAACAAACCATTTTACTTTGTTATAAACAAGCAGACCAACAAGCCTTGAACTTGGTCCAAGTTAAAGCGCATGACATCCGGGCCTTCGCGGCCTCTAAGGCCTTTTACGGTGGGGTATCGGTGGACCAAATCATGCAAGCCTGTCACTGGAAAGCTCACAACACATTTACAAATTTTTACCTAAAAGACCTTACTTGGTCAGACAACGACAACAATATGTGTCTGGGACCCGTAGTGGTGGCACAGCAAGTCCTAGATCCTTCCCCTCAGACCAGTTGTCCTCGGAAAGAAGAAAAGGGGGGGGGGGAATCCATGCCTGGGTCGCAAACAAAGTATCTAATCTAGGCCAATGGGAAAAGGTCGCCTTGTTCCCTTCTTCTGATTTCATAGCCAAAAACCAACTAGCAAGAGAAGGTTCTCAAAGTGTGTCTCCGGTGACTATTCCTGCTTTGACTACCATTGTAGATAGACAATTCAAAGAAGACAGGACCCTGTGTCCGGTGCGGGCCCTGAGGTACTATTTGGATCGAACCAAAGACCTGAGAGGGTCTCGTTCCCTCCTTTTCATCTCCTACAAGAAAGGACATACCTCAGACATCAGACCCGCTACTCTCTCTTCCTGGTTGAAACAAACCATCCTACTTTGTTATAAACAAGCAGACCAACAAGCCTTGAACTTGGTCCAAGTTAAAGCGCATGACATCCGGGCCTTCGCGGCCTCTAAGGCCTTTTACGGTGGGGTATCGGTGGACCAAATCATGCAAGCCTGTCACTGGAAAGCTCACAACACATTTACAAATTTTTACCTAAAAGACCTTACTTGGTCAGACAACGACAACAATATGTGTCTGGGACCCGTAGTGGTGGCACAACAAGTCCTAGATCCTTCCCCTCAGACCAGTTGTCCTCGGAAAGAAGAAAGGGGGGGGGGGGGGGCACATCTGTTACAACCAAGTCTTCAGGAGTCTAATCCCAGGATCTAGGTATTCTTTTACCTTCAAGATGTTACGGGTAAGGTCATTTTTGTTTTTTAGTTTATCAAAGTAATTTGTATTAAGGACTTATTAAGTTGTCATTAATCTCATATTCAGGTGGCAAAACATTTTATGAGAATTCCAACCATTGGGCTGGTATGTCACTCGTGACGGGCCCCTAGGGACCTTTAGACCTCCAAGGGAGCACTGCTGCACTTCCGTCCTACAATCAAAACATCTTGACAGTTTTAGCACTGTCTTCCATTCTATATAGGTTTTTGGCTCTTTACAGGCCCAGTCTTCGGGATTGGGGCACTGTAAATAGGACTCAGACTGGTATTTCTAACACTATTCTATATATATATTACTTCAAATCTAAGAAAAATTGACATTCCTTCCAGTCTCAGCTGTAATCCCGTCACCGGGCGGTTGGATTCAGCATTGAGTCCCACATGGTAAGCTATTGTAGCGTAATAAAATTGAAAATTTTAATTACTTAAATGTAGCTTTTATAAGCTACAAGCTTACCATGTGGGACTCAGAAGAGTCCCACCCTGCCTCCCCGCTGTTTACAGCTGAGGGGTAGGTTTTAGGATATTTCAACGAGAAAGTAGGGCGATTGGTCAGAAGTTATCACGTGACGACAACGAGAGGCTACGGCCAACTATAAATGTCTATTTTTCTTAGACGTTGGCCATGATGCCCTGTGGCCATCCGAGTACAGCATTGAGTCCCACATGGTAAGCTTGTAGCTTATAAAAACTACATTTAAGTAATTAAAATTTTCAAATTTAGAGTATTTTGTTTTAATATGTTGTTCACCTACTTTTGGGTCAGTATAACATAGTAAAATTGCAGACCTGTACCTCAATCCCTACCTGAGTAAAAGCTACTTTAAGGTTCTCACTGTTGAGTAAATCAGTTGTAACTTCAAAGGTGTTGCATTTAGAGTATTTTGTTTAAATATGTTCTTCACCTACATTTGGGTGAGCAACAACATAGTAAAAGTGCAAACCTGTACCTCATTCCCTAGCCGAGCAATAGCTCCTTTGAGGTTCTCACTGTTGATTAAATCAGTTGTAACCTGAAAACTATTGTATTTAGAGTATTTTGTTTAAATATGTTGTTCACCTACTTTTGGGTCAGTATAATGATGATAGGGCAGTAAGCGACGAGAAATATGTATACGGCCATGTTGCTAGTTTCCTCCCATTCAATTTTTGTGTTGATACGGGCAGAACTATAAATAAGGAAGTTCATTGGATACACAGCTTTTAAGGTACTATTATCCGTGTTTATTTTGTAAATGTACTTCAATTCACCAACGAAATGTCAGTTTTGTCAAGTATCTACATACAAGGAATTCCATCAGAAGAGCATAAAGTACGTTCTTTGAACTCATGTCTACTGTGATATCAGTCCCTCCCTTGTGGACCTGGCTTTGTTGCCGGTAGTGGGGGTTGTGGATGGCCAGGTTTCCTGGTTTTATCATGAAAGAAAGAAAAAATTCATGTACAGAGCTTCCTACCTCTTCAGAGTGCACTTGTAGCAACTTCAGACCGGCACCGACCAGGATTTTCACCTTCAGAGCGCACTGGTACAGGCTTCTCTGCTATAAGCATCAGTCGACCAGCCAGCTCCAAGAACGTGACCTCTGACGTCATCTTCTCCACGAAGCTGGTCACGTGATTCACCGACCAGGAAAGTCGGAAGTGCGTTCTTCAAAACTCACGCCTACTGTGATACCAGTCCCTGCCTTGCAGACCCGGCCTTGTTGTCGGTAGTGGGGTTTTGTGGACAGTCAGAATACTGTAAAGTTGCCGGTGAAGTATCACACAAAGAATGCGACCACCGACATCATCTTCGCCAGCTGGTCACATGACACACCAACCTGCAATACCTTTCTAAAAATAGCTCACAAGGGCTTTCCCAGCAACTGTCAAATCTTCACAAGACATGCACTTAAGAAAACTGGCTGTAAGCTAGATTCAACACAAAAGATAGTTGTTAAATTGTTTCAACAACTGGTTACAGAGTATACCGACCGGCTACAAAGCCTAGTATGGTGTACCATACCAAACCGGTTACAGAGTCTACCGACCGGCTGCCGACTTCACAGTCCTAAATGTACAGTGCTTCGTCTCCCTACCTAGTCCATTCAGTCTGCAGTAAGCTGAGTTTTCAACACAATGTAGTTGTTAAATTGCTTCAGCAACTATTTACAGAGTGTACCGACTGGGTACCGGCTACACAGACTTGTGCAGCTTACCCAACCCAACCGGTTACAGAGCCCTCTGACCTTGTCCATTCAACTATGTGTTGATTCTGGGCAGGCAGACAGCAAACATCTACAACATATAGCTTCAACCGACCGATTACAGAGTCTACCGACCAGCCACACAGCCTGCATTGAACAGTTTGCTTCATATTAGCTGGTTACAGAGCCTTCCTGCCAATTACCAAACAGCACCAAGAATCAACCAACCCACAGGTCTTGGTGGTCCGCTGGCCACTCTTCATCAGCAGCCTATTCACCGGCCTAAGACTGATGACAGGCCTAATAATGTGTAGTCTCTGACAGGAAGTTTTTCCTACACAGAAACTGCTTCAACCGGTTACAGAGTTCACCAACCGGTTACCGGCTATACAGTTTTCACTGAGCAGTTTTGCTTCACACCAGCTGGTTACAAAGACTACCGACCTGCTATCAGGTGCAACTACTGTCTTGCCCCTTTTCAATACTTGTTATAGAGGACTGGAACTGACCAGCAGACCCACCTGGGGATCACCTAGTTAGTAGACCAGTAACTAAATTCAATGGTCAGCCTAGCCTACCAGTTTTACTGGTTACGGAGAATCACAGGCTACAGAGAATTACTATGGCCAAAATTGCTGGTTACAGAGAAAAAATGGGTCTTTTGAACAGAAGTCCACCCTCAAAAAAGTTTTCATCGTGTCCAGTCAGGGGTCAGCCATCATACAAATGACAATGTGTACATGCTCCACCTTACAGGTGGCTGGCCCGGGGCCAAGAGTCTGTAAAATGTGAAGAGTTGTGTCAGCCCCACTGGACTGGACCACAGCAAGAACAGATGGACTGTTAACTGGTTTCATTGTCACCAGGCCGGACCAGTGTTTGGAGAGACACTAAATGTTTTTTTCAGTCTACCAAATGTCCCAAATATTCCACTAAATTTACCTGAAGGGGCCAGACTAAATCACCTTTGGGAACTTAGAAGCCTTGGGAGCTGGACCCTAGGTAGTACAATTTTGAAGGAGAGCTACACCCTCCCTTTCCAGACCAAACCAGGCTTACAAGGACCCTGAAGATCATAAGCTGCTATGTCAATCCTCACAGGAACCTCTACTGGTTGCAGACATTACATCAGCTTATGGACAAAAAAAAAAAAATTGAGACACCGGAAACCATAAGAACCTCCCTCCAACAAAGGGAGTGGGTTACCTCTGTAGTTTTCAAGGATGCCTACTTCCATATACCAATACAGGAACAGTCCAGGAAATATCTGAGATTTCATGTCCAGGGTCGGACATACCAGTTCAAGGCACTGCCATTCGGTTTGTCCACAGCACCCATGGAGTTCACTGTAGTAGCAAAGGAGGTGAAACTGATGGCCATACACAAGATCCACCAATGCCAATACCTAGACGACTTGTTGGTGAGGGCCAAATCCCACCAGGTTTGTCTCCAGCATACACAGGATCTAGTAAAAATGTGTCAACAACTGGGGTGGCTGGTGAACTTAGATAAATCAGAACTGGAACCCAAGCAGGTTTATTAACAGCCACAGAAAAACAAGTTCACCTAGGTCAAATGCACATGAGACCCATACATTGGCATCTCAAAAACAATTGGAGGGTACCCAAATCACTAGAAAAGGTGATCCCAATTCCCAGGTCCCTGCACCCCCATTTACAATGGTGGCTAAAAGAAGACAATGTTCTCACAGGTCAACCATCACACCCAATAAAACATACTCTGCAGATCTTTACAGACGCATCAAAGGAAGGGTGGGGGGCTCACTTAAGTGAGCACACTGCACGAGGAACCTGGTCCCTTCCGGAAACCAAGCTGCATCTAAATTATCTAGAACTCAAAGCAGTTTTTTCTAGCCTTAAAAGAATTACAGGATCTCTGTGCAGACAGGATAATTCTTGTAGCAACCGACAACACCACAGTGGTGTCATGCATAAACAAGGAAGGAGGCATGAGGTCGGACTCACTTTGTGCCCTACTATGGAGTATCTTGACCTGGTGTACCAGTAAACAAGTGACTCTAAAAGCCGACACATTCCAGGCCGGCTGAACATGGTAGCAGACAAGCTATCCAGGCTAGGCCAGACCATCCAGAGTGGTCTCCCCTTCCAGAGGTCTTCAAATCAATATGCAGCAGGTGGCACCGGTCCAAGATAGGCTTATTTGCCATGAGGTTCCACAAGTTGCCTCTGTTTGTGTCACCAGTACTGGATCCCATGACCACAGCAGTGGATGCACTCAGTCTGCCATGGGAGGATCTGCACGCATACGCCTTCCCACCAGCAACCTTATTGGGCAAAGCGGTGGAGAAGTTGCAGGATTCCCCATGCTAGAGAATAATTCTGATTGCTCCGGGGTGGCCCAATATGCCTTGGTTTTGGGATCTAGTGGCCATGTCCATCCACATCACATTGAGCCTGTCCAACCTGTTGTCACACCCCTTCAATCAGATCCCTCACAGAAATCTGACAAGTCTAAATCTCCATGAATGGCTCCTAGAGCCTCAGCAATCAAGGAGGAGGGCTTCTTTGAGGCAGCAAGAATTGAGGCTCTGCAAAGAGGATCAAAACAGATCAGTCTATGAGGCAAAGTGGACCATTTTTACAAAGTGGTGCATCACTAATCAGGTGGACTTCAGGGCACCCCCTGTAAAGTCAGTTGCTGACTTCCTTATGTACCTGTTTCAGGACAGGAAGTTACAGCCCAGCACCATTGATGGTTACAGATCAGCCATTGCTGATAAACTGGGAATTTCGCCCATTAATATCAGCAAGGATGAAAATATCCCTCGTCTCCTGGATAGTTTCCACAGAGACAGACCCAAAGGCTGGGGGGAAATACCCTCCTGGAACCTCTCCCTTGTTTTGCACCAGCTGACAAAGGCTCCGTTTGAATCAATGAAAGAGGCCTCCTTGAAGCATTTGACCTTCATGACTGTTTTCCTCTTAGCCCTTGGGTCGGGCAAGCGTAGAAGAGAGATACATGCTTGGCAAAACAGAAATATTAGACACCAATCTGACTGGTCAAAGGTGTCCTGGTACCCATCACCCAGCTTTCTTTCCAAGAATCAGCTGGCAAAAGAGGGCCCCAGTGGTTATACCAGCCCTGGCCCCAACTCTAGATAGATCCCTCAAGTCTGACAGGTCCCTCAGTCCGGTCAGAGCATTGCACTACTATTTGGACAGGACCTCAGACCTCAGGCAGAATAAGGAGTTGGTCTTTGCTCCTTTAAGAAAGGCTTTGACAAAGACATCTCACTTGCCACTATCTCCTCTTGGATCAAGCAGACTGTGATCCTATGTTATGAGCTCTCTGACCAAGAGGCCCACACTTTACATCAGGTTAAAGCCCATGATGTCAGGGCCTTTGCTACTTCTAAGGCTTTCCAGTCAGGAATCTCCTTAGAACAGATCCTACCAGCCTGCCACTGGAAATCACATAATACCTTCACACAATTTTATCTGAAGGTTGTGGCCCGGGCTGATTCAGAGCTTTACCACTTGAGCCCAGTAGTGGCTGCTCAGCAGATCCACAAGTGGCCCTTAGATTGAGGAGATTTGGTATATATGGACATAGTGTAAATAGTTCTACATTAAAGACGTGCTTCCTTCGGGAGGTTTATTTGTCTTCTGGGACTGAACTCATCCCTCTCTTCCCCTACCTCAGAGCAGGTCTGCTAAAAACGGGGAGGCAACGTCGGTATAGCCCCGGGTAACTGGCTGCTGGTAACCGACCATGGCCTTACAGGGTTTCCTGACCTTAAGGTCAACCTAGGCCTGAGCCTATAGGTCTCCTGACGAAGTCAGCCTAGACTGTAGGTTAAAATTTGCATTCACAAATTATCATTTGTGAGTTCACATAAGTCCCTAGTAGCTTACCCGCCAACCAAGTGGTAGTTATTCAGCAATTTCCATTGGATAGGATGTATTAATGCAATAAAATTACAAATTTAAAAAGTAAATTAAATTTTTAGGCGGGTTGCATGTAACCAACCCGCCTATTAGATTGATGTGTCCGATGTCCGTCTGTCCACATTTTCGTTTCCGGACTCTAACCCAAAAACTTGGTGTAATTCCGTCCGTTCGTTTGTCCGTTTTTTGTCCGTTTGTCCATCCAGCTGTCCGACCACATTTTCGTTTCCGGACTCTAACTCAAAAATCCTTTGTCCAATCGAATTCAAACTTGACAGGGACATAGATCACCATCACAGCTAGGTTCCTTTCAAAATTGGTGTAATTCCGTCCGTTCGTTTGTCCGTTTTTCTATGATGTTTGTCCATCAAAATTTCTGTTTCCGGACTCTTACTCGAAAACGGTTTGTCCAATCGAATTCAAACTTGACAGGGACATAGATCGCCATAACAGCTAGGTTCCTTTCGAAAGTGGTGTAATTCCGTCCATTTGTTTGTCCGTTTTTGTCTGTTTGTCTGTCCGTTAAAATTTCCGTTTCCGGACTCTAACTGGAAAATGCTGTGTCCAATCGAATTCAAACTTGACAGGGAGATAGATCACCATCATAGCTAGGTTCCTTTCGAAATTGGTGTAATTCCGTCCGTTCGTTTGTCCGTTTTTTGTCCGTTTATCCATCCAGCTGTCCGACCACATTTTCGTTTCCGGACTCTAACTCAAAAATCCTTTGTCCAATCGAATTCAAACTTGACAGGGACATAGATCGCCATAACAGCTAGGTTCCTTTCGAAAGTGGTGTAATTCCGTCCATTTGTTTGTCCGTTTTTGTCTGTTTGTCTGTCCGTTAAAATTTCCGTTTCCGGACTCTAACTGGAAAATGCTGTGTCCAATCAAATTCAAACTTGACAGGGAGATAGATCACCATCATAGCTAGGTTCCTTTCGAAATTGGTGTAATTTCCGTCCGTTTGTTTGTCTGCTTGTTTGTCAACATTTCCGTTTCCGGACTCTAACTCGAAAACGCTTTGTCCAATCGAATTCAAACTTGACAGGGAGATACATCACCATCATAGCTAAGTTGTTTTCGAAATTGGTGTAATTCCGTCCTTTCGTTTGTCCGTTTATAGCATAGATACAATTATGTAACCTAGATTACAAGTTTTACATTTTTTAGCACGTCTAACACATTCACCTCAAATGAGTGACCTAACATTTCTTTCCTTGTTTCTAAATGTAACAGTCGCTAACCTTATTGCTGCCTGCGCAACCCGCCTTTTGGGGCATCTTTGACCCTCTTGTTATAAGTTAATACCCTATCCAATGGACACACAAGACCCTCCCAACCGACCCCGCTATCAGCTTACTAGGGGTCTAAGAGGTTTAGACAATGAACAAGATGCTATGACGTCAGGTTGTCTAGACAGGAAGGAAGTACGACGCGCCATATGGGGAATGCACAGTACTGGGACCAGCCAGCCGGTGGAAACACTGGACGTCTTTTTCTGACATTTGGAGGGCTGGTCTGCGCCGACCAGATTAGCAATCGTCCATTGGATAGGATTTTAACTTATAAAAATTTAATTTACTGATTAAATTTGCAATTTAAATTATTTTCTGTCAATATGTTGTCCATCTACTTTTGGGTCAGCTATAACATAGTTAAGTTGCAGACCTGTAGCTCATGGTATAGCTGAGCAGTAGCTACTTTGAGGTTTTCTCTGTTTAGTAAATCAGTTTTAAATTGAAAACTATTGCATTCAGAGAATTTTGTTTAAATATCTTTTTCATCTACTTTTGAATTAGCTATAAGATTGTAAAATTGCAGAGTAGCTCATAGCATAGGTATATAATAGCTATTCTCAGGTTCTCACTGTTGAGTAAATCAGATGTAACTGCGAAGCTATTGCATTTAGAGTATTTTGTTTAAATATGTTGTTCACATACTTGTGGGTGAGCTATAGCATAGTGAAATTATAGACCTGTAGCTCATGGCATAGCTGAGCAATAGCTACTTTTAGATTTTGACTGTTCAGTTAATCGGTTGTAAGTTGAAAACTATTGCTTTTATTGCGCTACTATAGCTTACCATGTGGGACTGAATGCTGTTCTCGAATGGCCGCAGGCATCATGGCCAACGTCTAAGAAAAATAGACATTTATAGTTGGCCGTAGCCTCAGGTTGTCCTCTCGTGGTACACTACGAGATCTCTTCCTACTTTCTCGTTGGCCGCGTGAATTAGTAGCTTCTGTCACTTACACAGATATTTTCATCTATTTCTCAGCACATACGTATTGTTGGATGTTGATTTTTGGTTATTTTATGTAATATATCTCATAATTTATTCTGTGAAAGTTCTGTTTCGACAGGATAAGTATTTTTTCTTATTTTGGTGTTTTTGAGTTTTCCTCGGTACAGGCTTTTCACCTACGTTTTTTATTGCGTTACAAGATGTCTGCCCACCAAACGAATAAAGATAAACTGAGATCTAGTAAGTGTCGTCACTTTTGCTTTGAGTTTGATGCACATAATTACTGCCCTACCTGTAGGGAATCTGGCAAGGGTGATGACCCCTGTGTCACGTTTGAATCTCCATGTGAAATATGTGCTTCTTTCACAGAAGAACAACTGATCAAAATTACACACAGAAAACGCTATGTTAAGAAGCAAAAGAAGGACACTACTAGTTCAAAAGACGATGCACTCGATCTTTTAGGTGATGAGGACGTGGATTCATTTACTGGATCCCATGCAGACCTTGAGAGTGCTGCACCTCACCCCCGCGTCCTCAGCCCCTACCCTTCAGTTCATTGTCAAAACACCAGCAAAAACTGCCTTACAGCAGAAGATTGAATCAAATTTAGAAAAATCCCTGGATAACACATTAAACATCCATTTACAGCAGCAAATGGGTTCTTTCCAGGCATCTATGTTAGAAGCTTTCCAGTCTCTCTGAGACAAATTGACAACTAAAAAACAAGCAGAGGTGGATCAGACCTCGGCTTCAGCTTCTAAACCTGAAACCTCCCATAGTGCTGTTAATCTGGACCTACCCCCCTCCGAGACCTAGAACTATCTCACATGTCGAGGAAATGGAAGTGGACTATGGTCCTCCACGTCTCGGTTCTGACCTTCATAACGCATCGGATCAGAATTCTAATGCATCTGAGGAGCCTTCTAAGATCAAAGATGCCTTATTATAGGGAAGTAGCTCAGTCTGACGTTCCCTCCCAATACGCTGAAGAAGTGGACACCTTCAGGCACATTCTTTCACTCCATGATCCCAGGGAGTCCATGCCTAGGTCCTCAACTTCAGTAATGGGTCTGGATCATGAAAAAGGCCGTCAGGAACTCAGACCTAGAGGTCCTTCCACTATGCTCCCACTTAGCTCAGTTATCAAATATGCCTTTGATAAGTTTGAACATGATTTCCAGGCCGCTAATTTACCTGAGGGTAAAGACATCAAACCTCCTCCTTCCACTGCAAAGTGGTACAAGGTGGGACAGCCCTGTTATGAGGAGAAAATACAAGAGTTGAACACAGATTTTGCAAAAATTTGTATTACTCCTAAGCCCCCTGGGGCTCCTATGGGCAAGGTTCCCCTACCAATTCTTAAGGAATTGGCACTCCAAGCTAGGCAAAATATTTCCACACTCAACTTCACTGCTGCCTTTGCCAAGACTTCATCTTCTTGCAATGCCACTCTTGAAAAGTGTCAACATAGCCTGAAGTCAACCATTAAGAAGGTTAAGTCTCAGATCCAGAAAGGTGCCAATCCTTAGAAAGCAGCAAAACGTGGATATGAGCAAGCCTGTGAATACTTAGATTTATGGAATAAGACTTCTTATTCAGCACAGCTCTCACATGCCTCAGCAAATCCTAAGCCCATAGGGAGCTATATACTATGGGTAACACTGGCTTGCTAAGGGACGAAGCCGAAATGACCCTTTTGCAACCACATCTAGGGGAAACGAGACGCCAAGAACTCAGGAACTCGCCCTTTTGGCACTCCTCCTTGTTCAAGTCTCAACTTGTGAAGGAGGGAGAAGACTTCCTCCTCAAAAAAGGCACCTCTAAAGACTCTCAGGGTTTCGCACCCTATCAAAATAAGCCACTTCGTGGTCCCCACAACAAAAAAAGAGTCTCCTACAGGAAACGCCCCTATGGGGGCAACTCCTCACAAAGCAGTAACCAATCATTTTCCTCAGGTAGGGGGAAACCAAACTTCAGAGGGTCCATGGGCCGTTTCCGACCCCACTCTACGGGGATGAGGGCGTGGAAACCCCTCCCCCAATGACTCCTTAAAAGCCTCCCTCAGTCCACCAGTAGGAGATCGCCTCCGTTCTTTCAGAAGAGACTAGCAAACAAACAAATGTTCATCCAACGTGTTAAACATTATCACCAATGGCTACGTACTGCCATTCCTTTCAAAACCAAGTCTGGTCAGATTCCTTCTGATTCAGTCAGAATACAAGGCCTGTCAAAAAAGACCAAGCTCTGGCCACTTGTATCCAGTCTCTTCTGTCAAAGAACGCAATAGAAAGGGTGGAAAATGTAAAATCTCTCGAGTTTTACAGTCGCCTGTTTCTAGTCCCCAAGCCTCACCAAAGGTGGAGGCCGGTCATAGTCTTCACTCCAGAGTCCATCAGGATCTCCCTGATTCCAGGGAAATGGGTATCATCGATAGACCTATCGGACGCTTACCTTCACATCCCCATCCACCCAAACTCAAGAAAATACCTAAGGTTTTGCCACAGGTCGCAGGTATTCCAGTTCACCTCCCTCCCTTTCAGACTAGCCACAGCCCCCCAGGTCTTTACAATGATTGTAAAGGAAGTGAAGCTAATGGCCCTCCCCAAAGGACTCAGGCTTAACCAATACCTGGACAACTGGCTGATCAGGTCCCAGTCTCAGGAGGAAACCCAAGTGAATACACAGGCAGTGGTAGACCTAACCCAGTCCTTGGGGTGGATAATAAATCAGGAAAAATCAGAACTAAAACCTACTCAGGTGTTTTCGTTGGTGTGCTACGAATACCATATAGATTCAACCCTTGTAAAACCCACTCAAGAGAGATGGCTCAAATTTCAGGATTTGATCCTACGACCAGTGCCAGAACCAAACAGTGCTAGTTGCAACGGACAACTCAACAGTGGTAGCCTACATAAACAAACAAGGAGGAACTCACTCAGCAGAGATGTGCGCTCTCCTGTGGAAGATTATGACATGGTGCCATCACTATCACATAACATTAAAAGCCAGACATGTGATGACCGACCTTCTGTCCAGGTCGAACCAAGTGCAGTCAACAGAATGGTCACTGCATCCGCAGGTGTTCAAACAAATCTGTCAAAAGTGGTTCACTCCTCATGTAGATCTATTTGCCACTCATCTGAACCACAAACTTCCACTGTACGTGTCTCCAGTCCCAGACCCAAATGCTTGGTACATAGATGCTCTGAACTTAAACTGGACGGGTCTCACTGCCTATGCTTACCCTCTGACGGCTCTCCTTCACAGGGTGATCCAAAAAAATCAGACAGTGCAATTGCCTGATCATCGTAATAGCCCCAGGCTGGCCAGGGATGCCCAGGTTTTGGGACCTAGTGCAGCTCTCAACAGAGATCCCACTGCAACTGCCAGTATCAACAACTCTTCTCAAACAGTCCCACAATTATGTGTTTCACAGCAATCCACAACATCTCAACCGCCACGCCTGGTGTCTAGGAGTGGACAGCTCCAAGAACAAGGCTTCTCTGTGGAGGTGGCAGAGAGAATTGCTGCCCCTCAGAGATCATCAACAAGGACCATCTACAAGTCAAAGTGGGCCCTCTTTGAGAAATGGTGCAGAGAAAATTCGGTGGATTTCTTCAATCCATCTGTGAAACAAATCTCAGACTTTTTCATGTACCTCTAAACAGGCGCCCCTCGACCATTGATGGTTACAGGACGGCCATTGTTGACACTTTTAGCCCAGCGGGCCACCATATTGCACAAAGTTCAGACCTTCACAGGGTACTCTCCAGTTTTCACAGGGATCGTCCAAAAAGTTCCAGGAATCTTCCAAAATGGAACCTTTCTGTTGTTCTCAATGAGCTCACAAAAGCACCCTTTGAGCCTATGAAAGACACAGACCTCAAACATCTTACTCTCAAAACTGTTTCTTGCTAGCTTTGGCCTCCGGCAAGCACCGCAGCGAAATCCATGCCTGGGTTGCACACAAAGTATCTAATCTAGGCCAATGGGAAAAGGTTGTCTTGTTCCCTTCTTCTGACTTCATAGCCAAAAACCAACTAGCAAGAGAAGGTTCTCAAAGTGTGTCTCCGATGACTATCCCTGCTTTGGCTACAATTGTAGGTAGACAATTCAAAGAAGACAGGACCTTGTGTCAAGGCCTGAGGTACTATTTGGATCAAACCAAAGACCTGAGAGGGTCTCGATCCCTCCTTTTCATCTCCTTCAAGAAAGGACACACCTCAGACATCAGACCCGCTACTCTTTCTTCTTGGTTGAAACAAACCATTCTACTTTGTTATAATCAAGCAGACCAACAAGCCTTGGACTTGGTCCAAGTTAAAGCGCATGACATTAGGGCCTTTGTGGCCTCTAAGGGCTTTTACGGTGGGGTATCGGTGGACCAAATCATGCTAGCCTGTCACTGGAAAGCTCACAACACATTTACAAATTTTTACCTAAAAGACCTTACTTGGTCAGACAATGACAACAATATGTATCTGGGACCCGTAGTGGTGGCAGCACAAGAAGTCCTAGATCCTTCCCCTCAGACCAGTTATCCTCGGAAAGAAAAGAAGCGGGTGGGGGCACATCCGCTACAACCAAGTCCTCAGGAGTCTAATCCCAGGGTCTAGGTATAGGTTTACCTCTCAAAATGTTACGGGTAAGGTCATTTTTTATTTTTTATTTATCAAGCATAATATGTATTAAGGACTTGTTAAGGTTGTCATTAATCTCATGTTAGGTGGCAAAAATTTATGAGAATTCCAACCATAGGGCTGGTTTTTCACTCGGATGGACCCTAAGGGCCCTTACACTTCTTAAGTGAGCACGGCTGCACTTCTCTCCTACAATCAAAACATCTAACAGTTTTTAGCACTGTCATTCATTCTATTCAGGTTTTTAGCTCTTTACAGGCCCGGTCTTTGGGATTTGGGCACTGTAAAGGGACTCAGACTGGTATTTCTAAACATTCATTCTAATCTATTACTTCAAAATCTAAGAAAAATTGACATATCTTCCAGTCTCAGCTGTAATCCCTCCACCGTGCGGTTGGATTCAGCATTGAGTCCCACATGGTAAGCTATTGTAGCGCAATAAAATTGAAAATTTTAATTACTTGAATGTAGCTTTTATAAGCTACAAGCTTACCATGTGGGACTGAGAAGAGTCCCACCCTGCCTCCCTGCTGTATTACAAGTGAGGGGTAAGGTTTAAAAATTGCAACGAGAAAGTAGGAGGGGATCTCGTAGTGTACCACGAGAGGATAACCTGAGGCTACGGCCAACTATAAATGTCTATTTAAGCATCCCGCAAATGACACTTGTTTTGAGTATGGGAGAGAATCAGGCTCCGCCGGCTCCGCGTTTCGTTTTCCTTATAACTCTGTGACCGTTGGGCAGATTCTTTTCAAATTTGGCAGGTGTTATGCAGTAGCCTTGGGGAATTTTTTTGGAATATGCTGCAGTGAAATTTCGACCAGTCAGAGCGGTCACATGACCAAAAATGTGTTTTTTTGAAGGGTAAGCTTGTCCGGATGATAACTTGAAAGGGATTTTATCAATTCACATGAAACTTGGACAATACATTCATTCTATTAAAATCTGGAAATCATTAGATTTTGGCATTGATTGGTTAAGAAATGGCCGGGTAATTAATGATTAATTAATCATTACGAATTTTCCAAATAAGGAAAACACAAAAATGCTTATATCTCAAAAACCATGCGAGATAAAGCGATTTTGACGAAATTTTTGACCCACGGGGTATCTCTGCAGAGTAGCCATTCCAATTTTCAGAAAGTTTTTGTCTCGCCAACACTGGTGGCCATATTGAATTTTCGAATTTTTCGCAAAAATTGGAAAACACAAAAATGCTTATATCTCGAAAACCGTGCTAGATAGAGCGATTTCAACGAAATTTTTGACTCACAGGGTATCTCTGCACAGTAGCCATCGCTATTTTCAAAAATTTTTTATCTCGTCCAAAATGGAGGCATTTTGAATTTTCGAATTTGTCGCAAAAAAATTGCAAAACATAAAAATGCTTATATCTCGAAAACCGTGCTAGATAGAGCGATTTCGACAAAATTTTTGACCCACAGGGTATATCAGGAGAGTGGCCATCCCAATTTTCAAAAATATTTTGTCTCACCCAAAATAGCAGCCATTTTCAATTTTTGAATTTTTCGCAAAAATTGCAAAACACAAAAATGCTTATATCTTGAAAACCTTGCTAAGATAGAGTGATTTCGACAAAATTTTTGACCCACAGGGTATCTCTGCAGAGTAGTCAACCCTATTTTCAAAAAATTTTTGTTTTGCCCAAAATCACTCAGCAGAGTTATTTCTTCAGCACAGAGGTTTGGGGTTCAATTGCACCAGGAAGTATCCTTTTTATGCAATTAACCTTAGGGTGGTTTTCCTCAGTCTCTCTTTTTCCCACCATCCTTCCATGTGGGCATTCAACCCAAGTTTTTATCGCCCGCTGGGCGGGAGATTATAAAACGCATTCCGTGCGTATGTGTGTGTGTGTGTGTGTGTCACGTTTTTAAAAAGGGCTGTACATCACACTGGTTGTTTCTCCTTGGCCTTTTCAATGTTTTATGGACCTTATTGCTTATGTCTTTTCATTTGATGCTGTTTTTTCAGACCTAGGTCCATAGCTAAGTGAGTAATAGCAATGGTGGCTACTTTCAGTAAAGTGCTCATAACTCCAAAACAACTGCATTTAGAGCATTTCTGTAAAATACGTTGTTCAGCTAATTTCTCCATGCCTACAAGATGGTACCATTTTTAGGGGTCTATCTTGATAGCTAAGTGAGTAATAGCTATTTTATTGCGTTAATACATCCTATCCAATGGACAATTGCTAATTCGGTCGGCGCAGACCGGCCCGCCAAACGCCAGAAAAAGACGTCCTGTGTTTCCACCGGCTGGCCGGTCCGTAGTACTGTGCACTCCCCAGATGGCGCCTCGTACTTCCTTCCTGTCTAGACAACCTGACGTCATAGCATCTTTTTCGTTTGGCGCGTGTACTGTGCGAATGTGTTTTCAACAATCTCCATATATTTTAAGGAAAAGTGTGCCTTATGACGGATTTTACACCTTAATTGCAAATAATTTATTGTAAAAGTGTTACCTACATATCAAGCACGGATATACATCAAGAAATCTGCTGGAAACGCTCCCTAGTTGACTCAATTTAGTGTTGATGATAGGGCAGTAATCTACGAGAAATATGAAGGCAGCCATTTTTCTAGTTTCCTCCCATTCAACAATTGTATTGTTAGGGGCAGATCGACAATATTTAGAAATATTATGGAATATACTACTTACAAGGTTTTCCTATCCGTGTTTTTTGTTTGAATGTACCTGCTGTAACCTTCCAGCTACAATCACCATAGAAACGTCTTTTCTAGTACACTACAAATAGAAATCACGGGAAACTTCAGTCTACGTAGTTTTGAGCACTGTAAAGAAGGAATTCCCCAAGCAAGATGCATTCTTCATCTTCAGAGCGCACTGGTACCGACTTCTCTGCTGTATAGCATCAGTCACACCAGCCTAGCTTGAGTATTTAGTGTTTTCATCAGAACTTCATATCTACGACATAGAAGGAATTTCACTCTCAGTCCCACCCTTGTGGACCCGGCATGTGTGTCGGTAGTAAGGGCAGTGGATGGCCAGGACACTGGTTTGAGTGCACAGCTGGCTGAGAAGAACTGTCATTAGCATTAGTCGACCGGCAAGCTCCAGTTCAACCGACTTCACAATAGAAGGTGATATCAGTCCCTCCCTTGCAGACCCGGCTTTGTTGTCGGTAGTGGGGGTTGTGGATGGCCAGTTCGCGGGTTTTATCACGAAAGAAGAATGATTTCATCTACACATCTGCAGAACGCACTGGTCCAGGCTTCTCTGCTTTAAAAGCATCAGCCGACCGGCCAACTCAAAGAACGCGACCTCTGACATCATATCCAGTCAGCCAATCACGAAGCAGGTCACGTGTTTTCACCGACCACGGAGGTCGGAAGTGCGTTCTTTCAGAACTCACGTCTACTGTGATTCCAGTCCCTGCCTTGCAGACCCGGCCTTGTTGTCGGTAGTGGGGTTTTGTGGACTGTAAAGTTGCCGGTAAAGCATCACACAAAGAACGCGAATACTGACGTCATCTCCAGTTAGCCAATCGCGTGTCCTTCCGAATCACGAAGCTGGTCACGTGTTTTCACCGACCAGGTCACGAAGTTAATCATGTGATTCACCGAAGAAGGTCGGAAATGGTCGGAAGATCCGAAGCTGGTCACGTGATTCACTGACCAGGTCACGAAGCTGATCGTCCTCTCCAATCAGCCAATCACGTTCTCCCTCCGACCAACAAGCTGGTCACGTGACACACCGACTAACAATCGGTTCTAAATATAACTCACAAGGGCTTCCCCAGCAACTGTCAAATCTTCAAATAGGACATGCACTTAAAAGAAATACCTTAATTAATGAAGGAAACGTGCAGTAGACTGAATTCAACACAAAAGATAGTTGTAAATTTCCTTCAGTAACTAGTTACAGAGTGTGCCGACCGGCTACCGGCTACACAGCCTTGTACATTTGCTTCACCAACTGATTACAGTGTACCAACCGGCTACACAGCCTGTACAGTTGCATTAACAACTGGTTACAGTGTACCGACAGGGTACTGGCTACACAGCCTTGTACACTTAATTTAGCAACTGGTTACAGAGTGTACCGACCGGCTAAACAGCCTTGTACAGTCTTTTCAACAACTGGTTACAGAGTGTACCCACTGGGTACCGGCTACACAGCCTGTATTGAACAGCTTGCCTTATATTAGCTGGTTACAGAACCTTCCTGCCTCTAGCTGGTCACTCCTCATCAGCAGCCTATTTACCGGCCTAAGACTGATGACGGGCCTAATAGTGTGTAGTTCCTGACAGGAAGTATTTTCCTACACAGAAACTGCTTCAACCGGTTACAGAACTCATCCACCGGTTACCAGCTATACATTTTTCATGAGCAGTTTTACTTCATACCAGGTAGTTACAGAGACTACCGACCTGCTATCAGGTACAATTACTGTCTTGCCCCTTTTCAATACTGGTTCCAGAGAACCTGAACCGACCAGTAGACCAGTGACTAAATTCAGTGGTCAGCCCAGCCTACCAGTTTACTGGTTACAGATGGCTTTTTAACTGGTTTTCATTGTCACCAGTCCGGACTAGTGTCCGGAGGGACAGAAAATGTTTGTCAGACTACCAAATACCCCAAATGTGGCACACAGTCTGCCTGTAGGGTCCAGACTAAATCTGTTTTGGGAACTTGGGAAGCCTTGGGGGCTTTTACCCTAGGTAGTACAAATCTTGAAGGAGGGCTACACTCTCCCTTTCTAGTCAAGACCAACTTGACAGGGTCACCAAAAATCCATCAGCTTATGGACAAGATGCAGTCGAGCCAGTTCAAAATCTCTGGGCTTCTTCAGCTGACCTTTCTTGGTTCCCAAAACTACACAGCCATTGGAGACCTATTCTAGATCTGAACAAACCAAACCTTTGGAGACCATCAGGACCTCCCTCCAACAAGTGGAGTGGGTTACCTCAATAGATTTCAAGGACGCCTACTTCCATATACCTATACAGGAACAATCCAGGAAATACCTGAGATTTCACATCCAAGGTCGGGCATACCAATTCAGGGCCCTGCCATTCGGTTTGTCCACAGCACCCTTGGAGTTCACTGTGATCCCAAAGGAGGTGAAACTGATGGCCATATAAAAGGACCTAAGAAGCCACCAGTACCTAGACAACTGGTTGGTGAGAGCCAGATCCCACCAGGCTTGTCTCCAACATACACAGGAACTAGTAAATAATGTGTCAGCAACTGGGTGGGCTGATGAACTTAGAGAAATCAGAGCTGGAGCCCAAACAAGACTTCAATTTTGTAGGCTACCAGTTTGACCTCAGGTCTGATCGGTTCCGACTGACCCCGAACCGTTGGCAGAACCTTCAAGAGACAATGCTAAAACTGCTATCCCTACCGGCTTGCCCGGTCCGGGAAGTCATGTCCTTGATAGGTTTGCTAACAGCTACAGAAAAGCAAGTTCATATAGGCCAACTTCATATGAGACTCATTCAGTGGCCTCACAAACACAACTGGAGGGTCCCAGAATCACTGGAAAAGGTGATCCCAATCCCCAGGTCCCTGCACCCCTTTTACAATGGTGGATGAAGGAAGACAATGTACTTACAGACCAACCATTACAACCAATATAACATGCTCTGCTAATATTTACAGACGCATCAAAAGAAGGGTGGGGAGCTCACTTAGACGAGCACACTGCAAGACCCTTCCGGGAAGCAAGCTGCGTATAAACTATCTAGAACTTAAAGCAGTCTTTCTGGCTTTGAAAGAGTTCCAAGACCTTTGCTCAAACAAGATAGTACTTGTAGCAACTGACAACACCACAGTAGTGTCATACATAGACAAGGAAGGAGGCATGAGGTCGGGCCCACTTTGTGCCCTACTATGGAGAACCTTGACCTGGTGTACCAGGAAACAAGTGACTCTAAAGCCCGACACATTCCAGGCCAGCTGAACGTGGTAACAGACAAGCTATCCAGGCTAGGCCAGACCATCCAAACAGAGTGGTTTCTCCTTCCAGAGGTCTTCCACTCAGTATGCAGCAGGTGGCACCGGCCCAAAATAGACTTATTTGCCACGAGGTTCAACAACAAGTTACCTCTGTTTGTGTCAGCGGTACCGGATCCCCTGGCCACAGCAGTTTATGTGCTCAGTCGGCCATGGTTGGATCTGAAAGCATACACCTTCCCACCATCAGCCATATTGGGCAAAGTGGTGGAGAAGTTGCAAGACTCCCCATGCAAGAGAATCATTCTAATTGCTCTGGGGTGGCCCAACATGCCTTGGTTTTGGGATCTAGTGGCCATGTCTAGCCAAATCCCACTGAGTCTGCCCAATCTGCCCAACCTGATGACAGCCATTCAATCAGATCCCTCACAGAAATCTGACAAATCTTAATCTCCATGCGGGGCTCCTAGAGCCTTTGCAATCGAGGAGCAGGGCTTGTCTGAGGCAGTGGCAGCAAGAATTGAGGCTCCTCAAAGGGGATCAATCAGATCAGTAGATCAGTCTATGAGGCAAGTGGGCCATTTTTACAAGTGATGTATCATTCATCAGGTGGACCTCAGGGTACCCCCCTGTAAAATCAGTTGCTGACTTCCTTATGTACCTTTTTCAAGACAGGAAGTTGCAGCCCAGTACCATTGATGGTTACAGGTCAGCCATTGCTGATAGACTGGGAAATTCGCCCATCAATATCAGTATGGATGAAAATCTCACTCGTCTCCTGGATACTTTCCACTGAGACAGACCCAAAGGCCGGAAGGGAATCCCCTCTTGGAACCTCTCCCTGGTTTTTGCACCACCTGACAAGGTTCATTTTGAACCAATTAAAGAGGCCTCTTTGAAGCATTTGACCTTCAAGACAATTTTCCTCTTGGCCCCGGAGTCGGGCAAGCATAGAAGTGAGATACATGCTTGGCAAAACAGAAATATTAGACACCAATCCGACTGGTCAAAGGTGTCCCTGTACCCATCACCCAGCTTTCTTTCCAAGAATCAGCTGGCCAAAGAGGGTCCAGACAGTGTAGCCCCAGGGGTTATAACAGCCCTGGCCCCAACTCTGGATAGATCCCTCAAGTCTGACAGGTCCCTCTGTCCGGTCAGAGCATTGCGCTACTATTTGGACAGGACCTCAGACCTCGGGCAGAATAAGGAGGTGGTTTTTTGTCTCCTTTAAGAAAGGTTTCGACAAAGACATCTCACTTGCCACTATCTCCTCTTGGATCAAGCAGACTGTGATCCTATGTTATGAGCTCTCTGACCAGGAGGCCCACACTTTACATCAGGTTAAAGCCCATGATGTCAGGGCCTTTGCTGCTTCTAAGGTCTTCCAGTCGGGAGTCTCCTTAGATCCAATCTTGTCAGCCTACCACTGAAGTCACTTAATAGCTTCACACAGTTCTATCTGAAGGGTGGGGCTTGGGCTGATTTAGAGCTTTACCAATTGGGCTCGGTAGTGGCTGCTCAGCAGATCCACAAGTGGCCCTTAGATTGAGGAGATTTGTATATGTGTATAAACAGTTTCTTCATGTTTATAAGAATTAAGTGTGGCGTGCTTCCTTCGGGAGGTTTATTTGCATTCTGGGACTGAACTCATCCCTCTCTTCCCCTACCTCAGAGCAGGTCGGCAAAAAGGGGGGGGGGCGACGGCGGTATAGCCCCGGGTAACCGGCTGCTGGCAACCGACCATGGCCTTACAGGGTTTCCTGACCTTAAGGCCAACCCAGGCCTGGACCTATAGGTCTCCAGACAAAGTCAGCCTAGACCATAGGTTAAAAATTGCTCTTACTTGTGAGTTCACATAAGTCCCTAGTAACTTACCCGCCGACCAAGCAGTAGTTATTCAGCAATTGTCCATTGGATAGGATGTATTAACGCAATAAAATTTCAAATTTAATAAGTAAATTAAATTTTTATAAGTTAATACCCTATCCAATGGACACACAAAACCCTCCCACCGACCCCGCTATCAGCTTACTAGGGGTCTAATAGATTTAGACAACGAAAAAGATGCTATGACGTCAGGTTGTCTAGACAGGAAGGAAGTACGAGGCGCCATCTGGGGAGTGCACAGTACTACGGACCGGCCAGCCGGTGGAAACACAAGACGTCTTTCTCTAAACTCCAATTCTTTCTAAACTCGTCCTCTTTGCCCGCATTTATGCTCAGTAAGAGTTGTTCTTGATAACATGTCTTTAATTTCAGTATTAATTCGTTAAGACTTGGAGTTTTCAATTTAACAGCACATACAAAAATGTAGTATTTTGTGGCCATAATTAGAGAGTTGATAGGAAGGGATTGATTGTCATTTTTTAAATGGCCTAGGAGGATTTCAAGTGGTGCTTGACTCAAATGCTTATTTATTTCCCTTTCCAACCAATTGTTCAGATCTGCCCATAATTGCTTTGCTACTTCACATGTTGTGAATAAATGAATTATAGTTTCAGTATCTGTGTTACATACCCGACAGGCATTTTTTTTTGACCTGCCAATCTGGTGCAGCAGTTTATTTGTTCCCAGTATCCGGTATAACAATTTGTACTGGAACCAAATTAATCTATTGTCCAATATAGTATTAAAACATAAGTAGAAAATTCTCCTCCAAGTTGCATTGTCAATTATTATACTTAAGTCTTGATTCCATTGGCTTCTGTATTTGTTTTCACAGTTCCCATTATTTATAATATTATATATGTTTTTACAGCCCTTTTTTTCCTTTACTATGAAAGATAAATGATTGGGAATGCACGGCCTTTCTAGCCGTTTACTTTCATGATCTAGTTCTCCTATGATTTTTTTAACGGTATCTCTTACTTCAAAGTAATCAAGAAAATTTTTTATTTTGAAGTTGTACATGTTTTCAATCTCAATCATGGACATTACTTTTCCAGTGTTATTACTGATCAAGTCACCAACTAGAGTAATTCCATTTTTGTACCATGCCTCTTTATAAAGCCTTTTTTTCACTCTGGAGTTATGCCACAGCGGGGATAACAAAGTGTTATCAGATGTTATTGGTAGGGCATTATAAATAAAGTCCCATGTTCCAAAAACTTCGTTCCAAAATTGGTTTTTTGCTTTAGATACTATTGTGTATGCCCCGTGGGGACTATAGTCAAGCAATCTTTTGACCGAACAACACTGGTTTTGAAATAATGTAGCCCATTGTGAATTTTGAGACATCGCTAACCTTCTAATCCAAGTTGACTTCATGGCCTTTACAAAAAAATCAACATTAATCATCTTGAGACCTCCTTTTTGATAGCTCTGTGTTATATTTTTACGTTTTACCCTGTCAGGTTTATCACCCCACAGAAAGGCATAAAATTTGCTCTCGAGTTGCTTTATGTACTCTGTCTTCCCCAAGGGACAAGCCATTATTATATGGTTCAACTTTGAGATTGCTAGATTCTTGATAACAGTTACCTTCCCAATGGGAGTCAAGCATCTCTTTGTCCACCCAGTCAATAGTTTCTCAATTTTGCTTATCACCTTTGAATAATTAATTTCTGGAATTTTGGTTATTTCTACACTGAATTCTATTCCTAAAAAGGAAAAGTCAGTAGCACCCCATTCTAATTTATAATTTGTATTGATCTTATCTTTTGAATATTTTTTCCTTCCTATCCAAATTAATTTTGTTTTGCTAGTATTCATTTTTAGGCCAGAAATTGTTCCAAATATTTCAATGGTATTAAGAGCTGACAGCAAGGATCTCTCTGAGCCATCCAAAATTATAGTTGTGTCATCGGCAAATTGTGTGATTTTATATTCTTCGGACCCTACTTTCACACCTTTAATGTTGCTATTATTATGTATTAAAACAAAAAGAATCTGTGCGCAAATTATGAACAAGTATGGTGCAACCGGATCGCCTTGTTTACAACCTCTCTCGATATTTATAAATTCTGACAGGAAGCCTGATTGGAGGACTGCTGCCTTTATGTTGCTATTGAATAGTTTAATCCACTTGATAAAGTCTGGACCAAAACCAAGACAATTGAGTACTTCATATAGAAATTTCCAAGAAATTGAGTCAAAAGCCTTTTCGAAGTCTATAAGCATTAATAGCCCATCAATGTCTCTTTGTTCTGTGTAATTCATTAGATCATAAATTAGTCGTGTTCCCTCCCCTATAAAACGTCCCTGGATAAAGCCTGTTTGTGCTTTATCAATCAGTTTCGGAAGTAGAGGTTTAAGTCTTGCTGCTATGCTTGAGGATGCTATTTTATAGAGAACACTTAATAGCGATATGGGTCTCCAACTTTTTAACAAATCACGTTGTTTGTTACCTTTAGGGAGACAACTAATAATTGTTTGTCTTAGACTTAATGGGAGGTTCCCTTTTAGGAAGGAATAATTTAATGCTCTCAAAACAAAATACTTTAGTTTACCCCAAAACATCTTATAGAATTCAGCCGGAAAACCATCAATACCTGGTGTTTTATTATGCTTCATTCCCTTTAAAGCTGTACCAATTTCTGTAATAGTTAATGGACCCTCTAGACTTAATGAGTCGTCTAATTTTAACTTGTTTTGTTGGTAATTCAAGGTGTCCCAGTCGCAGTCCTTTAAATCATTTTCTTTATTTTCATACAGTCGTGCATAGAACGTTCTTATCTGATCTAGTATTTCTTATTGATTTGTAAGTACTGTGTTGTTGTTAAGCGTAATCTTTTTGACTGTCTTCTCAATAAATTTAAGTTTTTCTAGATTACAGAATTCTCTTGTAGGCTTTTCATAAAGAGAAAGATTTTGGACCCGAGATCTTATCATTTGACCATGCATTTGGGATTCACGTAAATGTTGGAGTTCTTCTTTCTTTAGTGTTATAGCTTCTGCGTTACAGGTAGATTCATTTTTTTCTAGTTGGTCTATTTCTGCCATTAAGTACCGCTCTTTAGCTTGTCGCTCTTTTTTAAGGTTACTGGCATATTTAATAGTATCTCCTCTCATTTTTAATAACAATGTTTCTAGAAAAGCATCATCCGTTATTACAAAATTTATATCTGTATCCGGCACTGAAGCAAGGTTTTCTAAATCATACACTGGGACTGCATATTGTTTCTTGACCATCATAATGGCATCATTGATTAGTTTTACATAATCTGAGTGTCAACAGACTACAGTTAAACTTCCATACACCTTTGCCTTGTTTAAAGGTATCTAGTATTATGTCTATGTCTACTCTTGAGTGATCACTTCTATATCCTGGCTTTATATGACAGTCCTGCAGTAAATCAGTAAGGGTTTCGGAAACCAAAAAGTAGTCCAGTCTTGCCTGTTTTATAGGGTTACGTCTTCTCCATGTATATCTCTTAGTTGTTGGATTTAGTAGTCTAAAGGCGTCCCTTAGTTTGAGATTTTCAACTATTTCCAGAGCTTTTAATCGAGATCGTGGGTTATTAACTGATATGTAATTATTACTGTCTAATTTCGGGTCCAGAACAAGATTTAAGTCCCCACATACAATTGTATAGGTTTCAATGGAATCCTCTATATATTTTCTAACTTTATCAAAGAACTGCGGGTTGTCAATATTTGGAGCATATATGTTTATAATCCTCAGTGAAAAGCCTGAAAGCTGTAGGTCGACCAATAGAAGATTGCCCACATTGTCTCTTGTTACATTCTTAATAGAGTATTCAAAATTATTCTTTATAATTACCGCTACCCCTCGGGAGTTGGTTTTAGACCCATGGATAATGCATTTGCAAGTTGGGAGTAGAGTAAGTAGCTCATTTTGGTCAGATTCGATCAAGTGGGTATCTTGTAAGCAGAGTACATTGATCCTATTTTGATCATTTAATAAAAAATTGCAGACATCATGCCGTTTTTTTTTGTCCCTAATACCCTGAACATTTGCCGATGACAGTCTTATTTTATTATCCATAATTTATATCACTGGCCCAGAGAGATAGACGTGACACTTTCAATTGGTTAAGCATTGGGCAGTTAACATTAACTTTGCATGTACCAGTTATAGCCATTGAACAAATTATATTAGTTGGACATTTTTGTTTGACAAGAACATCAATAAATTTTAAAAAACAGGAACATAACAAAATACTATATACAAGGTAAGCAATAGCTAGCATTAGACAAACATCAATAGGCAAGAGAAAAAACAATCATTTGAAAAGTGACCATTTCACCGTCTAAGTACAACAAGTCACACTCTTATACACAGTCCCCAAAATTGTTGTCCCTCATCACTAGAAAAGGCTCTTAGATGCAGGGATTAAGGGGGCAGTTACTTCAACAGCTAGTGGTTGTAATTAATACTTTGTCACATTAATACTTTGATACATATGATTTCCACTAGAAGAACCTTTAAATGTAGGAGTTCTGGGCAGTTTTGTTATTTATTTAATTTCATTAATACAAATCAAAGTACACAGACAATACAAGTTACTTGTGGTCATTGTGATGAATACTATGTCACAAGTATAAAGCAACTACACCGTTAGTTGCAACTATATTATATCTTACCAACTTTGTTAATATAATTTTGCCATCCCTGGAGAGACTCTTAGATACTGTCTAAGTACAACAAGTCACACTCTTATACATATTCCCCAAAAGTGTTGTCCCTCATCACTAGAAAAGGCTCTTAGATGCAGGGATTAAGGGGGCAGTTACTTCAATAGCTAGTGGTTGTAGTTAATACTTTGTCACATATGATTTCCACTAGAAGAACCTTTAAATGCAGGAGTTCTGGGCAGTTTTGTTATTTATATAATTTACTTAATACAAGTCAAAGTACACCGACAATACAAGTTACTTGTGGTCATTGTGATGAATACTATGTCACAAGTATAAAGCAACTACACCGTTAGTTGCAACTATATTATATCTTGCCAACTTTGTTAATATAATTTTGCCATCACTGGAGAGACTCTTAGATACAGGGATTATGAACAGCCTTTTATATATGTAGTTCACTTAATACAGATCAAAAGACTTGTAATCAATGCGATGAATATTATGTCGCAAGTAAACAGGTATAAGGCAACTACACCTTTAGTTGCAACAATATCATATATTACCAACAAACAAGTATAAGGCAACTAAACGTTTAGTTGCAACTATATCATATATTACCAGCATTGTTAATCTACTTCCCCCATCACTGGAGAAAACTCTTAGATGAAGGGATTATAAACAACCTGTTATATATGTAGTTTACTTAGTACAGATCAAATGACTTGTACTCATTGTGATGAATACTATGTTGCAAGTAAACAGGTATAAAACAAGTACACCTTTAGTTGCAACTATATCATATATTACCAACATTGTTAATCTAATTCCCCATTCACTGGAGAAAACTCTTAGATACAGGGATTATGAACAGCCTTGTTATATTTGTAATTTACTAGTACAGATCGAAATACAAAGGAAGGGATTATGGACGGCCTTGATACATATGTAGTTAAGTTAATACAGATCAAAACCATCAGTAAACCATGGCAGTCACAATCCTTACTACAACCATGTCTCGAATTTATGGCCAGTTCCTATAATCTGTCTCATTTCACATATTTTGTAATTTACTAGCACAGATCGAAATACAAAGGAAGGGATTATGGACGGCCTTGATACATATGTAATCAAATTACACCACCAAATTATACTAATGTAACTCAATAGAACACCATTAAATAGTAAGTACACTCCTAGCTGCAACAATGACCCAGTAATATTGTTTGTACAAAACAATTTACATCACCAATATGCTAATGTATCTCAATATAAGAACAGTAGATGTCAAAGCAACAATGATACAGTAATTGTATTTGTGTAAATCTAAGTCTTAGATACAGGGATTATAAGTAGTAAGACTCAGTAATTTTACTGGTAGAAAACAATTAACACCACAAGGGGAACACATTTATAATAATTGTTGTAACAAGACACTAGTACACTATTATTCTAATAAACAATTAAGTTTTAACTTATCCTGATAGTTATCAAAATTTTTTCTCGTTTACTAATAGATACCAAGATCATACCAGATTAAAAAGCACCAGGGTTATACAATACAATACAAGGTTTCCTAAACTTTTTCTCAGTTACTTTAAGTAACCTTTTTTAGCTTTGTCAATTTTTTCACAAAAGAAGGATCGTAAAACAATTGAGCCTAAAACTGATAGATGTATTCCATCAACATTGTACAAATCTTGCTTCAGGTTTTTTGACTTGTCAAAAAAAGGGTTATACGTTGGTAAAAAATACACATTATCTGAGGGGGAGTTAAATTTTTTGAGCAAGTTGTTGTAACATACCCGCACAAGGACGTCTTTTTCTGGCGTTTGGCGGGCCGGTCTGCGCCGGCTGGATTAGCAATTGTCCATTGGATAGGGTATTTACTTATAAAAATTTAATTTACTTATTAAATTTGCAATTTTCTGTTATTAACAATGACCAAAATGAGTAAGTTGCTTTTATCTTTGTAAGGGTTACTTGCAATATTGGTCTCGAATATGTTGTTGAACAACTCCTTCATGTACTATATCATGGTGGGGTTTCCAAGGTGTAGCACCATAGCTAGCTGAGTAATAGCTACACTAAGTTTAACATTTGACCATTGAGCAAGTCACTTATAACTCAAAAACTATTGAGTATACAGGATTTTTGTCAAATATGTTGTCCACCTACTTTTTGATGTACTGTGTCGTGGTGAATTTTCAGAGCTGTAAGTCCATAGCTAACTGAGTAATAGCTACTTTGAAATTTCTTAATTTCAACATTCAGTAAATCACTTATACCTCCAAAACTATTGAATTTAGGGAATTATTGTCAAATATGTTAATCAGTTACTTTTTAATGTTCTATGTCGTGGAAAAGTTTCAGAGCTGTATCTCCATAACTAACTGAGTAATGGCTACTTTGAATTTTAACGTAGAGTAAATCACTTATAACTCCAAAACTATTGAATTTAGAGAATTATTGTCAAATATGTTGTTCACCTACTTTTTGATATACTGTGTCATGGGAAATTTTCACAGCTGTATCTCCATAGCTATCTGAGTAATAGCTACTTTGAGGGTTTTCCATTGAGTAAATCACTTATAACAGCAAAACTGTTGAATTTAAAGGATTTTTGTCAAATATGTTGTTCACCTACTTTTTGATGTACTGTGTAATGGCAAATTTTGAGAGCTGTAGGTCCATAGCTAACTGAGTAATAGCTACTTTGATGGTTCTCCATTGAGTAAATCAGTTATAACTGCAAAACTATTAAATTTAGAGGATTTTTGTCAAATATGTTGTTCACCTACTTTTTAATGTTCTGTGTCGTGGCAAAGTTTCAGAGCTGTAAGTCCATAGCTAACTGAGTAATAGCTACTTTCATTGTTTTCCTTTGAGTAAATCACTTTTAACAGCAAAACTGTTGAATTTAGAGGATTTTTGTCAAACATTTTCTTCACCTACTTTTGATATTCTGTGTAATGGCAAATTTTGAGAGCTGTAGGTCTATAGCTAACCGAAAAATAGCTACTTTAATGGTTCTCCATTGAGGAAATCACTTATAACAGCAAAACTGTTGAGTTTAAAGGATTTTTCTCAAATATGTTGTTTAGCTACTTTTTGATGTACTGTGTAATGGCAAATTTTGAGAGCTGTAAGTCCATAACTAACTGAGTAATAGCTACTTTGATGGTTCTCCATTGAGTCAATCACTTATAACTGCAAAACGATTCAATTTACAGGATTTTTGTCAAATATGTTGTTCACGTACTTTTTAATGTTCTGTGTCGTGGCAAATTTTGACAGCTGTAAGTCCATAGCTAACTGAGTAATAGCTACTTTAATTGTTTTGCTTTGAGTAAATCACTTATAACAGCAAAACTGTTGAATTTAAAGGATTTTTCTCAAATATGTTGTTTAGCTACTTTTTTATGTACTGTGTAATGGCAAATTTTGAGAGCTGTATCCATAACTAACTGAATAATAGCTACTTTGATGGTTCTCCATTGAGTGAATCATTTATAACTGCAAAACTATTACATTAAGAGGATTTTTGTCAAATATGTTGTTCACCTACTTTTTAATGTTCTGTATCGTGGCAAAGTTTCACAACTGGAAGTCTATAGCTAACTGAGTAATAGCTACTTTGATTGTTTTCCATTGAGGAAATCACTTATAACAGCAAAACTGTTGAGTTTAAAGGCTTTTTGTCAAATATGTTGTTTAGCTACTTTTTTATGTACTGTGAAATGGCAAATTGTGACAGCTGTAAGTCCATAACTAACTGAGGAATAGCTACTTTGATGGTTCTCCATTGAGTAAATCAATTATAACTGCAAAACGATTAAATTTACAGGATTTTTGTCAAATATGTTATTCACGTACTTTTTAATGTTCTGTGTCATGGCAATGTTTCAGAGCTGTAGGTCCATAGCTAACTCAGTAATAGCTACTTTCATAGTTTTCCATTGAGTAAATCATTTATCACAGCAAAACTGTTGAATTTAAAGGATTTTTGTCAAATATGTTGTTCACCTACTTTTTGATGTATTGTATAATGGCAAATTTTGAGACCTGTAGGTCCATAGGTAACTGAGTAATAGCTACTTTGATGGTTCTCCATTGAGTAAATCATTTATAACTGCAAAACTATTACATTTAGAGGATTTTTATCAAATATGTTGTTCACTTACTTTTTGTGTCACCAGCATTTATGCTGAGTGGCATATAGGGATCGCTTCGTCATCCAATTTTGTGGCGTCTTCGTTGTCTGTCGTCGTCACAATTTGTATCCCGGACAGTATCTCAAAAATGGCTTGTCAGATTTAATTCAAATTTGGCATGTGGATGTTACTGGTCGGGGGGGGGGGGGGGGGGGGGGGGGGGGGGGGTGTGCTGTATAGTTTTGTGACCTTAAACTCCCACTAGTAAAATACTTAAACTCAATTTAAGTTTTTTCGTTTCCGGAGAATATCTCAAAAATGGCTTGATGGATTCAATTCAAATTTGGCATGTGGTTGTAACTAGTTTTGAAGGTGTGTCCTATTTTAAGGTGACCTTAAACTCCCTTATATAAAAAATTTATGTCCAGTTTACGTTTTTTCTTTCTCCATGGAGTATACTGAAAGTAACTTCAGAAATTTCATTCAACTTTTGCAATTATATATAACTGGCCATAGGTAAGTGCCACACAATAAGGTAACCTTAAACTCCCATTAATTAGATAATTATTTCACTTTAGGTTTGCTAACTTTTGAACAATATTTCAAATATTGTGCAATTCTAGGCGTTTCAGTTGTGGATGTAACAAACCTTGAACAGAACTTCCAAAAAAAGATTACCTTAACTCGCTAACATACAGCAGTGCAAACAAACTTTGAGTTTAAGGTTGGGCAATATTTTTGGTGTTTGGAAGATATTTTATATGCTAATTAGGACTTTTTGCATCGATATTCATCATGTTCATATATATCCACCAAAAATGGTCTCTTTTGTAAGGTTATAGTAAGTTGCTGATATTTTATAAACTAATGAGTTTAAGGTTGCATTAATTTGTGTCACTAACAGCTTTGATGGAAGACATACATGGTCAGAGTAGTCTTCACACTTACTTTCCAGAGAGTATCTCAAAAATGTCTTGATGAATTAAATTCCAATTTGGCATATTGGTGAAACTTTTCCTCAAGGTGTGCCGTATTTAAGGTGACCTTAAACTCACAGTAGTAAGATACTTATATTGATTTGAAGGTTTTTTGTTTCCGCACGGTATCTCAAAAATTTGTTGATGGATTCAATTAAAATTCGGCATGTGCTTGTTTTCAAGGTGTGCCCTACTTTAAGGTGACCTTAAACTCTCATGTATTAAAAGGTTATATTGAGTTTACATTATTTTTCAATAGAGTATACTGGAAATAACTTGAGAAATTTCATTAAAATTTTGTATGTATATGTAACTGGCCACAGGTAAGTGCATTTCAATAAGATGACCTTAAACTCCCAGTAATAACAGAATTATATTCACTTTAAGTGTGGCAATTTTTCAACAGTATTTCAAACACTGCAATTCTAAGCATCTTTCAAGTTGTGGATGTAACAAACCATGAAGAAAAGCTAGAGGAAAAGATTCCCTTAAACTCCCTCACATCTGCAAACTAATTTTGAGTTTAAGGTTGGGAGAATTTTTGGTGTTTGAAAGATATTTGCTGTGCTAATTAAGACTTTAATCTTTGATATTCATCACGTACATCTGTCTACACAAGAAAAAATCTCTTTTGTAAGGTTATAGTAAATTCCTGATATTTGATAAACTTATGAGTTTAAGGTTGCATTACCTTGGTGTCACTAGCAGCTATGTTGGAGGACAAATATGGTCAGCGTCGTTGCCACACTTCATTTTCAGAGTGTATCTCAAAAATGGCATGATAGATTAACTTCAGATTTGGCATGTGCATGTAATTGGTCCTCAAGATGTGCCCTATTTTAAGGTGATCTTAAACTCCCAGTAGTAACGTATTTATATCAAGATTAAGGTTTTCCGTTTCCAGACAGTATCTCAAAAATGGGTTGATGAATTCAATTCATATTTGGCATGTGGTTGTAACTGGTTTTCAAGGTGTGTCCTATTTTAAGGTGACCTTAAACTCCCACTAGTAACATACTTATATTGATTTTAAGTTTTTCAGTTTCCAGACGGTATCTCGAAAATTTGTTGATGGATTCAATTTAGATTTGGCCTGTGGTTGTAACTGGTATTGATGGTGTGTCCTATTTTAAGGTGGCCTTAAACTCCCATGTATAAAAGAATTATATTGAGTTTAAGTTTTTTTACTTTTCCATAGAGTATACTGAAGGTAACTCAAGAAATTTCATTCAAGTTTTGCATGTATATGTAACTGGCCACAGGTAAGTGTCACACATTAAGGTGACCTTAAACTTCCAGTAATAACACATTGTCAGTGTTGTTATCACACTTCCTTTCCAGACAGTAACTCAAAAATGGCATGAGGGATGAAATTCAAATTTGGCATGTGGATGTAACGGGTACTCAAGGTGTGCCCTGTTTAAAGGTGACCTTAAACTCCCACTAGTAACATACCGTAAATGACCTATTTAGCGCACAGTGCGCTAAGCAAAGTCTATTTTTATTCAATATTTGGTGCAAAAAAATTCCCCTTTTAGCGCACCCATCATGAAACACTTTCCGGGATGAAGTCTAGGTCAATCCGGTAGAAAAACGGTATTTCGACATTTAGAAATACCCACTTCCTGTAAATATGGCGGTAGATGAAAACAAACTCGAAAGTCATGACAAAAATGTTAAATTATTGAGTAAAAATACGTGCAATATATAAAAAATATGTGGATATTGAGAAAAATTAAGAAAGGTAAGATTTAAGCAGAATAATCGATTATTAGAAAACACTTGTAACCGACCACCATTATTCACCGTTAACGCATAATATCGTCCACCCACTAGAGCTTCTAGTAAAAGTTGTCAGGGACCATCCATTTGTAGGGTAGGGTGCGCTTTCAAGGGCGGGTGCGCTAAATAGGTCATTTACGGTACTTATATTGATTTTAAGTTTTTCAGTTTCCAGACAGTATCTCAAAAATTGGTTGATGGATTCAATTCAAATTTGGCATGTGGTTGTAACTGGTATTGAAGGTGTGTCCTATTTTAAGGTGGCCTTAAACTCCCATGTATAAAATAATTATGTTGAGTTTAAGTTTTTTTCACTTTTCCATAGCGTATACTGAAGGTAACTCAAGAAATTTCATTCAAGTTTTGCATGTATATGTAAGGTTACAATAAATTGCTGATATTTTAGAAACTTATTAGTTTAAGGTTGTAATAGTTTGGGGTCACTCAGCTGTAATGGATCACCTATAGGACCAGCATCGTCATCACACTTTGTTTCTGGAAAATATGTCAAAAATTGCAAGTAGGATGAAATTCAAATTTGGCATGTGGGTGTTGCTGGTCATCGACATGTACCCTATTTTAAGATGACCTTAAACTCCCATTTATAACACATTTATATTGAATTTTACTTTTGCGATTTGTGGGCAATAGCTTAAAGATGGCTTCACAGATTCAAATCATATTTGGTACGTGGATGTAACTGATCAAGGTGTGGCCCACTTTAAGGTGACCTTAAACTCCTAATGATAATATAACTATATTGAATTTAAGTTTTTCAATTTCTGGAGAGTATTTCAATTCTGCATGACAGATTTAATTTAAATTTGGTATGTTGATGTATCTAGTCCTGAAGGTGTGCCCTATTTTAAGGTGACCTTAAACTCCCACGTGTAAAAGAATGTTACTGAGCTCAACTTTTTCTATGATTCCACAAAGTATACCAAAATGGCATGACATATTTGATCTATATTTTACAGGTACATGTAACTGATGTTGCAGAAATGCCCTGAGACTACATTGAGGTGACCTTTAACTCTCAGTAATGGCATAATTATAATTACTTTTCTTTAAAAATTTTGGATAATATCTTAAATTATGTGCAATAGATTTTAAGCACATTTAAATTTTGGTTGTAAGTAGCCTTGAACAGAGTCTACATGGTTAACATGAACTTAAACTCTTAACATTTACATTGACTTACATTCAGTTTAAGGTTAGGACAAATTTCTGTGATGTTTTGGCAATATTAAAACGATAGGTTTTAGTTTTTCATTTAAATTAAACATGTACATGTGTCTAGACCAAAACAGGATCTTTATTGTAATGTTACCATAAAAACCTGAAAGTTAAAAAAGTAAGTTCAAGGTTACAACTTATTTTAATTATTATATCCATCCTGCTGGACATGGATATTATTTTTATTTTTCATCTGAATCACCCTTCATTGCTGCTCATTTACAGGTACAGTATTTTATGTGTCTCAGCTAAATTTGGTGTGGAAGTTTAATGGCATGAGAGTTTGTGTGTGATTGCTTTCTTGGCACTATCTGGCAACAAGTGCCGTGGCAACACTTTTTCATGTTTCTTGGGCTTTAATATCTTTTGGGGAGTTCTTAGCATTCCAAACCCCTGCATGGATTGGAACTGATTTTTAACGATAACTGGCAACAAGTGTTGCCATGGCAACACTTTTTTCTGTTTCTTGGATTTTATTGGTTCATTGCTTTCCATACCCCTGCACAGACTGGAGCGGATTAGTTTTTTGGCACACCTGGCAACAAGTGTTGCCATGCCAACACTTCTTTCTGTTTCTTGGACTTATAAATATTTTATGGGTTCTTTGCATTCCATACCCCTGCACAGACTGCAGCTGATTAGTTTTTTGGCAAACCTGGCAACAAGTGTTGCCACGGCAACACTTTTTTTGTTCGTTTCTTGGACTTCTAAATATTTTTATGGGTTCTTTGCTTTCCATACCCCTGCACAGACTGCAGCTGATTAGCTTTTCGGCAACACCTGGCAACAAGTGTTGCCATGGCAACACTTTTTTCTTTTTTTTTTTGACTTACAAATATTTTTATGGGTTCTTTGTTTTCCATACCCCGCACAGATTGGAGCTGATTAGTTTTTCAGCAACATCTGGCAACAAGTGTTGCCGACAGACAAGACATGACCCATCTTGTACAATGCATTTACATGTATTATGACTAGCTGAGCGTGCTTTACTAGTGGATTATCAGTGCAGAATTGATAGACAATGATCTTGCTTGTTTGCTCTCCCATAAAATGGCAGACAAATATAAGCCCTTCTTTCCTCCATGAAGAGAGGATGTGAACAAATATAAGTCCTTCTTTCCTCCATGAAGAGAGGAAGCAGACAAGAAAGGACATCTTGCACAATGCATTAATTTGTATGGTCATATGACTAGCAGTTTAAGTTATATTTTTCAACAAGGTGGGGCTTCACCATGACTCAGTCCTTCTGAAAGATGGTCTGGATTTGCAGAAATGCTGCACGTCAACTATTTTTGTCTATCTGGCATAAGTTATGTCCTTTCGAATTTCATCCGCTTCAGTCTTTAACCAAAGCTGGTGACACAGTACAATTCTGTTGAATTCTTGTTAATGTTCTGTATCGTGGCAAAGTTTCAGAGCTGTAAGTCCATAGCTAACTGAGTAATAGCTACTTTGATTGTTTCCCATTGAGTAAATCACTTATAACAGCAAAACTGTTGAGTTTAAAGGATTTTTCTCAAATATGTTGTTTAGCTACTTTTTTATGTACTGTGTAATGGCAAATTTTGAGAGCTGTAAGTCCAGAACTAACTGAATAATAGCTACTTTGATGGTTCTCCATTGAGTAAAATCATTTATAACAGCAAAACTGTTGAATTTAAAGGATTTTGGTCAAATATGTTCTTCTACTTTTTGATGTACTGTGTAATGGCAAATTTTGAGAGCTGTAGGTCCATAGCTAACTGAGTAATAGCTACTTTGATGGTTCTCCATTGAGTAAATCACTTATAACAGCAAAACTGTTGAATTTAAAGGATTTTTGTCAAATATGTTCTTCACCTACTTTTTGATGTACTGTGTAATGGCAAATTTTGAGAGCTGTAAGTCCATAACTAACTGAGTAATAGCTACTTTGATGGTTCTCCATTGAGTAAATCACTTATAACTGCAGAACGATTAAATTTATAGGATTTTTGTCAATATGTTGTTCATGTACTTTTTAATGTTTTTTGTCATGGCAAAGTTTCACAGCTGTAAGTCCATAGCTAACTGAGTAATAGCTACTTTGATTGTTTTCCTTTCAGTAAGTCACTTTTAACGGCAAAACTTGAATATCTCGAAAACAGTACGAGATTGAGCGATTTCGAGCGAATTTTTGACCCGCAGGGTAGTACAAGAGGGTCCTATACAAAAGGGAAAAATTTCAATTTTCGCCACTATTGGCGGCCATCTTGGATTTTAGCGGAAAATGAAAAAGTGTGAATATCTCGAAAACCGTACGAGATAGAGCGATTTCGAGCGAATTTTTGACCCACAGGGTAGTACAAGAGTGTCCTGTGCAAAAGGGGAAAATTTTCGCCACTTTTGGCGGCCATCTTCGATTTTTGCGGAAAATGAAAAAGTGTGAATATCTCGAAAACCATTACAGATAGAGCGATTTCAAGCGAATTTTTGACCCGCAGGGTGTTACAGGAGTGTCCTATGGAAAAGGGAAAAATTTCAATTTTCGCCACTTTTGGCGGCCATCTTGGATTTTAGCGGAAAATGAAAAAGTGTGAATATCTCGAAAACCATAAGAGAGCGATTTCGCGTGAATTTTTGACCCGCAGGTTAGTACAACAGTGTTGTATGCAAATGGGAAAAACTTCAAGAGTATCTTATGCAAAGGGGAAAAAATTTCAATATTAGCCACTTTTGGCGGCCATCTTGGATTTTAGCGGGAAATAAACATTGAAAATATCTTCGAAATGGTAAGAGATAGAGCGATTTCGAGCGAATTTTTGACCCACAGGGTAATACAACAGTATTCTGTGCCTAGGGGAAAAATTTCAGTTTTCACCACTTTTGGCGGCCATCTTGGATTTTAGCAGAAAATGAAAAATTGTGAATACCTCGGAAAAGGTATTTCTTTCCCTGTAATGCTCGGCTGCAGATAATACCACTGCAGTGGTCTTGTTTCATATGGTAGGGTATATTAAATTTTTATGAAATAAAATTTCGTATTTTTAAATGTAAAATTTTTCTTATGAAAAGAGCAAATCACCCTGCAGCCTTCCCCGCTTTTTAAAAGACCCTTTTCCAGCATTTATGTTTATCCACAAAAAATGAACTATTTCTGTATTAATGTGCATGGCAGAGTGAATTAGGTCACCAGGGGTCAAAGTGTGCGAAATTCAGGGTGGCCCCGTGGCCCGGGGCCCCCCCTTTTTAAGTTAGGGCCACCACAACTTGACTTTCATGGGCCCCAATGGGCCACCACATTGACTACAACATGCCTCGTGTGGTAATACAATCCAGCACAGCTCTCATTTTTTTTAATTGGTTTTCTTTCCCCATGGCTACGTCCTTAAATATGCATTGTGTTTTGCATATTCCAGATTGAGTTCACTCTTAATTAGGAGTTAAACTCTGATACTGTTTCTCTCACTCTGCCAAAAGTTAGTACACCAAGTGGTTCTCCCCCTCTCCCCTTCGCTGGGAAGACTGCAGAAAAACGATCAATGCATATGCTTTATAACCAGACAAGTCCCCCCCTCACTCACACAAAACTGCCAGTGGATTAGTTCATTCAGCCAGACAGCCACACATACACACACTCACTGCCTAGCTTGAACATGCTGGGAAAGTGGACTGAATACAGGTACTAGTATATGTGACACACCCCCCTCCCTTCACCGAAGTATAGTTGTTCCACTTATCCACAAGTCAATGTTAAAAAGGCTTGTTTAGCTGCAGATGCTCTGTCTAAATTGTACGAAAAGAAAAACATTATTTCTTTGAAGTTTAAAGTAATCATAAAACTTGCAAAATGTTTTGTGTAAAATTCATTGGGATGATCATAAAAAAGACTTTAGTTTCATTTTTAACGCTTGACATTAGCATTGTTAGGAGAGGGTTATTGTGATCAGCTTGTTTCTGTCTGTCTGTCTGTCTGTCTGTGCACCGTTTCGCCCTTAAAACTCGAAAACTGTAACACCGATCAAGCTTAAATTTGGTGGGTAGATATTTCATGGGGTACAGATGAATTCTTCTAAATTTGGTGTATTTTGTTTGAAAATTAAAGCCAGGAGAGAGTTTTTCTTATTTTAATAGGGCTTTTACAGTGAAATCTGCTTCTCTTCTCACATATGTAAAAATCAATATTTTGCTTTCTAGTGATGTCATTACTTAATGATGTCACAATGCAATTGTTATTGTGAGGTCACAAGCCTAGGGTGTGATACTTGTTGTCTTTAAGGAAAAATATTTCTTCCCGTTTTTTTTGTCTTGAAATTGACATAAAGTTAATAAAGAGGGGGTGGAGTATTCATCATTTTTATTAATTATTATTTCTGTTGTTCTCTTTTTTCTTTCAATTCCTTGACAGGCCATCAAAAAAAAAAAAAAAAAAAGAATTACCATGAGTGATTTTTACCAAGAAGTGACTTTTAAGCAATATTTTTTACCTCACCCAGCAGTTTATGTTCTTGTGTGCTAATTGTCTATTTGTCTGTCTCTGGGTTGTTGGTTTTTTTGTGTTTTTTTTTGTGTTTGTGTGTGTTTAGATTACTCCAGAACTAATGAACAGATGTTTATTAAAAATTTTTGTGGGTAGGACCTGGCTAAAGGAAGAAGTTACTAAAAAAGAAAAATCTCGATCTTTTTTTGCATACAAAATAATCATGAGTTTTCAGGGTCCCATTTAAGTGCATTTTTAATTATTTTAGCTTTCTACTTGATATTTCTTCAAAAATTAATTTACATGTTTGGTTTAATTTTATTGTCTTCCTTACAATACTTTATATCACTTGAGAGACTGGTCACATGGAGTCCAGCGTTTTGCTCTCTCGGAGTGCATCTTGTATAATTTGTATTCAAACTTGAAGTTAAAGAAATTTAACATAAATCACTTTTTTTATCTTTTTGACTAGTCACTTTTAATAAATTAAAAAGACAATTTGTTAGAAAAAAGTTTTTAAAAAGTTTGGGCCATCAAGTTTTAATAGGGGCCACTGAACTTCAGAACCTAGTGGCCCTATGGGGCTACCACTGCTTTGCAACGAATTTCTTACACTGGGTCAAAGGGTAGCAAGTACATAGGTTAAAAGAGCGTCTTCCCTTATATTTTAAATTCTATGTATGGTATACGTGGCGGTTACTGAAGTGTTTTCATATGGTAGGTATATACATTTTTATGAAGAAAATGGATATCACAGGACTTTTTCTGTCATTTGACAGGGCCAGTCATGCCGACCGGTAAAGCAATTGTCTATTGTGTAAGGTATTAACTTATAAAAAATTTAATTTACTTATTAAATTTGCAATTTTGTGTGTTTGCCTCTCTGTCTGCCTGTGTGCATTTGTCAATACCTGTACATTGGATCTAGGTTATAATTTTCAACAAGGTGGGGCTCACCATGGCTCAATCCTTTTGAAACATGGTCTGGATCTGCAAAAATACTACCAGTCAGCCAACTATTTACATCTGACATGTGTCTGTGCAGCATAATTTTTGTCCTTCAAATTTCATCTGCTTCAGTCTGTAACCAAAGCTGGTGACACAGTACAATTCTACTTAATTCTTGTGTTGTAGTTTGTGCAGGTGATTAACAGTAAGAAGAAGAAGGTCAGAGAATATAAGGAAGAAAGTAAGTGTCCACATAAGACGAGAGTGACTGATTGGGTGACTGATTTGTTTGGACATTTTAGACCTGATATTAGATTTTTCACAGAATGTTCCTGGTAATTTAATGTACGAAAGGTTTTTATAGTTGGTGGCATGAATGCGCCTTCTAACTGTTGTTGACCCTTGGGCATTCTTTTGTGACTTTAACAGAAATTTGTGGACGAATTTCTTTTTTTTTTTACATGGTATACATGATTTTACACTGTAACCTTTGAACTGAATAGAGGACTGATAACATCTTTCTAGGCCGGCTACAACTAAACACCAGTCATCAAGGAAAATATTTAATCCTGGAAAATGCTAGCTTTGACAATCGAAATTAAATAAATAAAATAATAAAAAAAATAGTTTCAACAAAATTGAAGTAAGGTACAAGTTAAGCACAATCGAAATTAAATAAATAAAATAATAAAAAAAATAGTTTCAACAAAATTGAAGTAAGGTACAAGTTACTAGCAGGTCTTTGTCTTCTCGAAATATTTTTAAAAATATTTTAATTACATATACATATTATATTTCAACAAAACGGCAATGGAATAGTTCTTCTGCTTGTTTTTGTTGCATTAAAATCCAAATACAAACAAGTGAGCAAGAAATATTTGAAAAATCGAGTCTGTTTTATAACAAAATACTCGGCACTGTGTAGCCATATATTACCTACATCATATTGTTGAAATGTCATTTCTACCTCACAAATTGTCATGCAATCAAATAGCTCGACAGATATCGCTACTGAAGAAGTAGAAGAAAACAAAATGCTAGGGACAGTCAGAATACGAGTCCAATAATGACAATAAAGAATAAATACATTGTGTTGTACACCCTTCTTTTACAAAATAATCACGTCAAAGATATGACCAGCAATCTGGCTTTCGTCGAACATAACATATAGGAACTTAACGGAAATGTGTAATGCCCTAACTATTTCCCTCCGAAAAACGTGCATCTGTGCACAATTTTAGACTGCTTCTTTACCCAGTCAGAATTGACAACAGATTTCTTTAGCAATTTCACTGCTTGGGATTGGGAGAAAAAATAAAATTCTGCATATTTTCTTGGAGTCTTCTAATATCACTCCTTCACTTGCTCCTACTCACAGAAACAGCAAATATTCATAAGTCATGTGATTACCAGATGTTTCAACCTTCTTTTTCAAAGATGGTTTGACCCCTTTTTTCGCCCAAAGTATATGTCTTTATACAGTCTAGTGTCTCCCAACTATGAAAATAGAAAGGCTGCTTTCACAATCGAGTACCACAAATATTGTTAGAAAATCCCAATAATAGATAAACTTACTTGTTTCCATGCCAGATTGACTGATCGCTGATGTTGGATTATGGTGTCTCTTGAATACCTTCTTTGGCTTTTGAATTTTTTGTCATCCTATCATGCAAACAAGAGCACTCAAGTACAGACCTCCACCATGGTCAGCTTCAATATTGAGTATTAGTGCAATGATAAAAAATCCATAAAAAATTCCTTGATCCACATTGGGATCCGTATCCCCTGCGATATTTTCTGTTCCATGTGCAACTGTGTTAATGAAAATTTCATATAAATTCATTCATAATTTTTCAAGTTTTTTGTTTCACCCTTATTTTTAGACAGCCTACCCTCACTCGACCATCTTTTTTTCAAAAACCCAAGTTACTTTCTACCAGTAATTGACCACCTTCTGGTGAATGCCTGCTTTATATTTCTTTGGTAGAGGTCAAGGTCAAATGCTTCAACAAGTCTACAAAATGGGCATTCACTGGTATGACCGATTTGCCGTAAGACTGTTGATAATAGTGGTAAATTATAAAATATAACACTTTCTAAGAAATGGTTCACAGTATACTCGAAGTATCAATTGAAGTGCATATCATTTTACAATTTGGTCATTGAAGTGCATATCATTTTACAATTTGGTCATAGAAGAATATAACATAAAGTTGTTAATAAATTTACATTCAAAATATTAATGGGTCTGTACTGGTAACACTAGTGTCTCCCAACTCCAGCGATGATTGGATATATATCTCTTTATATATTTCTAGGAAAATTAGCATATTTTTTGCTTACTGGCCATCGGCCATAAGCTATTAGCATGGGTTGGCGTCGGCGGCAGCGTTGTCAACAATTTTTCCAGCTTCTTCTCAGAAACTACTGCACCAATTTTTTTAAAATTTGGTATGGAGCTTCCTCGAGTAGAGGACTATCATGTTTCCTCATTGCATGTTGATGGGATTGTTTTTACGACAGCCATCTTGGATTTTAACAGGAAATGAAAAAATACAAATATCTCAGAAACCTTAAGAGTTAGATCTATTTCGAGCAAATTTTTGACCCACAGGGCAGTAAAAGATTCAAATTCCTAAATCTCAAAATATTCAAATTTTGCAACTTTTGGGCGGCCATCTTGGACTTTTAGCTTTAGCAGGAAATGGAAAAATGCGAACATCTTGCAAAACACAAAAATGATTATATCTTGAAAACCGTGCGAGATAGAGCGATTTCGGCGAAATTTTTTACCCTCAGGGCATCTCTGCTTAGTGATAGACTCAAATTTCACAAATTATTTGTCTATCCAAAAATGGCGGCCATTTCGAATTTTCGAATTTTTCGCAAAAATTGCAAAACACAAAAAGGTTTGTATCTCGAAAACCATGAGAGATAGAGTGATTTTGTCAAAATTTTTGACCCACAGGGTATCCCTGCCAAGTAGTCAACCCAATTTTCAAAAAAATTTTGTCTCACCTAAAATGGCAGCCATTTTGAATTTTCAAATTTTTCGCAACAATTGCAAAGCACAAAATGCTTGTATCTTGTAAACCGTGCGAGATAGAGCGATTTCGACGAAATTTTTTACCTACAGGGTATCTCTGCAGAGTAGTTTACCCAAATGTCAAAAAATGTTTGTCTCACCAAAACTGGTGGCCATTTTGAATTTTCAAATTTTTCGAAGCCAGTAAGCAGCAGGCCTTGGCCTCTTTTTTATAATTACGTTAATACATCCTAATACAGACCAGCCCGCCAATCGACAGAAAAAAGTGTTCTGTGTAGCCACCGGCACCGGTCCTACTCTGTGCAATTGCTGGGTGGTGCATCGTACTTCCTTCTTGTCTAGACAGTGTGATGCCATGGCATCTTTTTCATTTGGCACTCCTTCTGTGCAGACAGAAATTTTAAGAAGTTCTCAAAGTGAATTTTTATTGCGACGAAATTTTTTACCCACAGGGTATCTCTGCAGAGTAGTTTACCCAATTGTCAAAAAATGTTTGTCTCGCCAAAACTCCAGTGAATTTTTATTGCGTTAATACATCCTATCCAATGGACAATTGCTAATCCGGTTGGCGCAGACCGTCCTGCCAAACGTCAGAAAAAGACGTCCTGTGTTTCCACTGGCTGGGCCGGTCCAGTACTGTGCACTCGCCAGATGGCGTGTAGTACTTCCTTCCTGTCTAGACAGCGTGACATCATAGCATCTTTTTCGTTTGGCACGAGATCTGTGCAAGCGGATTTTCTTCAGTGATATAAAATTGCAGATTATTCTGTCATTTGGTGAAATTTCTTACTTTTGGTTATACCAAAGTGATTTATAGAACTTGTAGCTCAGAATGTCATCCCCTGGGCAGCGAAGAGGGGGTTGTGGCCATGTTATGGCGAATTTTGATCAACATTCTTACTGCGCACGTTGTCGTGAGAAAAATAAGGGCAAGGACCCTTGTGTGGAGAACAAAGACACTACTACGTGTAAGTTCTGTTTGGCTTTAACTCCAGAGCAACTTGCTCAGATTTCAACACCGTCCTACAAATTGAAAAAAAAAAAACGTGAGGCACGGAAGTCAGGAACTGCCACCCCCACTAAGGAAACGTCTGAACTTGTCGACCCAGCTAGTGTGTCTCTCATTGGGGTTGTTGGCCAGCAAGAAACTTCTAAGTCTTCACCTACTGAACATATGCCTCCAGAAAAGAAAGCAAAAAAGGAGAAACTACCTTCTAAAGCCAAGAAATCTTCTGATTCTACTGATTCTAAAATAGCCGAACTAGACAGTAAATGGTCTGAACGCTTCAATAGACTGGAAGCTTTGGTTTTATCTAAGACCTTGCAGCTGGCTTTTTCTTCAGAAGTTAAAGTGACACCTCCACGTTCTCCTCCTGCTAACATTCCCAGAGATTCTGAGCCATTTTTTCAACCTACTGGTCGCACTGGCAAGGAATTCTCTGCAGAAATGCATCAGTCAGCCAGCCAGCCAGAGTCGAATTCACAGTCTACCACTACAGAGCGCACTGGCAAGGGTTTCTCTGCAGAAATGCATCAATCAGCCAGCCAACTCAGATCCGACCGACAGCAACCTTCTTCATCAACAAATAAGCGCACTGGCAAGGGTTCCTCTGCAGTTTTGACCGACCAACTTCAAGATCTCCTCACAGGCGCACTGGTAAAACACTCCTGCTCTCAAGAAACAGTCCACCAGCCAGCCTCATATTGACCGGAACCGACCTCCAGCTTCTGAACTTTCCGGTACCGACCCTTCTTCCCATAGATTTAAGTCTTCTGGCAAGCAACAAAGGTCTCACGTCGACCGGCCAGATTCAACTGCAGCTACCGACACCAGCTCCCCTTCACTTCGTCGACACAGGAAGGACAGTGCTTCAAGTGTTAGTTCAGGCACAGACAGTGAGTTCTCCGACCGGTCGACCTGTATGCTGAAGAGGGAGAACTGTCAGATGATCCGGATGTAACTGCAATAGAGCCTGACCAGATGCCTTCAGAAGAACAGACGTATAGAGAAACAATGAAAGGCATCAGATCATATATCAGGACATACCAGATATAGATAGTGCCAATACAGCCTCAGACGACAACCGTTCTCTGGTCCGAAAGCTGCTACACCAGGAAAAGTGTCTGTGCAAATGCCTACTGAAGATTGGCTTTGTAAGAAGATAGGTAAACTGAACTTGACTTTGGTTGAGGGTTATCCCTCCCGCAGTTCTGAGGCCGGTGGCCTGTTGATGGACTAGTTTTTGAGAACAGCAAAGTCGCAGTCCAAGTGGTACGGGCTGTCATCTGACCACAAAGCCGACCCTGCCGCTGTTTCAAGCTGGAGTACTGAGTTTTCAAAGCTGAACAGTTGTTACAGTAGGATAGCTGGACAATCTGGACTGACTTCTACCCCCCCCCCCCCTGCATCCAGACGCATTTCACAGGAAGCCCTGAGAAGATGGGAAAAGTCAGCCAGAGAAGTCACAGTCATTTGCAATCAGGCTGCCAGCTTTAACCGTTGCCTTTTCAAAGTGCAACAAGATATGCAGAGTCAGATGAAGACGATACGTGTTGAGAGCAAAGGCAAAGGTTCCTCAAAGAGTTCAGTGGCCATGGACGAACTTCAGTATCTCATGGACTTCAATTCCAGCACTACATAGGCGGCTGCGAAAACCATGGAACACTTGAGTGAATTCGTCTTCATCTCAATGGGGAACTTAACCTTAAACCAGACGTGATGCCTACCTAACGCATCTCAAGAGTGGCATTAAGCCTGACACTGTGGCTGCACTTATAACAGCACCTCTACATATTCCCATCCTCTTTCCAGATGCAGTAATCAAGAGGGCTGAGGAGGAGATCTCTCATTATGAATCCAAGGGACACTCTGGATCTTCCTGTAGTAAGGCACGTTTCCATCCTTACGAGAGGTCGGATAGGAGAGCAGATAAGAGGCCGGACAAGAAGGGAGGGAAGCCAGCATGGAAGAACATTGGGAACGGTCGGTACAGGAAATCTAGAGGAAAGGCAGCCAACTATTCATGACGACCAGCCAAGGGCCAGCAGTTGTATAAATGACAATTACTGTGTAACCAAGTTACAGGCACGACTGCTGGCCGGGATCTCACCTCCAACACAGACTATAGACATTTTAAATGTAAGGCCTCATGTTGTTACAAATGTTCATACTGCGCCCGGGCATTCCCAAAAGAGAGAATTAAGTCCCGGGTCAGCAGGTTGTTATTACAAAGATTGCAAATTAAAGTCTGTGAAAAGTGTTTCTTGTGTCACTCAATTGTCTTATGTTCAACCTGTAACAAATGTCAAAAATGCTGCCTCAAGTCTGCCTGTAGGGGCCAGACTTCAAAACTATTGGCAAACGTGGCTGGATCTGGGTGCCGGTCCGAAAGTAGTTCAAATCCTGAAAGAGGGTTACACCCTCCCCTTTCGAATCCGGCCAAATCTCACAAGGTCTCCCACAGTCATAAGCTGTTATGTCAATCCCCACAGGAACAGCTACCTGCTGGAGGCATTACATCAGCTTATAGACAAGAACGCAGTAGAACTGGTCCGCAATCAAACATCTCTAGGGTTTTTCAACCGGCTATTTTTAGTCCCAAAGCCCAACAGCAAATGGAGACCTATCCTAGATCTGAGCAAACTGAATCTTTTCCTCAAGGTGGAGAAATTCAAAATGGAAACACCAGAAACCATCAGGACATCAACAAGGGGAGTGGGTCACCTCAATAGATTTCAAGGACGCCTACTTCCATATACCAATACAGGAACAGTCCAGGAAATATCTCTGATTTCATATCCAGGATCAGATGTACCAATTCAAGGCACTACCCTTTGGTCTGTCCACAGCACCCATGGAGTTCACTGTGGTAGCAAAGGAGATGAAACTGATGGCCATACACAAGGGTATAAGAATCCACCAGTACCTAGACGACTAGTTGGTGAGAGCCAGGTCCCACCATATTTGTCTCCAGCATACCCAAATTCTAGTGAAAATGTGTCAAGACCTAGGTTGGCTGGTGAATGTAGAAAAATCAGAGCTGGAACCGAAACAGGTCTTCGACTTTGTAGGCTACCAGTTCGACCTCAGGTCCGGCCGGGTCCGACCAACACCGGACCGGTGGCAAAACCTTCAAGAGAAAATACAGTCACTGCTGTTACTACCGGCCTGGCCGACTACACATGAGACCCATACAGTGGCATCTCAAAAACAACTGGAGACTACCCAAATCACCAGAAAAGGTGATCCCAATTCCCAGGTCCCTGCACCCTCACTTACAATGGAGGCTACAGGAAGACGACGTGCTTACAGGCCAACCATTACACCCATTAAAACATGCTCTGCAAATCTTTACAGATGCATCAAAAGAAGGGGGGGCAGTCACTTAAACGAACGCACTGCAAGAGGGTCCTGGTCACTACCAGAAAGCAAGCTGCATATAAACTATCTGAAACTAAAAGCAGTGTTTCTTGCCCTGAAAGAGTTCCAAGACCTCTGTGCCAACAGATAGTACTTGTGGCCACCGACAACACTACAGTAGTGGCCTACATAAACAAGGAAGGGGGCATGAGATCGGGCCCACTTTGTGCCCTACTCTGGAGAATCTTGGCCTGGTGCACCAGGAAACATGTGACTCTCAAAGCCCGGTACATTCCAGGCCGGCTGAACCTGGTAGCCGACAAACTATCCAGGCTAGGCCAGACCATTCAAACAGAGTGGTCTCTCCTTCAAACAGAGTGGTTTTCCAGGCTATATGCAGCAGGTGGCACCAGCCTCAAGTAGACCTATTTGCCACGAGGTTCAACAACAAATTACCTCTGTTTGTGTCACCGGTTCCGGATCCCCTAGCTACAGCAGTGGATGCTCTCAGTCTGCCATGGGAGGATCTGGATGCGTATGCCTTTCCACCAGTGACCATCTTGGGCAAAGTGGTGGAGAAGTTGCAGGACACCCCATGCAAGAGAATCATTGTGATTGCCCCGGGGTGGCCCAACATGCCTTGGTTTTGGGATCTGGTAACCATGTCCAGTCAAATCCGACTAACCTTGTCTGATGTGCCCAACCTTTTGACCCAGCCCTTCAATCAGATCCCTCACAGAAATCTGACCAATCTAAATTTCCATGCATGGCTCCTAGAGCCTCAGCAATCAAAGAACAGGGCTTCTCTGAGACAGTAGCAGCAAGAATTGAGGCTCCTCAGAGGGGGTCAACCAGATCAGTCTATGAGGCAAAGTGGTCCATTTTTACAAAGTGGTGCCTCGATCATCAGGTGGACTTCAGGGTACCCCCTGTGAAGTCGGAGCTGACTTCCGTATGTACCTGTTCCAGGACAGGAAGTTACAGCCCAGTACCATTGATGGTTACAGATCAGCCATTGCTGATAAACTGGGGAATTCACCCATTAATATCAGCAAAGATGAAAATCTCATGTGTCTCCTGGATAGTTTCCACAGAGACAGACCCAAAGGTCGGAGGGGAATCCCTTCCTGGAACCTATCCCTGGTCTTGCACCAGCTGACAAAGGCTCCTTTTGAGCCAATTAAAGAGGCATCCCTGAAGGATTTGACCTTCAAGACAGTTTTCATCTTAGCCCTTGGGTCGGGCAAATGTAGAAGTGAGATTAATGCGTGGCAGAACAGAAATATCAGACACCAATCTGACTGGTCAAAGGTGTCCCTGTACCCATCACCCAGCTTTCTTTCAAAGAATCAGCTGGCCAAAGAGGGTCCAGACAGTGTGGCCCCAGTGGTTATTCCAGCCCTGGCCCCAACTCTGGATAGATCCCTCAAGTCTGACAGGTCCCTCTGTCCGGTCAGAGCATTACGCTACTATTTGGACAGGACCTCAGGCAGAATAAGGGGTTGATCTTTGTCTCCTTCAAAAAAGGTTTCGACAAAGACATCTCACCTGCCACTATCTCCTCATGGATCAAACAGACTGTGATCCTATGTTATGAGCTTTCTGATCAAGAGGCCCACACTTTACATCAGGTTAAAGCCCATGATGTCAGGGCCTTTGCTGCTTCTAAGGCCTTCCAATCGGGAGTCTCCTTAGATTAGATCCTATCAGCCTACCACTGCAAATCACATAATACCTTCACACAATTCTATCTGAGGGTTGTAGCCTGGCCTGATTCAGAGCTCTACCATCTGGGACCTGTAGTGGACCATCTGGGACCAGAAAGAGAGGAGATTCTGTACATATATAAATAGTGTACATATGTAAATAGTTGTGTGTATATATATATATAAAAAAAACGCTGACATGCTTCCTTCGGGAGGTTTATTTTTACTTCTTATGGGACTGAACTCATCCCTCTCTTCCCCTACCTCAGAGCAGGTCTGTTAAAAAAAAGGGGGGGTAAGTCGGTTTGGATCAGTTAACCGGTCTCTGTTAACCGACTAATGGCCTTAAGGGTTCCCTGACCAAGGTCAGCCCATGCCGGGAAGGAAATTTTTGTTAATTCTGTTATAAAAATTTAATTTACTTATTAAATTTGCAAATTTGTTGCATAATATTAAATAAAACAAACTTTATTTTATTTCAAACTATAGATCAGTGTATAGATCATTATAGCCTCATCTGGACAGAAACGGGGCCTTGTGGCTATTTAATGGCAGGATTTGATAAGCACACAGATTGTACGAGATGCAGAAACAAATCTAAGGGTATTGACCTTTGTGTGAACAATGAAGAAAATTGCCCCCACTGTAACATCTGACTTCAGAGCAGAAGCTGCAACTGTCCACGCCTTCTTGTCAGAAGAAAAAGGAAAAATGTGAGCAGAAGATTGACAAGTCTGAGGACGTTGGTAATACCCTAGTAGACCCTAACTTTGTCTCTGTTATAGGGGTGGCTACAAGTGATAAGAAGGTGGTGAAGTCACCACAGACAGCTGGCATCAAAGAAAAACAGAAGAAGAAGCACCCAACACCTCTTAATAAGTGCTGCTAAACTCAACTGCTGCTAAATTAGAGGCTATGGACCAGAAATGGTTGGAATATTTCAGTCGTCTTGAAGTGTTCCTGTTGTCAAAGTCTCTGGAAAAGTGGGAACCGACTTTCCAAACAGTGAAGATGCCAGTGAAGACACTGTTAAGGTTACTGAACCTTTTATTGCTCTCAAGCCGGCTGACCGACCTATTGACCGACCTGCTGTGTCTACCGACCAGACCCCTGCTGAAGTTCAGTGTGACCGACCTCAGGCTGTAGAACTTAACCAACCAGCCGAACAGCCTTCTACCGACCAGACCCCTGCTGTATCGCATCAAGTGCCAAGGCACTTCCGGTCTACGGACCACACAGGACAGTGATGTTGAAATGGACTTGGACTCTGATGGCGAACTGGCCTGACCACCGACCTGCCAGTGGTTTTGAGGAGGAAGGGGTGCTCTGTCTGATCCGGACCACAACCTCACAGCTACAGATAATGACCAAAAAATAAAAAAATATCTGGGTTTTTCAACCGACTACTTTTGGTTCCCAAACTAAACAACCGGTGGAGACCTATACTAGACCTGAGCAATCTGAACCTCGTTCAGAAAAGGCAGAAAAATTCAAGATGGAGACACTGGAAACAATACGGAACTCCCTCCAGACAGGGAAGAGTTGGTGACATCCTTTTCAAGGACGCCTACTTCTATATACCCATTCAAAGCCAGTCCAGGAAGTGCCTACGTTTTCACGTTTTCAAAGCACTACCATTTGGTCTGTCCACAGCACCCATGGAGTTTACGTTAGTGGCAAAAGAGGTCAAATTAATTGCACTACAAAAGGGTATAAGGATCCACCAGTACCTAGACAACTGGTTGGTCAGAGCCAGATCCCACCAAACCTGTCTCCACCACACACAGACTCTAGTAGCTATATGCCAGGATTTAGGTTGGTTGGTAAACATGGAGAAAACAGAGCTGGATCCAAACAAGTATTCGACTTCGTAGGTTACCAGTTCGACCTGAAAGAGGGCAAGGTCAGATCCACCCAAGAGTGTTGGCAGATCGTTAAGCAAAGATCCAAGAATTACTGGCCGGACTGACTTGTCCGGTCCGGCAGTTCATGTCCCTCATGCGACTGTTAACAGCCACAGAAAAACAAGTGCACCTAGGTCGACTCCATATGTGGCCCATAGAGTGGCACCTAAAAAACAATTGGAGGGTCCCAGAATCACTCAAGAAGGTGATCCCTGTCCCAGGTTGCTCCACCCTCATCTAAAGTGTTGGCTGGAAGAACAAAATGTGCTTTACACCCACTAAAACATGCTCTACAGATTTTTACAGACGCATCAAAAGAAGGGTGGGGCCTTCACTTAAACACACTGCAAGGGGAACCTGGGCCCTTCCAGAAAGCAAGTTGCACATAAACTACCTGGAACTAAAGGCAGTTTACCTGGATCTAAAAGAGTTCCAAGACCTCTGCTTGAACAACATAGTTTTCATAGCCACAGACAACACCATAATAGTTGCCCACATAAACAAAGGGGGGGGGGGGGGGGGGGGGTTGAATTTGGGCCCTCTGTGTGCCCTTCTGTGGAGAATCCTAACTGGTGTTCCAGAAAACAGGTTAAAGCCCGAACACATTCCAGGCCAGCTGAATGAGATAGCAGACAAACTATCCAGGCTAGGCCAGACCATTCAAACAGAGTGGTCTCTCCTCCCAGAGAACTTCTAGGCAATATGCAACAGTTGGCATCAACCTCAGATAGACTTATTTGCTACGAGGTTCAACAAGAAACTGACCCAGGTTGTGTCACCAGTACCAGACCCCCTGGCTTGGGCAGTCGATGCACTCGGCCTGTCATGGGAGGATATGGACCCATATGCCTTCAACTGGTAGTCATCTTGGGCAAATTGGTGGAGAAGTTACATGACTACCCATGCAGGAGAATCATTCTGATTGCTATAGGGTGGCCCAAGAAGCCCTGGTTTTGGGATCTAGTGATCATGTCAAGTCAGATCCCATTGTACCTGCCCCATTTTCCCAACTTGCCCACTCAACCATTCAATCAGACTCCACACAGGAGTCAAACCTAAATCTGCATGCAATGGCTCCTCAGCAATCAAGGAGCAGGGTTTCTCTTAGGCAGTGGCAGCACGAATTAAGGCCCCTCAAAAAGGATCAACCGGATTAGTCTATGAGGCAAAGTGGACCATTTTCACAGGCGACAATGGACAGGTGAGGCCCTCCCAACCGGCCCTGCTATCAACTTACTATGGGGTCTAAATAGGTTTAGACAACGAAAAAGATGTCTAGACAGGAAGGAAGTATGATGCGCCACCTAGCAAATGCACAGAGTGGGACCGGCTACACAGGATGACTTTTTCTGTTGCTTGGCGGGCTGGTCTTCACCGACAGGATTAGCAATTGTCCATGGGATAGGGTATTAACTTATATAAAAAATTTTATTTCCTTATTAAATTTGCAAATCTAACCTCTACTTTAAAGTATTGCTAGGAAATCCCATGTAATTCCAAATATTTTCTCATTTGCAAATAGAATATATAACATTACAGAATTCCATGGGGTATCCTGGTAATAGTTTCAATTATTTTGAAATAAAATATGCAAATGAGAAAATATGAGGCCACAAAATGCCGTGGGATTTCCTAACAACATTTCAAAATGAAATGCACAAATGAGAAAATATGAGGTCTTGCTCAAAATGTCATGAAGTTTGGGTAAAACTAGGCTTTGGCTTTGAATTTTTTTTACCTTTCACCCAGTAATTACCGTATTTATTCTTATAAATCACCCAACCCTATTAAATGCCCCCTCCCTCTCTACCTTTGCATAGGTCATACTTCGGGATTTTACATCCCTCTTGACAGCAAGCGCCATTCCGGGATTCGGAAAAAAGTTGCATTTAAGTACTTCCCCAATCGAATTACCACTAAAGGGAAATAAGGAGATCTAATCTAATTAATCTAATCTAATGTGGACTTTTATAGCGCTTAATCTCCATCACTGATGGACTCTAAGGCGCATCTAAACATAAGCAAGGCAGTTAGCGTTAATCAAGGGACGTAGCCAGGTCGTACCAAGGAGACACAGATGTGACGGGAGAGGCTATGGTGGGTAGGCTTTTGCAAACAGGTAAGTTTTAAGCTTCTTTCTGAAGGAGGCAACTGATGTTGCACTGCGAACATCTTGAGGGAGGTCATTCCAGATCTTAGGAGCATCAAAGGCAAAACTATGGCCAAAATGTTTGGCTGACTTAAAGACTGATGAATGGAAAGGAGGAACTGTAAGGTATTGACGATCTGGGTGACTATGCCTAGTACTATAGGGACAACTACTAAAGGACAAGAACGGTTCGAAATAAGAAGGAGAACCACTATGCAAAAATTTATACACAAGTGTTGCGGTTTTGAAAATACAACGATACTTAACAGGCAACCAGTGGAGTTTCTGTAGAATGGGTGTAACATGAGCATACTTTCTATGATTTGTAACAATGCGAGCAAGGGTGTTCTGAATACTTTGCAATTTGTGCTGATTGAAACCGGACAAACCTCTGAACAGAGAGTTACAATAGTCCAGACGACTACTAACCAAGGCATTTGCAGCAAGGACTGCCACTTCAGAAGTGAGATACTTTCTAATTCTACGGAGGTCACGCATCTGAAGGAAGCACGCTTTGCAAGTCCTCTTGATATGCTCAGAGAATGAAAAATCTGCATCAAACCACACACCTAGATTTCTGACAGAATCAACCGGATGAAGAAGGCTACCAAGAATGCTAACAGGAAAGTGAGAGGAAATCTTCTGACGTTGAGCCTTGGAACCAAAGACAAAAGAGATCGAAGCAAAACATGGCACTATTGATAACAAATGACTTAAAATGACAAGATATACAAAAATATGAGATAAAAGTTTAATATTTCTTCAGATTTAAGGTTTGTTTCTCATATTTAAGTTCTCCTACAATTATACATGCTGGAAAATGAGATGTAAGGCAGTAAACTATCCAATGTCGCCCACTACCACTAGACTTGAGAGTTGTTTTATGTACCTGGAATAGTCGCCCCCTTAATAAAAATGCATCGTCACATCATCTGGTGAGCACATATCAGTGATTCTGCTACATGAAAAGTCCGGCCGGACATTCTGTCCTAAGACTAGGAAAACGTTTAGGACATTTGATGCTATTAAAATGTCCACTAGCAGTAAATATTACAGCAAATAAACTTTCAATCTGATTTTTTTTTCAGTAAATCGAAATTTGTATATAATTGTGTCCAACAAAAAAGTTTTTAAAATATTTTTCATCAAAATATAACCTCAAATACATAAATATATATCACAATGCCATGGTGTCATGGGATAACAATAAAAACACAATTTTCTTTGTTAAGTTTAAGCATACATTTATAACATGAAAATCAATGTTCCAAGCACCAATCACCTGTAAACTCGATTTTTGAGTATTATATTCATTAAGACATCATGCAATTATTAATAAAAAGAAATATTAATCAAAGCAAAAATTCAGAATATTACAGTAAAATTTACAGAAAACACTATGCACAAAAACTCCAGTTACATGAAAATACCAGACGACCATAATTAATATTCATGAGAAGATATGAGGACACAAATTTTCCATGGTATTTCCTTGCAATATTTTATAAAATGGAAGCATAGATGAAAATCAAATAATTTAAACTCGAGAACTCATGGCCACAGCACCCAAGTCATTAATATTCATGAGAAGATATGAGGACACGAATTCCCCCTGAGATTTCCTTGCAGGTCACGTGGCTTGTCACGAGACTTCATAAAAGACGTCTAGACCTGGCTACAATAAAAATCACGTAGATCTCGCAAGATTTAAGGGTTGTAACGTGACTTCATATTTTGTAAATAAAAAGACGGCTGGATCTACTATTATTGCCCACGGACACGACTCGGACAATATGTCCAAACATTTTATTTAAAATTCAGGGTTTTGTTGCGAAATTCGGTCAATGACTGATGGCCGACGCGAATCTGAAACCCTACAAATACCCCTTTATAAAAATGCATCACCACATCATCTGGTGAGCACAAGTAACTTTCTAATGATATATAAAATGTGCATATGGTTGAAGTAATTTTTACCCCACAGCCTTGAAGGGCTGTGCAGATTTGTTTTCACCTGTGGTGCCCGGATGGCCAGGCAGGCGGGGAAAAAGTTTATCCGTGCTGTATCTCCATGACAACACTTGCTGCCAGATATAAAAAATTCAGGTGAACCCCCCTATTATCTTCTTAAGTATTGCATTTAGAGCCATAAAATGTATTGGGAGGTAGTAGGAAACCATATGTGGAGAGTCTAGAAAGCAAGTCAAATCCCCCCCCCCCCCTTATGGGTCAAACTGGGGTCATAAAATAGCCGATTTTGTGTGTTTTTGCCTTATATCTCCTTTATTCTTGCTTTTAGAGCTTTACAATGTATTGAGAGGTATTTGGAAACCATATGTGAAGAGTCTAGATAGCCGGTCAGATTTACACCGTGACCCTCCCTTATGGGTCAAACTGGGGTCGTAAAATAGCCGATTTTGTGTTTTTGCCTCATATGTCCTTTCATTTTTGCTTCTACAGCTTTAGAATGTATTAACAGGGAGTTGGAATTCGTGGAGAGTCTAAGTAGCTGGTCAAATTAGCTCTCTGATCCCCTCTTATGAGTCACACTGGGGTCATAAAATATCAATTTTTCTGTTTTTGCCTCATATCTTCTTTATTATTGGTTTTACAGCTTCACAAGTTTTAAGAGGTAGTGGGAAACCATACATGGAGAGTCTTGAGAGCTGGCCACAGTGGGGTTATAGAATGCAATTTCTACTTTAATATTTCAACATTAATGATGTCATTATCTTAATGTTATTTTCATATCTTACTATCATACTGTTAAAGCAGGCAAAATACATTCCTATTTTGTCATCATCTAAAATTATGATATGCATCAAATTGTGCTTGTTTTATTGTAAAAAACTGGGTCCAAATATTTACAAACTTATTTCGGTGCAGCAGTTTGATAATGACACATTTATAAATTCCCATTTTCAGCTCATTATCACTTCTTCTGACTTCCATTCTTCTGCAGTAAACTAATAACTCAGCAATGCAAACATATTCTTTACTATGTCTCTTATTTATACATAACAACTACATATCACCGACTCTTTCAACAGAGCATAGATAAAGATAACATCTTAACTCCTTATATGAGCATTTCTTCATGCATAGACTACAACAGGGGGAGGGGGGATGTTGGGGAGACACACATTAACTTGATTTTATTCCTTATCAGCATATACCCAGTGCACTAATTCTCTGGGGACTCATCAAAGACTGGCAATTATATATAAATAGAAATGAGCATTATTCATAAGATATAAATAGGCTTGTGGGAACATTGACCATGTATTTATTCATTGGGATAGATGTCTTCAGAACATTGTGTCAAAAACTTCTTGCCTTTCTAAAGGCTTAAATTTTACTACGCCTTTTCCTAAAATATAAATAGATATATGGCATTTAACAGTGACAAGCTGTTTCATGTGAAGGCTTTTATTGAGTTGCAACTTTTCCCTTAGCAAATTTTCCTTTAAATGCTTGATATATTAGTAAGACTTTGATATTCATAGTGATATAATATTTAGCATCAAGATTGAAAAAGTTTTTTTAAACCAAGTCGATTCATGAATTGATCCGGTTTGCAAAACTTGATTTGCAAATTGATTCAGTTCACAATTTTATGATTCCTTGCACCCCTAGTAGTAAGGACTCTTGTGGAAATAAATTTGAATTTTCAATATTCTGACAGGGGTCTTGAATTTTTGTGGAAGTGGAAAATGTCATTTAACTATAAAACATACAGTGATTTTAGCAAATTTTACATCTGCTGCTTAGTAAAGTTGCTTCAAAGTTCAGTTTATCATATGGAAAAGTTCTTTTATCCCTCTCATTATTGCTTCTTGGGCTCTCAACCCAGTTTTGTGGTCAGGCTACCCCATATATGGAGAGTCTATATGGCCAGTCAGGTTTACCCACTGACCCCTTCTTACGGGTCAAACTGGGGTCATAAAATAGCAGATTTTCTTGTCTGCTTAACTTTAGCCTCTTCTCTCAGCACTGCATGTTTTTCTTTTCAAAAACCTTTTTCTACTTTATACTATAAAGCATCTGACCTTTTGGGATTCTTTTAAGTAAAAGTAATTATAATTATGGTATTACTGGGACTTTAAGGTCACCGTCTTAGGGCATTTCTGTAACATCAGTTACATGTACCTGCAAAATATAGATCAAATATGTCATGCCATTTTTTTGAGCTCCGTAACATTCTTTTACACATGGGAGTTTAAGGTCACCTTAAAATAGGGCACACCTTTAGGACTAGATACAACATACCAAATTTAAATTAAATATGTCATGCAGTTTTGAAATACTCTCCAGAAATTAAAAAATTTAAATTCAATATAATTATGTTATCACTAGGAGTTTAAGGTCACCTTAATATAGGCCACACCTTGAAGACCAGTTACACCCACGTACCAAATTTGATTAGAATCTGTGAAGCCATCTTTAATCTATTGCCCACAAAAAGTTAAATTCAATATAAATGTGTTATTAGTGGGAGTTTAAGGTCATGTTAAAATAAGGCCCATATCGATGACTGGCAACATCCACATGCCAAATTTGAATTTCATCCTACAAGCAATTTTGACTTATTTTCCAGAAAAAAGTGTGATGATGATGCTGGTCCTATAGGTGATCCATCACAGCTTAGTGACACCAAACTGTTATAACCTTAAACTCATAAGTTTCTAAAATAGCAGCAATTTATTGTAACCTTACAAAAGAGACCTTTTTCTTTTTGTCTAAATATATGTACATGATGAATATCGATGAAAAAATCTCAATTAGCGCATCAAATATCTTTCAAGCACCAAAACAATTGTCCCAACCTTAAAGTCAATGTTAGTTTAAGGTAAGGAGTATAAGGTAATCTTTTTCTGAAGGTTCTGTTCAAGGTTTGGTACATTTACAAGTGAAACATGTCTAGAATTGCTCAGTATTTGAAATACTGTTCAAAAATTGCCAAACTTAAAGTGAATATAATTCTGTTATTACTGGGAGTTTAAGGTCACCTTATTGTATAACATTTATCTCTGGCTAGTTACTTATGCATGCAAAATTTGAATGAAGTTATTTTCAGTATACTCCATGGAAAAATAAAAAATGTAAACTCAACATAACTCTTTAATATGTGGGAGTTTAATGTCACCTTAAAATAGAGCACACCTTGAAAACCAGTTACAACCACATGCCAACTTAGAATTGAATCCATCAACCCATTTTGGAGATACTGTCTGGAAACAAAAAACCTTAACTTCAATATAAATATATTTCTGCTAGTTTGTTTAGGTCACCTTAAAATAGGTCACACCTTGAAAACAAGTTACAACCACAGGCCAAATTATAATTGAATCCATCAAGCCATTTTTGAGATACTGTGTGGAAACTAAAAACTTAACGTCAATATAAGTATCTTACTACTGGGAGTTTAAGGTCACCCAACAATAAGGCACACCTTGAGGACCAGTTACATCCACATGCCAAATTTGAATTAAATCTGACAAGCCATTTTTGAAATACTTTCCAGAATACAAAGCTCTACGACGACACCGACGCCACAAAATGAGATGACAAAGCAATCCCTATATCCCACGCAGCATAAATGCTGGTGACACAACAAAGAACAAGAGAACGTCTCGAAAATTAATGCACACATTCAATAAAGTCTCTCTGCTCTTAAATGCAGCTTCAATTGAAGCAAGAAATGGGGATTATCAAGTATCCATTCTGGAGGCCTTTACAAGCTGCCTGAATAATAAAATCCCTCCAAGAGCACATTAATCAGCCGAGAGCTACCTATGTCAACCTCCCTTGGATTCAGTCACTGAATCTGACTCAAAACCAGTACCTCAAGTCTCGGATTCAGATCCGAGAAATGTAGGGTCAAGGGAGACAATGGAAGTTGAATTTGTAGGGCCTCCAGTTCAACCTAACTTTAAAAAGTGAGGGAAAGTATCGGAACCCACCCCCACCCCCGCTTGGGAGGGGGAGTCTCGGATCAATTTAAAAAAAACACAAGACACAAGTCTCTTGAATATATTTCTTCCTCTTTGGAGGAATCAGACTTCCACCCTCAAGTGCTTAAATCCTCCACAGGTGAATGAGCCCAAAACCCAGCTGAACCCAGACCCCATTTGTCCTAGTTAGGTGGATGTATAAGACTTGCCCTCTGAGTATACTGAGGATATTGAAACTTTTAGGCAGGTACTCAATTTCCCTAATTCGGCCTTAGAGTGGTGTCTAAATAAAGTGGCTCAACAGCATTAGCTCAACCATGCTCCCAGTTTGTCCTACCTTAAAAGAGGCCCTAGACAATTTTAAACCACCTTGCTAAAATCTGTATCTCCCCCAGACCCTCTGGAGCTCCCATTGGTAAGGTCCCCCTACAGGTAGTCAAAGAGTTTGAGCATCAGTCCAGACAAAACCTCTGTACCCTTACCTTTTCGGCTGCCTCTACCCGGGTCATATCTGAATGCAACATGGTCATGGTAAACTGTTCGGACAGTATCAAGGCTACTGCTAAATGGGTCAAAACTCAGATTCAAAAGGGTGCCAATCCTGGAAAAGCAGTCAGAAATGGTTATGAAAAGACTGTGACTATCTAGGTATCCTAAATAAGAGGATTCTTATTCAACAGAGAGCATTAGCCTGTCAAACTAAGGCCTTAGCCCACATTCTCCAGAGAGAGATGCATACAATTGGGTATTTCAGTGCTCATTGGGTGTCAGGCTGAAATGATCCCTCTTCAACCTCACTCGGGAGATACCAGACATCAAGAACTTAGAAGCTCCCCATTCTGTCCCTCTCTTTTGTTCCTTTCATAATTGGTTAAAGGGGAGAAGAGTTCCTCCTCAAAAAGGCACCCCTTTAGGCCCTATCAAAACCAGCCCTTTCGTGGTTCCCACCACAATAAAAGAGGCTCCTACAGAAAAAGCCCCTATGGGGTCAATCCACTCCAAGCAGTAACATTTCATTTCGTCAGACAGGGGGAAATCAAATAACAGAGGCTGCAGAGCTCTTTTCCATACTCACCCAAGGGGACGAGGGTGTGAAAACCCCTCTTCCCAATGACTCTTTAGCCTCAATCAGTCCACTAGTAGGAGGTCCCCTCCCTTCTTTCAGAAGAGACTGGCAAACAGAAAATACTCAAACAACGTGTTAAACATTAGTACCAATGGTTACAATCAACCATTCATAAAAAACAAAAACAAAAAAAATTTAGCCCGAATTCCTTAAACGAGCGCCTTGCAAGAGGGTCCTGGTCAGTGCCAGAAAGCAAACTGCACATAAACTATCTAGAACTAAAGGCAGTGTTTCTAGCTTTAAAAGAATTCCAAGACCTCTGTGCGGACAAAATAGTTCTAGTGGCCACAGACAATACAACAGTAGTGGCTTACATAAACAAAGAAGGAGGCATGAAGTCGGGCCCACTGTGTGCCCTACTGTGGAGAATCTTGACCTGGTTTACCCAGCGACAAGTAACTCTAAAAGCCCGACACATCCCAGGCCAACTAAATGTGGTAGCAGACAAACTATCCCGGCTGGGTCAGACCATCCAGACGGAATGGTCCCTCCTTCCAGAGGTTTTTCAGGCGCTATGCCACAAATGGCACCGACCTCAGATAGACCTCTTCGCCACGAGGTTCAACCACAAATTGCCTCAGTTTGTGTCTCCAGTACCGGATCCCCTGGCTGTAGCAGTAGATTCACTCACTCTGCCATGGGATGATCTGGATGCATACGCCTTCCCACCAACCGCCATATTGGGCAAAGTGGTGGAGAAGTTACAGGACTCCCCGTGCAAGAGAATCATCCTGATTGCTCCGGGGTGGCTCAACATGCCTTGGTTTTGGGATCTAGTGACCATGTCCAGTCAGGTCCCTATCAGTCTGCCCATTCTGCCCAATCTGTTGACTCAACCCTTCAGTCAGATCCCTCACAGAAATCTGGCAAATCTGAATCTCCATGCATGGCTCCTAGAGCCACAACAATCAAGGAGCAGGGTTTCTCTGAGGCAGTGGCAACAAGAATTGAGGCTCCTCAAAGGAGATCAACCAGAGCAGTCTATGAGGCAAAGTGGACCATTTTTACAAAGTGGTGCATCACTAATAAGGTGGACTTCAGGGCACCCCCTATAAACTCAGTTGCTGATTTCCTTATGTACCTCTTTGAGGACAGGAAATTACAGCCCAGCACCATTGATGGTTACAGGTCTGCCATTGCTGATAAGTTGGGAAACCCATCCCTTAATATCAGCAAAGATGAAAATCTCACTCGTCTCCTGGATAGTTTCCACAGAGACAGACCCAAAGGTCGGAGGGGAATCCTCTCCTGGAACCTTTCCCTGGTTTTACACCAACTGACAAAGGCTCCTTTTGAACCACTTAAAGATGCGTCAATGAAGCATCTGACCTTCAAAACGGTTTTCCTCTTAGCCCTTGGCTCGGGCAAGAGAAGAAGTGAGATACATGCCTGGCAACAAAAGAACATCAGACACCAATCCGATTGGTCCAAGGTGTCCCTGTATCCATCAACCAGCTTTCTTTCAAAAAATCAGCTGGCCAAAGGGGGTCCAGATAGTGTGGCCCCAGTGGTTATACCAGCCCTGGCCCCAACTCTGGACAAATCCCTCAAGTCTGACAGGTCCCTTTGTCCGGTCAGAGCTTTTGCGCTACTATTTGGACAGGACCTCAGACCTCAGGCAGAATAAGGAGTTAGTCTTTGTCTCCTTCAAGAAAGGTTTCGACAGGACATCTCTCCTGCCACCATCTCCTCATGGATCAAGCAAACTGTGATCCTGTGTTATGAGCTCTCTGATCACCAAGCCCACACCCTGCATCAGGTTAAAGCCCATGATGTCAGGGCCTTTGCTGCTTCGAAAGCCTTCCAGTCGGGAGTTTCCTTAGAACAGATTCTATCAGCCTGCCACTGGAAGTCACATAATACCTTCACACAATTCTACTTGAAGGATGTGGCCTGGGCTGACTCAGAGCTCTAAATAGTTGTAAATAGTTGTACATAGATCTAAGAACCAATCAAAAAAAAAAACTGTGTTGTGCTTCCTTCGGGAGGTTTATTCCTGCTTCTTATGGGACTGAACTCACCCCTCTCTTCCCCTACCTCAGAGCAGGTCTGTTAAAAAAAAGGGGGGAGGGTAAGTCGGTTTGGACCAATGGGCCAGTCCCTATTAACCGACTATGGCCCTAAGGGTCTCTGACCACAAGGTCAACCCGGGCCTGAAAGAAAGTCAGTTGTTATTTTGTTTATGAGTTCACCTAAGTCCCTAGTAACTTACCTGCCGACCAAGCGGTAGTTATTCAGCAATTGTCCATTGGATAGGATGTATTAACGTAATAAGATTGCAAATTTAATAAGTAAATTAAATTTTTATAAGTTAATACCGTATCCAATGGACACACAAGACCCTCCCACCGACCCAGCTATCAACTTACTAGGGGTCTAATAGGTTTAGACAACGAAAAAGATGCTATGACATCACGCTGTCTAGACAGGAAGGAAGTACGACACGCCATCTGGCGAGTGCACAGTACTGGACCGGCCGAGCCGGTGGAAACACAGGACGTCTTTTTCTGATGTTTGGCGGGCCGGTCCGCGCCGACCGGATAAGCAATTGTCCATTGGATAGGGTATTAACTTATACAAATTTAATTTACTTATTAAATTTGCAATTTTGACTACAAGAAGTTTGATGTCGCTAATTGGGTTGCTTGCCTCAACGGAGAAAATGGTCCCGGAGGGACGCCTTCACATGAGGCCCTTTCAGTTTCACCTCAAGGAGCACTGTAGATTTCCTCAGTCGTTGGACAGCCTCCTTCCTTGGACAGAAACCTTTCAGCACACCTAGACTGGTGGCAGAATCCCACAAACGTGATGAAAGGCACAGACCTTCATCTCAAGACCACAGAATCCAACTCTTTACAGACGCCTCAAACGAAGGCTGGGGCCCTCACTTAGAGCAAACCTCTACAAGGATCTGTGGTCAGACCGGGAATAAGCCTACCCATAAATGTTCTAGAGCTGAAGGCGTTTTCTCTGGCCCTTCAAAGGTTCAAGGACCAGTGTTTAAACAAAACAGTGTTGGTTGCTACAGACAACTCAACAATAGTAGCCTACATAAATAAATAAGGAGGAACCCACTCGGCAGAGATGTGCGCTCTCCTGTGGAAGATCATGACCTGGTGCCATCATTACCAGATAACCTTAAAAGCCAGACACATTCCAGGGTGTGATGGCCGACCTTCTGTCCAGGTCGATCCAAGTCCAATCAACAGAATGGTCACTGCCTCCGCAGGTGTTCAAACAGATCTGTCTCAAGTGGTTGACTCCTCATGTAGATCTTTTGCCACTCACCTGAACCACAAAGTTCCACTATACGTGCCTCCAGTCCCAGACCAAAATGCTTGGGACATAAATGCTCTGAACATAACTGGGGCTCTGTAACTGGAACTTAGACTGGTAATTTGGCAATATTTTGATATATTTTTTAATTCTAAATTCAAGAAAAATGAACAACTTTCTTCCAGCTGTAATCCCGCCACCGGGCGGTTGAATTTAGCATTCAGTCCCATATGGTAAGCTTGTAGCTTATAAAAGCTACATTTAAATAATTAAAATTTTCAATTTAACCTGTGTATGAGGACCATAAACACCCACCCGAGTGACCCTTCTAAGATATTTTTCACATCTTTTTCCCTGTAACTTGGAAATGGTAAGTCTGAGAAGTTTCAAACTGTATAAGATATAAATTCTATGTGTAATCTTTGTATGTGAGAGATTTTAAGTCTGAAGCTTTAATTTGAAGGTACATTGAGGTCTCTAAAAGGCCCACAGAGGGTCAGTATTTGGAGTTTTTGTCACTTTTAAGCTCTGTGACTGTTAAACTATGTGATTGATAGAGCTGAAATCCCATCTGGGAATACATTATTATGTTCTTTTAACATGTGCCGAAAATCAAGGCTTTTAGTAGACATTTAACCTGTGTATGAGGACCATAGACACTCGCCCAAGTGACCTTTTTTGACATTTTTTTCTTTATTTGGCCCTGTTATTTGAAAATGCTAAGTGTAACAAGTCTTAAACTGTATTATATATAATATTTGTTTGTTATCTGTGTCCCCAAAAAGTTTCAGATCTGTAGTTTAATTGCTAATTTCACTTTAACAATTCTAAAATGGCCACAGAGACCTAATTTATGGACATTGTGCCACTTTAAAGCCCTGTAACTGTCGAACTGTGTGGCTCATAGAGCTGAAATCTTTGAATTTTTCAAAGGAAGTGCCTGTCTATTTAAATTTTCAATATTAGTGATGTTATGGCTATCTTAGTCTTTTAAGAACTTATTTTTGTGTTTTTATCCCTCTGCTTGCTGAGTTTTTAACTTGTTAAAATGAAACTGGTTATACAGTCATATTAAAGTAGGTAAAATGGACACTGTTATTTTCTGGTGAGCTTTAAGTCCCAATATTAATGAAATTATATCCTTATGTAGTAAAAATAGGGGATTTTTAACCCTTAACTAGCCCAGTATTATTCAACTTGCCTCAGTTAATTTTGACACAGCTCCTACAGTTATGAACTTATTTCAGTTGATAATCACACATTTAAAATTCTCAATTCTGAATTATGATTATAAATCTGTTCTTGTGGTTTAATAGTTGTATCCATTTAAATCTGGAGGCATAATTTTCCTGTTGGACATTCCTTATTTATATATTTGATTTTTTTATTAGTCATAAGATTAACTAAGCTTTTTGTATTGCAAGTTTATAAAATAGATAGGCTGAACCATTGATGACTTCTGAGTATTTTATTACCCCTTTTATATATATCACGAGTGTTTGTTATCTCTTACCATTTATATCAAATGAGAAACAAAGAACCATGCTGGTCAGTGGGGTTGCAGATCTCCTGTAATAGTGTTAGATCTTCAGTAAAAGTGTTAGATCTTTAATTAGATGATCATCATACATCAATCAGATTTATACCATATCTTTTTTTTTGCTCTACTTAGATATATGAGAAAAGCACCCATCCTCTTTGTTTAAGCAGTATGCCGGTATAAAACCTGGCATATGTAGCACTATATAAACTAAAACTTCATTTTGTTTGCAAGGAACTGAGAAGTGATATTGTCAGATTTTACTGTTTCTTCTTATTATAAATGAAAATGTGAAACCAGCTTTATTTTACTTTGTAAAAGGCTTGGAAGGATACATGTCAAATGATAAAAAAAAAAAAAAAATCTAATTGCATATTTGTTTTATAATGTTTCATCTATCCACTAATACATTAAAACATAGAAACAGATAAACTTGTGTGTGGACCTTTGCCCACAAGGACTCTTGCCCACAGGACCTTTGCCCGCAAAGGACTTTGCCCACCACATTTTTACAGGGGAGGAACTTTGCATAAAATAATGATATGAAATAATATCCAAAAAATTAGCTTTTTAATTTTTTATCGAAGTATAAGTGTACAATATCTACCATATTAAAGGTCAGCTTCTTATTATATTATCGAATTTTAAGTATGTAATGTTACAATGTAATAATATTCTCAATGACTGTTGGACTTTCTTAAAACCTTTTTTGTATATATTGCATTCTTCACTACAAAGGTTTTGGCCACCTCTGGTATTTTTTATTGTTTCCATTTTGCAGTACTATGTAAATCTATCAACAGTGAATTAAATGCTAATGAAATCAGCTTGCATACTTTATCATACTTTATATAGTGCAACTTTAGTTCAGTTAATGTTTATCTCTTTCAACACTCTATATCCTGAATAGTTATCTGAATGGAGTATTGATTGATTGGTTGGTTGGTTGGTTGATTGATTGGTTGGTTGGTTTGTTGATGTGCCTGAAAAGTGATAGAGTTTGCATTGGGCAAAGTTCTTGTGGACAAAGTTCCTGGATTTGTATCAGTCGTCTGGGGATACCATTTTGCTTGCAAAATAAAAAATATTGTAGATTGAATTACTCAAGTTCTTATATAAGCGGTTAATTATGTTTTCCCTTAAAATTATGTCACACAGGAGGGGTCCCATGACAAAAATACCCAGTGAAAACATGTTGCGTGAGTGATGACCTGTCTGGGGATATGTTGGTGCTGAATTGGCCCAATGTAGTTATATCCCCTGACGAAAGTCGGGATGTACAGGATTCAGGTCCATCGTAACGCCGCCGCCGTAGAAATTTCCTTGTGTACGCGATAACTCAAAAACTGGATCAGTATTTTTTTTCAAACTTGGTACACATATAAAGGGTGGCCAAAGGAAGATCCCAATTTTAAGGTGACCTTAAACTCTCAATAATAAAGAACTTACGGCCACCTTAAGTCTGAAATGGAGCTATGGCCACTTAAAGCCCTCAAGGTTACAAACTATGAGGCTCATGTGGCTCAAATTTTACCTGAGAACACATTAATGTATTCTTATTACATGTGCCGAAAATCAAGACTTTAAGTTGAGGATAAAATTGTGTTTGAGGTCCATAAAGACCCCACTTAGGGATTATTTGCTACATTTTTCACATATTTTGCCCTATAATTTTAAAGTGGTAATTCTGATGAGTCTCATACTGTACTATGTATAACTCTCATATGTAATCCTTGTCTGAAAAATTTAAGGGCTGTAGGTTTAACTATAAGATCACCTTAAGGTCTCAAAATTGGACAGACGCCCAATTTATGGACTTTTTGCCATTTTCAAACTATGTCTCATCTTGGTGAAATATCATCTGGAACTATATTGGTATGTTTTTCTTTCATGTGCCAAACATCTAAGCCTTTAATAGACATTTAATCTGTATATCACTGACCCTTTTTTGACATTTTTTGCCCTGTAACTTGAAATTGGTAAGCCTGATAAGTATCATTTTATTGCGTTAATACATCATATCCAATGGACAATTGCTAATCCAGTCGGCGCAGACCGGCCCGCCAAACGACAGAAAAAGTCGCCTTATAAGAGTGCATAATGCCCTCTCAAGCTGGCCGGTCCCATTGTGCACTCGCCAAGTGGCGCATCGTACTTCCTTCCTGTCTAGACAGCCTGACGTCATAGCATCTTTTTCGTTTGGCACGTGCACTGTCAACACAAATTTATTTGGTGAGATATTTTTTGGAAATTATATTAAACTTGTAAGCTTAACTTTTATTTGTGTCACGTTACGTTACTACATAGAACTCTTAGATTCAGTTATGTCTTCTCCGGGACAAAAACATGGTGGTTGTGGCCATTTAATGGCCAGATTTGATACACACAGTTTTTGTGCTAGATGCAGAAAGAAATGTAAGGGACCTGATCCCTGTGTATCTAAGAGTGATTGGCAAGCTTGCAACGTTCTTATGGAGGATCAACGTCTTCAGTTATCCATCCCAAGCTATAGAATCAAAAAGGAAAAACGTGACTTAAAGAAACAGGGTGAAACACCACAAAAGAACTCCGACAGTTCCTCCCTCATTGACCCGTCCTCTGTGACGGTAGTGGGGGTTGTGGACGACCAGGGCATTTTACAATCTCCTGGTTCGAGTTCTGGAGCTGAAAAGAAGAAGAAAGACAAGAAAACTACTTCAGAGAAGCCTAAGTTTAGTAAATCTTCAGATAAGCCCAGCAAGTCGGTAGAAACCAGACCTTCCAGATCCTCAGCTGATGATAGGATCGATGAGTTAGACAAGAAATGGGCTCATCGCTTCAATAGGCTTGAAGCTTTGCTTCTTTCCAAATCCTTTGACCAGCCAAAGCCGACCTTTCAGGCTCCCAAAGTGGCACCGACCCACCCCCCACCAGTTGGTGCTGTCAAGGCTTCCGCTCCATTTATGAGACCTTCAACCGACCAACCAGCCAGCTCAGATTTGCCGGGTACCGACCAACCAGTAAATCGACTTCTGTTGTTATACAGAGACGTTCTTCAACTGCAGACCTGCCTAGTACCGAACACTATTCTTCAAAGAAGCAGTCTACTAGCAAGTCGTTCCATGTCCAGCCCAACCCCAACCGACCTTCAGATTTGTCTGGCACCGGCTCTCCTGCTTTACATCAGGTTACCAGCAAATCGACCTTGGCACCGGCCAAAGATCAGAGTGTTTCATCTATGGACACAGATTCTGATAGTGACTTCTCAGACCGACCACCAGTCGACATCTTTGTAGAAGAAGGTGAGCTCTCTGATCAGGACCCGGATGCAACTACCGACCCCGACCAGACATTATCTGAAGATCAAACATACAGGGAAACCTTGCGGGGTATTAGGTCCTACATGGGTTGGACACACATCCCAGATGTGGAGTCGACAGCAGCCACAGGGGATGACAACCCCTTTGCAGGCCCAAAGTCTCAACCAGCTGGCAAAGTATCTGTCCGTTTACCGACTGATGAGTGGCTTTGCAACAAGATGGCCAAATTAAATGTCACTTTAGTGGAAGGCTCCCCTTCGCGCAGTTCTGAGGCAGGAGGTTTATTGAGGGACCAATATGTACGACCACCCAAGTCCCAGTCAAGATGGTACGGCCTGTTCACTGACCAGAAGGCTGGCCCTACCACCAGAGACTCAGTAACCTCATGGAGGACGCCTCAAAGCTTAACAGTTTGTATAGCAGAATTGCCAGAGCTGCAGGCATTGCTGCGACCCCTCCCCCTTTCAGACAGATTACTCATGATAATTTGAGGAGATGGGAGAAGTCAGCTCGCGAGGCCTCTACTTACTGCAACCAAGCAGCCGGTTTCAGTAGATGTCTTCTCAAGGTGCAGGAAAACATACACAGCCAGTTGAAAGTCATCAGGACGGACCTCAACAAGGGAAAGTGTTCATCAAAAGTATCCACTGCTGTGGACGAACTCCAGTATCTGGCTGATTTCAGCTCCAGCATATCACAGGCTATGGCAAAGACTATGGAACACTTGAGTGATTTCGTCTTTGTGACAGTAGCAAACTCAACTCTGGCCAGAAGAGATGCCTACCTCTCCCACTTAAAAGCTGGAATTAAACCAGATACTCTGGCAGCGTTACGTACTGCCCCCCTGCAGATGACCACCCTATTTCCTGACGATGTTCTCAAGCAAGCTGAGCAGGATATTGCAAGAACCAGTCACTTTCTACCAAGAAAGGTCATTTCCACCCGTATGAGAGGACAGAGAAACGTTCGGATAACAGGAAACCAGAACGTCCAGCATGGAAGAATATTGGACACCGTGGTCAAGGCAAGAAAGGCAGGGGCAGGGCCTCACACTACACTCCACGACCGGCCAAGGGGCAGCAGTCATACAAATGACAATCATTGTGTAATTTCACCAGTTCAAGGAATGCTGCCTGGGAGCTTAAAGACAGTAAAACGTGTTCAGTTTACTCAGTCTCCCATTTGTACAAGAAAGACAGTAAATTTTCAGACACAAGACAGTTTAAGTGTAAGCTTAAATGCTGTAGATCATGTACTTTTTGTGAAAGGGCTATCACAAAAGAAAGATGTAAGTCCCGTTATTGTACCAAGTTACAAAGAGAAATTAAAGTATGTGAAAAATGTTTCCTGTGTCGATCCCTTGTCTTTTGCAAGTACTGTACAAAATGCCAAACATGTTGCCCAAAATCTACCTGTAGGGGCAAGACTTCAAAAGTTTTGGCAAACTTGGCTGGATCTGGGTGCCGGTCCGAAAGTTGTTCAAATCTTGAAAGAGGGTTACCCCCTCCCCTTTTGGGTTCGGCCAAAACTCACATGTTTTCCAACAGTCATAAGCCGTTATGTCAATCCCCACAGGAACAGCTACCTGTTGGAGGCATTACATCAGCTTATAGACAAAAATGCAGTGGAACTAGTACAAAATCAAAAATCTCTGGGTTTTTTCAACCGACTATTTTTAGTCCCAAAACCAAACAGCAAGTGGAGACCTATACTAGATCTGAGCAATCTCAATCTCTTCCTCAAGGTGGAGAAATTCAAAATGTAGACACCGGAAACCATCAGGACTTCCCTCCAACAAGGGGAGTGGGTGACCTCAATAGACTTCAAGGACGCCTACTTTCATATTCCCATACAGGAACAATCCAGGAAATATCTGAGATTTCATGTAGAGGGTCGGACGTACCAGTTCAAAGCTCTGCCCTTTGGTCTGTCCACAGCACCTATGGAGTTCACTGTGGTAGCAAAGGAGGTGAAACTGATGGCCACACACAAGGGTATAAGAATCCACCAGTACCTAGACGACTGGTTGGTGAGAGCCAAGTCCCACCAAACCTGTCTCCAGCATACCCAAACTCTAATGACAATGTGTCGAGACCTAGGTTGGCTAGTGAATGTGGAGAATTCAGAGCTGGAGCCCAAGCAAATCTTCGACTTTGTAGGCTACCAGTTCGACCTCGGGTCCGGTCGGGTCCGACCAACACCGGACTGGTGGCAGAACCTTCAGGAAAAAATACTATCACTGCTCTCACTACCGGGTTGTCCGGTCCGGCAGTTCATGTCCCTGATAGGTTTGCTAACAGCCACAGAGAAACAAGTTCATCTAGGCCGACTACATATGAGACCCATACAGTGGCATCTCAAAAATCATTGGAGAGTACCAGAGTCACTAGAAAAGGTCATTCCTTTACCCAGGTCCCTGCACCCACATTTACAATGGTGGCTGGAGGAGAGCAACGGGCTCCAAGGTCAACCATTACACCCAATAAAACATGCTCTGCAAGTCTTTACAGACGCATCAAAAGAAGGGTGGGGTGCTCACTTAAACGAACGCACTGCAAGAGGGTCCTGGTCTCTACCAGAAAGCAAGCTGCACATAAATTATCTGGAACTAAAAGCAGTCTTCTTGGCTTTAAAAGAGTTCAAAGACCTCTGTTCAAACCAAATAGTACTGGTAGCAACCGACAACACCACAGTGGTGTCATACATAAACAAGGAAGGAGGCATGAAGTCGGGCCCACTGTGTGCCCTCTTATGGAGAATCTTGACCTGGTGTACCAGCAATCAAGTAACTCTAAAAGCCTGACACATTCCAGGCCGGCTGAATGTGGTAGCAGACAAGCTATCCAGGCTGGGCCAGACCATCCAGACAGAATGGTCCCTCCTTCCAGAGGTTTTCCGGGGGCCACGGTGGCAGAGTGGTAACACTCTTGCCTCCCACCTCTGCGGCCGGGGTTCGATCCCCGTCATGGCCGTAAGTGGGAAAGCTGGTAGTTGCTTGCCGTTGGTCGGCAGTTTACAGTACAGAACCCTAGCGAACTATATGTACTGGTTTCCTCTGCCCTTCCAACTACCCGTCGTGATATGACCTGTACAGTGTTGAAAGCGACGTAAAACCCTAAATAAACAAATAAACAAATCCAGAGGTTTTCCAAACAATATGCAGCAGGTGGCACCGGCCTCAAATAGACCTATTTGCCACGAGGTTCAACAACAAGCTGCCCTTGTTTGTTTCACCAGTCCCGGATCCCCTGGCCTCAGCAGTGGATGCACTCAATCTGCCATGGGAGGATCTGGATGCATACGCCTTCCCACCAGCAGCCATATTGGGCAAAGTGGTGGAGAAGTTGCAGGACTCCCCTTGCAAAAGAATCATCTGATGGCCCCGGGGTGGCCGAACATGCCTTGATTTTGGGACCTGGTGACCATGTCCAGCCAAATCCCACTGTCGTTGCCCAATCTGCCCAACCTTTTGACTGAGCCATTCAACCAGATCCCTCACAGAAATCTGGCAAACCTGAATCTCCATGCATGGCTCCTAGAGCCTCAGCAATTAAAGAGCAGGGCTTCTGTGAGGCAGTGGCAGCTAGAATTGAGGCTCCTCAAAGAAGATCAACCAGATCAGTCTATGAGGCAAAGTGGGCCATTTTTACAAAGTGGTGCAGCACTAATCAGGTGGACTTCAGGGCACACCCTGTAAAGTCTTAATGTACCTGTTTCAGGACAGGAAGTTACAGCCCAGTACCATTGATGGTTACAGGTCTGCCATTGCTGATAAGCTAGGAAACTCGGCCCTTAACATCAGCAAAGATGAAAATCTCACCCGTCTCTTGGATAGTTTCCACAGGGACAGACCCAAAGGTCGAAGGGGAATCCCTTCGTGGAACCGTTCCCTGGTTCTACACCAGCTGACAAAGGCTCCCTTTGAGCCTATCAGAGAGGCTTCCTTGAAGCATTTGACCTTCAAGACAGTCTTCTTGCTAGCCCTTGGGTCAGGCAAACGCAAGAGTGAGATTCATGCATGGCAAAACAGGAATATCAGGCACCAGTCTGACTGGTCTAAGGTTTCCCTGTTCCCATCACCCAGCTTTCTATCCAAGAATCAGCTGGCCAAAGAGGGTCCAGACAGTGTGGCCCCAGTGGTGATACCAGCCCTGGCCCCAACTCTGGATAGATCCCTCAAGTCTGATAGGTCCCTCTGTCCGGTCAGAGCATTATGCTACTATTTGGACAGGACCTCAGACCTCGGGCAGAATAAGGAGCTGGTCTTTGTCTCCTTCAAAAAGGGTTTCGACGAAGACATCTCACCTGCCACCATCTCCTCATGGATCAAACAGACTGTGATCCTATACTATGAGCTCTCAGACCAAGAGGCCCACACTTTACATCAGGTCAAAACCCATGATGTCAGGGCCTTTGCTGCTTCCAAGGCTTTCCAGTCAGGAGTCTCCTTGGAACAGATCTTGTCAGCCTGCCACTGGAAGTCACATAATACCTTCACACAATTTTATCTGAAGGATGTGGCATGGGCTGATTCAGAGCTCTACCACCTGGGACCTGTGGTCGCTGCTCAGCAGATCCACAAATAGCCCAGAAATGGAGGAGATTCTGTACACATCAAAATATTGTATATATATATATATAAGTAAAAAAAAAACAAAAAAAACTGTGTTGTGCTCCCTTCGGGACGTTTATTGCTACTTCTTATGGGACTGAACTCATCCCTCTCTTCCCCTACCTCAGAGCAGGTCTGTTAAAAAAGGGGGGGGGATAAATCGGTTGGACCGGATGACCGGTTTCTGTTAACCGACTATGGCCTTAAGGGTTCCTGACCTCAAGGTCGACCCAGGCCTGGAAGAAAATTTGTTAGTTCTGTTTATGAGTTCATCTAGGTCCCTAGTAACTTACCCGCCAACCAAGCGGTAGTTATTCAGCAATTGTCCATTGGATAGGATGTATTAACGCAATGAAATTGCAAATTTAATAAGTAAATTAAATTTTTATAAGTTAATACCCTATCCAATGGACACACAAGACCCTCCCACCGACCCCGCTATCAGCTTACTAGGGGTCTAATAGGTTTAGACAACGAAAAAGATGCTATGACGTCAGGCTGTCTAGACAGGAAGGAAGTACGATGCGCCACCTGGCGAGTGCACAATGGGACCGGCCAGCTTGAGAGGGCATTATGCACTCTTGTAAGGCGACTTTTTCTGTCGTTTGGTGGGCCGGTCTGCGCCGACCGGATTAGCAATTGTCCATTTAATTTACTTATTAAATTTGCAATATTGTGTTAAATATATTAATTTTTCTATAAGCAGTATTTGTTTGTGAAAAATTTAAAGTCTGTAGCTTTGATATAAGGTCACCTTGAGATCTCTAAAATATGTACAGTGACCCAGTGTATAGACTTTTGGCTCTTTTAAGCCCTGTAGCTATCAAACTATGTGACTGATAGAGCTGAAATCTCATCTGGGAATATATTAATATGTTCTTTTAATTTATCAATGACATTGAAATTTTTGAAAGGAAGGCCTGCCATCTTAAAATTTGAATATTAATAATGTTATGGCTATATTAAGCTTAAAGAAATTGTGTTTTTATTCCTCTGCTCAAGAGTTTTTAACTTTTTAAAAGCAAACTGCTTACATATATTAAAACAGGCTTTAAGTGCTAATATTAATGACATTATGGCCTGCTTACAGTGGGAAAGGGGATTTTCAGCCCTTAACGTGTCCAGTACAATTTAACTTACCTCAGTTAATTTTGATACAGCTCATGCAGTCATGAACATACTTCATTAAAATTGCAACCAAATTTTTCAAATTCATGTGGAATGTACTGTTAAATGAGAAATTAATAAAAGTATTAAAAAATTATGTGGTTGTATTTCAGTTGACAAATCAGAGAGCTATTCACAGCCAGACACCTCAGGAAAGTCATTGGTGCAAAAGAGAGCAAGGCAGAAAGCCATCGACAGTGAAGAGGAGCATAGTGATCCAGACAGCCAGGGCAGGTAGGAGTTAATGTATTGACAGGATAGATGTATGATAGAACATTGTTACGGTCATGGGGTAATAGCAGTAGCAATTACTGGTTGTTATGTCAACTGACTTGTCAATCAGCTGACATTGTGGCATTACTCTGCGGCGTTGGCGTACACATCCGAATGAACATGCTGGCGGCGGGAAATAGTTTGTCCGGGCTGTATCTCAGAAACCGTAAGGTGTAGGAAGTTGATACTTGGTAGGGACATTGGTTAGGGGGTGTAGGTGTGCAACGTCATGTTCTGACCTTGATTTGACCTTGCCGTAGTGACCTTGAGTTTGAAAATCTTGTCCGGGCTATATCTCGGAAACTGTAAGGTGTAGGAAGTTGATACTTGGTAGGGACATTGGTTAGGGGGTGTACTTGTGCAGCGTCATAGTCTGACCTTGATTTGACCTTTGACCTTGCTGTAGTGACCTTGACCTATAAAATCTTGTCCGGGCTATATCTCGGAAACTGTAAGGTGTAGGAAGTTGATACTTGGTAGAGATATTGGTTAGGAGGTGTAGGTGTGCAACGTCATGGTGTGACCTTGATTTGACCTTTGACCTTGCTGTAGTAACCTTGATCTATAAAATGTTGTCCGGGCTATATCTCGGAAACTGTAAGGTGTGGGAAGTTGATATTTGGTAGGGACATTGGTTAGGGGGTGCAACGTCATGGTGTGACCTTAATTTGACCTTTGACCTTGCCGTAGTGACCTTGACCTATAAAATCTTGTCCGGGCTATATCTCAGAAACCGTAAGGTGTAGGAAGTTGATATTTGGTAGGGACATTGGTTAGGGGGTGTAGGTGTGCAACGTCATGGTGTGACCTTGATTTGACCTTTGACCTTGCCGTAGTGACCTTGACCTATAAAATCTTGTCCGGGCTATATCTCGGAAACCGTAAGGTGTAGGAAGTTGATATTTGGTAGGGACATTTGTTAGGGGGTGTAGGTGTGCAGCGTCATGGTCTGACCTTGATTTGACCTTTGACCTTGCCATAGTGACCTTGACCTATAAAATCTTGTCAGGGCTATATCTCGGAAACCTTTTTCCCCAAAAATGGCAAAACACAAATTTGCTTCTATCTCCTTAACCGTGCAAGATAGAGCGATTTCGTCGAAATTTTCGCCCCACAGGGTATCTAAGGAATGTACTCTCTGCAATTTTCAAAAATTTTCCCCTTCTCAAAAATGGCGGCCATTTTGAATTTTCGAATTTTTGCCAAAAATAGCAAAACACAAATTTGCTTCTATCTCCTTAACCGTGCGAGATAGAACAATTTCGTCGAAATTTTCAACCCACAGGGTATCTAAGGATTCTAATCTTTGAAATTTTCAAAAAAATTTCCCCTCCCCCAAAATGGCGGCCATTTTGAATTTTTGAATTTTTGCCAAAAATGGCAAAACACAAATTTGCTTCTATCTCCTTAACCGAGCGAGATAAAGCGATTTCGTCGAAATTTTCGACCCACAGGGTATCTAAGGAATGTAATCTTTGCAGTTTTAAAAAAATTTTCCCCTCCCCAAAAATGGCGGCCATTTTGAATTTTCGAATTTTTGCCAAAAATGGCAAAACACAAATTTGCTTCTATCTCCTTAACCGTGCGAGATAGAGCAATTTCGTCGAAAGTTTCAACCCACAGGTATCTGAGCATCGTACTCTTAGCAATTTTCAAAAAATTTTCCCCTTCTCAAAAATGGCGGCCATTTTGAATTTTCGAATTTTCCCCAAAAATGGCAAAACAGAAATTTGCTTCTATCTCCTTAACCGTGCAAGATAGAGCGATTTCGTCGAAATTTTCGCCCCATAGGGTATCTAAGGAATGTACTCTCTGCAATTTTCAAAAAATTTTCCCCTTCTCAAAAATGGCGGCCATTTTGAATTTTCGAATTTTTGCCAAAAATAGCAAAACACAAATTTGCTTCTATCTCCTTAACCGTGCGAGATAGAGCGATTTCGTAAAAATTTTCAACCCACAGGGTATCTAAGGAATGTACTCTTTGCACTTTTCAAAAAATTTTCCCCTTCTCAAAAATGGCGGCCATTTTGAATTTTCGAATTTTTTGCCAAAAATGGCAAAACACAAATTTGCTTCTATCTCCTTAACCGTGCGAGATAGAGGGATTTCGTCGAAATTTTCGACCCACAAGGTATCTGAGCAATGTACTCTCGGCAATTTTTAAAATTTTCCTCTTCCCACATATGGCGGCCATTTTGTATTTTCGAATTTTTGCCCAAAATGGCAAAACACAAAATTGCTTCTATCTCCTTAACCGTGCGAGATCGAGCAATTTCGTCGAAATTTTCGACCCAAAGGGTATCTAAGAAATATACTCTTGGCAATTTTCAAAAAATTTTCCCCTCCCCACATATGGCGGCCATTTTGAATTTTCAAATTTTTGCCCAAAATGGAAAAACACAAATTTGCCTTAACCGTGCAAAATAGAGTTATTTCGTTGAAATTTTCGACCCATAGGGTATCTAAGAAATGTACTCTTGGCAATTTTCAAAAAATTTTCCTCTTCCCAAAAATGGCGGCCATTTTGAATTTTCAAATTTTTGCCAAAAATAGAAAAACAGAAATTTGCTTCTATCTTCTTAACCGTGCAAGATAGAGTGATTTCGTCAAAATTTTTGACCCAACCAATGCAAAAAGGCATGAAGCTGAAATAATTTACATGTACACTAATAAATATTTAAGCATCATTGATATATTTTACAAATGAAACAGGGTCTTGTAAGACTACTGTACAATTTTGGCAAAAGGTTCATGGGGTGGACATTGCACATGATAATGTGTGTTCTTCTATGCTATCCTGTTTCTATTCATATGTCGCAGCTACTATCAACAGGGCGTCCTATTTCTAGTTTGATACTCGGATTTTCATTGCATCTAGACCCGATGCTCAGATATAAGATCCGATGATCGGATGTCTACTGCTACCATCCTATGCTCGGATGATCGGATGTTTACACTAAGTTCCAATGCTCGGATGATCTAATATAAAATGCTCGGATGATTGTATTTAGATCTGATCCTCAGATGATCGGATCTTAAATCTGATGTTCGGATGATGGTTCCAGATCAGAACTCTGAACAATCCTAACACACACTTGGACTAATAGTTCACAAGCCTGGCAGTAAATATCACTTATTGAAGGTTTCAGTGCAAGTCCAAGTCCTCAAGCCTTTCAGTCCTGACTGTATTTTTAGGGAAGTAGGTTGCCTGACTTAACCCTAACCATTTTCTGAGGACATTGAAACTTAGGCAGTTTTTGGACCTCCAGGGAATTTATGCCTAGATCCTCCACAGTCTGGACTCTGAATGATGTACCAGGCCAACAGGAACTTAGGCTGTTAATTTCCCTTAAAATGGAACAACCTTGTTTTGAACACAAATTACAAGTTTTCAAATCTGTATCTCCCTAGGGGCCTCTTTGGGTAAGCGTTCACTAGGTTCTTCTGAATACAACCTGGTTTTGGATATCTGTTAAGACAGTAGCAAGACTACTACCAGACAGGTCAAACTCAATTTCATGGTGCATATAAGTAGTCAGAAGGGGTGTGGTGAATTCCGGTGAGATACTGGATCTTTAGATCTTAAAGTTCCCCATTCACAATTAGTTTAGGAGGGACAGGAGTTCCTCATCAAGGCACCTGTAATAACACCTCGGGTTTAGGCCCTATTAATCAGCCCTTTCCCATTCCCCACAATCTAGAGGCTCCTCCAGGAACCACCCCAATGAGGGTCATTCCATTCCCAGCAGTATCCATCATTTTCCCCAGGTAGGGGGAAATCGAGTAGCAGAGGCTCCAAGGTCGTTTTCGACCCCACTCCAGGGGACGAGGGCATGAAACCCCCCCCACCCCCCCACCCCCAATGACTCCTCCAAAGCCTCCCTCAGTCCACCAGTAGGAGGTCGCCTCCGTTCTTTCAGAAAAGATTAGCAAACAAATCCTGTCATTCTTTTCAAATCCAAGTTCGGTCAGTTCCCTCTGATTCAGTCAGAATACAAGGCCCTTCAAAAGACCAAGCTCTGGCCACTTGTATCCAGTCTCTTCTGTCAAAGAACGCAATAGAAAGGGTGTAAAATGTAAAATCTCTCGGGTTTTACAGTCGCCTGTTTCTAATCCCCAAGCCTCACCAAAGGTGGAGGCCGGTCATAGACTCAAGCAGGCTCAACACTTTTCTACATGTAGAAAAGTTCAAAATGGACACTCCAGAGTCCATCAGGACCTGACTGATTCCATGGGAATGGGTATCGTCGATAGACCTATCAGACGCTTACCTTCACATCCCATCCACCCAAACTCAAGGAAATACCTAAGGTTTTGCCACAAGTCACAGGTGTTCCAGTTCACCTCTCTGCCATTCGGACTAGCCACAGCCCCCCAGGTCTTTACAATCATTGTAAAGGAAGTGAAGCTAATGGCCCTCTCCAGAGGACTCAGACTTCACCAATACCTGGACGACTGGCTGATCAGGTCCCAGTCTCAGGAGGAAGCCCAAGTGAACACTCAGGCGGTGGTAGAACTAACCCAGTCCTTGGGTTGGATAATAAATCAGAAAAAATCAGAACTAAAACGAATACCATCTAAATTCAGCTCTTGTAAAACCCACTGAAGAGAGATGGCTCACCTTCAGGATTTGATCCTACGACTCAAGTCAAAACATGTTTTGACTACAAGATGTTTGATGTCGCTAATTGGGTTGCTTGCCACAATGGAGAAACTGGTCCCGGAGGGATGCCTTCACATGAGGCACTTTCAGTTTCATCTCAAAGAGCACTGGAGATATCCTCAGTCGCTGGACAGCCTCCTTCCTTGGACAGAAACCATTTCAGCACACCTAGACTGGTGGCAAAATCCCTCAAACGTGATGAGAGGTGCAGACCTTCATCCCAAAGACCACAGTATCCAACTCTTTACAGACGCCTCAAACGAAGATTGGGGCGCTCACTTAGATCAAAGTTCTACAAAGGGTCTGTGGTCAGACCGGGAAAAAAGGCTACACATAAACGTTCTAGAATTGAAGGCGGTCTCCCTGGCCCTTCGAAGCTTCAAGGACCAGTGCCAGAACCAAATAGTGCCAGTTGCAATGGACAACTCAACAGTGATAGCCTATATAAACAAACAAGGAGGAACTCGCTCAGCAGAGATGTGCGCTCTCCTGTGGAAGATCATGACATGGTGTCATCGCTATCACATAACATTAAAAGCAGACACATTCCAGGGTGTCTGAATGTGATGGCCGACCTCCTGTCCAGGTCGAACCAAGTACAGTCAACAGAATGGTCACTGCATCCGCAGGTGTTCAAACAGATCTGCCAAAAGTGGTTCACTCCCCATGTAGATCTATTTGCCACTCATCTGAATCACAAACTTCCACTGTACGTGTCTCCAGTCCCAGACCCAGATGCTTGGGACATAGATGCTCTGAACTTAAACTGGATGGGTCTCACTGTCTATGCTTACCCTCCAACGGCTCTCCTTCACAGGGTGATCCAAAACATCAGGAAATGCCATTGCCTGATCATCGTAATAGCCCCAGGGATTCCCTGGTTTTGGGACCTAGTGCAGCTCTCAACAGAGATCCCACTACAACTTCCAGTGTCAACAACCCTTCTCAAACAGTCCCACAGCAATCCACAGCATCTCAACCTCCACGCCTGGTCTCTAGGAGTGGACAGCTCCAAGAGCAAGGCTTCTCTGTGGAGGTGGCAGAGACAATTGCTGCCCCTCAGAGGTCATCAACAAGGACCATCTACAAGTCAAAGTGGGCCCTATTTGAGAAATGGTGCAGAGAAAATTTGGTGGATTTCTCCACTCCATCTGTGAAACATATCTCAGATTTTTTCATGTACCTGTACCAAGATCTAAACAGGCACCCCTTGACCATTGATGGTTACAGGACGGCCATTGTTGACACGTTGGGCCCATCGGCCCACCATATTGCACAAATCCGCTACTACCAAGTCTTCAGGAGTCTAATCCCAGGATCTAGGTATAGGTTTACATCTCAAGATGTTACGGGTAAGGTCATTTTGTATTGTTAGTTTATCAAGCATAATATGTATTAAGGACTTATTAAAGTTGTCATTAATCTCATGTTAGGTGGCTAAAAATTTATGAGAATTCCAACCATAGGGCTGGTTTTTCACTCGTGGATGGCCCCTAAGGGCCCTTACACTACCTAAGTGAGCACGGCTGCACTTCTCTCTTACAATCAAAACATCTGAATAGTTTTAGCACTGTCATTCGGTATATTCAGGTTTTTGGCTCTTTACAGGCCCGGTCTTCGGGATTGGGACACTGTAAACGGGACTCAGACTGGTACTTTCAAAACATTCATACTAATCTATTGCTTCAAAATCTAAGAAAAATTGACATATCTTCCAGTCTCAGCTGTAATCCCTCCACCGTGCGGTTGGATTCAGCATTGAGTCCCACATGATAAGCTATTGTAGCGCAATAAAATTGAAAATTTTAATTACTTAAATGTAGCTAGCTTACCATGTGGGACTCAGAAGAGTCCCACCCTGCCTCCCCGCTGTATTACAGCTGAGGGGTAAGGTTTAAAAATTGCAACGAGAAAGTAGGAAGAAATCGCGTAGTGTACCACGAGAGTACAACTTGAGGCTACGGCCAACTATAAATGTCTATTTTTCTTAGACGTTGGCCTGATGCCTTGTGGCCATCCGAGAACAGCATTCAGTCCCACATGGTAAGCTATTGTAGCGCAATAAAATTGAAAATTTTAATTATTTAATGTAGCTTTTATAAGCTACAAGCTTACCATGTGGGACTCAGAAGAGTCCCACCCTGCCTCCCCGCTGTATTACAGCTGAGGGGTATGGTTTAAAAATTGCAACGAGAAAGTAGGAAGAAATCGCGTAGTCTACCACGAGAGTACAGCTTGAGGCTACAGCCAACTATAAATGTCTATTTTTCTTAGACGTTGGCCTGATGCCTTGTGGCCATCCGAGAACAGCATTGAGTCCCACATGGTAAGCTTGTAGCTTATAAAAGCTACATATAAGTAATTAAAATTTTCAATTTAATGTATATTCTGTAAATATGTTGTTCACTTAGATTTGGGTCAGCTATAACATAGTGAATTTGCAGATCTGTATGTCATAGCATAGCTGAGCAATAGCTACTTTCAGGTTCTCACTGTTGAGTAAATCAGTTATAACTTGAAAACTATTGCATTTAGAGTACTTTGTTTAAATATGTTGTTCACCTACTTTTGGGTCAGCTATAACATAGTGAAATTGCAAACCTGTATGTCATGGCATAGCTGAGTAATAACAACTTTCAGATTCTCACTGTTGAGTAAATCAGTTGTGTAACTTGAAAACTATTGCATTTAGAGTATTTTGTTGAAATATGTTATTCACCTACTTTTGGGTCAGGTATAACATAGTAAAGTTGCAGACCAGTAGCTCATTGCATAGCTGAGCAATAGCTACTTTCAGGTACTCAATTTGAGTAAATTGCTTACCACTTGAAAACTATTGCATTTAGAGAATTTTGTTTAAATATGTTATTCATCTACTTTTGAATTGGCTATAACATTGTAAAATTGAAGACGTAAAGCTCATGGCATAGCTGTGTAATAGCTATTCTCAGGTTCTCACTGTTGAGTAAGTCAGTTGTAACTTGAAAAATATGGCATTTAAAGTATATTCTATAAATATGTTGTTCACTTAGATTTGGGTCAGCTATAACATAGTGAATTTGCAGACCTGCATGCCATGGCATAGCTGAGTAATAGCTAGTTACTAAAGGTTCTCACTGTTGAATAAATCAGTTGTAACTTGAAAACTATTGCATTTAGAGTATTCTCTTCAAATATGTTATTCACCTACTTTTGGGTCAGCTATAACACAGTAAAGTTGCAGACCAGTAGCTCATTGCATAGCTGAGCAATAGCTACTTTGAGGTTTTCTGTGTTGAGTAAATCAGTTGTAACTTGAAAACTTGCATTTAGAGAATTTGCTTAAATATGTTATTCATCTACTTTTGATTAGCTTATTAATGACATTGTAAAATTGGAGCCCTGTAGCTCATGGCATAGCTCTCAGGTTCCAACTGTTGAGTAAATCAGTTGTAACTTGAAAACTGTTGCATTTAGAGTACTTTGTTTAAATATGTTGTTCACCTACTTTTGGGTCAGCTATAACATAGTGAAATTGCAAACCTGTATGTCATGGCATAGCTGATTAATAACTACTTTCAGATTCTCACTGTTGAGTAAATCAGTTGTGTAACTTGAAAACTATTGCATTTAGAGTATTTTGTTGAAATATGTCATTCACCTACTTTTGGGTCAGCTATAACATAGTAAAGTTGCAGACCAGTAGCTCATTGCATAGCTGAGCAATAGCTACTTTCAGGTACTCAATGTTGAGTAAATTGCTTACCACTTGAAAACACTTGCATTTAGAGAATTTTGTTTAAATATGTTATTCATCTACTTTTGAGTTGGCTATAACATTGTAAAATTGGAGATGTAAAGCTCATGGCATAGCTGTGTAATAGCTATTCTCAGGTTCTCACTGTTGAGTAAGTCAGTTGTAACTTGAAAAATATGGCATTTAAAGTATATTCTATAAATATGTTGTTCACTTAGATTTGGGTCAGCTATAACATAGTGAATTTGCAGACCTGCATGCCATGGCATAGCTGAGTAATAGCTAGTTACTAAAGGTTCTCACTGTTGAATAAATCAGTTGTAACTTGAAAACTATTGCATTTAGAGTATTCTCTTCAAACATGTTATTCACCTACTTTTGGGTCAGCTATAACACAGTAAAGTTGCAGACCAGTAGCTCATTGCATAGCTGAGCAATAGCTACTTTGAGGTTTTCTGTGTTGAGTAAATCAGTTGTAACTTGAAAACTATTGCATTTAGAGAATTTGCTTAAATATGTTATTCATCTACTTTTGATTAGCTCATTAATGACATTGTAAAATTGGAGCCCTGTAGCTCATGGCATAGCTCTCAGGTTCCAACTGTTGAGTAAATCAGTTGTAACTTGAAAACTATTGCATTTAGAGAATTTGCTTAAATATGTTATTCATCTACTTTTGATTAGCTTATTAATGACATTGTAAAATTGGAGCCCTGTAGCTCATGGCATAGCTCTCAGGTTCCAACTGTTGAGTAAATCAGTTGTAACTTGAAAACTGTTGCATTTAGAGTATTTTCTTTAAATACGTTGTTCACCTACTTTTGGGTCAGCTATAACATAGTGAAATTGCAGACCTGTATGTCATGGCATAGCTGAGTAATAGCTACTTTCAGGTTCTCACTGTTGAGTAAATCATTTGTAACTTGAAAACTATTTCATTTAGAGTATTTTCATTAAATATGTCATTCACCTACTTTTGGGTCAGCTATAACATAGTAAAGTTGCAGACCAGTAGCTCATTGCATAGCTGAGCAATAGCTACTTTGAAGTTTTCTCTGTTGACTAAATCAGTTATTACTTGAAAACCATTGCATTCAGAGAATTTTGTTTAAATATGTTATTCATCTACTTTTGAGTTAGCTATAACATTGTAAAATTGCTTTTGTGTAGCTCATGACATAGCTGTGTAATAGCTATTCTCAGGTTCTCACTGTTTGATAAATCAGTTGTAACTTGAAAATTATTACATTAAAAGTATTTTCTGTAAATATGTTGTTCATCTACTTTTGGGTCAGCTATAACATAATTAAATTGCAGACATGTAAGTCATGGCATAGCCAAGTAAGAGCTACTTTCAGGTTCTTACTGTAGAGTAAATCAGATGTAACTGGAAAACTATTGCATTTACAGTATTCTGTTTAAATATGTTGTTCACATACTTATGGGTCAGCTATAACATAGTGAAATTGTAGAACTGTAGCTCATGGCATAGCTGAGCAATAGCTACTTTTAGATTTTCACTGTTCAGTTAATTGGTTGTAACTTGAAAACTATTGCATTTACAGTATTTTGTTTAAATAAGTTATTAACCTACTTTTGGGTCAGCTATAAAGTAGTAAAATTGTGGACCTGTAGCTCCTTGCATAGCTGAGTAATAGCTGCTTTCAGGTTCTCACTGTTGAGTAAATCAGTTATACCTTGAAAACTATTTCATTAACAGGATTTCTTTGAATATGTTATTTACATACTTAAAATTGCAGCCCTTTAACTGATTGCATAGCTGAGCAAAAGCTACTTTGAGATTCTCACTGTTGAGTAAATCAGTTGTAACTCAAAAACTCTTGCATTTGCAGTATTTTATTTAAATATGTTATTACCCTACTTTTTACACCTCAACAGTTACCTTGTTACTTTCCTTCTGAATACCATTTGCAGGGCACAACTTTTGTGTCCTTTTCTTCTGTCACTCCGAAACTCAAAACATACAGTCAGCTGACGGGGTGAGTCAGCCGTTCACAGGCACTGATTGCTTGTTTCACCTTACCGATGTAAGTAGGTCACTTATGACACATTACCGGACAGAAAAATTAACTTGCATAGTCATATGACTAGCAGTTAAACAGTAGGTTACCAAAATGATATTTTATTGAATTTTCTGCTGACTGCTGACATCTATTGAAATCTTTATAAGTGATAACTTTGTATGTTTGCCTCGCTGTCTGCCTGTGTGCATTTGTCGTAACCTGTACATTGGATCTAGGTTATATTTATATCCCCAGACGAAAGTCGGGGATATATTGGATTCAGGTCCGTCGCGCCGCCGCCGTAGAAATTTCCTTGTGGACGCGATAACTCAAAAACAAATTAATTTTTTTTTTTCAAACTTGGTACACATGTTAAGGATGCCCAAAGGAAGATCCCTATTTTAAGGTGACCTTAAACTCCCAGTAAAAAAGAACTTATGGCCACCTTAAGGTCAGAAATTGGACTTTTGGCCACTTAGAGCCCTGTAGGTCACAAACTATGATGCTCAGCTGGCTGAAATTTTACCTGACAACACATTAATATGTTCTTAGTACATGTGCCGAAAATCACGACTTTAAGTTGAGGAGAAAATTGTGTTTGAGGCCCATAAATACCCCCACTTAGGGATTTTTTGCTATACTTTTCACATATTTTGCCCTATAATTTGGAAGTGGTAATTCTGATGAGTCTCAAACTGCGCTAGGTATAACTTTGATATGGAATCCTTGTCTGTAGAAAATTTTAGGGCTGTAGGTTTACCCAAAGGGGTCGACTTAAGGTCTCAAAAGTGCCCACAGAGACCCAATTTATGCACTTTTTGCCACTTTCAAGCACTGTAGCTTTCAAACTATGTCTCTCATCTAAGTTAAATATCATCTGGGAATATATCTATGTGTTTTCTTATATGTGCCCCAACATTTAGGCCTTTAATAGACCGTTAACCTGTGTATCAGGACCATAAACACCCACCCGAGTGACCCTTATAAGACATTTTTCACATCTTTTTCCCTGTAACTTGGAAATGGTAAGTCTGAGAAGTTTCAAACTGTATTAGATATATATTCTGTGTGTAATCTTAGTATGTAACAGATTTTAAGTCTGAAGCTTTAATTTTGAAGGTCAAATTGAGGTCTCTAAAAGGCTCCCAAAGACCCAATATTTGGACTTTTTGCTACTTTTAAGCCCTGTGACTGTCAAACTATGTGACTGATAGAGCTCAAATGCTATCTGGGAAGATATTAGTATGTTATTTATATATGTGCCAAAAATTAAGGCTTTAAGAAGACATTTAACCTGTGTATGAGGACCATAAATCCCCACCCGAGTGACCATTTTTAGACGTTTTTCACATATTTTGCCCTGTAACTTGGAAATGGTAAGTCTAAGAAGTTTCAAACTGTATTAGATGCATATTCTATGTGTAATCTTAGTATGTGACAAATTTTAAGTCTGAAGCTTTAATTTGAAGGCCACATTTAGGTCTCTAGAAGGCCCCATAAAGACCCAGTATTTGGACTTTTTGCCAATTTTAAGGCCTGTGACTGTTAAACTATGTGACTGATAGAGCTGAAATCTCATCTGGGAATACATTATTATGGTCTTTTTACATGTGCCAAAAATCAAGGCTTCAAGTAGACATTTAACCTGTGTATGAGGACCTTAAACACCCACCTGAGTGACCCTTTTAAGACATTTTTCACATATTTTGCTCTGTAACTTGGAAATGGTAAGTCTGAGAAGTTTCAAACTTTATTAGATACATATTCTATGTGTAATCTTAGTATGTAACAAATTTTAAGTCTGAAGCTTTAATTTGAAAGCCACATCGAGATCTCTAAAAGGCCCACAGAGACCCAATATTTGGACTTTTTGCCACCTTTAAGCCCTGTGACTGTTAAACTATGTGATTGATGGAGCTGAAATCCCATCTGGGAATGCATTATTATGTCCTTTTTACATATGCCGAAAATCAAGGTTTTTAGTAGACATTTAACCTGTGTATGAGGGCCATAGACACTCGCCCAAGTGCCTTTTTGGACATTTTTTCCGTATTTTGCCCTGTTATTTGGAAATGCTTAGTGTGACAAGTCTTAAACTGTATTATATATAATTTTTGTTTGTTATGTATGTCCCCCCAAAAGTTTCAGATCTGTAGTTTAATTGCTAAGGTCTCTTTAACAATTGTAAAATGCCCACAGAAACCCAATTTATGGACATTATGCCACTTTAAAGCCCAGTAACTGTCAAACTATGCGGGTTAGAGCTGAAATCTTTGAATTTTTAAAAGGAAATGCCTGTCTATTTAAATTTTGAATATTAATAATGTTATGGCTATCTTAGTCTTTTAAGAACTTATTTTTGTGTGTTATACCTCTGCTTGCTGAGTTTTTAACTTTTTAAAATGAAACTGGTTAAACGCCGGTTAAACATATTCAAGTAGACAAAATGGACACTTTAAGTGAGCTTTAAGTCCCAATATTAATGAAATTATATCCGTATGTAGTAAAACTAGGGGATTTTTAACCCTCAACTAGCCCAGTTTTATTCAACTTGCCTCAGTTAATTTTGACACAGCTCCTACAGTTATGAACTCATTTCAGTTGATAATCACATACTTAAAATTCTCAATTCTTTTTGTATTTGTGTACCCCTTTTATATAGATTGTTTGTTTACCATTTATGCTGTAGCACTCCATCTCTTTGAGAGAACATGTAAACTGTGTAAAAAAGATGTAGAAGATGAGATACATTTTGTTTGTGTTTGTCCAGCTTTAGAGCTGATTCGTATGAAATATTTCAAAATTTTAAATATAGATAAATCTGAATTATTAATAGATCAATTATCAAGGGTATTAACTCATATGAATGTCAATATGGTTATTAATTTTATTTTTGATTTGTGGCAAGAAAGAAAAAGTAAATTATATTGTTAATTTTTATGTATTGAATTGCTGTCTTTATTTACTGTATCTTACCTCAAAATATGTTTGCTCTGTTTGTTATTAAACTCTCTATTTAAAGTGACTTATAAGCCCATATAGGGCTGGGTATTACTTCAATAGTTTTTGTATAATCCTTGTCAACATAATACATGTCACTATAATAAACTAATAAACTAAACTAAGTCCCAACCCACATCCCCCACCCGGATTCCCCCCACCCACCTCTGGGACCTCCAGCTATATTGAGTGACACTAAATAAACAAAGGTATTTAATGATATCAGATGAGAAACAAAGAACTCAATGGGGTTGCAGATCTTGTGTAATAGTGAGAGAGGTGTGGAGAAGGGGAGAGGGGTGGGGGTGGGAGGTGGTGGGCTTCATTACATATAACACAAAGGGGAGTCAGAACTGAGATTGTGTCACATATTTAGGTTGCATATATATGGACCACATATATAGGTATAGAGGAAATGAATAACTGAAAACAATTTGCAAATTCTAAAAATAATATAATAAAATAATAATATAAATAATTTTTTTTTAAATAATATTTTATTTGTGAACAAATATAGAAACAGATATGCGCTTTTGGGATTATGAATTTTAGAATGGACATTGAATCATCAATCATTTAAATACTTTGAAGGAAGATTGAAAAGTATGATGAGTTGAGTTAAAAATAATATTTTATTTGTCAACAAATATAGAAACAGATATGCTCTTTTGGGATTATTATTTTAGAATGGACATTCAATCATCAATCATTTAAATACTTTGAAAATAGGTTTAGAGTTATCATTGCAGGAAGATTGAAAATATAATTTGAGTTATGTATTCGGCATCTGGGGATACACCATCTTCCTTGGGAAGATATAAACAGAGTAGATTGATGTGCTGAAGTTCATATAATAATGGGTAATTATGTTTTTAAAAATTCCCGATCAAAACCTGTGGCGTGAGTGATGACCTGTCTGGGGATATGTTGGCGCCGAGTTGGCCCAATCTAGTTTTCACGAGGCTTCACCATGGCTCAATCCTTCTGAAAGATGGTCTGGATCTGCAAAAATAGTACCTGTCAGCCAAATATTTTTATCTATCAAGCATAATTTTTGTCCTTTCGAATTTCATCCGCTTCAGTCTTTAACCAAATCTGGTGACACAGTACAATTCTACTGAATTCTTGTCTCAATAAGATGTGTCCTTTTCTGTCAGCCAGTCAGGATGTCAATCAAAATATTAAACTCAATAAAAACCAAAAGAACCCTAAGCCTAGGTAGAAAGTCTCTCTGATGGGTAGCTTGCATCTTTGCAGTGACAAATAATGATTTTTGCTAGCCAGAGGGGGTTTATATAGTGTTGGATCGATCCCAACTCTGGATCCCGACTCCAGGATTTAATCAGTCCAGTCGGGGTGAGTCGGGAAAATACTCCAGTCCTGTATGTTTGTCAGTACGGCTTGTCAGGGCTTGCTACGGCTTGTCTATTAGGGGTTTATAGCTTGCCGTGGTAGTTTCCCTTCTTGTCATGAAAAAAATGATGCCGACCCCCAGTCAGGTCGGGATCTTGATCGAGACAAGCCGGTATGTGCTACGTCATGTCGGGAAGATGTAACAGACCCAGCATTTTTGTGCACTTTTTATATAGAGTTGGTGCCGCACATGTGCCTTCCAACACTATACTGTTATCATTTTTTGTGAGTCTTTTTCCTTGAATTTCTGGCATTTCGAGTGCTCACTAATTGCTGTTTTTTGTGAGTTTTGAACAATATTAACTGAACGATCGTTTTGTTTCTTGGCCATTCTTTCATAATTTCAATAGAAATTTATGGACGAATTCTTTTTTTTGACATGGTAGACATGCTTTTACACTATAACCTTTTAAATTTGAAACAGTATTGATCTTATCTATCTGGGCCAGCTACAACTAAACACCAAAATCATCAAGGAAAATATTTAACCCCGGAAAATGCAAACTTTGACAATGAAAATATTGACAGGTTATGTTACAAAAATGGCCGTATCTCTGAAACTAGTGAATGGATTTTCTTCAAATAAACAGCAACAGAAAGTTTATTAAATTACCTTTAAAATGGTGTAAATATTATAGTTGTAGATTGAATAAAATAATCACAAAAGATTAGTTTCAACAAAATTGTAGTAAGATATAGGTTGCCAACAGGTCTTCGGCTTTGTGAATTATTTTCAAAACTACTTTAACTACACATACATATTATATATCATCAAAAAGGCAATGGAATAGTTCTGCTGGTTGATATTGCATTAAAATCCAAATATAAACAAGTGAGCAAGAAATATTTAAAAGTCGAAAAAATACTTGCCATTGTGTACACATATATTGTCGAGAGCATGTTGTTAGCATTTCTACATTATGAATCATTGTCCAGTGAAAAAGCTCGAGACAAGGAAGTTAGCAGAAAGTGTGCATCTGTGCAAAATTTTAATACCAAAATGAAAAATCTGCTACCGACCCTTCCCTAGTGGTAGGACAAACATGGTCTATGTTGCTTTCGAAACTGTTGCCAGTCGCTGAATCCCTTCATGTGTCTGCCCATGACAATTTTGGTTTATGACTCTAATTCAAAGTGCTTCTGCCAATTTATTTGACATTTATCAGGGTGGTACCACACCCTGCTGGCCCAGGTTGGTTTTGAAAGTGGTGCCAGTCAGTGTATCGGGTTGTCTGTGCATCTGTCTGTCAACATTTGGTATATTCTTTGTCCACACACCACAGTGGCACAGGATAACATTCTTTTTACAAACAAATAATAAATTTGTTGCCAGACCCTATCCCTGATAAATATTGTGCAATCCTTCTTTTTGTGGTCCATAACCCCAATGATGTTGTTTGTATCCTGACCCACATTTCACAAAGATTTGTTCATTACATTTAGACTAATGTAAGCCAGAAGACTATAGTCATTCAAAATACATTGAAAATGGGAAAATTTAGGATTTTTTGATGTCTACAAATGATCCACTACAAATAATGTCTACAAATGATCCACATCTTTCTCCAAATTTCATCACTTCTCCCTTCAGTCAGGTCCTACCCACATAAAAAAGTTGGAAAGATCCATTCATTATATCCCCAGATAAAAGTCAGGGATATATATGTTTCACGTCTGTCGCGCCGCCGCTGTAGTCGTTTTGACTCGTGTGCGCAGTAACTCAAAAACTCTTTCACGGATTTCATTCAAACTTGGCACACACATGTATTTGGGTCAGGAGATGAACCCTATTTTAAGATGACATTCAACTCACAATAATAAGAAGTTAGATCAGAAATTTGACTTTTGGCCACTTTATGCCCTCTAGGGCACAAACTGTGTGGCTCATCTGGTTCAAATTTTACCTGGGAGCACATTATTATATTCTCCTTACATATGCCAAAAATCAAGACTTTATGTTAAGGTTAAAATTTTCTTTGAGACCCATAAAGACCATACTTGCATATTTTTTCGACATTTTCCCCTATAACTTAAAAATGGTAATATGACAAGTCTGTAACAGTAGCAGATATAACTTTTACATGTACTCTTCCTCTGGACAAAAACTTTTTTAAGTCTATAACTTTTAGTCTTTAAATTTAAGGTCAGCTTAAAGTCTCTAAAATGCCCACAGAGATCCAATTTATGGACTTTTTGCCACTTTGAAGCCCTACAGCTGTTGAAATGATGTGACTGATACAGCTTAAATCTCATCTGAGAATATATGATTATGTTCTGTTTACATGTGAGAAAAATCATGGCTTTAAATAAATGTTTAACCCTGTGTATGAGGACCATAAACACCCACCTGAGTGACCTTTTTTTGACATTTTCAATATATTTGTTCCTGTAACCTGGAAATGGTAAGTTTGACAAGTCTCTAACTGTAGTAGATATAACTACTATATGTAATCTTATTCTATGAAAAATTTTAAGTGTGTAACTTTAATTTCAAGGTCAACTTAAGGTCTATAAAATGCCCACAGACACCTAGTTTATTGACTTTTTACCACTTTTAAGCCCTATAACTGTCATAATATGTGACTGATACAGCTGAAATCTCATCTGGGAATATATTAATATGTTCCTTTTCTCATTTGCCAAAAACCAAGGTTTTAAGTAGACATTTAACCTGTATGTAAGGCCCATGAATAATCTACCCAGAGGACTTTTTTTTTAAAAAACTGACCCCAAAAAAATGAAAAAATGGTTTGACCAAAAAGAAAAAAAATGAAAAATAGTTTATAATAATTGTGAATCATACAAAATGGGTGCTACAAAAAATACCCAGTGAATGCTTGTTACGTGAGAGATGGCCTGTCTGGGAATATGTTGGCATCAAGTCGGCACAGTCTAGTGACTTTTGGAGTTACTTCAAACACAGACAAGCAAAAATATGGAAAGATAACTGAACTCACCAAAAAGCGTAATATCCTGGTTGTGATATGTGGAACACCTGTCATCACGTATGTTCATATTTCAGTGCCTGCCCACTTACTATAACTGATTGGGATTTTTATTCCAGAGCAAAATCTTGGCATACAATTTGCATTGTCATTCATCAAGGTCTGTCTTTAACTCTTGATATGTGACCGATTCATTGGTGACTGATTGCTTGTTTTCTGTACCATCCTATTACATTTCATGTTGCAGCTACTGTTAGCAAAGCTAATGTATTTGACACCAGGTGGGTTGTTTCAGTGACCACCACATTGATGTATATGATGTCGGGTGGTTTTTTGAGTGATTTTTACACTGATATTTTTTACACCTGTTGATGTATTTCAGTGACTACCACACTGATGACGAGCAGTCCTGCCTATCCCCAACAAAGAAAATTCGGTCAGTGGAGAAAGGACTAGATGACAGTATGCACTTGTCACTTAACATAGAGCAGGAGGCTGTACCCACAGCCAGACAGCGGTAAATACATCCAACAACAAGCCTCAAGCAAGTTCGTTCTAAATAAATCAAATCGGTTTTTATTGCATTAATATATCTTACCTATCAGACTTATGCCATTGCAAGCAGCCCCAACAATTGTCAGAAAAAGACATCCTGAGTCTCCTTCATCATCCAGCAGAACACACCTTGGTGCTGCCACCACTCGCTAGGAGGCTAGTGTATCCCTCACTCACCAGGTGGCCAGTGACATCACTTCCTCTTTTTCGTTTGTCACAGTTAAATAAGACACTTAAAATTGTGTGCTTTTTCAAATTGGATATATATTGAGAATTATTTACCAATTGTGTAAGCTTTTAGTTCTAAAGTTTCATAGTAGTGATCTCAATGGGTATATGAATATCCGGGTACCCAAACGCTGAATATTTACTCGAATCTGAAATCACATACCTCAATACCCGAATATAAGCTTTATTGCTGCAATATCGCCCACGTTGGTTGAACGAGTACAGCCATATCTGGACTTTATAAATATACCTAAAAATGAAACGATTCAATTAAAATACACAAGAATATTGTTTTCTCACCTTTGTTCACCATTTATAGTATTTTATTTGTCTTTTATTTTGGTTGTTTATGCATTATCAAATGCCGGAACCCTTTGAAAATCGTCAGTACATTAACACACTTACCTAATTCCGAGTACATAAAATGCTGTATATTGGCTATACAGTGACATGCACTCCTTAAATAAATAAAAATACAATATTCTCACACAGTATTTGATAATTTTGCATCAATAAAAAATCATTACCTATCTGAAAAAAAAAAAAAAGTTTCAATTCCGAAGCTACATTCGGGCAATAGCTTTATGCTTTCCTGATAAGTCATGTGACTCCATTTTATGGACACTGCATTAAATAAGCAACCGTGTTTTGAATGTATGTACAGAAGTCTTTTTTTTTATTTAACATTTCTTCCATGTCAAACAGTTTTGAATGCAGAAATGGCAACCTACAACAAATAAACTATTATTTGTGAAAGTTTTAAGTTTGTAAATATTGAAACTTTTGTAGTATCAGATATTATTGCCCATCAGCACGAGTACCCGGGTACCCGCCCGTTGAAATCGAATACCTACCCGGTCCCACTAAAAAGGGTGAATTGAGAACACTATTTCATAGTGTATAGAGTGTTATGTCTTGTTCTGGACAGAAGAAAGGGTCCACGGCCATATGATGGCCCTTTTTGACACTCACCAATGTCCATTGGTGTGAGAAAGGAGTGGGGTCAGACCCATGTGTTGCTGGAGAGGATACGTGTCCTGCTTGTACATCCTTAACTCCAGAACAAAGACAACAGCTTGGTGTGCATGCTTACAAGCAAAGATAAAAAGAAGGAAAAATCTGAAAAGCTGGATAAGAGAGAAAAACTGGTGGACCTGTCATCTGTGTTGGGCACCTCCTCTAGTAAAGGAGCCGGTCATTTGCTAGAACCTGCAGATATTTCACCCCCTAAACCTTCTGATCCTGATACTTTTCACCCATTGGGCTCTGAGTTTGCAGAATTCAAGGATCAATTTTCATCCCGCTTTACTAGTCTGGAAAGACTTCTTGCTTCCGTGGGTGCTTTCCCTCCATCCACCAAAGCCAGACTTGGTGTCTCTCCAGGTAAAGTGGAGGTATCATCCCCCCCCCCCCCCCCCCCCCCAAAAGTGAGACAGGTCCCTATCACTTCATTAGTCTCTCACCAGTGTCACTACTTTGGGGACCCTGGGGCCTACTTCTCCTCTGATTCTGTTGGACCGGATTATGCTGCAATGGGTTTCAAGTTTGCTCAAACACAATCTTCAACTGGTTCCACCGGTCTTCTCTCATCCGGTTCCCTCAGCTAATTCAGCCATTTCAGTTGCCATCATCAGGAACCTATCTTCACAGGGACAGCTGGTAGTGTCACCAGATCGGTGAGCCAACACCAACCTACTCCGCAGACCTTCATTCCCTGACCGGCTATTTCTCAGCCTCAGTTTGCCAGTTTCCTCCGACCAAGACTCTGCAGCTTTCACTGCATTCTGCACAGGTCACACCTGCCAAGCATCCAATGTTGATGTTATCTAGGACTAGCAGTTGGGATACCACTCCACCAGCTTCACGTGACCAAGGATATGTCTCGCCTTTGATTGATCTATATCCAGAATGGGATTCAGATCTCGAAGCTCTTTATGACAGTTCTACTGACCGGGCACCAGTTTCATATGACAACCTTCAAGAGTACCCCTCTGACACAGCAGCTGGCCAAGCTGATTTGGAGTCACTATTTACTGAGGATCAGATTTATAGAGAAACTGTTAGGGCCATCAGATCCTATACAAAGTGGTCTTCATCTGTACGAATATGTTTGCCTGTTCCATGAAGATAACTCATGGACTGGCACCATGTCTCGGCCTACTGGGAAAGTTTCAGTCACTATGCCTGCCAATGATGAAGATGGTTCTGTTCGAAAGGATGAATTTTCACCTTCTTCAAGGCCACGTTTCCAGATCAGGGGACAGGAATCAGCTACTAATGGATCAATTTGTCAAAATTCCTAAGTCACAGATCAAGTCTTATGCCATGCATCCAGACCCATTTGTGTCCTGTCCAGGTAAATCCATGAACAAATGGTCTGGTGAGGCCTCCCCACTTAACAGCTCCTTCACCAGGATTCCAAATCCACTCATGGTTTATCTCCTACTTCCAGGCCTGGGTCACTGTAAAACATGTGCAAATGGGAGAAGTCTCTTAAGGAGGCCAGAGTTATTTCTAACCAAGCTGCTGCCCACAACAGGTGTGTCAACAAGGTACATGATGACATGCAGGATCATATCAGGCTCTTGTTTAATGACATGATAGGCAGAGGCAAATCATCTAAACAGACGGAAAAGATTCTCACTGAGCTCAGGGATCTCTCCACCTTTCAGCAGAATGGTATCTTTGCACTGGGAAAGTCCATGCAAGACATGTAGATACCATTTTTGTTCAGGCTTCCAACATGACTCTCTTACGTTTTGGCTCTTACTTTGAATACCTCAAACCCGGTGTCAAACCAGCCACATGGTGTGCACTGAGCCCTCTTCACCACACAGCTCTCTTCCTGGATGTAGTGATTGCCAAAGCCAAGGAGGGCATTATTGGTCTGAGGTGGATCCCCATCCTCCCTAACCCGTTTCGGGTTCCGACAGTGACGGCCGCAGTGGTGGACGCTTTCAGCCTTACCGCACCAACTGGCTCAGTTGTAGGGATGGAAACAAGAAAAAGTCTACCCAGAAGCAGGATATGCCCACTTGGCACACTTTTGGCAGTAGATCCAACTTCTTCAGGGGCAGGAACAAGGGATTTGGTGCTCCCACAGGTTCTTTCAATGGAAAGAACAAGCAAAATAAATGACAATTACAGTCCTAGTTAGTTGCATCTCCCTCTAAGACTATAAAGTGTACTGACATTGTACATAGAAGTGTTGTTAATGATGTGTTTGAAGATGTTAAGAGTGTTGATGCTCATTGTGGTTCTGAAGTAGTGGGTTCAGTAAAGACTGTTAATTTCTTAGATTGTGAAAAAGTTAACAATCTCAATGTTGTTCAATGATGCGGACACTGTTGAGAAATTTGATTCAGTTAAGACTGGTGATTTGATAGAACATGACAAACATTGTAAATGTAACTCATGTACTTACTGTGTTTTTTCGACGGCATCCACAAAAGAACTGATTAGCCCCGCAGTTGAAAAGATCAAAATAAAGCCTGTAAATCATGCTTCTTTTGTAAGTCACTTGTGTTCTGTTCCTCCTCTAGAAAATATCCACAATGCTTCCAAGATCTACCTGTGGGGGGACGTCTGAGAGACTTCTGGCAAACATGGGCCTCCAAGGGTGCCAGCCCAAGAGAAGTGTCCATTCTGTAAAATGGTAATAACCTTCCCTTCAAGGTCAAAACTCCTCTAATCAGAATCCCACTAGTCAAAAGTGGATACACAAATCCCCTCAGGAACAACTACTTGCAGGAGGCTTTGTGTTCTATTTTCGACAAACAAACCATAGAAGTGGTCAAGGTTCAATACTTTCTGGGATTTTACAATCCCCTCTTCTTGGTTACCAAGCCGAACAACAAGTGGCAACCAATCTTAGACCTCTGTTGCCTGAACAAGTTCCCAAAGGTCTAAACCTTCAAAATGGAAACTCCAGAATCAATAAGGCTGACACAGCAAACAGGAGAGTGGATCTCCTCTTCCCGTGTTTCAGCGATGCCTACTTTCACATCCCCATAAGCCAAAACTCTCAAAAGTATCTGAGGTTTCACTGTCAAAATCAGGCCTACCAGTTCACAAGTCTGCTTTTCGGCCTCTCCACAGCTCCCATGGAGTTTACCATTATGGTATAGGTCAAAACTCATGGCTCAGGCTTGTCACATCCGGATTCATCAGTACCCAGACGACTGGCTCAAGTCTTCAACTTTGTAGGTTATCAGTACAACTTGAAACAGGGGCTAGTCAGGCCCACCCCAGACAGAAGAGAGGCTCTGAACTCCAAAATAGGGACCCTTCTAAAGCAAAACCAGTGTACGGTAGGGCAGTTCATGTCTCTAATAGGTCTGTTCACTGCCACCAAAAACAAGTTCCTTCAGGTTGCCTTCATATGAGGTCCATTCAGTGGCACTTAAAGGCAAATTCGCATGTCCCAGAGTCCCTAGAAAAATTAACCCCCATTCCGAAGTCTCTCCACAAACACCTTGAGTGGTGGCTTCAGGAACACAACGTGCTGGAAGGCCAACCTCTACAGCATGCGCGTCAAATCTTTAATGACGCATCAAACATAGGTCTTTGGTCTGTTCCAGAAAGCAAACTCCACATCAGTTTTCTGGAATTGAAGGGGTTCCTCCTTGCCCTGAAATGCTGTCTTTATAGCCACAGACAACACCACTGTTGTTGCCTACATACACAAGAAGGGGGTATTAATCTGGCTCTCTTTGTGCCCTGCTTTGAAGATTCCTGTTGTGGTGCAACCTTGAGGAACATTGTCCTACAGGCTCACCATATCCCAGGTTGGTGATTGCTGACAAGCTTTCCCGTCACAACAAAGTTATCCAGATGGAATGGTCTCTCCAAAAGGGATCTTCGACCAAATCTGCCAGAGGTGGCACACCCAAAATAGATCTGTTTGCCACCAGGTGCAACAGGAAATTACCTCAGTTTGTGTCTCCAGTCCCGGACAAGGAAGCCTAGGCAGTGGACGCTCTGAGCATATCATGGGAAGATTCACAGCCACAACATTCAGAGGTTAATAGTCATAGCTCCAGGTCGTGGTTTGGGAATCTAGTGAGCCTGTCATCCCACATAGCCGTTTGCCTGCCACACCAAACCAACCTTTTAACTCAACCATTCAACGGAGCCTGCACAGAGACCCCAATCTGAATCTCCATGCTTGGCTCCTCTAGCCTCAACCATCAGAGTCCAAGGTTTCTCTCAACAAGATGCTCAACAAGAGCAGTCTATGAGGCAAAGTGGTCCATTTTCATTCAGAGCCTTCTGTCCTGCCTGTCACCACTGTCCATACTGTTGCTCTAAATCTGCCTTTAGGGTTGAAACTGCACCAGTTTTGGAAAACACGGCCTGATCTACGGGCCAGTCCCAAGGTCATTAGAATCTTCAAGGAAGGCTGAATCCTGTCCTGGATCCAACCACCAATGAAAAGGTCACTGACTGTCATATGTGGCTATGTACATCCCTTCAGAAACAGCTACCTGATGGATGCATTACATGCACTTACGTAGAAACAAGTAATTGAAAAGGTAAAAAGTCAAGCATCTCTGGCTTTCTTCAACCAACTTTTTTTGGTTTTCAAGCCCAACAAGAAGTGGAGACCTAGCCTAGATCTGAGCTCACTGAACAAATTTTTGAAGTCAGAAAAATTCAAAATTGAGACACCAGAAAGTATAAGAACTTACTTACAAACAGGCAAAAGGGTAATGTCCATAGATTTCAAGGAAGCTTACTTCCATATCCCAAGAAACGCACAGTCCAGGAAATACCTACGTTTTCAAGGCCCAAGCCACGTCCCACCAAAACTGTCTCCAAGATACACAGACCCTAGTAGGTCTGTGTCAGAAACTAGGTTGGATAGTGAACTTAGAGAAATCAGAACTGGAACCCAAACAAAGATTCGATTTGGTAGGCTACCAGTACAAGGAAAGCAAGGTCAAACCCACGGTAGAACCTAGGCCGACTTAAAACTTTCCACCCACCGTTAAATGGTGGCTTCAATAAGTCACTGGCCTTCAAGGTCAGCCACTACATCCACTCAGCCATGCTCTTCAGCTCTTAACACACTTTTCAAGAGAAGGCTGGGCAATCACTTAGGAGAGTTCTCAACAAGAGGGACTTGGTCCCTGCAAGAAAGCAAGTTGCACATAAACTACCTGGAACTAAAGGCGGTCTTTTTTGGTACTAAAAAGTTCCAAGACCTCTGCTCAGATAAAATTATCCTCATAGCAACAGACAAAACCACAGTGGTTGCCTACATAAGGAAGGAGGCATGAGGTCGGGCCCACAGTGGGCCCTATTTTTGAGAATCCTGACCTGGTGTTCCAGGAAACAGGTAACTGTCAATCTCTGACACATTCCAGTTGGCTGAATGTGGTAGCAGACAAGCTATCCAGGCTACGCCCGACCATTCAAACCTTCCATATGATCAGCATCAGGTGGCTCCAGCCTCACATAGACCTGTTTGCAACAAGGTTCAACAACAGGTTACCCCAGTTTATGTCCCCAGTTCCAAGACTCTCTAGCCTCGGCAGTGGACGCACTCAGTCTGTCTTGGCAGGATCTGGACCCCGATGCCTTCCCACCATTGGCCATTCTGGGCAAAGTGGCGGTAAAACTAAGGGACTACCCGTGCATGTGAGTCATCCTAATTGCTCAGTGGTGACCCAACATAGTTTGGCTCTGGGAGCTGTTGACTATGTCAAGCCAAATCCCCCTGGGCCTGCCCAACCTAGTCAATCTGCTGATGTAACCTTTCAATCAGATTCCACACCTGAATCTCAATGCCTGGCTCCTAGAGCCTCAGCTCTCAAGGAGCAAGGTTTTTCTAACTCAGTGGCATGAATTGAGGCTCCTCAAAAAGGCTGAACCAGATTAGTCTATGAACCACTGGCCCACATACATTAAGCAACCTGTCACCTTGCCCAGCAGGATCTTTAAGGTGTAAAGTCCTGCTCCAAATCTACTAACACCTTTTCCCTCGGAAGAGTGACTCTTCTGGGACTAAACTCATACCTCTCTTTCCTCAAAGGAGGTCAGTAAAAAAATGGGGTGTGAAAAAGATGCTGACATCACATTCTGTAGCCAGAAAGAAAGTAGTGCACACCACCTAGTGAATGGTGGCAACCTAGCCGGTCTCGTCGGTGGAGACACAGGGCATCTTTTTCTGATTTTTGGCAAGGCTGGTGATACAGGTAAATTGTTCATTAGATAAAGTGTTAACTTATAAAAATTTAACTTAATTCTTAAATTTGCAATTTTATTGCGTTAATACATCTTACCTATTTGAGAATATGCTGTACTGATCGGCAAAGATCAGCCCACCAAATGTCAGAAAAGATGTCCTGTGATATTACTGCTGTTCCCATACTGAGCATTCACTAAGTTGCACATGGTACTTGCTTCCTGTCTAGACAGCGTGACGTCATAGCATATTTTTTGTTTGGTGCGTGTACTGTGCAGACATATTTATGAGAGCTCTGGATATTTGAAGAAAAGTCTTCTCATTTTCACAGAAGCAAATCTTGTTTTCATCTGAAGATATTGTATTGTTTATACACTATGGCATGCAGTGATGTGGTTATTAATATATTGCAGCTGATCAGTGTTCATATAATATAAATTCCCAATTTTAGGCACATTAAAAAAATCCGACATGTGGATATGACTTTTCCTTTTTGGGAAAAAATGCTTTGATTAATTCAGCTTTTGTTTAGCAGCAGGAGTTGTTGATCTAGCTACTTATTCACATACACTATGTAAATTGGCGAAATGTATAGACTTGACTTCTTTCAGAAGATAAGATGACTGGAAAAAAACACTTTCTCATAAACAGTTGTTTTATCTTAAGCATATTTATCTTATAAAAATATTAAATAGCAATGAATTTTCAGAGGCATAAAATGCCTCAAAGATATACAACATATGAATGTCCCTATGTATAGCCAATTATAGTTTACTACAGTGTATCGTTGTTATGTCCACCCCACTGGGGGGTGGACATATTATTTTTGCTTTTTCCGCCATCTGCCGTCCTTCACGCTTGGTTTCCGGAAAAATATTTATCCTATGTTTACCAAATTTGGTATGGGTGTTTATTGGGTTAATAGCTTGCATGGGATTGCTTTTGGTGAAGATAGCTCTATAGCTAACTGAGTAATAGCTACTTAGTTACTTTTGTGTACTTCTTTTGTTTCCGGGCATTTTAAGGAAAAATATTTGACATATCTTTACCAAATTTGGTATGAGCAATAGTTAGGTCAATAGCTTGCTTGGGATTGCTTTTAGTGATAATAGCTCTATAACTCACTCAGTAATAGCTACTTAGCTACTTTTAGTAGCTTTTTTATTTTAAGCATTTTAAAGGAAAAGTATTTCACCTATGTTCACAAAATTTGGGATGGAGGATTATTGGATCAGTAGCTTGCTTGGGATTGCTTTTGGTGATAATAACTTTATAGCTAACTGAGTAATAGCTACTGTGCTATATAGCTATTATGCTATTTTGAGTTGACTTTTTTTTATCTTAAGCATATTTATCTTATAAAAATATTAAATAGCAATGAATTTTCAGAGGCATAAAATGCCTCAAAGATATACAACATATGAATGTCCTTATCTATAGCCAATTATAGTTTACTACAGTGTATCGTTGTTATGTCCACCCCACTGGGGGTGGACATATTGTTTTTGCTTTTTCCGCGATCCGCCGTCCTTCACGCTTGGTTTCCGGTCATTTCAAGGAAAAGTATTTATCCTATGTTTACCAAATTTGGTATGGGTGTATATTGGGTTAATAGCTTGCATGGGATTGCTTTTGGTGAAGATAGCTGTATAGCTAACTGAGTAATAGCTACTTTGAGTAGCTTTTTTATTTTAAGTATTTTGAAGGAAAAGTATTTCACCTATGTTCACAAAATTTGGGATGGAGGATTATTGGATCAGTACCTTGCTTGGGATTGCTTTTGGTGATAATACCTTTATTGCTAACTGAGAAATAGCTACGGTGCTATATAGCTATTATGCTATTTTGAGTTGACTTTTTCTGGGCATTTTAATAAAACAATGTTTTCTATCTTCACAAAAATTTATGTGAAGGATAATTGGGTCAATAGTTTGGTCAGGATAGCTTTACGTCGATGATAGCTTTGTAGCTATCTGAGTAATAGCTGCTTTGCTACTTTGAGCCTACTCTGAATTGCATTTCTGTTTTCACTCTTTTAAAGGTAGCATGTTTAAATCATCTTTTTAAAATTTGGTGTGAAGGTTTATAGTGTCAATTGCTTGCTTGGTATTGTTGTTAGTGGTAATAGTTTTAACCTGAGTAATAGCTACATAGCAAAAAACATAATTTTATTGCGCTACAATAGCTTACCATGTGGGACTCAATGCTGTTCTCGGATGGCCGCAAGGCATTAGGCCAACGTCTAAGAAAAATAGACATTTATAGTTGGCCGTAGCCTCCAGTTGTTGTCATGTGATAACCTTTGACCTCTCGTCCTACTTTCTCGTTGGCCGCGTGGATATGTAGCATTTGTCATTTACACAGACATTTTCATCTATTTCTCAGCACATACGTATTGTTGGATGTTTATTTTTAGTCATTTCATTTATTATATATCATAGATTATTCTGTAAAATTTCCATTTTTGACAGGATAAGTATATTTCTTATTTTCGCGTGTTTTGAGTTTTCCTCGGTTCGGGCCTTTTACATCTACGTCTTTTATTGCATTTAAAATGTCCACCCATCAAAGTAATAAAGACAAACCGAGAGCTAGAAAATTCTGTCATTTTTGTTTCTCTTTTGATATACACAACTATTGCCCAACCTGTAGGGAATCTGGCAAGGGTGATGACCCCTGTGTCTCTTTTGAGGCACCCTGTGATATCTGTGCATCTTTCACAGATGAACAAATGAATAAAATTCAACATAGGAAACACTATATAAAGAAACAAAAGGCGGACGCTTCTAGTGCAAAAGATGATGAACTTGATCTTTTGGGTGAGGGCGACGGGGATTCGTTTACTGGTTCTAATGCAGACCTTGAGAGTGCTGCAGACAATTTATTTACCTCACCCCCACGTCCTCAGTCCCTACCCTTCAGTTCATTGTCTCTTAAAACTCCAGCTAAAACTGTCCCACCCACCCCAGGTACTGCCTTACAGCAGAAAATTGAAACAAATCTAGAAAAATCCCTGGGTAATTCACTTAACATCCATTTATAGCAGCAATTGGGTTCCTTTCAGGCTTCAATGTTAGAAGCTTTCCAGTCTCTCTGAGATGAACTAACTTCTAAAAAGCAAGTGGAGGTGGATCAGACCTCGGCTTCTAAGCCTGGAACCTCTCAAGCTGCTGTATATCTGGACCTACCCCCTCCGAGACAACCTCGGACCACCTCAAATGTTGAGCAAATGGAAGTGGACTATAGCCCTGCACTTCCACCTCACCTCCGTGCTGATCATCATTTGGCATCGGATCAAACTTCTAGTCCAACCGAGGAGCCTTCCAAGAAGTCTTCGGTTAGACCTAAAAAACACTCTCACAGTAGGCATGAGGTTGAACCCAGGTCTGTCTCGGATCAATACAATGATGAGTCCGATGAACCTCGGATTGCATCTTCTAAATCAAAAAAACATGCTGACAAGAGTAAGCATAAGGTGAGGTCCAGGTACGTGTCATCTTCCTAGGAGGAGGATCAGTCCTCTGTAGCCAGACACAGGTCTTCTAAGCCCTCTGGGGCTCAGCCTTCAGGGGCTGTCTCTGATCAAGACCAACCTCAACATGATCCAGACCCCCCTTATTATAGGGTAGTAGCTCTGTCTGACATTCCCTCCCAGTATGCTGAAGAGGTGGACACTTTTAGGCGCATTCTTTCCCTCCCTGACCCCAGGGAGTCCATGCCTAGGTCCTCAACTTCAGTTATGGGTCTGGACGATGGTCCCACTTAGCTCAGTTATCAAAGATGCCTTTGATAAATTTGAACATGATTTTCAGGCTGCTAATTTACCTGAGGGTAAATATATCAAACCTCCTCCTTCCACTACAAAGTGGTACAAGGTGGGACAGCCCTGTTATGAGGAGAAATTCCAGGAGTTGAATACAGATTTTGCAAAGATCTGTATTACTCCTAAACCCCCTGGAGGCTCCTATGGGCAAGGTTCCCCTACCAATTCTTAAGGAATTGGAACACCAAGCTAGGCAAAATATCTCCACGCTCAACTTTACTGCTGCCTTTGCCAAGACTTCATCTTCTTGCAATGCTTCTCTTGAAAAGTGTGAACATAGCATTAAGTCAACCTTCAAGAAGGTTAAGACTCAGATCCAGAAAGGTGCCAATCCTGAGAAAGCAGCAAAGCATGGATATGAACAAGCCTGTGAGTACTTAGATTTTTGGAATAAGACTGTTCTTATCCAACGCAGGGCTCTCACATGCCTCAGCAAATCCCTAGCCCATATACTCCAGAGGGAACTATATTCTATGGGTAACACTGGCTTGCTTTGGCACGAAGCCGAAATGACCCTTTTGCAACCATTTAGGGGAAACGAGACGCCAAGAACTCAGGAACTCGTCCTTTTGGGACCCCTCCTTGTTCAAGTCTCAACTTGTGAAGAAAGGTGAAAACTTCCTCCTCAAAAAAGGCACCTCTAAAGACTCTCAGGGTTTTAGACCCTATAAGCCCTTTTGTGGTCCCCACAACAAGAAAAGAGGCTCCTACAGGAAACGCCCCTATGGGGGCAACTCCTCACAAAGCAGTAACCAATCGTTTTCCTCAGGTAGGGGGAAACCGAACTTCAGAGGCTCCAGGGGTCGTTTTCGACCCCACAACAGGGGGCAAGGGCATGGAAACCCCTCTCCCCAATGACTCCTTAAAAGCCTCCCTCAGTCCACCAGTAGGAGGTCGCCTCCGTTCTTTCAGAAGAGACTGGCAAATAAACAAATGTTCTTCCAACGTGTTAAACATTATCACCAATGGCTACGTACTGCCATTCCTTTCAAAACCAAATTTGGTCAGATTCCCTCTGATTCTGTCAGAGTACAAGGCCCATCAAAAAGACCAAGCTCTGGCCACTTGTATCCAGTCTCTTCTGTCAAAGAATGCAATCAAAAGGGTGGAAAATGTAAAATCTCTCGGGTTTTACAGTCGCCTGTTCCTAGTACCCAAGCCTCACCAAAGGTAGAGGCCAGTCATAGACCTAAGCAGGCTCAACACTTTTCTACACGTAGAAAAGTTCAAAATGGAAACTCCAGAGTCCATCAGGACCTCCCTGATTCCAGGGGAATGGGTATTGTCGATAGACCTATCAGATGCCTACCTTCACATCCCCATCCATCCAAACTCAAGGCAATACCTAAGGTTTTGCTACAGGTCCCAGGTGTTCCAGTTCACCTCCCTCCCATTTGGACTAGCCACAGCCCCCCAGGTCTTTACAATGATTGTAAAGGAAGTGAAGCTAATGGCTCTGTCCAGAGGACTCAGACTTCACCAATACCTGGACGACTGGCTGATCAGGTCCCAGTGTCAGGAGGAAGCCCGAGTGAACACTCAGGCAGTGGTAGACCTAACCCAGTCCTTGGGTTGGATAATAAATCAGGAAAAATCAGAACTGAAACCTACTCAGGTGTTTTCATTCGTGGGCTACGAATACCATCTAGATTCAGCCCTAACTTCAGGACTTGATCCTAAGACTCAAGTCAAGACATGTCTTGACTGCAAGATATTTGATGTCGCTAATTGGGTTGCTTGCCTCAATGGAGAAAATGGTCCCAGAGGGACGCCTTCACATGAGGCCCTTTCAGTTTCACCTCAAGGAGCACTGGAGATATCCTCAGTCACTGGACAACCTCCTTCCTTGGACAGAAGCCATTGCAGCACACTTAGACTGGTGGCAAAATCCCTCAAACGTGATGAGAGGTGCAGACCTTCATCCCAAAGACCACAGTATCCAACTCTTTACAGACGCCTCAAACGAAGGTTGGGGCGCTCACTTAGATCAAAGTTCTACAAAGGGTCTGTGGTCAGACCGGGAAAAAAGGCTACACATAAACGTTCTAGAATTGAAGGCGGTCTCCCTGGCCCTTCAAAGCTTCAAGGACCAGTGCCAGAACCAAACAGTGCTAGTTGCAACGGACAACTCAACAGTGGTAGCCTACATAAACAAACAAGGAGGAACTCACTCAGCAGAGATGTGCGCTCTCCTATGGAAGATCATGACATGGTGCCATCACTATCACATAACATTAAAAGCCAGACACATTCCAGGGTGTCTGAATGTGATGGCCGACCTTCTATCCAGGTCGAACCAAGTACAGTCGACAGAATGGTCACTGCATCCGCAGGTGTTCAAACAGATCTGTCAAAAGTGGTTCACTCCTCATGTAGATCTATTTGCCACTCACCTGAACCACAAACTTCCACTGTACGTATCTCCTGTCTCAGACCCAAAGGCTTGGGACATAGATGCTCTGAACATAAACTGGACGGGTCTCACTGCTTATGCTTACCCTCCGACGGATCTCCTTTACAGGGTGATCCAAAAAATCAGACAATGCCATTGCCTGATCATTGTAATAGCCCCAGGCTGGCCAGGGATGCCCTGGTTTTGGGACCTAGTGCAGCTTTCAACAGAGATCCCACTGCAACTTCCAGTGTCAACAACCCTCCTCAAGCAGTCCCACAATTATGTGTTTTACAGCAATCCTCAACATCTCAACCTCCACGCCTGGTGTCTAGGAGTGGACAGCTCCCAAGAATAAGGCTTCTCTGTGGAGGTGGCAGAGAGAATTGCTGCCCCTCAGAGGTCATCAACAAGGACCATCTACAAGTCAAAGTGGGCCCTATTTCAGAAATGGTGCAGAGAAAATTTGGTGGATTTCTCCACTCCATCTGTGAAACATATCTCAGATTTTTTCATGTACCTGTACCAAGATCTAAACAGGTGCCCCTCGACCATTGATGGTTACAGGACGGCCATTGTTGACACTTTGGGCCCAGCGGGCCACCATATTGCACAAAGTTCAGACCTTCACAGGTTACTCTCCAGTTTTCACAGGGATCGTCCAAAAAGTTCCAGGAATCTTCCAAAATGGAATCTTTCTGTTGTTCTCAATGAGCTCACAAAAGCGCCCTTTGAGCCTATGAAAGACACAGACCTCAAACATCTCACTCTCAAAACAGCTTTCTTGCTAGCTTTGGCCTCCGGCAAGCGCCGCAGCGAAATCCATGCCTGGGTTGCAAACAAAGTATCTAATCTAGGCCAATGGGAAAAGGTTGCCAAAAACCAACTAGCAAGAGAAGGTAGCCAAAAACCAACTATCAAGAGAAGGTTCTCAAAGTGTGTCTCTGGTGACTATTCCTGCTTTGACTACCATTGTAGATAGACAATTCAAAGAAGACAGGACCTTGTGTGCGGGCCCTGAGGTACTATTTGGATCGAACCAAAGAACCAAAGACCTGAGAGGGTCTCGATCCCTCCTTTTCATCTCCTTCAAGAAAGGACATACCTCAGACATCAGACCCGCTACTCTCTCTTCTTGGTTGAAACAAACCATTCTACTTTGTTATAAACAAGCAGACCAACAAGCCTTGGACTTGGTCCAAGTTAAAGCGCATGACATTCGGGCCTTCGCGGCCTCTAAGGCCTTTTACGGTGGGGTATCGGTGGACCAAATCATGCAAGCCTGTCACTGGAAAGCTCACAACACATTTACAAATTTTTACCTAAAAGACCTTACTTGGTCAGACAACGACAACAATATGTATCTGGGACCAGTGGTGGCGGCACAACAAGTCCTAGATCCTTCCCCTCAGACCAGGTATCCTCGGAAAGAAAAGAAGGGGGGGGTCACATCCGCTACAAGTCTTCAGGAGTCTAATCCCAGGGTCTAGGTATAGGTTTACCTCTCAAGATGTTACAGGTAAGGTCATTTTTTATTTTTAGTTTATCAAGAAAATATGTATTAAGTACTTATCAAATTGTCATTAATCTCATATTCGGTGGAAAAAAGTTATGAGAATTCCAACCATTGGGCTGGTTTTTCACTCGTGATTGGTCCCTAAGGACCATTACGCCTCTAAAGTGAGCACGTGGATGTTCCCTAAGCATGTCTGCACTTCGCTCCTACAATCAAAACATCTTGACAGTTTTAGCACTGTCATCCATTCTATTCAGGTTTTTGGCTCTTTACAGGCCCGGTCTTCGGGATTGGGGCACTGTAAACGGGACTCAGACTGGTATTTCTAACATTCATTCTAATATATATTACTTCAAAATCTAAGAAAAATTGACATATCTTCCCGTCTCAGCTGTAATCCGGGCAGTTGGATTCCCACATGGTAAACTATTGTAGCTCAATAAAATTGAAAATTTTAATTACTGAAATGTAGCTTTTATAAGCTACAAGCTTACCATGTGGGACTCAGAAGAGTCCCACCCTGCCTCCCCGCTGTATTACAGCTGAGGGGTAAGGTTTAAAAATTTCAACAAGAAAGTAGGACGAGAGGTCAAAGGTTATCACGTGACGACAACTGGAGGCTACGGCCAACTATAAATGTCTATTTTTCTTAGACATTGGCCTGATGCCTAGCGGCCATCCGAGAACAACATTAAGTCCCACATGGTAAGCTTGTAGCTTATAAAAACTACATTTAAGTAATTAAAATTTTCAAATATGTCTATCTCCTAAACTGTGCGAGATAGAGCGATTTCGTTGAAATTTTTGACCCACAGGGTATCTAAGCAATGTACTCTTGGTAATTTTCAAAAAAATTTACTCTCCCCAAAAATGGCGGCCATTTTGAATTTTCAAATTTTTGCCAAAAATGGAAAAACGTAAATTTGCTTCTATCTTCTTAACCGTGCGGGATAGAGCAATTTCGTCGAAATTTTCAGCCCACAGGGTATCTAAGAAATGTACTATAGGCAATTTTCAAAAAAATTTTCCTCACCCCAAAAATGCGGCCATTTTGAATTTTCACATTTTGGCCAAAAATGGAAAAACACAAATTTACTTTTATCTCCTTAACCATGCGAGATAGAGGGATTTCGTCGAAATTTTCGACCCACAGGGTATCCAAGCAATGTACTTTTGGCAATTTTCAACAAATTTTCCTCTCCCCAAAAATGGCGGCCATTTTAATTTTCGAATTTTTGCCAAAAATGGAAAAACACTAATTTGCTTCTATCTCCTTAACCGTGCAAGATAGAGTGATTTCGTCGAAATTTTCGACCCACAGGGTATCTCAGCAATGTACTCTTGCCAATTTTGTCCAAGTTTTAGAGCAAAACTCATGCTTCCCTTTGGGTGGACATTACGCATGCCAATGCGTCCTATTTCTAGTTATTATCTGCTTTTTCTCCTCAAACTCTGTATTTGCTTTTGTGTGATATCTATCTGGAGGCAGATTGCCTCATGATGCCCCACTGTGCTTTGTGTGTTAACATCTGTGGGTTGTGGGGTGTGTGTGTGTGTCTGCACACTGAAAGTTGATAAGGGATATCAAGATGTATTTATTTCTTTTCATTAAGGGACATGCCTACAGTAAATCTTTTGGGGGGTAAACAATTCAAACCAGGACATTTATCTTTAGTTTCATGGAAGAAGAGCCTTGTTGTCAGAATGCCTTGTCTGTTTTGAGAGAATGGAAGAAGCCTTAATAATATGTAAAAACCTTGGGCTTTCATGATATTCAGATATAGAGTCATGTGTGAATTAAAAATGTTAACAATTACATCTGACAACATGACCTTGTGTATTTTTTTTACAATGGAACAATAAAGGATTTCACAAATACAATTATCTTGAGCATATTTATCTTATAAAAATATTAAATAGCAATGAATTTTCAGAGGCATAAAATGCCTCAAAGATATACAACATGTGAATGTTCCTATCTATAGCCAATTATAGTTTACTACAGTGTATCTTTATCATTATAAATCTAGGATTAAATATCTCCTGGATAAAATTTACAATCCCAAATTTACGATCCCAAATTTACAGCAAAAATAATATATTCTTTTCATAAAATATACCACTCTACGAAACACAATAAAGCTCACATTCTGCTTATAGTCTAATACTGCAACTGATACAGTTTCTAGATCATCCACTTTGCATTAGATACAAAACACAGTAAAGCTTACCTTCTCCTTACAGTCTCATACCACAACTACTAAAGCTTTATTAACTCAAGTCTCCATCCGGGCTGTTCGTTTTTGTTAGCAAAAACCTTTTTCTAGTTACAGTCTAGCTTGTGTAAATATTAAAAAATGGTAGTTTTTGAGATTTATTGTATTATGCTGTGCTATTTGGTATTTTGTCAATTTGTAGAATAATCAGACTGCGTTATGATTGATATTGTAAGACTACAATCCTGATGGGGGGTTTGCCACCCTCGCCCCCCCACTAGAGAAGGAGTTTAGCTTTTTGTGAAAAAAGGGTGAATAAAAATTTGTTGGATGGCAAACATGGAAAATTAGAACTGGACCTCAAGCAAGTCTTCTACCAGTTTTCAGCTTGAAGGAGGGCAAGGTCAAATCCTCCCTGAAGTGTTGGCAGACCTTGAATGCAAAATCCAGAAACTTCCCTCAGGACCCACAAGTCCACCTAGGTCACCTCCACATGGGCCAATACAGTGGCACTTGAACAGCTGGAGGGTATCAGAATCTCTAGAAAAGGTGATCCCCATTCCCAATTCACTCCAACCCCATCTAAAATGGTGGTTGCAGGAAGACAATGTGCTTCAAGGTCAACCATTGCACCCACTAAAATATTCTCTGTAAATTGTTACAGATGCATCAAAGAAGGGTGGGTGCTCACTTAAACAAGCACACTGCAAGTAGAACCTGGTCCCTTCCAGAAAGCAAGTTACACTTAAACTCTCTGGAACTGAAGGCAGTCTTTCTGGCCCTAAAAGAGTTCCAGGATCTCTGTTTGAATAATATAGTCCTCAAAGCCACAGACAACACCACATTGGTTGCCTACATGAACAAGGAGTGGGGGGGATGAAGTCGGGCTCTCTGTGTGCCTTAGTATTGAGAATTCTGACCTGGTGCTCCTGGAAACAGGTGACTCTCAAGACCCAACACATTCCACGCCGGCTGAATGTGGTAGCAGACAAGCTATCGAGGCTAGACCAGACCTTTCAAACAGAGTGGTCTTTCCTTCCAGAGGTTGTTCAGTTGATATGCACCATGTGGCACCAACCTCAGATCTGTTTGCTTACGAGGTTCAAGAACAAACTGGCTCATTTTATGTCACCAGTACCAGACCACTTTCCCTGGGGATTCGATTTGCTCAGCCTGTCTTGGGAGGATCTGGACCCATATACCTTCCCACCAGTCACCATTTTGGGCAAAGCAGTGGCGAAGTTACAGGACTACCCCGCGAAAGAGAATCATTCTGATTGCTCCAGGATGGCCCAAGATGCCCTAGTTTTGAGGATATAGTGGCCATGTCAAGCCAGATCCCTCTGTGCCTGCACAATCTACTAACAGCCTTTCAACCAGTTTCCCCTCAGGAATCTATTAAATCTATATCTACATGCTTCTAGAGCCTCAGCTATCAAAGAGCAAGGCTTCTCTTAGACAGTTGCAGCACAAATTGAGGCTCCTCAAAGAGGTCCAACCAGATCAGTCTATGAGGCAAAATTGACCATTTTTACAAAGTGGTACCACAGTAATTAGGTGTACTTCAGGGTACCACCTATAAAATTCATTGCCAACTTCCACCTGTATCTGTTACTGGACCGGAAGTTACAGCAATTCACCCATTCATGTCAGCCAAGATGAGAATCTCACTCATCTCTTGGATAGCTTCAATATAGACATACCCTAGGGTCGGTGGGGTGTCTCCTGGAATCTTTATCAGCTTAAAGAGGATCCAGCCCTAGTCCCAACTCTGGATAAATGACTCAAGGCAGATAGGTCTCTATGTCCAGGCAGAGCCCAGCGCTACTATTTGGATAGGATCTCACACCTCAGACAGAACAAGGAGTTGGTCTTTGTCTCCTTCAAGAAAGGCTTGGGCTAAGTTATCTCCCCTGCTACTATCTTCTCACAAATCAAGCAAATAGTGATTCTCTACTATGAGCTCTCTGATCAGGAGGGCCTCACCTTACATCAGATTAAAGCCCATGTTGTTAGGGTCTTTGCTGCTTGTAAGGCCTGACACACACATGCAAGCACGCACCCCCCATACACACACACACACCTACAGGACCGACTGGAGTCCTGTTTAAGGCCACCATTGCCTTAATTTTTGATTTCACTTGCAGTCCCTAGTAACTGACTCGCCTACCAAGTGGTAGTTATTCTAGCAAATTCTCCATTAGGTAAGATGTATTAACGCAATAAAATTTCAAATTTAATAAGTTAATTAAATTTTTAGAAGTTGATACCTTACCCAGTGAACAGGTGAGGCCCTCTCAACTGACCCTGCTATCAGCTTACTGGGGGTCTAAATAGGTTAGTGCCGTGACATCACGCTGTCCAGACAGGAATGAAGTACTGTGCACCACCTAGCAAATGCACAGTACTGAACCTACCCAGCCGGTAGGGGGAAAGGACATCTTTTTAAGATGTTTGGTGGGCTGTTCTGTGCTGACTGGTATAGCAAATTGTCCACTAGGTATTAACTTATAAAAATTTAAGTTACTGATTAAATTTGCAATTTTATAGCGAAATACCCTTACCATTTCCTAACAGTAGCTATTTGTTGGAGCCATCCAACCCAATGGCCAACCCAGAGATGCGATTTTAAGGTTATGTAACAACCTTAACCAAGCCATTGGGTTACAGTAGTCCGTCCTCCCGCCAATTAGGTCACATGACCACATTGTTTACTTCATTATTTTTGTTGGCCATCATCAGTAAGGACGTCTTTGGAAATTAGGAGAAGTTTTGTCAAGGTTTTATTTATTTCTTGAGATTTTACAGTCAATCTCACTTATTATTTTACATGTATATCATACAGAACTTATACCTTTGTTAAATCTTCGAAGGTATGCATTATATTATGCAAATAAAGGACTTTTGGATGGCGACTTCGAGGTTTCATCGTCTTCAACCTCGAGGAAATAGATCAACATAAAGAGGGTCATTATGCAACAATAATATCTTTATATAGCTTGCCAGTCGTTCGGTTCAGTTTGCTGGACGTTGGAAGCTATAATTTTGCAGCGTACATGTTTAGAAAGAATGTACTCTTCAATAACAGAAGCGATCTGGAAGACACCATCTTGGATGAGAATGACAGTTCGAGTGGCCATTATTGCTGTTCACGTCGGGTTCTAATAGCCAGGTGTTGAAATCAATTTTTTGATCACAATATACATCCCAGTCGAATTGATTGTCGACGAGTCAGTAGAAGGAATCTCCCTTGGGGGCAGCCATTTACGTTGCCATGGACACGGCATCGTGGAGGAGTTTTGAATGCAGGAAATACTACTTCTTCGGAAAACACTTCCATCGAGGTCCAGTCAAAACATTCACCAGAGGAAATACCTGTGTGAAGTCATCCATGCACAATCGAGTATTCTATACCTCTCAGAAGGTCAGAATTCGGGTTGTCAGATGTCCGGGAGTGTCATTCATATCTACAAGGAGAGGCTTTTGATTCAATGGTTTTGCACAAGAATTTAGTACAATCGGGTTTCTATACCTCTCAAAAGGTTTAGAATTCAGGTTGTCAGGAGATGGTGATTATGATTCATCTCATTACAAGGAATCTATTCCTTATTTTACTTTTGCTTGACTGTTATTGAGTGGCTAGGGATTGATTTAACAGGCACAGTTTCTGTGAATGCTCCCTTGTTTGGTCACATTTACATTCCTTGGGTGAACAGCCAGCATTGAAATGTGGCTTTTATGTTGGGTTTCAAGGAGTGTGAAGCCTCTGATTTTTTAAAGAGCAGCTATACAGGAAGAAGTTTTGCTTGGACTTCCTTACATACATTACTTTCCTGGACAGCTCCTTAGTTACAGCAGGTCTGCAGGAGGAACATGACCTTTCAGACACTTTGCAAACAAGGTCCCTGGTAGGGGACTGTAAGAGAGAAGAAGCGTGTATATTCTCACTCCTTCAGTTCAGGTCATATTTAGAGGATCTTAGGGATCACTATGATATGTTATAGACTTCAATATGCTTTGGACTGGGTGCAATGATGTTTGCATTTCTAGTCCAGTCAACCAGTTGGTGTCCAAATCTTCTTGTTGCAGTTTGCCCATGTCTAAGAACATGTGACTCAACAGGAGGGATGTAAATTAGAATGTCTTTAGCAAACCTACAATGCATTTTTCACTCCTAATGATGTTCTCTTGCTGGGCATATTAGATGTTCAGAGGATTTTCATCTAGTGTTTTCATGGAAATAATTAACAAGGATTAGTAACTCTAGAAGTGAGCATGCTTCTAGTTCTGGTCTAATAAACCATGGAATAGAGTTACAAGTGCCTCCTACTCCTCAGCTAGTTAAAAGGGGAGTGGATCTTACTTATACAGGCCTATGGAAGCAGGGATGATAGCTGGCTTCCTGTGGTTTCAAGGAACCTTTCTCCAGTTTGGTACTATACAAGTCCTGGGAAAGAAGAATATTCAGCCAGACTTTTTAGAAGTGAGGTTGGCAGAAAAAAAAAACGGGAGAAACAGCAATTTTGATAAAAGCTGTTTATGAAATGATCGACAAAAGGGCGATATCACCAGTCACATCGCTGGAAGTTTACAGTTACAGTCTATTTCTTGGGGTTAGTGAAGAAGAAATGACTGTCAGTATACTTAAGGTCAGGTAAACAAGCTTTGCATGTACCTTACTCAATATGAATTGTTTAATATTTGGAATTCGTCTATATAACGAGAGTGGATGACGTCACTCGACTCTTATGGGTACACACTCGTCACCGGTAGACTCAGCTAACAAGGTATCTTCGCCTTAGTGGAGGCTACAGATTCTACCAGTTCACTGCCTTACCCTGCAATATGGCTACAGTTCCTCTCCAGTTCACCAAGGTAGCAAAAGAGGTGAAGCTGATGGCTCGTGCAGAAGGCATCAGTATTCACAAGTATATAGACGGTTGGCTAATGAGAACAAACTCAAAGCAGCAATGCCAAGATATCACCCTCTGGTTGGTGCATCTTGTCGAAGCCTGGGTTGGATCACAAATTTCAAAAGATCAGATTTATTTCCAACTCCTGTAATCAATTTATTGTTACAATTCGACCTCAGGGTAGGTCTAGTCTTCTCAATTCAAAGAAAATTGATTGAAAGACGGTTACCATGTTGGAAGTTCTCACTTATCTCCAGGGAAGCTCAGGTCACTTTGAAAGCATGGTTTTAATGGAGAAGACTATACCATTGGGTGATCTGCACGTGAAGTCATTCCAATGGTATCTGGGAACATTGCTGATAGCTTCAGTCTCTGGATATCCCATTTCTTGGGTCTTTGGTTCAGGGATCATCTTCAGTGGTGGACCAATAGTTCAATTTTGAAGGAGGACTCACCACTCCTTCAGGAGCACAGTTTTCTCTCCATTCACAGAAGCTTCTCTAATGGGTTGGGGTGCTTTCTTGAGTCATCCACAGCCATTGGTCTGTGGCATCAGGAAGAGTCAAGACTCCACATTACATAACATTGGAAGCAATGTTGTTATTTTTAAAAATGATTCAGAAGTCAGTTTCTGGATTGAAATCAGTTTCATTTTCTCTGACAATTTATTAGTGGTTGCCTATATGAACAGCCAGGGAGGCATCCACTCTTAAGTAATATGTACCTTAATCTGCATAATCATGGTTTAATTGAATGCCAGAATGATTCAGATTCACGGAAGTACATCCTAGGGAATCTAGATGTTCTGCCAGATTCCTTGTCTAGAGGTTAAGTTATTCAAACCAAAGGGGCTATGAGTCGCCAGGTTTTCAATCAAATTAGACATGTTTTGCCCAGGGCCTTGTTCCTGCAGGTAATGTAAATGTGTCTGTCTCATGTCCCAGACAGTCGGGCTTGGGGAACAGATGCATTGAATGTCAGGGGGAGGGTCTGGTCAGTTATGTCCAGTGGCCCTCATCCCTCAGGTGATTCAACAAATGACCACCTACAGGTGTAGAATCATCATGATTGGGTGGCCAGGGATATCTTGTTTTTGTGTCTGGTGAATCTGTTCCACAAAAACTCCTAAATGGGTGAATCTGTTAGTTCAATTTTTCAGCAACAGACTTCACAACAATCTAGCTTATTTGAATCTTCATGATTGGCATCTGGAGTCAGGCATGAATATTATGAAAGATTCCCAGAGGAAGTGGTGAAACAATGAAGGAGCACTCCTCAAGGAGAATCTGAGAAGCAATTGTTCTTTTTTGGGAAGTGGTGTGAAGAGAGCCAGGTTTATATCTCAGACCCCACTATTCCACATTGAGCAAATTTCCTGAAATTCTAGTTTAAGGAACATACTAATACCATCTGCTATTGTGGGCTATAGAACAGCAATTACGGATGGTTTGGCGCTTAAAGGGTAAAAAGTATCTAAAAGTTGAGCTAAATATTAGATTAGCAACTTTTAGAAAGAGACAAACCAATAGTTTTGGATTTTGTCATTGGTCCTTCAGGCTCTTATCAAACAACCGTTGGGCTTGTGAGGAAGGCTTTTTTTAAGTTATTATCTTTCAAGACGTTTGGTCTTGGTTTCAGGTAAAGTAGTGACATTCATGCTTCCCTTACTTGTAGGGAGAATTGGTCACAAGTAACTTTGGTCATTAACTGCCTTTTTGGCCATGAACCAGTTGGCTTCAGATGGGCCTACTGCAATTACTGCAACTGAGTCAGTGGTCTTTGTCTCTGTGGATTATAGAGTCATGGTAAAGGAGTGATATTAATGCTTGGACATATTCTTCCTTTAGTTATAAGGAGAATTGGTCACAAGTAACTCTGGCCCATCAATTGCCAGATCCAGTTTGCTTTGGATGGGCCTACTGCAATTAAGCCTGTGGTCATGCCAGCTCTTAGCCTCTTTGGACATCAGTTTGACTCAATGTGGGTCTGTCTGTCCTGTTAGGGGTGGTAATCAAAAGGTTTGGGATAGGACAAAATCTTTTGTTTTTACTGCCATTAAGAAAGTTTCTTAATAAGACTTATCTTTTAGCACCTATTTCATCTTGATTGAGTCAAGATTGAGTCACAGAAACTATTGATGTATGTTTTTGATTGCATCTTTAGTTTATAGGTGATTTCCTTACATGAGTTTCTTGATACATGTTATTGGAAATTGCATTGTATTTATACCAATTTCTGTCTGAAAAACCTCTGTTGTCATAGGGTCAGATTTGAAATTGGGTCCTACAGTTGCAGTTACAGTTTTGTTACTTTATAAGTATGTGTTTCATACTTATATTGGTACATTTGCAGTTTGTGGCTGGTATGTCTGCAATGCTGGATGTTTGTAGTTAGATATCAATGTTGCCTAAATCCGACTTGGGAAGGATTTGGCATTATGCTGATGACACTTACAGGTTGGTTTGACCTTGTTTTGGGGTCGGATGTTACAATGTAGATGGGCTATCTATTTATGACATCTTTTTGCAACACCAACATTGTCAGCAGTTGTGAGAACTACAACTACATACTGCCATTTTTTGGAAGTTGTATGTTGTGAATGTTTGGAAGTTATATGTTCATTAATGCATGTAATTCCATTATGAAGTTCTCATGATGTTTAGTTGTAGGTTAGGTAGTGGTTTTCTTAAAAAGAATTCCCTCCATCCTACAAGGCTGAATTCAGCTACTGTTAGGAAATGGTAAGGGTATTTCGCTATAAAATTGAAAAATTTAATAGTAATTTAAATTTTTATTAGAAATACTTACCATTTCCTAACACTCAAATTTCCCTCCCGCCTCCCCGCAAGTCATTCTTTTACTTGCAACAAAAATAATGAAGTAAACAATGTGGTCATGTGACCTAATTGGCGGGAGGACGGACTACTGTAACCCAATGGCTTGGTTAAGGTTGTTACATAACCTTAAAATCGCATCTCTGCGTTGGCCATTGGGTTGGATGGCTCCAACAAATAGCTACTGTTAGGAAATGGTAAGTATTTCTAATAAAAATTTAAATTACTATTAAATTTTTCAAATTTGTATCATAAAACAACCACATGGTGTTAAAAATTATTCAAAGTAAAGGTTATTTTCATAACACCTTAGACGCCTGTTCCAGTTATTTGAGTGGTGCTAACTGCTTTAATAGTAGTCTATTAATTGTAGTCTATTAGCGAAAATTGTAATGTATTAGAACTTAAGCGACTTCTTCACATTTCATTGCTTGTACATCTGCTGTGACTTAATAATGTCATCCAATACTGCCAATTGGAATCAACACTTCAAACAGATGGTGCATTCACAGTCGTTTTTGCCTTTGTAATTAATAAAACTTCTGTAAGAGAGATACAGCTATTTTGAGCTCATTTTCAGCCTACAGGGTACATTGGAACATTTTATTTGGGGCTGATTTTGAGACATCGTAGTATTTTTGAAAATCCTTTTCAATAGTGTAGTCCTGCATACAACCCTCTTCATGTAACCCAACTCTGAGGTGCTCATATTAAAGTGAACCCTTTATATCTTCTGAGTCTTGTTTTTATCTAATGATATTATATATAATCGATGAACAACCTTGGTGTACAGGCAGAGAGCCATGTTTGCTAGACTGAGAGATGTGGGATACTTTTGTCTAGCAAGGTATTCTGTTTGTACAGGAGAGGAAGGAGACAGGTGACAAAGAAGACTCCTTCCAAGGCAGTACTCCCCAAGGTCCTCTCATCTGAAAACAAAAAAGGGTAAGGCAATAGTCAACAACATCTCATCAACAACAGCTTTTAGTTTACTCAGTTTACTAAATTTGTCATTGTCTAAATGTGTGAGCTTTTAACTCATTGCATAGCTGAGCAAAAAAGCTATTTCAGGTTCTCACTGTTGAGTAAATCAGTTGTAACTTGAAAACTATTGTATTTACAGTAATTTCTTTATATATGTTATTCACTTACTTTTTGGACAGCTATAACATAGTAAAATTGCAGACCTGTAGCTCATTGCATTCATAATAGCTGCTTTTTAGGTTTTAGTAAATCAGTTGTAACTCAAAAACTGTTGCATTTACAGTATTTTGTTTACACTTAACAGTTAACTTGATACTTCTGAATACCATTTGTAGGGCACAACTTTTGTGTCCTTTTCTTCTTTCACTTCTACTCTGAAACTCAAAACACGCAGTCAGCGGACACAGAGCCCGTTGACGGGCACTGATTGCTTGTTTCTGGACAGTATCTCAGAAACAATACTTGATGTGGTAATTGAGATTTTTCTGAGAGAAATTTAACATGTACATATATCTAGGCCTAAAAAATAAGTTCTCCTTTGTAAGAGTACAATACAATGTTGATATGTTTTTATACCAGGTGGTAATCAGAAAGCTTAAATTCATCAGAACCCCCTTTTATCTCCTTATTGGGCAGGTTGTGTGTAACCAACCCGCCTATTTGATTGATGTGTCCAATGTCCATTCATCTCAACACTTTGGTTTCCAGACTCTAACTTGGAACACTCTTCTGCATATCGATTTAAAATTTAACAGCATGGTAGGGCACCACCTAGGCTAGCTTGCTTTTGAAATTGGCGCCATGTTTAAAAACAAGATGGCTGCCATGACCACCACTTGAAATTCCATTTCCAGACTCTAAATCGAAGACACTTTGTCCGATCGATTTGAAACTAAATACGATGGTAGGGCACCACCTAGGCTAGGTTGCCTTCGAATTTGGTGCCTCTTCGAAAAACAAGATAAGAGGGTGGTAGGGCACCACCTAAACTAGGCTACTTTTGAAATTGGAGTCCCTCCATTTGCCCATTGTGGGAATGTGCTCATACGAAATATTTTGATTGCCGGATTCTAACTTGTAGACGCTTTATCTGATCAACTTGGATCTTAATAAGGTGATAGGACACCACCATGGGCTTGGTGTGCAACGTCATGGTGTAATCTTGATTTGACCTATGGCCTGGTCTATGACCATGCGTTTGAAAATCTTGTCTGGGCTATTTATTGGATTCCGTAAGGTGTAGAAGGTTGACACTTGGTAGGGACATTGGTTAGGATGTGTAGGTGTGCATCATGGTGTGACCTTTAACTTTGGCTCTGTGAAAGTGTGTTCACCTGCAATATTTGAGACATCTTTCTCTTATGACAAAGATATATGGATTGCAGCAACTGATTATTATATGCACTTTTACATAATTGTGCTTTTCCACTGACAGCTATTCTGCAATTAAAAAATTGTATAGCTTCATAATTTTTAGCTTACTGATTAATGCTGTCATCTTGCTGTTGAATTGTCTTGTTTTAATACTTTATCTTTACATACATTTTCTTTCTCTAAGATGTTATCTTCTCTACTTAAACATTATTTGGAGCTGTATGTAACAGACACTGCTCTGAAAGGATCCAGATCTTTGCACTGTTTCACTACTTCAGTATCTCATGGTGTTGAAAACTATTTCACCAGGCTGTGGGGTACGGGCATCTCTGATGCTATTTTATTTACTTGTCCCCATGTATTTATTACAGCATTTTCAGATTCATTCTTTAAATATTGATTTAATTAACTCGTAAATCATACAAAATGGTTGATAATAAAAGTAAAATATCCCTCATCAGACATAAACAGGAAAAAATATGTTTTTCATGAAGATTAACAAAAAATATTTGTACTACGCACTCATATAATATTGTTATCTTCATTTGTGATATATTTTTATATATTTGTCATTCAGGAAGTTTTCCTATTATCACTTTCAAGATGAATTTTTTTTTAGATGGTGTCTGAATTAAGTTTTATTAATCTTATCAATCATCTGTAAGTCAAGCCTAGTAGATCAAAAGTTTATTGCATTTCTTTACCATCCCTCTTACAGAAACATAAAAACAAATTCAGAATTTAGCTTGGCTTTCTAGAATAGTGAAGTTATTTAACAAAATTTGATGAAAGATATTCTATAACTCACATACTATTCATATGTCATTAATGTGTTGATACTGCAAAGCCTAGGGCCAGGGGAATCAGCAATTCCACTAGTGGAGACTCCGATCAGAGTTTCCCCTAGTGGAAACTGCAATTACATCCCTTAAATAATGGATCTGAGTCTCCACTAGTGAAAACTATAATCAAGATCTCCATTATTGGAATCACTGATTCCCCTGAATCAGAGTCTCCACTGCGACATATACATTTATCTTTTTGCTTCAGAACTCAAGGTAGACCATCTCTTGCAAAGGGGGATTCTTTTTCTTCCAACCAGTCAAATGTTAGCAGGCGGTCTTCAGATCCTGACTGTGAGGACCTGTTAGCTGACTTGTAAGTGGACACTGTGTGGGAAGTTACATAGTGTCCCTACCCAGTAACAGGAGGAATATGTAGAGACCACTGCACTCAACTGAAAACTTTCACTTTGGAAGTCCACCATTGTTTTGCTATGTATCAGTGTGATATTATCTCCCATCAATCTTTATCCCGGGAGTGAGATTATGAAATACATCCTGTGTGTGTCCATGCATGCATGTGTCATGCAGATTTTTCTAAAATTACTGTGTTTACACATTTTTTTTTTGTAATTACTTTTTTATTTCATAAAAATGTAATATACCTTACCATATGAAAACACTTGGGTTAAGCTTGGCTTGGCGTCCGGTGACCGAATTTAAAATATAAGGGGAGACCCTCTTTAAACCTATGTACTTGCTACCCTTTGACCCCAGGTGACCTAATTATCTCCCGCCCGGCTCGCCGGCGGGAGATTATAATTTGCACCATGTGTGTGCGTACGTACGCGAGTGCGTGCGTGCGTGGGTCACGCAGTTTTCTCTGAAACTACTACAGTTACACATTTTTGGTAAATTACTTGTCCTAATGAATTTTTACGCTCTTCAAAATTTTTTTGGTTTGGTGAACTTTGGCCTACTTTTGAGTGAGTAATAGCACTTTTACCTAATATAATTATATGGCTTATAACTCTTAAACTATTGCATTTAGAGCATTTTGTTGCAATATGTTGTTCAGCTACTTTCTCCACAGCTACAACATGGTCACTAGTTTGGAAGTGTATCTCCATAGCTAAGTGAGTAATAGCTACTTTGTCAATTTTTAATGATAACCATAATGAGTAAATGGCTTATATCTTCAAAAGTATTGCAGCTACACAATTTCTCTCAAATATGTTGTTCATCTACTTTTTTGTGAACTGTAACATATTGAACTTTCACAACTGTTGCTCAATGTACAAGTGAGTAATGGCTACTTTATTGCTACTTTTAGTGAAAATGTGAAAAATCACAAATATCTCGCAAACCGTAAGAGATAGAGCAATTTCGAGCAAATTTTTGACCCACAGGGCAGTACAAGAGTATCCTATTGTACTGGATTTGGTGACCTTTGGCCTACATTTCAGTGAGTAATAGCACTTTAACTAATATAATTATATGGCTTATAACTTCCAGACTATTACATTTAGAGTATTTTGTTCCAATATGTTGTGCAGCTACTTTCTCCACAGCTACAACATGGTCAGTAGTTTGTAAGTGTATCTCCATAGCTAAGTGAGTAAGAGCTACTTTTTAAATTTTTAATGATAACCGTAATGAGTAAATGGCTTATATGTTCAAAAGTATTGCAGCTACACAATTTCTCTCAAATATGTTGTTCATCTATTTTTTACCCGACAGCCCATGGTGTCCGGATGGGCGGGCAGGCGGCGGGAAAAAGTTTGTCCAGACTGTATCTCACAAACCGTAAGGTGTAGGGACTTGGTGCTTGGTAGGGACATTTGTTAGGATGTGTAGGTATGCAACGTCATGGTCTGACCGTGGTTTGACCTTGCCGCAGTGACCTTGAGTTTGAAGATCTTGTCCAAGCTGTATCTCGGAAACCGTAAGGTGTAGGAAGTTGATACTTAGTAGGAACATTGGTTAGGGGATGTAGGTGTGCAACGTCATGGTCTGACCTTGATTTGACCCTTGACCTGGCCGTAGTGACCTGGACCTATAAAATCTTGTCAGGGCTATTTAATGCTCGGCGGGAGATACACACCGCGGCAGTGGTCTTGTTCACCCTGCCATGCGCAGTAATACAGAAATAGTTCATTCTTTTTGTGGCGGTTGAACTGTCAGCAGGCGTTTCTGCTACCTACTTTAAGACCTGCATATACACATTTTTGGTGCTCTGAAAGTACTCTTAAACTGTTTTGTTCGCTCTTCCTCCATTTTATTTACCTTTCACTTCAATTTCTGGTGTATTTATTGTCTACTTTGTGCAATATTTTTACGTATTTTTCAAAATTCGTATTATCGCTCATCTGGTCACGTGGTGTCAGAATGTGGGATTTCCTTTGGAAATAATTATTTCCGCGGTGAATTAATTCATTTATTCACTTCTACTGGCATTATAATTGCCAATTTACGGTTTTCCATCATTCTTTATACGAAAATCTTCGTTTGACCACATATTTTGACCGTATTTTTGAGCTTTATACAAATCCAAACACCAGGTCACATGAAGATGGCGTCGCATCCAAAATGGAGGTCAACCGATCGGTTGTTTGAAAATATTCCCATAAATTTCCAATGTGTTTAGTGCTGCCTTTAAGGAGTCTCGAGCCATTCAGCAAAAGTGTTGTCATCAGCAAACTGTGTTAATTTTATTTCTGTGTTATTAAATATAATACCTTTTATCTCTTTGTTATATTTGAACGTCATATAAAGAACTTGGGCACACAAAATAAATATATGAGATAGGGTCCCCCTGTCTGCAGCCTCTTTCAATGCTGAAAACACCTGATGTTATTCCACATTGTACAATTGTAGCTTTTATATTCTTATTGAAAGTTTGAATCCACTGTAGCATACCTTCCCCAAAATTAAAGAATTTTAAGACAGAAATATAAGAATTTCCATGATATAGAGTCAAACGCTTTTTTTTCAAAATCAATGATGACCAATAGCCCAGTAATGTCAAATTCTTGTGTATACTGCAATATATCGTAATTAGTCTAATATTCTCCCCAATAAATCGGCCACTTATGAAACCTGTTTGACATTTTGATATCAGGTGTCCAAGATATTTTTTTTATTCTATTGGCTATTGCAATTGACCCAATTTTATACACCACAGATAATAATGATATGGGTCTCCAATTTTTTAGTAAATGTCTAGGCTTATCCCTTTTAGTAAAACAGATAATGACACATTGCCTTAGGGATACACACATTTGACCAGTTTCATAAGCATGATTCAATGATCGCAGGATGAAAAATTTTAAATTCTTCCAAAATACTTTAAAAAATTTGGCTGGAAAGCCATCAATGACCGGACATTTGCCATTTTTCATTGATTTTAATTCATTGCTAATTTCTGTTATTGTTAATAGGCCTTCTATGGCTTTAGCATCCTCAGGGGAAAGTTTTTTACAACCATTCAAATTTTGAAAGATTTAATCTAGATTTGAGTCAGATAGATTATTATCATTGCACTTAAAGAGATTTTTATAGAATTTTTGTATTTCTAGTAGAATTTCCTTTTGATTAGTAATAATGTTACTTTATTTATTTATTTGGATTTTACGTTGCTTTCAACACTGTACAGGTCATATCACGACGGGTAGTTGGAATTGCAGAGAAAACCAGTACATACAGTTGGTCAAGGTTCTGTACTGTAAACTGCTGACCAACGGCAAGCAACTACCAGCTTTCCCACTTGAGGCCGTGCCGAGAACCGAGCCCCGGCCTCAGAGGTGGGAGGCGAGAGTGTTGCCACTCTGCCACAATGGCCCCCTATTAATAATGTTACTGTCACAAATTAAATGTTTCTCGTTTTTTTTCTGCGTAATTATAACTTTCCAAATTGCGGAAGAATTTTGATGATTTTTCTCCTTCTTGATGCCACTGTGCTCTGGATTTTATTATATTGCTTGGCACTTTCTCCTCACATATTTGTTGTAAATCTCTTTTTTTGTGTTCTAAAAGGTCACTACTGCATACAGATTCTATTTTCCCTAATATATCTATATCTGATATCAGTTCTGATATTATCTATGTTGTAAACTGCCAATGCATATGTATACTTTTCATTTTCAATTAAAGTATTAACCAGATCCACTATTATATTATTAGTATTATTATCCACTACTATATTCCACTATTGAATGGTCTGAATGATAGCCTGGTAATACATTACAAGTGTAAGATCCAGGAGGGTATTGTAATACATTACAAGTGTAAGATCCAGGAGGGTATTTGAAATAATAAAGTAATCTAAACACGCTTGTTTTAATGGTTTTTTCCTACGCCATGTGTATCTTCTCTTTTTGTGAAAAAAAATGAAATGCATTAGTCAAATTGAAATTGATCTTCATATTTAGAACTTTGTTTCTTGCTTTAGGGTTGTTAATATTTGTATAGTTATTTGTATCAACTGAGGGGTCTAAAGCTAAATTGAAATCCCCTCAAACTATATTATAATCTTGCTCACTAGATCCAATTATTTCGCTTATATATTTGGTAAAAGGCTGGCTGGTAAAAGGCGAGTTCAAATTTTGTGGGGAGATACTGCATGGGGTATGTACACATTCATCCAAATTTGGTAAAATTTGAGTGAAAATTAAACTCAGGAGATAATTTTTCTCATTTACAATTGGACATATACATAGAAATCTGCTTCTCTTCCTCACATATAAAAATCAATATTTTGCTTTCTGATGATGTCATTACTTAATGATGTCACAAAACAATTGTCATTGTGACGTCACAAACCTAGCTTGTGATATTTGCTGCCTTTAGTTAAAAATATTTCTTCTCATTAATGCTTGACGATAGGAGAGGGTTATTGTAATCAGTTTGTTCCATCTGTCTTTCTGTCCATCTGTCCTTCTGTCTATACACCTTTTTACTCTTATAACTCAAAAACTATAACATTAATCAAGCTAAAATTTGGAGGGCATATATTTTATGGGGTACAGATGGATTCCTCCAAATTTGGTGTAATTTGATTGAATATTAAAATCAGGGGAGAGTTTTATGTCAAGTCAGCTGACATTATGTCGTCACTCTGTGGCGTTGGCGTACGTGACCACGTCCGTGTGAACAACTTCTCCTCCAAAACTACAAGGCCTAGAGACATGCTGTTTTTTTAAAAGATACCTTATTTATCGAGGATGAAAAATTGTTCAAGGCATGCAAATCTGTCTGTTCGTCTGTTTGCTAGAGCCATTACAAGGGAGGTACCCCCACCAAAAGTGTGAAAATTTCAACACTTTATCACAATTTTCTCACTGACTATTGTAGGGATTTCTCTCATATCTTGCATATATGTACTAGACCACAAGTAGATTCCCTTGTGTCAGTGTCAGACCTGGGTCTTTCTTAATTACTTTTTTATGAATTTTTTAAATAATTTTTAATGCATTAAAATTAATGAAATCATGCACTAAATCAATTATAACTTGAAAACTATTGCATTTATAGAACTTTGTGCAAATATGTTATTCAGCTACTTTGGGGTCAGCTATAACATAGTAAAATTTCAGACCTGTAGCTCATGGCGTAGCTGAGTAATAGCTACTTTTAGGTTATCACTGTAGAGTAAATCACGTATAACTTGAAAAGTATTGCATTTTATTGCGTTAATACATCCTATCCAATGGACAATTGCTAAACCGGTCGGCGCAGACCGGCCCGCCAAACGCCAGAAAAAGACGTCCTGTGTTTCCACCGGCTGGCCGGTCCCAGTACTGTGCATTCGCAAGGTGGCGCATGGTATTTACTTCCTGTCTAGACAACATGACGTCATAGCATCTTTTTCGTTTGGCGCGTGTACTGTGCAGACGTGTTTTCAACATCTCCAGAATTTTAAAGGAAAAGTGTGCTTTATGACGGATTTTAAACCTTATATGTGGAGAGTTTCTTTGTAAAGTGTTACCAGCTGGTCAAGCACGGATATACATTTAGAAATCTGCTGGAAACGCTCCATAGTTGGCTCAATTTATTATTGATGATAGGGCAGTAATCAACGAGATATTTGAAGGCAGCCATTTTGCTAGTTTCCTCCCATTCAACCCTTGTGTTGTTAGGGGCAGATCAACAATATTGAGGAATTATGGATATACTTCTAACAGGTATTTTTATCCGTGTCTTTTGTTTGAATTTTTCATCTATAACCTTCCAGCTACAATCACCATAGAAACGTCTCTACACGAGATCTTCAGTCTACGTAGTTTTGAAATCTGTGAATGGAAGGAATTCCCCATCACAGATGCATTCTTCAGAGCGCACTGGTACCGACTTCTCTGCTGTAAAGCATCAGTCACACCAGCCCAGCTCGAGTATTTGGTGCTTTTTAATCAGAAGCATGAGATGAATTCTTCATATTTCTTCAACCGACCTCTCAAGTATTTTCTACATAGAAGGAACTTTTGTCACTCTCAGTCCCACCCTTATGGACCCGGCACTTGTGTCGGTAGTAAGGGCAGTGGATGGCCAGGAAACTGGTTTGAGTGTACAGCCGGCTGAGAAGAAGAACCGACTTCAGACCGGCCAGGAATTTCATCCACAGAGTGCACTGGTCCAGGCTTTTCTGCTTTTAAAGCATCAGCCGACCGGCCAGCTAAAAGAACGCGACCTCTGACGTCATACCCAGTCAGCCAATCGCGTGTCTTCACGAAGCTGGTCACGTGTTTTCACTGACCAGTCACGAAGTTTATCACGTGATTCACCGAACAAGAAGGTCGGAAGTACATTCTTTGCACTCACGTCTACTGTGATTCCAGTTTTTTTAGTTCCTGTAATCCACCTCCAACGTACTGGTACAGACTTCTCTGCTACAGACATCAGTCGACCAGTAAGCTTACGTTTACTGTGATATAAGGAAAGAACACCTCTAGTGAGGGCGTGTCCCCGAAGTTGGTCACGTGATTTTCCGACCAGTTCACGAAGCTGATCGTCATCTCCAACCAGCCAATCACGTTGTCCCTCCGACCATCAAGCTGGTCACGTGACACACCGACCAACATTTGTTTCTAAATATAGCTCACAAGGGCTTCCCCAGCAACTGTCAAAATCTACAAATAAGACGTGCGTTGAAAGATAGTTGAGAAATTTTGTTTCAACAACTGGTTACAGAGTGTATCGACCAGTACCGACTATACAGCCTTGTACACTTGTTTTCAACAACTGGTTACAGAGTGTACCGGCTATACAGCCTTGTACACTTGCTTCAACAACCGGTTACAGAGGAATTAATGGAGGAAACTGAATTCAACACAAGATAGTTGTAAACTTCATTCAGCAACTGGTTACAGGGTGTACCTACTGGCTACACAGCCTTGTACACTTACTTCAACAACTGGTTACAGAGTGTACCGACTGACTACCGGCTAAACAGCCTTGTACAGTTACTTCAATAACTGGTTACAGTATGTACCGACCGGCTACCGGCTTCACAGCCTTATACAGTAGCCTCAACTGGTTACAGTGTACCGGCTACACAGCCTTGTACACTGGCTTCAACAACTGGTTACAGAGTGTACCGGCTGGTACTGGCTACACAGCCTTGTACACTTCAGCAACTAGCTACAGAGTGTACCGACTGGTACTGGCTACACAGCCTTGTACACTTGCTTCATTCTATGGGTTACTAGTCTACTAACAGGGTGTTGGCTACACAGTCCTTACTGTAGTACTTCAACCCAACTGGTTTAAAAAAAAAAAAAAAAAAAAAAAGCTGGCTAAATATAGACCAGTAGCTGTCGAAATTCGTTGGTGACCCCAACCTGCCAGTTTTTGCCGGTTACAAGAATTACTGGTTACAGTAAAGTACCGGGTATGGAGTCCGGGTACCGGACAGAGTTGCCTAAGGTTAATTGGGTTACAGAGAATTCTTAAACTGGTCAGTGATCTTGATGATAGGACAGTTTCCCAAGCTACTGCCAGGCAACCTTCCCTTATCACACCTCTCAACAACCTGTTATCGGTGCTGGACTTGACTGCAGAGATAATAATCAATTTTGTCATCAGGTCCGGCCAGGGGACTGACATCTCACATATTACAATTGCTCTGTAAATGCTGCACCTTGCAGGCTGCTGGCCCGGGGCAAAGAGTTTATTAATGTGAAAATAAGACTACAATAAAAACAGAGAGACTGTTAACCTGGATCATTGTCACCAGACCGGACCAGTGTCCGGAGGGACAGGAAATATTGTCAGAATACCAAATGTCCCAAATGTGGCACACAATCTGCCTATAAGGTCCAGACTAAGCCCTCTTTTTGGGAACTTAGGAAGCCTTGGGGACTGGACTTTAGGTAGTACAACTGTTGAAGGAGGGATACCTACGTCCATATACCTATACAAGAACAATCCAGGAAATGCCTGAGATTTCACATCCAAGGTCGGGCATACCAACTCAAGGCCCGGCCATTCGGGTTGTCCACAGCACCTGTGGAGTTCACCGTGATACCAAGCAGGTGAAATTGATGGCCATACACAAGGATTTAAGAGGCCACCAGTACCTAGACGGCTGGTTGGTGAGAGCTAGATCCCACCAGGCTTGTCTCCAAAATACACAGGAACTAGTAAATAATGTGTCAGCAACTGGGTTGGCGAATGAACTTAGAGAAATCAGAGCTGGAGCCCAATCAAGACTTTGATTTTGTAGGCTACCAGTTTCGACTTCAGGTCTGATCGGTTCCGACCGACCCTGGACTGGGTACAGAACCTTCAAGAGACTGTTAAAACTGCTATCCCTACCGGCTTGCCCGGTCCGGGAATTCATGTCCTTGATAGGTTACTAACATCTACAGAAAAGCATGTTAATCTAGGCAGACTTCATATGAGACCCATACAGGGCATCTCAAAAACAGCTGGAGGGTACCAGAATCACTGGAAAAGTCCCCAGGTCCCTGCACCCCCATTTACAATGGTGGCTGAAGGAAGACAATGCACTTACAGGCCAACCATTACACCCAATAAAACATGCTCTGCAAATATTTACAGACGCATCAATAGAAGGGTGGGGCGCTCACTTAGATGAGCACTTGGCAGGAGCAACTTGGTCCCCTCCGGGAAGCAAGTTGTATATATAAACTATCTAGAACTTTAAGCAGTTTTTCTGACTTTAAAGAGTTCTAAGACCTTTGCTTAAACAAGATAGTACTTGTAGCAACTGACAACACCACAGTAGTGTCATACATAAAGGAAGGAGGAATGAGGTCGGGCCCACTTTGTGCCCTACTATGGAGAATCTTGACCTGGGTACCAGGAAACAAGTGACTCTAAGCACGACACATTCCAAGCCGGCCTAATGTGGTAACAGACAGGCTGTCCAGGCTAGGCCAGACCATCCAAACAGTGGTTTCTCCTTCCAGAGGTCTTCCACTCTATGCAGTAGGTGGCACCGGCGCAAATAAACTTATTTGCCACGAGGTTCAACAACAAGTCGCCTCTGTTTTTGTGTCACCGGTACCGGATCCCCTGGCCACAGCAGTGGATGTACTCAGTCGGCCATGGTAGGATCTAAAAGCATACACCTCACCATCAGCCATATTGGGCAAAGTGGTGAAGTTGCAAGACTCCCCATGTAAGAGAATCATTCTGATTGCTCCGGGGTGGCCCAACATGCCTTGGTTTTGGGATCTAGTGGCCATGTCCAGCCACATCCCGCTGAGCCTGCCCAATCTGTCCAGCCTGTTCACAGCCATTCGATCAGATCCCTCACAGAAATCTGACAAATCTTAATCTCCATGCAGGGCTCCTAGAGCCTCAGCAATCGAGGAGCAGGACTTGTCTGAGGCAGTGGCAGCAAGAATTGAGGCTCCTCAAAGGGGGGTCAATCAGATCAGTCTATGAGGCAAATGGGTCTTTTTTACCAAGTGATGTATCATTCATCAGGTGGACTTCGGGCACCACCTGTAAAGTCAGTTGTTTACTTCCTTAGGTACCTGTTTCAGGACAGGAAGTTGCAGCCCAGTACCATTGATGGTTACAGGTCAGCCATTGCTGATGGTCTAGAAATTTGCCCATCAATTTTAGTAAGGATGAAAATCTCACTCGTCTCCTGGATAGCTTCCACTGAGACAGACCCAAAGGCCGGAGGGTAACCCCTTCCTGGAACCTCTCCCTGGTTTTTGCACCAGCTGACAAGGTTCATTTTGAACCAATTAAAGGCCTCCTTGAAGCATTTGACCTTCAAGTCAGTTTCCTCTTGGCCCTGGGTTCGGGCAAGCGTAGAAGTGAGATACATGCTTGGCAAACAGCCCAACACCATTGATGGTTATAGGTCACTCATTGTTGATAAACGGGAAATTCACCCTTTAACATCAGTAAGGACGAAAATCTCGCTCGTCTCCTGGATAGTTTCCTGAGAGACAGACCCAGAGGCAGGAGTGGCATACCCTCCTGGAACTTCTCACTGGCCGTGCACCAGCTGAGACTCCTTTTGATCCAATCAAGGAGGCCCCCTTGAAGCATTTGACCTTCAAGACGGTATTCCTCTTGGCCCTTGGGTCGGGCAAGTGCAAAGTGAGATTCATGCCTGGCAAAACTGATATATTGGACACCAATCCGATTGGTCAAAGGTGTCCCTGTATCCATCACCCAGCTTTCTATCCTAGAATCAGCTGGCCATAGAGTGTCCAGTGTGGCCCCTGGGGTTATAACAGCCCTGGCCTCGACTCTGGATAGATCCCTCAAGTCTGACAGGTCCCTCTGTCCGGTCAGAGCATTATGCTACTATTTGGACAGGACCTCAGACATCGGGCAGAATAAGGAGGTGGCTTTTGTCTCCTTTAAGAAAGGTTTCAACAAAGACATCTCACCTGCCACTATCTCCTCTTGGATCAAGCAGACTGTGATCCTATGTTATGAGCTCTCTGACCAGGAGGCCCACATTTAACATCAGGTTAAAGCCCATGATGTCAGGGCCTTTGCTGCTTCTAAGGCCTTCCAGTCGGGAGTCTCCTTAGATCCAATCTTGTCAGCCTGCCACTGAAGTCACAATACCTTCACACAGTTCTATATGAAGGGCGGGGCTTGGGCTGATTCAGAGCTTTACCAATTGGGCTCGGTAGTGGCTGCTCAGCAGATCCACAAGTGGCCCGTAGATTGAGGAGATTTGTATATATGTATAAACAGTTTCTTCATGTACATAAGAATTAAGTGTGGCGTGCTTCCTTTGGGAGGTTTATTTGCATTCTGGGACTGAACTCATCCCTCTCTTCCCCTACCTCAGAGCAGGTCTGCAAAGAGGGGGGGGGGCGACGGCGGTATAGCCCCGGGTAACCGGCTGCTGGCAACCGACCATGGCCTTGCAGGGTTTCCTGACCTTAAAGTCAACCCAGGCCAGGTCTCCTGACGAAGTCAGCCTAGACCGTAGGTTAAAATTTGCTATTACTTGTGAGTTCACATAAGTCCCTAGTAACTTACCCGCCGACCAAGCGGTAGTTATTCAGCAATTGTCCATTGGATAGGATGTATTAACGCAATAAAATTGCAAATTTAATAAGTAAATTAAATTTTTATAAGTTAATACCCTATCCAATGGACACACAAGACCCTCCCACCGACCCCGCTATCAGCTTACTAGGGGTCTAATAGTTTTAGACAACGAAAAAGATGCTATGACGTCATGTTGTCTAGACAGGAAGTAAATACCATGCGCCACCTTGCGAATGCACAGTACTGGGACCGGCCAGCCGGTGGAAACACAGGACGTCTTTTTCTGGCGTTTGGCGGGCCGGTCTGCGCCGACCGGTTTAGCAATTGTCCATTGGATAGGGTATTAACTTATAAAAATTTAATTTACTTATTAAATTTGCAATTTAGAGTATTTAGTTTCAATATGTTATTCACCTATTTTGGAGTCAGCTATAACATAGTAAAATTCCAGACCTGTGGCTCATTGCATAGCTGAGTAATAGCTACTTTGAGGTTCTTACTCAACACTAAATCATTTATAACTTGAAAAGTATTGCATTTAGAGCATTTTGTGTAAATATGTTATTCAGCTAATTTGGGGTCAGCTATAACATAATAAAATTTCAGACCTATAGCTCATGGCATAGCTGACTAATAGCTACTTTTAGGTTATCACTGTTGAGTAAATCACTTATAACTTGAAAAGTATTGCATTTAGAGTATTTAGTTTCAATATGTTATTCACCTATTTTGGGGTCAGCTATAACATAGTAAAATTCCAGACCTGTGGCTCATTGCATAGCTGAGTAATAGCTACTTTGAGGTTCTTACTCAATACTAAATCATTTATAACTTGAAAAGTATTGCATTTAGAGCATTTTGTTAAAATAAGTTATTCAGCTACTTTTTCTATAGCTACAACATGGTGAGTAACTTGGGTGTCTATCTCAATAGCTAAGTGAGTAATAGCTACTTTTGGACTTTTCAGTAACTTCCTGCATGAGTAAAATCACTTCTAACTTGAAAACTATTGCATTTAGAGAATTTTGTGTAAATATGTTATTCAACTACTTTTGGGTCAGCTATAACATAGTAAAATTTCAGACCTGAAGCTCATGGCATAGCTGAGTAATAACTATTTTTAGGTTATCACTGTTGAGTAAATCACTTATAACTTGAAAACTATTGCATTTAGAGTATTTAGCTTCAATATGTTATTCACCTATTTTCGGGTCAGCTATAAGATAGTAAAATTCCAGACCTGCGGCTCATTGCATAGCTGAGTAATAGCTACTTTAAGGTTCTTACTCAACAGTAAATCATTTATAATTTGAAAAGTATTGCATTTAGAACATTTTGTGTAAATATGTTAGTTACTTTTTCCATAGCTACAACATGGTAAGTAACTTGGGTGTCTATCTCAATAACTAAGTGAGTAATAGCTACTTTTGGACTTTTCAGTAACTTCCATCATGAGTAAAATCACTTGTAACTTGAAAACTATTTCATTTAGAGAATTTTGTGTAAATATGTTATTCAGCTACTTTTGGGTCAGCTATAACATAGTAAAATTTCAGACCTGTAGCTCATGGCATAGCTGAGTAATAGCTACTTTTAGGTTATCACCGTTTTTAAAAGATACCTTACCTATCGAGGATGAAAAATTGTTCAAGGCATGCAAATCTGTTTGCTAGAGCCATTACAAGGGAGGTACCCCCACCAAAAGTGTAAAAATTTCAACACTTTATCACAATTTTCTCAGTGACTATTGCAGGGATTTCTCTCATATCTTGCATATATGTACTAGACCACAAGTAGATTCCCTTGTGTGAGTGTCAGACCTGGATCTTTCTTAATTATTTTTTTATGAATTTTTTAAATAATTTTTAATGCATTAAAATTAATGAAATCATGCACTAAATCACTTATAACTTGAAAACTATTGCATTCAGATTATTTAGTTTCAGTATGTTATTCACATATTTTGGGGTCAGCTATAACATAGTAAAATTAAATCTATTGCATTTGCAATATTATCTCCCACCTGGCTCGCCGGCGGGAGATTATAATTTCCACCGTGTACGTGCGTGCGTGTGTCACGCAGTTTCTCTGAAACTACTACAGTTGCACATTTTTGGTAAATTACTTGTCCTAATGAATTTTTACACTCTTCAATATGTTTGGGGTTTGGTGAACTTTGGCCTACTTTTGAGTGAGTAATATAATTATATGACTTACAACTCTCAAACTATTGCATTTAGAGTATTTTGTTCAAATATGTTGTTCAGCTACTTTCTCCACAGCTACAACATGGTCAGTAGTTTGAAAGTGTATCTCCAAAGCTAAGTGAGTAATAGCTACTTTGTCAATTTTTAATGATAACCATAATGAGTAAATGGCTTATATCGTCAAAAGTATTGCAGCTACACAATTTCTCTCAAATATGTTGTTAATCTACTTTTTTGTGAACTGTAACATATTTAAGTTTCACAACTGTTGCTCAATGTACAAGGGAGTAATGGCTACTTTATTGCTACTTTTAGTGAAAATGTGAAAAATCACAAATATCTCGCAAACCGTAAGAGATAGAGCGATTTCGACCCGCAGGGTAGTACAAGAGTATTCTATGCAAAGGCGAAAAATTTCAATTTTCGCCACTTTTGGCAGCCATCTTGGATTTTTGTGGAAAATGAAAAAGTGTTAATATCTCAAACTGTATGAGATAGAGCGATTTCGAGCGAATTTTTGACCCACAGGGTAGTACAAGAGTATCCTATGCAAAGGGGAAAAATTTCAATTTTCGCCACTTTTGGCGGCCATCTTGGATTTTTACAGGAAACAGAGAAGTGTGAATTTCTCGAAAACCGTAAGAGATAGAGCGATTTCGAGCGAATTTTTGACCCACAGGGTAGTACAAGAGTATTCTATGCAAAGGGGAAAAATTTCAATTTTCACCACTTTTGGCGGCCATCTTGGATTTTTGCGGAAAACCATAAGAGATAGAGCGATTTCGAACGAATTTTTGACCCACAGGGTAGTACAACAGTATTCTGTGCCTAGGGGAAAATTTTCAGTTTTCGCCAGTTTTGGCGGCCATCTTGGATTTTAGTGGAAAATGAAATATTGTGAATATCTTGGAAAATGTATTTCTTCCCCTGTAATGCTCGGCGGGAGATACATACCGCGGCAGTGGTCTTGTTTTCTTTAAATATGTTTTTAACTTACTTTTTACACCTTAACAGTTACCTTCTTACTTTCCTTCTGAACACCATTTCCAGGGCACAACTTTTGTGTCCTTTTCTTCTGTCACTTCTACTCTGAAACTCAAAACGCACATTCAGCTGACACAGAGCACGTTCACGGGCACTGATTACTTGTTCTTATTTTTAATTGGGCATTTACAGTGAAGACTGCTTCTCTTTGTCTCATACGTGAAAAATCAACATCTTGACTGGATTTCTTGTTCATGAAATTTTGTACAATCAGAATTGGACTCTCTTGTTACGTAAGCAATATGCAGTACATCCTAATTACTTCAATTCATTCATTATTTCTTTGAGGGGTAATTTCTCACTACTAGCAGTTATGAATGATGTTGCATCCACTACAGATGTCATCCATGATGTCATAAAATCAATAGCACAGTGTTGCATTTTTCTTTTGTGGGTGTGAAAATATACAACTGCTTTGTATTTACCTTAATCAACAATTTACATGCATGTTTACAGTTTACTAAAACAGAAGAAAATGAGATTTTAATATTTAATGATATTTTTAGCATTATTTATTACCTCCGCCAAGGAGGTTATGTTTTCGCCTGGGTTTGTTTGTGAGTCTGTTTGTTTGTGTGTTTGTTTGGTGAACAAGATAACTCAAACACTTATGGACAGATTTTGATGAAATTTTCAGGATATGTCTGAAAAGGTAAAAGGAAAAAATGATTCAATTTTGGGAGTGATCCGGATCACTATCTGGGTCTTCTGGATAGATGAAATGTAATTTTTAAAGACAGATAACTCAAAAAGTTATGGACGCATTTTGATGAAATTGTCAGGATAAGTCCTAAATGGGACAAGGAACAAGCGATTAGATTTTGGGAGTGATCTGGATCACTGGATCCATGAAAAATATATTGGGAGTGATCCGGATTGAGCTTCCTTGGCAGAGGTCTGCACACTCCGATGGCTCGTTATTAATGTGTTAAGCATGACGTCAGGAACTTCCTGTTTACATAATTTTGGGGGGCAGAAAGTGTTTAACAAGATTCGTGAGTTTTATATATAACAACACAGTTACAGCTGTTGATATGTATTTAAACCCCGTTTATTTCATGTAGTATGTGTAATTAATGGGTATGACATTAATATTTTTGGAAAACCTCCTAGACTTTGATGCATATACACCAAAGTGGGCGAAACTGACAGTATGGCGGAATTAATCCAACCATCCCTTTACATTGATTTTGCTCTGTTTTTTTATAGATGTTCTATATTAGACGCATTTATAAATAATGTTGTTTTCCTAAGCGGAGTTAATTGCTCATTTACTTTGAAGCAGGTTTGAGTAGAAGTTTTTGTTATATACAGAATTTCTTGTTGATTTCTAATAACTCTGTCTTTATGTTTCAAACAATGGATTACCTTATTTGTGTAATTGTGCTTGTCAAGGTTACAAAAATACCTCGCTGGCTTTTCAAAATTATAGTATACCTCTGCCTTGGCTCTAATCATTGCTTTTACTTTACCTCCCTAATACTCATTAAATCTTCTTTCAAAATTTCAATTTGCTCTTCTAATTGGCAATTGTTTTCCAGATTAGTTTACAGCTGTGCTTGTAATTCTTGATTTCTTGCTCAATTTTCTTTTCTTTCTCAATTTCCAACTTTTTTCTTGAGGAATAAGGAATAGTGGCTCCTCTTACATTTAATTTAATCATTTCCAGTGCCATTTGCTTATGATGTAATAATTTAAGAGTGGTTGAATTTCTAAAAACCTCTTCCACATACTTTCTCCTGTAGATCAAGTTCTATGCCTATTAGGGAGTGGCCGCTTCTATAACCATGACTCATGACAACTAATAATTTTTGCATAAATGTCTGGGGTGGCAAGGAAAAACTCTAACCTAGCCATATTCAATTGCTGCTTCCCACTAACCCAGGTATATTTTAACCTTTGGATTGTGTGCTCTCCAAATGTCAATTAAGTTAAGAAAAATTAAGAAAATTTAATCGTTTCTCCCCTTATCTTGAGTAGAACCATTTCAAGGAAACAACTATCATTAATGGTAAACTGAATGTCTGAATTGGTACTTTGTTTATATTATCTATGTTGTAAACTGGCAATGCATATGTATACTTTTTATTTTCAATTAACCATATCCACTATTATATTATTAGAGTAGTACTAGGTGGGTCAATCGAACCACATAAATCGAAAAAATTGATCTAAAGTGATCGAAAATGATCTAGATCACTATTGATAGGTTATTGGATGATGATGGTGCAATACTAATTGCTTGGTATACTTACTGATGCTGTAAATAACTACATATAGTAATTTACAGGGTGAACACAAGAAATTGCTACCTGATGGTGCAATGATATAGGTGATGGTACAATACTGGTAATGGTGCATAAGGTGATAGCACTTATTGTATCCACCGGATAGCATCCGGTGGATACTATGGATTTGACTTCGTTATGCCGCCGCCGCCGCAGTGTGTAGAGAGATTTCACCGTTACCGCTCTAACGAAAAAAATATTATAGCTAGCCTTCTCAAATTTGCAGGATATATTCATAACCATAAAATCTTGCCTGGGAATATTTTTGGCCTTCAATTTGAAAAACAAGATGGCCGCCACGGGCATTTTTCGACTTTAAACAAGGACTTTTGGTGGCCCTCTAGAGCAAAGGGTATTATAGGTAGAGATCTCAAATTCACAGGATAGGTTGCTCATTATAAAATCTTGACTGGGAATATTTTTGGCCTCATTTTGAAAAACAAGATGGCCGCCATAGGCGTTTCTTTGCAGTCATGAAAAGTGCTTATATCTCCCTTATTATTGGTCCTAGAGGTTAGGGATGGTAAACCAACCTATAGGAAATCATGGGCTGGGAATCTTTTGGTGTGGTCCGATTTGACCTTGGACCCCTCCTTCAAGGTCAAACGAGGATAGCCAAACTTAAAAGTGCTTATAACTCGCTTATTATTGGTCCTAGAGGTTTGGGATGGTAAACCAACCTATAGGAAATCATGGGCTGGGAATCTTTTGGTGTGGTCGGATTTGACCTTGGACTCCTACTTCAAGGTTAAATGAGGATAGCCAAACTTAAAAGTGCTTGTAACTGGCTTATTATTGGTCCTAAAGGTTTGGGATGGTAAACCAACCTATAGGAAATCATGGGCTGGGAATCTTTTGGTGTGGTCGGATTTGACCTTGGACCCCTCTTTCAAGGTCAAACCAGCATAGCCAAACTTAAATGTGCTTATAGTGAGCTTATTATCGGTCCTAGAGGTATGGGATGGTAAACCAACCTATAGGAAATCATGGGCTGGGAATCTTTTGGTGTGGTCGAATTTGACCTTGGACCCCTCCATCAAGGTGAAACGAGGATAGCCAAACTTAAAATTGCTTATAACTTGCTTATTATTGGTCCTAGAGGTTTGGGATGGTAAACCAAACTATAGGAAATCATGGGCTGGGAATCTATTGCTGTGGTCGGATTTGACTGTGGACCCCTCCTTCAAGGTGAAACAAGGATAGCCTAACTTAAAAGTGCTTATAACTCGCTTATTATCTGTCCTAGAGGTTTGGGATGGTAAACCAACATATAGGAAATCATGTGCTGGGAATCTTTTGGTGTGGTCGGATATGACCTTGGACCCCTCCTTCAAGGTCAAACGAGGATAACCAAACTTAAAAGTGCTTATAACTCGCTTATTATTGGTCCTAGAGGTTTAGGATGGTAAACCAACCTATAGGAAATCATGGGCTGGGAATCTATTGCTGTGGTCGGATTTGACCTTGGACCCCTCCTTCAAGGTCAAACGATGACAGCCAAACTTGAAAGTGCTTATAACTTTCTTATTATTGGTCATAGAGGTTTGGCATGGTAAACAAACCCACACAAAATCATGGGCAAGGAATCTATTGCTGTGGTCGGATTTGACCTTGGACCCTCCATCAAGGTCAAACGAGGATAGTCAAACTTAAAAGTGCTTATAACTCACTTATTATTGGTCCTAGAGGTTTGGAATGATAAACCAAAATCTAGGAAATCATGGGCTGGAAATCTTTTGGTGTGATCCGATTTGACAAAATTAACAGTTTTTATATCTTGCTTATTCATATTCCTAGAGGTTTGCAGTGTCACACCAACCTATAGGAAATCATGGGCTAAGAATCTTTTGATATGGTCAGATTTCACCTTGGGCTTCTCCTTCAAGGTTAAGCGATGTTATAATGGCTTTGGTGAGTTTTCTTTCTGGTGATACAATTTGCATCGGTTCCCCGATGCGATAGGTCTAGTTTGAACCTGAGACCATTTATTTGAGAATGAACCTATATAACTCAAACTTATGTTTATTATGTCTATTGTAATACAATATCTATTAATGTAAGGAGATAATACAACTCTATCTACACTTTCAGTACAAATCTTTGGTTTCAAATTTGGAATGACCTCAATCTAACACGTCCAAATACTCTTGCATCCGACACTTTTCTCAATATTCTGTCACTTTTCGGATTGGATATAATCAACTAATAGGATAATTGCATTAATTTGAGGCGTTCTTTTTCCCAAATTTTCTGTATATATTTTCTTTTTTATAAAGTAGTAAAACTCTAATAAGTGTTATCAATGGAAACTTTTCATCATTTTTTTGTTAAAAATCAATCTCAGCAAAAAATTACATAGGAAAATTATATATAAATGGCTCCAAAATTGTCAAATATCATTTTGAATGTAAATTTTCTGCAATCATCAACCTCAAAAAATGTCCAATCAATCTGAATCAAGTGCAGATATCTGTAAGGCTGCTTCCAAGCCTACAAATTACTTCAGAATAAATACTACTAATCCAAATGAATCAAGTGATGCTACTGACAGTAAAGGGATGAGATCAACCTCTGGAGGTTTTGTTGGAGGTTTTGCTCTAAGTACTAGAACCAAATTAGAAAGAAGTGGGCATATTGCTGGGTTCCCTCACATCAGAAAGAGGTGACAGGACAGATGCAAGAAATGCCAGATCATTGGATGCTAGAGGTGTTAGGTCGGATCCGAAATGTAAAGTTCACCCGGCAGATGGATTTTTCAGATATGATGACAGAATATCAACCTTTGAGACATGGCCTAAGTCTCACCCAATCCCTGTTCAGAGATATGTGAAAGCTGGTTTCTATTATTCTGGTGAAGGAGATAAGGTCATCTGTCCTTGGTGTAATCTTAACCTAACAGAGTGGGAGAGCTATGGCATACCATTGGAAGAGCATCAAAAGCATTCTCCTTACTGTGCCTTTATTTTAATGTTAAATCCATTTCTCAATTATCATTTGTTGTAAAATATTTAATAAATTGTTGAACCGTATATGATGTCTTTCATTTCAATGTATTTATCTCCTATACGGTCACTAAGTGCATATAACTAGACATTACAATATGTTTTAATTTCTTAATCATTCTATATTCAAATGCCTGGATGATTGAGAAACAATTTGGCTTGGCATTGATATAGAATACATCACTCAATATGTTGCAATCCATGTGTATACATAATTAAGCGTCCCACAAGGGACGCTTGTTTGTGTATGGGAGACCTTCAGGCTCCGCCGGCTCCGCTTTTTGTTTTCCTTATAACTCTGTAACCATTAGGCGGATTCTTTTCAAATTTGGCAGGTTTAGGCAGTAGCCTTGGGGAATTTTTTTGAATATGCTACAGTGACATTTCAACCAATCAGAGAGGTCACATGACCAAAAATCTCTTTTTTCGATGGGGAAGCTTGTCCGGATGATAACTTGAAAGGAATTTGATCAATTCACCTGAAACTTGGCAAATACATTCATTCTATTAAAATCTGGAAATCATTAGATTTTGGCATTGATTGGTTAAGAAATGGCCGAGTAATTAATGATTAATTAATCATTATGAATTTTCCAAATAAGGAAAACACAAAAATGCTTATATCTCGAAAACTGTGCTAGATAGAGCGATTTCGACGAAATTTTTGACCCGCAGGGTATCTCTACAGAGTAGTTATCTCAATTTTCAAAAAAAAAATTTCTCGCCAAAAATGGCGGCCATTTTGAATTTTCGAATTTTTCGCAAAAATTGCAAAACATAAAAATGCTTATATCTCGAAAACCCTGCTAGATAGAGCGATTTCGACGAAATTTTTGACCCACAGGGTATCTCTGCAGAGTAGCCATGCCAATTTTCAAAAAAAAAATTTCTCACAAAAAATGGCGGCCATTTTGAATTTTCGAATTTTTCGCAAAATTGCAAAACATAAAAATGCTTATATCTCGAAAACCGTGCTAGATAGAGCGATTTCGACGAAATTTTTTACCCACAGGGTATCTCTGCCGAGTAGCCATGCCAATTTTCAAAAAAAAAAATTTCTCTTGGCGGCCATTTTGAATTTTTGCGCAAAAATTGCAAAACACAAAAATGCTAATATCTCGAAAACCGTGCTACGTACAGCGATTTCGACGAAATTTTTGATCTTCAGGGTATCTCTGCAGAGCAGCTATCCCAAAGACCTTTCACTCGATGAAGTTTCAGACCCGTAGCTAATTATTCACCTACTCAAAATGAGTAAATGCTAATTATCTCTAAAACTATTGGGAATACCCAATTTTTATCACATAACTCATTCATGTACTTTTGGGAGAGCTTTCACATGGTGAAGTTTCAGACCCGTAGATAATTACTCACCTACTCAAAATGAGTAAATGCGAATTATCTCTTAAAAGTATTGCAGATAGCCAATTTTTCTCAAATAACTCATTCATCTACTTTTGGAAGAGCTTTCACATGGTGAAGTTTCAGACCCATAGCTAATTACTCACCTACTCAAAATGAGTAAATGCGAATTATCTCTAAAAGTATTGCAGATTGCCAATTTTTCTCAAAGAACTCATTCACCTACTTTTGGGAGAGCTTTCACTCCGTGAAGTTTCAGACCCATAGCTAATTATTCACCTACTCAAAATGAGTAAATGCGAATTATCTCTAAAAGTATTGCGGATACCCAATTTTTATCAAATAACTCATTCATCTACTTTTGGGAGAACTTTCACTTGGTGAAGTTCCAGACCCGTAGGTAATTACTCACCTACTCAAAATGAGTAAATGTGAATTATCTCTTAATAGTATTGCAGATAGCCAATTTTTCTCAAATAACTCATTCACCTACTTTTGGAAGAGCTTTCACACACGAAAATGAAAAATTGTGAATATCTCGGAAAAGCTATTTCTTCTTTAATGCTCGGCGGGAGATACACACCGCGGCAGTGGTCTTGTCAAAAATTTTTGTCTCCCCAAAAATGGTGGCCATTTTGAATTTTTAAAGTTTTTGCAAAACACAAAAATGCTTATATCTCTAAAACCGTGCTAGATGGAGCGAACTCAACAAAATTTTTGACCTGCTGGGTATCTCTGCAGAGTAGCCATGCCAATTTTCAAAATATTTTTGTCTCGCCAAATATAGCGGACATTTTGAATTTTCGAATTTTTTGCAAAACACAAAAATGCTTATATCTTGAAAACCGTGCTAGATAGAGCAGACTGCGCTGACTTTGGTTGCCACAACAGTATAAGGCTAGAAACGAAGCATTTTCTTAATACTTTAGCACTCACCTTTATATCCTTTTCGGGACGTTTTGTTTTTGCTATGCAAAAACATTATCTTTTTTTTTGCGAGCGATCTTCTAGTTTAAATTTTACAATATGTCTTATTGACAACAATTTCAACTGAAAATTTCATTGTTATTTACAGTTGAGAATCAAATCAAGATCTATAGCCCATTACAATACATATATGTATACCATAGACAACAAATCACACTGTTTCTTCTTACAAACCACATGCTATAACACATGCCAACAAATTACACTATTTTCACAAACTCCATATGCCTTAATATCTGGGTCAATGAGTACAGTTATTGAAACGTTAATTGTACGTAATAAGTGGAATAGATTTTATTTATGAACAAGTCTGAACTTGCCCATAAACAGGTCTCTTGAAATATTTCTCAAAATTGCATCATCTGACAAATTTGTTAATTTTTAGGTCATATTTCGACATATGTCCTTAGTGAACCTGGGAACAAGCCTGGACATGCATTTCAACTCAAAATTTGTTGCTTGCATTGCAATTATTAACTGCCTCATCAGCTTTTTATGTCAGCTGACTTGTCAGTCAGCTGACATTATGTCGTCACTCTGCGGCGTGGGCGTACGCGTCCGCGTCCGCGTGAACAACTTCTCCTCCAAAACTACAAGGCCTAGAGACGTGCTGTTTTTTTTAAAAGATACCTTATCTATCGAGGATGAAAAATTGTTCAAGGCATGCAAATCTGTCTGTTCGTCTGTTTGCTAGAGACATTACAAGGGGGGTACCCCCACCAAAAGTGTGAAAATTTCAACACTTAATCACAATTTTCTCAGTGACTATTGCAGGGATTTCTCTCATATCTTGCATATATGTACTAGGCCACAGGTAGATTCTCTTGTGTGAGTATGAGACCTGGATCTGTCTTAGTTTTTTTTTAATAAATTTTTTTAATAATTTTTAATGCATTAAAATTCATGAAATCATGCACAAAATCATTTATAACTTGAAAAGTGTTGCATTTAGAGCATTTTGTTAAAATATGTTATTCAGCTACTTTTTTCATAGCTACAATATGGTGAGTAAGTTGGGTGCCTGTCTCAATAGCTAAGTGAGTAATAGCTACTTTTGGGCTTTTCAGTAACTTCCATCATGAGTAAAATCACTTGTAACTTAAAAACTATTGCATTTAGAGAATTTCGTATAAATATGTTATTCAGCTACTTTTGGGTCAGCTATAACATAGTAAAATTTTAGACCTGTAGCTCATGGCATAGCTGAGTAATAGCTACTTTTAGGTTATCACTGTTGAGTAAATCGCTTATAACTTCAAAACTATTGCATTTAGAGAATTTCGTATAAATATGTTATTCAGCTACTTTTGGGTCAGCTATAACATAGTGAAGTTTCAGATCTGTGGCTCATTGCATAGCTGAGTAATAGCTACTTTGAAGTTCTCACTATTGAGTAAATCACTTGTAACTTAAAACCTATTGCATTTAGAGAATTTCGTATAAATATGTTATTCAGCTACTTTTGGGCCAGCTATAACATAGTGAAATTTCAGATCTGTAGGTCATGGCATAGCTGAGTAATAGCTACTTTAAAGTTCTCACTATTGAGTAAATCAGTTGTAATTGGAAAACTATTGCATTTAGAGTATTTCGTATAATATGTTATTCAGCTACTTTTGGGTCAGCTATAACATAGTAAAATTTCAGACCTGTAGCTCATGGCATAGCTGAGTAATAGCTACTTTTAGGTCATCACTATTGAGTAAATCAGTTGTAACTTGAAAACTATTGCATTTACAGTATTTTGCTTAAATATGTTGTTCACCTACTTTTGGGTCAGCTATAACATAGTAAAATTTCAGACCTGTAGCTCATTGCATAGCTGAGTAATAACTACTTTGAGGTTCTCACTATTGAGTAAATCAGTTGTAATTGCAAAACTATTGCACTTAGAGAATTTCGTATAAATATGTTATTCAGCTACTTTTGGGCCAGCTATAACTTAGTGAAATTTCAGATCTGTAGGTCATGGCACAGCTGGGTAATAGCTACTTTGAAGTTCTCACTATTGAGTAAATCAGTTGTAATTGGAAAACTATTGCATTTACAGAATTTCGTATAAATATGTTATTCAGCTACTTTTGGGTCAGCTATAACATAGTAAAATTTCAGACCTGTAGCTCATGGCATAGCTGAGTAATAGCTACTTTTAGGTCATCACTATTGAGTAAATCAGTTGTAACTTGAAAACTATTGCATTTACAGTATTTTGCTTAAATATGTTGTTCACCTACTTTTGGGTCAGCTATAACATAGTAAAATTTCAGACCTGTAGCTCATTGCATAGCTGAGTAATAACTACTTTGAGGTTCTCACTATTGAGTAAATCAGTTGTAATTGCAAAACTATTGCATTTAGAGAATTTAGTATAGATATGTTATTCAGCTACTTTTGGGTCAGCTATAACATAGTAAAATTTCAGACCTGTAGCTCATGGCATAGCTGAGTAATAGCTACTTTTAGGTCATCACTATTGAGTAAATCAGTTGTAACTTGAAAACTATTGCATTTACAGTATTTTGCTTAAATATGTTGTTCACCTACTTTTGGGTCAGCTATAACATAGTAAAATTTCAGACCTGTAGCTCATTGCATAGCTGAGTAATAACTACTTTGAGGTTCTCACTATTGAGTAAATCAGTTGTAATTGCAAAACTATTGCACTTAGAGAATTTCGTATAAATATGTTATTCAGCTACTTTTGGGCCAGCTATAACTTAGTGAAATTTCAGATCTGTAGGTCATGGCACAGCTGGGTAATAGCTACTTTGAAGTTCTCACTATTGAGTAAATCAGTTGTAATTGGAAAACTATTGCATTTACAGAATTTCGTATAAATATGTTATTCAGCTACTTTTGGGTCAGCTATAACATAGTAAAATTTCAGACCTGTAGCTCATGGCATAGCTGAGTAATAGCTACTTTTAGGTCATCACTATTGAGTAAATCAGTTGTAACTTGAAAACTATTGCATTTACAGTATTTTGCTTAAATATGTTGTTCACCTACTTTTGGGTCAGCTATAACATAGTAAAATTTCAGACCTGTAGCTCATTGCATAGCTGAGTAATAACTACTTTGAGGTTCTCACTATTGAGTAAATCAGTTGTAATTGCAAAACTATTGCATTTAGAGAATTTAGTATAGATATGTTATTCAGCTACTTTTGGGTCAGCTATAACATAGTAAAATTTCAGACCTGTAGCTCATGGCATAGCTGAGTAATAGATACTTTTAGGTCATCACTATTGAGTAAATCAGTTGTAACTTGAAAACTATTGCATGTACAGTATTTTGCTTAAATATGTTGTTCACCTACTTTTGGGTCAGCTATAACAAAGTAAAATTTCAGACCTGTAGCTCATGGCATAGCTGAGTAATAGCTACTTTGAGGTTATCACTGTTGAGTAAATCGCTTATAACTTGGAAATTATTCCATTTAGAGTATTTTGTTTCAATATGTTATTCACCTATTTTGGGGTCAGCTATAACATAGTGAAGTTCCAGACCTGTGACTCATTGCATAGCTGAGTAATAGCTACTTTGAAGTTCTCAATGTTGAGCAAATCACTTATAATTTGAAAACTATTGCATTTAGAGAATTTCGTATAAATATGTTATTCAGCTACTTTTGGGTCAGCTATAACATAGTAAAATTTCAGACCTGTAGCTCATGGCATAGCTGAGTAATAGCTACTTTTAGGTTATCACTGTTGAGTAAATCACTTATAACTTGGAAACTATTGCATTTAGAGTATTTTGTTGCAATATGTTATTCACCTATTTTGGGGTCAGCTATAACATAGTGAAGTTCCAGACCTGTGGCTCATTGCATAGCTGAGTAATAGCTACTTTGAAGTTCTCACTGTTGAGTAAATCAGTTGTAATTGGAAAACTATTGCCTTTACAGAAATTTGTGCAAATATGTTATTCAGCTACTTTTGGGTCAGCTATAACATAGTGAAATTACAGACCTGTAGCTCATGGCACAACTGAGCAATAGCTATTCTCAGGCACTGACTGTTGAGTAAATCGGCTATAACTTGAAAAATATTGCATTTGGAGTATTTTGTTAAAATATATTGTTCACCTACTTTTGGGTTAGCTATAACATAGTGAAATTACAGACCTATAGCTCATGGCATAGCGGAGCAATAGCTATTTTCAGGTTCTCACTATTGAGTAAATCAGTTGTAACTTGAAAACTATTGCATTTACAGTATTTTGCTTAAATCTGTTGTTCACCTACTTTTGGGTCAGCTATAACAGAGCAAAAATTCACACATGTAGCTCATTGCATAGCTGAGTAATAGTTACTTTGAGGTTCTCACTCTTGAGTAAATCAGTAGTAACTTGAAAACTATTACATTTAGAGTATTTTGTTAAATATGTTTTTCACAGACGTTTTGGTCAGCTATAACATAGTGAAATTGCAGACCTCTATGTCATGGCATAGCTGAGCAATAGCTTCTTTCAGGTTCTCACTGTTGAGTAAATCATTGTATCCAACCTGTAGGAAATCATGGGCTGGGAATCTGTTAATATGGTCCGATTTGACCTTGGAACCCTCCTTCAAGGTCAAATGAGGATAGCCAAACATAAAAGTGCTTATAACTCGCTTATTATTGGTCCTAGAGGTTTGGAATGAAAACCAACCTATAGAAAATCATGAGCTGGGAATTTTTTGGTGTGGTCGGATTTCACCTTGGACCCCTCCTTCAAGGTCAAATGAGGATAGCCAAACTTAAAAGTGCTTATAACTCGCTTATTATTGGTCCTAGAGATTTGGAATGGAAAACCAACCTATAGAAAATCATGGGCTGGGAATCTTTTGGTGTGGTCAGATTTCACCTTAGACCCCTCCTTCCAGGTCAAACGAAGATAGCCAAACTTAAAGTGCTTATAACTCGCGTATTATTGGTCTTGGAGGTTTGGGCTGGTAAACCAACATATAGGAAATCATGGGCTGGGATTCTTTTGGTGTGGTCAGATTTGACCTGGGACCCCTCCTTCAAGGTCAATTGAGGATAGCCAAACTTACAATTGCTTAGAACTCGCTTATTATTGGTCCTACAGGTTTGGGATGGTAAACAAGCTACAGGAAATCATGGGCTGGGAATTTTTTTGTGTGGTCGGATTTGACCTTGGACCCCTCCGTCAAGGTCAAACAAGGATAGCCAAACTTAAAAAGTGGCTATGACTCACTTATTATTGGTCCGAGAGGTTTGGGATGGTAAACCATCCTAAATTCTTTGGCTGGGAATCTTTTGGTATGGTCAGATTTGACCTTTGGACCCCTTCTTCATGGTTGAACGAGGATATTGCATTTATAGTATTTCTTTAAATATTTTAACCTACTTTTTACACTTAAACAATTACCTTGTTACTTTATTTCATAATACCATTTGCAGGGCACAACTTTGTTGTACTTTTTTTCTGTCAGCTTCGGAATATCTTTCGAACATGCTGTTCAGTTACCATTTACTGTATTTCTGTACACCCCTTTCCCTGATAATTATGCTTTCCTCTCATTATCACCATCACAAATCAAAAACATTCAGTCAGCTGACACAGTGCCCGTTCACGGGCACTCTCCTCTTGTTATTGCATGTTACAATCCTATTGGTCAAAGCTTTACAATTGCATCTGACTCTTTGCAATTGGTTAACAGCTCACAACCTAAATCTATATAAACTCCCAGATAATGCTGATTGTCATCAAATCTACTTTTGAAGACTTTCACCTCTATCTGATAGTTGTAACTTCACTGAACATCAAATCTGCATAATAGCTGAAGCTAAGCTGCAGTAGTTAAATCTAATAATGCATCTAAGAAAAGGAAAAGTGATGGTCTGGGTGGAAACAAGAGTAAGAAGTCTGTAGCAAGTACTTCTACTACAAAGATTTCAGAAAGTTTTGAGGACTCGCTTTCAAGTCTTTTGATGAGTAATGTACCTACATCTGAATATAGTGATGCGAAAGCACCAAATCTGAATGAAGGTGCTCAAGCTGTTATCAAAAGAACATTTCACCTTGGAGGATCCAAGTACGTAATATATCAAGGCTCCCAAGGACTTCTTGAAAACAGTTATTTGAAAGAATGGGAAGATGCTGAGGTGAAAAACCAAGGCTAAATTAGTTGTAATTTTACATTATGTTGAGTTTATTATGACTGCTATTCAGAAGATTTCAGATGGTAAAAAAGAGGTGGACTCCAGTTATTATTACTTAGGCTCTGGCATTTATGTTACATGTGCATTTCCCTATAGAATTGTATCTATTAGACTGTGGAAAATGGCTAATGGAAGGAAATATCCTACACCACAAGGCATCTCATTTAAGTTTAATGAGTGGAATGAATTCATAAAAGTAGCACAAAAAATGTATACAGAATATTCAGAAATATATACCTGTGAACCCTGTATTCTGGATGAAGATAGATCAGGGCATGACATTAATACATGTGAGGAGTGCAAAACAGATATGGAAACCTCCTGCAGGGGTGAGGTTAAAGAGGACATTCCACTTTAATTGGAAATGTCCTAATTTCAAAGTTAGTGGAAAAAATTGTTTTTGTACATAGATGTAAGACAATATATAACCTAGAAATCCGTAAATTAGTTATGGTGGCAGCTTTTGTTCAATAAAATGATGAATGACATACAGGAACATATGGAATCCAGACATGAAGGATTTATAAAAGGGGAAGCAATTGAGCAATTCAGCACTCACTGCTCAAGCTTGCTAAGCAGGGATCAGGTTATTGTTCGACTTCACTTCATCTTCAGTTAGAAAGAAAAAATAATTAAATATGGAGTCTGTTATGAACATATTTTTGGGAAAGAAGAGGGATATATATTATCCTCATCTTATTGTCAGCAAGACCATCACCTTAATGGAGCTAGTTGCTATGGTTGACAGGAATAACTTCAGAGAGGCATTTGTAATCCTCCTTCTCCTGAACAATGCTATACCAGCCTTCATAGTGTGAGTTATTAATTTTTATTAGAGTAAATTAATGATATATGTATTTTTAGAAATATTTTTTCTTGTTATAACTCTTGTTCAGAAAAGTAGCTCATTATAACTAAAGGGATATAAGCTTCTCTAACTATGTAAGTTTTATGGAACGTATCATAGTAAACCCAAGGTGGTATATGCCTTACTATGTAAAGTTTATAATATTTATTCATGTAAATTCTTTCTCAATTCTATAGTTCTTATGAGGATTTTATTCTCTCTTAACAGACAAAAATATCCGGACTTTGTCCACTTTGTTTCGGATGCTGCATCTGTTCAGAATATTTGGAGAAGGAACGAATCACAATCATGAATCCATGCTCTCATTTCACTTGCCGTGAATGTGCCTGTGAATTAGCTAGAATGTGGAAGAACGATGGGAGGAAGAAGAAGAGATTCCCTATGTGTAGGGTTAATTTACTAGATACTTTTTTCCAAATCCTTTGTAATATGTCAAAGTCGGATGCTACATCTGTGTTTGTATGGGTGCCCACAGGTACTTCTATAAACAGAAATTACGAACAAGACCTGATAAACAATTTAACAGAGGGAAACCTTTTTAAGGCATTTGCTGCAGCTTTTATGCTGGATCATTTGCCAAATGATGTTGATAGTTCCTTCTCTAATGAATGGGAAGAGTATTATTATGCAAGGGTTCAAAATCTCACCTGTTCCTCCTGTAAGGCCAAATTCGAATTAAGTGTTATGTGTTCATGAGTACCTGTGGACACTTCTACTGTAGCATTTGTGCATCTTATTTATTACAAAAAGAGAGGTCAGAACCTTTGGAGTGCACTGAATGTTCAGCCATCATTGAAACAGGTGATTTACCTGTAATATTCATGCGCCCAGTTTGAACCTTTACATTACTTTTGCAATATTGCATTGTAACCTTTTACAGGTAGAGAGATTTAAATAACTGCCTAATATGTTACTAAATCTCATTTGTAATGCATTGATAAGGTAATATTGAAGATAAGATGCTTTATTGTCAATCCATATATAGCAAATGCATGTTTATACTAGATGTAACAAGTTGCATAGATCTATCCAGTGAAGTAACCCTGATTTTCAATTTGAAAAGACCTCAAACTAACACAGCCAATTGTAGTGTGAATCAGAGATTTTATCAATCCAGATTGAAAAAGCTGATGAAAACTCGTCAACATGTAGGTGGAGTGAGTTAGTTCTGAACGTTCTAATAGGGCGAGAATTTTCATTTATGACCTCTAATGAAAAAATTATATATATTTGAAATATCTTGCAACCTATCACAAATTAAAAGTAATATAAAATGAAATGTACATAATAAGCATTGATGAAATCTAAGATGTGTGCTATAATTGACTGTGTTAGTTTTAAGTCTTTTCAAATTTAAAATCGGTCTTACCTCATTTTGATGCATTGAAACAAGTATGTAATTACCAATTACATACATATTCTCATGAATGAATATAAAATAAAGGAAAACATTCAGAAATTGTCCATCTGAAATAATAGTTTACGATATATATATATATATCTACAAAACGTACATATATGTAACATGTCCAATGTACACTGTGTTACAAGTTTTTTGGTATGTACATTAAATTAAAAAACAATTCAAGTAATGGTCAATATGCAAACTGTAAATATAAATGTGTCTTAACGTCTGTTTGAAATTACAAAATATTTAAAGTATTCAAGAAATTGAATACGGAAAGATAAATCTATTTCATCCTCTGACCTCTATAAAATATGTAAGCTAAGTTTATATACACATTTAATTATTAATTACATTTATTGTGAAAGTGGTGCTACAATGTACACATATAGGTGTAAATTATGTTACCTTCTTAAGATATTTAACAGATTCCATATACATTGTATATATATGTGATAATCAAGATTTATAAATTTAAAAAGTGCAATCACATGTAATTCTTAACTTCAATAAAAAACCAGATTCATCAAAAAATAATTACATGTTAAATGTCTTCTTATACATTTACATCAATGTACGTAATGTGTATATTAGCAGATAAAAATTAAGACTGACAATAAAAAAGCAAGACACACAGGTTTACACGATTCTTAGTATTGTACACTTTCGTAATGCGCAGTTTTAAAATTGAATTATATGATATACATGCTTCACATTATCATTTCTTTCATGTATGAAATATTTAAAACAAAGGTTACTGAATAATGAATAAAATGAATTAATAAAAAAATTGGTTTTTCATTCACATTGTTTTGTATATTTTGCCGGACCTTGTTTTACTTTCTTGATGACCAGATTCATCTTCAGAAATATCACTGTTGGAAACTTTCATATGAATATTGAAAGAAGGAAAGTGTTCTGGTGTGCTAAGGTACTTAGCCGTGGAATCTACAGTCCTGGAATTCATCTCAGATTGCATCGATCTGGAACTATTGGAAGATGACTCCACACGAAGATTTAGAGGTGTGGAAGATCCAATTGGGTGGTGATCAGAATCCTCAGGATTATATTTAGATCCTGAACTCTCAGTATCCAAATGGTTATATACGTTGAAAAGTCTTAAATAATCATCAACATTAACATTAATGATAGATGATTCTTTTGATTGACTGTCATTTTGAACTTTTTGATTCACCTTTGATTGTTGAGATCATCAACTATTATCTGTGCGTTTCTCTCAATCGAGTCATCCCATAGAAGGTCACTGGTCACATCCCCATCATCAGTTTCTACAGCATCTAGTATTTCCAATACTTTCAGAGGTGTTTGATCTGGGTCCACCACATTTCAGGGTGTCATGTACTCATCCACTAATCTGATCAGATTAAGAATTCGCCTTTGAAGGCAATGCTTTAGATAAGCAATTGAAATGGCACTAAAAACGATTACCAATGGAAGAATAAACAGAGCATACATTGGCCTAAGATTAGACTCCTCAATTTTCTGTTGGAGATCTTAAATAATTTCTTCATCTTGATCAGAATCAGATTTTGACTCCTAGAACTTGACTCTCCGTATTCACTGAAAAAAAATATAAACATTGATTTTTTGGGTGTACTGCATCCATATATACTCAAGAAAACAAACAAATAAGAACACAAAAATTATAAACATTGAATTTTTTGGTGTACTGCATCCATATATACTCAGGAAAACAAACAGATAAGAACACAAAAAATTAATTTACCTGTCGGGCATCCTGTTACTTCAATGTTAACATTAGCAACGTCAACACGACATTCTCCAGTACATGCCCAATTTAATATTTTAACAGAAGGGAAAATCTTGGCTATTTTTTCAATGGGCAGTTTCATATAATTAACATGGCAATTAATATATGTCCTATTGTGCTATTGCTATTGTGCTCCCCACGTCCGTTGAAGTTAGAAATCACAACTTCATTCTCTTCATTTCTGCAACCTATCAAGTCACTGTCGACATTTTTAAAAGTACAAGATACTATAAACATAACATAAATTAAACCACATCTTTTCATTTAACTAAAATTCAACCTTTGAGAAAAAAAGTCCATTCACTGTTTACAATCAACATTGACAAAAGTAGTATGAGAACCCCTTTATGGTAATCTGTAACGTAGAATGGTAGTGAAGCGTCACTAATGGTGTCACAACCCATGAAATATGACATCACATTACAAAGCAATAGTGTCAAGACGTGGAAATAAACAAAAACAAAAAATAAAAATTATTACTTATATCTGAGTGCAAAAGGCAATCAATTTCTTCAATCATATGCCAGGAAGAATGTGGGATGACAGATAGGTTGCAATCCAAGATATTCGCATTTTAAATATTGTAATTATATATTTTTAGATACATTAGGATTGACTGTCGTATAAAAATTTAATTTAAGTTATTTGAAGACATATTAGAGGTCCTCAGTGGCCTAGTGGTTAGCAAGTTTGGCATCTAATCATAGGCTGTCACCTCTGTGGGTTCGAGTCCCACAAGTGGCAATTCTGAGGACCTGTCCCAATATGACCCTGGCTGTTGAACGGGACGTAAAACCCCAACTTTGACTTTGAAGACATATTAAGGTAATAACTTTAACAAAGATAACTTACTCTTCATCTCTGAAGGTGTTTTCCTCAGTAAGGCATTGGGATAATGGTTATAGCACTATCATCCATATCCCCAATGTCCTGAGGTTCAATTCTTGTGAGGAACTTCTTTCTGTATAGATATATGATGGAAATAATTAATATTATAACCATAATACATGAGGTGAGACCTAATAAAATCCACCGAATATACTTATATTTGCTTTTGGAACTCTTTGTACTCTGATCCTCTGAGTAGGTCGAGCTTTCTAGTGAGACTTCCTCATTGTAAGTTGATAGGATATTTGAGTGATCTGGGGTAGATGGCATCTTATCTATATGGTCAGTTTTCTGGTTTGAGACCTTATCTTGTCTCGCTGTCATTTCAGTAACAGACTGAATTGTTGACGAATATGGGGTCATTGGCATCTTGTCTATTTGCTTATCTATTTGGTCAGTTATCTGGTTTGAGACCTTATCTTGTCTCTCAGTCATTTCTATAACAGGTTGTCTAGTTTGCGAATATTGAGTGATGGTTGAAAAATTTAAACACATATTAGTCCTGACATATAGATCCTTAGGTAATTCCTTGAGGCATTTGCAGTTGAAATATTTTATATTTATTAAACTCAAATATCTTAAATTTGGCAAGTTCTTTATGATATCCAGCAAATTGACAAATTGTACATTATCCATATAGAGCATGGTAACTGTGGCTCTATATTTGAACCTGAGTGCTGTGACACCAACACAGGTTATCATGTCATCCATACAAGTGCATTCTGCATAATCACAGCTGAATCCTGACACTATTTTATTGTAAGAAAAAAAGCATATAAAGAGAAAGATGCAAATTCTTAAAATCTCCATATTAATCTAAAGTTTATCAGATAAGTTTGAATGGAATATTACAAGAAACTGTTAATATTGGTGAGAGTAACTAATCCACTAGAGCTTGCAAACAGATATAAAAAGGACAGATGAGATGAAGTGAGGATGCATAGTAAGCACAGCTTTCATTACTCTCACATACTACTAGCTAGCTTTCAAACACTGTGTGAAATATTTCTTCTCATTTGACTTATTGCAGCTAATTGAAAACAGAGATTTGCTTGTTATCTCTGGACTGCAAATGCTTAACACCTTGTACACTGCCAAACTAACGAGGTTTATGGATCCATTTATATTGAAGAATCCATTCACTTCTATAATATGTGGTCCAACCGGATCCGGTAAATCTACCTTTGTTTTGAAGTTGCTGAATAATATCAGTGCGATGTTTTCACAAAATATTAAGAAAATTTATTATTTTTATAACTGGCAGAAAAAGTTACTAAGAGATTACTACTGATATAGAATACAGGCAAGGTCTGCCTACAGAACAGGATTTTAAGGCTTACCCTAATGGTGAACAGTGCATAGTAGTGATAGATGATATGCAGGTTTCAGCACCAAACAACATTTTTATTGCGTTAATACATCCTATCCAATGGACAATTGCTTTACCGGTTGGCGCGACCGGTCCCGCCAAACGCCAGAAAAAGACATCCTGTATATAATACCGGCAGGACCGGTCAGTAGTGTGCATTTGCTAGGTGGTGCATCATACTTGCTTCCTGTCCAGACAGAGTGACGTCACTTCATCTTTTTCGTTTGGCGCGTGTAGTGTGCAGACGCGTTTTGAAGTTATCTCCAAGTTTGAAGAAAACGCTGTTTATTCTACGAATTTAAAGCTTATTTTCATCTGAAAATATATATATTGTGTTACATATCAGGGCCTCTCCAGGACTTAAACGAGGCATTATCCAGTGTTTTATTAGCCAGTTTTGAAGAATTCTGTGTACTTGTCGTCGAGACGAGGTTGTGGGTGAGAGGTCGTGTGTCGTCCCTGCAGCATTCCTTCTGCTGTTTAGAAGCGTGTAGTTTCCACAATTCACCCTCTTTTTATTTCTACCTGGTCGAGTAACACGGAGTGTATGTCGACGAGAAGATATTTGAAGGAGAGAAGAATGCATCGTCTGACGTCATCACTTCCAGCTTATGCTTGTCACGTGACACGGACCTGGTCATGTGATACGCATTCAACATGGAGGAATCGTGTTTTCAACAGAAGTTTTAGAAGAAAAGACGAGTATTTATTACTCTACACCCACTTTTTAACTGGCAAGAAGAAATCCAGCAACTCATCTGTTGGCCTGAAGAAGTTAGATGACAAATGGTCATGGAATTTTTGCCGGTGCCGGTCATGTGACTTCACAGATTTCAACACAACTACCGGCAAGCAAATCCCCAGGCGTGACTGGTTCAGCTGACAAGAAGTGATGAGTTTTACCGGTTCCAGTCTGTACAGACTACCGGTGGGTGCTGTTCCTGTGAAGAAACCCCTTTAGTGGTTACCAGTGATCAGCCCTGTTGATCCTGGAACCTCCACCAGAGGCCTTTCCACTGGTGGGACTGTTGGGGTACCTGTTCCAGTCATGTTCCTGTGAAGCTGTCAAGAAACCCCCCTTCAGTGGTTCCAGTGATCAGCCCTGTTTTGATCAGGCCTTTCCACTGGTGGGACTGTTGGGGGTACCGGTTCCGGTCTGTACAGACTACCGGTGGGTGCTGTTCCTGTGAAGAAACCCCTTCACTGGTTGCCAGTGATCACCCCTTTTTGATCCTGGAACCTCCACCAGAGGCCTTTCCACTGGTGGGACTGTTGGGGTACCGGTTCCAGTCATGTTCCTGTGAAGTTGTCAAGGAACCCCCCTTCAGTGGTTACCAGTGATCAGCCCTGTTTTGATACTGGAACCTCTACCAGAGGCCTTTCCACTGGTGTGACTGTTGGGGGTACCGGTTCCAGTCTTGTTCAGACCACCGGTGCGGCTGCTCAGAGGGTTCACCTACCAGAAGTCGCGGTGACCAGTGAGACCCTTATCTCCCCAGTGCAGATTTTTGGACCGGTACCAGTCCTGTTCAGGCTACCGGTAGGGTCACTAGCCAGCCTGTGCTGAGGGATACCGGCACCAGTTCTGCTCAGACTGCTGGTTGTGGTCACAGAAATCCAGCAAGGGCTACCGGTTACACAGGATTACCGGTTACACAGAGTTGCTGGTGGTGAAATACAGCAGGGCTACTGGTTCCGGAACCGGAGTGCTGCCGGTTCTTGAACCGGAGTGCTGCTGGTTACAGAGAAATCTGCTGTTCCCATCATTACTGGCAAGGAACCAGCCGCAAATCCAGTGCTGACAACAGGTTCACTGGTTAGAGGTTTCCCGGTTACAGAGAATTGAGGGTGACAAGTTAGTTGGACAGGAAGTTTCTTCAGTAAAATTCCTTTAACCAACCGGTTACAGAGCCTACCGAGTTCCGGTTTACACAAACTTCAGTTACAGTTGTTTCACAAGATCTAAAGATACTGGTGAAGTAATCAGGTACAGATCTGTGCTGCCCCAAATTTTTGGTTACAGAGAGACACCAGCCTACCGGTTTGACCGGTTACAGAGCTTGTTGGTTGGAGAGAAAAGCTGCTGAACCACCACTGTGGACAGGAAGAAGGCAGCTTCATATGAGCCTATCCCTGCTAAGAAGTAGTTCAGTTCACCCAGTTCTGCCCCCTCCAGTGAGTTTATGCAGAAGTGTGGAGCCACCAGGAACCGGTTACAGAGCATTGCTTCACTTATAACCATTTAGGGCCTGGTACTAGGCAGGTCTCCAGGACTGACTAACAGACCAGCAGAAGTTCTTTAAAGGCCCAAGCAGCTGTTTAGGCCAACCAGTGGCAGCCTAAGGAACTGGTTACAGAGGAATTCTTGGCCCAGTCACTGGTTCCGGTGAAATATCTGTCAATCTACCAGACTAGTCAGCCAGCCTACCCTTTTAGGACCTAGCCGGTGAGACATTGGCTATAGATAAGAGGGAGACTGTCAAGCAAGACTTGTCCAACTACCAGTCAACCTCCCCTTATCAGACCTCACCTTGTAGACTGGCCACCCAGTTTGTCTTTTTACTCAACCTGTGACCAGTGTCAGCTGCCTCAAGGGGTCCTGAGTTCGCAAGCTCAGCTTTCCCCTCAAGATTAGAACCCGTTTTGCCAGTTTTCAAAACTCAAGCAATGGGAAAAATATCTGTTAATCAGACCAGGGGTCACCGATGTTATAAATGGCTATGTGGATGAGTGAGGTCTAGCCTGTCACCAGGGTTGACACTGTTTTTTGGCTAACTATACCTGCTCAAAACTTGGGCCGTCCTAGGGGCTAGCCCAAGTTCCAAGAAATCTCCCAGGAAGGCTACACCCTCACCTTCCGGATCTGACCTCCTTGATCAGATCTCCAGCCTGGAGCAGTGACCCAGTACCCTGAATAATTCAGTTTGGGAAACTTTGAGAACCATTGTTAACCTCTCTTCAGCAGGGGAGTCGATAACTTCAAGGTTCCCTACTCCCTCACCCTCCAACAAGGAAGTACCGGAGTTTTTTCATGTCCAGGGTCTTCCCCACCAGTTCAGTCACTCCCCTTTGGTCTGTTCACAGTACCATGGGAGTCTTCTCTCGGTGGTGGCGAAGGAGGTCTAACTATGGCATTACAAAGTACCACAATCCACCGGTACAACTGGTTGGTCAAGCCAGTTCCCACCAAGCCTGTCTCCAGCGTACACATTCTCAAGGAGCTCTGTCAGGAGTTAGTTTGAATGGTAAACATGAAAAATTAGAACTGGACCTTGAGCAAGTCTTCGACTTAGTAGGCTTCCACTTAGCTTGGACGAGCGTAAGGTCACACCCACCCTAGAACGTGGGTAGACCTTGAATGCTTATCCAGAAGCTTCTCACCGGACCTTTATGCCTGGTCTGGCACCTGATGCTCCTGATAGGGTTACTGACAGCCATAGAGAAGCAAGTGCACCTAGCTCACCTCGATATGAGGCTGATAAAGTGGCACTAGAAGAACAGCTGGAGGGTACCAAAATCACTAGAAAAGGTTACCCCAGTTCCCTCTACCCCGATCTTTAATGGTGGCTGCAGGAAGACCATGTGCTTCAGGGTCAACCATTACACCCGCTAATATGCTCTTCAATCCTTACAGATGCATCAAGAAGGGTGGGGTTCTCACTTAGGAGAACACACTGCAAGGGGAACCATGGTCCCTTCCAGAAGCAATTTACACATTGAACTATCTGGAACTAAGGTGGTCATTTGGCCCTTTAAGAATGCCAAGACATCTGGTTGAACAATATTGCTGTCATAACTACAGACAACACAACCGTGGTTGCCTGTATGAAGGAAGAGGGGGGGATGAAGTCAGGCCCTCCTTGTGCCCTTCTATGGGGAACCCTGACCTGGTATTCCAGGAAACAGGTGACTGTAGCCCGACACATTCCAGGCGGCTGAATGACATAGCACACAAGCTATCCAGTCTCACGCAACTAGACAGAGCAGACAGAATGGTCCCTCCTGTCAAAGAGTTTTTTCAAGCAATATGCTTCTGGTGGCACTAGGCCTAATTGGCCTGTTTTTTGCCACCTGGCTCAACAACAAACTGTCTCAACTTGCATCACTGGGGACAGATCCCCCAATATGGACAATGATGCAATCAGTCTGCCATGGGAGGATCTGGACCCATATGCCTTCCCACTGGTAGCCATCTTGGGCAAGTGGTGGAGAAGTTGCAGCACTACCCATGCAGGGGAATCACTCTGATTGCTCCAAGTGGCCCAACATGCCTGGTTCTGGAATCTCTTGGTCATGTCAAGTCAGATCCCTTGGTACCTGTCCAACCTGCTCTCTCAACCATCTAGTCAGACTCCTCACAGGAATCTGTCAAGATTAGATCTGCATGCATGGCTCCTAGAGCCTCAGCAATCAAGGAGCAGGGCTTCTCTAAAGCAGTGGCAGTAGGAATTGAGGCTCAAAGAGGATCAACCAGATCAGTCTTTGCTGACAACTGGGTATGTCACCAATTTCAGCACAATGAGAATCTTGCTCGTCTCTTGGACAGCTTACAGAGACCTAAGGGTCGGAGGGTCATTCCCCCCTGGAACCTGGTGGTTATACCAACCCTGGCCCCAACTCTGGATAAGTCCCTCGAATCTGATAGGTCCTGTGTCCAGAGCACTGTGCTACTTATTGGGACAGGATCTCAAACAGAACAATGAGTTAGTCTGTCACCCTTTAGAAAGGTTTTTGACAAGACCTCTCTCCTGCCACTATCTCCTCGTGGATCAAGCAACTGTGATCCTATGTTATGAGCTCTCTGGTCAGGAGGCCCTCACCCTACATCAGGTTAAACCCCATGTTGTCAGGGCCCCTTCCTGCTTCTAAGGCATTCCAGTTGCTAGTCTCCTTAGAAAAATTTTTTCAGCCAGCCACTGGAAGTAACACAACACCTTCACACAGTTCTATTTGAAGGATGTGGCTTGGGCTGGTTCAGAGCCCTTCAATTGGGCCCAGTAGTGGCTGCTCAGCAGACCCACAATTGGCCCATATATACTGTGATTTGTATATATGTAGTGTTAATAGTTCTTGGAACTAACTACATGCCTTCCTTCGGGAGGTTATTGCCTTCTGGGACCGAACTCATCCCTCTCTACCCCTACCTCAGAGCAGGTCTGTTAAAAGGGAGGGGGGGCAACGTCAGTATACGCCCCGGCAACCGGGCACTGGTATCCGACCATAGGCCTACAGGTTTCCTGACTTAAAGTTAACCTAGGCCAGAGGGAATTTTCTTATCTTTTATGAGTTCACATAAGTCCCTAGTAACTTACCCTCCGACCAAGCGGTAGTTATTCAGCAATTGTCCATCGGATAGGATGTATTAACGCAATAAAATTGTAAATTTAATAAGTAAATTAAATTTTTATAAGTTAATACCCTATCCAATGGACAGGCAAGGCCCTCCCAACCGACCCCGCTACCAGCTTACTAGGGGTCTAAATCTGTTTAGACAACGAAAAAGATGAACTGACGTCAGTCTGTCTGGACAGGAAGCAAGTATGATGCGCCACCTAGCGAATGCACACTACTGACCGGTCCTGCCGGTATTATATACAGGACGTCTTTTTCTGGCGTTTGGCGGGACCGGTCGCGCCGACCGGTAAAGCAATTGTCCATTGCATAGGGTATTAACTTATAAAAATTTAATTTTCTTATTAAATTTGCAATTTTATTGCTAATCTTTTTAGTCGAGAATCACATCATAGGAACATTAGTACATTAGTGTAATTTTACTTTTGCAAAATTTATTTCACCAGGGAAAATATTGTCGAGATATATCTTTAAATACTCATTATTTCATTTTATTTAAAAATCCTAGAGATATTCAACAAATTAAATTACTGGGAAGAAAATTAGGTATGCAAGAAAAATTATTAGACGTTTACTTAGATGCAACTGAGGATCCTTTTGGTTACCTATTGATCGATTTATCACCTGGGAATAAAGTTAGTTACATGCTGAGAAGTTGCATATTTCCTGCTGAACATACGATTATATATAAATAGGTAAAAATATTTTTCAATTTTCTCTGTTGATCATACTGCTCATTTTTTTCTATATAAAGATCTAGGTGAAATCTATACACTTTAAAATGTCGAGGAATCTCAAACACTCTCAACATTTCATTCTGCTGTTATTGGAGAATAATTTAGACCCAAATAAACATATTCTGATCCATGCGACTCCATCTCAGTTGAAAGCAGTGGCAGAAATTTTTTATAATGTATTCAAACTACCTTTAACTAAGAGAAAGGGGAAAAATTCTTAAGTTGTCTAAAAATATTAAAAAAATATATAAAGTCTGAGGAAAGAGGGAGGAGAAGTATAGCAAGAAAACACTTTGAAAAAATAACCAATCTGCTTGTATCAATTAGCTATTACATAGAAAAAATTTTAGAATGAATAAGTATGTATTAATACCACATGAACAATATGAAACCTTCAAAATGTTTTTAGCTGCTAAAAAGGACCGAATAATTTCAGAAAGCAAGCAGGAAACAGTCCATGAGAATAAATCTGATAATCATAAGGTGGATACCCTTGAAAAAATAGATGAGAATAAGACTGAAAAATCTAAAGGGGTAAAATTTGGAAGTGTACATAGCAGGATAATAAATAATAATAATAATTTAGATAAAAAATCAAAAAACCTGTTGGACAATAACCGAAGAGTCTATAAGTACTCAGTCGAGTGTTGAGACACAAAACAAAGCAGGAGTAACACATCCCCTCCCTCCACCAGGTCTGCCCGCAGAAGTAGATTACAGTAAAGACAGTAACCTCTCAAAAATTAGAAAAAATGGAAGAAAAATCCAAAAAGGGGACAGAGAAAATGAATGGATCCAAAAATGGAGCAAAAAATTTTCATCCTGCAGAAGACATTGATACATATCTTCATAACATTTATTATGACAGGAGTCCAGTAGCTTACAGCAGTTACAGTCAAATATATCCACATATTAAAAGGGAGGCAAAATATCATATAACCCCCAAGTATTTGAAGAAATGGTTAAGCAAACAGGAAACTTATACAACTTTTCGCCCAGCTCGAAGGACTTTTCGATGACCTAAAGTCTTAGCTTTTACATCTAATTACCAATGGGATAGTGATACTGCTAACATGGTGAAATATAAGACAGACAACAATGAATATGCCTATTTTGTAGTATTCATAGATATATTTACTCGATACTTGTACACAGCACCATTGAAAACTTTAAGAGGTGAGGAAATGATAGTCGTATTTCAAAGAATAATTAGAGAAATAGATACAAAACCTCAAATTCTAAGAACCGACCAAGGAAGTGAGTACAAGAACCGAGCTTTTAATAGGTTATTAAATGAAAATAAAATAAAACATTTGTACACATATTATGAAACCAAAGCTAATTATGCTGAAAGAGTTATTGAAACTATTAAAAACAAAATAATGAAATATTTAAGTGAAAAAGAGACCTTAAGATGGATAGACATTCTGTCGGACTTAACCTATGGTTAAAATAATTCGATTCATAGATCAATTAAGATGAGCCCTAAAGATACAAAATCAAAGAATCAGTATTTACTTTGGAAATCCCAATATGATAACTTGAAATACCCTAAAAGACTTTTTAGTTTCAAAAAACAACATCAAAAGCCAAAGCTAATGCAAACCTTAAATAAAAATTAGTTTGAGTTCAATATATCTGACAGAGTTAAGATAAGTCATATTAAAAATACATTTGACAAAGATTATACTGAGAAATGGTCGGGGGAAATTTTACTATAATTAATCGGAAATTAGATCAGAATATTCTAATGTATGAGTTAAAAGATTACAAAAATCAGGTAATTCAAGGTTTCTTTTATGATTTGATTTGATTTTGATTTATTTGGGGTTTTATGTCGCTTTCAACATTGTACAGGTCATATCACGACGGGTAGTTGGAAGGACAGAGGAAACCAGTACATATAGTTCGCTAGGGTTCTGTACTGTAAACTGCAGACCAACAGCAAGCAACTACCAGCTTTCCCACTTACGGCCATGACGGGGATCGAACCCCGGCCGCAGAGGTGGGAGGCGAGTGTTACCACTATGCCACCGTGGCCCCTAGGTTTCTTTTATGAACCTGAATTGCAATTAGCATATATTGGTAGTGATATATTGTATAAAATTGAAGAAATTCTTTAAAAAGGAAGAAAAAAGGTGGAGAGGTGGAGGTATTAGTGAAATGGAAGGGATGGCCTACAAAGTTCAACTCATGGATTCCAGAAAAAGAAGTGGAAAATATATAGAACATTAAAATATTTATAAAGCATTTCATAATTTAACATTTGAGATGAAGATGGAGGAAGACAGCATTTACTTTTTCTTATCTTCCATAGATTCCTTAAACTTTCATCCAAATAACAAGGCTTATAATTTTACAGTGGAGGTACCTGAGAGGACTAGTGGTGACTGGGAAGTAGGGATATGCGATTTCTATGCAAGTACTGTAACTAATGAAACCCTGTATTTATTGGACTGGTTAAAATAAGTTTGCAGCTCAGAAAGAATAGAAGGAAAAAAATTATAAATATTTAATTTTTGTAAAAAAATGTATGGAAGGAAAAATGGAAATGTCCAAAATATATTATGTACTAGACAGTGATGAGAATGAAAAAAAAATAAAAACATAGACGTTTTGATAGTTAGTCCTACACTGGCAGCAGTTGAACAGGCCAAAAGCGAGGTCAGAGAGATGAATATAAACAGAGGCAAAAAGCGAAAAATATATCAAATAGGTGGTAAAGATAGAGGTAATAGCAAGTCCAGGAAATCCTCGGCCAAAAAAAAATAAAAAAAGACACAAAGAAAGTTGGAAAGAAGAAAAATCCGAAAGGAAAGAGTTCAAAAAAAAAATTATAGATCCACATGGATGTAGTTCAAACCTCATTGTCATTATTTGCTCCACCTCCTACTGATAAGTCGATAGTTAAAGAATACTGGGTAGATTACAATCCCATTGCAGCAATATCTGAGGGAGGGTTATTGAATTTAGTGTACCAGGAACCTCTGTAGATTACATCAGCTTAGGAAAGAATAAGTTACATATAAAATATATTATCACAGACGAGGAGGGAGATAAGATTAAAGATGAAAGAGATATCCATGGAGTTCCAACTGCTAACAATGATCAAGTAGCTCCTGTTAATTTTAGTTTGCATTCTATTTTTAGACAGATTGATTTATCTTTAAATCAGAAACTTATCTCACCAGATGTTGGAAGTTAATGATCCGTATAAAGCACTTATTGACCTGCTCTTAGGATCTAGTAGTGACATATTATCTCAGGCTCAGGCAGCTATGTTTAAGAAAATAAAGTTTTCCCAATGGCTTAAAAAATTAAGAAGACCCAAATCAAAGATATTAGAAAAAAGGAATTCATTATCTCTGTGGGATATAAATACATATCTATTCAACAATGTGACTTCAAGAAAGGAATAAAATCACTGCAATGAGTTTTATGACCATTATTTACCCAAATATTACACCAAAAATAAGGGTTCATTAACTGAAAGTAAAATAAAATCAGACATTGCTAATGGTCAATTGTTTGGCGTGGTTGAGGTAGATATATCTGTGAAAGAGGAATTTAAAAATTTCTTTTCAGAATTTCTACCGTTTTTTGTACCTGTCAAGTGTCAATGTCAGACATAGTATAGCTTCTAGTTAGTGGAACCTCAGCCTCAAAGATATTATTATCTACTCCACTTCTGCAGTGGTATCTGAAGAATAATTGTGAAATTACCAAAATTTATCAGATAATAGAATATCAACCTAAACTATCCTTTAGATCTTTTATCGAAACAGTGACCAAATATCGATTGGAGGGTGATCGAAATCCTGACAAAGCAATCATTGGAGAAACATACAAATTGGTCAGTAATAGCTCCTATGGATCTCTGCTCATGGACAAGGCCAAGCATACCAATGTGAAATATTTAATAAAAGTAAGGTTTGCAAATTCATCAATTCATCTGTATTCAAAAATATGAATAAATTAGGTGAGGATTTATATGAGGTGGAGACATACAAAACTTGTATATCTGTAGACACTCCCATTCAAATTGGATTTTTTATTTTACATTATGCAAAATTAAGAATGTTGGAATTTTATTACGATTGCCTCAACCTTTATCTTAAGAAAAATTCATTTGAACTTACACAAACAGACACAGATAGTATTTACATGGCTATAAACCAATCAGATCTCAATGTATATCCGAAAAATATAAGAAAAGGTATCAGAATGAAAATTTTAACTCCTGTTTGGACAAAATTTCTCCTCTTTGGTTCCCTAGGAGATGTTGTGCCCGTCATATTGCATTAGATCGCCGTAGGGTCGGGAATTTTAAGAAAGAGTTCGAAGGTTGTCAGATGATTTTCTTATGTTCTAAATCTTACATTATTCCAAATTCTGAGGGAAAACAAAAATATCTTGCAAAGGAATTTCTAAAAAACAATTGGTTGACCCTATGAATAAATTTCAGCAAACATTAAATGAGAAGGTAATTAATTCATCAACTAATGTTGGATTTCAATTAAGAGGTAGTAAAATATACACATATTCTCAAGAAAAAATTGGCTTCAATTACTTCTATTGTAAAAGAGTTGTTAAGAATGATGGACTAAGTACTAGACTATTAGATATGGTTCTATGTCCATGGGAGCAAGATGTGGTGTTGGTTGAAAAAATTCAATCCTCTCTATCTAATATTTATTTTGTTAAATTAAGATGAGAATTACTTTTTTTATTCACTTGAGCAACTTTATTTCTTTCTCTTAGCCAAACACTATCAAAACAATCAATTATGCGAACAATTAGCTGTAGAAAATGATTGTTTTACGATAGCTGAAATAATGAAACCTTATAAAGATGTATACATGGATTCAGAGATTAGAGAACGCATTATGAGATTTGCAGTACTTCAAAAGTTTATTCAGTGTCCCATATTTACAGAGGATTTACTGTTGAATAAAAATAAACATCTTGTGTATAAACAAACAACTTTTAACAGTGAAGAAACTGCTTTGGGGGGGTTTCTACTCCCTCAAGACTAGTCTCTGTTTTGAAACCATCCTCTTTAGCTGGTAATAATATAATGGGACAAATATTAATGGATTATGTAACCAAAGTTAGTAGTTTTTGATTACCTTAAAATTGAAATTGGGGAAAAGAAAAAAGAACTCCCCAAACTGTCCTCATACGACATAAAGAAGAAAAAACAATCAGAGTTCATTGAGAAATCTATCAGAATTTGAATTTGTAAAGGCAGGTCTCGCTCATATGAAAGGTAATGACTGCTTTAGTTTGCTTGCTCTTCAAAATTGGAATCGGGCTCAGCTAGCCTTATAAAGTGGATGGTACTGAAGGTATTGAAGTATGCTTTGTTAAATAAAATTAAAAAAAGTTCTGAACTAATATTAATTTATTACATGTTATGTTCAATTCTTGAATATATAAATATACAAGTGTTATGTACAATTCTTGAATACATATATATATACATTTATGAAACAATGGAAATATTGATTGACAATTTGACTGTATAGACTTTTTACAATATCTTCATTACATTGCAAGTTACTGCTAAAGTTTGTTAATAATACATTGTAGTCTATCTGTCTGCAGCTATAATAACTGTAGTAGAAGCAAAACAATCCACAGGACTCTGTATATGGTGATTGTAACCTCTTTTTATTGTACTTGTATGTAAATCCTTTACTTGTCAATAAATTATGTATCTCTTTCTTTGGTTGTTTTCCTGATGAATCGGAATACTCCACATGCTTTCTTTGATAATGTAGAACTATCCAGTGACTGCCTTTCTTCTCAGAACTGTCAAGATTCACTACGATAATTGACGGTATAGGAAGATCTTGGGGTATCAGATCTATGGGATAAACTCCTATGAATATTTTACTGATTTCTTTGTCGCTTTTCATCAGTTCAAAAATTTCTTGTGTTCATGATCCCAGAGTTACATTTCTACTGTGATCTATAGTTAAACTCTCAGGAAATTTTCCATAAATTATAATATTTATAGTTTCTGACAAAGCTTTTGTGAATCTCATTGTTAATCGTATATGACCTTTAATTGGCTTACTCATAATATGTCCTGAGAGGAAACTTTGTATATCAAATAGGAACAATGTGTAGCCTTTGTCATATTCCAAGAATTTTATAATAATTCCACTTTTCTTGTCATAATTATTATCTAATAAAGATAGGTAGGCTGAAACGAAATCTCCTTTTTCAAAATTTGGGGTTAATGCTCCATTAGGAACAGGTTGACCGTCTACAGTCACTTCCAGATAATTTAAGTTCATATGTTTGAAATCAAAAGGGTTTTTATCATATTCTCCAGAATATCCTGTATTAGAAACCATTCCTATTATTAATTTACTTGGAACTTTACCATGATATATTAGTGTTGAAGACGGTAAACCGGAAACCTATTTGCCGACCGAAAGACAGTGATCCGGTTACGTTTCGTTTTCTTCTAACCAAAACCGGTTTCATCACATATTTCATTATTTTAACTAAGTTTTCCAAAATATTGAACTACAACAAATATTTCCCAGTATTTTATAATATTCTATTGATATATCACACGTTTTGTCCTCGAAAGTCTTAAAAAAGTCCCTTGTGGTTCTTATTTATATACGAGTTAAGGCTCATGTACGCGTTTCAAACACTTATTTCTTCGCGTCTTATAAATCAAACGTACCCGGTTTTTCGCCGAATTTCTGCTTTCGGAAACCGGTTCCAAAATTCGCATTCAACCACAACACTATGATATATATTATCTGTCATGAAATTTAGGGAACCTTTAGCCACACAGAAACTCTTAAGGTCACTCCTCCAAAAAGGATAAATTGCAGGACTAATTTTTAAGGCCTCGTCATGTGCAAGTATCATATTTGGATTCAAAGAAATACAACATATTTTCCAGACAGCAATAGTGATTAATAACTTGTAATTTTTAGAACCCAATCTCATTAATCTAAAGTCATTTAAGGACTGAAACAACTTAAGGTTTACAGAAACTCCATTTAGAATTCCTCTGTTTTCACCTTGACAGATATCTAGATATAAACATCCCCCATGTTGCCTGCATCACCATCTTTTGTAGGTCTTCCTCTTTCTGTATATCCACTATTACTCCCTATATATTCTAATTCATCTAAATGACCTGCCTGATCCTTAAAAACCATAGCTGCCTGAGCCTGAGATAATGTCACTACTAGATCCTAAGAGTAGGTCAATAAGTGCTTTATACAGATAATTAACTCCAACATCTGGTGAGATAAGTTTCTGATTTAAAGATAAATCAATCTGTCTAAAAATAGAATCCAAATTAAAATTAACAGGAGCTACTTGATCATTGTTAGCAGTTGGAACTCCATGGATATCTCTTTCATCTTTAATCTTATCTCCCTCCTCGTCTGTGATAATATATTTTATATGTAACTTACTCTTTCCTAAGCTGATGTAATCTACAGAGGTTCCTGGTACACTAAATTCAATAACCCCTCCCTCAGATATTGCTGCAATGGGATTGTAGTCTACCCAGTATTCTTTAACTATCAACTTATCAGTAGGAGGTGGAGCAAATAATGACAATGAGGTTTGAACTACATCCATGTGGTTTTTTTATTTTTTTTTTGGCCGAGGATTTCCTGGACTTGTTATTACCTCTATCTTTACCACCTATTTGATATATTTTCGTTTTTTGCCTCTGCTTATATTCATCTCTCTGACCTCGCTTTTGGCCTGTTCAACTGCTGCGTGTGTAGGACTAACTATCGAAACGTCTATGTTTTTATTTTTACTATTTTTTTAATTCTCCTCATCACTGTCTAGAACATAATATATTTTGACATTTCCATTTTTCCTTCCATACATTTTTTACAAACATTTAAATATTTATCCATAATTTTTTTCCTTCTATTCTTTCTGAGCTGCAAACTTATTTTAACCAGTCCACTTCAAACTACTTGAAAAAACGAGGCTTCTTCTTTATATATTCAAATTCGCTCAAAATTTCAGACACATTTCTGATCATAATTTATTTTATTTTAATTTTTTTTCTTTCTCAGATGTAAAGTCAATTCAACTATTCCTGTTAAACTAGAAAAATAAACTGAAGTGAACAATAAGTCATCAAGTGATGTTCACAATGGTTAATATGATGATATGCCTTACATGATGGTAAGGCATATCATCATATTAACCATTGTGAACATCACTTGGTGACTTATTGTTCACTTCAGTTTATTTTTCGGGTTTTAACATTGAGTGTGACCTGAAAGTGCTAGTCACCTTACTCTGTTTATAGCCACCTCCTGACTTAATCTACAATTTGATGGTTTGGAGTTGGGATCAGTATATAATCCTTTGCCTAAAAGAGAAAAATCCCTTAACACAATCAATGCAGCAATTGTGTAAATTCACTTATTGTACACTAAACAGAGTTCAGAGCACAATTCTATGAACATAGACTCTTTACAAATAAACAATGGATAATAGACTCACCTTTGTAACCAAATATTTATTGGTTAAAGGTTGCTCTATTAAGGATACGCAGGTCCCTACTGACGTAGGTTCTCTAAAATAATAACTCTCAAACTAGATCACATCAGTAATATGTACAATGGTTGATGTTCAATATTGGGGCAACCCGCGCAATTGGCACTAAGCAGATTTATCTGTGTGCATTTTGGTCTTACTTCAGACTCATAAGACCCCTTGTTTCTTGTTGTTGTATTCCTGTTAAACTACTTGCAAACTGGAGGTTCTTGTTCTTTATGTATATTTGAATTCGATTGAAATTCAGGTTTTTAACAGGTAAATAATAAATTTTATTAAATAATTGATATTTATTGGAATTTGTTTGAGGTAACAGCCTTAATATACCTTGCATCGAGCTTCTGACATAAGAGTAATCTACAATATCTGAAAATAAATACAGGGTTTCATTAATTACAGTACTTGCATAGAAATCGCATATCCCTACTTCCCAGTCACCACTTAAAATAGTCCTCTCAGGTACCTCCACTGTAAAATTATAAGCCTTGTTATTTGGATGAAAGTTTAAGGAATCTACGGAAGACAAGAAAAAAGTAAATGCTTTCTTCCTCCATCTTCATCTCAAATCGAAAATGTTAAATTATGAAATGCTTTATAAATATTTTAATGTTCTATATATTTTCCACTTCTTTTTCTGGAATCCATGAGTTGAACTTTGTAGGCCATCCCTTCCATTTCACTAATACCTCCACCTCTCCACCTTTTTTCTTCCTTTTTTTAAGAATTTCTTCAATTTTATACAATATATCACTACCAATATATGCTAATTGCAATTCAGGTTCATAAAAGAAACCTTGAATTACCTGATTTTTGTAATCTTTTAAATCATACATTGGAATACTCTGATTTAATTTCCGATTAATTATAGTAAAATTTCCCCCGACCATTTCTCAGTATAATCTTTGTCGAATGTATTTTTAATATGACTTATCTTAACTCTGTCAGATATATTGAACTCAAACTTTTTTATTTAAGGTTTGCATTAGCTTCAGATTTTGATGTTGTTTTTTGAAACTAAAAAAACTTTTAGGGTATTTCAAGTTATCATATTGGGATTTCCAAAGTAAATACTGATTCTTTGATTTTGCATCTTTAGGGCTCATCTTAATTGATCTATGAATCGAATTATTGTAACCATAGGTTAAGTCTGACAGAATCTCTATCCATCTTAAGGTCTCTTTTTCTCTTAAATATTTCTTTTTTTTTTTTGATTGATTGGTTTATTGATTCATTGATTGATTTGGTCAACCTATTATTGAACACCTTTAAAATTACATAGTATATTTATTGAATGCTAGTCTACAATTCATGATAATTTCAAATAAATAAATTCAGAACAATATAAACAGGCATAGTCATATTTTGAAATATTTCCAAAATATGGTCCAAATGTTGAAATAACATGATGTACATTACACAATTTCTAGAGTATTTATTTAATTAATCATCTGTTAATTTTAAAGAATCAGACAGTGACAAATTAATCATCCCATATATAACTGGCATCTGAGCCAGCAAAGCCATATGATTAATAAATCAGTAGCTTTCCAGTGATTGCTGTCAGACAAAAACTACTATATAGATATACTTTGGTCATTTACTCTCAACCATGATACCACACCATAGTGACATCAGAGTCACCCTTAAAATAACTGCTTATCAGTGGAAAAAATGAATTTCATTGACTAAGGGGAATCAACTAAGTTTAAAAGGATTTTTTATCAAATCCAGACATCATAACTCTAACACAATCACAACTAGAGGATCGCTTGCAAAAAAAAGATAATTTTTTTTTTATTTCATTATTTTGTTTTAATAGTTTTAATAACTCTTTCAGCATAATTAGCTTTGGTTTCATAATATGTGTACAAATGTTTTATTTTATTTTTATTTAATAACCTATTAAAAGCTCTATTCTTGTACTCACTTCCTTGGTCGGTTCTTAGAATTTGAGGTTTTGCATCTATTTCTCTACTTATTCTTTGAAATACGACTTCCATTTCCTCACCTCTTAAAGTTTTCAATGGTGCTGTGTACAAGTATCGAGTAAATATATCTATGAATACTACAAAATAGACATATTCATTGTTGTCTGTCTTATATTTCACCATGTTAGCAGTATCACTATCCCATTGGTAATTATATGTAAAAGCTAAGACTTTAGGTCATCGAAAAGTCCTTCGAGCTGGGCGAAAAGTTGTATAAGTTTCCTATTTGCTTAACCATTTCTTCAAATACTTGGGGGTTATATAGTATTTTGCCTCCCTTTTAATATGTGGATATATTTTACTATAACTGCTGTAAGCTACTGGACTCCTGTCATAATAAATGTTATGAAGATATGTATCAATGTCTTCTGCAGGATGAAAATTTTTTGCTCCATTTTTGGATCCATTCATTTTCTCTGTCCCCTTTTTGGATTTTTCTTCCATTTTTTCTAATTTTTGAGAGGTTACTGTCTTTACTGTAATCTACTTCTGCGGGCAGACCTGGTGGAGGGAGGGGATGTGTTACTCCTGCTTTGTTTTGTGTCTCAACACTTGACTGAGTACTTATTCATTCTAAAAATTTTTCTATGTAATAGCTAATTGATACAAGCAGATTGGTTATTCTTTCAAAGTGTTTTCTTGCTATACTTCTCCTCCCTCTTTCCTCAGACTTTATATATATTTTTTTATATTTTTAGACAACTTAAGAATTTTTCCTTTTTTTCTTAGTTAGTTTGAATACTTTATAAAAAATTTCTGCCACTGCTTTCAACTGAGATGGAGTCGCATGGATCAGAATATGTTTATTTAGGTCTAAATTATTCTCCAATAACAGCAGAATGAAATGTTTAGAGTGTTTCAGATTCCTTGACATTTTAAAGTGTATAGATTTCACCTAGATCTTTATATAGAAAAAAATGAGCAGTATGATCTACAGAGAAAATTGAAAAATATTTTTATTGCGTTAATACATCCTATCCAATAGACAATTGCTTTACCGATCGGCGCGACCGGTCCCGCCAAACGTCAGAAGAGACGTCCTGTAAAACTACCAGCAGGACCGGTCACAGAGTGTGCATTCACCAGGTGGGGCAAGGTATATAATTTCCTGTCTGGTCATAATGACGTCAAAGAATCTTTTTCGTTTGGCGCGAAAGAGTGTGCTGCAGACGTTTCTCATCAGAGATACGTTTTTGAAGTTTTACAACAAACTCTTCCATTTTATTTTATTTCAAGTAGTACGAATTATTTCTGCTAGTTTACTGATCACCATGTCATCTCCTGGACAGAAACGAGGTTCTTGCGGGCACGTTATGACCATATTCGACAACCTCAAGAAATGCGCGCGTTGTCGTGAGAAGGGGGTAGGAGACGACCCCTGTGTCAAGAAACTAGATTGCCAGATATGTAAGGTGTTTATGCCTTCTCAGATTATTCAACTGGCCACGCCGACTTACAAGGCAAGAAAAGAACGTGGAGAGCAGAAGAAATCTGAAGCTAGCAGTGACGCGACCCCCACTCTCGTGGACCTATCAGAGGTCACTCTTTTGGGACCGGTTAGTGCTGACAAGCCGTCTTCAGTTGAATCTACCCCCAAGCAAAAGCGTTCTGATGGCTCTCCAAGGTCCAGCAAACGTAAACACAGCAGTAAACCCACTTCAGATGATCTCAAGTCCCCTGATGACAAGTGGAGTGAGAGGTTTTCCCGTCTAGAAGCTATACTTCTTAACCAGTCCTTTGCTGTGCCGGTGAGACCTGTCAATTCTGCTTCTGTGGTGCCCAGAGAACACCGTTTCTTTGAACCGGGTGCTTCTACTAGTGTTATGTTTGCTGAGAGTACTGGCTCCGGTCTTGCTCAGACTGCCAGTGTTTCTTCACAGTTGACGGCTACCCAACCTCCGCTGGGGGTTCCCGGTACGAGTGCTGTGAGAGATGAGAATGGGAGTGCTACCTGCCTTGTTCAGGGTCCTGGTACCTCTGATGTGGCCACCCAGCCTTTAGGGGCTCCCGGTGCTGAGTTAGCCACCCAGCCTGTACAGGCTCCCGGTGCAGAGACAGCCACCCAGCCTCCACAGGCTCCTGGTGCAGGTCTGAAGTTCTGCCCACCGGCATTGAGTCTACGCAGTTGAACAAGCCACTTCCCGGTGTACGACCTGATGAGTTTGCCGGTGAATCTGACAGTGAGGCAGAAGTGGATGGGGAACCGGCTTCACCAGCTAGTGTTCACGTCCAGGGTGATGTAACGGAAGATGCACCTGACCAGGACCTCTCTGAAGATGCCAACTACAGGGAGACTATCAGAGGGATCAGATCCTTCATGGGCTGGCATCAGATCCCTGACTACGACCATTCATCTTCTTCCCTGGATGATAATCCTTTTGCCTTCCGAACCAAACCAGCCGGCAAAGTTTCAGTGAAGTTACCGGTAGATGAGTGGCTATGCAGGAAATTTGAGAGACCTAATGTGACTGTTGCTGAAGATTACCCTTCCAGGAACTCTGAGAATGGTGGACTACTACGGGACCAGTTTGTGAAGACACCTAGGTCATCAAAATGGTATTCTATGCATACAGATAAGAAGGATTCTGCTTCTTCAACTGTATGTGACTGGTCTCCGGAACCGGCCAAACTCAACAGTACCTTTACCAGAGTGGCCAGACGTAGTTTGCCTTCTGCCCCTGCTTCCCGTACTTTTAGCCAGGACACGTTGAGAAGGTGGAAGTGGGTGTTCCGGGAACAGTCAATGATGTGTAACCAGGCTGCTGGTCTGTCGAGATGTTTGACAAAAGTACAGGACTCCATGGTTACACAGTTGAAGTCACTCAGGGTGGACACCGGGAAAGGCAAGGCAGCAGAGAGAACGCAGCAAGCTGTTGAAGAACACAAAAGAAAGGTGTAAATCCCAATTATTGTTGTACCCATACAGAAATAAAGCATGTGAACGATGTTTCCTGTGTAGGTCACTTGAGTTCTGTAAATTCTGTCACAAAGGTCCCAACTGTTGTCATACATCCACCTGTAGGGGCAAGGCTTCAGCAGTTTTGGGAGAAATGGGAAGCTCTGAGTCCAAAGGTTCAGACCCAACCTAACCAGGTCACCAATGGGCATAAGCAACTATGTCAACCCACAAAGACAGTCCCACCTTCTGGAGGCACTGTATCAGCTGACAAACAAAAATGCAGTCGAACCGGTAGCAAACCAAAACTCACTGGGTTTTTACAACCGGTTATTTTTGGTTCCCAAACCCAACAACCGGTGGAGACCCATCCTGGACCTGAGCACCTTGAACACCTTCCTAAACACAGTCGTTCAAAATGGAGACCCTAGAGACCATAAGGACCTCCCTTCAGGTAGGGGAGTGGGTCACTTCCATAGACTTCAAGGACACATACTTCCACATACCAATTCACAGTCAGTCCAGGAAGTACATGCGTTTTCACATCCAGGGTCAGTCCTACCAGTTCAAAGCTCTACCCTTTGGCCTGTCCACAGCACTTATGGAGTTCACAGTGGTGGCCAAAGAGGTCAAACTGATGGCCTTACAGAGGGGTATAAGAACCCACCAGTACCTAGACGACTGGTTGGTGAGAGCCACGTCCCACCAAACTTGTCTCCAGCATACACAGACCTTAGTAGCTCTCTGTCGAGAACTAGGGTGGCTGGTGAACGAGGAGAAGTCAGAACTGGAACCAAAACAGGTCTTCAACTTCGTAGGCTACCATTTCGACCTTAGGGAGGGCAAGGTCAGACCCACACCAGAACGTTGGCAGACCTTAACAGACAAGATACTGTCAATTCTATCCGGTCCGGGGTTGTCCGGTCCGGCAGTTCATGTCCCTCATAGGACTTCTAACAGCCACAGAAAAACAAGTCCACCTAGGTCGACTTCACATGAGACCCATACAGTGGCACTTGAAAAACAACTGGAGAGTACCAGAGTCACTGGAAAAGGTGATACCTGTTCCCAGGTCACTCCACCCTCACCTAAAATGGTGGCTGGAGGAAAGCAATGTTCTTCCAGGTCAACCATTACACCCTCTAAAACATGCTCTGCAAATCTTTACAGACGCATCAAAAGAAGGGTGGGGCGCTCACTTAAACGAGCGCACTGCAAAGGGAACCTAGTCAGTTCCAGAAAGCAAGTTGCACATAAATCACCTGGAACTAAAAGCGGTCTTTCTGGCCTTAAAAGAGTTCCAAGACCTCAAACAACATAGAGACGTCCTGTAAAACTACCAGCAGGACCGGCCACAGAGTGTGCATTCGCCAGGTGGCGCAAGGTATATAATTTCCTGTCTGGTCATAATGACGTCAAAGAATCTTTTTCGTTTGGCGCGAAAGAGTGTGCTGCAGATGTTTCTCATCAGAGATACGTTTTTGAAGTTTTACAACAAACTCTTCCATTTTATTTTATTTCAAGTAGTACGAATTATTTCTGCTAGTTTACTGATCACCATGTCATCTCCTGGACAGAAAAACGAGGTTCTTGCGGGCACGTTATGACCATATTCGACAACCACAAGAAATGCGCGCGTTGTCGTGAGAAGGGGGTAGGAGACAACCCCTGTGTCAAGAAACTAGATTGCCAGATATGTAAGGTGTTTACGCCTTCTCAGATTATTCAACTGGCCACGCCGACTTACAAGGCAAGAAAAGAACGTGGAGAGCAGAAGAAATCTGAAGCTAGCAGTGACGCGACCCCCACTCTTGTGGACCTATCAGAGGTCACTCTTTTGGGACCGGTTAGTGCTGACAAGCCGTCTTCAGTTGAATCTACCCCCAAGCAGAAGAAGAAGCGTTCTGATGGCTCTCCAAGGTCCAGCAAATGTAAACACAGCAGTAAACCCACTTCAGATGATCTCAAGTCCCCTGATGACAAGTGGAGTGAGAGGTTTTCCCGTCTAGAAGCTATGCTTCTTAACCAGTCCTTTGCTGTGCCGGTGAGACCTGTCAGTTCTGCTTCTGTGGTGCCCAGAGAACACCGTTTCTTTGAACCGGGTGCTTCTACTAGTGTTATGTTTGCTGAGAGTACTGGCTCCGGTCTTGCTCAGACTGCCAGTGTTTCTTCACAGTTGACGGCTACCCAACCTCCGCTGGGGGTTCCCGGTACGAGTGCTGTGAGAGATGAGAATGGGAGTGCTACCTGCCCTGTTCAGGGTCCTGGTACCTCTGATGTGGCTTCCCAGCCTTTAGGGGCTCCCGGTGCTGAGTTAGCCACCCAGCCTGTACAGGCTCCCGGTGCAGAGACAGCCACCCAGCCTCCACAGGCTCCTGGTGCAGGTCTGAAGTTCTGCCCACCGGCATTGAGTCCACGCAGTTGAACAAGCCACTTCCCGGTGTACGACCTGATGAGTTTGCCGGTGAATCTGACAGTGAGGCAGAAGTGGATGGGGAACCGGCTTCACCAGCTAGTGTTCACGTCCAGGGTGATGTAACGGAAGATGCACCTGACCAGGACCTCTCTGAAGATGCCAACTACAGGGAGACTATCAGAGGGATCAGATCCTTCATGGGCTGGCATCAGATCCCTGACTACGACCATTCATCTTCTTCCCTGGATGATAATCCTTTTGCCTTTTTGCCTTCTGAACCAAACCAGCCGGCAAAGTTTCAGTGAGGTTACCGGTAGATGAGTGGCTATGCAGGAAATTTGAGAGACTTAATGTGACTGTTGCTGAAGATTACCCTTCCAGGAACTCTGAGAATGGTGGACTACTACGGGACCAGTTTGTGAAGACACCTAGGTCATCAAAATGGTATGCTATGCATACAGATAAGAAGGATTCTGCTTCTTCAACTGTATGTGACTGGTCTCCGGAACCGGCCAAACTCAACAGTACCTTTACCAGAGTGGCCAGACGTAGTTTGTCTTCTGCCCCTGCTTCCCGTACTTTTAGCCAGGACACGTTGAGAAGGTGGAAGTGGGCGTTCCGGGAACAGTCAGTGATGTGTAACCAGGCTGCTGGTCTGTTGAGATGTTTGACAAAAGTACAGGACTCCATGGTTACACAGTTGAAGTCACTCAGGGTGGACACCGGGAAAGGCAAGGCAGCAGAGAGAACGCAGCAAGCTGTTGAAGAACACAAAAGAAAGGTGTAAATCCCAATTATTGTTGTACCCATACAGAAATAAAGCATGTGAACGATGTTTCCTGTGTAGGTCACTTGAGTTCTGTAAATTCTGTCACAAAGGTCCCAACTGTTGTCATACATCCACCTGTAGGGGCAAGGCTTCAGCAGTTTTGGGAGAAATGGGAAGCTCTGAGTCCAAAGGTTCAGACCCAACCTAACCAGGTCACCAATGGGCATAAGCAACTATGTCAACCCACAAAGACAGTCCCACCTTCTGGAGGCACTGTATCAGCTGACAAACAAAAATGCAGTCGAACCGGTAGCAAACCAAAACTCACTGGGTTTTTACAACCGGTTATTTTTGGTTCCCAAACCCAACAACCGGTGGAGACCCATCCTGGACCTGAGCACCTTGAACACCTTCCTAAACACAGTCGTTCAAAATGGAGACCCTAGAGACCATAAGGACCTCCCTTCAGGTAGGGGAGTGGGTCACTTCCATAGACTTCAAGGACACATACTTCCACATACCAATTCACAGTCAGTCCAGGAAGTACATGCGTTTTCACATCCAGGGTCAGTCCTACCAGTTCAAAGCTCTACCCTTTGGCCTGTCCACAGCACTTATGGAGTTCACAGTGGTGGCCAAAGAGGTCAAACTGATGGCCTTACAGAGGGGTATAAGAACCCACCAGTACCTAGACGACTGGTTGGTGAGAGCCACGTCCCACCAAACTTGTCTCCAGCATACACAGACCTTAGTAGCTCTCTGTCGAGAACTAGGGTGGCTGGTGAACGAGGAGAAGTCAGAACTGGAACCAAAACAGGTCTTCAACTTCGTAGGCTACCATTTCGACCTTAGGGAGGGCAAGGTCAGACCCACACCAGAACGTTGGCAGACCTTAACAGACAAGATACTGTCAATTCTATCCGGTCCGGGGTTGTCCGGTCCGGCAGTTCATGTCCCTCATAGGACTTCTAACAGCCACAGAAAAACAAGTCCACCTAGGTCGACTTCACATGAGACCCATACAGTGGCACTTGAAAAACAACTGGAGAGTACCAGAGTCACTGGAAAAGGTGATACCTGTTCCCAGGTCACTCCACCCTCACCTAAAATGGTGGCTGGAGGAAAGCAATGTTCTTCCAGGTCAACCATTACACCCTCTAAAACATGCTCTGCAAATCTTTACAGACGCATCAAAAGAAGGGTGGGGCGCTCACTTAAACGAGCGCACTGCAAAGGGAACCTAGTCAGTTCCAGAAAGCAAGTTGCACATAAATCACCTGGAACTAAAAGCGGTCTTTCTGGCCTTAAAAGAGTTCCAAGACCTCAAACAACATAGAGACGTCCTGTAAAACTACCAGCAGGACCGGCCACAGAGTGTGCATTCGCCAGGTGGCGCAAGGTATATAATTTCCTGTCTGGTCATAATGACGTCAAAGAATCTTTTTCGTTTGGCGCGAAAGAGTGTGCTGCAGATGTTTCTCATCAGAGATACGTTTTTGAAGTTTTACAACAAACTCTTCCATTTTATTTTATTTCAAGTAGTACGAATTATTTCTGCTAGTTTACTGATCACCATGTCATCTCCTGGACAGAAAAACGAGGTTCTTGCGGGCACGTTATGACCATATTCGACAACCACAAGAAATGCGCGCGTTGTCGTGAGAAGGGGGTAGGAGACAACCCCTGTGTCAAGAAACTAGATTGCCAGATATGTAAGGTGTTTACGCCTTCTCAGATTATTCAACTGGCCACGCCGACTTACAAGGCAAGAAAAGAACGTGGAGAGCAGAAGAAATCTGAAGCTAGCAGTGACGCGACCCCCACTCTTGTGGACCTATCAGAGGTCACTCTTTTGGGACCGGTTAGTGCTGACAAGCCGTCTTCAGTTGAATCTACCCCCAAGCAGAAGAAGAAGCGTTCTGATGGCTCTCCAAGGTCCAGCAAATGTAAACACAGCAGTAAACCCACTTCAGATGATCTCAAGTCCCCTGATGACAAGTGGAGTGAGAGGTTTTCCCGTCTAGAAGCTATGCTTCTTAACCAGTCCTTTGCTGTGCCGGTGAGACCTGTCAGTTCTGCTTCTGTGGTGCCCAGAGAACACCGTTTCTTTGAACCGGGTGCTTCTACTAGTGTTATGTTTGCTGAGAGTACTGGCTCCGGTCTTGCTCAGACTGCCAGTGTTTCTTCACAGTTGACGGCTACCCAACCTCCGCTGGGGGTTCCCGGTACGAGTGCTGTGAGAGATGAGAATGGGAGTGCTACCTGCCCTGTTCAGGGTCCTGGTACCTCTGATGTGGCTTCCCAGCCTTTAGGGGCTCCCGGTGCTGAGTTAGCCACCCAGCCTGTACAGGCTCCCGGTGCAGAGACAGCCACCCAGCCTCCACAGGCTCCTGGTGCAGGTCTGAAGTTCTGCCCACCGGCATTGAGTCCACGCAGTTGAACAAGCCACTTCCCGGTGTACGACCTGATGAGTTTGCCGGTGAATCTGACAGTGAGGCAGAAGTGGATGGGGAACCGGCTTCACCAGCTAGTGTTCACGTCCAGGGTGATGTAACGGAAGATGCACCTGACCAGGACCTCTCTGAAGATGCCAACTACAGGGAGACTATCAGAGGGATCAGATCCTTCATGGGCTGGCATCAGATCCCTGACTACGACCATTCATCTTCTTCCCTGGATGATAATCCTTTTGCCTTTTTGCCTTCTGAACCAAACCAGCCGGCAAAGTTTCAGTGAGGTTACCGGTAGATGAGTGGCTATGCAGGAAATTTGAGAGACTTAATGTGACTGTTGCTGAAGATTACCCTTCCAGGAACTCTGAGAATGGTGGACTACTACGGGACCAGTTTGTGAAGACACCTAGGTCATCAAAATGGTATGCTATGCATACAGATAAGAAGGATTCTGCTTCTTCAACTGTATGTGACTGGTCTCCGGAACCGGCCAAACTCAACAGTACCTTTACCAGAGTGGCCAGACGTAGTTTGTCTTCTGCCCCTGCTTCCCGTACTTTTAGCCAGGACACGTTGAGAAGGTGGAAGTGGGCGTTCCGGGAACAGTCAGTGATGTGTAACCAGGCTGCTGGTCTGTTGAGATGTTTGACAAAAGTACAGGACTCCATGGTTACACAGTTGAAGTCACTCAGGGTGGACACCGGGAAAGGCAAGGCAGCAGAGAGAACGCAGCAAGCTGTTGAAGAACACAAAAGAAAGGTGTAAATCCCAATTATTGTTGTACCCATACAGAAATAAAGCATGTGAACGATGTTTCCTGTGTAGGTCACTTGAGTTCTGTAAATTCTGTCACAAATGTCCCAACTGTTGTCATACATCCACCTGTAGGGGCAAGGCTTCAGCAGTTTTGGGAGAAATGGGAAGCTCTGGGTTCGAGTCCAAAGCTTCAGACCCAACCTAACCAGGTCCCCAATGGTCATAAGCAACTATGTCAACCCACAAAGACAGTCCCACCTTCTGGAGGCACTGTATCAGCTGACAAACAAAAATACAGTCGAACCGGTAGCAAACCAAAACTCACTGGGTTTTTACAACCGGTTATTTTTGGTTCCCAAACCCAACAACCGGTGGAGACCCATCCTGGACCTGAGCACCTTGAACACCTTCCTAAACACAGTTGTTCAAAATGGAGACCCCAGAGACCATAAGGACCTCCCTTCAGGTAGGGGAGTGGGTCACTTCCATAGACTTCAAGGACGCATACTTCCACATACCAATTTACAGTCAGTCCAGGAAGTACATGCGTTTTCACATCCAGGGTCAGTCCTACCAGTTCAAAGCTCTACCCTTTGGCCTGTCCACAGCACCTATGGAGTTCACAGTGGTGGCCAAAGAGGTCAAACTGATGGCCTTACAGAGGACTATAAGAACCCACCAGTACCTAGACGACTGGTTGGTGAGAGCCACGTCCCACCAAACTTGTCTCCAGCATACACAGACCTTAGTAGCTCTCTGTCGAGAACTAGGGTGGCTGGTGAACGAGGAGAAGTCAGAACTGGAACCAAAACAGGTCTTCAACTTTGTAGGTTACCATTTCGACCTCAGGGAGGGCAAGGTCAGACCCACACCAGAACGTTGGCAGACCTTAACAGACAAGATACTGTCAATTCTATCCGGTCCGGGGTTGTCCGGTCCGGCAGTTCATGTCCCTCATAGGACTTCTAACAGCCACAGAAAAACAAGTCCACCTAGGTCGACTTCACATGAGACCCATACAGTGGCACTTGAAAAACAACTGGAGAGTACCAGAGTCACTGGAAAAGGTGATACCTGTTCCCAGGTCACTCCACCCTCACCTAAAATGGTGGTTGGAGGAAAGCAATGTTCTTCCAGGTCAACCATTACACCCTCTAAAACATGCTCTGCAAATCTTTACAGACGCATCAAAAGAAGGGTGTGGCGCTCACTTAAACGAGCGCACTGCAAAGGGAACCTAGTCAGTTCCAGAAAGCAAGTTGCACATAAATCACCTGGAACTAAAAGCGGTCTTTCTGGCCTTAAAAGAGTTCCAAGGCCTCAAACAACATAGTCCTGGTAGCCACAGACAACACAACAGTGGTTGCCTATATCAACAAAGAAGGGGGGATGAAGTCGGGCTCCCTGTGTGCCCTACTGTGGAGAATTCTGTCCTGGTGCACCAGCAAACAGGTAACCCTCAAGGCACGTCACATCCCCGGCCGGCTGAACGTGATAGCAGAGAAGCTATCCAGACTTGGCCAGACCATTCAAACTTTCATCCAGAAGTGTTCAAAGCTATATGCTCCAGGTGGCACCAGCCACAAGTGGACCTGTTTGCTACCAGGTTCAACAACAAACTACCACAGTTTGTGTCACCGGTTCCGGACCCCCAGGCATGGGCAGTGGATGCACTCAGCCTGTCATGGGAAAATCTGGACCCATACGCCTTTCCACCAGCAGCCATCTTGGGCAAAGTGGTGGAGAAGTTGCAGGACTACCCTTGCAACAGGATTATTCTGATTGCCCCAGGGTGGCCCAACATGCCCTGGTTTTGGGATCTAGTGGCAATGTCCAGTCAGATCCCCCTATGTCTGTCCAACCTGCCCAATCTGGTGTCCCAACCATTCAATCAGACCCTGCACAGGAACTCGTCAAACCTGAACCTACATGCCTGGCTCCTAGAGCCACAGCAATCAAGGAGCAGGGGTTCTCTGAGGCAGTGGCAACACGAATTGAGGCTCCTCAGAGTGGATCAACCAGATCTGTCTATGAGGTAAAGTGGACCATTTTTACAAAGTGGTGCCTCAGTAATCAGGTGGACTTCAGGTCACCACCTCTGAAAGCCATAGCTGACTTCCTGCTGCACTTATTTCAGGACAGGAAGTTACAACCAAGTACCATTGATGGATACAGATCAGCCATTGCTGACAAGTTGGGCAACTCCACCATTAATGTCAGCAAAGATGAGAATCTCACCCGTCTCTTGGATAGCTTCCATAGAGACAGGCCCAAGGGCAGGAGGGGTATACCCTCCTGGAACCTGTCCCTGGTATTACACCAGCTGACTAATGCTCCCTTTGAACCTTTAAAAGATGCCTCACTGAAACATTTGACCTTCAAGACTGTTTTTCTGCTGGCCCTGGGTTCTGGTAAACGTAGGAGTGAGATCCATGCTTGGCTTCATAAGAACATCACATACCAGTCAGACTGGTCTAAGGTGTCCTTGTACCCCTCACCCAGCTTTCTGTCCAAGGATCAGCTGGCTAAGGAGGGTCCAGATAGTGTGGCTCCAGTGGTCATCCCAGCCCTGGCCCCCACTTTGGATAAGTCACTCAAAGGTGACAGGTCTTTGTGTCCAGTCAGAGCCCTTCGGTATTACTTGGACAGGACCTCAGATCTTAGGCAGAACAAGGAGTTGGTCTTTGTCTCCTTCAAGAAAGGTTTTGGTAAAGACATCTCACCTGCCACCATCTCCTCATGGATCAAACAAACTGTGATCCTTTGTTATGAGCTCTCTGACCAGGAGGCCCTCACACTACATCAGGTCAAACCCATGATGTCAGGGCCTTTGCTGCTTCTAAGGCCTTCCAGTCGGGGGTCTCCTTAGAGCAGATTATGTCAGCCTCTCACTTGGAAATCCCACAACACCTTCACACAATTCCATTTGAAGGATGTGGCTTGGGCTGACAGAGCTTTTTTATTTAGGGCCAGTGGTGGCTGCCCAACAGGTCCACCACCACCACCACGCCCAAAAAAGAGGAGATATGTACATATGTAAATATGTAGATATAATAATAATAGTAGGATTTATATAGCGCAAAATTGATGCAAATCCTCTAATGCGCTTAAGTCCAAGAAGGGAGAGTCCAGGGACAGGCATGGGTCGACATCTAAAAAGCGCCCGCCAGGGTATAACTAAGGTGGGGGGTATGCAAGCCTAAACAAGTGAGTCTTTAGCTGGCTTCTGAAACGATCTATTGTTTGCTCAGATCTGACAGTTTGTGGCAGCTTGTTCCATTCAGCTGGTGCAGCTACTGCAAAGCCTCGTATATATGTATATAGTTTGTACAAATTAAAAAAAAACAAAAACTGTGTCTTGCTTCCTTTGGGAAGTTTATTTCTTATGGGACTGAACTCAACCCTCTCTTCCTATTCTCGGAGCAGATTCTGAGAAAAAGGGGGGAGGGGCAACCTTGGACTTCCGGTTAACCGGTTAGTCTTAGCCGTCTTGACCTTTCGGGTCACCTGACCCTAGGTCAAAATGGGCCTTATCAGTTTTGTTCTTTTACGAGTTCATGTATGTCCCTAGCAGCTTACCTGCCTTCCAAGCGGTAGTTATTCAGCAAGTGTCCATTGGATAGGATGTATTAACGCAATAAAATTGCAAATTTAATAAGTAAATACCTTATCCAATGGACAGACAAGGCCCACTCATCCGGCCCCGCTATCAGCTTACTAGGGGTCTTAATAGGACTAGACACGAAAAAGATGCTTTGACGTCATTATGACCAGACAGGAAATGATATACCTTGCACCACCTGGCGAATGCACACTCTGTGACTGGTCCTGCTGGTAGTTTTACAGGACGTCTTTTTCTGACGTTTGGCGGGACCGGTCAGACCGACCGGTAAAGCAATTGTCCATTGGATAGGGTATTAACTTATAAAAATTTAATTTACTTATTAAATTTGCAATTTTACCTATTTATATATAATCGTATGTTCAGCAGGAAATATGCGACTTCTCAGCATGTAACTAACTTTATTCCCAGGTGATAAATCGATCAATAGGTAACCAAAAGGATCCTCAGTTGCATCTAAGTAAATGTCTAATAATTTTTTTTGCATACCTAATTTTCTTCCCAGTAATTTAATTTGTTAAATATCTCTAGGATTTTTAAATAAAATGAACGTCGCTTTCAACACTGTACAGGTCATATTACGACGGATAGTTGGAAGGGCAGAGGAAACCAGTACATATAGTTCGTTAGGGTTCTGTACTGTAAACTGCCGACCGATGGCAAGCAACTACCAGCTTTCCCACTTGAGGCCATGCTGGGATCGAACCCCGGCCTCAGAGGTGGGAGGCGAGAGTGCTACCACTCTGCCACCGTGGCCCCCAATGTTGATTGTAAACAGTGAATGGACTTTTTTTTCTCAAAGGTTGAATTTCAGTTAAATGTCTTTTTCATACTTCACAAGTTGCATGACTTGCCTCAACATCTTTAATCTCATGCTTCCAATTTACAACTGTGAAAGTATTTTTGAATGTATAATTCTTGATGTCCAAAGAAAACCTGTTCAATTCACAACTACATTCTGCAGTAAATATTTCAGCTGTAACAGGTTTATCGGTGTTTAAATATACACATGGACAAGTAGCATTACGCTTCAAGTTAATCAAGATTTAACTTGAAAAATTCATGTTCTGTTTTAATGAAAAATTCACTATTTTGTTGTAAAATTGGTTTTATTTTATGAAATAACATGACAACACTTGTATTGACCTATAGAAATATTTATTGAACATCCAAGAACTTTTTAGGTCACACAAACATAAATTCATTTGTTCCCAATATAGCAATTTACAAACAAATTTTATATAACTTCATGTAAACTGTATATTTAAAAATTAGTCCACATTTGCCAAGAGAAAAAAATTATCATTTGTAAAACTTGTGGGTTTTTTTTTTGAGTAAATATGTATTTATTAATGTACAAGATATGTTGTACAAGTTGTAATTTGCACAGAATTTCACCATCAAGTAAACCTGCCTTGTAAAATATTATTGTAGAAATTGTATTTAAAAGAACTTTAAATTCAAAATTTTATTGAAACTATGTCTTATTTTGTGCAGATAAATATGCAAATTAATGTCAGAGTTTCACATATATAATTTCTCCATTAAAACAACACTGAATATAAAATATGTGGAACTTCTGGCAAGTAACACTTAAAGCACAGGAAAAGTTTATACAGTGATAAATATTAAACTATTAGTTTATCACTCATGAAGGAAGCTGTTCACATTGTTCATCATTCAGGAAAAATTCAAGCTTTTGTTTGGGTTACTTAGTTCAGCATTAATGCGAGCTCTGGCTTATTGATTCTTGTATGACTTGCTTGGTACCCATTCAAGCTATGTTTCTGTTAATTAAGCGTCCCCCTGAAAGGGCACTTATTTTGTTTCGTGTCAGTTTCCTCGCCGCCGCAGCATTATGGTCTCCCTTGAATATCTCCCTTATTATTGCAAGCTTTTTAACCATATTTGGCAGTTATATACCTTAGGCATGGGAAAATTTTTCCACATGCTTAAATTTGACCATTGATCTTTATCAAGGTCACATGATCAAAAAATAGTTTTTCCGGGTACACCCGCCCGTCATCGCAGTTCAGGAAAATATACTGACCGCAGAGGCTTGTAACTTCATACACATGTTTATACTATCAAAAACGTGACAGTTGTAGAATAAGAAATGTGAGGCTGTTGTTTTTGCTCTGAGTGGAATAAACAAGTAAAAAAACACATACAGAATGTTTTTATGATTAAAAAGTGGATAATATAGAACCTAAATATCTGGTGAAACAGTTAATATCATTGCTGCATTATGTAGTGAAATGAAAATATTAAAAAACTTAGCATTTATTTTTCTAAGTTTTTGTATTTTCTGTGAATAATACTGAAAGAATATAAACCAAAGTGTGATTTAAACTAGTGTTTAAAGACAGACTACAACAAAAGAGTAAAGGGGTCACTCAGGCTTGGTCCTTCAAATGTTTTATAAAGTGTAAATAAGCCACATGTAATGTAATGTGTGCATTGAAATGTCCTGGTGTTCAATATGCCATTAGCAGAGTGCAGTGACACTTCAGTTCAAGCAGTGGATTAAATTATTGATGGTGTAACTCAGTTTTTGGTGTTTTGTGTGACCTTACTAAGTGGAACATTGTGTGACTGATATAATGAATACATTGAAATCACTTCGTGTTTACTATGTCAACAGAAGAGTGTAATAACACTTCAATCCAAGCCCTTGAATCACTTCTCGATTATTACTATTCTTCCATTGTTGAAAACAATAATAGAAAAAGTAATAACAGTGACAGTAACATAGGCTGTGACAAAGGGAATGTAGTTGATTTTTCAGTTACATCAATGGATACCATGGATAAGGGGAACATTGCAAGTGCCCAACTCCAGCTTGAAGACTGTGACAAAACTTTAACCAGTACACCAGTGGATAAATACAAGCAAAAGACACTTGACACAATCTTCAGGATATCTCCTGCCACAAAGGACTTACGAAAAAGCAAAAAAAGAAAAACAAGGTCTCCCATCTCCATGTTGAATATAGAGGAATTGCCTCTTTCTGATTCTATGTCAGATAGTGATTGTGCTCTTTCAGAGAGTGAATTTCAGGGAAACAATGAAGGCAAAAATCTAGGTTTGAACACAGGTTATCTGAATTGGGAACAAGATGCAGTGATACAGTCTCTTACAAAAACCTTCTGTCAACAATTTGATGAATTTAAGGCTGAAGTGAAAGGTCTGATAACAAAAGCTCAAGAGGAAGATAAGGACTTGAAAAACACTTTGATTGCTAAAGTGGAAAGCCTTAGTGACCAACTTAGTAAGAAAGATGAAGAAATCAAACACCTCCAGTTGTCCCTTGAGAACTCCCAGCTGAAGACACAGTTCTTAGAAGGAAGGCTGACCAGGGTTGAGAAGCTTGTAGATCAACAACATGAGGACTTGTTACAAGAAAAAGCCCGCTCCATGAAGAACAATCTGATCCTCAATAACATTCAAGAAACTGAGAAGGAAGATGTCCATAAAGTTCTACATGACTTCTTTAAGATGGAACTATGCATGCCCGAAGAAGAAGTCAAAATGGTTCAAATTGAGAAAGTACATAGGCTGGGAAAAAAGAAGCACTCTGTCAAAAGACCAATTGTTGTTCGTTTTAGTTCACTAGATGACAAGAATAAAGTGTTGAAGTACTCTAGAAACATGGACAAGTCGAAGAAATTCTTTATTACAACCCAACTACCTCCAGAACTTCATGAAAGGAAGAAACAACTATGGCCTTACTTCAAAGAAGCAAAAGAGCGGAAGCAGAAAGTGAAATGGGTTTGCGAGAAGCTATTACTGGAGGATAAACTGGTTAATGCAAAGAAGGATCATATACCAAGGGATGCTGTGGATGCTGGGGACATCATTACTACTACCAGATTTAAAAACACACCACCCAGAACAACTCTGGGAAACCACTTTCAAGGACATATAACTGAAATAGCTAAATCTGAAGATGTAGCTGCCAAGTTACAAGTGTTGTACATGGATACGCGCATTGCCAGAGCAACTCATAATATATACGCATACAGGATTTCTGGAGATACCGGTATAGTGGAGCATTATGAGGATGATGGTGAATGGTCAGCTGGACGACGTGTGCTCAAGATATTGAAAGACCTGAACATTATAAACAAACTTGTTGTAATTTCGAGATGGTACGGTGGTACACATATTGGCCCAGTAAGATTCCAGCACATAGAAGAAGTGACCAGAGAAGCTTGCACTTTCAACAAATAAAAGCTTTAAAAATAACATACAGACATTACATTTACTGTGCAGTAAGATTCCAGCACATAGAAGAAGTGACCAGAGAACCTTGCACTTTCAACAAATAAAAGCTTTAAAAATAATATACAGATGTTACATTTACTGTGCATATACTCTCTTAAAATTCTTGCTATAATTTTAGACATTATATTTTAGAATTAAATAACATTGCTGCTGTTAGAAAACAGTTATCACCTGGTAATTTGTACCTCACTGGACAGATAATTTTAAAAATCTCTATTTTATGTTATCAAATTGACTTCAATGTTATACTGCAGAAGTTATTGCAAAAATTAATGGTTCTGATATTTTACACTTGCCTGGAACTTTGAAATAACAAATATCAATGTATGGGTAATTTCAAAATGTTTATAGTGTTAAATTGAATGCAACGTTCCAGTGTGGAAGTTATCAAACATGTCTTTCATTTTTTTTGTACTTCCTTAAAATGCTTCTATTCATTTGTTTTAGAACTTACCTTATTCTAGACTCTGAGGTTATATTGTGCTTCGGACTTTACAAGTAAAAAGTTATGTAATCATAGAAAACAGTAGCCAGTCATCTGCGACATTCTGTACAGAAAACATAGGAGTATTCTATACAAGCCTGCAGACTGATATATTGTACTTACCCGATACTTAATTCTGATGTTTTATTATGAAAGCTATTACCCCATCATTGAATTAACTTCCATACCTCTTTAAATATTTGTATTTACCTGTTTTGATGATTAAACAAAATATCACTGACACTGATGCTTTAAATGGCAACTTACATTTTGCATTTCTATAATCATAGGATCTTGAAATAACCTTGTGAACCCAATATACATGTAAATGCTGTAATTCATAAATATGCTGAAATTTGAATTGTAAGTTGACAATGCAGGTTTAGTGCTTATTGTATTAAAATCTTCATATCAGAGTCTAAGTAGCTCAAATAAAGAAACCCTTTCCACTAATTGTTATTGAACAAATATGTCAACTTCCTTTTTCTCTAATTTTATATTTGAGTTAATATTCCCATAGCAACAGCTCAATTTTCGGTCATATCCTGCTCACACATGTGTAACTCACATTGTAAATATTTGTGTTTTGTATATTTACTTTTTTCAATATTGTATATAGTTTCTTTTAAAAAAATAATTTTTTTTAAAAAAAATTTAAGTTATTTTTTTTTTCGTCTTTATTTTGATTTTTTTGTATATATGTTTTTTATATGTGTTACAATTAACAAGGGTGAAATATGAGTTACAACAACTATGTCATTGTTTGTTACGGCTAAAATGGTGTATATTTGTATGTGAATGTATTGTAATTAGTAGAAACACTTACGTGGAAATATTTGTTGCTGCCAGCAGGGAGCTATTTTCACAGGGCAATGATAGGTGAGAATGTTAAGGTGTTATCAGTAAACTGCCAAGGCCTCCAAGATTTAAAAAAAAGGTTTGATGTATTGAACTATCTGTCGACCATGGATGCCAACATAATCTGCCTTCAAGATACTCACTGGACGGCTAATGATGAAAAAATTTTAAAGCAAATGTGGAAAGGTAATGCAATATTAAATGGATTCTCAACTAACTCCAGAGGAGTAGCCATACTCTTAAATACCAATTTTGAATATAAAATTATTTCAGAATATAAAGATGAAGATGGCAGGTTAATTGCACTGGATATAAACCTCACAGAGTTTTCTATAAGGCTTATTACAGTTTATTCTCCGAATAAAGACACTCCTGATTTTTTTAACAATCTAAATGGATTGTTAGATGAAAATACGCAGGACTATTTGTTTATATGTGGTGACCTAAATTTAGTATTAAATCCTTCCTGTGATAGTTATAATCATAAGAATTTGAATAACCCAAGGTCAAGAAATCTATTATTAAGTATGATAAGTATCAATACATTTAATCTGATTGATGCATTTCGACATTTCCATCCTTCCGTAAAGCGATATATCCGGAGACATAAAAACCCGACCAAACAGGCTAGACTAGATTATTTCCTAATCTCTGAGGAAATGACAGATTTGATTGCCTCTTGCAAAATTAATCCAAGCTATAGAAGTGACCATTCTATTATTGAAATAAACATTTCATTAAATAATTTTGTTAGGGGAAAGGGAGTGTGGAAATTTAACTGTAGACTTTTACAGGATGAGCAGTATCTACAACTTATAAACTCCATTATTAAAGAAGAAAAACTTAAATGCTCTGCCTTAGTATATTCTCCAAAATTCCTTTCAATCATTTTAGATGAGGAAATCCATTTTACAATAAATGATGGTCAGTTTCTTGAAATGCTTATGATGAGAATAAGAGGTGAAACAATCAAATATGCATCTCTTAAGAAGAAAAAAGAGCTAGAAAGAGAACAAAATCTTATGACTGATATAGAATATATTGAAAAAAATAACCTCTTTCAAGGGCTTTCAGATATCTTAGACGACAAAAAAGCTGAGCTTGAACGCTTAAGATCAGAAAGAATGCAAGGTGCTATGGCGAGAGCCCGGGCACAATGGCTAAAAGATGGGGAAAAACCAACTAAATATTTTTGTGCTCTAGAAAGACATAACTATATAACTAAAACAATTAAGTGCATTACACAGAATGATGGTGTACGTATTGTAGACCAGAAAGAAATTTTTAAAAAGGTCCATGATTTCTACTCTAAACTTTTTTTCAAGCAAAGACCTTCATCACTGTGAAAAAAGTCTTGATAATTTCAATTTTGAAAACGTCAGAAAATTAACTGATGAAGAATCCAATAGTTTAGAAGGTGAACTAAAGATAAAAGAAATTGGAGATGCTTTGAAACAAATGAAGAACAATAAATGCCCGGGGATTGATGGTCTACCAGCCGAATTTTTTAAAATATTTTGGAAAGGGCTTAAATTCTTTGTCTTAAGAGCTTTGAACTTTGCTTATAGAAAGGGTGAAATGTCAATATCCCTTAGAACATGCATTGTAAATTGTATTCCCAAAGGTAATAAACCAAGGGAATACTTACAGAATTGGAGACCAATATATCTTTTGTCTGTTCCCTATAAAATAGCTTCACTTGCATTGGCTAATAGACTAAAGACATTTCTAGATTGTTTAATTTCTAAAACACAGTCTGGTTTTATCAAAGGAAGGTTTATTGGTGACAGTACAAGACTTATTTATGATTTAATCCACCTTATTGAAATGGAAATCTGCTCAACTTGTTCTTCTAGATTTTGAAAAAGCATTTGATTCTGTATCGTGGAATTTTCTATTTTCAGCACTGAAATTTTTCAGATTTGGTAGAAGTTTTCAAAGGTGGGTCAAAACTTTTAACTACAATATAAAGGCGTCAGTAATTCAATCTGGTTTTTTATCAGAGCCCTTTGCCATAGGCCGTGGATGTCGCCAGGGAGACCCCATAGCACCATATCTCTTCCTAATCTGTGCCCAAATTCTATTTCTTTTAATTGACTCTAACCCTGAAATCAAAGGAATTAAAATTAATAATAACATTTATAAAATTACACAGTTTGCTGATGAGACCACATTGATCCTTGATGGTAATAGAACCTCCTTGCTGGCAGCTCTGAATACTTTGGAAATTTTTGGAAATATGTCAGGACTCATAGTCAACAAAGATAAAACCCAAATCGTTTGGCTTGGGAAAAAGCAACAGGCACATGATACGTATAATGTTAATGTTGATCTTAAGTGGAATGTTACTGAATTTAAGCTACTAGGTATTCATTTTTCGTCTGATCTGCAAAAAATTTGTGAATTGAACTTTGAACCTTTAATTGAGAAAGTAACTAACTTGATCAACTGTTGGAAGAGGCGACATTTGACACCCCTTGGTAAAATTACTGTGATTAAAACCTTTATTCTTGGCAACCTAAACCTTTTGTTTTCTACACTTCCTACACCAAGTCAGTATACATTGAAACAAATAAATCAGTTAATATTTTCATTTCTCTGGGATGGAAAACCTGATAAGGTCAACCGTCATCAAATTTGTAATGACTTCAAAAATGATGGACTAAAAATGGTTAATTTGACAGAGCATATCAGATCTTTAAAGCTCACATGGATTACACGTCTTTTTAATTGTAATGATACTCCATGGATAAAATTAATAACTGCCTCAATAAACCAAACAAAAGTTTTTTTACTTGGTTCTAGTTGGGCAACTATTATTTCAAATAATATACAAAATCCTTTTTGGAAAGAAGTCTTTGATTCATGGAGTTTTCTCTTGAGGACTCTGACCCCCAAAACTGACTTTGATGTGCTAACCTCATGTTTATGGGGAAACAATTTAATTTCAGAGGAATTTTTGTTTTATCCTAATTGGTTTTCAAGGGGAATTGTATATCCAGTTGACATATTAAAGTCAGATGGCAACATAATGACCAAAGAAGAGGTTGAAGCAGTTTTTAATTTAAAAATCAATTTCCTTGATTATTACAGATTAAAATGCTTCTTAAAGTCATACCTCAACCGGTTTAATATCCAAGAATTCAAGTGTGTTAAACCGATATACCCATCAATATTTAAAATTTTAAAGACTCAAAATGGATGTAAAACATTTTATCAACGTTTGAACAAGGATCATATTTTCCTGAAAAGCGACTAAAATTAGCACAAAAACTGAGCTTGTTGATAACAGACAACAAATGGTGTATGTCTAACCAGATTTGCTTCAGGACAATACAGGATAACACTATTAAATGGTTTCAGTACAAGCTTATCCATGGAATATTAGGCACAAGGCAATTCTTAAAAAAAATTAATATTATTCAGACTTCAGATTGTGGCTTTTGTAAGCAACATGAGGAAAGCATATTACATTTGTTTGTTCTATGTGCTGTTGTTAAAAATTTTTGGGATGATGTAAAAACTTGGTTCTGTCATATTAGTGGCCTAACTCTAGTGCTAACAGCTGAATCAATCCTGTTAGGGGTGTTGAGTACTTCACCATGTGACTTTGCTAAAAATTTTGTTATACTTCTTTGTAAAAGATATATTTTCATATCATCAAGGAAAGGTAAAATGCCAAACATTTTGGAATTTCAGTACTTTTTTAAATCCTTTTACAATGAGCAGAAATATCTTGCTGATAGTAATTTAAACTATGTACAATTTAATAAGTACCCTTTTCCTTTCACACTTGATAAATAGTAACCAAGTATTCATCAATGTATCTATATATATTTTCCTTCCTTTTTTGCGAATATCTGGTAATACTGTGCCAATTATACGTATGTTTATACATGTGGCTCTATCTTGTAAAATTCAAAATGCAGTGTGACAATTGCTATGTTTGTGTTTACCTATGTCTCTACTCTTTGTCAAATTTTTTTTTCTCTTTCCTTTCCTGTATGTATTGTATGAACTACAATGTCTTACATCAAATAAAAATATATTTCACCAAAAAAAAAAAAAAAAAAACCTGAGCGGATTAGATTTTGGGAGCAATCCGATGAAAATTGACCGATTTATGAGTGATTTTCTACCAATTGGAAAGCTTAAAATTCATGTGAACCCCCCTATTATCTTCTTAAGTATTGCATTTAGAGCCATAAAATGTATTGGGAGGTAGTAGGAAACCATATGTGGAGAGTCTAGAAAGCAAGTCAAATTTCCCCCCCGACCGCCCTGTAGGGGTCAAACTGGGGTCATAAAATAGCCAATTTCATCTTTTCCGCTGATATCTCCTTTATTCTTGCTTCTAGAGCTTGAGAATGTATTAAGAGGTATTGGGAAACCATATGTGAAGAGTCTAGATAGCCGGTCATATTTACCCCCAGACCCTCCCTTATGGGTCAAACTGGGGTCATAAAATAGCCGATTTTGTGTTTTTGCCTTTTATCTCCTTTATTCTTGCTTTTAGAGCTTTAGAATGTATTAAGAGGTATTGGGAAACCATATGTGAAGAGTCTAGATAGCTGGTCAGATTTACCCCCGGACCCCCCCTTATGGGTCAAACTGGGGTCATAAAATAGCCAATTTTGTGTTTTTGCCTTATATCTCCTTTATTCTTGCTTTTACAGTTTTAGAATATATTAAGAGGTATTGGGAAACCTTATGTGAAGAGTCTAGATTTACCCCCGCATCCCCCCTTATGGGTCAAACTGGGGTAATAAAATAGTCGATTTTTTGTTTTGGCCTTTTATCTCCTTTATTCTTGCTTTTACAGCTTTTGAATGTATTAAGAGGTATTGGGAAACCATATGTGAAGAGTCTAGATAGCTGGTCAGATTTACCCCCGGACCCCCCCCCCCCTTATGGGTCAAACTGGGGGTCATAAAATAGCTGATTTTGTGTTTTTGCCTTATATCTCCTTTATTCTTGCTTTTAGAGTTTAGAATGTATTAAGAGGTATTGGGAAACCTTGTGTGAAGAGTCTAGGTAGCTGGTCAGATTTACCCCCGGATCCCCCCTTATGGGTCAAACTGGGGTTATAAAATAGCCAATTATGTGTTTTTGCCTTTTATCTGCTTTATTCTTGCTTTTAGAGCTTTAGAATGTATTAAGAGGTATTGGGAAACCATATGTGAAGAGTCTAGATAGCTGGTCAGATTTACCCCCGGACCCCCCCCTTATGGGTCAAACTGGGGGTCATAAAATAGCTGATTTTTTGTTTTTGCCTTATATCTCCTTTATTCTTGCTTTTAGAGTTTAGAATGTATTAAGAGGTATTGGGAAACCTTATGTGAAGAGTCTAGATAGCTGGTCAGATTTACCCCCAGATCCCCCCTTATGGGTCAAACTTGGGTCATAAAATAGCCGATTTTGTGTTTTTGCCTTTTATCTCTTTTATTCTTTTAGCGTTTTAGAATGTATTGAGAGGTATTGGGAAACCTTATGTGAAGAGTCTAGATAGCTGGTCAGATTTACCCCCTTTTTGCATTATTGCCATTGATCTATGCCCTTCATTAATACAAAGGGCTATGGTGGTGTAGTGATAAGACACTTGCCTCCCACCTGTGAGAACAAATCCTGACCTGACCTGGGAAAGTGGGAAAGCTGGTAATTGCTTACAGTTTACAGTACAGACTCTTGACCAACTATATCTACTGGTTTTCTTCTGCCCTTCAGACTACCCGTCACAGTATAACTGATACGGTACCAGGTGTGACATAAAACAATAAATAAATAACATGTATTGCATTGTCTTAAAATTTGTATGCCCTGTACAGATTTCTTGTGCAAGATGCAATCTGTGCATGACTTATACATACCATGGACAGATAATTATTAAATAGAAAGTGACTGAACAGCATCACATATTTAGAGTTTGGGACCGACCTTAGTGACTGACCAGATGAGTTGTGCAGAATAAACATTAAAATAACTCCAAATACTTGGATACCAAGGGCTTACCAATGGTGAACTAGAGTGTGCCCCCACCCCTCTATCCTGATAATAGGGAGGGAAATAGAGGTCAATCCATATGGATAACTGAAGACTCTTTGACTTATTATATTGGGAGATGAAGGGGATACAAGGCTAAATATTCCATAGTTATGAAGATAAATGATGAAGTAATTTGGTAAATACCATAGAGCCCAAAATTAAGACAATTTTCAAAGGCTGCTTTCTAACAAAATGTTAAGCTAAATGAGCCCATTGGGAAAGAACAAGAGTAATAAAACATATATAACTTTCCAAAAATCTAGTGGGGAATTTGTTTAGCAGGTACCTTAAGGCCAAAATGGAAAGTTCTGAATGAGCCTGAGCCACATCCTTCAGAAAAGTGGAGTACAAGGGATTGTTGGGCTTCATTTCTTGCTGCTGAGAAGAATTTATGAGCATAAACCTCAGACTTATAGAGACACCCTTGTTAGCAGACATTTCTCTAAACTAAATCATAAGTCTAGAGACATGGATTTAGAGTGTTGCAGAGATAAATCAATCCAGTGCTAAAAGAACAAATAATGTCATTAGATATGGAAAAGGAAATTCATACAACTATCGGAACAAATCAAAAGTTATAATTAACCTCAATTCTAAAAATATGGCCCATTTTTCAGAGAATGTTACACTATTTGACACCCTTTCTAGACTACCAGTATATGATTCCACATTACCTCCCAATACATTCAAAAGCTATAAGATCAATATTAAAAGGAGATAAAAACACTAAATCTGTGATTGCATGACCCCTGTGTGACACATAAGGGGCAGCCAGGGGTAAATCTGACTGACTTTCTGGATTCCCTGTGAATGGTTTCCTATTATCCCCAATAATGTGTGCCAAAAATGGAAAAACACAAATTTGCTTCTATCTCCATAACCGTGCAAGATAGAGTAATTTCGTTGAAATTTTCGACCCTCCTTAACCGTGCGAGATAGAGTGATTTCGTCGAAATTTTCGAACCACAGGGTATCTAAGAAATGTACTCTTGGCAAACTTCAAACAATTTTGCTCTCCCCCAAAATGGCGGCCATTTTGAATTTTCGAATTTTTGCCAAAAATGGAAAAACACAAATTTGCTTCTATCTCCTTAACCGTGCGAGATAGAGTGATTTTGTCGAAATTTTTGACCCACAGCATATATAAGAAATGTACTCTTGGCAATCTTCAAACAATTTTGCTTTCCCCAAAAATGGTGGCCATTTTGAATTTTCGAATTTTTGCTAAAAATGGAAAAACACAAAGCTCTAAATTCAATAATAAAGGAGATATAAGGCAAATAAACAAAATCTGTAATTTTATATGGACCCAGTTTGACCTACAAGGGGGGTTCAAATGGTAAATATGACCAGTTTTCTAAATTCCCTGATACGGTTTCCTTTTACCTCCCAATGCATTTGGCAAATGTAGAATCAATAAAACAAAGAGATATAAGCCAAATTTGACAAAACTGTGATATTGTGTGACCAACTTGCTTCCAGACTGGTTGCCCCAACTTTCCATGGGAAACCGGTGCATGTTTGGGGTTGTAGGGGTGGTAACGGTCAGACTTTTTGTGAGATTCACCAGAATGAGAGCTACCAGTGTACTGCTTGTTTTTGTGGAGTGCGATCTCCTCCTCCGCCTTGAAGATGATCTCATCTGGAGCTATACCCTACATAGCCACTTATTACCACTGGAGACCTGGTTAAAATTGGTCGGTTCTGGAAAGGGAGAGTATAGCCTTCTTTGACGATTTGATGACCTTGGAACTGGCCCCAAGGGTGGCCCAAGTTTTTTTTAAAATAGTTCAGTCTGGCCCCTACAGACAGATATTGAGCAACAATGTGGATATTTGTGACATGTTGGACAGAAGACGATTGACCTACACAGGAAACACCTTTCAAATATTTTAATATCTTTCTCTGTTTACAATAAAGAGACTTAGGCCTTTCTTTTGTGGCTGCCTGGCAACAAAAGGTACATGATTTGCAACAAACCAATTTACATTTAAAGTCACTGTGAGTAGTTGGAGGCTTTGCCTTAACCACATTTCCTCTGATCATGCTGACCAACTTGCTTCCAGACTGGTTGCCCCAACTTTCCATGGGAAACCGGTGCATGTTTGGGGTTGAAGGGGTGGTAACGGTCAGACTTTTTGTGAGATTCACCAGAATGAGAGCTCCCAGTGTGCTGCTTGTTTTTATGGAGTGCAATCTCCTCCTCCGCCTTGAAGATGATATCATCTGGAGCTGCCACTGTGTCCACTTTAACTCCATATTTTACCAAGTCTAGATAGCTATCACATCTGAGCAAAGTGAGGTTGGCCATTGAAAAAACAAAAAATGTGACAGGTCCTGCCTACATCTGTCCACAGCCTGTGTTATACTTTGGTTATATGTTATTAAATATGCCAGTTCATCTGTTGCCTCGCAGTTTCTAGTGGCAAACTTCACCTTAGCCCTGTCTTCTTAGATAATACATAGTTGGGTGGTCATATTCTCTTGCATCTTAGTCAGACAGCGACTCAGGTCGGCTGTCTGGTTACAAATGTATGTAGAATCTCTGGCTGACCTCTCCCATTTTTGTAGCATTTTCTGTGCTATGGGGCGGGAGGCTGGTGCTCTCTGAGTCACTGAGGATCGAGCAATCCTGGGGAAAGCACTGTTAAGTTTAGCTGGTTCGTTCTGACATTAGTGAACTTTGTTTTTGGAAAAAAGTCCTTCTTTTCTGAGAACATATGGTACCATTTTTGAGACTGAAGAACTTTCATGAACTGGTCTTTACAGAATCCACTGGTATTAGTACTGCGCGTAGGATAACTGACGGTAACTTTCTTAGACCAGCAAACGGATTATGATCCTCGGAGGGTATTTGGCTGTCAAAATCTGGGATCTGGTGCTAGTTTCTGTAAGAGTGTATGCCCCTGGTTGTCCCTATGTAACACTTTTTTCTCAGGGATCTGCTGGTCTGAGTCCTGTTCAGGTAGTTCAGTTTCCAGGTCTGAAACTTCGCCCTCTTCCTGTGGATAGACAGGGGAGGTGCTGTCACCTTGAAGTTCAGAGTCAGAGTTTGGCTAGGCTGTAGCACTGGCAGCTGAAGAAAATGTGTTATCACTGGTACCGGTCACTGACTGGGTAACAGTAGTCTGGCTGGTAGTTTTAACCAGTTGGAGTACAGGCATTCCACTGGAACTGGTTACTGAGAGAGAGCTATCATCAAGAGTATGTGGAGTAAATGTCTGGTCACTGACAGCAGACTGGCTGACCGGTCAGGTATGAGAGGCCACTGGCCTATCACTGGGTGCTGGTTGTAGGTGACCACTGGAGTTTACTTGCTGGTAGTAGACTGGACCATCAGTCCAGTGTGAGAGACCACAGGTCTATCATTGGATGAAGATTTCTTGCTGGTAATAGTATGAGTAACCGGTCTGGTAAGGTAAGCCACATGCTATGCTCCGGCACCGGTAGCTGGTAGATATGAAGACTGGGTGGCTGTCCCTGGTTGAAGGAATGGTCTATCAGAAAATACGACAGGTGATTGTTTCTGACAGGTACTGGCAGGTAGATATCTGTTGAAAGGCTGGCTGTGGAGTAGGTTGTAAAGTCTTTGCAAGCAACTTGGCTTCTGACCACTTATTATCTAAAGCTTTCAATTCATCAGCTGGATTTAACAGATTTCTTCTCAGAAGAGTCTTCACAGAGATACCGTTCCTCTTCCCACTGGCCGACTTCTTCACAAAAGAAGTTCTGACCTCCCCCAACACAGTAACAGTTTCAAGATTAATTATCTATGGCATGGCTGTGTTTTTTGTCTTTGCCTGCTTTGTAAGATTGGCTGGCCAGTTGCGTCTTTTGATCAGAATTAAGGGAATTACAGTACACACAGTCTTTTTTCAACATGCAAGGGTCCTCCCTAATACCTTTGTCATTTCAACATGCACATTTCATATGTAAGTAAAAGTAGCTATAAAACCAGTTCTTACACAATATTCCTCAAAATATTGCAAATTTAATGAGTAAATTAAATTTTTATAAGTTAATACCTAATGGATAATTTGCTATACCGGTCAGCATAGACCAGCCTGCTAAATGTCATCAGGAGACATCCTGTGTTTCCAGCAGCAGGGTCAGTCCAGTACTGTGGATTTGCTGGATGGCCCAAAGTACTTGCTTCCTGTCTAGAAGGTGTGATGTCACGGCATCCTTTTTGTTATCTAAACTTATTTTGAAGCTTGGTAAGCAGATGGTGGGGTTGGTTGGGAGGGTCTCACCTGTCCATTAGGTAAGATGTTAACTTAAATTTAATTCACTAATTAAATTTGCAATTTTATGGCATTAATACATCTCACCTAATGGACTTAATAGAATAACTACCACTTGGTAGGTGGATCAGTTACTAGGGACTCCAAGTGAACTAAAAAATGGTGGCCTTAAACAGACTCCAGTCGGTTCTATAGGTTGGTTGCCGGTGTCCAGATTGCAATATCTTTCAAATAGAACTGTGAAGGGGTTATGTGACTTCCAATGGCAGGCTGATGAAAGTTGTTCCAAGGAAACTCCTGACTGGAAAGCCTTAGAAGCAGTAAAGGCCCTCACATCAGAGAGCTCATTGAATAGGATAACTGTTTGCATGATTAATGGGGAGAAAGTTGCTGGGGAGATATCTTTGTCGAAGCCTTTTTTGAAGGAGACTAAGACCAGCTTCATGTTCTGCCTGAGGCCCGAGGTTCTATCCAGATAGTAGTGTAGGGCTCTGACTGGACATAGGGACCTATCAGCCTTGAATGATTTATCCAGAGTTAGGGCCTGGGCTAGAATAACCACTGGGGCCACACTGTCTAGACCCATTTTAGCCAGCTGGTTCTTGGAAAGAAAGCTGGATGATGGATAAAGAGACACCTTGGAAAAGTCCGACTGTGTCTGATGTTTTTATTTAACCAAGCATGGATCTCACTCCTGCATTTGCCAGAACCAAAGCTAAGAGGAAGACAGGTCAAATGCTTCAATGAGGCCAATTCAATGGTTAAAGGAAGACTTTGTGAGCTGGTGTAGGACCAGGGAAAGGTTCCAAGAGGGGGTTGCTCTGCTACACTTGAGCGTGTCTCTAGAAACTATCCAGGAGATGAGTGGAATTTTCATCCTTGCTGACGTTAATGGGCGAAGTGCCCAGTTTGTATGCTATGGCTTATCTGTAGCCATCAATAGTACTTCGCTGTAACTTTCTGTCCTGGAACAAGTACTGGAGGAAGTTGGCTATTGAATTGAGAGATCGTGCCCTGAAGTCCTCCTGATTTTTGTCGCACAACTTTGTAACAAGAGTGCAGTGCCAACCATGGAGTCGAATCTTTGGATAGCACTGCGTGTCATATCTAACGTCTTCTGATATCGCCCAATTTGCAAACCGCTTACAAAGACGTTTTACAGATTTGTGTAGCGTTTTGTGTTGGTTATTTATTTATTTGGGGTTTTACGTCGCTTTCAACACTGTGCAGGTCATATCACGACGGGTAGTTGGAAGGGCAGAGGAAACCAGTACATAGAGTTCGTCAGGGATGAGTACTGTAAACTGCCGACCAACGGCAAGCAACTACCAGCTTTCCCACTTGAGGCCGTGCCAGGAATCGAACCCCGGCCTCAGAGGTGGGAGGTGAGAGTGTTACCACTCTGCCACCGTGGCCCCACGCGTTTTGTGTTGGGTACATATATGACCAGAAATGTGACGTGAAGGGTTTATAAATAGGGGGCATTTCTGTAACTGTGCAGTTTGGATATTGATTTCGAAGGGAGAAGATGTATTTTAATTTTGAAATTGAAGCAAATGAAGCATGCGGTGATATCGGTGATGTTGCGTTTTTATTATTTCATTATGATACAGTTTGATATTGTTGTATTATGATTGTAACTTTATTTACCTTTTTGGTATCATATGCTGTTATCCTTCTTGTATATGATTTCTGTGAATGATTTTTCTTGTGTCCTCATGTCAATGTGCAGAGAGGAAGTTGTCACTTCAAAGTCTGGGGAAATACTAAACTTTAAACCAATAGGATTCCTTGTTTCAATTTTACAGGTGCAGACTTTGAGTTATTCTCCCATGTCTGGGATTTCACTATAAAAGCATGGTGAATTTCTTCATTCTTTGCTAAATTGGTATGGGTAACAGAAGACAGGCATGTCAGGGTAAAACCTGGTACTTTCTTCTGTGGTTAGATTTTAGAGATGTATGCATGTTGTTATTTTCATAGTTTAAATTTCAGGGAAAGTTGCCAGATGACTTTGGTAGCATTTTAAAGCAGGGAAAAGAGAATGTTCTGTACATAATTTCTGTTTGATTTCAGGGTAAAACCTGTTTGGGAATTTACTTTAAAGTATTGTGATATTTTAACTGTTTATTTCAGGGAAAGTTGGGTTTTCATTTAATACTTTTCTGCCCGTTGTATTTGTCTAGGTCTGAATGATATAATGAAGTAGTTTAGTTTTTATTTCTAGTGGCAGGGTAAAACCTGGCAAGAATTGAATGGACTGAAATGTTATAATTGTATGTAGTTGATTGTGCATGATGTATGTGATTTCAGTCATATGATTATAGGTTTCCAGACTGAATGCTGGTGATTTGATGAATGTTTCATTGGGTAAAACCCATGATTAATTGAATTAATTTCAATTCATTTCATTAGGTACTGAATCTACTATGGTACTTGGTAAAGGATGGAACCAGTGTTTTGACATAGAGTATGATCCAAGGTCTAAGTGTTAGTAGACAGTAGGTTTCCAGTGTTATGTCTTGTTTTCAATTCATTTAGATGTTTTTGATGGAGTTATTTGAAAGTATATCATATAAAGCTGATTTCTGAAGTAGGATTATTTTTGATAACATTTGTGACTTTAGTGCTTCTACCAATTCAGCCCCGGCATTTGCTGGTAAAATACTTATATTTTGTAAATAAATGTTCTGTTATGTGACATAGGACTTTCTCTTTCAACTCCAGACCCTTGGCACGTTACACCTACACAGTAGATGAACAAACTAGTACATAGTTCCTATTATATAAAACCTATTTGGATTTTATAAAATATTGTTACACAGATATTGTACACAAGCAAACTGTAAGTATTTTTTTATAAAATATTCAACAATTTAATTTAAAATCAGAAAATATATTACCTTCAGTTCAAATGTTCGTGATCTGTGTACATATGACAGTCGGTACTTTTTGTGTAGTGTCCAGTGCAGTCTTTGTCCATTTCTTGTGGCCATAGTATTTAACATTTATAAATATTTGAAACTGAAATATATCGCCTTGAAACCCTTGCATATCTTTGTAGAAGTTATATTGCCTGATGAAAGCCATTTCATTAAGCTTTCGAAACTAAATCTCACAGAAGAGCTCATGCATGAATATTAACGAGATGTACATGTCCACGAATTGTAAAAATTTTATTGTAATTTAACTTTTCGTAAGTTAAATACTTACCTTATCCTCACTATTGCTATGTGTTGGCGAGAGCAAACTCGAATATTTTTAAAAGAAATATTCTTGTTAGTGCACTGCGCATATGCGCATGCGCCGCATCCCTAGTTCCCCTTTATAGTTCATATTTTAATTTGCGAGTACCAAATCAAAAATTTATATGTGGGGATGGACGGGGGGCAATCCGAATATATTGAGGATAAGGTAAGTATTTAACTTACAAAAAGTTAAATTACAATAAAATTTTTACATTTTATTGCGTAAAATACCATTACCTTATCCTCACTATTGCTTGATTTCAACCATACAGGTGGTGGGTTTAAATTTTTGACACACCAAGAGTAGGTAGAAACCAATAAGCCAAAATATCAATATCCGGGATAATTTTAGAGGATAAAGTACTAGACTAAATGATACATAAAATATCTTAGTTAACTAAACAAAGTATAACCTATATAAGTTAAAACTTGTCAGAAAACAATCCCCATCCAAAGCCACAGTACTAATACAAAACCTTCTTGTGAGAAAAGTACTGGACTGTGATATCAAAGTCATCTTTGTTAACTAAACAAAAGATAACCTATGTAAGTTATAATTTGTCAGAAACTAATCTTAAATCTAAAGCCCAAGTACTAATACCAAACATTCTTGTGAGGAAAAGTACTAGACTAAGTGAATCAAAAATCTTAGTTAACTAGACAAAAGTAACTAAGTTATGACTTGCCAGAAACTAAGTTCCAAACCTTCTGAGGAGTTGTGGGCTAGAATGAAGTAGTAGGAGATAAAGTAGCCATTATGACTGTACCTACTTTACAATTACACAACATGCTGGGCTGAAATCACAACACCCAACAACAGTAGCCCCTTTGTGAATGTGTACTTCCAATCTCTCACAATAAAAGTATACATCCTTGGCAGAAGCCTTTGACAAAGTTTAAAACTTCAAAGACTGAAACCAAGCACTAGTTTCCAGAAAATGTATCTAATACATTAAGAAGAATGTAAGAAGATATTCTAATGATTCTTAAACTTATAAGATGATCCACGAGATGGTTTATCTGTAATCATCCAAGTTAAGAAAGTTTAAATAGATTCCAATTTCTTAACTTCTGTACATAAATACTTAACTTCTCCTTCACCACAAAATAAGGCCGAGAAGTAAAAAATTGATTTTCAACAGCAAAACAAGAAATATCCCAGTCTGAAGCATATGATTCCACAATCAGAATCTGTACTTTATACAGCTTAATCTCTGCTAGGCAGACTCTAAAGCTCAACACCAGAATTCAATTGCAAAATCATTGAAACATAAAAAGAAAATGTATTTCAGTATGTAAAAATACTGAATTACAGGAGAAACAAGTAAAAAACATGGAAACCTCTTGCCCAGATTACACATATTAGGCTTAGAATTATGTGGAATCTGATGGAAAAATCCGACTGAACAGTCTTTCCCATAGTCCCAAGGTATAAGGAGCAGACAACCCATGGGCACCAAAACCCAATTTAATAAGTCCCCCTAAAGTAATAGATAAGACTTATCTTCACAAATATGCTAGAACTCTGTCTGCCATTGAAAATGAGAGTTCCAAAGCTAAGTCTGAAATATGGCCAGATACCAGACATAAAGAATAAGAAATTAATGGATCTGGTGAAAACTCTCAGACTGTAAGCTTGCTTGATGAGATTTTCCAAGGAGTAAGGAGCAGAGAAGGTTTTGTGGAGCGATTGTAACACAACCCAACACTAACCATTCCCAGCCATTCATTCCTGCGATCAAGAAATATTCAACGCTATGTCCACTGCACTGAGATGGGACATACGGAGGTAACTTGCAGTTTACCATGACATAAACGTAAGTTCCATCATAAAATCATATGATTTTGGACCATTGTGAAACACTCTATGTGGTGCTTGAGTAATGACATGGATAAACAGCCTTACATTGGCAACATCTCAGCAAAATTGGTATGCAATTGCCCCAGGACATAAACCTCCACACCAATGAGAAAACTACAACAGTGACCTATCTGAAACCAGCCACTCTGTTGCTTTTAATTACATTTGAAAACAGATAACAATATAATTATGCAGCTGTCCACACACCATACCAGGATACCTGCATAAAGCATTAGGTGGCCTTATGGATACACCTGAAAAGCATTTCATGGTCTCCTAACAAGGAATTTGTATGTCTAAAGATTTGGATAGATCCAATGAGTTCCAAAAACCTTTAAAAGAAGCATATTCAATCGTTCATAGAACTGAATAATACTAGCAAAACCCGATGCCAATCATGAGAATCCTGGAATTGAATTGTAACCTTGCCTGACTGAAAGAAGAAACATTTGAAATTGTATTCTTGTGTATGCAAGGGAGACATTATAAAGAGATTCTTTTGGACAGTCTACCAAGTTAAATGCCTTTTCAAAATCTCTAAACAAAGAAATCAAATGTATAGAGATTAAATAAACTTCCAATGGGTTCTGTCCCATGTAAACTGCCCATTAGGAGTCGACTATATTAGGATTACAGGATAGGGTCATAAGAGTGACTAGTTTGTAGACTCTCATTTTCTTAATAGGGTACCCCCTTTTTTACATTAGGGACACAACACCCTCATGTAGACTGGACCTGTAAACCAGCACTGCTGCATTGGGGTTAATTCTTTTGAAAGTTAACCACCAAACATGATCACCTATTCCAAGTACACCCAGATAATCTACTGTGATGGACTTGGATCATCCAGACCTCCATATACCAATGAAAGTGAAGAGCTGTAGCAAACCGAAGGGAAGGGCCTTGCCCTGATATAACCTGCCACAGAAGATTTTGTTGTATATACATATATATATATATTGTTGGAAGGATATGTAAGTGGACATCTGATAAGTCTATTACAAGTACCAGTCCCCGTATACACAAAACACTTCTACCACTCTGAAAGATTGGATTGTGATAAGCTATTAACATATCCTTGAGCTTTAAGCAGCCCTTATTACCCTGGTTTTGTAACAAGACGCATATTATTGAAACTCCCAGGCTTATACACATTCTTAATGGGGTTATTGTCCTTATGTAGCATCCAATAAACACAAACCCCTATGATTCACTATGCTTGTTTTCCTTGTTCAAGATATACTACAACATGTGGGTCTGCTTGACAATTTGATTATCACAGAACTGTCTGTTAACCCCATTGCTGAATGTGTTTAACTCTAGGATGACAAAACCTTCTGTAACCATACCTTAAAAATGGCAGAAAGCTGTATCCAGGAACTGTTACTGCAACTTTTAAAGGTCATCTCTGTGGTCCTGATAAAGTGAAATATCCATCTTCTTTTTCCTTTCAAAACAGATTTGAAGACATGGAGGCTACACCTATTCAATCTGTTAATGAGGAAATGGAGAAATGGTCACCCATCCACACACTAACCGTGGCCAATGCTGCTTAACTTCCATGATGAAACCTGCACATAAAGCTGTACTACCACCAAAGCAACAAAGCTATGAAAACTGGAAGGAAGGAAAATCGCCAACACATAGCAATAGTGAGGATAAGGTAATGGTATTTTACGCAATAAAAAGATCTTTTACGGAGTAGACGTTTGTCATAAATGAATGCATATAAACTGCAAATTAGTAATATTTTCATTCTCAATCAAAACAGACCTTTCCCAGTTATGTTTACTTCAAAAATTATATATTTTCCAGATATATAAAATATTTTAAAAGTTCTTGCAATACTTTGAAACAGGTGACAGACAAATTAAAGCACGTGATAACTTCTAGGAAATGGAAGCACCTTCAATTGGTTGAATGTAGAACTATGGAGTTGTGTATATTTTCATTGAATTCTCTGTTACAAATCAATCTGTAGTAAAAACATCCATTAATTTTTCTGTCTATCCATTTTGAAGGCTAGAAGACTTTACAACTAACAGGTTCTGAAATTTGAGAGGCACTGTATGCCGAATATATTTGCAATTATGAAGGTCATCTTTGTGAGAAAAGCACATAAAGAGCGATAAACATGTAGAAAGCAAATTAACTTAAAATTTTAATCACTTATATGTAGCTTTTATAAGCTACAAGCTTACCATGTGAAACTGAATGCTTTCTTGGGAGGCCGCAGACATCCGTCCAACGTGCAAGAAAAATAGACGTTTAGTATTGACTGGATCCCTGTGCTGAGAGTGTACCATAACAGTGTAATCTCGCATCTCACCCTTCTTCTCTCGTTGTAAATTTAGCCCATACCCCCTCAGCTGGAATACAGCGGGGAGGCAGGGTAGGACTCTCTTCAGTTCCACATGGTAAGCTTGTAGCTTATAAAAGCTACATTTAAGTAATTAAAATTTTCAATTTTATTGCGCTACAATAGCTTACCATGTGGAACTGAATGCTGAATCCAACCGTCCGGTGGAAGGATTACAGCTGAGACTGGAAGAATGGTGAATTTTTCTTGAATTGAATTAATAAATAAATAAAATGAATATTTGAAAAAAACAGTCCGAGTCCCGCTTACAGAGCCCCAATTCTGAAAATCGGACCTGTAAGAAGCCCAAAACCAGAAGATTAATGAATGACTGTCTGGATGTTTTGGTTGAAGGGTTAAGTGGAACCGTGCTCACTTATGCGAGTATAGCTCCCAAGGGCATCACTATAATGAATACCAGCTCTAAGCTTAAATCTCATTAACTTGCCACCCTAAATATGAGATTATGGTACACTGAAAGACTTAATACATTATACAGTTAAATACAGAAATGATAGATAAGAGACCTTACCATAACATCCTGAGGAGGTAACCAATACCTAGGGATTAGACTCCTGAAGACTTGGCTGCAACGGATGCCCCCCCTCCTTCTTTTCTTTCTGAGGATGAGCAGTCTGAGGGGAAGGGTCTAGGACTTGTTGTGCCACTACTACAGGTCCCAGATACATATTGTTGTTGTTGTCTGACCAAGTAAGGTCTTTTAGGTAAAAATTTGTAAATGTGTTGTGAGCTTTCCAGTGACATGCTTGCATGATTTGGTCCAATGATACCCCAATGTAAAAGGGCTTAGAGGCCGTGAAGGCCCTAATGTCATTCGCTTTGACTTGGACCAGGTCCAAGGCTTGTTGGTCTGCTTGTTTGTAACAAAGTAGGATAGTTTGTTTGAGCCAAGAAGAGAGTGTAGCGGGTCTGATGTCTAAGGTATGTCCTTTCTTAAAGGAGATAAAGAGAAGGGATCGAGACCCTCTTCGGTCTTTGGTTCAATCCAAATAGTACCTCAGGTAGAGCAGGAATAGTCACCGGAGACACACTTTGACAACCTTCTCTTGCTAGTCGGTTTTTGGCTATGAAATCTGAAGAGGGGAACAACGCAACCTTTTCCCATTGGCCTAGATTCAATACTTTGTTTGCAACCCAGGCATGGATTTCGGTGTGGCGCTAGCAAGAAAGCAGTTTTGAGGGTAAGATGTTTGAGGTCTGTGCCTTTCATAGGCTCAAAGAGTGGAAAACTGTGAAAACTGGAGAGTAACCTGTTAAGGTCTGAACTTTGGGAAATATGGAGCCCCGCTGGGCCCAAGGTGTCAACAATGGCCATCATATAACCATCAATGGTCGAAGGGCGCCTGTTTAGGTCTTGGTACAGGTACATGAAGAAGTCTGAGACTTGCTTTACAGAGGGAGTGGAGAAATCCACCGAATTTTCTCTGCACCATTTCTCAAATAGGGCCCACTTTGACTTGTAGATGGTCCTTGTTGATGACCTCTGAGGGGCAGCAATTCTCTCTGCCACCTCCACAGAGAAGCCTTGTTCTTGGAGCTGTCCACTCCTAGACACCAGACGTGGTGGTTGAGATGTTGTGGATTGCTGTGAAACACATAATTGTGGGACTGATTGAGAAGAGTCCTTGACACTGGTAGTTGAAGTGGGATCTCTGTTGTGAGCTGCACTAGGTCCCAAAACCAGGGCATCCCTGGCCAGCCTGGGGCTATTACAATGATCAGACAACTGGATTTTTTGGATCACACTGTGAAGGAGAGCCGTGGGTGGGTAAGCATAAGCAGTGAGACCCGACCAGTTTATGTTAAGAGCATCTATGTCCCAAGCATTTTGGTCTGGGACTGGATACATACAGTGAAACTTTGTGGTTCAGACAAGTGGCAAATAGATCTACATGAGGAGTGAACCACCTGTGACAGATCTGTTTGACCATTCTGTTGACTGGACTTGGTTCGACCTGGACAGGTCAGCCATCACATTCAGACACCCTGGAATGTGTCTGGCTTTTAATGGTAATGATGGCACCAGGTCATTGTCTTCCACAGGAGAGCGCACATCTCCGCTGAGTGAGTTCCTCCTTGTTTGGTTAAGTAGGCTACCAGTGTTGAGTTGTCCATAGCAACCAACACCGTTTGGTTTTGACACTGGTCCTTGAACTTTTGAAGGGCCAGAGAAACCGCCTTCAGCTCTAGAACATTTATGTGTAGCCTTTTTTCCCTGTCTGACCACAGACCCTTTGTAGAGTCTTGCTCTAAGTGAGTGCCCCAGCCTTCATTTGAGGCGTCTGTAAAGAGTTGGATACTGTGGTCTTTGGGATGAAGGTCTGCATCTTTCATCATGTTTGAGGGATTCTGCCACCACTCTGGGTGTGCTGAAATGGTTTCTTTCCAAGGAAGGAGGCTGCTCCTTGAGGTGAAACTGAAAGGGCCTCATGTGAAGGCATCCCTCTGGGACAATTTTCTCCGTTGAGGCGAGCAACCCAATTAACAACATCAAACATCTTGCAGTCAAAACGTAGGATCAAATCCTGAAGTTTGAGCCATCTCTTTTGAGTGGGTTTTACAAGGGCTGAATCTAGACGGTATTCGTAGCCCACGAACAAAAAGACTTGAGTAGGTTTTAGTTTGGACTTCTCTTGATTTATTATCTGCCCTAGGGACTGAGTTAGGTCTACCACTGTCTGATTGTTCACTTGTGCTTCTTTCTGAGACTGGGCCCTGATAAGCCAGTCGTCCAGGTACTGGTGCAATCTAATTCCCCTTGTCAGGGCCATCAGCTTCACTTCTTTTACAATCATTGTAAAGACCAGAGGGAAAAGAGGGTAAAGACCAGCACGAAAGGAAGGGAGGTGAACTGGAACACCTGTAGCTTGTGAGAAAACCTTAGGTACTTCCTTGAATTTGGGTGGATGGGGATGTGAAGGTAGGTGTCTGATAGGTCTATTGATGACACCCATTTCCCTGGAATCAGAGAGGCCCTAATGGACTCTGGTGTTTCCAGTTTGAACCTTTCTACAAGTAGGAAGGTGTTGAGCCTGCTTAAGTCTATTACTGGCCTCCACCTTTGGTGAGGCTTGGGTGGAAGGCCGAGAGATTTTACATTTTCCACCCTTTCTATTGTGTTCTTTGACAGAAGACACTGGATACAAGAGGCCAGAGCTTGGTCTTTTTGAAGGGCCTTTCAACCTGATCGAATCAGGGGAGCTCTGACTAAATTTGGTTTTGAGATGAATGGAAGAACGTAACCATTGGTGATAATATTTAACACATTGTCTGAACATTTGTTTGTTACCCAGTCTCTTCTGAATGAACGGAGGCGACCTCCTGCTGGTGGACTGAGGGAGGCTTTTAAGGAGTCATTGGGGAGAGGGGTTTCCACGCCCTCGCCTCCTTGAATGGGGTTGAAAACAACCCCTGAAGCCTCTGTTGTTCGATTTCCCCCTACCTGAGGAAAACAACTGATTACTGCTTTGGGGGGAATTGCCCCCATAGGGGCGTTTCCTGTAGCAGCCTCTATTCTTATTGTGGTGGGGACCACAAAGGGGGTTTGTTTTGATAGGGTGTAAAACCCTGTGAATTTTTGGGGGTGCCTTTTTTAAAGAGGAAGTCTTCTCCATCCTTGACTGTGACCTGAACAGAGGAGTAGGCCAGAGAGGCGAATTCCTCATTTCTTGACATCTAGAGTCCCCTAGATGTGGTTGAAGGAGGGTCATCTCGGCCTCGCGTCTTAGCAGGCCAGTGTTGCCCATGGTATAGAGTTCCGTTTGGACTATGTGGGCTACAGATTTGCTGAGGCAGGCTAAGGCTCTCTGTTGAATAAGAATTTTCTTATTCATAATCTCAAAATAGTCACAGGTGTTTTCGTAGCCATGCCTGGCAGCTCTTTCAGGATCGACTCCCTTCTGAATCTGGCTTTTAACCCTCTTAAAGGTAGCCTTGATACTGTGCTGACACTTCTCCATAACAGTGTTACAAGCTGAAGCTGTCTTTGCGAAAGTAGCTGTGAAATTGATGGTAGAGAGATTCTGCCTAGCTTGGTGTTCAAGTTCCTTGAAAAATTGTAGGGGAACCTTGCCCATAGGGGCCCAGAGGGCTTAGGAGAAATACAGATCTTGGCAAAATCTGTATTAAGCTCCTGAAGTTTGTCTTCAAAACAAGGTTGTCCCACCTCGTAGTATTTTGCTGTTGAAGCAGGGGGGTTGATATATTTACCCTCAGGTAAATTAGAGGCCATGAAATCCTGTTCAAACTTCTCAAAAGCATCTTTGAGAATGGGATTTAAAGGGCGCATAGCTGAAGGGCCTCTTGGCCTTAGCTCTTGTTGGCCTTTCTCGTCCTCCAGGCCTAGCACAGTGGTAGAGGACCTAGGCAAACTTTCCCTGGGGTCAGGGAGATCAAGAATGTGCCTTAAAGTTTCCACTTCCTCTGCATATTGTGAAGGGAGGTCAGACATATCTACCTCCCTGTAGAACACTGGGTCTGTGCTATCCTGTTGTTGATCATGTTCAGGAGCCTGTTGAGGTTTAGCAGACTTCTTGACAGGGACAGAGGATTGATCCTCATCTGAAGAAGACAACTGAGAATAGTATTTTGCTCGAACCTTGCGTTTTTTCTTGTCCGAGTGTTTTTTAGCTTTGGAACACACCCTTTTAGGTTGTTCTGAGTGGTCCTCAGAATGAGGATCCGAGTGGTCAGATTCAAGATCTGAGTGCTTTGAGCCATGGTCGGACTGAATACCTTGAGTAAACTTTGGTGGAAGGGAAGGACCATATAAGTCTGTGTCCATAGGTTGAGCATCCGAGCGGTCAGATACCCGAGTGGTCGGGTGTTTTTGTTTACTTGGTCCAGCTTTTGACAAAGAAGGGGAGGTCTTATCTACCTCCACCTCGGACGCCTTTTTCACTGAATGCATTTTGTCTCGGAGAGACTTCAAAGCCTCCAGCATGGACGCTTGAAAGACCCCCATTTGCTGTTGGAGTTGGATGTTAAATTGATTACCCAGGGATTTTTCTAGTCTACTCTCTATTTTATTCTGCAAGGCAGTACCTGGGGTTGGTGGGACAGTTTGAGGTGTCCTTAAAGACAAAGACTCGAAACATAAGGGTTGGGGGCGTGGATTTGTTTATTTAGGGTTTAACGTCGCTTTCAACACTGTATAGGTCATATCACGACGGGTAGTTGGAAGGGCAGAGGAAACCAGTACATAAAGTTCGCTAGGGTTGTGTACTGTAAACTGCCGACCAACGGCAAGCAACTACCAGCTTTCCCACTTGAGCCCCTACGGGGATCGATCCCCGGCCTCAGAGGTGGGAGGCGAGAGTGTTACCACTCTGCCACCGTGGCCGTTGGGGGCGTGGAGGAGAAGAAAATAAATTATCAGCAGCACCCTCAGGCAGTTCTGCTTGAGAGCCAAAAACTGCCTTCACGTCATCCCCCAATAAGTCCAGATCATCATGTTTACTAGTATTGCAGAGATCCGATACCTTTTGTTTTCTTACATATATACGTCTGTGCTTGATTTTTATTTGTTGTTCTTCAGTAAAATTTGCACAGATACTGCATGGAGATTCATTTGTGACATAAGGGTCATCCTTTTTTGCCAGATTCCCTGCACGTAGGACTGTAATTATAGGTATCGAATAAGAAACAAAAATGCCTGCATTTAGATGATCTGGGGTTAGCACTCGTTTGGTGGGAAGACATTTTTACTGCAATAAAATCCAAGTCAAAACACGGAAAACTCACAAACAATAAATATTCAAAGAATACTTATCCTGCACTTTTCAAGCTTTGTCAGAATAATCTATGACATAAAATAAAATAAATGGCTGAAAGATAACATCCAACAATAAGTATATTCTGAGAAAACAGTAAATAAAGTAAGCTTATTATGCTAGTCACGCGGCCAACGAGAGAAGAGGGGTGAGATGCAAGAATACACTATTATGGTACACTCTCAGCACAGGGGTCCGGTCAATACTAAGTGTCTATTTTTCTTGCACGTTGGCCGGATGCCTGCGGCTTCCTGAGAAAGCATTCAGCACACAGCGCAATAAAATCAAGAATTTCATTGTCGTAAATGCTTCTAATATAACCTCAAGTGTTGCACAGTCACTATTAGTGTATAATCGTTGTCTGCACATCCCACCCATATTTTGATTGACCAGTGTCTCGTACTACCGACAAATGGGAAAGGCTGTGACCTATGTCGAGCTATGAGATTGGTTCATAACAAATACTTTGTAAATTAATTGTCATGCTTCGATGAATGAATGAAGGCACGTAGATGCGCAGACAACGATTTTACATTAACTGCGCGATAAACCAGCAGACAAATAAATATGTACTTTAATTGGGGATGTGCAGACGACTAGTTTACATTTAGATTGGCTGCGCACACATTTCCACTTCTAGAAACCAGCAGAGGAAACCGTTAAAAATTACTCACTTGAGTATGCCAAGACAATGGGAAACACAATAGTTTCTAGGACATATGGGACCTTACAGAAGGCTAGACATAGTGCTAGACAAGATTTTTACTTTATAAAATATACCTTAATAAAAACATTAAAAATTTTCAAAATGGCAGAGTGTACACTATACAGCTTAATGTACAGGTATGTGTACAAATATTATGCAGAATTTTGATATTATTTTTGATATTTTTTTGATATTATATTTAAGGGCTTAAACGGCCGATTTAAAATCATGACCACAACCCAGTACATAACTCGAATCAAAGATTCGACTAATAAAAATGGTCCAGTTTGCTTCATATACTGATCTGGTTGAGACTCTTAGAGTTGCCTCAATTCGTGCTGCCACAACCTCAGTGAAGACTTGCTCTTTGATGGCTGAGGCTCTAGGAGTCAAGCATGTAGATTTAGGTTTAGCTAAGGTTTAGCTAGTCTTGCGAGGAGACTGGTTGAAAGGCTGTGTCAGTAGAATGGGCAGGCACAGAGGGATCTGACTTGACATGACCACTAGATCCCCAAATCAGGGCATGTTGGGCCACCCTAGAGCAATCAGAATTATTCTCCGGCATGGGTAGCCATGCAACTTCACTACTTGGCCCAGAATGGCTACTGGTGGGAAAGCATTTGGGTCCAGATCCTCCCAAGACAGGCTACAGACATTGATAGCCTAGGAAAGAGGGTCTGGTGACACAAAGTGATGCAGTTTGTTGTTGAACCTCGTAGTAAATAAATATATGAGGTTGGTGCCACCTGGAGCATATCAACTGAAAGATATTTGGAAGGATAGACCACTCTGTCTGGATGGTTTGGCCAAGTCTGGAGAGTTTGATACCACATCCAACCGGAGTGGAATGTGTCAGGCCTTGAGTGTTACCTGTTTCCTGGAACACCAAGTCAGGATTCTCCACAGAAGGGCACACAGTTGGCCTGACCTCATCCCTCCAGCCTTGTCTATATAGGCAGCCACTGCGGTATTGTCTGTTGCTATAAATATTATCTTGTTCAAGCATAGGTCTTGGAACATTTTTAGAGCCAGAAAGATCATTTTTAGTTCCAAATAGTTTATATGTGACTTGCTTTCTGGAAGAGACCAAGTTTCCCTTGCAATGTGTTCCCCTAAGTGAGCACTCAACCCTTCTTTTGATGCGTCTGTAAAGATTTGCAGTGTATGACTGAGGGGGTGTTATTTTGTTCCTGAAACCACCATTTTAAGTGAAGGTGGAGTGACCTTGGGATGGGGATTACCTTTCTAGTGATTCTGGGATGCTCCAGTTGTTTTTCAAGTGCCACCGTATCAGCCTCAAATGGAGTCAACCTAGGTGGACTTGCTTTTCTGTAGCTGTTAAGAACCCTATCAGAGACACAAGCTGATAGACTGGGCATGTAGGCTTGGATAGCACTTTCTGTATCTATGCATTCAAGGTTTGCCAACGCTCTAGGGTGCGTCTGACCTTGCCCTTCTTCAAGTCAAACTGGTACCCTAGTCAAAGACTTGTTTGGGCACCATTTCTGATTTGTCCAGGTTTACCACCCAACCTAGTTCCTGACACAGAGCTACTAGGGTTTGTGTATGCTGCATTTGCATAGCGTCCTGCACTTTCAGAAGGCAACAGTTGAACCCAGCAGTCTGATTACACATGTAGCTGCCCTAATGGCTGCCAATGCACTGGTTGGAAGTTGTCTTGAGTACTATAACTCTCTGTTCAGAGGTCTATCTGCTCTGGATCTGCGCAAACTTCAGTGTGTTCAGAACAGTCTTGCCAGATTTGTGGCCAACACCACCAAGTATTCACACATCACTCCTATTAGAAAAGCACTACATTGGTTGCCGATTAAGTACCGCTCTATATTTAAGACTGCCGTACTTGTATATAAGTTTCTACACAGGGGTAATCCCAAATACTTCGCACCCTTTCTGATACCCAGACATAGTGCATATAAAACTCGTCAAAGTCAATCCGATGGCATGTTTCTTGAGGTCCCCCACTTTGCTTCAGTTTTCAAGCATTTTGGCCTCAGTTTTGCGTATGACGCACCTATGATTTGGAACAACCTCCCTGACATGGTCTGCTCTGCAAATTCACTTGCCTCCTTCAGGTCAAGGCTGAAGTCTTACCTCTTTGGAAAAGCATATCCACCCTAATTTTTCCATTCTTCTCCTTCTCTCTCTGCGGTGCTGACCCCTGAAATGTCTCTGGCTTATTCCATTCTATTCTATACTTCTATAGCGCTTAATCTCTGCAAAGGCACACTCTAACGTGTGACACCAAGCCCAAATTTTTTCCCACGCCGGGAAATTTAGATACTAAGGTGGGAAAGCTTTATCAAAGAGATAGGATTTTAGTTTTTTCCTGAAACAGGCAAGAGTTGGAGCAGAACGTACATCATCAGGCAAATCATTCCAGAGTGTGGGAGCATCAAAAGCAAAACTGTGACCAAAGTGTTTTTTCGATTTGTGTACAGATGGGTAAAATTGAGGAACCTCCAGGAACCTGTTATCTGGGCGGTTGTATCTTGTGCCATACCTTCCGCAACGAATAGACAGATGAGAGCTGAAATAGATTGGGTGACCAATGTGAAGAAACTTACAAACCAAAGTGGCTGTTTTAAAAATACACCGAAATTCAACTGGCAACCAATGGAGTTTTTTGAGAATAGGACTAGCTCGTGAGTATCTATTGCAATTTATGACAATCCTCCCAAGTGCATTTTTAATACACTGCAGTTTCCGCATGTGGAAACTGGGTAGACTTCTGAAAAGAGAGTTGCAGTAGTCAAGATGACTGCTCACCAGGGCATTTGCCGCTAGGACAGCAGCAGCATCCGTCAGGTACTGCCTGACCCGCCTGAGATCACACATTTGAATGAAGCAAGTCTTACAAATATTGTGGAAATGATCAGCAAAGGAAAAATTAGCATCATACCAGACACCCAGATTCTTGACAACAGCTGATGGATGCAAAACTTTACCAAATATCCTAACAGGGAGGTGAGAATCTAATTTATTTAGCTGAGCATGAGATCAAAATATGATGAACTCTGTTTTTTCGGGGTTTAATTTAAGCATGCTTGATGACATCCATTCCTGAACATCCTGAAGACAAGAATTTAATTTATTCAAGGCAGAGGTGGCATTTTTGTAGGACAAATGAACGAACAACTGAGTGTATAAAAATGGAATTTAATATCAGAGTGCCTTCCAATAACCTTACTCAAAGGAGTGGTGTATAGAGAGAAAAGCAGAGGGCCGAGGACAGAGCCTTTGGGTACAGCTTATGCGATTCTGAGAGGCTTGACCCAATTTTAATTGCCTGAAATCGGTGGCTGAGATAGGAGGAGAACCACTTTAGGGCTGTGCTGCACACACCAAACCATGACTTAAGACATTTCATAAGAGTATCATGGTCGATTGTATCAAAGGCGGCCGATAAATCAAGTAGTGCAAGTGCCGTAGGTTCGCCAGGCGACAGCGAGGTATGGATCTCATTTTTAATATGGAGTAGGGCAGTTTCAGTGGAGTGACCAGTTTTATACGCTGATTGATCAGGATTGTCTAGATTGTTACTATTGATGTGTTACATAAGCTGTTTAACAACCACCTACTCAACCAAGTTTGACATAAAACACAGTCCTGATACCGGACGATAATTCTATAGGTCTTCATTAGGAAGTAATGCCTGCTTAATAAGGAGGGTGACAACTGCCTGTTGAACTGTTGGGGAAAAACAAACTGTTTTGTAATGGATGGGAGTAAAATATCCACACAGTCTTTGAGAAAGAAAGGTGGTCACTGGGTCTAAAAGACATGATTTAGTTGGAGAATTTTTGATGATCTTCAACATGTCTTTCTCAGAGACCTCACAGAAATGTGACAGGTTGGGGGGTTAATCTGTGGGTGGTGCAACAGTTGTGGTAGATGCCAAGAACGTATCTCAGATTCTCTTGATTTTTTGATTGAAAAAAGAGACAAATTGATTAGCTAAGGATTTGTCAGACTGGTGAGGAGGAAGAGTCATCTCGCGACCCTTATTAGGAACTTGTCGTAGTGCCTGCCATAGCTTCTTTGGATCACGGCTGTTGTCATTGATGAAGGATAATCTTCAACCAGATTCAAGTTCAGTCTGTCAAACTTCCTACACAGCCAGTCATCAGTAAGTAAGTCCACAGAGATCTTGCCGATAGATTTGGGTTTGGGAGCTGCAAATGGGTTGTTGTTGGCTGAGGAAGATGCAGAGTCAAAATCTGGTATGTGACTCTATCCCATGTATGACCCAATGCCCCTAACTGTCTCCAGCTACGACTGTTCTTCAGAGGCCATTAGGTCCTGCGCAGCAATAACAGAGTCCGTGTCAGATAATGATCAGATAATTCATCTTCTTCCTCATTCGGTCAGTGCACAGAGCAAACAGGATCCGTCTTGGTTTCCATTTCCCAGTCTGAATCAGTGTCTGGCCAGTCTGCAGGAGGCATGGTAGCTGATACAGAAGGCATTTGCTTCTGTTGCACAGAAGGCTGGTCCGTGCTGGTGTCAACTTCTCTGGCCAGTGGCTGATTAGCAGGTGCAACTTTCATAGTGTTGAAAGGTTGGTTCGACATCTGCCTGCTTGTCAAAGTTTCTAGCTGACAGCAATGCTTTGATTCATGACAAACATTCAGACCACTTGGCATCTAGTTCTTTGATGTCTTTCTGATAGGTAGACTTGGCAGGGGTAGATTTCTTGGCTTTCTTCTGTTCCTTTATATCTTTACCAAATCGAGACCAGACGAGATCTGGGTCTAAAAGAGTAACAGTTTCATCAGTCTTTCTTGTCAGCCTTCTCATTTTTTCATTCTTTCTTCAGTTTATGAGGTGTCGAAAGTTGAGATTGCTGCTCTGAAGTTAAGGAATCACAGTACCTGCATTCTTGTTTCAACATGCAGGGATCCACGCCTTGCACCTTGTCTCAACATCTTGCACAATGAGTGTGCTGATCAAAGGCTGCCATTAAATGGCCGCAAGCGCCCTATGCTGACCAGGAGATGCCATAGTGTGTAAACAATATCTTCACTTCAGTTGAAAATAAGATTACTTCTGTAAAAATCAGAAGACTTTTCTTCAAATATCCAGAGCTTTTGAAAACACGTCTGCACAGTACATGTGGCAAGCGAAAAAAAATGTCATGTCCTCATGCTGTCTACACTGGAAGGAAGTACCATGTGCCACCTAGCAAATGCACAGTACTGGTTCGACCTTGCCGGTGAACTGGTATAGCAAATTGTCCATTAGGTAAGACGTATTAACATAATAAAGAGGTGAATTTGTTGAGTATTTAACAAAAATATATTCCACTTCAAAAAGGCGACTGCAGGGACATGCACCAACGAAAATGATGCTATGACATCACATTGTTTAGACAGGAAGGAAATATGAGGTGTTACCCGGCAAATGCATGCCATGACCGGGTCTTGCCAGTGTACTGCACAAGACTTCTTTTTCTGGTGTTGGCTGATGCAGTCAGGCCGACTGGTATAGCTAATTGTCCATTGGGGAAGGTGTATTAACCTAATAAAGTCTGTGATTTTATTACCCCAGTTTGACCTATAATTGAAGGATTGGGGTAAAATCTGACCAACTTTCTGGATTCTCTGTGTTAGGTTTCCCATTACCTCCCAATACATTTAAATCTGACCGGTTTTCTAGACTCCCTGCATATAGGTTCCTATTACCTCCCATTACATTTGAAAGCTCTAAAAGCATTTACAAATGATATATAAGGTAAAAATCTGAGATTTTATGAACCCAGCTTGACCCATAAGGCTTGCTGTAAAACCCTATTATTTTCCTATTCCCATAACCTCCCAATACATTTTAAGGCTCTAAATGCAACAGATAAAGAGATAATAATAATTACTATCTTGTGTAAAATACTCATAAATCTCTAACTAACTGAAAAATTCATCCCATTCAGGCATCCATGATGTGATTGATCAGAAAATCCTTTCATACTTGCAAATTAGGTTCTAGAATGTACCTATTAAATTTTGTAGTACTGGTGTAAGTGGTTCTTTCTGAAACAAGATGACAGGGTTTTTTTAAGAAATGCTTAAGGTGACCTTAAAAGAAGTTAAAGGGCTTGCAAAATCTCCAGGAAATATATCCCACCCCTATAGTATTAAAGAAAGATAGGAAGGAAAAAAATTCTTAATCTGCAGAAGTTATTCAAGGGAGATCATAATGAAAATTCTATCTTGTTTTTACGTAAGTTAAAAAGTCATCCAAAACCATTTATTAAATAGACAAAAAAATTACTAAAGGCACGAAAAGGTTAGAATTATTCACAATAGTCTGAAACTGTTGATTAATGACCACACCAAACTGACGCAATTCTATCATTTAGGGAATATAAATCACATAATACCTAGAGCAGGTGTGTATGCATCAACTACAGATAAAAACCTATACCAATTACAAACTTAATTTACTGAAATGACACATTCAGATTTTTGTGTAAATGTTCTATACAAATATATATAAAATACTGTCTTTCAGGCAACATACTAATTTACTACTGTATAAATATTAAATCAATTTCTTTACCATGAAATGAGTACCATGAAATGAAAAAAATTAAAATAAGAGTATTCATACTTGTGTAATATACATTCATTAAGGCCTTGAGATACATGTTTCACAATTATTATACAGACTAGATTTTTAAAATGTTCGACTTACATACAATAAATTTCTGAACAACTTTGATACATAATCACAAGAACATTACAGTCTTGGTCACTGACTAACAACTTGTTACTACACAGAATTATAAATCTATAAAGCTAGAAGTACTATTTTTATCTGCATTAATTATGCAAACAGGTCAGTGAGGTACTTTATGTCTACTGCTAAGTGGTCATGAGGGATTTGTTTGTCTACTGCTGAGTAATTAGTGGGTACCTATTTGACCAATATTGAGTGATTAGTGAAGAAATTTGTGACTTCTGTTGAGTGTTTAGAGGGGACATGTTTGTCTATTGATTACTGGTCAATGGGAACATATTTGTCTTTTGATGCATGGCCAGTGGGGGACATATTTTTCTATTGCTGGGTGGTCAGTCACTATTTGTCTGTCTATTGCTGACTGGTCAGTGAGGGCATGTCTGTTGCTGAGTGATCAGCGAGGACTGGTCTGTCTCTTACTGAGTGGTCAGTGGGTGCTGAGTGGCAAATAGGGACATATTTTTGGGATGTTCCTGATTAATCACAGCATCCTTTCTTCTTCTGGATTTGCTCATCATTGATCTGTAAGGATTTCTCAATCTGCCGGTCTTCTCTCTCCTGCAACAAGCTGTAATATACAAACACTTCAGGTCACATAACATGTGTAGAGATTAGTGAGACAGTAATCACCAGCATGTCACCTAGCACCCCTGAATGTGAAAGAATCTTAGTTATACACACCTCAGCTGAAGTAACTTTTAAATAAGAAAGTATTTGCCAAGATTCTACAAAGACGTTTAGCATCCCTATTACTCATGTAGACCTAAAACTGAAATCCAAGACCTATCCTCTTATAATTTCTTAACTAGCATCATACAGGGTAATAAATGTTTTCAATTTAAGGGAAAATGTTTGTATTTCAAAAACCGGATTAATGGTGGAATTGTCTACGTTAAAGATCTCTTTAATTATGAAGGATGTTTTCTGTCTGAAAATGATTTGCTTTCTATTCTTCCAGTGAAAATAAATTGGATATCAGAATATAGTACAATTAAAACTGTTTTTTCTCCATTAGCAAAATGGTTTTGTGCTAAAACAGCTCATTATTTAAGAATTCCTAAGTTTAATTACAAATTGCTTCAAAATTAATTACAGGATATATTCTAAGTAAGTGGAATAAAAATAGACCATTTAAATGCACGTATTGTCATGAAAAAGAAACCCCCGAACATTTGTTATGCTATTGTAATCGTACAAAAAGAATTTGGGAAGATATTACTTCTGCTCTAAAACTCAACACATTAACACTTTGTTTTGGGATTAGATGAGGATGGTGTGCAAAACATAAACACTGCAAGAAACAATGTCATATCAGTTATTGCTTATGGAATATATTGTACATGGGAAATGTGAGGATTCAAAACAATCTTATAAATTTATTATAAAATTTTATTATTTTATTATTAAAAGAGTTTTACAAATATAATTTCACACTGTGTATGAATGGCACAGTAAAGGGGACTTGATGGCAGGTTTGCTACCCTCGCCTGCTCAGTTTCGATGCACTTTGTTGTAAAAAAGTAAATAAATACATTAAAAAAAGCTTTTCTCTAAAAATGAAATACCTGTCAAAAAACCTAATTTTGTATCTTCTTATATGAAGCTCACAGCAATATTTAAATAATTGTGTAGTTTGAATTTATGAAGTAAAATTACATAATTACCTTACAATGCACCCAGTCGACTTTTATATATGTGATACAATGTTTTACCTGGCCATTCCTTGCAGAGCTGGAGTGACGTGTGCACCTGATTTTGCACTTGTCTCAAAGAACAAAGCACCATAGTCCTAAAGAAGCACAGCAACATGAATAAGGCTCATAATTTATGACCTGTCATACACTCAATAGTTGACAACAATTTGTCATAAGCTTTTAATTTAAATTAATGAACTTGAAAACTAAGAAACTCTTAATTCTTACAGATGTATTATAGTTATAAAATCAAAGTCACCAGTTGTTAAAAGTTATTGCACTAATTAATATCTTCAAAACTGAGAACTAAACTCAAAGAAATAACTCAAAACTGAACATGTAATCAGGACACTTTAAAATTTGCTTTAAACTAACCAAATCTATAGTCCAATCCTGTACAACAAAATGCATAAAATGAAATGCTAGATATGCAAGGGACCAACTGCTCCTCCAATCTGTAGGAGACAGGCAGTTCCACAATACAGACTATCGCTGAAAAAAGGATGCCTGAAAATAAGAACATGCCCCAATCCCCTTACACCCATACCTAAATATATCAAAACAATATCACACATTAATTGAACAAGCAAAAACCAGTGCCCGTGAATGGACTCTGTGTCAGCTGACTGTGTGTTGTGAGTTTCCGGTACAAGTGACACCAGAGAAGGACACAAAAGTTGTGCGCTGCAAATGTTATTCAGAAGAAAAGAGCAAAGTTAACTGTTAAGGTGCTTCCTAAGGAGCTACTGAGGAAATGATTCTTTTACAAAGGTAGAGATTTCAAAAAGTTGGTTCATAGTGACTACAGATTAAGAGCCGATACCTTAACAAAGTAATGTTCCTCTGGCCCAGTATATATTAGTAAAATAACAGACAAATCCCTCCAATGTTCACAGAGACAATTATGAAACGGTGTTAAACTTTTAACACTAGTCTAAGATAGGTGACCTCACTTATAACAGCTGTTCTTCAAACACAAAATTTCTAGGACCAACAATAAAGTAAAGGGATTCAAAGTAGCAAGGGCTTATTTAATCTTGCATAGAAAGTAGCTATTACTTACTTAGCTATTGGGATAGACACTCAAGTTACTCGCCATGTTGTAGCTATGAAAAAAGTTTCTGCTGGTTAAGTTTGCCACAAGCCAGACTAAAGAGTTTGCTGCAAGCCAGTACAGGATGAATAAACCAAAATCTCATCTTAGAATGAGTCATCATTTCCCATCAGGTGGGAGATTTGAAACAGTACCGGGAGATGTACAAATATTGCAACACAAAAGTGCAACTGGTAAATGACAAACTTAAAGCAAGGAATCAAGTTGTGGAAAGCTCTTTCAAAACAAATCAACCCAGTGTCGACCATCCCACCCAGTAACTCCATCTTTCACACAGACATAAGAGTTCAACAAGATAATCATTTTGAAGGACATGTATCTAAAGTTAAATCTGTCAAACAGGCAGCAGAGGCATGAGATGCCCTCTTTCAGTCCAATCAGGTGGCAAACTCGCATCATTTAATGTAAGCCTATATACTTACTGTGATGGACGAGTGCAAGTAGCTGAAAACAGCTACCACCAAAATTATCATATTTTGAGCCATGTGCAAGTCAATGTACTTACTTCTGGCAATTGACTACTAGCATACTTGACTGATCACCACCAGTGGTGCTAGAGTGCGGTAGGTAGTGTGTACTGGAATTGAGAAACCTTTGAAAAAAGAAGGGATATAAACAGTCTGGGGGTTGGAGTGAGTAGGGTTTTGTTGCTGGGTTGGGCCCAATTGCTGGCCCTCCACAGTTCTCTTAAGTTGAGGGCAGAGAGTTATGGGTTGTGGAAATTGGAGCCAATAAAGAATTGAACTGGATAATAGTCTTCAATTAATAGTCAACCCGGAGCTAGGCCAGTGAACAGCTACTGAGGTCCCGGTTCAACATTCTGTGACATATGTAGCAGCTGGCCTACATGAGGAGATCAAGTGAGGCCACTTTTAAGCTGGTCTAAAGCAGCCAAGCTGGTAGCTAGTATCATCGGCTACCAATCAGGACCGAATCCCCCGGATTAACAGAATAAACTCTGCACTAACAGATGAATCGGGAATTACGATATCAGGACATATTGATGATGGTGAATGGTCAGCCTCAAAACTTACAAAAGAGAATGGAAAGTCAAATGTATTCGTAACAGTGTCCAGACACCATGATGGCCCAAATTTAGGACCTCAAAGATTTATGATAATCTCTGCAGTTGCATCCAAGGCCTTGAATATGATTTGAATAAATACAATAAAGACAATGAAACAAAATAAAATAAAACAGTTATTTCCTACAGTGTAACAAAATTTATCAAGGTTCTCTTGTTAAAAAAGGAAAAAAATAATAAATCAATAAAGTTAAATGCAAAAATGGGACCTTAGTCATTCTAGGTTAAGGCGAGGTCCAACTGCTATAATCTTATAGGTATATAAATATTAATGTGACTTTTGTAATAATGTAAATAACTTCAAGTTTTAGGATAAAGTATCCAGGAAATATTGTTTGTATTTACAAGTGTGTTTTATCTATTGGCAATTGTAATCTAAAAAAAACAAGAGGGTCAGAAATGCCCCAAAAGGTGGGTTGCACAGGCAGCAATAAGGTTAGCGACTGCTGTAATTAAATTTAGAAACAAGGAAAGAAAGATTAGGTCACCCACTTAAGGTAAATGTGTTAGACGTGCTAAGAAATGTAAAACTTGTAATCTAGGTTACATAATTGTATCTATGCTATAAACGGACAAACAAATGGACAGAATTTCACCAATTTTGAAAGCAACTTAGCTATGATGGTGATCTATCTCCCTATCAAGTTTGAATTTGATTGGACAAAGCATTTTTGAGTTAGAGTCTGAAAACGGAAATGTTGACGGACAGACAAACGGACAAAAAACAGACAAACAGAATTCGATTGGACAAAGCGTTTTCGAGTTAGAGCCCGGAAACGGAAATGTTGACGGACAGACAAACGGACAAAACAGACCAATGAACAGACTGAATTACACCAATTTCGAAAGCAACTTAGCTATGATGGTGATCTATTCCCCTGTCAAGTTTGTATTCGATTGGACAAAGCGTTGTCGAGTTAAAGTCCGGAAGCGGAAATAATGGCGAACAGACAAACGGACAAAAACGGATAAACGAACAGACGGAATTACACCAATTTCGAAAGCAGCTTAGCTATTATGATGATCTATCTCTCTGTCAAGTTTGAATTCGATCGGACAAAGTGTTTTTGAGTTAGAGTCCGGAAACGGATATAATGACGAACAGACAAACGGACAAAAAAAGGGACAAACAAACGGACGGAATTACACCAATTTCGAAAATAACCTAGCTATGATGGTGATCTATCTCCCTGTCAAGTTTCAATTAGATTGGACAAAGCATTTTTGAATTAGAGTCCAGAAACTGATATAATGATGAACAGACAAATGGACAAAAACCGGAAAAACAAACAAACGGAATTACACCAATTTCAAAAATAACCTAGCTATGATGGTGATCTATCTCCCTGTCAAGTTTGAATTCGATTGGACAAAGCGTTTTTGAGTTAGAATCCGGAAACGAAAATGTTGACGGACAGACAAACAGACAAAAAATGGACAAATGAACAGACGGAATTACACCAATTTCGAAAGCAACCTAGCTATGATGTGATCTATCTCCTTGTCAAGCTTGAATTCGATCGGACAAAGCGTTTTCGAGTTATATTTTGTAAACGAAAATGTTGACGTACAGACAGACGGACGTCGGACACATCAATCTAATAGGCGGGTTGGTTACATGCAACCCGCCTAATAATATCTGACTCCTTAAACCAGACGCCTTCCTCCAATAACACACATTGATATCATTACAAGGCCTGGAGCCAGCCCACAAAAATTCTTGACTTCCTTAAACAGAAACCCAGTATATTACCAAAATATCAAATTATTGTTATACATACAGGTACTACTTGGCTTAGTGCAAAGAATGAATGGGCCCTGTACCTCAAGCTAGTTAACAGTCAAATAAAAAAACAAGAACATAATGAGTTACTGCAATCAGTGAATCCCCCCCCCCCCCCTCCAGCTGTTGGTCCATCAGTTGTATTCAGAGATGACTATATGAATTTAATCAGGTTCATAAAAGGTGTTAACCCCAAAGCTACAATACTAGAGTCTGCTATCATTCTGAGACCTTGGGATCACGAGAGACAAAATCTTGTGTGTGTATGTTACAATAACTTGCTTCAAAAATTCAACTCCCAGTTAGTTTCATACCAACATATAAGCCATTTTTTTGACAAGATGAAAAACCTGAAGCAAGATTTGTATAACGTTGATGGAATACATCTAACAGATTTAGGCTCTGTTGTGTTACAATCCTTCTTTTGTGAAAAAGTTGACAAAGCAAAAAAAAGGCCACTTGAAGTAGCTTAGCTCCCACAGAAAATGTGCAATTCATATGGTCTTTGTTGTACCTGATAAAAACTAACAACAAATTTATCCCGCTACAGCTCTATTAGTATATTATGACTATTATAAGTTGAATGATATTTGCCAAAAAAAATGAGCGGGCTCTAGTAAACAGTGATAACTGATACTAATCATAGCAGTATTATTGTAACATTATATTTTCTTTCCAAAATTTATTATTTGCTCAAAGTTTTTAGATCCTGTATGGTTACCTTGTAGTGATGTAACTTCAATGGTTTTGTATGTTGTAAACCTTGTAAAGGATTGAATGAAGACCTGCTACTGCTAGATAGATGTTAGGAAATGTTGTGTTAAATAGAGAAAATGTAATGGTGAATTGAATTCATTTGAATATAGTTAAAATATCATTAAACATGTATTAAGGAAATACCAAAGTATATAACTTCCTGCTTATGCTTCAGACAGGTAAGTAAAATATTATTTGCCTTATATAACTACAAAAATGTTTTTGCTAACAAAAACTAAGCTTCCCAAAAAGGTTCACTGCAATATAATATACAGTAGAAAAAGGTTTTTGAAAATAAAAACATGCAGTGCTGAGAGAAGAAGTGAAAGTTAAGCAGACAGTGTGGAAGTTCATGCATTAACATGAAAGAAAAATTTAAGCTTTATTTTGTTTTCTATGGTCATAAATTGCGAAAATTTAATTGAATAAATGCTCTGGCTAAGAATGCATAAAGCATCAATACTTATAATAGGTTGAAAGTTACACCATAAAACTACTTAATTAAAGAGTAACAGTGGTTTCCCAATACCTCTTAATACATTCTAAACTCTAAAAGCAAGAATAAAGGAGATATAAGGCAAAACACAAAATTGGCTATTTTATGACCCCAGTTTGACCCATAAGGGGGGGTCCAGGGGTAAATCTGACCAGCTATCTAGACTCTTCACATATGGTTTCCCAATACCTCTTAATACATTCTAAAGCTCTAAAAGCAAGAATAAAGGAGATAAAAGGCAAAAACACAAAATCGGCTATTTTATGACCCCAGTTTGACCCATAAGGGAGGGTCTGGGGGTAAATATGACCAGCTATCTAGACTCTTCACATATGGTTTCCCAATACCTCTTAATACATTCTCAAGCTCTAGAAGCAAGAATAAACGAGATATAAGGGGAAAAGATGAAATTGGCTATTTTATGACCCCAGTTTGACCCCTACAGGGGGGTCGGGGGGGAAATTTGACTTGCTTTCTAGACTCTCCACATATGGTTTCCTACTACCTCCCACTACATTTTATGGCTCTAAATACAATACTTAAGAAGATAATAGGGGGGTTCACATGAATTTTAAACTTTCTGATTGGTACCTGTGAGAAAATCACTCATAAATCGGTCAATTTTCATCGGATTGCTCCCAAAATCTAATCAGCTCACGTTTTTATAGTATAAACATGTGTATGAAGTTACAAGCCTCTGCGGTCAGTAGATTTTCCTGAACTGCGATGACGGGCGGGTGTACCCGAAAAAACTATTTTTTGATCATGTGACCTTGATAAAGATCAAAGGTCAAATTTAAGCATGTGGAAAAATTTTCCCACACCTAAGGTATATAACTGCCAAATATGGTTAAAAAGCTTGCAATAATAAGGGAGATATTCAAGGGAGACCATAATGCGGCGGCGAGGAAACTGACGCGAAACCAAATAAGCGCCCTTTCAGGGACGCTTAATTAACTTTGTGTCAATTGTATTTCGACTGCTGATTACAGAGTACAGTTTCATCAGAGGCCATGATTTATTTCCATCTGGACTCCCTGAAGTACTTTTGGGGTTGCAGGTTTGTACCCCTGTTTGAACCTGCTCTGAACCGGCTCTGAGTCCGTTCTGAACCGGTTCTGTGCAGGTTTAGCAGGTTCAGGTTTAGTTGACCTTAGGGGCCCAGGTGTGGGGATGTGATGGGGTCCAGGTAAGTATCAGTCATCATATTCCATTTTTTAGGTATATTTGACATGATTATATCATTTTTATTAATTTATATTAAATAAAAATTAGGGTGGGGGTCGAATGGCCTCATATACATGATTGTCCACTGTGAGTGCTGTTGGTTTTCTGACCTTGGAGTTAGTTGGTGCCATAGGCTTGCTGGAAATAGTTATTTCCGGTCTGGTGAAAATAACTGGTGAAGGTGCCTTAGTAAATGTGGTCAGGCTCCTAGGTTTAGTTTCACTCTGGAACTTAGCAATCCACTTTTTATAGGCTGATTTATTTGGCATCTCCATTTTTTGCCTATCCTCTCTTGAAGTTATAGGATTAGGATCCATAATACATAAGGGTGAAGTATTCATATGAGTGGAGGTGGAAGGATTTTTCTGTATGTCAGTATTGGTAGCAACTGAGGATAGTCTAGGAGAATCATTGTCACTATCACTGTGAGATCCCTTGCCAGAATAGAGTTCCAGTCTTTTTCCCAAGTTAGCATGCCAGTTGTGTTCTCTATGGAGAAGTCAGGTTGGTTGTTGTGTTGGCAGATGTAGAGGGTTGCTGGGCTTTGGGTGTGGTGATTGTGATTCTATCCTTTTGAGAATCATGATTGGGCCAAGAGAATGTCAGGTTATCACTATTTTGTGTCATGATGACCGGTTGACAGCATTTGATTTTATGTTTTAGGAAATCAATATTCCTTACATATTCCTTATTGCAATTTCCACAGACATATCTTCTGTGGAAATGTATACTGTTTATATGTCTTTTGAGACTTGACTTGCTCTTGTAGGTGATTTCACACTGGTCACATTTATATTTTAGTGGCTCCATGATAATTTCCTTGCTCTATGTGAGTCAACTCTATAGTAATTACTTTTTGTGATGTCATAGAGTTGCTAATGCGTCATTGAGCGATGATGTAATTATATATATTACGTCATTATTATGTTGGCTTTAGTCAGGCTCAATTATGCGCATAAATAATTAATAAATAATTTTTTATTAATTATTTATTATTTTTTTTAAATTAATAATTATGGAGCAATTAAAATAATAAATCATGAACTGATTTGTGATTTGTATTTTATTATATAGTGAATAAATCTTATTAATCCGTGAATTGCAGAAGGCTTGAGTTGGCTTGGATATTCAAATTACACTGCCTAACCCCAACTGGCATCAACCAATTTGTTTGAATCATGTAGATATTATCCTGACTACCTGGCACTCAGTAGTCCCTTCTTTTTATTATGTTATAAGGAAAGTCTAGAAGTCTAAGCTGGTATGGTAAATTCACTGAATTGTTCACTATCCCTGCATCTAAGACCTTTTTCCAGTGATGGGTGAGTTGCAGTGGCAAAGACTCTACTTGCGTTATATTCATCTTATATTCAATTATATTAGTAAAATTACTGCATCTAAACTGTCGACTATCCCCGCATCTAAGACCCTTTCTAGTGATGTGGGAATTGTATACCACAAAGATGGAAACAGGCTATAAATATGCAAGTTATTATTAGCTAGAATCTGGGTCACCAATAAATTTGTGAAATAGCAATACTCACAATCACTACAAGTGTGTGATTACTCTTTGTGTAATTTGATTTGTATTAACAGAATTACTGCAGCAAAACTGTTCACAATCCCTGCATCTAAGAATTTGTTCTAGTCATGTGGGAATTACATACAATAATGTTGGGAACCAGCCATAAACATGTGCTATAGTAGTGGCTGGGCGTGTGCTTGCCTTATGTACCGTATGTAACTTGTTATGCATGTAACTTGTTCACTATCCCTGCATCCAAATCCTTTCTAGTGATGGTGGAATTGTACATCATAACAGGGGGAACAGGCTATAAATATGTGAAATAGTATTTTGTTACAATCTTGGTTACCAATTAATATGTGATACAGTATTAATCACAATCACTACAAGTGTGTGTTTGCTGTTTCCTGTAAAAATATTAATATCAGAAATATTATTTAAATCTTGTATCTTTTGCTTAACTGTCATTTCAACAAGTGAGATTACTTTTTTCCAAGCAAGGTAATGTTTACATGTTACTCCTCTTTTAAGCCAAATTTCAAACGATGTTATATTGCCGTCTTTGTCAAATATATCCTTAATGTACCATAAACCAGACTGAATTGAAAAATTTTCTTGTAATTTTAATTTTTATTAGATAAATACTTACCATTTCCTGACCATAGCTATATGTTGGTGCCATCCAACTCACTGGCCAACGTTGAGAAACGTTTTAAAGTACCTTAAGAGGCCAGTGAGTGAGTGTGAACTAGCATGTCCCCCTAGTGGTCATGTGACGCTAGTAAACAATCTTCATTATTTTTGTTGCAGAAAATACTCCCCTAGTACTGAATCTGCGGGGAGGTAGGGGGGGACTACCCTGGTCAGGAAATGGTAAGTATTTATCTAATAAAAATTAAAATTACAACAAAATTTTTCAATTTTATTGCGAAAAATACACTTACCATTTCCTGACCATAGCTGAATGCAGCCTTCATGGAAGGAGAGCAGTACTAGAATTTAAAGACCCAGTACACCACTCTGCACAGCTGTCATACACAGCACAATCCTATAGGCATACAGATCCTAACTCACCTCCCAGATGAGGCAGTGGAACTGTTAAGCACTACAAAACAACACAGCCTTGTTGTTGTTGTTGTTGTTGCTGTTGTAGGAAGGAAGTAAGCATTACAGAGACCCACTACCTAGCCTACAACTTTCATTGAAATTTACATGCATACAACAACATATAAACTTCCAACAGTCACCACATACCATACAGATCCCCTAAATCACAGCATGTAGTTGAAGTTCTCACAAACTGACAGTTATTGCCACAGTTGAATGCTGCATATAGACGAACATCCAACACCCACACAGGTGACCCAAAACTTGGAAGTGTCATCAGCATATAGTGTAATTCCAAGTCTGAATGAAGTCAACAATGCTGCCTAATATAAATACAGATAGTATGACACACATACATATGCAAATGCAACCAAAGTATCAATATAAGTATCACACATATACTTATAAGATAACAAACTGTAGGAACCAATATCTAAGTCTGACCACAAGCAAACCAAGCAGGTGAGACAGAAAATTGGTAAAAATGTTATGGTTTCCAGTAACATGCATCTAAAAATTCATATACAGAAACACTATTCTAAAAGCTAAAGATGCACTCATTCTTGCTTTGACTCGCTGCTGTTGAGACTCAGAATTTGACTTCTCCTCAGTCAAAAGGATAGTCTGCCTAAAGCAAGATGAGATAGTTGACCTGAAAATATCTGCTGTAAAGCCTTCCTAAATAGGTACAGACAAGACATAATAATTCCTCATTGAATCCTTTGTCCCAAGTAAAAGTATTTCAAAAACCTCACAAGACAAAGAGATCTATCTTGAGTAAAACTGCTGTCCCAATGATCGAGAGCTGGCATATCGACTGGCTTAACTGAAGTAGGCCCATCCGAAGCCAACTGATTCTTGGCTAATAAATGGCCAGAGCCACTTGTGAGCAATACTCCTTTTAAGTAAGGGAAGACAATGCTAACAAGAATTACCCTTCTTCCTTTGCCTGATGCCAAAGACAAAAGAAAGACCATCTTGAAAGTTAATAACCTCCAAGAAATCTTCCCCAAAGGCTCAAAAGGCTGTCTGGTGAGACCAAACAAGACCAGAGACAAAAGGTAAAGAAGGCTTAACCTATTGGCTACTGGATTATCTCTAAAGAAACATGTCAACAATCTATACAGCTGAAGAGCAAGCAAAGCAATCTGCAATTGTTATTGTGTAACCAGCTATAGTAGATGGTATAAGATTCTTTTCCTTAAAAAAAATAATTAAGGAAATTTGCTACATCTAGAAAAGTATTATCTGAGATGTTCACCGCAAAGAAGCCTCAGATGGCGGTTTGTGGATAGATCTACCAGGTCCCACAACCAAGAACATCCACCATGACCATCATGATTCAATCATAAAGAATCTGCACCTGAAGGTGGTCATCTTCTAAATCACCTGAAGAATCCTTGGCTATCCTGGTGCAATCATGATGATTCCGCACCTGTAGGTGATCATCTTGATTCACCTGAGGAATGAGAGCCACTGGAACAAACACAAAGCTGTCCAGAACCTCCCAAGAAATGTGAAATGCATCTGTTCCCCAAGCCCCACAGTCTAGGAAAGGAAACACATACACTGGAAGCTTAAGATTCAGGTTGTTGGATACCAATGGCAGAATGATTAAACTCACCTACAAGATGATTCTGCACCAAAATCTTGGAGTAGCCCTTCTTAATAGCTACAAAAAGAATTATCTTGCCTTTCCTGAGATCTTTTGTCTTATCAAGGAACCTCTCAAGGCTCTCACTGGACAAAGAAACCTATCTTGCACCAAAGCATGATCTAAAGAAGGTTTCAAAGCAGAAATGACTACAGGTTGAAAAAACCAAAGGACCCTCAGAAGCCAAATGATTCACCTGCATCACCTGAAGAATCAAGGTAACAGGACCAAACAAACTGTCCAGTCCATCCCAAGAAAAGTTGAAAAAGATAAGCTTGTTGTTCAAACTAGTTGCAAAACAAATCCATCATTGGTGAATGTAATCAAAGACAGATTTGATTGAACACCTGAATCAGAACAGAAGATTCAAAACTCATTCAATTTGCATCATCCTGTGTCTCATGAACAAAGAATTTGTTAGAACATTTGGATACCCTGGGAAATGATATACCTGAATCTGAACCCATGGCATTCGTCCAAGGAATGATTCTTCAGATAAGGGAACACATTCCTGGAAGTGGATACCTCCCTACCTGTTCAGACAGGAAACCACTGAAGAACTGTCTGTGGAAATCAACAGATTTAGAATCCGAATCAGACTTCCACAAGATTCTAAAGGTAGTAGCCCTGTTAATGTGGAGTCTTGACTCCTCCTGATAAAACAGACCACTGGCTGTATGATGCCATAATTGTGCATCCCAACCCTTAAAGAAAGCATCTAATAACACAAGGAGATTGTGTTCCTTCTGATTAAGTGGTGGGACCTCCTTCAAACTTGAAAAGTCAGTCCACCACTGAAGATGATCCCTGAGAACCTGAGAACAGAAAAACTGGGATATCACAAAACTAGGATATCTGTGGTACATTAGCAGATAGCCTTGGGGTCACCTGATAAACAAATGACCCAAAGGCACTGTTTTCTCCTTTGAAGCCATACTGCCACCAAAGAAATGGCTTCCTTAGAAACCATTAACTGGAGAAAATGCTCGCTATGAGTAAAAGATCTACCCTAAGGTGGAATCAGCAAACCAAACTAAAACCCCTGGTGCTTTAGTCAAGATTTTTTTTTTTTTTTTTTTTTATGTTCCAAATGTATGTAGCCTGGTGACACCCAATGCCTTCTACTGCAGCCATCAAGTTCACTATCCGTTGATACAATAGTAAAGTCGAAAATAAACCATTTCAAAGAGCAAGGCAATGAAATGGTCTATATAGTGGTAAGCATGATGCATTCTTATAGATCCCACAGTCTCACCATGGACTAACATAGCAAACAGGCAGTGAACTGGTATGAACTGTCATCAACACGGAAGTGAAGATAAAAATTCGCGTGAATCCGGCTATGGAAGAATGTACCTGTAAGGAAACGAGTTAACACACCCCTTCACTTACAAGTAACAACTCGCGAAAAACCCAACAATATGAAATTAAGGTAAAGACTGTAAAGACTTATTTACCTCAACTATTAGTGGTAGCCATCTCTTCCCAGCTTATGACAACCGATAAACTGTAAACTTGTAACAATATCACCATCTCCCTGGTGTTATCGCCCTTTTGTCGATCATTTCATACACAGCTTTTATGCAAACTGATGTCTCCCGCATTTTATTCATTTATTTAAAACACATGTCCACAACTGCCTTAGGAACATGAATAAGTAATCCTTCCTGCTACTGTCGCTTCTGTGAAAGGTAAAGGATAGCTGAAAATTATCCTCTTACTATGTTAAGATGTAAGGTGTAGAATATGTGCCACTATTGGACACAAAAATTCCTCCTAAAGATTACTCCTAACCCCTCTAAGTCTTACAGAGGAGGAGAGTTTTGTAACAGTGTCTGAGGACTAATTATCATAATGGGAACAAAAACCTGCCCTGGGCACTTATTCCATTTCTAACCAAGTGTAGGAGTTTGCTCTTCCAGACAGAAGAAAACACTATACACCCAAATTCACAAAATGAAGTTTTCCTGGACATCTGACCAAGAATTCAGCAGAAGAAAAACCTCACTAAGAGAGAAAACTACATTTTTTATTCTACCAAAATCATCTAAGAGATAAGATAGAAAAAAGTACGACTTGTAACACTCCTGATGAGTAACAAGTTGAAGAACTGGTCAACGCACTGCCCAAAAAAAACCATCCAGGATCATTATAGACTGTAATTGAAAGTACTGCACACAGTCCAAGGTACTAGTGTAGTACTGGATATTCTATGAGAATCCTGTTAATCCTTAAATTCTTGAAGACCTCCTGACATAGGTCCTGCTAGATAACTCCAAAAATTCTAAGATTTGACATGAATATGGTGCAAGAAACACAGAGAACCTGTATTCTTGAACAAAATCTGACAATGGGTACAACTAGGTTTTATGTACTGGTGCCGGTTTCCAGCAAAAACCCTGCATAACACCACAGAATGAAAAGCTAATTACTGAGATGAAACACAACTCTGGTCATCTGACAAGCCGATTCCAGACCTTTTGGGAGGTATGGAAACTCGATTGTCTTCAGATGACGTCATGCAGGTATTTTCCTCCATGAAAAGTTCCGACTGAACCTCACCGGAGGAATTAAACGGTGTAGAAGATCAACTCTGCATCCGGAACTTGCCCACGATGTAGCATCCAAGCAAATCAATGATGTCTGCCACCATAGGGGATTCCAACCGGTGACCTATTCGGCAGAGCATGATGTGGTGAGATCTTTGCTACCAAACGCCTGGCTATACAAACCCAACGTATGATAAGCTTTGTGACAATCGAATTGTCTCCATGCTTTCCTTTGTCGCCTAGCAACATGTAAACTGTCCCTGCCGGAGCTAGTATGACTGCCGACAGTTTCAGTGTTAAAAATGAAGTAAATCTTCAAGCAAGTGGAAATTGCATAAAAAATAAAAAAAAGAACTTGTCCCATCTGAAGTAATACGTGATTTATGAAGAAAAACATGCATTCTGAGCAGCAGAAGTTCTTCATCCAACGACAAACATCCCTGACGCCATCTTACAAAAAGTGGTTATCAATCCGTGAAGAAATGTCCACAAAAGCACTTTTCCTCTGTGCTTTTCCTCTTAATTTTGTGCTGAGAAGACATTGTCAACACAGATGTCTTATAACAGAACTCAAATCCACAAGAAGTCCAAAATACTTAATAAAAATCCGAAATGAAAATAAACATGCACACTCTAGGATGGCCAACAAAAATAATGAAGATTGTTTACTAGCGTCACATGACCACTAGGGGGACATGCTAGTTCACACTCACTCACTGGCCTCTTAAGGTACTTTAAAACGTTTCTCAACGTTGGCCAGTGAGTTGGATGGCACCAACATATAGCTATGGTCAGGAAATGGTAAGTGTATTTTTCGCAATAAAAACAATGATTTGTTATAAAATGGTCCATCATCTTTCTGAACCCACCGGAGTTATACAAACTGAGTTTTTATTTCTTGTGCATTGTAATTATTTTTATATTTTACAGACTTCCAGCATGTAAAAACTTCTTTGGAATCATATACTCTGTATATTTGCTTCTAAATAGTATATTGATATTTTCTTTACCTGAAACATCTAGAATGTATCCTTTCTACATATTATTTTCATCTAGTAAATATTTCATCCACATTATTTTTATACTTTTATCAACTGTATTAATATCATGCATATTGTATTCACCATTACATACCTTTTGCATAAATATATTTCTACGAACTTTATCTGTATTACCATTCCATATAAAGTTATAAATTAACCGATCAATTTCTTTTTTGATTAATATTGGAATGTGCATCACCTTGGATAAGAATAAAAATTTTGATAATCCAAACGTTTTGGCTATTAGAACTTTCCCTTTCAAAGATAAATACCTTCCCTTCCATGCATTTAGAGTTTGTTTTAATAATAACAAGAGCACTCCGAGAGTGCAGACCTCCACCAAGGCAGCTCAGTTCCCCAATACTGTGTCTACTCCATAAAATAATTCCTGGGCTTTGAAAACCTACCATTAGCATTGATATTGTATTTTTTTATGCTTTGTTCCTTGTCCCATTTCAGACGTTTAATGAAAATTTCATCTAAATCCATCCATAACTTTTTGAGTTATCTTCCTTTAAAAAATACCTGGATCCAGAAGATCCAAACAATGATCCGGATCACACCCAAAATCTAATAACTTCTTCCTTGTTCCATTTTGGACATGTCCTGAAAATTTCATCGGAATCCATCGCATGCTAACTTTTCGAATTATCTTCATTTAAAGAATTCAGGGATCCAGAAGATCCAGACGGTGATTCGGATCACTCCCAAAATCTAATTACTTCTTCCTTTACCAATTTTTCACATATCCTGAAAATTTCATCAAAATCCCTCTATAAGTTTTTGAGCTATCTTTCTTTAAAAATTAAATTTCAGGGATCCAGAATATCCAGACAGTGATCCGAATCATTCCCAAAATATAATCACTTCTTCCTTTTACCATTTCGGACATATCCTGAAAATTTTATGAAAATCCGTCCATAAGTTTTTGAGTTATCTTGTTCACAAACAAACAGACAGACAGACAAACCAAGGCGAAAACATAACCTCCTTGGAGGAGGTAATAAAGGTTTTTTTAAATTGGCCTTTTCAACTTCTATTGTTTCATGTCCCAGGTATACACCTAATATTCGTATAGGAGTCTTTGGCCATGCTATGTCACAGGGGGTTTCACTATTTCCTTTATTTTTTCCTAACCATAGTGCTTCAGTTTTGGTTTTGTTAACTCGTAGCCCTGAACAGGATTCGAATTGATTAAACAATTTAAATAATTCACCACCTGATTTTATGTCTATAAGTGAGCAAGTTAAATTGTCCACAAACTGTAATAATTTTATTTCATTTTCTGCTATTTTTATCCCTTTGATTTAATCATTTTGTCTTATTGCAATTGACAATAATTCAATGCATATAATGAATAGGTAAGGTGACAATGGGTCACCTTGTCTTACCCCTCGTCCTATTTGGAAATATTGGCATGAGTGTCTGTTATTTATTATACAGCTAGAAATGTGATTATAAAAAGTTTGAATCCATTGAATAAAATCTTGTCCAAAATTGAATTTTTCTGGAGATTTTAATTTCGAAAAAGCAAAAGTCATATCCTCACAATGCACAAGAATGGAATCAGAAGAATGTGGGATTTTTTAATGTGCCTATACTGGAAATTTATATTATATGAACACTGATCACTGCATGCTAAATACCTCATTTTTTTCTTTGAAGATGGCAAAACTTCAAAAACACTAGGAAGTTAGCTTTGCCAGATAACAAAAATTTTGTGTTCCATGTTGCAGGTGTGGTTTTAAAAAGTCTATAGGAGAGCTAGAGTTCAGTCTTTTGTCAGGTCTTTGTATCCTGAAATGATCAGGGGCTGTCTGACTAATTTTTGTCTTTGTTTGGATGGAAGAGAGTATCCATGTAATAATGTTTACAATGCTTCTGGAGGAGGTTCCTTTTATCCAGTCTCTCCTGAAGGTTTGTTTGTTCTTATGTTTTTTTATACACAACTTCTCCACTTTTTAGTCCTGTTTTATCCACCATTCATCATTTTGGGCATTACACCGACCCTTGAGTCCCTGCGGTGTGGCCCAAACTGACCCCTATTGCCCCTGCCACTTGAGTGCCCTCAGTTTTATCAGGAGCAAAAGCTCTCCATGGTAGACTGTTCCATATATGGGTACTCCTGTAGTTGTCCCTACCTATATACCTCAGTGGGGCTACGGAGGGGCTGATGCAGAGAGGGTCTGAAAGTTTGGTTGGGAGTTTTGGCCATACCTTTATTAAGAGAGAAACCTTCTCACCCCCTTGGACAAGCTGAGGGTTTACTTTCCTCCCCTCCCCCTAGGCATCTGCTTTCACTAAGCACCTGATGCAGATTAGTTATTTCCGAGTCCCTCCGTTTGAGACCTGCATGGTATTGCCACAGACATTTCTCATTGAACCCTTGAACTTTGACAGGTAGTGCAGTATCTGTGTTATGTGAGCCATTATAAACGGCTCCAAGATCCGAAAGCTGTCTTGCCTATGTTGATTTAATGCATGGGAAAAACTGCATACCTTCTAAACACATTCTATGTGTCCTCATACAAACAAATGCACAACAATATTTCACTTTAACGTAATATATCCACACAAACAACACTTTATATACATGATAACATGATAACACATATATGTCAATATCCAAGTCCAGTGAATAACTTCTAGCAAATGACAAGGTCAATGTACAACTCTCTTTTCTTGGGCTTGGGGATGTTGGGAGGCGACTCTTGAGATAAGCATTGAATTCTAGAAGGTAAGTTATTGTAGTGCAATAAAAGTTCAATTTCAGAATTATCTACAAAGCCATAAAGATATATTTGTTGGAATAAAGTTATTTATTGAGCTGATATACAAGGTGTGCAAAACTAAGCCAAGTGCAGCTTTACAAGGGAATAGATGCTAGAAATATGCTTACTTATTCCAAATTTTTAAACCTTACTCAGATATCATTACAGGCTTTTGAAGAAGTGTGTGTATATGCATGGCTGTTGTAGCAGTAACAATGCTTCACAGGCATTTCCTTGTTGGTTAAACGTGATTAAGTACTTTACTGTTGTGGTTTACTGTATGCCATACCCACTCATGAGTGAACTTACATCAGCCAGTCTGCTGCCTGACTTTGTGCTGACCACTCTGTTGTCATCAAGATCATCTATCAGATCTATTTTGTTTCCAATCAGAACCAGGACGGTCTCCTCCTCTGTACCCTCCTAAAAACAAAACCACCTTTCAGGAAACTGTGCAATCTGTATATATTAGCTAAAAACAAAAAATACATGGTGAAAAATAGGACGGAATAAATTATTCCCTGCAACTATATTTTCCCTAGCTAGAGGACTCCATTAAACACTCTATTATTAGTTTCCAGGAAAATGCAACTACTTGTAAAGATCAGGCAATGTTTTTTACACAATGATAAATAAATGTAGGCAGTCTGCTTCATCACATTTAACTGGTTCACATCATACGTAATTATGAGTGATAAATCTTCTAACTGGTGAAGATTATTCAAATAGCTTGAAAATATTACACAGACTAACCTGAACACTGACCATCCAGTTCTGCACATTTTTGTAAGAAGTTTCTGAGGTGACATCATACATTATTACAACCCCATCTGCTTTCCGAAAGTACTGCTTTGTGATACTGCGGAACCTGCACATGGAAGAGCAGAAACACATGATTCAATGTACCATACAACATTTAGAATAACCAGTTATTGTTGAAACTAATGACTAAGAAATCACTGAAAACAAGTGAAAGTGACAGTCTGTAGCTAAATATACCTGGTCATTGGTCAAACCCAGGAGCTGAAGAGCCACATACATAGGGTAAAGAGGCATCTCCTACCAGAAAATGATGCATGGTACTGTCATCCCTAGGCAGAAGCTTATCTTCCAGAAACCTATTGACCTGTCCAATCATCATATCATGGTCACCAAAAATCTGGGGATCAGAATGGAAGATACTGGTGACCACATAAACCAATAGAAACTTGAAGCTGGAAACCATGAAGGCAAGGCGGCTAATGGAGTGAAAGTCCTTGTAGGTGTAGTAAATAGACTCTCCATTTCTCAGACATCAAATTCTGACATGTTTTTGCTCAATGACCCCCTGAGGTTTGATGGTGATTCCAGTTACTGAGAATTGGGCAGCAACTTGTTTCTGTTGGTTAGGGGTCCTTGGACAGGTCATGACTTTGTCTGCACACTGTGCCACAACCTCTTCACAGCATTCTTTTACAAATTTGGACATGCTGTTGTGGGCAACATGGAAACCAATCATCACACTCCCGTAAATTTTTCCTGTGATAAGTCTGGCCTCGCTATTGATGGTCTTCCTGTAGAATGTGTCATTTTTTTCAATCTGAGTAGCCAGGCTCTCCAGTTGCTTTTGAGACATCTCTGGATCAATCCTGATAAAAATTTAGTAACCTGTAACATCTTTATTCTGGTGGTGATTTCACCTAGAACTGCCTTTGGCTTCACAGGTCCTTCTTTCAATATCTCTGTCATTTTTCAAATCCTTATGCTGCTCCTCTGCAGTTCAGGTAGTTTCTGCATAAATCTCAATCTTTATAGTGTGCCATCTTAAATACATTTTGAAACTAGAACATGGCTGCATCTATGGCCAGCTGCAAGATGTATTCACCAAAAAAGGACAAGGTTTTCAAGATAAAAGGCATTTTTCAACATAGCAACCAAAATTCAGAAATTTCTTCACAGACCTTAAAGGAGTAGTCTTCATTACGGAGTGGGTCCTCGCCCTATTGCTCTATCTCTTATAGCTTCGAGATAAACAACATTTTCAATTTCCACCAAAATTTAAGAGGGCAGTCGAAATTCAAAAAGTTCTAAATTTTTCAGAGGTCCTAAAGGAGAAGTCCTTAGTACCTAGAGGGTCCAAAGTTTGTCCAAAATTGCTCTTGTACAGTTTTCAAGATAAACGTCATTTTCCATTTCTGCCAAAATTCAAGAAGGTGGCCGCAAGTTGGAAAATTCTAAATTTTTCAGAGGTCCTAGAGGAGTTCTCCTTAGTACCCAAAGGGCTTCAAAATTTGCCTGAAATTGATCTGTCTTTTACAGTTTTCAAGATAAACAATATTTTTTATTCCCACCAAAATTCAAGATGACAGCCAAAGTTCAGAATAGTCCAAATTTATTCAGGAGTACTCCTCATTATCCAGGGGTCCAAAATTTTCCCCAAAACACTCTATCTCTTATGGGTTTCGAGATAAAAGACATTTTTGATTCCCGCCAAAATTCAAGATGGCGACTGAAATTTGGAAAGTCTAAATTTTTCAGAGGTCCCAGAGGAATAGTCTTTAGTACCCCAGGGGGTCCAAAATTTGCCCGAAGTTGATCTACCTCTTAAGGTTTTTAAGATATATGACTTTTTCAATTCCTGGCAAAATTCAAGAAGGCAGCAGAAATTCAGGAAAGTCCTTATTTTTCAGAGGTCCCAGAGGAGTAGTCCTTTGTAGTCAAAGGATTCCAAAATTTGCATGAAATCGCTCTATCGCTCACGGTTTCGAGGTAAACAACAAAGTTCACCAAAATTCAAGATAGCGGACGAAATTCAGGAAATTCAGATATTTTGCAGAGGCACTTCATCTAAGGTGTCTAGTACCCACAGGGTCCAAAAAATTTGCTCAAAATAGCTCTATCTCTAATGATTTTCAAGATAAACGTCATTTTCCATTTCTGCCAAAATTCAAGAAGGTGGCCGCAAGTTGGAAAATTCTAAATTTTTCAGAGGTCCTAGAGGAGTTCTCCTTAGTACCCAAAGGGCTTCAAAATTTGCCTGAAATTGCTCTGTCTTTTACAGTTTTCAAGATAAACAATATTTTTTATTCCCACCAAAATTCAAGATGACAGCCAAAGTTCAGAATAGTCCAAATTTATTCAGGAGTACTCCTCATTATCCAGGGGTCCAAAATTTTCCCCAAAACACTCTATCTCTTATGGGTTTCAAGATAAAAGACATTTTTGATTCCCGCCAAAATTCAAGATGGCCCACTGAAATTTGGAAAGTCTAAATTTTTCAGAGGTCCCAGAGGAATAGTCTTTAGTACCCCAGGGGGTCCAAAATTTGCCCGAAGTTGATCTACCTCTTAAGGTTTTTAAGATATATGACTTTTTCAATTCCTGGCAAAATTCAAGAAGGCAGCAGAAATTCAGGAAAGTCCTTATTTTTCAGAGGTCCCAGAGGAGTAGTCCTTTGTAGTCAAAGGATTCCAAAATTTGCATGAAATCGCTCTATCGCTCACGGTTTCGAGGTAAACAACAAAGTTCACCAAAATTCAAGATAGCGGACGAAATTCAGGAAATTCAGATATTTTGCAGAGGCACTTCATCTAAGGTGTCTAGTACCCACAGGGTCCAAAAAATTTGCTCAAAATAGCTCTATCTCTAATGATTTTCGAGATAAATGACATTTTTGATTTCCGCCAAAATTCAAGATGGGAGACAAAATTCAGGAAATTCAACTTTTTCTAGGTTTCTATATCCTAGGTCTCAAGTACCCTCACTGGCCAAAATTTACTTGAAATTGCTCTATCTCTAATGATTTTTGAGATAAACAACATTTTCGATTTCCGCCAAAATTCAAGACAGCGGACAAAGTTTGGAAAACTCATATATCTAAGGTCTTAATACCCAACGGGTCCAAACTTAGCTCAGATTCGCTCTATCTCTAATGGTTTTGAGATGACATTTTCAATTTCTGCAAAAATTCAAGATGGAGGCCGACATTCTAATCTAATCTAATGTGGTCTTTTATAGCACTTAATCTCCATCACTGATGGACTCTAAGGCGCAACTGAACATAAAGCAAGGCAGTTAACATTAATTCGAGGACATAGCCAGGTCATACTAAGGAGACACAGGGTGACAAGGGAGGCTATGGCGGATAGGCTTTTGCAAACAGGTAAGTTTTCAATTTTCAATTTCTGCAAAAATTCAAGCTGGAGGCCGACATTCTAATCTAATCTAATGTGGTCTTTTATAGCGCTTAATCTCCATCACTGATGGACTCTAAGGCGCAACTGAACATAAAACAAGGCAGTTAACATTAATTCGAGGACATAGCCAGGTCATACTAAGGAGACACAGCGGGACAAGGGAGGCTATGGCGGATAGGCTTTCGCAAACAGGTAAGTTTTAAGCTTCTTTCTGAAGGAAGCAACTAATTTGAAAATTTTAATTAAATGTAGATTTTTATAAGCTACAAGCTTACCATCTGGGACTCCAGGCTTATCTTGGGTCACCGCACCCGACACGGCCAACTCTCGAAAAAAGAGTTCTAATGACCGTCCGGGTATTAGTACCCAGCTTCTGGTGACCCGGTGAGTGAGCATGCACAGAACGTCCTCCTTCTTGTTGGCCCCACCCCTCAGCTGCAATTTTCAGCGGGGAGGTAGGGGGGGGGACTCTCCTGAGTCCCAGATGGTAAGCTTGTAGCTTATAAAAAGCTACGTTTAATTAAAATTTTCAATTTTATTACGCTGCAATAGCTTACCATCTGGGACTCAATGCTGAATCCCACCGTTAGGAGGCAGGGATTGCAGCTGAGACTGTGATTGTCATTAGAATCCCACTAGGCCAAGGTCACCTGAGGGTACTTAAGTTACACAAAGTTTGACAAAACAATACAAGATAATATGATAAATATAAGATAACAACCTTACCAGATATTGTATATTGGTGTGCAGTACCTGAATAGCTGGGTCCGTTAGGCTCTGGAGGACTTGGTTCCAGAGGCTAAGCCCCCCCTCCCTTTTTCTTTTCCTGAAGGTGATCTCGCTGAGGGGAAAGGTCCAGGACCTGTTGGGCTGCGACCACCGGGCCCAGGTATAAGTTGTTATCGTTATCTGCCCATGTCAAGTCTTTTAGGTAGAAATTTGTAAACGTGTTGTGTGCTTTCCAGTGACATGCCTGCATGATTTGGTCTACCGAAACACCACCGTAAAAGGCTTTAGAGGCTGCAAAGGCTCTGATATCGTGAGCTTTGACTTGGACCAAGTCCAAGGCTTGTTGATCTGCTTGTTTATAACACAATAAAATTGTCTGTTTAAGCCATGAAGACAGGGTAGCTGGTCTGATGTCTGTTGAATGCCCTTTCTTGAAGGATATGAATAGGAGTGATCTGTCACCCCTAAGGTCTTTAGTTCTATCCAAATAGTATCTTAGGCCACGTACTGGGCACAGAGATCTGTCTTGCTTAAACTGTATATCTACTATTGTTGTTAAGGCAGGGATAAGGACTGGTGATACACTTTGAGCTCCTTCGCGAGCTAATTGATTCTTTGCAATGAAGTCAGATGAGGGGAACAAAGCCACTTTTTCCCATTGACCAAGGTTCGACACCTTGTTTGCAACCCAGGCGTGGATTTCGCTGCGGCGCTTGCCAGAAGCTAAAGCTAGTAAAAATGCGGTTTTGAGTGTCAAATGTGTAATGTCAGAGTCTTTCATTGGTTCAAAAGGTTTCTTTGTAAGTTCATTGAGCACAACTGATAAGTTCCACTAGGGAATGTTTCTAGTTGCCTTAGGCCTATCTCGGTGAAAACTTGAGAGAAGCCTGTTTAAATCTGTACTCTGAGCTATATGGAGGCCTGTAGGGCCCAAGTAATCCAAAATAGCCGTTCTATAGCCATCAATGGTAGAAGGGCGTCTATTTAAGTCTTGAAATAGGTGCATAAAGAAGTCTGAGACTTGTTTTATAGAAGGTTTGGAGACATCCACCGAATTTTCTCTGCACCATTTTTCAAAAAGGGCTCACTTTGCTTGGTAAATAGATCTTGTTGATGATCTTTGAGGGGCAGCAATTCTCTCTGCCACTTCAGAAGAGAAACCTTGTTCTTGGAGTTGCTCACTCCTAGACACCAAGCATGGAGGTTGAGATATTGCGGATTGTTGTGAAACACCTGGTTGCTTGACTGCTTGAGTAGATTTGGAGATGCAGGCAACTGAAGTGGAATTTCCACTGATAGATGGACCAGATCCCAGAACCAGGGCATGCCCGGCCAGCCTGGGGCTATCAGGATTAGGAGGCAGTTGTACTGGCGGACCTTTTGTATTACTTTTGGAAGTAGAGCTGTTGGAGGATAAGCATAGGCTACAAGGCTTGACCAGCTTATGTTTAGAGCATCTATGTTCCATGCGTTTTGATCTGGAACTGGAGAGACATATAGTGGCAACTTGTGGTTTAGCCGAGTGGCAAACAAATCCACCTGAGGTGTGAACCACTTTGTGCAAATTCTTTTGAACACCTGAGGGTGTAGAGACCACTCCGTTGACTGAATTTGAGTTGATCTGGACAGGGAGTCCGCAATCACATTTAGGCACCCTGGAATGTGTCTGGCACGTAGAGATATTTTGAATCAATGACACCAGCTCATGATCCTCCATAGAAGGGCGCACATCTCTACTGAGTGAGTCCCGCCCTGTTTGTTGATGTAGGCTACTACCGCTGAGTTGTCCGTGGCAACCAGGACTGTTTGATTTTGGCATTGAAGCCTGAAGTGTTTTAGGGCCAAGAACACTGCCTTTAGTTCTAAAACGTTTATGTGCAATGATTTTTCTAGATCTGACCACAGTCCTTTGATAGAATCTTGATTTAAGTGAGCACCCCAAACTACGTTTGAGGCGTCTTGTAAACACTTGAACGTTGTGTTCTTGGAGGTGGAGATCTGCACCTTTGAGAACATTTTGTGGATTCTGCCACCAGTCCAGATGAGCTATTATGGAGTCTGACCAGGGAAGGAGCTTGTCCAACGACTGAGGAAATGTCCAGTTCTCCTTGAGATGCCACTGAAAAGGTCTCATGTGAAGGCGGCCTTCTGGGACCATTTTTTCGGTTGATGCTAGCAACCCAATGAGAGACATCAAATGTCTTGCAGTCAGGGCAGATTGGTTGGTTATCCTGAGGATTAATGCCTGTACTTTTTGCCACCTCTCCCGAGTGGGCTTTACAAGGGCTGAGTTTAGATGGTATTCGTATCCCACAAAAGAGAATACTTGAGTTGGAATCAACTCCGATTTGACCTGATTTATCATCCAACCTAGAGATTGGTTAGGTCTACCACCACTTTTGTGTTGTGAGATGACTCCTCCGGAGATTGAGCCCTGATCAGCCAATCGTCCAGATATTGGTGTATCCTTATGCCCCATGATAAGGCCATGAGTTTTTCCTCTTTTACTATCATGGAGAATACTTGAGGAGTTGGGGCTAGCCCGAATGGAAGAGAGGTGAACTGATAGATCTGAGACCTGTATGCAAATCGCAGGTATTTTCGGGATCTTGGGTGAATTGGAATATGGCGGTAGGCGTCTTGTAGGTCTATTGATGTCACCCATTCCCCTGTATTCAAAGATGTTCTTATCGATTCTGGGGTCTCCATCTTGAATCTTTCTATCCTCAGGAATTGATTTAGCCTGCTTAAGTCTATGAATGGTCTCCATTTTTGATGTGGCTTTGGGACTAGAAACAGGCGACTGTAAAAACCAAGAGACTCTGTGTTTCGTACTTTTTCTATCGCATGTTTGTGCAGGAGAGACTGGATACAGGAGGCTAGAGCTCGGTCTTTTTGTTGATTTTTGTATTCTGATATGATCAGTGGATGTCTGGTTAGTTTGGGCTTGAGGTGAAAAGGAAGCACGTAACCATCCGTAATAATGTTTAAGACGGAGCTTGAAGAATTTTCTTCTACCCAGGCTCTCCTGAACTGCATGAGATGGCCTCTAACTGGTGGGTCTCTGTGTGAGTCATTGTTTGGAGGGGTTTCCACGACCCCTGCCCCTGCAATGGGGTCTGAACTGGCCCCTGCTACCTCTGCTACTGAAACTACCTCTGCATGAAGAGGCTAAACTACCAGGGGTAGATTGTCCATAGGGCGTTTTCTGTAACGTCCTCTGCCTCTCTGAGGGTCACGAAAAGGCCGATTTTGGTAGGGTCTGAAAGTCTGACTTTGAGACTTGGAAGAACCCTTTTTTAGGAGGAACTCCTCGCCCTCTTGAACCAGCTGAGAGTGAAATAAAGGAGAGGGAAGGAAGGGGGAATTGTGTAGCTCTTGTCTTCTGGTTTTCCCCAAATCTGGGTGAAGATTGGTCATTTCAGCATCTCGCCTCATGAGACCTGCACAGACCATGACATGTAAGTTTCTGCGTAACATATGGGTCATGTCCTTGCTTTGGCATGCTAGTGCCCTTTGTTGGATCTGGATTCTCTTGTCCCAGATATCCATATAGTCTCTGGTTGTCTCATAGGCATTTTTGATGGCCCTCTCTCAAGGATCTGATGTTTGGCCTTTTTAATAGTGGACTTGATGCTGTCCCGACAGCGATCCATAACACTACTGCACTCTGAAATTGTGTGGTTAAACACTGCCGAAAAATTGAGAGTGCAGATGTTTTGTCTGGCTTGATGTTCAAGTTCAATGGCCACATGAAGGGGTGCCCTTACCCCGGGAGCCGCTTGAGGTCTGGGGGAAATGCAAATATTTCCAAACTTTCTGTTAAGTTCCTGCATTCTTTCCTCAAACATGGGTCCACCATTTTGTAATACTTTCCTGTGGCTTGAGGAGCTTTAAGGAATTTTCCCTCTGTGAGATTTAAGTTCTGAAAATCTTGTTCCCACTTTGTTAGTTCCTCCTTTAAAGCTGGATTAGCAGGTAAAAAGGTAGAAGGACCCTTTGGTCTGGCTTCCTGTTTTTCTTGTTACTCATTAAGACCCATAATCAAATTTGATACTGGCATCGAATGTTTTGGGTCAGGAATACCCAGCACCTGTCTGAAGGTTTCTATGTCTTCAGTGTATTGTGATGATAAGTCACTTAGGTCCACCTTCCGAGAATAAATTGGGTCAGGGGGCAACGCCCGCCTGACTTCATGAGACCTCCTTCTTTCTTTGTCCACCTCCCTCACGTCCCTATATACAATAATGGAAGCCATTTGTTTTGATTTTTCCTGATCTCTATCACTGGAGATATTCCCTTGCTTAGGGGAAGATCTGCCCGATTTTTTGGATTTGGAACGGTGAGGGGATGCCTCAGATGAGCAACTGACATAACGGGAGGACTTGTATTTAGATTTGGCTTTATGTTTCTTGACCTTTTCAACTGATTTAGCTCTGGGAGGCTCCATTTCTGGGTCTGAGGAAATATCCGAGTCTTGGGTCTGCAATCTGGGAGGCAACTCTGGGCCTACCTGGGTTGTGGTAGTGTCCATGGTTTCATGGCTGGGAACTTGCTGATACCTAGGTCTGGGAGGGCTGGGAGCTGAGCTCGGACCTGGTCTTGGATCTGATTTACCCTGGTCCACCTGTGTGGAGCTGGGGTCCTGGGATTGTTTGGACACAGTCACTGTGGAAGCAAGTTTGTTAAAGGCGTCCATCAAAGAACCCATCTGTTGTTGGAACTGATCACCTAGGGATTTTTCTATCCTACGCTGCAACATAGTACCCGGGGTCTCAGGTACATGCTGGGGAGTAAAAGAAAGGTTATCTAGTCCCAGCACTCGGGCTCTGGGATCTCCCAGAATGACATTGCTGGGTTTGGGTGGGGATTGATAAATGCTTTGAGCTGCCTGTTCGAGCTCTTGCTGGGAACCTTCAAAAATATCACCCTGATCCGGCTCTCCCAGGAGCTCGGATTCATCTTTGGAGACGTCGGATACCCCAGCCTTATCTTTTTTAACATACCGCTTTCTATTTATAATTTTTTGCTTTTGTTCTTCAGTAAACGAAGCACACACCATACATTTTCCCTTGCCAGTAACACAATAGTCATCGCCTTTAGACGATTCCCTACAGGTAGGGCAGTAGTTGTGCAAATCCCAAGGATTGCAAAAATGACGACATTTAAGGGCTCTGGACCTATTGCCAGCACTTGCGGTAGACATATTGCAGGATTAAACTAGGGCGATAATAGAGAGATATCCGATTAAAAACCCCAGTAATGCTGTTTGCACACAATATACAATGGGCGATAACAGGGTGATATCTGATTTTAAACTTCAATAATGCTGTTCTGCACACAAAAAATGTACTGAAGCATTCACTGTGCATATATATATAAAACTACATGCAATTCAATGAGAAACACTGAGTATTTCGCTGTAGATGAACATAAAAGTCTTTGAAATATAAACATGATCTTTCCAATATGGCGGCCAACAAGAAGAAGAACGTTCTGCGCATGCTCACTCACCGGGTCACCAGAAGCTGGGTACTAATACCCGGACAGTCATTAGAACTCTTTTTTCGTGAGTTGGCCGTGTCGGGTGCGGCCACCCGAGATAAGCATTGAGTCCCAGATGGTAAGCTATTGGAGCGTAATAAAAGCTGCACCGCGGACATCACAAGGGACTTTATTCCAGATCTTAGGAGCGTCAAATTCAAAGCTGTGATCAAAATGTTTGACTGACTTAAAGACTGATGAGCGGAAAGGAGGAACAGTAAGGTATTGACGATCTGGGTGACTATGCCTGGTACTATAGGAACAACAGCTGAGAGACAAGAATGGTGGAGAATAGGAAGGAGAACCACTATGTAGAAATTTATAAACTAGTGTTGCAGTTTTAAACATACATCTATACTTAACGGGCAGCCAGTGGAGTTGCTTCAGAATGGGTAACATAAGCATACTTTCTATGATTTGTAACAATACGAGAAAGGGTATTCTAAATACTTTGCAATTTGTGCAGACTGAAACATGACAAACCCCTAAACAGAGAGTTACAGTAGTCCAGACGGCTACTAACCAAGGCATTTGCAGCAAGGACTGCCACTTCTGGAGTAAGATACTGTCTTATTCTACGAAGGTCGCACATCTGAAGAAAGCACGCTTTGCAAGTCCTCTTGACATGTTCAGAGAAGGAAAATTCTGCACACCTAGATTTCTGACAGAATCAACTGGATGAAGAAGGCTACCAAGAACACTAACAGGAAAATGGGAGGAAATCTTCTGACGCTGAGCCTTAGAGCCAAAGACAATAAATTCAGTTTTTTCTGGGTTGAGCTTCAGTTTACTGAGAGACATCCATCGTTGCACATCATGAAGGCAGGCATTTAGCTTGGCAAGAGCAGCGGAAGCATTCTTATGGGAGAGATGGATGTATAGCTGTTTATCGTCCGCATAGAAGTGGAATTTAATATGCGGATGAAGGCGGATGATTTTGCTAAGTAGTGTAGTATAAAGTGAAAACAGCAATGGACCCAAAACAGAACCTTGGGGAACGCCGTAGATGAGCTTGCTTAATTCAGATAGTGTGGAGCCTATCTTGATGGTCTGGCATCGATCACTCAAGTAGGAAGCAAACTACTTTAGAACAGTTCCACCAAGACCAAACCAGGATTTAAGGTAACCAAGGAGAATATTATGATCTATGGTATCAAACGCGGCTGATAAATACAGAAGAACTAGAGCCGTAGGTTCGGCGCGTGTCAGAGAGATGGACCTCGTTTTTTATTGACAATAAAGCTGTTTCAGTGGAGTGTCCTGGCTTATAAGCTGACTGATGTGGATTGTCCAGTTTGTTGTTATTGATGTGTGACGTAAGTTGCTTAGCAACAACTCGCTCAACCAACTTTGACAGGAAACAAAGACCAGACACTGGGCGATAATTCTTAAGGTCGTTCCTGGGCAGAGAAACCTTTGTAATGAGGGGGTGACAACTGCTCTTTTGAAAGCACCTGGGAAATAGCCATCAATGAGAGAAAAATTTACCAACTTAGTAATAGACGGAAGGAGTATATCAAGACAATCCTTAAGGAGGAATGTTGGTATGCGGTCCAATGGGCACGATTTAGTAGGAGACTCATTGATGCACTTACTGACCTCGTCTTCAGTAACAGGCTTAAAGGTATTGAAAGCAGGGGGCACCGAATCAGGTGCATCATTGAAAGAGGCAGAAGTAGAAAACGTGTATCTGATTTTACTTATTTTATTGGTGAAGAAAGAAGCAACGTGTCAGCAAGGCTTTTTTCTGAGCTATGAGCCGGTAGAACAGTCTCACAGGTGTGATGCAATACCTTCCTCAATGACTGCTACAGCTTCTTGGGGTCCTCACTATTTGCAGTTTTAAGATTTGTATAGTAGGAACCCTTGTCTTTATTGGTCAGTCGATTGCACCAGGCAATTTGCTTGCGGAGCCTTGACCTGTTCAACTGTGTCTTATGTTTTCTCCACATTCGTTCAAATTGCCGCCTTAGAGAGCGAGCCATGCGATATGAATCAGACAACCACTCATCTGACTGCCGTTTTGTCATGCGTGAGATGATAGGAGCATGCTTGTGAAGTACCTAGGTAACACCAACCATGTACTGATCATACAGTTCTGCCGCAGTTCCTTCAGGGGACAGTACAAATGGTATATTACTAAGGTCATTGCGGAACTGGTCGATAACAATCCTATGATACCTACGATAAGGGACCATTTTTTCAATACAGGTTGTTGGGTGGGAGAATTCAAGTTGGCATCGTATAGCAGCATGGTCAGAGATAAAGTCTCCAACACTAGCATTACGGACAAAATCAGAGTCGCAAGGAGATATCAAAACGTCCAGAGTGTGACCCAGTATGCGAGTCGGGCCACTGACACATTGAAACAAACTGCAACACTGAAGGATGTCATTAAATCTAGACCTATCACCACACTCAACATCCAGATGAACATTTTTGTCACCACAAATGATGAAATTGGAACCAATTGAAGACAGAAAGCCAGAAATTGAGTAGTGCAAGAACCGGGGGGACGATACACACAAGCAGCAACAAAGCTATTGTAGTTGGACCTGAAAGATAGTATGATGATTTCAAATGATCTAAACACCGGTGAAGAGACAATACTGGAAGAAAAGGATTATCTGCACAGAAAGCCAACACCACCACCCAATCCAGTACAATTTGGTTTTTGGATTAAGTTGTAATTTGTTGGTGTGAGAGAGTTTAGGAGACCATCAGTGTCCATTGGTCTGATATGAGTCTTAACCAGGCCCAGGATATCCAAGTCACTGCGTTGTATAAGGTCATGCAGGAGAGGGCCTTTATTGCGAATGGATCTGCAGTTGACGAATTCAAAATTGGTTGGGCCAGGGTTTACAGCAACATCGCCACATAACAAGAGAAGTAGGAATAGGTTTTTTAGTTTCAATTGTGGAGGAACCTGTTTTGAGTTGCCAAGGTAGCAATATTTACGCACCACAACAGGGAGCCGAAAAATAGATAGGATGCTCCTGTCAACCTTTTCAGAATTCTGACCCTTGTCAGCATTAAGCCAGTTCCGAGAGAAACAGACACATAGGAGACATATCAATAGAGTAGCTTTTATGACTAACATGGCCAAGAACACACTATCAAAAACAAAAAGAAAACAAGGACTGCAAAAAATAAACTATGACACGAAAAAGAAAATTTGAGGAAATTCAACATTTTTAGAGGCACTACATGTAACGTCTCTAGTTCCCAACGGATCCAAAATTTGCTCGTAATCGCTCTATCTCTTACAATTTAGGAGATATTTACAATTTTTCATTTTCCGCTAAAATCCAAGATGGCAGCCAAAAGTTGCGAAAATTGAAAATTTTCCCTTTTGCTTAGGCTACTATTCTACTGCCCTACAGCTAAAAAATTGGCTCAAAATGGCTCTATTTCTGACGGTTTCTTCTGAGATATTTTCAAATATAAGTTGCAAAAATTGAAATTTTTCCCTTTTCAATGGGACACTCTTGTACTACCCTGTGGGCCAAAAATTCACCCAGAATTACTCTATCTCTCATGGTTTCTGAGATATTTACACTTTCTTATTTTCCGCTAAAATCCAAGAGGCTGCCATAATTTGCGAAAATTGAAATTTTTTCCTTTTGCATAGGATACCCTTGTACTACCCTGTGGGCCAAAAATTTGCTCAAAATCGCTCTATCTCTATGGTTTCTGAGATATTTTCAATTTTTTATTTGTCGTTAAAATCCAAGATGGCTGTTGTTATGGTCACGGGGCAAGCATGGTAGCAATTACCGGTTGCTTTTATGTTGCAACAGGAAAAGACAAAAAGTTTAATTTAACAAATTTATTTAACAATTAAAATAATGATTACAATCAACTGGTATGCTCTCAAAAGTACATACAATGATGCAATAATGAAACCTATGTGACCTGACCACTGTGATTGACAAATTTATCCACTGTATCCAGCAATCTGTTCTGTGATCTGTCCTGTGATCTGTCCAATGTCCACTAACACACAGATATCTGTATCCTGTGATTTGTGTGTCCATAACACAAAATGTCCTTATCCTGTGATCCTTTTGATATCCAATCATACAAAATGTCTGTATAGAGATATTCAGAGAGCACTGTCTGCTCTAAGATATGGACAATGTCCAAAATGCAAAAAATCCACTCTCTGGTAGAATCACACACTGTATATAATAAGTAATATCCAAAGTACAGCAAATCTATCCAGACACTGTAGAAAGTTTACTCCAGCAAAAGTTCACAACAACACAAGCAGTTTATATCCACTTGAATTTGTTAATTCTAAGACACAATAGCCTTCCTTATAGCCAGCAAATACTAAGTTCATGTGTGGTCAGATGTACTGTCCTTATAGATACTTACAGAAATTCTAGAATCTTATAGAACATAACAGCTGTCACCATAGGCAGTGAGGAAGTTCTCGAAACTGCAGGTAGCTTATAGGGTTTCCGCAAATCTATTAATAGCATCACTGGGGTTAGCCTAGAGGGATTCCCCCAGTCTATAAATAGATCAATAAACATCAGTCAGCATAACACATAATCAATAACTTCCTTACTTTAAATGTTAATACATTTAAATGTTGGACACCAGAAAAAGCAAAAATAATATATCCACCATCACTAGGGGGTGGACATAATTATAATAATTATGTTACTAGTAAGAGTTTAAGGTCTCATTACACTAGATCACACCTTGAGGACCAGTGACATCCACATGCCAAATATGAATTGAATCTGTCAAGCCATTTTTGAGATCCTGTCTGAAAATGAAGTGTGAAGACGATGCCAGAGGACAGAGTGATCCCTATGTGCCCCCCCAGCATAGCTTTTGGTGACAAGTCGGTGAAGGGTAACTGAGGAACCAAAGTGTTATAAGCTGTTATAAGCTCTAAATAATGTGCATAATGGACTGCTATGGAATACACTTGAGCATAATGAGCTCCCCAACCCTGAACAGAGACTTCCAAGTAAACAGATGGTACATACTAGGGTGTTGAAAGGCGGCTATGCAATGACATATTTTCTGAGTAACTATCACCTTAAAGGAATTTACACAGAAGGATCTAAGGAAAATGGAGAATGCAGGACACTTTCAGATGGCAACTGCAATGTCTCCTGAGATGAAACTGAAGATGTCTTATGTGCAAGCAACCTTAAGGAAGCAGCTTTTCTGTCGGAGCCAGCAAAACTCAAGGTGCATCACTTGGAGTTGAGTAGTGAAGGTGTTGTGAAGTAGGGGGTGAATGGCCTCCTCAATAGACAGGAGCGTGGCCTTTGTGGAGTAACAAATACCTTTGGACAGGCCGTAAACCTGACCCAGGAAGATGAAGATCTGCTTTGAGTCTCTTGACAACTGTTGGTTTTGATGAGCTAACTGTCCAGTTACATCTGCACTGAGATGTTCAATCTCATAGCCATCTTTCTTACTTCTTTTACTAAGTAAATCCCGAGAGGCAGTGACTAGGCCCATAGGCATTGCCACAAACTTGTACACTGAGCCCAAGACCAAAATCTGGACAAAAATGAACAGGAATCATAGGAGAATGAAACGAGGCAAATTGAGATCAAGAGAAGTGAACCACTGGCCAACTTGAAGTGAGTAAATGGTCTACTGAGAAGTTTCCATCCTGAAAGCTGGGAAAGCCAGGTAAAGCTTTAAATGAATTGAATCTAATGCTGTCCTCAAATCTGTTTTGTTTTTTCTTTGCCAAAAAAGTATTGAGTAAATAACCACAGATAAAGGAGCTCTGACACTTTAAGACTGAATGGCAAAGAATAGCATCCTACTGGGAGAAGAAAAATAGCTGTAGCAAAAGGAATTCAGGAAGGTGGAATCTGAGTCCACAGGAAGATGAATACCAAGTTCAGATTTCGGGAAACAGAAAGGCTGGCAAAATGAAATGGAAATAAATCATTGTCAACTGGTGCATCACCGGGGAAAGATTCCATGAGGGGATGCCCCTCTGATTCTTGGATCTGTCTCTGTGGAAATTATCCAAGATACTGGCGAGTTTCTCATCTTTACAGACATTAATGGGCAAATTTCCCACTTTGTCTGCAATGAATGACTGAGATTCTTCACCAGTACTTAGTTGCAGCTTCCTGTCCTGGAACAGACCCCTTAGGAAGTCTGCAATGGACTTTATATTGGGGCCCTGAAGTTCACCTGATTACTGTGGCACCACTTTGTAAAAATGCTTCAGAGAAGCCGTGTTCCTTGATAGTTGAGGCTCTAAGAGCCAGGCATGAAGATTCAGGTTTGACAGATTCCTGTAAAGGAACTGATTGAATGAGTCAACAGATTGGGCAGGTTGGACTGGTACCATAGGATTTGGCTCAAGATGACCACTAGGTCCTACAACCAAGGTATGTTGGGCCATCCTGGAGCAATCAAAATGATTCTCTGCACAGGTAATACTGCAACTTCTCCACCACTTTGCCCAAGATGGCTACCGGTGGAAAAGCAAGTGGTCCAGATCCTCCTGGGGCAGACTGACTGCATCTGCTGTCCATGCCAGGGGCCTGGAACCGGTGATACAAATTGAGGCAGTTTGTTGTTGAACCTGGCGGCAAACAGGTCCACTTCCAAATTGGTAGGACTGACCCTGGACGTGAAAATGCATGTACTTCCTGGACTGACTTTGAATCGGTATGTGGAAGTATGCGTCTTTGAAATCTATGGATGTGACCCACTCTCCTGCCTGGAGGGAGGTCCTCATGGTTTCCGGTGTCTCCATTTTAAATTTTTCTGTTGCTAGAAATTGGTTCTGGGTACTGAGGTCCAGAATAGGCATCCACCAGTTGTGGGAAAAGTTTGTTGTAAAACTCTAGAGATTTCTGAGTTTTGACCAGTTCTACTGCATTCTTTTGCAGTGCCTCATCAGGGAGCTGTTCCTGAGGGGATTTACATTGCAACTAATGATAATGGGTGACTTTGTTAGATTTTGCCAGATTTAGAAGGGGAGGGTGTAACCTTCCTTGAGGACTGTTATGACCTTTGGACTGGCCCCCAGGGCTGCCAATTTTTCCCACAAATTGTGCAATCTGTCCCCTACAGGTAGATCTGGAGCAACAATGGGGACATTTGTGACAGTTTGGACAGAAGTGATCTACACAGGAAACACCTTTCACATATTTGATTAACTGATGTTGACCAGTATCGGGATTTACACCTTTCTTTTGTGACAACCCTCCTGCAAAAGGAACATGAGCTACAACACAAGACTTTATAGGTAAAGTGTCCACTGCCTTTCCCTTGCACAAATGCACAGTCCTTCTTGCAAGCCACATCTACACTTAAACTGTTCAAAGCCCTAACTTACAGGTCACACACACAGAATTCTTGTTTCTGGTGACATTTTCAAAACAGTAATTGCCATTTATAATGCATGTACTTCTGTCCCTTGACTTGTTTCTGTTGATAAGCTGAGGCCTTGCCATGACCCTTCTGGCCCTGCATCCTGATCTTGAGTTGTTTCCAGGCTGGTACACTGGACTTCTGGTCAGTTCCAGTGCTTGTTAGGCAGACTGAGAGTAGGGATGATAGCAACTGGGTTTCTTATGAGAACTACCAGCAGAACACTTCTCTTCACGGTGTGAGATCTCTTCCTCTGCCTTGACTAGCAAGTGGTCCGGAAACAGGAAACTCATATGCACTGGTTAGTTTCACAGACCAGTGAGTGTGTCCTGTTTATTCCAGCCCTGAGGTAGTCTAAGTAACTGTCCCAATGGGCTAATGTCAGGTTGGCCATGTTGATGAATATACCTTCTGATAAGTCTTGCATTGTCCTAGCCATGGCCTGGGTAATGCTTCTGTTAAATGTAACAAAATTGTCCATTTCATCAACCGCTTGTTGTGTCTAACTGGAAGACTTGCCCTTGCCCTTGTCGCCATGCAGTACTTTCAGTAGGGTGATCATAGATTCTTGAACCTTCGTGAGGCACCCGGCTAAATCCTGCAGCTTGGTTACACCTGTAACTTTGACCCCAGGCAGATCTTTCCCATCTCATAAGAATATCCTGGTGGATGGGACAGGATGAGGGTGCTGATGGTAGTGAATGTTTGGCAACCCCACTGAAGCAACTATTCAGGTTAGCTGGATCACTGGACCAAGAAAACACCTTGGATTGCAAAAAGTCCTTTTCCATGAACATGTTGTTCCACTTCAGTGTCTCTGGTTTTTTCACAAAGTGGTCCTTCAGTAGGCCAGAGATCTCAAATGGGTAGCCTTCAGTGATGGTAACGTTCAACTTCTAAATCTTGTCACACAGCCATTCGTCTGATGGCAGCTTAACGTAGACTTTGCCGGTTGGCTGTGTCCTGGTACTGGCAAAGGGGTTGCCTTCTAGCGGTGAAGATGAAGAGTCAAATTTGGGCACCTGGTGCCACCCCATGAAAGACCTCACCCCTCTTATAGTCTCCAGGTAATTAGCTTCTTCACTGATTTCTTGGTCCAGATCTTCCTTAGCACAGTCCTGCTCAGACAACTCACCCTCCTCTTCAAGGACACTAGGAGGGTCACAAGGACACTTGGCTCACTGTAATGTTCACTATCAGTGTCCAAATAAGAGTGAGAAGACACCGGTAGCAGAAACTGGAGCCAGGGACTTCTTACTGGTGAAGGGCTAATCTAATGGTCCAGAGGGCTGCATTTCTTCACTAACTATGGCACCGGTAACTTGATAAGTGATGGTCTAAGCTAGACCACAGGTCTAGCACCGGGAGCCTCAACAGGCTGGGTGGCAGCCTTCGCAATGGGGGTCTCAACAGTTTGGGTGGCAGTACTCACTCTCACACTGGGAGCCTTTATAGGCTGGATGGGTGTAAAGCTGGCAGCATCACCGGTGACCTGAACAGGACTAGCACCGGTAGTAGGCAACACTGAAGGTAGTCTTCTTGCTGGTACCGGTTGAACTCTTCCCATGTTAAACAAATGGTCTATATCTGGTCACCACTGCACTGTCTTCTGGTCTTTTCTGGGACAGTGGCCATGATGCCGCGGCCATCTGAGAAAGCATTTAGTTCCGCATGGTAAGCTACTGTAGCACAATAAAAGAAGTAGTTTAAAAGAAATTTGCAGAACACACCAATGGATGCACACACAGGATGCATTTCATAATCTCCTTCCTGGGCAATGCCTGGCGGGAGATAAAAAGGCTGATATGCCAATATTGGAGACCAGCAAATAACCTTAAAGAAAGGAGCTAAAGGTCAAATTTCTGCATGCTTACAAGTTACATATATAAGTGTTATACACCTGCCATAAGATCTGCACTACTAGATACGAGATGCAGACCAAAATGTGAAGAAATAACCCATTTTTTTATCATTACAGGACTACAAAACAATGGGCTTTGAGTCCTTACTAATGTATACTCACATATCATATTGAAAAGGTGTATGTAAAACATTTTGTACTTCACCATGTCTCAAAGGAAATCTTTGTGTCAATGTGACTGTGCTAAAACCTAACCATCCCCTAATTTTTGAGTGGGGATAGAATTAGTCAATGGATCAATGATGATTGGAGATGATGTTATGATTTAGAGTTACTTATTATACCTTTCCTGTCCTGCTGTGTCCCAGAGCTGTAGAGCCACCAGGTGATCATCCACAAGCGCATTCTTCACCTGGAAGTCCACTCCTGCAGCCACATTAAAGCCATAACAGCCTTTTAAAATACTAGTGAACTAGATCAAAGCTGAATTTCATCTGTGACCAGATGCAAGCTGTATCCACCAGAGGTAGGACCAATATAAGACCTTTTTACCATGACAACCCACTTGACCTTCAAGCAGAGTACAAGGGTCAAATCAAACGCCATAAAATAATGAGTCCTTACCACCAAACGGGCTTGAAATTTCTGGTTTTCAAGATAAACAACATTTTTTTATTTTTGGGTTTTACACAAAAATTCAAGACGGCCACCAAAAATGACAAGAAAAAGATTTTTTATTTTAAAAATGGGAAAATGGGAAAAAAATCTTCCCAAATCATTCTATCTTGCACCATTTCTGCTTGTGTTTTACACAGAAATTGAAGATGGCTTCCCAAAATGGTGGGAACATGATTTTTTTTTCAAATGGGCAGATGAATTTGCACAAACCCTCTGAGCCAAAATTTTGTCCCAAATCATACATCTCAATCATACATGTCAGACTGTTTGCCAGATAAATGTGTTTTTGTGTTTTGTACAAAAATTCATGAAGGTTACCAAAAATGGCAGGACAATGATTTTTGGGGAAAATGGACAGATGCCTCCTGGATCAAAATTTCAGCCAAAATCTCTCTTCATCTTGCACCATTTTCAAGATAAATAAATATGTTTTACAGAAAAATTCAAGATGGCCACAAAAAAGTGTGGCAGAATAATAATTTTTTTTTCTAAGTGTATAATATGACTCGGCTACAATGCTCGCAGCAAAATTTTTTACTGAAATCTCACTTTTTCTGATATATTAAGGGTTTTACATTTTTATTGTAAAGAAAAGTTGTAATGTTTGAGTTATTCTTGATAAATTTGAAAAATTTTGTTGTAATTTTAATTTTTATTAGATAAATACTTACAATTTCCTGACCATAGCTATATCTTGGAGCCATCCAACTCACTGGCCAACGTTGAGAAATGTTTTTAAGGTACCTTAAGAAGCCAGTGAGAGAGTGTGGACTAGGAAGCCCCCCAATGGTCATGTGACCATGCCAATAGGCGCCATTCATTATTTTTGTTGCAAAGCTCACCCCTAGTAACCTAGTACTGAATCCGCGGGGAGGCTGGGGGGGACTATCCTGGTCAAGAAATGGTAAGTATTTATCTAATAAAAATTAAAATTACAACAAAATTTTTCAATTTTATTGCGAAAAATACACTTACCATTTCCTGACCATAGCTGAATGCAGCCTTCATGGATGGCGGGCAGTACTAGAATATATGACGTAGAAACAACCCCTGAACAGTAATAACACACAATAAGCACACAGACACTCAGACTCAACTCACCTCCATCACGAGGAAGCCGGACTGCTGTGGAATGCTGTGGAAGTCCATATTCCATATATAGATACTGTTCAACCACCACCATCAAATGAAACTCATCAAACTAACAGCTAAACGAAAACTCTCTATTTACAGCTGTACACTGACATCAGAACACATCTGAAAAGAAAAAGCCAAGTATCAGAACACATTCCAAATAAAGGCTTCCATTATATACAATCCAAATACAAATACAATAAAGCAATATCAATATATTAACGTAATGACATTACCTATTAACAGTTTACAACATGTTGAGCCGCAACTACAGGCCCATTCTTCATAACATCACCATTATGCCAGCACAAATCTTTCAGGTAAAAATTTGTGAAGGTAGAATGGCTTCTCCAAAAACAGGAAGCCATAATCTCATCCAAAGCAACTCCTCCCTTAAAAGCCAAAGAGGCAGCCAAAGCTCTAACCTCATGTGCCTTGACTTGGGAAACATTTTGAACTTCCTGATCAGACTTTTGGTATGCCAAAATGATAGACTGCTTAATCCAAGATGAGTAGCCCTCCTTAATGGCCACAAAAAGGAGCTTCTTGCCTTTCCTGAGATCTTTCGTCTTATCAAGATAATATCTCAAAGCTCTCACTGGACAAAGAGACTTACCTTGTACCAAAGATGGATCTAAAGTGGGCTTCAAAGCAGGAATGACCACCGGTCAAATAGCCAAAGGACCCTCAGAAGCCAACTGATTTTTAGCTATAAATGCAGTTGAAGGTGAAAAGGTAACTTCTGACCAATCCCTTTTCCTACTGAAGGAGTCAAAAGTCCAAGCATGAATTTTGCTATGCCTCTTACCCGAAGCCAAAGCCATTAAGAAAACTGTCTTAAAAGTCAAAATCTTAAGCTTTTGCCAAAGGCTCAAATGGTGATCGAGTGAGGGCAAGTAAGACCAAAGACAAATCCCAATTGGGAATAGCCCTATTTGCTGAAGGTCTGTCCCTATGAAAGCTAACAATCAAAGGATTCAAATCCAAGCTTTGAGAAACTATTTGCCCTGCGGAGCCTAGACCATCTGCTACTGAAGTTCTGTAACTAGCAATAGTTCTGGGTTTCAAGTTCTTATCAGTAAAGAGATAATTAAAAAAATCAGCTATTTGAGGAATAGTTGGTTTGGTGACATCCACCTGATTCTCCTGGGCCCACTTTTGAAAAATGGCCCACCTTGAATCATACACTCGTCTTGAGGATTCTCTCTGAGGTGCCTTAATTCTATCTGCCACCTCAACAGAGAAGCCTCCTTGACTTTCCTGTAGGAGTCCAGAAACCACGCATGGAGATTCAGATACTCCAGATTCTTGTGGAATCTGAGACTGAAGGGCTGCTTTAGGAGATTGTGCATTTGAGGAAGCCTCAGTGGAATCTTGGCTGACAACTCCACCAGATCCCAAAACCAAGGCATCCCCGGCCACCTTGGTGCTATCACAATGAACCTGCACCTGTAGGTGATCATTTTCTGAACTAACTGGGGAAGGATGGCCACTGGACAAAAGGCATAGGCGTCCAGAGCCTCCCAAGAGATGTTCAACGCATCTATCTGCCAGGCCTTGTCGTCTGGGACAGGAGATACATAAGTTGGGAGTTTGGCATTCAAGCTGGTGGCAAACAGATCCACCATTGGTTTGTGCCAAACTTGGCAGATTTCTCGAAAGACCTGAGGGTGTAGAGACACTCTGTCTGAATGGCTCTGTCCCTCCTGGATAGGGAATCTGCTATCACATTGAGATTCCCTGGAATATGTCTGGCCCTGATATGGATCTCCCTGGCATTGGACCATGCCAGAATTCTCCACATCAAAGCACACATTTCGAAGGAGTGAGTGCCTCCTTCCTTGTTGATATAGGAGACCACAGTTGAATTGTCTGAAGAAACTAGCACGATTTTTTGCCTCAATTGTTTTTGAAAATGTTTTAAGGCTAGAAAAACAGCTTTTAGCTCTAAAATATTGATATGCAAGTCTTTTTCTGATTGCTGCCAAAACCCACTTACAGTACAATTGCTCAAGTGGGCCCCCCAACCCTTCTCTGGTGCATCTGTGAACATCAACATATTGTGTTCTCTCTGATGCAGATTCGAACCCCTGAGTACGTTTTGAGGATCCATCCACCAAGCAAGATGGTCCTTTATCAGTTGAGAAACTGGGACAATTTTGTCCAGGGACTGGGGAAACTGCCAGTTGGTCTTCAGAAACCACTGAAAAGGCCTCATATGGATTTGACCCAAAGGAACTGTCTTCTCCATGGAAGCCATGACCCCAATCAGTGACATGAGCTTCCTTGAAGTAGTAGTGTGACCTTACAAAATGGAGACTGCCAGGGTAGGGCTCTGAACTGATAAGCCTGACCCTGTACATGAAAGCGCAGATATTTTTGAAACTTTGGGTGTATGGGCACATGAAAATAAGCGTCGGTGAGATCTATGGAAGCCACCCACTCGCCTGTCTGAAGAGAAGCTCGAATGACTTCTGCGGTTTCCATTTTGAAGGTGGGAACATGCAAATATGTATTTACCACACTGAGATCTATTACTGGACGCCATTTGTTTTCTGGTTTTGGAACCAGAAACAAACGACTGTAGAATCCGAGAGAGTTCTTGTTTTGAACCGGAACCACTGCCCTTTTTTGAACCATTTGTTGAACCGACTCCAGCAAAGCTTCCTGTTTTACTGGAGATGAATAACTGCTTCTGATTGCCGGAAACCGGGACAGTGGTGGTTTTTCTTTGAATGGAAGGCAATAACCCTGTTTCAGGACAAGAACTACTCTCGGATGCATATTTAAATCTTCCCACACTCGCCAATAACGATATTTTGTTTGTGTTCTTACCTCCATGTAGTCACTTCTTCCTGCCCCTACCCCCTCGGGCAGAGCCTCTGTTGGAGTTGTAGGAACCAGATTGTCTTTTGTTTTGATCATTCTGCTTGTTTTGAGGACGAAAATTCTGAAACACGTCATTCTGGTACCTGTTTTGTGACTGTTCCTTCTTGGAATCTGTAAAAGAACGGGAACCATAAGAATCACTTCTGTGTTTCTTGAAAGCCGGTTCCCGGTTAATCTGGCTCCACTGAATGAAATTTTGCTCAACCTCAGATAAAGCCTTTGAATTGAACAGTTCTTTCTTTGTAAGAGAAGCATTCCTCAATCTGGCAACAATCTTTATCTGTCACATCCTTGTGGCAGAGCTTCAAAAAATTATCTCTTCTGTTCAATAATAGATTTGAAGCAAGGGTCATGGAAGTGTCCAAGACATCATCCAATGCCTTTCCCAGACATCCCATAGTAGTAGATTGCAATTGCAAACAGTTTTGCAAAAACTTCATGCTCTGCTGAATATCTTCTTGATCAGTAGCATCCTTCATTTTATCCAATTCCGCAAACATCTCATTGGTAGCTTTCTCCATAACTGCCTTAAACCAAAACACATGGTTCAAAATCTGAATGTTTTCTCTGGATACAGTTTCCCAAGTCAAATACTGTTTTAATGGCACAGAAACTGAAGATGGAGGCTGATAAGGAGGAGTCACAATGTTTTTAAAAGCGTCCTGAATCCTAGGAGCAGTCAAAGAGAAGGACTGAGGAGAAACCTGATAGAATTTCATCTGAGGTTTAGGGAAATTCAGGAAATGACCCTTAGACAAAGGAGGGTGATGTGGATCAGCATAAATTACATCATTACTACCTAAAGCTGAGAACTCCTTATATTTCCATAACTCCACTAAAGGTTGGGCAGGTGGCAAAACCATAGACTGTTGAACAGACTTCTTGACCTGATCTCTGCTCGAAAAAACTGAGGGAGGCACAAAGCATTCCACATTTTTGACCTCTAAATCCAGCCACTTTTTAATAGTCTCCAATGTTTCTGTATAACCTGGAGAATCCTCATCTTTGGAACGAATCTCACCCTGTTCATAATCCGGATCCGGTTCCTCAGAAGACTGTGAATAGGATCTTTTCCTAGATGAAGCCACACCACCAGATTCATCTGAAACCTGACCAGATGCAGACTGCTGTTCAAATTCCGCTCTAGTGATAGTCGTAGATCTTTTCGGGAGGGAAGCATTCGCAGAAGAAACCAGTTCAGATTTAGATCTCACCACCGGTTGCTTAGCAACCTGTACATTGTCCCTGCTGGAGCTAACATAACTGCCGGCAGTTTCAGAGTCCTTTTGCTCCAAATTCTTTGTGATAAAACAGCAAATTCATTGAAAAACCTGTCCAGTTTATCTTCTAAAGACCTATTTTTCTGAGAAACAGGGACTTGAGAAGACAATGAAAATGAGACTTCATCCTCGTCCAACAAAGAATCATCAATACTCCCCTCTTTGCCACAATATCCACAGAAACAGAGGAATTCTAATCCTTTTTGCTCTTATGTCTGTTCCTATTTCTAATTTTCTTCTTTTGATCTTCAGAAAATGTTGAACAAATAACACAATCAGCAGAATTAGCACAGGGATCGTCACCCTTCAAGTCATCTCTGCATTTAGGACAATAATGATGTTCATCCCATTCCGCCATAAAATGGCCACAAAAAGCACTTTTCCTCTGTCCTTTTTTAAGTTTATCCTGGGTAGACATTGTCAAAACATATGCCTTACCTCAGAACAGCCAAAAATCCACAATAATTCCAGTAAACCTCCAGAAAAAACAAAAAATTCCAATTCACATCCACACTCAAGAATGGCCAACAAAAACAATGAATGGCGCCTATTGGCGTGGTCACATGACCATTGGGGGGCTTCCTAGTCCACACTCTCTCATTGGCTTCTTAAGGTACCTTAAAAACGTTTCTCAACGTTGGCCAGTGAGTTGGATGGCTCCAACATATAGCTATGGTCAGGAAATGGTAAGTGTATTTTTCGCAATAAAATAACCATTTTGTATTAGATTACTAGTTAGATCAAAAGTTAACAATTTTCAGATGTCTCTATAACACACCTACTTAACAAATTTCATGGGAATAAGTGACACACTTTTTAGGTTACCATATGGACAAGCGCAACCTTTAAAACATATTTTTGGTCATGTGACTTAATTGGCTGAAATATCATGACACCATATTCAGAAAAAAATGTGCGTGGCTACTGCATACACATGCCAAATTAGTAGAGAATCCCCCAAGTAGTTGTGTAGCACTGGCTGTTAGAAAATATGGGAGCTGGCAGTCACTTCCATGTGAATTTTCTAGAAACAAGCTTTCCTTGCAGGATGCTTAATCATCACTTCTACCCAAAGGTTCCAAAATTTACTTGGAATTGCTCTCTCTTTAATAATTCTTTAGAGAAATATGATATTGGTCATTTATTCATTAGAGTAACCACTAAAAAGTGAGAAAGTAGATGTAACTCATTTGGCTATTGTGATGATCACTTATACACTGAACATCCAGTCTGAACTTGCACTAAGATGCAACACAAACAGTGGTTAAAGAGCATGTTAAAAAGAAAAATAGCCAGCCTTGGCAGGAAAGAACCCCAGCTTGCATTGAGATTGGGGAAAATGTAAGGAATTTCAATTGTAAATATTATACAGAACCCACAAAATACTGTCAGAATTAAAAGTATTAAAACAAGTTGCCATGGCAACAGTTGCTGCCAGATACCCCTTCCAAAAACTAATCAGCTCTAGATCATTTTGGGGTAAAATTATTCTGAAAATTTGGTGAAAATCCATGCATGGGTTTAGGCTGTAGAACACCCACAAACTTTAAAAAGAGAACAAAGTGTGTTCTGAGTGTGCAAGAACATGATAATGAACAAATTTATTTAAAATTGATTAGTGCAAATGAGATGGGGTGCACCAACATTTCACATCCACCATTTTCTCTCATTTGCCTATGATTAGAATCTGGGGTTTGGTATTTAAGGGAATACCATTCCTGCATGAAGAATTTCATGTCCTAAGCAAAATGACCTTGTTCTATTAAGTGTTTAGAGACTGGGGTGATTCTGGTTCCCCTAGGATTTGAAAATTGAAAGTTCTGTCTGTCCTAGGACACTTGTTACTTTTAGGCCTTTGTTCCTTAGGGTGTTGCTGGACTATCTTTGCACCAGCTGTTACCAGGAGCTTCAAGGTTTCATCCAAGATCCTTTATATTGGGAATGGGATGTGATCTCCACTGCTTATCATCTGATGGTATAGAAGTCCAGTAAAGAAACTCCACTAAACAAGGTGCTGTGACTAGCACTACCTAAGACCACACTCATTGTAAAATACAGAAAACAAAACAGATGTGTTCTCTAGTCTCAGTTATAGTTCACTATTAAACCTGTAATAAAGTGGCCTGATACTATTGTAAGTTGGTGTTCACAACTGTATTTCGAAACTATTTGATCTTTCTCATCAGAGGCTGGAGTATAGGTGTAACCCTCTCCCTGAAGTACTTTTTCAGAAGTGCAATTGCAATTGCACAGGTGTAACTGCACAGGTGCAAAGCACTTTGGAGCACTTTTTGGTGTAATGTTGCAGATTTGGTAAAGGTAAGTACTAGGGCTCAAATTTGTAATATTTTAGATTTGTGGCATTAGGAGAATATTCCATATATGATTCATATTACATTCAGACCCATTGTCTCCTAATGATCTAGGTTGGTTAGGTATCCATGGAATATATGTTGACTTCCGGTTACTGAATTTAGGTCAACAAGTTATGAAAGGGTCCCAAATATGACATGGGTGGTCTTGGTGTTATTTACACTCTTTGCTGACAAACTGTAAAATTTTATTGTAATTTAACTTTTTGTAAGTTAAATACTTACCTTATCCTCAAGATTGCTATATGTTGGCAAGAGCAAATATCAACGACCAACCCGAATATTTTAAAAGAAAATATTCTTGTCGGTACTACTGTGCATATGTGGATCACAGGTGCCAAAATATAGCTTCATTAATTGTCATACAGTTAAAACTACATCTTGAATTGCTTATAGCAAGAAATAATCCTATTCCTTCAAAAATATACTTTAAAAAGATGATTACACAGATTGCCTGAAATTTCAAATACTTGTTTAGGCAATCTGTGTAACACTGAACCTTATATTTCAGTCATTACGTGAAATGCCTAGGCATTTCGCGAAATGGCTAAACTGTTTAGGCATTTCGCGAAATGACTGAAATATTCAGTCATTACGTGTAATGCCTGGTTACACAGATTGCCTGTAACATATACACATAACAAGAGGGTCAGAGATGCCCCAAAAGGTGGGTTGCAGGCAGCAATAAGATTAGTGACTGCTGTAATTAAATTTAGAAACAAGGAAAGAAATGTTAGATCACACAGTTAAGGTAAATGTGTTAGATATGCTCAGAAATGTAAAACTTGTAATCTAGGTTACATAATTGTATCCCCAGCGCGAAGCGGGGATACTATGGATTCATCATCGTCGTTGTCCGCGTCCGCAGAGATTTCTTGTTAGCGACCTACAGTCCACATTTCTTTCCAGATTTCTTTCATATTTGGCAGGTGGCTTGATATGGTGGAGGACTCACCACCCTATCTTTTTGGTAGGCTTTATGTGTAAATTAGGCCTGTGGTAGACAAAAATGTCTAAAATGTGGAATATTGCTTGTTAGCGACCTACAGTCCACATTTCTTTCCAGATTTCTTTCATATTTGGCAGGTGGCTTGGTATGCTAGAGAACTCGCCACCCTATCTTTTTGGTAGGCTTTATGTCTAAATTAGGCCTGTGGTACACAAAAATGTCTAAAATGTGGAATATTGCTTGTTAGCGACCTACAGTCCACATTTCTTTCCAGATTTCCTTAATATTTGGCAGGTGGCTTGGTATGCTAGAGGACTCGCCACCCTATCTTTTTGGTAGGGTTTATGTCTAAATTAGGCCTGTGGTAGACAAAAATGTCTAAAATCTTTAAAATGTAGCGACCTACAGTCCACATTTCTTTCCACATTTCTTTCATATTTGGCAGGTGGCTTATCGCTTAAAAGTATTGCAGATAGCCAATTTTTCTCAAATAACTCATTCACCTACTTTTGGAAGAGCTTTCACATGGTGATGTTTCAGACCCATAGCTAATTACTCACCTACTCAAAATGAGTAAATGCGAATTATCTCTAAAAGTATTGCAGATAGCCAATTTTTCTCAAATAACTCATTCACCTACTTTTGGGAGAGCTTTCACTTGGTGAAGTTTCAGACCCGTAGCTAATTACTCACCTACTCAAAATGAGTAAATGCTAATTATCTGTAAAAGTATTGTGCATATCCAATTTTTATCAAACAAATCGTTCATCTACTTTTGGGAGAGCTTTTACATGGTGAAGTTTCAGACCCGTAGATAATTACTCACCTACTAAAAATGAGTAAATGCGAATTATCTCTTAAAAGTATTGCAGATGGCCAATTTTTCTCAATAACTCATTCACCTACTTTTGGAACAGCTTTCACATGGTGAAGTTTCAGACCCATAGCTAATTACTCACCTGCTCAAAATGAGTAAATGCTAATTATCTGTAAAAGTATTGCGCATATTCAATTTTTATCAAATAAATCAGTCATCTACTTTTGGGACAGCTTTCACTTGGTGAAGTTTCAGACCCGTAGCTAATTACTCACCTACTCAAAATGAGTAAATGCTAATTATCTGTAAAAGTATTGTGCATATCCAATTTTTATCAAACAAATCGTTCATCTACTTTTGGGAGAGCTTTTACATGGTGAAGTTTCAGACCCGTAGGTAATTACTCACCTACTCAAAATGAGTAAATGCTAATTATCTCTAAAAGTATTGCAGATAGCCAATTTTTCTCAAATAACTCATTCACCTACTTTTGGGAGAGCTTTCACATGGTGAAGTTCCAGACCCGTGGGTAATTACTCAGCTACTCAAAATGAGTAAATGCTAATTATCTCTAAAAGTATTGCAGATAGCCAATTTTTCTCAAATAACTCATTCACCTACTTTTGGGACAGCTTTCACTTGGTGAAGTTTCAGACCCGTAGCTAATTACTCACCTACTCAAAATGAGTAAATGCTAATTATCTGTAAAAGTATTGTGCATATCCAATTTTTATCAAACAAATCGTTCATCTACTTTTGGGAGAGTTTTTACATGGTGAAGTTTCAGACCCGTAGCTAATTACTCACCTACTCAAAATGAGTAAATGCTAATTATCTGTAAAAGTATTGTGCATATCCAATTTTTATCAAACAAATGGTTCATCTACTTTTGGGAGAGCTTTTACATGGTGAAGTTTCAGACCCGTAGATAATTACTCACCTACTAAAAATGAGTAAATGCGAATTATCTCTTAAAAGTATTGCAGATAGCCAATTTTTCTCAATAACTCATTCACCTACTTTTGGAACAGCTTTCACATGGTGAAGTTTCAGACCCATAGCTAATTACTCACCTGCTCAAAATGAGTACATGCAAATTATCTCTAAAAAGTATTGCAGATGGCCAATTTTTGTCAAATAACTCATTCATCTACTTTTGGAACAGCTTTCACATGGTGAAGTTTCAGACCCATAGCTAATTACTCACCTGCTCAAAATGAGTACATGCAAATTATCTCTAAAAAGTATTGCAGATGGCCAATTTTTGTCAAATAACTCATTCATCTACTTTTGGAAGAGCTTTCACATGGTGAAGTTTCAGACCCATAGCTAATTACCCACCTACTCAAAATGAGTAAATGCTAATTATCTGTAAAAGTATTGCGCATATTCAATTTTTATCAAATAAATCAGTCATCTACTTTTGGGAGAGCTTTCACATGGTGAAGTTCCAGACCCGTAGGTAATTACTCACCTACTCAAAATGAGTAAATGCTAATTATCTCTAAAAGTATTGCAGATAGCCAATTTTTCTCAAATAACTCATTCACCTACTTTTGGGAGAGCTTTCACATGGTGAAGTTCCAGACCCGTGGGTAATTACTCAGCTACTCAAAATGAGTAAATGCTAATTATCTCTAAAAGTATTGCAGATAGCCAATTTTTCTCAAATAACTCATTCACCTACTTTTGGGAGAGCTTTCACTTGGTGAAGTTTCAAACCCGTACCTAATTACTCGCCTACTCAAAATGAGTAAATGCTAATTATCTCCAAAAGTATTGCGGATACCCAATTTTTATCAAATAACTCATTCATCTACTTTTGGAACAGCTTTCACATGGTGAAGTTTCAGACCCATAGCTAATTACTCACCTACTCAAAATGAGTAAATGCGAATTATCTCTAAAAGTATTGCAGATAGCCAATTTTTCTCAAATAACTCCTTCACCTACTTTTGGGAGAGCTTTCACTTGGTGAAGTTTCAGACCCGTAGCTAATTACTCACCTACTCAAAATGAGTAAATGCTAATTATCTCTAAAAGTATTGCGGATACCCAATTTTTATCAAATAACTCATTCATCTACTTTTGGGAGAGCTTTCACATGATGAGGTTCCAGACCCGTAGGTAATTACTCACCTACTCAAAATAAGTAAATGCGAATTATGTCTAAAAGTATTGCAGATAGCCAATTTTTCTCAAATAACTCATTCACCTACTTTTGGGAGAGCTTTCACTTGGTGAAGTTTCAGACCCGTAGCTAATTATTCACCTACTCAAAATGAGTAAATGCGAATTATCTCTAGAAGTATTGCAGATAGCCAGTATTTCTCAAATAACTCATTCACCTACATTTTGGAGAGCTTTCACATGCTAAAGTTTTTTTATGAATTTTTTAAATAATTTTTAATGCATTAAAATTAATGAAATCATGCACTAAATCAATTATAACTTGAAAAGTATTGCATTTAGAGAACTTTGTTAAAATATGTTATTCAGCTACTTTTTCCATAGCTACAACATGGTGAGTAACTTGGGTGTCTATCTCAACAGCTAAGTGAGTAATAGCTACTTTTGGATTTTTCACTTACTTCCATCATGAGTAAAATCACTTGTAACTTGAAAACTATTGCATTTACAGAATTTTGTGCAAATATGTTATTCATCTACTTTTGGGTCAGCTATTACATAATAAAATTTCAGACCTGTAGCTCATGGCATAGCTGAGTAATAGCTACTTTTAGGTTATCACTGTTGAGTAAATCACTTATAACTTGAAAACTGTTGCATTTAGATTATTTAGTTTCAAAATGTTATTCACCTATTTTGAGGCAGCTATAACATAGTAAAATTCTAGACCTGTGGCTCATTGCATAGCTGAGTAATAGCTACTTTGAGGTTCTTACTCAACACTAAATCATTTATAACTTGAAAATTATTGCATTTAGAGCATTTTGTTAAAATATGTTATTCAGCTACTTTTTTCCATAGCTACAACATGGTGAGTAACTCGAGTGTTTATCTCAATAGCTAAGTGAGTAATAGCTATTTTTGGACTTTTCACTAACTTCCATCATGAGTAAAATCACTTGTAACTTGAGAACTATTGCATTTAGAGAATTTTGTGCAAATCTGTTATTCACCTACTTTTGGGTCAGCTATAACATAGTAAAATTTCAGATCTCTAGCTCATGGCATAGCTGAGTAATAGCTACTTTTGCCTTTGCCGGTGGATACATCTTGCATCTGGCCACAGATGCGTCCTTGGTCTAGTTGTATCTATGCTATCAACCAATTTCGAAAGCAACTTGGCTATGATGGTGATCTGTCTCCCTGTAAAGTTTGAATTCGACTGGACAAAGCGTTTTCGAGTTAGAGTCCGGAAATGGAAATGTTGACGGACAGACAAACAGACAAAAAACATACGCACAAGAAGACAGAATTGCACCAATTTCAACAGACACTTATCTATGATGGTGATCTATCTCCCTGTCAAATTTGAATTCGATTGGACAAAGCGTTTTCGAGTTAGAGTCCGGAAACAGAAATATTGACGGACAGACAAACGGACAAACAAACAAACAGAATTACACCAATTTTGAAAGCAACTTAGCTATGATGGTAATCTATCTCCCTGTCAAGATTGAATATGATTGGACAAAGCATTTTCGAGTTAGAGTCCAGAAACGGAAATGTTGACGGACAGACAAACGGACAAAAAGTGGACAAACGAACAGACGAAATTACACCAATTTCGAAAGCAACTTAGCTATGATGGTGTTCTATCTCCATGTCAAGTTTGAATTCAATTGGACAAAGCGTTTTTGAGTTAGAGTCTCGAAACGAAAATGTTGACGGACATACAAACAGACAAAAACCAGACAAACAAACAGACGACATTACACCAATTTCGAAAGCAACCTAGCTAGGTGGTGATCTATCTCTCTGTCAAGTTTGAATTCGATTGGACAAAGCGTTTTCGATTTAAGAGTCCAGAAACGGAAATGTTGAATTTGGGGAGCTCTGACCAATTTTGGTTTTGAGATGAATGGAAAACGTAGCCATTGGTGATAATGTTTAATACGCTGTCTGAACATTTGTTTATTTTCCAGTCTCTTCTGAAAGAATGGAGGCGACCTCCTACTGGTGGACTGAGGGAGGCTTTTGAGGAGTGGGGTCGAAAATGGCCCCTGGAGCCTCTGAAATTCGGTTTCCCCCTACCTGAGGAAAACGATTTGCTTTGAGGAGTTGCCCCCATAGGGGCGTTTCCTGTAGAAGCCTCTTTTCTTGTTGTGGGGACCACGAAAGGGCTTGTTTTGATAGGGTCCAAAACCCTGAGCATCTTTAGAGGTGCCTTTTTTGAGGAGGAAGTCTTCACCCTCCTTAACTAGTTGAGAATTGAACAATGAGCTCTTGGCGTCTTGTATCCCCTGGGTGTGGTTGAAGAAGGGTCATCTCGGCCTCACGCCTTAGCAGGCCGGTGTTACCCATGGTGTAGAGTTCCCTCTGGAGGACATGGGCCAGGGATTTGCTTAGGCAGGCAAGAGCTTTTTGTTGGATAAGAATGGTCTTATTCCAAATCTCCAAATATTCACAGGCCTCTTCGTAACCACGCCTGGCTGCTTTCTCAGGGTTGGCACCTTTCTGAATCTGAGATTTGACTTTCTTAAATGAAGACTTCAGGCTGTGTTGACACTTTTCTAAAGTGGAGTTACAGGAAGACGAAATGTTGGCAAAAGCAGCCATGAAGTTGATGGTGGAGAGGTTCTGCCTAGCTTGGTGTTCCAGTTCCTTAAGAACTGGAAGGGGAACTTTGCCCATAGGGGCTCCAGAGGGTTTTGGAGAGATACAGATCTTCGAAAAGTCTGTATTCAACTCCTGGATTTTGTCTTCATAACAAGGCTGTCCTACCTTGTACTACTTTGTAATGGAGGGAGGGGGTTTGATATATTTACCCTCAGGTAAGTTAGAGGCCGAAAAATCATGTTCAAAAGCATCTTTGATATGAGAACTAAGTGGGAGCATAGCAGAAGGGCCTCTTGGCCTAAGCTCCCGTTGGCCTTTTTGGTCATCCAGACCCAGAACAGAGGTGGAAGACCTGGGCATAGTTTCTCTGGGGTCAGGGAGATGGAGGATACGCCTAAATCTTTCACTTCCTCAGCATATTGAGAGGGTAAGTCAGCCATGGCTACTTCCCTATAAAGGAGAGGATCTGGGTCATGTTGAGGTTGGTCTTGATCAGAAGTAGCCCTAGAGGGCTTGGAAGACCTATGTTTGTATACAGAGGACTGATCTTCCTCTAAAGATGAAGATGGGTATCTGGACCTAACCTTGTGTTTTCTTTTATCTGCATGTTTTTTGGGTCTAGCCGAGACTACCCGAGAGGGTTCCTCCGAGTGACCTGAATGTTCATCCGAGACATGTCTCGGATCAGATTTATGCATAGATTGATTATCACCGAGATGATGTCTCGGGTCAGAGTCCTGAATGGACTGTTTACCTCCGAGATGAGGAGGAAGGGATGGACCATATAAGTCCACATCCATAGCCTCATCTGTCCGAGAGGAAGATTGAGTTCTGGGAGTTTACTAGTACCAGGCTTAGAGGCAGAAGAGGTCTGATCCACCTCCCCTTTAGACGTCTCTTTAAGAGACTGAAATTCGAGAGACTCAAGCATAGAAGCCTGGAATACACCCATTTGTTGTTGTAATTGAATGTTAAATTGAGAGCCCAGGGATTTTTCAAGTTTAGATTCTATTTTCTGCTGTAAGGCAGTACCTGGGGTTGGTGGGACAGATTTTGCTGGAGTTGTGAGAGACAAGGACTCAAACCTCAGGGGTTGAGGACATGGAGGGGATGTAAATAGTTGAGCGCAGCACCCTCAAGGTCTGCCTGAGATCCTGTAAAGGAATCGATGTCCTCATCACCCAGAAGATCAAGTTCATTATCTCTAGAAGAGTCAGCCTTCTGCTTCCTTACATAACGTTTCCTGTTTTTTATTTTATTCATTTGTTCATCTGAGAATCTAGCACAGATTTCACAGGGAGATTCAAGTGTAACACAGGGATCATCACCTTTATTTGCTTCTCTACAGGAAGGGCAATAGTTATGGCTATCAAAGGGAAGGCAGAAGTGTCGGCACTTCACAGATCTAGGTTTTCTTTGTCTGTTCTTTGCGTATTGGAGGACATTTTTATGCACTAAAATGTATGTGTGCAAGCAAGCCTGAACCGAGAAACTCACAAAAAATAACAAGAGGAGAGTGCCCGTGAACGGGCACTGTGTCAGCTGACTGAGTGTTTTTGATTTGTGAAGGTGATTAGAGGACAGAATAATTATCAGGAAAAGGGCTGTACAGAAATACAGTAAATGGTAACTGAACAGCAAGTTCGAAAGAAATTCCGAAGCTGACAGAAGAAAAGGATAAAAAAGTTGTGCCCTGTAAATGGTATTATGAAGGAAAATAACAAGGTAATTGTTTAAGTGTAAAAAATAGGTTAAAACATATTTAAAGAAATACTACAAATGCAATATCCTCGTTCGACCTTGAAGAAGGGGTCCAAGGTCAAATCTAACCACACAAATACATTCCCAGCCCATGATTTCCTATGGTTTACCATTCCAAACCTCTAGGACCAATTATAAATGAGTTATAAGCACTTTTAAGCTTGGCTGTCCTCATTTGACCTTGAAGGAGGGGTCCAAAGGTCAAATCTGACCATACCAAAAGATTCCGAGCCAATGATTTCCTATGGGATGGTTTACCATCCCAAATCTCTGTCACCAATAATAAGCGAGTTGTAGGCACTTTCAATTTTCGCTATCCTCATTTGACCTTGAAGGAGGGTTCCAAGGTCAAATCGGACAATATCAACAGATTCACAGCCCATGATTTCCTGTCTGTTTACCATCCCAAACCTCTGGGACCAATAATAAGCGAGTTATAAGCACTTTTAAGTTTGGCTATCCTTGTTTGACCTTGAAGGAGGGGTCATTGAAGGTCAAATCTGACCACACCAAAAGATTCCCACCGCATGATTTCCTACAGGTTGGTTTATCATCCCAAACCTCTAGGATCAATAATAAGGGAGATATAAGCACTTTTCATGACTGACAAAAAACACCTGTGGCGGCCATCTTGTTTCTCAAAATGAGGCCAAAATTATTCCCAGACAACATTTTATGGTTATTAATATATACTGCAAACTTAAGAAAGCTAGCTATAATATTTTTTGTCATCAGAGCAGTAATGGTAAAATCTCTCTCTACACACTGCGGCTATCCAGTGGATACAATGATTTACTCAACAGTGAGAACCTGAAAGTAGCTATTGCTCAGCTATGCCATGACATAGAGGTCTGCAATTTCACTATGTTATAGCTGACCGAAAATTCTGTGAATAACATATTTAACAAATTACTCTAAATGTAATAGTTTTCAAGTTACAACTGATTTACTCAACAGTGAGAACCTCAAAGGAACTATTACTCAGCTATGCAATGAGCTACATGTCTGAAATTTTACTATGTTATAGCTAACCCAAAAGTAGGTGAACAACATATTTAAGCAAACTACTGTAAATGCAATAGTTTTCAAGCTACAACTGATTTACTCAATAGTGAGAACCTGAAAATAGCTATTGCTCCGCTATGCCATGAGCTATAGGTCTGTAATTTCACTATGTTATAGCTGACCCAAAAGTAGGTGAACAATATATTTTAACAAAATACTCCAAATGCAATATTTTTCAAGTTATAGCTGATTTACTCAACAGTCAGTACCTGAGAATAGCTATTGCTCAGTTGTGCCATGAGCTATAGGTCTATAATTTCACTATGTTATAGCTGACCCAAAAGTAGCTGAATAACATATTTGCACAAATTTCTGTAAATGCAATAGTTTTCCAATTATAACTGATTTACTCAACAGTGAGAACTTCAAAGTAGCTATTACTCAGCTATGAAATGAGCCACAGGTCTGAAACTTCACTATGTTATAGCTGAGCCCAAAATAGGTGAATAACATATTGAAACAATATACTCTAAATGCAATAGTTTTCAAGTTATAAGTGATTTACTCAACAGTGATAACCTAAAAGTAGCTATTACTCAGCTATGCCATGAGCTACAGGTCTGAAATTTTACTATGTTATAGCTGGCCCAAAAGTAGCTGAATAACATATTTATACGAAATTCTCTAAATGCAATAGTTTTTAAGTTACAAGTGATTTTACTCATGATGGAAGTTACTGAAAAGCCCCAAAGTAGCTATTACTCACTTAGCTATTGAGACAGACACCCAACTTACTCACCATATTGTAGCTATGAAAAAAGTAGCTGAATAACATATTTTAACAAAATGCTCTAAATGCAACACTTTTCAAGTTATAAGTGATTTACTCAACAGTGATAACCTAAAAGTAGCTATTACTCAGCTATGCCATGAGCTACAGGTCTGAAATTTTACTATGTTATAGCTGACCCAAAAGTAGCCGAATAACATATTTATACGAAATTCTCTAAATGCAATAGTTTTCAAGTTATAAGCGATTTACTCAACAGTGATAACCTAAAAGTAGTTATTACTCAGCTATGCCATGAGCTACAGGTCTGAAATTTCACTATGTTATAGCTGGCCCAAAAGTAGCTGAATAACATATTTACACGAAATTCTCTAAATGCAATAGTTTTTAAGTTACAAGTGATTTTACTCATAATGGAAGTTACTGAAAAGCCCAAAAGTAGCTATTACTCACTTAGCTATTGAGACAGACACCCAACTTACTCACCATGTTGTAGCTATGAAAAAAGTAGCTGAACAACATATTTTCACAAAATGCTGTAAATGCAACACTTTTGAAGTTATAAGTGATTTAGTGCATGATTTCATGAATTTTAATGCATTAAAAATTATTAAAAAAATTTATTAAAAAAAAAGTAAGACAGATCCAGGTCTCATACTCACACAAGAGAATCTACCTCTGGCCTAGTACATATATGCAAGATATGAGAGAAATCCCTGCAATAGTCACTGAGAAAATTGTGATAAAAAGTTGAAATTTTCACACTTTTGGTGGGGGTACCCCCCTTGTAATGTCTCTAGCAAACAGACGAACAGACAGATTTGCATGCCTTGAACAATTTTTCATCCTCGATAGATAAGGTATCTTTTAAAAAAAACAGCATGTCTCTAGGCCTTGTAGTTTTGGAGAAGAAGTTGTTCAAGCGGACGTGTACGCGTACGCCCACGCCGCAGAGTGATGACATAATGTCAGCTGACTGACAAGTCAGCTGACATAAAAAAAGTAAGGAAAGACTTATCCTGTTGAAACATGACTATAACAGAATGATCTAAAGCATTAATTAATTAAACTAGCCAGATACTAACATCCAGCAATACGTAAAAGCTGGGATATGCAGTAAAATATGACTACAAAAATAGCATCAGAGATGCCCATAACCCACAACCTGGGGAAATAGTTTTCAACACCATGAGATATAGAAGTAGTGAAGCAGTACACTCATTGGGATACTTTCAGAGCAGTGTCAGTGTCCAAATAATGTTTAAGTAGAGAAAATAACATCTAAGAGAAAGAAACTGGATGTAAAAATTAAGTACTAAAACAGGACAATTCAGTTAACTAAAAATAGCATCAGAGATGCCCGTACCCCACAGCCAAGGGAAATATTTTTAACACCATGAGATATAGAAGTACTGTATCAGTACAATTTCAGGATACTTTCAGAGCACTGTTAGTTATATAAAGGTCTTGGTAGCCTTCTTCATCCGGTTGATTCTGTCAGAAATCTAGGTGTGTGGTTTGATGCAGATTTTTCATTCTCTGAGCATATCAAGAGGACTTGCAAAGCGTGCTTCCTTCAGATGCGTGACCTCCGTAGAATTAGAAAGTATCTCACTCCTGAAGTGGCAGTCCTTGCTGCAAATGCCTTGGTTAGTAGTCGTTTGGACTATTGTAACTCTCTGTTCAGAGGTTTGTCCGGTTTCAATCAGCACAAATTGCAAAGTATTCAGAACACCCTTGCTCGTATTGTTACAAATCATAGAAAGTATGCTCATGTTACACCCATTCTACAGAAACTCCACTGGTTGCCTGTTAAGTGCCGTTGTATTTTCAAAACCGCACACTTGTGTATAAATTTTTGCATAGTGGTTCTCCTTCTTATTTCGAACCGTTCCTGTCTTTTAGTAGTTGTCCCTATAGTACTAGGCATAGTCACCCAGATCATCAATACCTTACAGTTCCCCCTTTCCATTCATCAGTTTTCAAGTCAGCCAAACATTTTGGCCATAGATTTGCCTTTGATGCTCCCAAGATCTGGAATGACGTCCCTCAGGATGTTCGCAGTGCAACATCAGTTGCCTCCTTCAGGAAGAAGCTTAAAACATACCTGTTTGCAAAAGCCTACCCACCATAGCCTCCCCCGTCACATCCACGTCTCCTTGGTACGACCTGGCTATGTCCCTTGATTAACGCTAACTGCCTTGCTTTATGTTTAGATGCGCCTTAGAGTCCATCAGTGATGGAGATTAAGCGCTATAAAAGTCCACATTAGATTAGATTAGATTAGATAAAGGTCCAAACAATGTTTAAATAGAGAAAATAATGTCTAAGAGAAAGATAATGCATGTACTCTTTATCTACATCTGGTATGGCCAAATTATGGTTTAGATGTTTTGAATATTAAGCATGCATACAGAAGTGGTAATACATTCAATGAATGCTTATGTGTGGTGTTGGAGCAAAATCTGTGGCTCACTTGATGAAATTCCATCTGTTACAATGGGAAGTTGTAAAAGTAAAATTTTTAATGAATTCTAATATGACTTTAACAGTGCTTAATCTGGATCAAAAGACAGACCCAAAGGTGCAACAAGATTTTAAAGGGTCAAGGTCACTACGGCAAGGTCAAAGGTCAAATCAGGGTCAGACCATGACGTTGCACACCTACAACCCCTAACCAATGTCCCTACCAAGCATCAACTTCCTACACCTTACAGTTTCCAAGATATAGCCCGGACAAGATTTTATAGGTCAAGGTCACTACGGCAAGGTCAAAGGTCAAATCAGGGTCAGACCATGACGTTGCACACCTACAACCCCTAACCAATGTCCCTACCAAGTATCAACTTCCTACACCTTACAGTTTCCGAGATATAGCCCGGACAAGATTTTATAGGTCAAGGTCACTACAGCAAGGTCAAAGGTCAAATCAAGGTCACACCATGATGTTGGACACCTACAACCCCCAACCAAATTCCCTACAAAGTATCAACTTCTTACACCTGACGGTTTCCGAGATATACCCCGGACAAGATTTTATAGGTCAAGGTCACTATGGCAAGGTCAAAGGTCAAATCAAGGTCACACCATGATGTTGCACACCTACAACCCCCAACCAAATTCCCTACCAAGTATCGACTACCTACACCTTACGGTTTCCAAGATATAGCCCAGACAAGTTTTTATAAGTCAAGGTCACTACGGCAAGGTCAAACCAAGGTCACACTGTGACGTTGCACACCTACACCCCCTAACCAATGTCCCTACCAAGTATCAACTACCTACACCTTACAGTTTCCGAGATATAGCCCAGACAAGATTTTAAAGGTCAAGGTTATTACAGCAAGGCCAAAGGTCAAATCAGGGTCAGACCATGACGTTGCACACCTACACCCCCTAACCAATGTCCCTACCAAGTATCAACTTCCTACACCTTACAGTTTCCGAGATATAGCCCGGACAAGATTTTATAGGTCAAGATCACTATGGAAAGGTCAAAGGTCAAATCAAAGTCATACCATGACGTTGCACACCTACACCCCCTAACCAATGTCCCTACCAAGTATCAACTTCCTACACCTTACGGTTTCCGAGATATAGCCCGGACAAGATTTTCATACTCAAGATCACTACGGCAAGGTCAAATCAAGGTCAGACCATGACGTTGCACACCTACACCCCCTAACCAATGTCCCTACCAAGTATCAACTTCCTACACCTTACGGTTTCCGAGATACAGGTTGGACAAACTTCTTCCCGCTGCCCACCCACCCACCCATCTGGACACCATGGGTGAAAACAATACCCCGACAGCCCTTAAGGGCTGTGGGGTAAAAAGTAGACGCTTCCAAATCACGCGGTCAATGATAAAAGGAGGACGAATTAGGAAGAGTTCCACGAGAATACAACCTGAGGCTACGGCCAACTATAAATGTCTATTTTTCTTAGACATTGGATGGATCCCTGCGGCCATCCGAGATCAGCATTCAATTCCACATGGTAAGCTATTGTAGCGCAATAAAATGGTAATATTACAATAAAGATCTTGTTTTGGTCTAGATATGTGTACATGTTTAATTTAAATGACAACTCTCAACTACCACTTCAGTACTGTCCAAATATTAAAACAAATTTGTCCTAACCTTAAACTGAATGAAAGTCAATGCAAATGTTAAGACTTTAAGGTTATGTTAACCATATAGACTCTGTTCAAGGTTAGTTATATCCAAAATTTAAATATTCTTAAAATCTTTTGCACATAATTTAAGATATTATCCAAAATTTTAAGAGAAAAGTAATTATAATTATGCCATTTCTGGGAGTTTAAGGTCACCCCAATTTAGTCGTAGGGCATTTTTGTAACATCAGTTACATGTACCTGCAAAATACAGATCAAATATGTCATGCCATTTTTGGTATACTTTGTGGAAACATAGAAAGTTGAGCTCAGTATAATTCCTTTTCACATGGGAGTTTAAGGTCACCTTAAAATAGGGCACACCTTCAGGACTAGATACAACATCATACCAAATCAGTTTTGCGATACTCTTCAGAAATGGAAATGAAAAAATTTAAATTCAATATAATTATGTTATCACTAGGAGTTTAAGGTCACCTTAAAATAGGTCATATCTTGAAGACCAATACATCCACATACCAAATCTGATTTGAATCTGTGAAGCCATTTTTAAGCTACTGCCCACAAATCGCTAAAGTTAAATTCAATATAATTGTGTCATTAGTAGGAATTTAAGGTCATCTAACAATAGGGCACATATCCATGACCGGCAACATCCACACGCCAAATCTGAATTTCATTCAAGAAGCAATTTTTAAAATATTTTCCAGAAACAAAGTGCGACAACGATGCTGGTCATATATGTGATACATCACAGTTGTACACTGTTGCAACCTTAAACTCATCAATTTTAAATGATATCAGCAATTTTTTGTAACCTTACAAGAGACTTTTTTGGTCCATATATATATATATACCTGATGAATATCAATGAAAAATATCAATTCCCATATCAAATATCTTCCAAACACTAAAAAATTGTCCCAACCTTAAACTCAATGTTAGTTTGCAGCTGTGAGCTAGTTTAAGGAAATCTTTTTATGAAGGTTCTATTCAAGGTTTCTTACATCCACAACTTAAATATGCCTAGAATTGCACAATATTTGAAATACTGTTCAAAATTTGGCAACCAAACTTAAAGTGAATATAATTATAGTATTACTGGGAGTGTAAGGTCACCTTAATGTATGGCACTTATCTATGGCCAGTTACATATTCATGCAAAATTGGAATGAAATCTCTCTCAGTACATTCTACATAAAAAAAAATTTTAAAAACTTAAACTCAATATAATATTTTCATATATTTGAGTTAAAAGTGACCTTAAAATAGGGCACACCCTGAGAACCAGTTACAATCAAATGCCAAATTTAAATTTAATCTCTCAACCCATTTTTGAAATACTGTCCGTAAACGAAAAAACTTAAACTCAATAAAAGTATGGTACTACTGGGAGTTTAAGGTCACCTTAAAATAGGGCACATGTTGAGGACCAGTTATGTCCACATGCCAAATTATAATTTAATCTATCCAGCCATTTTTGATATACTGTCTGGAAATGAAATGTGACGATGACACTGAGGATATATGTCCTCCATCATAGGTGCTAGTGAGACCAAACTGTTGCAACCTTGAATTCATAAGTTTTAAATTACATCAGCAATTTATTGCAACCACACTAAAAGAGAACTTTTTTGGTCTAGATATATGTACATGATGAATATCAATGAAAAAAATATCAATTACTACATCAAATATCTTCCAAACGCCAAGGTAATCTTTTCATGTAGGTTCTGTTCAAGGTTTGTTACATCCACAACTTAAACATGCCTAGAATTTCACAGCATTTGAAATACTGTTCATAATTTGCCCAGCTTAAGTGAATATAATTCTTGTATTACTGGGAGTTTAAGCTCATCTTAATGTATGGCACTTATCTATGGCCAGTTACATACATGCAAAATTTAATTAAAATCTCTCAAGTTATTTTCAGTATACTCTATGGAAAACTAAAAAAACACAAACTCAACATAACTCTTTTATACATAGGAGTTTAAGATAAACTTAAAATAGGGCACACCTTGATAACCATTTACAACCACATGCCAAATCTGAATTGAATCCGTCAACTCATTTTTGAAATACATGTACTGTTAGTAAACAAAAAACTTAAACTCACTAATAGTATGTTACTATTAGGAGTTTAAGGTCACCCTAAAATACGGTACAGCTTGAGGACCAGTTACATCCACATGCCAAGTTTGAATTTAATCTGTCTAAGCAATTTTTGAGAAACTGTCCGAAAATGAAACTGTGACCACGACACCGACACCACAGGAGAGAGGACAAAGCCATCCCGATATGCCACCCAGCATAGATGCTGGTGACATAAAAAGTAGTCATTACTCACTTATACACTAAGCAACCAATCTGAAAACTTAACTGTGTTATGTTTAGCAAAAAAATAGGTGAACATTTGATTACATTAGATCAGATTTGAGGGAAATTGTGTTCCTGCATTACTTCTGAGGATATAAGCCATTTACTCATTATGGTAACCATTGAAAAGTGAGAAAATGGCTATAACTCTCTTAGCTATTGTGATACACCTCTAAAGTACTGACCATGCTGGAGCAATTGCTAAAGTAGATGAACAAGGCATCTCACTTAAATGTTCTACATGCAAGTGTATTCAAGTTAAATCTGATTTACTCAATAAAGCAAAATTGTTATAACTCACATAGCTATGGTTAGTGATTTCTAGAAGCACGAACTCAAAAACTGAAGAGCATAAAATTCGAAAGGAAAACTAATTGAGTAAAATGCTAGAAGTCAAATAGGTTTTAAATTTTAGATAATAAAGTCTTCAACTTTCAGAGCAAATAGGAACAACTTCCTTGGAGAACAAAGACATCTATAAGTAAGAAAATCCCCCAAATCAACAAAAAATGGCTATAGAGGACATACATATCTAGTAGAAATTTCACACCAAAAAGAAATTCAACCTGCCACAGATTGTGCTAAAAACCTGTCACCTGTGGTGACCATCTTTCTTTTTGTAACGGAGGCCAAAAATATTACCCTGCAAATTTTTGTAACAGTGAACATTTCCTGCAAATTTGAGAAATCTAACTACAATAGGTTCCATATAGAGGGTTAACAGGAAAATCACTACACACAATGTGTTAGAAGTAGCCATGCCTAAACCAATGTATCCACCTGATGTATCTGGTGGATACATTTAATACATTTTACAATGATACACTCAAGAAAAGCCTTGAACAACTATAAAATAATGAGTTAGCTCCTCTCTGGGGATCATTGAGGTAATAAAATACACTTGGTTCAACTTTTTAAAACATTCTCAATGAGAAATTGTGTCAATTCAATGCAGTGTATATCCGGACAGGACATAGTGAAGTACAATGAAATCTTGGTGATCTGGATCAGTCTCAAAATTTACTGCAATCGAAGCTGGACCAAGACTTATGTTATAATTTCTTTCATAAAGGTCCAAGCAGTGGTATTTGCATAATGTAGTGATCCAGATCGGTCTGAAAATTTAAGGGGATCTAAGATGGACCAAGACCAAGCTTCTGATTTTTTTCAGGCAGATTGAAACCACTAGAACAGACAAACCAGATTATGTTTTGTACCCAGACAGTGATCCAGATCACTCTAAAAAAAATGGGATCTAAATTGGACCAAGAACAATCTTCTGATTTTTCAGGAAGATTTAAGCAGTAGTAGTTGTGTAATCCTGCTAACCAACAAATAAACAGAGAAATGGACAAACAAAAAGAGAAATGGTAATGAAAATAATAAGAAGGTACGATTTTTTAAAAAGGCTCTCTTATACCGTATTTATCCGTACAAACGCCCCCTCCCTATTAATCCCCCCCCCCCCCCCCCCCCTTCTCAATCTTTGCAAAGTTCATATTTCGGGGTTTTACATCCCACTCAACAGCCAGCCGCTTTGTGATCACTGGATTCTGAAAAAAGATGTATTTTAGTACTTCCCCATTCGAATACCGCTTACGAGAAATAGTGAAAATCACAACAAAACATGGCAAATTTTATCACAGACACATTAAAATCTGTAAAACTGCGAGATAAAAGTTTATAATTTCTTCAGATTTAAGGTTGTTTCTAATATTTTAAGCAAGCTAGATCAAGGCTCTAAGTGTCCATTATCGCCCATTGCCATTGGACTTGAGAGTTGATTTTTTTTATCTGTAATAGTAGCCCTCTTTTGAAAAATGCATTGTCCCCGGGGCGTTTATACAGATAAATACGGTAAGTAAATGGGAAAGTCCATTTTTTTTTGTAGCCAAACGGTATCCAGGTGGTGATCTGGATCAGTTTCAAAATTTAATGGAATCTAAGTTGGACCAAGACCCATCCTGTGATTCTTTTCAGGAAGATCCAAGCAGTAATATTTGTGTAATCCTGCTGACAAACTGATCAATGGAGAAATGGTCATGAAGCAATACCTCCTTGGCAGAGGTAACAATAACAAATCCTTTTCCAATAACATTCTCATACATTGTGAATGTAGATGCAGAGACACAACATGTTGAATTTGGATACCTTCTGTTTTACAATGAAACAATTTTCAGTATAATCATTTTATATATTTGATAACCTTCAAGGGCTCACTCTAATAATTTTGTCGACTGTAAATCACCCAGGAGGTACCTTACCTATGGTTGCACTAAAGGTGTGCTTGAAGGAGTCATTGCAGAATCTATGGATAAAGCTGGACTTTCCCACACCTGAATCTCCCACAAAGACCACCTTAAAGAGCCGCTCAGGGGTGCGATGAGAAAGATCCTGTGAAAATATACACTGAGCAGCTCTAAAAACAGAGATTGGCTACCAGCAAGAAAACAGAGAGCTGCATAATTACACTACACTTCATGTGTACAAGCTGTGGCAAGTATTCAAAAACTAATCTAATTTTTATTGGTCACACATCTGGGGTTGAAGTTACTTGTATGCTGTTCCTGTATTATGTTAAAAGTGCTGATTCCAATGGGCAATATTGGTGATTCTAACAAATATGAAGGAAAGATGAATTATAAACTTCAATTAAGTAAAATATGTGAAAAATAAGATTACTTATTGTGTATGCTGTATCCAATAGTTTACATTAACATGAAGCCATGATACTGGCACAATATTGTTTCTGAAAATACAGTTTCCTCTGAATGTATGGATGAATGTAAGGGTTGAATGTATATAGAAATAAATCAAAATGGCAACCAACAACCACAGAAATAACTAGGCAAATCCTTTTAAATTTCTTGCCCAATACTCACCTTGATGTCATAAAGTAAAAAGTAACATAAAGTACAATAATATCTCTTCAAAATGATGCAAATAACTTTAACAACCATGTAGAGCGAGAATTTACACCCAAACTCCAGAAAGATGGGAAAATAGCCAGCCTCAGCAGGCAAAAACACCAGCCCTCAGGTACAACTAAACGGGCAATACTGAGATTTGGGAAAATCTAAGGAACAACTTCAAGTATATCAGATGTAAAAGCTTTCGTGTAGTTAAAAAATATTTTATTTACTCATGATTAGAGGATTTCTTTTAACAACAGGAAGGCATCTGTCAATTAATATGGAAACCTACTATGAGGTAATATTTTCTCTGGCATTGATGCATATGTAACAAGACGCAATGGTTATCTGTTGCTGAGAATTAATTAAAAATGGTAGTGTGACCCCGAAACAGAGTTCCAAGCCTAAGGGCCATTATATAAAAAATATGTGGCTGTTTCAGTAAGATGATCCCACTCTTGTTGAGTGTTTTCTGTAAATTGCTTTCTTCTGCTATTGCAGAAAGGCAGTATTAGATAAGTTAAGTTAAAAATGTCAAACAGGATTTATTAAAGGGCGGTCAATATCTTGATTCAATATCTTGGAAATCTATGTATAATACATTACATTTATCAGGTTTTGGGAAAGCTTTATATCTTGGATTAAACTAGACTGCGCCAACCAGACTTGTAATCTATTACAGCCAATCTATTACTATTACTATTACATTTGAAAATATTCAATCTATTACTATTACTATTACATTTTAAAATTTTAAATCTATTACTATTACATTGGCATCTATTACTTCTAGTACTTTCTATTACATTCTATTACAATTTGGCGCAAACTTGAGAGGTAATTTTAACACAGAAATAAAACTGACAGGATACTTTATACATCTAATTTTATTGAAAATGCTTCAGATTATGCCATACAAGGATAAAATATCACAAATATATCACTTGGTATATTTACAATTAAATAAATAGATCCCGTATTTATTCTTTTTAAGAATGACTTGACTACTTGGAGAATTTATGAGAATTCTATACAAAGCCACTTAAGTGCTGTAAATTTTGCAATGAGAGGTATATTTCTGGCAAATTCCATACAAAGCTTTTTAAATGCTGAAAAATACAATTAAAGTTATTTATTTTAACATTTGTGTGTTATATTTAATATTCTTTGATGACAAGTTGATTATTTGAAAAGTTTATGTATGAAAGTTTAAAATGAATTTGACTTATGAGTGCTACAAAATCAATTCATTATTGTTTTGAAGTTTATTTAAAGTGATGATTTTATGACAATTAATTCATTATTGTATCAGAGTTCATTTAAAGTATTAATTTATATGAAAACTAATTCATTACAGAATTAAAGTCCATGTTAAGCGATCATTTTTCTACAACCTCCTGATGAAAAATAGCAAAGGGTAAATTGTAATAGAAAAATAATAGAAAGTAATAGATGTAATAGAGAGAATTTCAATCTATTACTATTACATTTGAAAAATTTCAATCTATTACTATTACTATTACATCGAAGTTGACTCCAATCTATTACTTTTCTATTACTTCTATTACTTTGTTTACAAGTCTGGCGCCAACTTGGCGCCAACATATCCCCAGACAGGTCATCACTCACATCACAGGTTTCGATTGGGTATTTTTGATGGAACCCATCTGCTGTATGTCATAAATATTAGGAAAACATAATTACCCACTATTATATGAACTTCAACAATTCAATCTACTATGTTTTTATTTTTCAAGCAAAATGGTGTATCCCCAGAGGATGAATAACTATAATGAAAAACTTTGTATTTATCATATTTTCAATCTTCCTGTAATGATAAATCTGAACCTTTTTTCAAAGTATTCAAATGATTGAGGATTGAATGTACATTCTAAATTAATAATCCCAAAAGAGCTTATCTGCTTCTATGATTGTAATATATTTGTAGACAAATAAAATATTATAAAATAAAATTGTGATTAGATCTTAACATTCTTTTATTTTTAGAATTTGGACTGTTTTTCGGTTACTCAGTTCCTCATTACCTACATATATGTGGTCCATATATATATGGTATATGCAGTCCTCACTCCCCTTTGTCTTAATAGGTAATGGATTCCCACTCACTCCCCCACATCTCTCTCTGACACTATGTCCATAGATACAGATAAACAGTCTGAGATAAGAAACAATTGAACCATACTGCTCAGTGGGTGTTATGTAGTATAATTTGGAATTTATAAACGTGTGATTATCAAGTGACTGAAGTGAAATTAGTTCCAATGGGACTTAAAGGTCACCACAAATTAATAGTGTTCCTTTTGGCAATTTACTATGTGGTAACAAGTTTGATTTTCAAAAGTTTAAAAAGTCAGTGAGCATAGGGATAAAAACACCATTTTTAAAGTGTAAGATAGCCATAACAATCACAATCACCACAACCCACAAAAATTATGGAGTGTCCTGGGTGATGTGTTACACCGACTTCCAGCCAAGATGCTCCCATCGAGAAAGCCCCCTTAGCTTTTGGCTGACAGATTTGTGGAGTTCTTCACAGAAAAAATACGCTCAACATTCTCTGCTTCCATCAATTCACAACACATCACCCCAGACTCTCCTCCCCCTATGTTTTCCTCTTTCTCTACTGTAACAGAGGATGAAGTTACCAAAATTATCACCAACTCTCCAAGTAAATCATGTTCCCTCGACCCTTTGCCCACTTTCCTTGTTTTTGATTATCTGGATATTCTCATCACCCCCATCACTTCAATAATCAAAGCTTCTCTTGAGCAAGGTAAGTGTGCAAATTTTTTTCAAGCAGGCCCATGTTACCCCAATCCTCAAAAAATCATCCTTAGACAAAGAAGTTTTTAAAAACTATAGGCCTGTCTCTAATCTAAACTTTATCTCAAAGATACTTGAAAGGGTAGTAGCTGTCCAGTTACAAACTCACCTTGATGAATCCGGCCTCATGACTGCCTTCCAATCGGCTAATAGAAAATACCATTCTACTGAAAGTGCCCTCCTTAATATTCATAACGATATTCTCAATATGGCCAAAGGGTCTGTCACTGTCCTTACCCTTCTGGATCTCTCTGCCGCATTCGATACCAGTGACCACACTATTCTCCTGGACAGTAATGTTTACAATGGAATCAGTGAGCTGGCACTTGGCTGGTTCAAATCATACCTGTCGGGAAGGACATACTCGGCCAAGGTAGGTAGTATACTCTCACATCCTGCAGCGCTCCAGTATGGAGTCCCCAGGGCTCCGTCCTTGGTTCATTTTTTTTCTCTCTCTACACTAACCCAATCAGCTCAATCATTCATTCCTACAGTAGCATCAACTACCACTTTTATGCCGATGACACCCAGTTATACATAACACTCTCACCAGCAAATTTCTCTCACTCTAAACAACAACCAAAGAACTGCCTAAACGACATTCAAAATTTCATGTTTATAAATAAATTAAAATTTAACCCAGACAAAACTGAGTTTATTCTCATAGGCTCCCAAAAAATTGTAAACAACTCCCCCCTCACTTCCATATCAATAATATGGGAAATCAGGTCTCACCAGCACAAAGTGTCAGGAACCTCGGAGTGGTGTTCGACTCCAATTTCAATTTCTCAAATCATGTGTCAGAGGTCATAAAGTCCACTAGAGTTCATGCAAGAAACCTCTACAGAATTCGTCCCCTTCTATACCTTAATACATCAGTTTTGTTAGCGAATGCTTTGGTGAGCAGCAGATTGGATTACTGCAATTCACTGCTCTTATCGCTCACTGATTTTGAGTTAAGGAGATTGCAGCTAGCCCAAAACTCACTCTGCAGGGTTGTCACCAGTTCCTCTAAATTCTCTCACATTACCCCTCAACTAAAAAAACTCCATTGGCTCCCAGTCAGGTAAAGGGTACAATTTAAAATTGGCCTCATTACATACAAAATATTCTACCTAGGTCAACCAGTTTACCTAAGAGAATTAATTCACCCCTATACCTCTTCCAGAAATACAAGGCGAAGCACCCTCAAACTCAAGTTCCTTTAAACCCCCACTTTTGACCGTAGAGTTCACAAATCAATCAAACATTTCTCTAATTCTGTCAGTCACTATGCCCCAGTCCTTTGGAACTCTTTCCCCTTTCATGTAAGAAACAGTCTCTCTGTTGCATCTTTTAGGAAACACCTCAAAAGCCACCTCTTCAACTCTAGTTTCCCAACTTAGTCTTCTTCCTTCCTGGTCACACCCACAATTCTGGATTACTGACCCTGAACGCCCTATGACTCTCCATTTGATAAAGATTTTGTTTAACTAGCGCACTGAGTTCCCCTTTGTGGGGAAGATTTTGCGCCTGCAAAGCAGTAGATTAGATTAAATTAGATAACATCATTAATATTTAAATTGAAAGTAGATAGGGCCTTCCTTTGAAGAACTTCAATGTCAATGACAATTTATACAGCTGAAGCAATAAAAAATCAAACATACCAATAATGAATTCCCAACAGGAAAATTATGCATGCAGACTTATAAATTATTAAGCCACAAGCAAAAAGTGTTGGATAATGTACTTAAAATTGGGGTTTACAAATGTGTGATAAATTCATTACTACATGAGGTAATTAGGTAAAGAAGTTCCCACTAATACTTATGTCAACAGAACCACTGCTACTACATAAATGGTATGAGATCAAAAGAACCAGTTCACAAACACTCTAATATATGTAAAAGGGGTAATAAAAATACCCAGAAATAATCAATGGTAATTTAAGTATCCATTTTACAAATGTGCCCCAAAAGGCTTGGTTAATCTTATGAGCAATAAAAAAAAATCAAAAATATCAATAAGGGGTGCTCGACAGGAAAATTATATGGAGATTTGTAAATTACTAAGCCACAAGATAAAAGTGTTGTACAATGTACTTTAAATTTGGGTTTATATATGTCAAATGAAATACATTGTATGTTCATTACTGCATGAGCTGTATCAACATTAACTGAGGTAAGTTAAATTGTACTGGATTCATTAAGGGCTGAAAGTCCCCCTTTTTCACTGTAAGTAGGCCATAATGTCATTAATATTCGGACTTAAAATTCACCAGATAAAGGGGTAAATGTCCCTTTTGCCTGTTTTAATATGTGTAAGCAGTTTGCTTTTAAAAAGTTAAAAACTCAGAGGGATAAAATTGTAAATTTTAATTACTTAAATGTAGCTTTTATAAGCTACAAGCTTACCATGCGGGACTTAATGCTGTTCTCGGGTTGCCACACCCGGGGCCAACGTCTTAGAAAAAAAAGACAGTTCTTGTTAGCCACCGGATACACTGCTAGTTGTTGTCACGTGATAAACTCTGACCTCTTGCCCTACTTTCTAGTTGAAATTTTGTAAAACCTACCGCTCAGCTGTAAACAGCGGGGAGGCAGGGTTGGGACTCTTCTAAGTCCCACAATTTTATTACGCTACAATAGCTTACCATGTGGGACTTAATGCTGAATTCAACCGCCCGGTGGCGGGATTACAGCTGAGACTGGAAGATATGTCATTTTTTCTAAGATTTTGAATTAATAGGTATAGAATAGTGCCAGAAATACCAGTCTGAGTCCCATTTACAGTGCCCCGATCCCGAAGACCGGGCCTGTAACGAGCCAAAAACCTAAATAAAATGAGAGACAGTGCTGAAACTGTCTAGATGTTTGATTGTAGGACGGAAGTGCAGCAGTGCTCACTTCGAGGTCTAAGGGTCCCTGAGAGCCCATCACTAGTGACTGACCAACCCATGGTTGGACATCTCATAAATTTTTACAACCTAAATATGAGATTAATGACAACTAAATAAGTCCTTAATAGAAGTTACTTGATAACTGAAAAACAAAAATGACCTTACCCGTAACATCTTGAAGGTAAAGGAATACCTAGATCCTGGGAGAGACTCCTGAAGACTTGGTTGTAGCGGATGTGCCCCCCCCCCCCCCCCCGTTTTTCTTTCCGAGGACAACTGGTCTGAGGGGAAGGATCTAGGACTTGTTGTGCCGCCAGTACGGGTCCCAGATACATATCGTTGTCGGTGTCCGACCAAGTAAGGTCTATTAGGTAAAAATTTGTAAATGTGTTGTGAGCTTTCCAGTGACAGGCTTGCATGATTTGGTCCACCGATACCCCACTGTAAAAGGCCTTAGAGGCCGCGAAGGCCCGGATGTCATGCGCTTTGACTTGGACCAAGTCCAAGGGTTATTGATCTGCTTGTTTGTAACAAAGTAGGATGGTTTGTTTCAACCATGAAGAGAGAGTAGCGGGTCTGATGTCTGAGGTATGTCCTTTCTTAAAGGAGATGAAAAGGAGAGAACGAGACCCTCTCAAGTCTTTTGTTCGGTCCAAATAAAACCTCAGGGCCCGCGCGGGACACAGGGTCCTGTCTTCTTTAGATTGTCTATCTACAATGGTAGTCAAAGCAGGAATAGTCACCGGAGATACACTTTGAGAACCTTCTCTTGCTAGTTGGTTTTTGGCTATGAAATCAGAAGAAGGGAACAAGGCAACCTTTTCCCATTGGCCTAGATTAGATATTTGTTTGCGACCCAGGCATGGATTTCCTTGCGGCGCTTGCCGGAGGCCAAAGCTAGCAAGAAAGCAGTTTTAGAGTAAGATGTTTGAGGTCTGTGTCTTTCATGGGCTCAAATGGTGCTTTTGTGAGCTCGGTGAGGACAACAGAAAGGTTCCACTTGGGTAAATTTCTGGAACTTTTAGGACGATCCCTGTGAAAACTGGAGAGTAACCTATGAAGGTCTGCATTGTGTGCAACATGTTAGGCCGTTGGGCCCAAAGTGTCAACGATTGCAGTCCTGTAACCATCAAAGGTCGAGGGGCGCCTGTTTAGGTCTTGGTACAGGTACATGAAAAAATCTGAGATTTGTTTCACAGATGGAGTGGAGAAATCCACCGAATTTTCTCTGCACCATTTTTCAAATAGGGCCCACTTTGACTTGTAGATGGTCCTTGTTGAAGACCGCTGAGGGGCAGCAATTCTCTCTGCCACTTCCACAGAGAAGCCTTGTTCTTGGAGTTGTCCGCTCCTAGACACCAGGCGTGGAGGTTCAGGTGCTGGGGGTTGTTGTGGAACACATACCTGTGGGACTGTTTGAGTAGGGTCGTTGACACTGGGAGTTGTAGTGGGATCTCTGTTGAGAGCTGCACTAGGTCCCAAAACCAGGGCATCCCTGGCCAGCCTGGGGCTATTACGAGGATCAGGCAATAACATTGCCTGATCTTTTGGATCACCTTGTGAAGGAGCCGTAGGAGGGTAAGCATAGGCCGTGAGGTTGGTCCAGTTTATGTTTAGAGCATCTATGTCCCAGGCCCTTGGGTCTGGGATAGGAGACACGTACAGTGGGAGCTTGTGGTTCAGGTGAGTGGCAAATAAGTCTACATGAGGTGTGAACCACTTCTGGCAGATCTGTTTGAACACCTGTGGGTGGCACCCTAGAACGTGCCTGGCTTTCAATGTTATGAGGTAGTGATGGCCCCAGGTCGTGATCTTCCACAGGAGAGCGCACATCTCTGCTGAGTGTGTTCCTCCTTGTTGTTGATGTAGGCTACCACTGTTGAGTTGTCCATCGCAACTAACACTGTTTGATTCTGGCACTGGTCCTTGAAGTCTCGAAGGGCCAGGGAGACCGCCTTCAATTCTAGGACATATATGTGTAGCCTTTTTTCCCGATCTGACCACAGACCCTTTGTGGAATTTTGGTCTAAGTGAGCGCCCCAACCTTCGTTTGAGGCGTCGGTAAAGAGTTGGATACTGTGGTCTTTGGGATGAAGGTCTGCACCTTTCATGACGTTTGAGGGATTTTGCCACCAATCTAGGTGGGCTGCAATGGCTTCTGTCCAAGGAAGGAGGTTGTCCAGCGACTGAGGATATCTCCAGTGCTCCTTGAGATGAAACTGAAAGGGCCTCATGTGAAGGCGTCCCTCCGGGACCATTTTCTCCATTGAGGCTAGCAACCCAATTAGCGACATGAAACATCTTGCAGTCAAAACACGTTTTGACTTGAGGAGTAGGATCAAATCCTGAAGTTTGAGCCATCTCTCTTGAGTGGGTTTTACAAGGGCTGAATCTAGATGATATTCGTAGCCCACAAACGAAAACACCTGAGTAGGTTTTAGTTCTGATTTTTCCTGATTAATTATCCACCCCAAGGACTGAGTTAGGTCTACCACTGCCTGTGTGTTCACTTGGGCTTCCTCCTGAGACTGGGACCTGATCAGCCCGTCGTCCCGGTATTGGTGAATTCTGAGTTCTCTTGGGAGGGCCATTAGTTTCACTTCCTTTACGATCATTGTAAAGACCTGGGGGGCTGTGGCTAGTCCGAATGGGAGGGAGGTGAATTGGAACACCTGTGACTTGTAGCAAAACCTTAGGTATTTCCTTGAGTTTGGATGGATGGGGATGTGTAGGTAAGTGTCCGACAGATCTATCGACGATACCCACTCCCCTGGAATCAGGGAGGTCCTGATGGACTCTGGAGTTTCCATTTTGAACTTTTCTACGTGTAGAAAAGGGTTGAGCCTGTTTAGGTCTATGACTGGCCTCCACCTTAGGTGAGGCTTGGTACTAGGAACAGGCGACTGTAAAACCCGAGAGATTTTACATTTTCCACCCTTTCTATTGCGTTCTTTGACAGAAGAGACTGGATACAGAGGCCAGGACTTGGTCTTTGAAGGGCCTTGTATTCTGACCGGGTCAGGAGTCTGACTGGACTTGGATTGAAAAGAATGACAGGATTTGTTTGCCAGTCTTATCTGAAAGAACGGAGGAGAACTCCTACTGGTGGACTGAGTGAGGCTGGAGGAGTCATTGGGGGGAAGGGTTTTTATGCCCTCGTCCCCTGGAGTGGGTCGAATGACCTTGGAGCCTCGGCTACTCAATTTCCCCCTACCTGGGGAAAACGATGGATACTGCTAGGGATGGAATGACCCCCATTGGGGTGGTTCCTGTAGGAGCCTCTAGATGTGGGGAATTGGAAAGGGTTGATTAATAGGGCCTAAACCCTAAGTGTTATTACAGGTGCCTTGATGAGGGACTCCTGTCCCTCCTAAAGTAGTTGTGAATGGAGAACTTTAAGATCTAAAGATCCAGTATCTCACCTGAATTCACCATACCCCTTCTGACTACTTATATGCACCATGGAATTGAGTTTGACCTGTCTGGTAGTAGCCTTGCTACTGTCTTAACATATATATATAACCAGGTTGTATTCAGAAAAAACCTAGTGAAGAGCAGTCTGAAGCTCAACTCTTGCTGACCAGAAGGGGAGGAGGGGCTTACCCAAGGAGGCCCCTAAGGAGATACAAATTTGAAAACTTGTTCCATTTTAAGGGAAATTAAACGGCCCAAGTTCCTGTTGGCCTAGTAAATCATTCAGAGTCCAGACTGTGGAGGATCTAGGCATAAATTCCCTGGGGGCAGGGAGGTTCAAAAAACTGCCTAAGTTTCAATGTCCTCAAAAATTGGTTAGGGTGAAGTCAGGCAACCTACTTCCCTAAAATACAGAGCCAAGACTGAATGAAGGACCTTGTTTAGAAGGCCTCTTGAGCTTCAGGACTTGAACTTGGACCCAAGCCTCCAATAGGTGATATTTACTGCCAGGCTGGTGAACTATTAGTCCAAGTTTTTTTTTTTGTTTTTTTTTTTGTGTGTGTGAGGATTGTTAGTGTTCTGATCTGGAATCAACATCCGAACATCAGATTAGATGATCCGATCATCCGAGGATCAGATCTACATACAATCCACCAAGCATTAGATTTCAGATGATCCGAGAGATGCAATGAAAACCGAGTATCAAATCATACTTGGGTGAATAGAAGTTGGGAATACTGCATCCGATTCTCGGATGCATTAAAAATCTCGGATGAACTAAGATCTTATCTGAATTTAAGCAGGGATCTGATCCACCCTGGAGAAAGAAGTTGGATATTATAATTTCTATGTAAGCTTTCCTTAAGGTAAGCTTCCAAGGAAGCTTTGCCTTTCCTTCTTTGAAGGGACTACACAACTAGATTTACGTAAGTAAATCAACTGTGACACAAGGTCACCTGCCCCACCCGCCTCACTGCAGGTAGGGCTAGTTGTGAGATAATGAAAGCAGAAATTACACAGAATTTTATTAAATAACATAGAATCTAAAAAACAAGTAATTATAATTTAAAACTGGATGAATTAAAATATAATTAAAATAATGGGTAACCAAGGTTACCTTATAGCCTAAAGAGACACGTAATGTCTAGACGATTAATGAAGAATTCTATTCCTGTTTATTTAAGTATTAACCTTGTAAATGGTCAATAATACAGGAAAGAAGGGATAAAATATATTATTTAATTTTATTTTATTTATATTTATAAACGTACTGTAAGAAACCCGCGTCTCTCAGCACATGCGGTCTAGACGTGACGTCATCACAGGGGTTTCCCCGAGGATTCCCCCAGTTAGAATCGTGCTTTATATCATATTTTAACCCTTAAAATGGACCAATAGAGTAGAAGAACGGGGATAAACCCTTGCAAAATTTATTTAAGTTGATTTCAACAGGCATATATTCCTGTAAATGAACTACCAACGCGAGACGTGCATTACAAGAAATTGCTGTCTCGACAATAAAACGGAAGTTGTTTCCGGTGATTTTACTCGACCAGGACTCGTTTGTGTTACATTTATACACTTTTAAACCCTAAAAGGGGTCCAATAATGAAACAGATAGGGCTTAAATATTTTATTTTATTTTACTGACAGGCATATATATATATCCTGTATTAGAAACCACATAAACGAGTCGCCATTGCTTTACAACGTGAACCCGGAAGTGGACTTCAGTTGTAAAATATGCTAAAAATACTTATCTGAACTATGAAAAGACATCGAATTATGATTCTATGTAATAAAATAAAGAAACTGGTGTAGTTTCCATATCTAACGACTAGAATATCCTGGTAAAAATGAAATAATATTCCTTGTAAAATAAAGCATTGCTAATTCGCGTGGCCAACGAGAAAGTAGGGCGAGAGGTCAGAGGTTATCACGTGACGACAACTAGCAGTGTATCCGGTGGCTAACAAGAACTGTCTTTTTTTCTAAGACGTTGGCCCCGGGTGTGGCAACCCGAGAACAGCATTAAGTCCCACATGGTAAGCTATTGTAGCGTAATAAAACACAATTTCTTGAAGCTTAATATCGCCATAACGTCATTAATATTCAAATTTTAAGTTGACAGGCCTTCCTCTGAAAAATTTCAATGTCATTGATAAATTAAAAGAACATATTAATATATTCCCAGATGAGATTTCAGCTCTATCAGTCACACAGTTTGACAGATATAGGGGTTAAAAGTGCCAATAGTCTATAAGCTGGGTCACTGTACACATTTTAGAGATCTCAAGGTGACCTTAAATCAAAGTTACAGACTTTACATTTTTCACAAACAAAAACTGCATATAGAAGATATATCTAATACAGTTTAAGACTTATTAGACTTACCAATTCCAAGTTACAGGGCAAAATATGTGAAAAATGTCAAAAAAGGGTCAGTCGGGTGGATGTTTACGGTCCTCATACATAGGTTAAATGTCTATTTAAAGCCTTGATTTTGGCACATATATAAAGAACAGATTAATATATTCCCGAATGAGATTTCAGCTCTATCATTCACATAGTATGACAGCTATAGACCTTGAAAGTGGCAAAAAGTCTATAAATTGGGTTCTGTGGGCATTTCAGAGACCTTAAGGTGACCTTAAATTTAAAGCTACAGACTATAAATTTTGTATAGACAGAGACCGGCATGCATAGTTTTTTCTAACACAGTTTGAGACTTTTGGGACTCACCATTTCTAAGTTAACAAGGCGAAATATGTGAAGAATGTGGAAAAATGTCACTCGATGGAGTGTTTACGGTCCTTATATACAGATTAAATATCTACTAAAGGCCTAGATTTTTAGCACATGTAAGAAGAATATATTAATATGTTCCCTGATGATATTTCACATAGATGAGAGACATAATTTGAAAGCTACAGGGCTTAAAAGTGGCAAAAAGTCCATAAATTGGGTCTCTGTGGGCAATTTTGAGACCTTAAGGTGACCTTAAAATGAAAGCTACAGGCCTCGAATTTTTTTCAGACAAATATTGAATATAGAAGTTATATCTAGCACAATTTGAAACTCATTAGAATTACCACTTTCAAATTGCAGGGCAAAATACATGAAAAATGTAGAAAAAAATCGCCAAGTGGTGACTTTATGGGCCTCAAACACAATTTCATGATCTTCCTTTGATCACCCTTAACATGCATAACAAGTTTAAAAAAAATGTCATCCGTTTTTGATATATCGCATACACAAGGAAATTACTACAGAGGTGGTGGCAGCAGTGCGACGGAGCTAAATCCAGTATATCCCCGAGTTTTATCTGGCGATATAATTAATGAATAAAGAGTTTATTGCTTCCATTTTACAAGCCGGAGTTAAATCAGACTTTTTACCATTGAAAGAGGAAGTTAACAAGGGTGTCCCATCTTTGTTTCTTTTGTGCAGATTAATACTGCATTATCTGATAGAGGTAAATGTTGAAATTAAAAGCATAATTATTGATTCTGTTGAGATAAAGATAACACAATTGCCCAATCACACAACCCTTGTTCTTGCTGGTTCACACAGCTTTTTAAAGGCTGCCCTGAATACATTTGAAATTTTTGGGTCTTACTCTAGATTGAAAATGAACACAAACAAAACAAAGGTTACCTGGATCAGAAGAAAGAAGTATTCCAAAGATAAATTACAAGTTTCAGTCAAATTAGATTGGGAACTACACACTTTAATTTGTTGGGAAATATCTTTTCAGTTGACCTGAAAGAATGATCATTTTAAATTATTCAAAGTCATTAGAAAACTCAAAGAAAATTTTAATATTTTGGAATAAACAAATCTAACTCCTTTTGGAAAAATAATTGTGATAAATACACATATTCTCTCCAAATTTAATCACCTATTTATGACAATCCCTTCACCAGACAATTATTTCATGAAACAATTCATGTCTCTTTGCATTTCTATGGGATAATAAACTTGATAAAATCAAAAGTGATTATGTCACACAGGACTAAACAAATGGTGGCTTAAGGATGGTATATATCTATTGCTTGATTCAGTCATTGAAATTTATCTGGATGGAAGTCGCAAGTCGCAACCCAGGTTATAACTTTCTGAAAAAAAATTTCATTAATTTCAAAACTAGCACTCTATGGTTGTACCTAATATACAAAACACAAAATGAATTTTGGAAGGAAACTTTGACATATGGAAAACTGTCTGATAAAACTCCCATAACTATCTCCAACAAAATCTTGGCCACCCCACTATGGAATAACCCCAAATCTCAAAATGGAACTTAATCTACCCAACTGGAGTAAACATTGGAATAACCTATGTTGGTGACCTACTGAACAGTAATGGTATTTTTATTAAACAAAAAGACTTGGAGCAAAAGTATAACCTTTTGAAAACACATTTCACAGAATATGTGTGACTTAAAATGTGCGTTGAACTTTATCTTAAAAAATGTAGAGAAGATGGTCCCTTCCTTTTTACCAAACCTGTTTTCCAAAACAAATAGCATCCCTATTTTGTCAGAGCCAAGGTTCCAAACATTTCTACAAACTTTTGAAAAAGACTTGTGCAGATATGAGTTTCGAAAATGAATGGAACAATGAACTAAATATCAGTGTTAATGAAGATACATGGCAAAAAGATTTTATAATATACGCTAAATTGCTACAAGATTACAATCTAATAAGGTTTCAGTACCAAATTCTCCACTGCATTCTTTGTACTCAAAAACAACTTTAAAAATTGGCAAAATATCAACTCCTAACTGTCTGTTATATAAATCCTTTATAGAAGTCTTGTTGTATTGAGCCTTTAAGTTTCTTTTTCATTTATTATCTCATAAAGCCAAAAAGAAAAAGAAGAAAAAATATGTTTACTACTTTCTTCATGAAAATATTATAAAGGTCAAAGTTTGGGTTTTAGCATTGTCATTTGTGGAAGTCGAACTCACACAGAGCTGACTGTCTGTCATTAGATACCAAACTTGCTAAACACTAGGCCATTAAGAACCTAGTAAATATTACAAGATGATATCATTAATGAGGGGACCAACTGTTAATTTCTATTCCTATTACCCATATTCTAAGTGTCTCTGTGTGTGCATGGACTGTGGGGGTGTGTGTCGTGGTGTGTGGGGGGGCATGTGTTTGTGAGAATTGGCGCTTTTAATGGCACTTTAAAGGCCTGTAATGTCATACAAGTTAGTGATGTCACAATGCAGGATTGGCACTGTGGTTTATAATTTTTTATGGTCAAAATAGTAAGTAATAAAACACTGCTTCATAGGTGATGTTCTGTTGTAACGCAACAAATATGAGTAAAACTCAGAGCTTTTATTTTAAACTTGTATTCAGATGGAAAGCCAGCACAGAACTGACATAAAAACAAAATACTTCCTAATCCAATTATGTAGCTTCCTACAGTTGTCACATAAATTCTATCTCACACTGCTCCAGAACAGAGAAATCACATGAGAAGGCTTGCACTTGTCAGAGCTCACTTGTGACTTGTGTTTGCTGCTTTGAAGAGTTCACACGTGAAAAGTTTTTCTATAGCTAAATATATTAGCCTTTTTTGCTGGCTCAAAGTTTGAATACTTTGTGCATCTTAAATTGTTTGGATAAAAAATCTTTATAGGATTAACATTTCCTGTGTCATACATGGATTGGAAAACAATTTACTAAAATTTTGTTGCATTGGATATTACTTAACATTGGGATATTTTAATTTGGAATACTTACAATAGATGCAGAGGACATTCAAGAGCCCCGGGAGTTCATCTGTTGATAATGGGCAAGGGTCTCTGTACCTTGAAACTCAGTTGGCTTCCATTGCTAAAACAATGCAGGATATGAGTTCTGCAATGCAGGCCCTGTCACAAAAACGTGGCCCAACAGATAAAGGTGGGGATGAAGAGGGCGCGCTCTGTTTCACGGCAGTCTGATGAAGAATCATATCAGGAGACTATCGAAAGCCTACTGGATAAGAGAACCACTGCAGACCCAGAGTCTGAAGAGAGTGGAATATTGGCCCAAATTGATCAAGACCTGGATGACAGTGAACCACTGGGGCCCAAATTAATGACAAGTTGGCCAAAATTATAGACAAATGTTTCACCTCAACCCTGACTTCAGAGAAAGTGAAAGAAAACCAGGCCAAATATCTGCGCCCAGAAAATTGTGAAAAACTAATTGTGCCGTCCATCAACAAGGTCATCAAAGATATGATGGGGACCTGCACACTGGCCCGGGAGAAACCACTCTAGTTCACCCAGCTTGCCATTACTAAAGCATCATGTGCACTGTCTGAAGTTGTGAATGACCTACTGTCCTCTACTGCACTGGATACTCGTGCATTGGTGACCACCATCACAGATGTGCTGGCATTGCTTGGTCATGCCCATGTCACTCTCTCCCATAAGAGGAGAGATGTTCTATCCCCTGATTTGAAGAAATGTTACAGTGGGTTAACATCACCTGATGTTCCAATCACCACCAATCTGTTTGGGGATGATATCCTTAAAACCATGGCTGACCTCAAGAAAACAAATTCTGCTCAATACAAGGCAAAATATAGTCAGCCAAAAAACTACTGTGCGCCCCGGAAGGAACAATCAGTTCAAAGGGAAACAGCCACAACAGAGGTACAAGCCCTACAAAAAACAGCAGAGGCCACAGTAGCCCATAACACCCCAGATACCTCAGAAGTTAACACACACAAGGTTAGTAAAAATAATTATGCCACTTTTGTCTGCAATACTATCTCAAATAATAGTTTCAAATAAGAGACTTTCAAGGCTGGCAGGCTTAAAGCATTCAAATCAAACTGGGGGGAATTGACAACTGATACCATAATTCTGGGTGCTATTGAGGGTTTGAAAATACCATTTACATCTACTCCAATGCAGAAACACCTCCCTACCAAGGTTTCTTTCTCAGATGAGGAGAAAATTCTTGTAGAGCATGAAATATCACGCCTTTTAAAAACTGGGGTCTTAGTTACCTGCAAGCATGAACCCGGAGATTTTATCTCAAATATTTTCCTGAGAGAGAAGAAAAATGGTAGTTTCAGAATGATTTTAAATTTAAAGCAACTGAATGAAAATATCCCCTACCAACACTTTAAAATGGAAAATCTACAACAAGCAGTAAATATGATGACAGACAATTGTTATATGACTTGTGTACTATAGACTTGCCAAAGGATGCAGACCCTTCAGCGTGTGAAGGTAGATAACATTGCATTTACAGAGAGGGTGTGTGAAATATACATTGATACCCTACTTAAAACAACAAGACCGGGAAGACATCTAAAACCCATTTTTCTACAAAAATATGTCAAAAGTTTGTGTGTTGTGTCCCACTTACAGGAGTACATATCTATGACCAAGACCCTCTGACAAAATGAGGAGCATCTATTTATCCAGTTACAGAAACCACACCTTGGTGTGTCCACTGATACTATAGCTAGGTGGTTAAAAGGTCTAATGTCATCAGCTGGAATTAATGTCAAAGCGTTTTCAGCACACAGTACCAGGACAGCATACACTTCAAAGGCTACATACTGTAATATATCAATTGACACTATATTAGCAGCTGGAGGATGGACAAATGCTAAAACTTTTGCTATGTATTATAATAAGCCTATCACCCCTGACAGTTTTGGGGCAGTTAGCAAATAGGGAAACGTCTGAAATGAAAGTTTAAATGGGTGTTCTATCGTTTAATCCATGGTTTAACCTATGTATAATATGTTCAATAATCACCAAAACCAGAAAGGTTGTCTTTCCTTTTACTCACAGCCTTCAGCCATCACAGCTCTAAAATCTCATGTGATTTCTCTGTTCTGGAGCAGTGCGAGATAGAACAAAGGAATTACATGCCCACCCAATGGCTGAATTTCTCTGGTGCTGATGTCTTCTGTACCTTTACCCACCCCTAGCCTGTATGATTTCTTCAGGCCTCTAAAGTGTGAGCTCTGACAAGTGCAAGCCTTCTCATGTAATTCCTCTGTTCCTCAGCAGTGATCGATAGAATCACAATCAAACTTCACCTTACAGGTAAGTCTCGTTTAATTTTTAAATTAAACATTAACAAGGTTATAAAACTGCTTAGATGACACATAATTTCCAGGAAATGGACTTCATACGTGAGGGCTTATACTATGATGAGGGCTTCTACTAGCCTGGTAAGTCTCAGTAGTTCACTACACTTCCTCCCTCTTAAGTTTAATGTTACACACATTAAAATATTTAAAACATTGAACATTGAAATAATTAAATGTTATTCTCATTAATTTAAAAGTTCCAGTTAATAGATGATCAATACCGTTCAAAAGTTCTTTTACTATTTGTTTATTTATTTACATATCTGGGTGGACTACCAGAATGCCTGAAATTTAAATTTAAAATATGGGCATTATTCTGGCCCCACTAATTAAAACCTGCTTGAAATAATTCTGTCTGCTTCCTGATTCTTCTAGGGTACACCTTCAGGGTTTCTGTATTGAGGTCACATTCAGCTTCAGTGATACTAGCTGGTTCTGGTAGTTGAGGTTGGTACTGTTCAGCCTGTTGAGGTTGTGGTTCGGCTGCTTCAACTTCTAGATACGGTTGTTCTCCTGGTTTAAGCTGATAGCTGACACTTCTTGGCCTTATTTGATCAACATGTTTCTTGACCAAACAATTATTGCCATGTTCACATTGGTATGATACTGGACCGGTTTGCTGTCTGATCACCGCAGCCATCCATTTGTCTCCGACCCCATAATTACGTACGTACACCGGATCATTTGTCTCAAAATGCCTAAACTTTGCCTGTGCATCATGCCTGTCCTTACTCTTTCCTTGCTTCTGTTGAACAACACTTTCAATACTGGGAGTGCAGGTGGGTACGTAATCTTCTATTCATCAGGATTTCATCTGGTGACTGCCCAGTGGTTGTCTGTGGTGTTGTCCTGTATTTGAATGGTGCTTGCAGATGTTGCTCTATCCACCATCTCAACTCCTAGCAACTTAGATGCTGCATCCACTAACACTAAGAACATTTTCCCCATGAATGGTCCAGCGTAATCAATGTGTAGTCTAGTCCATGGAATACGGGGCCATTCCCATGGATGCAGTGGCGCTTGTGCTGGTCGATTTTGGTTTTCTTGACAGGGACTAGATTCTTTAACTCTGCTTTCAATGTCCTTGTCAATTCCTGGCCACCAAGCAACAGTTTGGGCTAATGCCTTCATTTTGGAAAACCTGGATGCATTTCACGCAGCTCATCAATTTAATTATTTATTTATTTGGGGTTTTACGCCGCTTTCAACACTCTACAGGTCATATCACGACGGGTATTTGGAAGGGCAGAGGAAACCAGTACATACAGTTCGTCAGGGTTTTGTATTGTAAACTGCCGACCAACGGCAAGCAACTACCAGCTTTCCCACTTGAGGCCGTGCTGGGAACCGAACCCCGGCCTCAGAGGTGGGAGAAGAGAGTGTTACCACTCTTCCACCGTGGCCCCCGCGCAGCTCATCAAGGATCTTCATTCTTCCCTGTGGTGGTATGCAAACACGTGCTCTCCACAGAACACATCCATCAGGGAGATTAAGCTCATTTTGCCTGTTTTTGTAAGCCTTAGGTCGTTCATCATTCACTTCCTGTGGCCAACCAGTTCATGTGTACAGACATACTTTAGACATAACTGGATCTCTTGATGTCCACGATTTAATATGTTGTGATGTGACAGTTGTACCATCAAAATGTTCTATCAGATGGACTACTTCACTCGGCACTGGTGGATCGGGTAAGGTGGTGGCAATTGGGAGTCTGCTAACTGCATCAGCATTGCCATGCTTGACTCCTGGCCTGTGATGTATGCTGTACTCATAACCAGACAAGGTTAATATCCAGCGCTGCACCCTTGGTGATATCATGGTTGGAGTGCACTTGGACCCAAATAAACCAAGTAGGGGCTTGTGGTCCGTGATGATAGAAAATTTCCGTCCGTACAGGTACTGGGGAAATTTCTTCACTCCGAAGACAACTGCAAGACCTTCATTGTCAAGCTGAGAGTAGTTTCTCTCTGCTGGTGTGAGCGATGCAAAACTTATAGGTCGTTCTGAGCTATCTTCCAGTTTGTTTGAAAGTATCGCTCCGACGCCATATGGTGATGCGTCACAAGCTAAGACAAGTTCTTTCTTCTCATCATAATGGATCAGAACTTTAGCTGTAATAGCATTTTGGTCTTGTCAAAAGTTTTTTGCTGTGCCTCTCCCCACTTCCACTTAATATTCTTCTGTAACAGACGATGAAGTGGTGCCAGTAAACTTGATAGATTCTTTATAAACTTCCCATAGAAGTTCAGCAATCCTAAGTAGGACCATAAATCAGTGGTGTTATGAGGGCAAGGTGCTTCCTGTATGGCTTTGATTTTGGATTCCACTGGATGGATCCCTTGGTCATCAATTTTGTGTCCACAAAATACCACACTGCCAGACAAAAACTCACTTGTTTCTCTTCAGCCTGACATCAGAGTCAGACAACTTCTTCAGCACCTTTTCTAGGATTTCAAGGTTTTCTGTTGGAGTATCTCCTGATAACAATATGTCATCGATCCTCACAATCACACGTGGCAAGCCATTCAACAACTGCTCCATAGTTCTCTGAAATATTCCAGGAGCTGATGAAATGCCATAATTTAGTCTTTTGTATGCAAAAAGACCTTTATTTGTGTTGATCGTTGTGTACTTCTGACTTCCTTCTTCAAGACAAACTTGCTCATAGGCATGGCTGAGGTCTAATTTGGTGAAAAACTTGCCTCCTGATAATTTGGAATACAGGTCTTCCAAACTTGGAATCGGATAATTATCCAACAATGACACATGATTTACAGTTAGTTTGTAATCTCCACTGGTACGAACCGAGCCATCAGATTTCTGAACTGGGACAATGGGAGCAGCCCACTCAGAAAAATCAACTGGGGTGATTATGTCTTGAGATTGCAGTCTCTCCAGCTCTTTTTCAATTTTGTCCCTCAGTGAATAGGGTACTGGTCTTGGTTTGAAGTAACGAGGCTGAGCATCTGAGACCACCTTGATCTTGGCTTCAACTTTATGGAATGTCCCAAGGCCTTCCTCAAATACCTCCTTGTACTTCTCTAGAACTGCATTCAGTTTACTTGACTGAAGATGCTTTATTTCACGCCAATCTATTCTTATTTCTTCCAGCCAGTCTCTGCCCAAAAGACATGGTTGTTTACCCTTCACGACTGTTACTGGTAGCTTTTTAGATTGGTCTTGGTAGCTGACTGATGCTGTAAATCTGCCTACAATGGGGACTGCCTGTCCAGTATAAGATCGTAGAACCATTTTTGATTCTTGCAACTCTGGCTTTTGTTTTCCCTCATTTATCTGCTGGTACACTGTCTCATTGATCACACTCACTGAGGCTCCAGTGTCCAGTCCCATTATTACTGGTACTGTGTTTATGTTCACCTGAATTTTATATGGGTTAATCTTCTGTTCACTGCATGTAAACAAGTTGAATTCATATTCTTCACTTGACTGGGTATCCACTGCCTACCTCTGGATCCCTTTTTCTTTCTCCCCATTTGCTTTCCCCCTTGTTTGCTTACGGGTGTTCTACACATCTTTTGAAGATGTCCCACTTTGTCACATTTGAAACACTTGGCTGATTTGAATGGACATTCATTTGCGTCATGCTCAGATCCACACCCGTAACATGGGTCACGGTGAAAACTTTTCTTAGCATGAGAATTCTATGCCCTGGACTGTCTTGGTGGACCATCCTGCAGTGCATGGACTGTTGTTAGAACCACTACCTGAGAGTTGAAGGTCAGCAATATTTCTTGCTGCTGCTTCCATAGCCTGGGCTACATCAAAAGCCTTCTTAAAATCCAGCTCTTTGTCCTGAAGTAGCCTCTTTTGAATCTGTGTATCTGCAATGCCACATACTAATCTATCCCTCAACATGGTTTCTAAAGTGTCCCCAAACTCGCAGTCTTCTGAAAGTTGCCTCAATTCAGCCACAAAATCAGCAACACTCTGGCCATTTCCTCTCATTTTGTTGAAAAACCTAAATCTTCTCACAACTACTGATGGCTTAGGGTTTAAGTGTTTCTCCACCAGTTTTGAAATTTGATCATATGATTTAGTGTCCGGTTTTGCAGGTGACAACAAATTCCCGATCAAACCATAGATCTTTGATCCACAAACTGTCAGCAAAATGTTTCTTTTCTTTGTCCCATCTGTGATGTCATTAGCTTGAAAGTAATAGTTTAGTCTTTCAATGTATTGAGTCCAATTATCAGTCAGTAAATTCATCAATTTTACCAAATGTAGCCATTTTCACTGACAGAAAATATCCACTGTAAATTATTTCAAACTGTTGAGAAGAGTTAAGTAATACACAAAAGTTTATCCTCGTCGCCAAAAATATGTTATAACCCAACAAATATGAGTAAAACTCAGAGCTTTTATTTTAAACTTGTATTCAGATGGAAAACCAGCACAGAACTGATATAAAAACAAAATACTTCCTAATCCAATTTTGTAGCTTCCTACAGTTGTCACATAAATTAAACATTAAATTACCATTATACTATGATGAGGACTTCTACTAGCCTGGATATGTCTCAGTAGTTCACTACATGTTCAGAATTATTTGGTTAATATGCAAAAGCTCAGGAAAACATTTGTTTTATGGTGACCTTCAGCTCCTAATAATAACTCTATTATATCTGCTTTAGATTACCACTTAAAGATCAATAACAAAAAAAAACTACATGGTTATCAGTTATAAATGGAAAATAGGTGGTATTTGGCGCTTGGGACATACATACCATATAGTTGTCTTAAATTCTAAAAATAGCCAGCTCACCAGCCAAGAACCCCAGCCCGCAGGTACAGCTAAATGGCCAACAACATTGAGATTTGGGAAAATCTTAGGAACAACTTCTGTTGTAAGAAGTATAGAGAACCCCCGATATGTTCTACAAAAGATTCACAGGCCATGATTTCTTACAAGTAGTTTTCATATTTTGAAGCCCAAGAAACAATTATAAGAGAGATATAAGGCCTTTTTGATATGATAACCCTCCTATTTGGCATTAAAGATGTGATATGGCGGCCATTTTGTTTCCCCCAAAACCTAATCAGCTCTAGATCCTCTTGGGGTAAACATACCCCGAACATTGAGTGAAAATCTGTGCAGGGGTTTAGGCTGTGGAACACCCACAAAGTTTATGCCCGCCACCGCCCGGACGGCACAGGGGATGACTATAACCCCAGCCTTTATGGGCTGGGGTTAAAAAATGGCCATTGTTATAATAATTTTAGGGTTAGCCATTTGCAGATCAATCAAATAGAAGTGACTTGGCTGAATTAATTCTTGATACCTATTAAAGTTTGGACTCAATGTAAGGTCAAAGGTCAAATCAAAGGCAGAATCTGAAACTGGAAAAGGCCTATTTCTACATTCATACAGTCTAGAAAGTGAAGGTAATTTTCATGGCAACCAGAGATGTCTTGATTGTGATGTCACAAAGCATGATTGAATAAAAATATAGATAGATGGACTTATGATCTTTATGATGTAGCTAAATATGATGTGATTGATTGATATTTGTTAATTCGGAGCAAGCAAGGACATCTGTTTATGGCACCCTTAAACTTTTAACAATAACTGTGTTTTATCACTTTAAGTGTATCATTTACAGAACCAATACTTATCATATACTACTTAATTCAATCCTTAGCTTTTTGAAACTATGTGGGTGTAGTACAGTTAAAGCTGTAATATTTATATCAACTGCTCTTTTCATCAACTGAAGTATAGCTGTTGATGGAGATTGCACAATTAGGTAAAACTTTACACAATGATCATTTGCAGTAATCCCCATATCTTTGGATTTTGCTTACACTTGCCTTCCACCTCTGATATCAAAGTTCAAATCCCTCTCATGTAGTTTACAGTGACGAACCTTCATCAACTTTATGTACTGGTTTCCTCTGCCCTTCTAGCTACCTCATAATATAACCAATACAAAGGTACTAGGTGTGGCGAAAGATCCTAAATAAAATAAGTAAAATATATCTTTGTGACAGGGGAAATATGTCTCAAATATGGCAGTGGAAAACATTCTGGCAGAGCTAAGGTTAAAGATCACACTATGACATTACACAACCACACAACCAATATACCTACCAAGTAATAATTTCTTATTGTTTCCGAGATATAGTCCATATGGTCAAATTATTATACTTAAACAACCTGTCAATGTCCCCACCATGCTACCACCAACATTTGATAGGATATGAATTGCATATTGCTATTTTTCAACTAAAGTTTTCCTCACAAAGAAATATTTTATGGGAGAGCTTGAATTAAAACTCTGTCAGGTTTCATTTCAAGACCACTAGTGACCTTTAGGTCAAACTGAAGTTCAAACTACTAAAAAAAATAAATGGCACACAACAAGCAGGGCGGCATGAAAGTCAAAGAAATCTAAATTTTTGTGTTGTACACAGGTGGCAATACACAATCCAGTACAATCAAGGTCAATCATCCTGATCACCATTCTATCCACTACATTTATGTATAGTCTCACCTTAGAGTCTTTCAACGATGGAGATTAAGTGCCATAAAGTCCATATTGGTTAGGTCAGGTAAGATTAGATCCCGGGGAACTAAGAAATCAGAGAGCAGGTGCAATAAGAGTATAACCTAAAATCGTTGATCTATAATCCAACCAACACTGCTGATCATATATGGTTGAGTACTGTCATATATGGTGGATGTGAAATCCAAGTGACACTGTAGGTCAGAGGTTAAAGTCATTTGACATAAGATTACTTAATAAAAGTAACACAAAGTTACAGGTAACTTTGTAATAGATGTGTCATGCAGGTGTCAAGCACCAAATTAAGTTTTTGTGTATTAACTATAAGAATAGTTTAAAAGTACTAATAGTACTCATGTTGGATCTGTTTGTTTCTCAATGCACATAATTAAAAAATGATCAAGAATTAATTTTGCAGTACTGCTCATGTGCAAGGGTTTGTAATGTCTCAGGTACTACTTGTTTGATATGTCGTATGTCACTTTGCCAATGGTTATGTTGTCACCTTAAGAGATCAACAGTATTCAAATTTCATAGTTACACTGTATATGTTATCAGATGATGACCGTTTAAGATTTTTCAAAACTTGATCTTATAAAAGGCAGTGACATAAAATTTCATATTTTTAAATGTAAAATCCATTTTTATGAATAAAAATGTATATACTTACCATATGAAAACACTTGGGTAAGCTTTGCTTGGCATTCGGTGACCGCCACGTACACCGTACATAGAATTTAAACTATGAGGGGAGACCCTCTTTAAACCTATATACTTGCTACCCTTTGACCCCTGGTGACCTAGTTCACTCTGCCATGCGCATTAATGCAAAAGTAGTTCATTCTTTTTGTGAATAAACCTAAATGCTGGAAAAAGGTCTAAAAGCGGGGCAGGCGGGAGGGTGATTTGCTGTTTTCATATGGTAAGTATATACATTTTTATTCATAAAAATGGATTTTACATTTAAAAATATGAAATTTTATTTCATAAAAATGTAAATATACTATACCATATGAAAACACTTGGGTTGAATGCCCACATGGAAGGATGGTGGGAAAAAGACAGACTAAGGAGGAAACCACCTATGGTAAAAGTGCACTAAAAAGGAAAATTCCTGGTGCATAACCAAAACCCCTGTGATGAAGGTGCAACTTGACTAAGTGTGAAGTAGTTAACTACTTATTACCTTCAGCACTGCTGTCTACACCCAAGAGGTCAGCTCTAAGAGGATAAGCACAAAAGTGTCAAAACCCAGATGTGCCAAAAGTACACTAGCAAGCACGGTGTCACAGAGTTCAAATTTGTAAAACTCGTAAAGATAACTTCTCTGCTGTTTTGATCTTATGTAGAGAACTAGTTCTATTAATAGCCTTTGACTAGATGCAGACTCTGTTCACTCATGCATTCCTATTCTCTGGATTCTCATCATCACACAGTTGCTATGGCTACTCACTACTCTCCACTAGCAGATTTGCTCCAGCCTAGCTTATATCACAGATTTATTTGGTATGGCTAGCAGTTATTATAGCTGACCATTACCCACAATTCCAAACTTCTTTGTTAGACAGAGTTTGCTTGAGTAACTTCAGAAGGTATATTGTAGCAGAGGAATAAACATCCATCCTCTGGACAATGAGAAGGAAACTAGCTCTTGACGGGATAACATCTCCTTCTCCCCGTCTATCATCTAGAGCTAGATTATGTATATGTATGCTGTATATTGTTCTATTTTAAAAATAAATTGGATTTACAACTATATGTTACATTATTCATTTCTATGTGACATAACATCTGTTAAACATCATTAAACACATTTCTGGTGATAATTTGATGAAGATTATCTACTTGTGATAATTTGGTGGAGATCAGGTTTGTGATCAATTAATTTTGTGGTCACAAAGATCCTAACCTCTTGCTAGAAAAATGACATTCAAAATGGATAAACACAGAATAAACACAAATAACATCAAACAGGAGAATCAGCATCAGAAATTTACAGACAGCACAATGCATTGGCAGAAGCTGTAATTCACCTTTATGAAGAATCCAACTACAAGCAAGAAAGAAAAACTACCTTCACAAGATGCCACAGATGATCTTTACATACATTCTACAGTGCCATCATTTCATCATAATGACAAAGTTAGAGAAGTCATCCCAGGACATGGAGTCAACTAGCACCTTCCAGCAGACTCCCAAGCAGGCTCAACTATTACATGTACTTCTCTGGACATTACAACAGTCATGGTGAGTGCACACACTAAGACATTTTGCAGGCAAAGGTTCCATTTCAGTAAATTCAAATATAGATTTATAGACATTCGATATTCAGGTCTTAACCCACTGCTCATAGATCATTAAGTAGAGATTCTTTATCACCATTAGTTGACAAAAAAGTCTGCTAATTATGTATAATTCTCAATAGTTATGAAGCGTTACAGCAAGCATACATATAGCAAGCATACATTTCACAAATCTCCCATCTGATTTATAAATCCGTGCAAAAAAAAAAAAATTCTAAAAATTCATTTTTGTATGTATTTATGGTCAACATTGTCAGTGTATTTGGGAAATTTATGTTCTTATTGTCAGTTTACACCTTCTGACATGTTTCAATTCTTAGTCAAGCCTATGACATATCTGATGCTCCATTAAGCGGGTTTCATGTAAACCACAGGTTGGTGGCTAGGCATATCAAAATGAGTGCTGTTCATCATACTGCTTCTGTGTATCGTAACTTATTCAAAATTCAAGTCTGCAAGGCAGATCAAAAACTACTTTCTATGGAACATTATAATTTCATTCCTTACAATGTTACACGGTTGACCACCACCGTATTACTCAAAACTACTACTGCAAAATTCATGCATTGTTTAAGATTATATTACATCAAATCTGTCAGGTAACTATTGAGTATAATTTAACATCAGTAACTGCTTTACTGTTTCTTAGAAGTTTATGTGTATCAAGATCTATATGAGCATTTAGTAAACTTCAGATATCTATAATTTAAATCTACATTTTCACACCTGCCTGCAAAACTAATGTGTGTGTACTATTTCCATCACAATGATGTTACTTAATAAACTGTACAGAACCATGTAATTCTACAATGACACTGTGGAGCCACTTAATTGAAGAAATCAGTTCATGGAAATCAATTCAAACTTTGTTATGACCCTGCCAGTAGATCAACCAGTCATCTCAACTCCTTAAAGTGATTGAAGAACTTTATCCTCAATTCATACCTATCCAAGTGATTACTATCTGGGCACACAGTATTCTGTACCACAAGAGACATTCAGTCAGTGATTTCATCAGAGGACTTCAGTAAATTTGCAACAGAACATTATTTACAGTTGTATAAGACCTTATTCTTACAGCATTTGCTGTTTACTTCATAATGTCTTACATTTTCAGAAATGGGTTACTTCTGTAAGTTAGGTTACACCTGTACTTCTTACTTCTTTGAAACGAATTTCAGTAAATATGTAATTAGTCAGCATATCCAGTTGTTGTGTGTTTACTGCATGATATAACTTGCTATCTGCTGCATCTTATTACGTTAGGATACATTCACCTAATTTTGCGGAGATAGGCAAAGTTCAGTTCAACCTACGGTGGGTTACTTGTATGGGCTCAGTTCAATTCTTCATTTCTTCAGCCATACAATGTGCAGCCATAGTCATACTTCTGTGAGAATTCAATTCATATATGTCACACGCAATACGGGTCTATTAACTGTGCACCAGATCTGAGTGCATTAGGGATAGATGCCAAAAGTGACGCGTATAATGCATAATGAGTACACAAGATTCCAGTTACTCAAACACACGTATTCTTAACAAAGGATTACTGACTAATTATTCCACATCATTGAAAAAATACAATCACCATGATTACTTTCATCAAACTTAAGATTTTTGTTACTACTGTGCTACCTATATCTGTTAACTTTGTTCTAAATTCTATACAAAATTCTGGCCATATTATTTCATCTTTTGATTTGTTATAACAAAGTCGATTAATTTGTACCTTTTTTTTTTAAATGACTACAGCTTATTACTTTTAATTGCTATCATTCAAGTTGAGTAAGTTGTAAATGGCATAACTTCAAGTTCAGTGACAATTCCTACAACACTGTTGTCAAGTTCTTTCTCTGATAATGGTTTATATTACATCTAACTTAGTATCATTTTACTTCTTCAAACATGTTGTGTTCTACCTCTGCAAATTCAATTCATTGTTCAGTGATAAATTTGCTAATTCCAATTTCTTGCCTCCAAGTGTCAGTTTGCTATTTATAAATTCAAACTATTATTTCTGCTGATTTCCATTGTGTGTATCTTAATTTGAAATTAAAAGTGACTTCAGATGTTTTACAAGTGCTCATGTAACATCCTTAAAATGTAATGTAATTTCAGTAACTTCAGATGTTGTTTAAATATTGACTTCTGTAAATTATAATATTACATCTATAAAATCAATTCATTTTAGGAATTTTAACTCTTCAGATTATGTCCACAGAGTTCAAATTGTTGAGTTTATTGCTTACTAATAATAATCAAAGATCAGTTATTATTTAAGACACAGCTTAAAATTAATGCTTTCTTATTTCAATGGTTCAGTGTAATTTTCAGACTTTTATAGTTACAGTTTAATGGTTAGTTCCTCAAGCTATCTCTGTCCTCTGCGTCATGTGTCTGTTTAAATTCTATTAAGTTCAGTCATATTGCTTCCGGAGTAAGCAACTTGGGAGGGTAGGCAATTGTCACAGAGTTCAAATTTGTAAAACTCGTAAAGATAACTTCTCTGCTGTTTTGATCTTATGTAGAGAACTAGTTCTATTAATAGCCTTTGACTAGATGCAGACTCTGTTCACTCATGCATTCCTATTCTCTGGATTCTCATCATCACACAGTTGCTATGGCTACTCACTACTCTCCACTAGCAGATTTGCTCCAGCCTAGCTTATATCACAGATTTATTTGGTATGGCTAGCAGTTATTATAGCTGACCATTACCCACAATTCCAAACTTCTTTGTTAGACAGAGTTTGCTTGAGTAACTTCAGAAGGTATATTGTAGCAGAGGAATAAACATCCATCCTCTGGACAATGAGAAGGAAACTAGCTCTTGACGGGATAACATCTCCTTCTCCCCGTCTATCATCTAGAGCTAGATTATGTATATGTATGCTGTATATTGTTCTATTTTAAAAATAAATTGGATTTACAACTATATGTTACATTATTCATTTCTATGTGACATAACATCTGTTAAACATCATTAAACACATTTCTGGTGATAATTTGATGAAGATTATCTACTTGTGATAACGGTCCCAAAAAAGGAAGTCCCCAAAAAAGGAATACCCCCCCCTTTTCTGAGGCTAAGAAGCCTCAGAAAGGATCAAGAAAAAGGAAGATCAAGTAGAAAGGGAGACTACACGTTGTGCAGCCACAATATCTCCCAATCTATAGGTATCCTCGAGATTCTTGAGAGCCACATTCCTAAAGTAGAAGGATGTAAAAGTGGAATGGCTCTTCCACGTGCAGGATCTCATAATGTCAAGGAGTGGGATTCCACCCTTAAAGGACCAGGACGCAGCCTGTGCCCTGACATCATGAGCCTTGACACCATGAAGAGATGCATTCTCTGTGGAACAGTTCTTAAGGGTGAAATGGATTATATCTTTAATCCAATTAGAAATCGTCTGGGCAGCGATATCACCCTGTTTTGACTTCAAGAGTGAAACAAAGAGAAGAGATCTACCATGCCTAAGGTCAGAAGTCCTAGACAAATAATGTCTAAGGGCCCTGACAGGACATAGAGACCTGTCTTCTGTATCCTGTTGACCAAGGCACTTAGTCAAAGCAGGAATTTCAATCTCCGAAAAAATTGAAGCACCCTCTGAAGCTAACTGGTTCTTAGCCAGAAAAGCAGGATCTGTTTTAAGGATGACCTTTGACCATCCTTTAGAGTGAGAACAACCCTTAAAAGTAAAGGCATGAATCTCACTCCTTCTCCTTCCAGATGCAAGGGCAATAAGAAAGACCGTCTTCCAAGTGAGGAACTTTGGCTCAGCAAGAGACAAAGGTTCAAAAGGAGCCTTGGTAAGAGCCTGCAAAACCAAGGTCAAGTCCCAGGAAGGAATGTGACGAGAAGTCTTAGGCCTGGACTTGTAAAAGCTCTGAATGAGTCTTTTGAGCTCCTTATTAGAACCCAACTCCAAATCTGCATTAAGCTTCATGGAGAGAGCTGACCTATATCCCTCTATAGTCTGAGGAAGTAATTTCTTTTCAGAGAAAAGAAGCAGGAAAAACTCAGCTATGATGGGGACAGTAGGGTGCATGGCAGAGAAGCCATGTTCCTCACACCAAGTGCAGAAGCCGTTCCACTTTGCTTCATACACTGATTTAGAAGACTTTCTAATAGGACTCAAAATCCTAGAAGTCACTTCCTGAGAAAACCCTTTTTTCTCTAAGGAGACTTCAGGCAAAAGGCATGAAGGTTTAGACTCCTTAGATTTTGATGAAACACCTCGAGATGAGGTTGCTTTAAGAGATTTTCTTTTAGAGGAAGAGTGATTGGTCTTCTTATTGACAGTGCCAATAGATCTTGAAGCCACTCTTTGGTTTCCCAGAGAGGGGCCACAAGAAGCATCCTGCAGCTCTGAGAGTTGATTAACTTCTTGACCACAAGTGGACAAAGAGCTGTAGGAGGGAAGGAGTAGAGATGAAGTCCGGACCAATTCATCTCCAGGGCATCTACTGCCAGAGCCTTGGGATCTGGCACTGGAGAAACATACTGGGGAAGCTTGTGATTGAATCTTGTTGCAAAAAGATCTATTTGAGGTTGGAAGTCTATTCGTGACAGCCACCTGAAGATCTTGGGATTGAGGGACCACTCTGTATGAAGGGTCTGTTGAGACCTGGAGAGTTGGTCTACCACAAGATTCATGACCCCTGGAACGTGTCTTGCTGTAAGAACAACCTTGTTCTTGCGACAGAAGGCAAATAGATGCCAAGTCAGGGCAAACAGGTCCCAGGAGCGGGTGCCCCCTAGTTTGTTTATGTAAGCACAGACAGTGGTGTTGTCTGTGGCTACCTGAATAATCCTTTGATGAAGGGATAACTGAGGTACAAAAGTCTTGAGAGCCAGGAGCACAGCTTTGAGCTCCAGAATATTGATGTGCAGTTTGGACTGCTGAGTCGACCAATGACCTTGAGCAATCATGTGAGCACAATGAGCTCCCCAACCCTGAGCTGAGGCATCCGTGTAAATGGATGTTACATACTTGGGTGGGTGCAGTGGAGCTTGCGCCATGACATTGTTCCTCAGTAACCACCACCTTAGATGAACCTTCACTGAAGGGTCCAAGGTGAATGGAGAATCCAGGGCACCTTTCAGGTGGCAATTGTAATTTCTCCTGAGATGAAATTGAAGGTGTCGCATATGAAGGCGACCCTGAGGTACTAACTTCTCTGTGGAAGCTAGTAGACCCAAAAGGTGCATAACCTGGTGTGGAGTAGTAAGGGGGTTGAAAAGCAGAGGATGAATAGCCTCCTGAATGGACAGGAACCTGGCCTCTGTTGGATAACAAACCCCCTTGGACAAGTCGAAGACCTGGCCCAGGAAGGTGAAAACTTGCTTTGGAAGCAAATCTGACTTCTCCCTGTTTACAATCCACCCCAGCTTGTGAGTCAACTCCAACAAAGTTAGAGTTGCAGACTGAGCCTCCTGACAACTGTTGGCTTTGATAAGCCAATCGTCTAGGTACATGTGAACTGAGATGCCCAACCTCAAGGCCATCCTTTTCACTTCCTTGACTAAGGTAGTGAATTCCCTGGGAGCTGTAGCTAGGCCAAAAGGCATAGCCACAAACTGGTACACTTTGCCCAAGACTTGAAATCTGAGCAGTTTGTGAACCGTAGGAGCCATGGGAACGTGGAAGTAAGCATCCTTGAGGTCCAGAGAAGTTGTCCACTGGCCAACTTGAAGGGAGTTTCTGATGAACTGAGTAGTTTCCATCTTGAAAGTGGGGAAGTCCAGATAAAGATTTAAATAACTCAAATCTATTACTGGCCTCCATCCTCCAGTCTTCTTTGCCACAAGGAAAGTCTGCTGTAGAAAGCCAGGGATGTAGAATCCCTGACCTCCTGGATTGCTCCTTTGAGCAGCATATCTACAACAGCTTGGCAAAGAACTACATTCTTCTCTAGGGATGAATACTGGCTGTTTATCAAAGGAACCCTGGATAAAGGAATTCGAACTGAACCTATTGGAAGCTGAAGTCCCAATTCCAGGGTCTTGATAACAGAAGGATGGGCCCCTAGAAACTTCCAATTGAGATGGAAATAGCCCAGTCGACCTCCCACTGGCAAAGTGGTGGGGTCTGGAGGTATGAGTGGAACCTTGGAGAGTTCCAAGGTCACTCTTACCTCCTGTAGGACATCATTGTTGAGATTGAGGTTGGGGCTTTTTGCCCCTACCCCTGGAAGACTTTCCACCACGTGGTTCCTTGGACCTCGAAAGGAACCAGAACCAGAAGTAGAACCCTTCTGAAATTTCCTATCTTGAGAATCCCTATCTTGGGATTGTTGTCTTTTGAAAGACTTGCCCCTGGATGCAGAAGCAGAAAGTTGTTTGGACACTCCCTTAGTCAGGACAGTCTGGAACTGTTCCTGCTTATACTCTTTAGTGTGAGAAGAAAGAGCCTTCAAGGCAAATTCACCAAAGAGGGAGGGACCATAGATAGGATGAGACCTAAGCTCCCTAACAATATGATCGGGCACATGTTTAGGGACTGTGGAAAGGAAGGAATCCCTCCTTGCCAAGGTCACAGTAGAGATAGAATGGGTGATGGAAGCCAACAAATCAATCAAGTGAAACTTCACCTGATTGATCAGCAAAGAATTGACGTCCAAGGCCTGCTGAATGTCCAGAGAAAGGTTAGACTCAGTTTGGTCAACCAACTTCACTAAGTTGGTATGATTGACCGCTAAAGCCTCTCGATAGAAGTCTAGGGAATTCAGAATCATTAAATCTGACCTGAGACTCTTCTCAAGGGCATGAGCTGTACTTCTGGACAAGTAAATCTCCTTTTTGGGAGATGGCAAACCTGACCCCTGATCCGGATCTTTCAAAGATCAGTCCAGACATCAGAAGCCATGGGTCTGTACCTGGCAAAGCTAAGCTTTGAGGGTTTGTTAGGGAAAATTCCCAACTTCCTCAACTTAGTTTGGGAAGCTCCCACATTAGAAGAGCGTGAATGCAAATCAGATAGATACGCATCAGCCATCTTGAAGGAACTCATCAGTCTAGAACTGATGGGGAGACTCATGGGTGAGGATTTTGATTGGTCGGGGTAGAGCTCCGAGCAATCCTCGGGATCGTGATTCTGAACAGAAGGCCTGGAAATCTTATCTGATAAGACCTCAAAGACAGAGTCTAAGGCCTCCCTGTAGTCCCTATTGACCGACTGGACGTAAGGGATGTTTGGCATTGAATCTACGACCTGCAGCTCAGCCTCAAGATTAACCTGAGACTGAGTCTGAAGTGAGTCCTGAGAATCATTAAAAGTCGCACCCGAAGGTTGCGACAGATCCTGACTAGCCATTGGGTGTTGAGTAACAGCAGGGTTGGCCATACCCTGAACCCTATCTAACATGGAAGACATGAAAGATGAGAAAGTGTTGAAGAAATCAGCCTGAGGCTGATAAGGGGGCCTGTGAAAAGATTGGTCATAAACAGGGTAGCCTGCCGGCACCGGGACAGCCTGAATGGGCTGAGCTGAGGGAACAAAGTTACCCACAGAACCCGGTTGCTGGGAAATCGGTCTACCCAAAGAATTCGAAGAATTCACAGACCAAGATGACATTACACAGGATTGAGGGGGTAAAGGCACACCAGTCACTGGACGTGACTCCACCGGTGGGGATTGAGTAACCCCCAAAAGCCAACTAGTGCATGCTTCTAAAGAAGTCATACTAGGCAGTAAGCCCGAAGGCAAGGTGGAAAAACACGAGCCAGAAGAAACTGAAGTAACGGTAGTAAGGGGAGGATCCATAAGGAACCGAGTATGGTAGGTAGTTGTGAAAAAACAAAAATATTTGAATTTTGTGACACTTGTGAAAAAGTATTGCTCTGAAAACAAAGTACACAATATAAACATGAGTAATAAAGCAAATGAATAAGTAAATATGCTGTACTCACTGAAAGAATGACTATTCTTCAGAAAGTTCACGGTTAACCTCCATTTTGGATGTGACGTCACAGTCACGTGATCTGGTGAAGTTTTCGTACAACAGCTAAGTTTAATGTGAAAATTGCGGTGATTCGAAGAATTTCGAAGAATGAATGAAGGAATACCCTGAATAGGTGAAAATAAACATTTAGAACTAAAAATCTAATGCAAACCACCAAGGAAATGACTATTTCCGAAGGGAAACCTACATCCGTACCACGTGACCACATGAGCTAAGTTACGAAAAAGACAAGTAATATTGCAAAAAACAAGCCATAAAAACACCAGAAATCGATAAAATCGAATAAAAATGAAGGAAAAGTGATTAAAAACAGCATAAATGTACTTAAGGAGCACCACAACACCTAGCAGGTCTTAAAATTTGAGCAGCAAAAATGCCGAGTTGAGAGTTCAACCGCCACAAAAAGAATGAACTACTTTTGCATTAATACACATGGCAGAGTGAACTAGGTCACCAGGGGTCAAAGGGTAGCAAGTATATAGGTTTAAAGAGGGTCTCCCCTCATAGTTTAAATTCTATGTACGGTGTACGTGGCGGTCACCGAATGCCAAGCAAAGCTTACCCAAGTGTTTTCATATGGTATAGTATATTTACATTTTTATGAAATAAAAACAATAATTGGATATTAGCTCAATTAAAACAAAGCAATGAGGCATTACTGCAATAAAATAAACAATATATTATAAACTATGAACTAGTATTAATTACAGCTAGATCAAATATTATACTAAATATTCACTAAAATCTCACATGTATATCTGTCACATAATCAAGTTGAACACTCAAATGCCACTGTTAAATCTCAATGTAAATATAGGTACACTTCATTGTGCGATCATCAACATGTGTAACATCAAAGGCTTTTCATGTGTTAATTTTCCCCAAAATGTGGCTGTGCCTCCCCTCCCCCTAAAAAAAACTAAAATCTTTGGCATAAAACAATCAAATGGGAAATAGGTAATGGGAAGATGAAGTGTGATTCATTATTAGAGATGGATCAATAATAAGCAATACTCTGCTGTACCTATTACCTATTTTCATGTTGGAAGTCACACAAGGATAACACAAAGTAGACTTATATTTCCATTTCATTTTGACTTTGTTTAGTAGGAAGTATTATTAACCATTGGTCCCATCAGAAAAGTTCAACAGTTATTTGTACTTTCACCTACTGCTTGTCTGTTTTCTATGCATAGCATTAAAATAGGTAATAAGTATATTCTTATTTCTGGAAAGGGAAGCAATGTAATAATATGCCCGTTTACCCATTTTTCTAAAAGTAAGGCAGGCTATTAACTAGGAAGACAGTGTTTTTCCAGACAAAAAATAGAATATAGGTAATAAGAAAGTAAATTAATGGTAGGTCCCCTCATTATCATTGTATATGTTGCCATTATCTGTTTACTTTAATTAATTTGACTGAGACACATCTCCACTCCCATGGTGTATCTACCCCAGTACTTATGTTATGCTAGCCTTTATTATGAATAAAAACAAAGAGTGCAGTGGCTGGCATTGGGTGTCAAAATCTGCGAACTTTTCTATTATCGGACGTTATTTCAGAATTTTGTGGTGAAATGTGTTGGGTACTGTGACCAGAATGTGACGTGAAAGGTATACAAATACAGCAGTCATCTGTGTAACTGTGCAGTTTGAATATTGATTCTCAAGGGTGAAAACATATTTTAAATCTGTGTAGCATTTTTTTCACGTAATGTTACTTCTTTGGTTCCGTCTCACCACGAACAGGTTCATATAATAAATATAAAACCATTGGATTATATAAAATTGTGTTACGTGGATATTTTACACAAGCAAACTGTAAGCATTTTTTAAAATATTCAATGATTTCAGTTAAAATTAGAAAATGTATTGCTTTCAAATGTTAGCAGTCAGTACATTTCATGTATTGTCCTGTGCAGTCTTCCTTCAATATTTCTTGTGGCCATACATATTCAACATTTATAAACATTTTAAAGGTCATCGGAAGCATTTTTTACAAAAATTGTGAAGTTAACTTAATTCAATAGACAAACAACATATAAGAATGAATACCATGTGGGACTGAATGCTGTTCTCGGATGGCCGCAGGCATCCGGCCAACGTCTAAGAAAAAAAGACATTTATAGTTGGCCGTAGTCTCAGGTTGCCTTCTCGCGGAACTCTGAGATCTCTTCCTACTTTCTCGTTGCAACTTTTAAACCATACCCCTCAGCTGTAATACAGCGGGGAGGCAGGGTGGGACTCTCCTCAGTCCAACATGGTAAGCTTGTAGCTTATAAAAGCTACATTTAAGTAATCAAAATTTTCAATTTTATTGCGCTACAATAGCTTACCATGTGGGACTGAATGCTGAATCCAACCGCCCGGTGGCGGGATTACAGCTGATACTGGAATATATGTCAATGTTTTCTTAGATTTGAAGTAATAGATTAGAATGAAAGTTTTGAAATACCAGTCTGAGTCCTGTTTACAGTGCCCCAATCCCGAAGGCCAGGCCTGTAAAGAGCTAAAAACCTAAATTGAATGAGTGACAGTTCTAAAAACTGTCTGGATGTTTAACTGGATGTAGGAGAGAAGTGAAGCCGTGTTCACTTACACAGAGTAAAATACACAATATATACTGATAATAACAAAAAAGGACCTTACCCGTAACATCTTGAGAGGTAACTTATACCTAGACCCTGGGATTAGACTCCTGAAGACTTGGTTGTAGCGGATGTGCCCCCCCTTCTTTTCTTTCTGACGATAACTGGTCTAAGGGGAAGTATCTAGGACTTGTTGTGCCGCCAATACTGGACCCAGATACATATTGTTGTCGTTGTCTGACCAAGTAAGGTCTTTTAGGTAAAAATTTGTAAATGTGTTGTGAGCTTGCCAGTGACAGGCTTGCATGATTTGGTCCACCGATACCCCACCGTAAAAGGCCTTAGAGGCCGCAAAGGCCCTAATGTCATCCGCTTTAACTTGGAGCACGTCCAAGGCTTGTTGGTCTGCTTGTTTATAACAAAGTAGAATGGTTTGTTTCAACCAAGAGGAAAGAGTAGCGGGTCTGATGTCTGAGGTGTGTCCTTTCTTGAAGGAGATGAAAAGGAGGGACCGAGACCCTCTCATGTCTTTGGTATGATCCAAATAGTACCTCAGGGCCCGTACAGGACACAAGGTCCTGTCTTCTCTATCTACAATGGTAGTCAAAGCAGGAATAGTCACCGGAGACAAACTTTGAGAACCTTCTCTTGCTAGTTGGTTTATGGCTATAAAGTCAGAAGAAGGGAACAAGGCAACCTTTTCCCATTGGCCTAGATTAGATACTTTGTTTGCAACCCTGGCATGGATTTCGCTGCGGCACTTGCCGGAGGCCAAAGCTAGCAAGAAAGCAGTTTTGAGAGTAAGATGTTTGAGGTCTGTGTCTTTCATAGGCTCAAAGGGTGATTTTGTGAGCTCATTGAGAACAACAGAAAGGTTCCATTTTGGATGGTTTCTGGACCTTTTGGGACGATCCCTGTGAAAACTGGAGAGTAACATGTGAAGGTCTGAGTTCTGTGAAATATGGTGCCCCGCTGGGCCCAAGGTGTCAACAATGGCAGTCCTGTAACCATCAATGGTTGAGGGGCGCCTGTTTAGGTCTTGGTACAGGTACATGAAAAAGTCTGAGACTTGTTTCACAGATGGAGTGTAGAAATCCACCAAGTTTTCTCTGCACCATTTCTCAAAAAGGGCCCACTTTGACTTGTAGATGGTCCTTGTTGATGATCTCTGGGGGGCAGCAATTCTCTCTGCCACCTCCACAGAGAAGCCTTGTTCTTGGAGCTGTCCACTCCTAGACACCAGGCGTGGAGGTTGAGATATTGACGATTGCTGTGGAACACATACTTGTCGGACTGTTTGAGAAGAGTTGTTGACACTGGAAGTTGAAGTGGGATCTCTGTTGAGAGCTGCACTAGGTCCCAAAACCAGGGCATCCCTGGCCAGCCTGGGGCTATGATGATGATCAGGCAATGGCATTGCCTCATTTTTTGGATCACCCTGTGAAGGAGAGCCATTGGAGGGTAAGCATAGGCAGTGAGACCCGTCCAGTTTATGTTCAGAGCATCTATGTCCCAAGCATTTGGATCTGGGACTGGAGACACGTACAGTGGAAGCTTGTGGTTCAGGTGAGTGGCAAATAGGTCTACATGAGGAGTGAACCACTTTTGGCAGATCTGATGGAACACTTGTGGATGTAATGACCATTCTGTTGACTGAACATGGTCCAACCTGGATATAAGGTCGGCCATCACATTCAGACACCCTGGAATGTGTCTGGCTTCAATGTTATCTGGTAGTGATGGCACCATGTCATGATCTTCCACAGGAGAGTGCACATCTCTGCTGAGTGAGTTCCACCTTGTTTGTTTATGTAGGCTACCACTGTTGAGTTGTCCGTTGCAACCAACACTGTTTGGTTCTGACACTGGTCCTTGAAGCTTCGAAGGGCCAGAGAGACCGCCTTCAACTCTAGAACATTTATGTGTAGCCTTTTTTCCCTGTCTGACCACAGACCCTTTGTAGAGGTTTGACCTAAGTGAGCGCCCCAGCCTTCGTTTGAGGTGTCTGTAAAGAGTAGGATACTGTGGTCTTTGAGATGAAGGTCTGCACCTCTCATCACGTTTGCGGAATTTTGCCACCAGTCTAGGTGTGCAAAAATAGTTTCTGTCCAAGGAAGGAGGCTGTCCAGAAACTGAAGATATCTCCAGTGCTCCTTGAGATGAAACTGAAAGGGCCTCATGTGAAGGCGTCCCTCCGGGACCATCTTCTCCATTGAGGCAAGCAACCCAAACATCTTGCATTCAAAACATGTTTTGACTTGAGTCGCAGGATCAAATCCTGAAGTTTGAGCCATCTCTCTTGAGTGGGTATTTCCTTGAGTTTGGGTGGATGGGGATGTGAAGGTAAGCGTCTGATAGGTCTATCGATGATACCCATTCCCCTGGAATCAGGGAGGTCCTGATGGACTCTGGAGTTTCCATTTTGAACTTTTCTACATGTAGAAAAGTGTTGAGCCTGCTTAAGTCTATGACCGGACTCCACCTTTGGTGAGGCTTGGGGACTAGAAACAGGCGACTGTAAAACCTGAGAGATTTTACATTTTCCACCATTTCTATTACATTCTTTGACAGAAGAGACTGGATACAAGTGGACTGAGCTTGGTCTTTTTGACGGGCCTTGTATTCTGACTGAATCAGAGGGAATCTGACCAGACTTGGTTTTGAAATGAATGGCAGTACGTAGCCATTGGTGATAAATTAATGTTTAACACGTTGGATGAAAATTTGTTTGTTTGCCAGTCTCTTCTGAAAGAACAGAGGCAACCTCCTACTGGTGGACTGAGGGAGGCTTTTAAGGAGTCATTGGGGGGAGGGGTTTCCACGCCCTCGTCCCCTAGAGTGGGGTCGGAAATGGCCCCTGGAGCCTCTGAAGTTCGGTTTCCCCCTACCTGAGGAAAACGATTGGTTACTGCTTTGAGAGGAGTTGCCCCCATAGGGGCGTTTCCTGTAGGAGCCTCTTTTCTTGTTGTGGGGACCATGAAAGGGCTTATTTGGATAGGGTCTAAAACCCTGAGAGTCTTTAGAGGTGCCTTTTTGAGGAGGAAGTCTTCTCCCTCCTTCACAAGTTGAGACTTGAACAAGGAGGAATGCCAAAAGGGCGAGTTCCTGAGTTCTTGGTGTCTGGTTTCCCCTAGATGTGGTTGTAAAAGGGTCATTTCGGCTTCGCGCCTTAGCAAGCCAGTTTTACCCATAGTATAGAGTTCCCTCTTGAGTACATGGGCTAAGGATTTGTTGAGGCATGTAAGAGCTCTGTGTTGAATAACAACAGTAATATTCCATATGTCTAAGTATTCACAGGCTTGTTCATATCCACGTTTGGCTGCTCTCTCAGGATTGGCACCTTTTTGGACTTGAGACTTCAGGCTATGTTGGCACTTGCAAGAGTGGCATTGCAAGAAGATGAAGTCTTGGCAAAGGCAGCAGTAAAGGTGAGAGTGGATATATTCGGCCTAGCTTGGTGTTCCAATTCCGTAAGAATTGGTAGGGGAACCTTGCCCATAGGGGCCATAGGGGGTTTAGGAATAATACAGATTTTGGCAAAGTCTGTATTCAACTCCTGAATTTTCTCCTCGTAACAGGGCTGTCCCACCTTGTACCACTTAGCAGTGGAAGGAGGAGGTTTGATGTATTTACCCTCAGGTAAATTAGCGGCCTGGAAATCATCTTCAAATTTATCAAAAGCATCTTTGATAACTGAGCTGAGGGGGAGCATAGAAGGGCCTCTAGGCCTGAGCTCCTGACGGCCTTTCTCGTCGTCCAGCCCCACGACTGAGGTGGAGGACCTAGGTATAGACTCCCTGGGATCAGGGAGGGAACTCCCTGGGATCAGGCAAGGAAAGAATGCGCCTGAAGGTGTCCAGTTCCTCAGCATACTGAGAGGGAACGTCAGACAAAGCTACTTCCCTATAATAAAGGGGGTCTGGATCGTGTTGAGGTTGGTCTTGATCAGAGAGAGCCCAAGAAGGTTGGGCCCCAGAGGGCTTTGAAGACCTGTGTCTGGGTGCAGAGGACTGATCCTCCTCGTCAGCATGTTTTTTAGGTTTAGAAGATGAAATCTGAGGTTCATCGGATTCATCTGTGTATTGATCCGAGGCGGACCTCGGTTCAATGTCATGCCTTTTATGAGAGTGCTTTTTAGGTCTATCCGAAGCCTTCATAGAAGGCTCCTCAGATAGGCCTGAATACTGATCCGATACGTTATGATGATCAGCACCGAGACGTGGAGGAAGAGCAGGGCCATAGTCCACTTCCATTTCCTCAATAGAGTGTGAGGTAGGCCGAGGTCTCAGAGGGGGTAGGTCCAGGTTGACAGCTTGATGGGAGGGTCCAGGCTTAGAAGCTGAAGCCGAGGTCTGATCCACCTCCACTTGTTTTTTAGATGTCAATTCGTCTTGGAGAGACTGAAAAGCTTCTAACATAGATGCCTGGAAGGACCCCATTTGCTGCTGTAAATGGATGTTAAGTGTGTTACCCAGGGATTTTTCTAATTTTGATTCAATCTTCTGCTGTAAGGCAGTACCTGGGGTGGGTGGGACAGATTTTGCTGGCGTTTTTAAAGATAATGATAGGGTAGGGGCTGAGGATGTGGAGGAGAGGTAAATAAGATGGTTGCAGCACTTTCAAGGTCTGCATGAGATCCAGTAAAGGATTCAACATCCTCATCCCCTATGAGATCGAGTTCATCATCTTTAGAACTAGTAGTGTCTTTCTTTTGCTTTGGTGAAAGAAGCACAGATTTCACAGGGGGATTGAAACGTGACACAGGGGTCATCACCCTTGTCAGATTCCCTACAGGTAGGGCAGTAATTGTGAGAATCAAACACAAAGCAAAAGTGTCGACACTTGAAAGATCTCGGCTTATCTTTATTCGTTTGGTGGGAAGACATCTTGAAACGCAATAAAACGTTAGATGACCTGTACCGAGGAAAACTCAAAAACACCAAAATAAGAAAAAATACTTATCCTGTCAAAACAAAACTTTCACAGAATAATCTATGGTATATATTAAATAAAATGTATGAAAATTAACATCCAACAATATGTATGTGCTTAGAAACAGATGAAAATATCTGTGTAAGTGACAGAAGCTACCAAAACACATGACCAACGAGAAAGTAGGAAGAGATCTCAGAGTTCCGCGAGAAGGCAACCTGAGGCTACGGCCAACTATAAATGTCTTTATTTCTTAGACATTGGCCGGATGCCTGCGGCCATCCGAGAATAGCATTCAGTCCCACATGGTAAGCTATTGTAGCGCAATAAAATGTGGTTTATTTTAATAAATATTTGGTACAAGAGCCATAAATAGCATTAGAAAAAGTAAATATACCGAAGTGGAGTGAAAAGCCGACATATTGTTTTTCTCGTAGTAGATGATTGATGACGTCAAAGGTTCATAACAAAGTTGTGTTTAGTTGGAGATATAATGTATATATTTACAAACTGGAAGAAGATAACATGTTTCTTTGAAGATTTAAGTGTTGGCAGTAAAAAAAAGCTCACTAGCCTTTATTTTTTTTCCATATGCTGTTTTTTCTCAAGTTTTACCTCATTTTTAACCACTAACAGTTCTAACAAACACAGGAGAAATACTATAAGTACACTTGTCTTGGAATGCAGAAAGGGTAAACATCTGTATGAGATATTGCCTCCTCCTATTTTTTTCAAGGTTTTTAACTGTGATGGGATAGTAGCCTTTCACAAGATAGATATTGAAACTTTGATGTTTACTGGTTGTAAACATATAATATTGAACTGTAAACCAAAACATACATTATATTGGAACATTTTTATGTTATATTGACTATTACAATATACTTAGCAATGCATTACATGCAATATTTTATGTCAAAAAAATAGCACTAGACTTTTAAATATTTATGTTTACAAACTTTGTGTATGTGCTTTCAATAAATATTTCATTTAAGCTTATATTACTTTCAATCACACAGCTACAAAGGGCCTATGACATCCCTAAAAATGATTAAAGATCATTTAACTTTTCAGCATTTTTATGTGACCGATATATAAAGATGTTTTTATTGGCAGTAAATAAAAGTTTTAGAAATTAACTGAAATTCTAGTTTCAAAATTTTAACATATTTTAACTATGCTTTCATTCAACAGAAATTTTGCCTTGTCATTTAAGACAAAACTAGAAATAGGATGCATTGGTATGCGTAATGTCCACCCAAAGGGAAGCATGAGTTTTGCTCTAAAACTTGGACAAAATTGGCAAGAGTAGATTGCTGAGATACCCTGTGGGTGGAAAATTTCGACGAAATCGCTCTATCTCGCACGGTTAAGGAGATAGAAGGAAATTTGAAAAATTTTGTTGTAATTTTAATTTTTATTAGATAAATACTTACCATTTCCTGACCATTGCTATATGTTGGTGGCATCCAACTCACTGGCTAACGTTGAGAAACGTTTTAAGGTACCTTAAGAGGCCAGTGAGTGAGTGTGAACTAGCATTTCCCCCAAGTGGTCATGTGACCACGCCAGTAAACAATGTTCATTATTTTTGTTGCAGAAAATACTCCCCTAGTACTGAATCTGCGGGGAGGTAGGGGGGACTATCCTGGTCAGGAAATGGTAAGTATTTATCTAATAAAAATTAAAATTACAACAAAATTTTTCAATTTCATTGCGAAAAATACAATTACCATTTCCTGACCATTGCTGAATGCAGCCTTCATGGAAGAAGGGCAGTACTAGAAATTAAAGACCCAGTACACCACTCTGCACAGTTATCATGCACAGCCCAATCATACAGGCTTTCAGAACCCAACTAACCTACACCATGAGGCCATGGGACTATAAAGCACTGCAAAACAATACAGCCTGGTAGGAAGGAATTCTTTCAGAACCCGCTACCTAGGCTTGAACTACACATGAGAACCTTACATTGAAATTCACATGCCTAGAAAAACATATGAAAATCAAGCTTCCACAACACCCTTAAAAATGGTAGTATGTAGTTGTTTTTCCCATAAATGGTGACCCAGTTTGTGCTGTTGAATGTTGAAAATAGATGAACATCCAACACCCACCACAGATCAAAGTAAGCTTGAAAACCATCAGCATAATGCGTAGTTCTTCCAAGCCAGGATGAAGCCAACACAGCTGCCTAATACCAATACATACAGTATGGCAGGGCTAAATGTAAATGTATACAAAAGTACAAATATAAGTCTGAAACTTATACCTATAAAGTAACAAACTATAGTAACCAAATTCAAATTGTGACCAGTATCCAACTGAGGACCTATAGGCAGTAATTGGTAACAATATTATCGTTTCTAGTAACATGCATCCAAAATTCCATGTACCGAAAAACAACCATAAAAAGCCAAAAATGTACTCATAAAACATACATCATGAGTTTTGGCTTGACACAGGTGTTGAGACTCAGAATCTGACTGATCATAATTTAAAAGGATAATCTGATCCTTTAAGATAGCAAGATAAGATAGTTACCCTGAAGCCATCTTTTGTATAAGCTTCTAAACAGCAACAAAAAATTCTGATTGATCTTAAACTTTTGTCTTATCCAACCTGTCTATGGAACCCCTAAAAAGGATGCAGAACCCATCCTGAGTCAACTGCTGTCCAAATGAGGCTAAAGAGCTGGAAAATACAACAGCTTAAATGCAGTAGGCCCATCCAAAGCTAACTGAACTGAAAGGTCAAGAGGTACTTCAGATCAAGTATCTTATAACCAAAAGTAGGTCCAATGAAACATGACATCTTTCTACTGTAAAGTCAAAGGAAAGAAAACCTCTCTTGAAATTAAGAACATCAAAGAAGCTTTCCTAAAAAACTAAAAAAGTTGATTACTTAGAGCAAGTGTGATCCAAAAATAATCCTAAGGATCTATGGATCTGTTCTGCTACTGACTTGTGTTAAAGATACATGCTAAGAGTCTATTCAGATAAAGACGTTAGAGACTTCATAACCCTTCAAACCTAGTCCATCTACAATTGCTAATCTAGAAGCAATAGTAAAAGGTTTGAAACTTCATAAAAGTAATAATTAAGGAAGTTATAGCGCTTGGAATAGTGGGATGTATCCCTGGCTCTCCCATACCTCTTCCAAAATGGACCACCTTAATTCATAGATTCTCCTTAAGGAGGGTCTCGTAGGTTCCTTAAATCACTTACTAGCTATGAGAATTCTCCTGAATATTCATGACTGACTGCAGAAGATAATCAAGAAGATTCAGATATGCTGTTGGTGGTCATCTTGAATCACCTGAGGAATGAGAGCCACTGGACCAAACACGAAGCTGTCCAGACCCTCCAAAGAGAAGTGCAATGCATCTGTTCTCCAAGCCTCACAGTCTAGGACAGGTGACACATACATTGGAAGCTTATGATTCAATCTGTTGGATACCAATGACAGATTTGATTGAACACACGTACAAGGGAAGCCTTAAAAGAACTTTTGTGGACAGATCCACCAGATCCCAAAACCAAGACATCCCTAGCCACCCTGATGCAATCATGATGGTTCTGCACCTATATCTTTTGAGTAGCCCTCCTTAATAGCTACAAAAAGAAGCTTCTTGCCTCTCCTGAGATCTTTGGTCTTATCAAGGTAATATCTCAAGGCTAGGCTCTCACTGGACAAAGAGACTTATCTTGCACCCAAGAAGGATCTAAAGCAGGTTCAAAGCAGGAATGACCACGGGTTGAATAGCGAAAGGACCCTCAGAAACCAACTGATTTCTGGCTATGAATGCATCACCTGAAGAAAACAAGGCCACAGGACCAAACGAAACTGTCCAGTTCATCCCAAGAGATGTTGAAGAAGACACATACATTGGAAGCCTGTGATTCAACTTGTTGCAAACAAATCCATCATTGGTAGATGCCATCAATGGCAGATTTGATCGAACACCTGATTCAGAACAGATGATTCAAAACTCATTCAATTTGAATCACCCGGTCCCTTATGGACAAGGAATTTTAGAACATTTGGATTCCCTGGGATGTGATCTGCCCAAACCTGAATCCCCCTGGCATTCATCCCAGGGATGATTCTTCAGATAAGGGCACACATTATGAGAGTGGGTACCTCCCTGCTTGCTCAGATAGGAAACCACTGATGAACTGTCTGTGGAAATCAACAGATTCAGAATCTTCTAAAGCAAGTAATCCTGTTAATGTGGAGTCTTGACTCTTCATGATACCACAGACCACTGGCTGTTTGATGCCTCAATTGAGCATCCCAACCCTTAAGAAAGCATCTATGAACAGGAGATTGAGCTCCTTCTGATGAAGTAGTGGACCCTCCTTCAAACTTGAAAAGTTGGTCTACCACTGAAGAAGATCTCTGAGAACCTAAGACACATAAACTGGGATATCACAAGACTGAGGATATCTCTGGTACATTTGCAGATAGCCTTGGGGTCACCTGATAAACAAATGACCCAATAGCATTGTCCTCTCCCATGAAGCCATGCTGCCAACCTGAGACATGGCTTCCTTGGAAACCATTTACTCAAGAAAGTGTTTTGTTTTGAGTAAAAGACCTGCCTAAGATTGAATTTGCAACCTAAAATTATACTCTGGTGCTGGAAGTAAATCTGATTTCCTAATAACTAATGATCCAACCCTGGCTTTAGACAAGACGAACCAACCCTTGGTATTGTCTTGGCATTGCTGTTTGTTTGATTGTTGTTATAACCTTGCTCCCATGTATATAAACTGGTGACCCCTTTACCTTCTACGGCATGCAGCCATCAGTTTCCCTTTGATACCATAGCAAAGTCGAAAAAAGCCGGTTCAAAGGGCACGGCAATGAAAAGGTCTATAAACTGGCGGATCATGATGCGTTCTTTTACATCCACCAGTCTCACTATCTACTAACATAGTAAACAGGCAGTGAACTGGTATGATCTGTCGTCAACACTGAAGCGAAGATAAAAATTCGCGTGAATCAGGTTACAAAAGAATGCAACTGTAAGGAAACGAGTGACACACCCATTTACTTACTAATAAGAAATGGCGAAAAACCCAACATTGTGAAATTAAGGTACATGTAAAGGCTTGTTTACCTGACCTCAACTATTAGTGGTAGCCATCTCTTCCCAGCTTATCACAACCGATAAACTGTAAAATTGCAGCGATATCACCATCTCACTGGTGTTATCGCCCTTTTGTCGATCATTTCATAAACAGCATAAAAACTGTTGTCTCTCGCATTTTTTCTTAAAATTCAAAACACATGTCCACAACTGCTTTAGGAACATGGATAAGAACTCCTTCCTTCTACTGTCGCTTCTGTGAAAAAGTAAAGTATGGTTGAAAATTATCCTCTTACTATCTTAAGATGTAAGAAGTAGTATATCTGCCAATACTGGACAAACATTCCTCCTAAAAAATTACTCCTAACACCTCTAAGTCTTACTGAGGAGGAGACTTTTGTAACAGTATAAGAGGATTAATTGTCATAACAGGGACAAAAATATCTGCCCTGAGGCACTTTATCCCATTTCTAGCCATGTGTAGGAGTTTGCTCCTTTCTAGATATAAGAATCACTATACAACCGAGATCACAAAATGAAGTTTTTCTGGACATCTAACCATGTGTCCTCATTGGGAGTGAAAAATGCACTTCTTATTCTACTAAAATCATCTTAAGAGATAAGTTAGAGAAATGTGAGACATGAAACACTCCTGTTGAGTAACAAGCTTGAAGAACTGATGAAAGCACTGCCCAACAAAACAAGAGGAGAGTGCCCGTGAACGGGCACTGTGTCAGCTGACTGAATGTTTTTGATTTGTGATGGTGATAATGAGAGGAAAGCATAATTATCAGGGAAAGGGCTGTACAGAAATACAGTAAATGGTAACTGAACAGCATGTTCGAAAGATATTCCGAAGCTGACAGAAAAAAAGGACAAAAAGTTGTGCCCTGCAAATGGTATTATGAAATAAAGTAACAAGGTAATTGTTTAAGTGTAAAAAGTAGGTTAAAAATATTTAAAGAAATACTATAAATGCAATATCCTCGTTCGACCATGAAGAAGGGGTCCAAAGGTCAAATCTGACCATACCAAAAGATTCCCAGCCAAAGAATTTAGGATGGTTTACCATCCCAAACCTCTCGGACCAATAATAAGTGAGTCATAGGCACTTTTTAAGTTTGGCTATCCTTGTTTGACCTTGACGGAGGGGGTCCAAGGTCAAATCCGACCACACAAAAAAATGAAGAAGGGGTCCAAAGGTCAAATCTGACCATACCAAAAGATTCCCAGCCAAAGAATTTAGGATGGTTTACCATCCCAAACCTCTCGGACCAATAATAAGTGAGTCATAGGCACTTTTTAAGTTTGGCTATCCTTGTTTGACCTTGACGGAGGGGGTCCAAGGTCAAATCCGACCACACAAAAAAATTCCCAGCCCATGATTTCCTGTAGCTTGTTTACCATCCCAAACCTGTAGGACCAATAATAAGCGAGTTCTAAGCAATTGTAAGTTTGGCTATCCTCAATTGACCTTGAAGGAGGGGTCCCAGGTCAAATCTGACCACACCAAAAGAATCCCAGCCCATGATTTCCTATATGTTGGTTTACCATCCCAAACCTCCAAGACCAATAATACGCGAGTTATAAGCACTTTAAGTTTGGCTATCTTCGTTTTACCTGGAAGGAGGGGTCTAAGGTGAAATCTGACCACACCAAAAGATTCCCAGCCCATGATTTTCTATAGGTTGGTTTTCCATTCCAAACCTCTAGGACCAATAATAAGCGAGTTATAAGCACTTTTAAGTTTGGCTATCCTCATTTGACCTTGAAGGAGGGGTCCAAGGTCAAATCCGACCACACCAAAAAATTCCCAGCTCATGATTTTCTATAGGTTGGTTTTCATTCCAAACCTCTAGGACCAATAATAAGCGAGTTATAAGCACTTTTATGTTTGGCTATCCTCATTTGACCTTGAAGGAGGGTTCCAAGGTCAAATCGGACCATATTAACAGATTCCCAGCCCATGATTTCCTACAGGTTGGATACAATGATTTACTCAACAGTGAGAACCTGAAAGAAGCTATTGATCAGCTATGCCATGACATAGAGGTCTGCAATTTCACTATGTTATAGCTGACCAAAACGTCTGTGAATAACATATTTAACAAAATACTCTAAATGTAATAGTTTTCAAGTTACTACTGATTTACTCAAGAGTGAGAACCTCAAAGTAACTATTACTCAGCTATGCCATGAGCTACATGTCTGAATTTTTGCTCTGTTATAGCTGACCTAAAAGTAGGTGAACAACATATTTAAGCAAAATACTGTAAATGCAATAGTTTTCAAGTTACAACTGATTTACTCAATAGTGAGAACCTGAAAATAGCTATTGCTCCACTATGCCATGAGCTATAGGTCTGTAATTTCACTATGTTATAGCTAACCCAAAAGTAGGTGAACAATATATTTTAACAAAATACTCCAAATGCAATATTTTTCAAGTTATAGCCAATTTACTCAACAGTCAGTGCCTGAGAATAGCTATTGCTCAGTTGTGCCATGAGCTACAGGTCTGTAATTTCACTATGTTATAGCTGACCCAAAAGTAGCTGAATAACATATTTGCACAAATTTCTGTAAAGGCAATAGTTTTCCAATTACAACTGATTTACTCAACAGTGAGAACTTCAAAGTAGCTATTACTCAGCTATGCAATGAGCCACAGGTCTGGAACTTCACTATGTTATAGCTGACTCCAAAATAGGTGAATAACATATTGCAACAAAATACTCTAAATGCAATAGTTTCCAAGTTATAAGCGATTTACTCAACAGTGATAACCTAAAAGTAGCTATTACTCAGCTATGCCATGAGCTACAGGTCTAAAATTTTACTATGTTATAGCTGACCCAAAAGTAGCTGAATAACATATTTATACTAAATTCTCTAAATGCAATAGTTTTCAAATTATAAGTGATTTGCTCAACATTGAGAACTTCAAAGTAGCTATTACTCAGCTATGCAATGTGTCACAGGTCTGGAACTTCACTATGTTATAGCTAACCCCAAAATAGGTGAATAACATATTGAAACAAAATACTCTAAATGCAATAATTTCCAAGTTATAAGCGATTTACTCAACAGTGATAACCTCAAAGTAGCTATTACTCAGCTATGCCATGAGCTACAGGTCTGAAATTTTACTATGTTATAGCTGACCCAAAAGTAGGTGAACAACATATTTAAGCAAAATACTGTACATGCAATAGTTTTCAAGTTACAACTGATTTACTCAATAGTGATGACCTAAAAGTAGCTATTACTCAGCTATGCCATGAGCTACAGGTCTGAAATTTTACTATGTTATAGCTGACCCAAAAGTAGCTGAATAACATATTTATACTAAATTCTCTAAATGCAATAGTTTTGCAATTACAACTGATTTACTCAATAGTGAGAACCTCAAAGTAGTCATTACTCAGCTATGCAATGAGCTACAGGTCTGAAATTTTACTATGTTATAGCTGACCCAAAAGTAGCTGAATAACATATTTATACGAAATTCTGTAAATGCAATAGTTTTCCAATTACAACTGATTTACTCAATAGTGAGAACTTCAAAGTAGCTATTACTCAGCTGTGCCATGACCTACAGATCTGAAATTTCACTATGTTATAGCTGGCCCAAAAGTAGCTGAATAACATATTTATACGAAATTCTCTAAATGCAATAGTTTTGCAATTACAACTGATTTACTCAATAGTGAGAACCTCAAAGTAGTTATTACTCAGCTATGCAATGAGCTACAGGTCTGAAATTTTACTATGTTATAGCTGACCCAAAAGTAGGTGAACAACATATTTAAGCAAAATACTGTAAATGCAATAGTTTCCAAGTTACAACTGATTTACTCAATAGTGATGACCTAAAAGTAGCTATTACTCAGCTATGCCATGAGCTACAGGTCTGAAATTTTACTATGTTATAGCTGACCCAAAAGTAGCTGAATAACATATTTATACGAAATACTCTAAATGCAATAGTTTTCCAATTACAACTGATTTACTCAATAGTGAGAACTTTAAAGTAGCTATTACTCAGCTATGCCATGACCTACAGATCTGAAATTTCACTATGTTATAGCTGGCCCAAAAGTAGCTGAATAACATGTTTATACGAAATTCTCTAAATACAATAGGTTTTAAGTTACAAGTGATTTACTCAATAGTGAGAACTTCAAAGTAGCTATTACTCAGCTATGCAATGAGCCACAGATCTGAAACTTCACTATGTTATAGCTGATCCCAAAATAGGTGAATAACATATTGAAACAAAATACTGTAAATGCAATAGTTTCCAAGTTATAAGCGATTTACTCAACAGTGATAACCTAAAAGTAGCTATTACTCAGCTATGCCATGAGCTACAGGTCTGAAATTTTACTATGTTATAGCTGACCCAAAAGTAGCTGAATAACATATTTATATGAAATTCTGTAAATGCAATAGTTTTCCAATTACAACTGATTTACTCAATAGTGAGAACTTCAAAGTAGCTATTACTCAGCTGTGCCATGACCTACAGATCTGAAATTTCACTATGTTATAGCTGGCCCAAAAGTAGCTGAATAACATATTTATACGAAATTCTCTAAATGCAATAGTTTTGCAATTACAACTGATTTACTCAATAGTGAGAACCTCAAAGTGGTTATTACTCAGCTATGCAATGAGCTACAGGTCTGAAATTTTACTATGTTATAGCTGACCCAAAAGTAGGTGAACAACATATTTAAGCAAAATACTGTAAATGCAATAGTTTTCAAGTTACAACTGATTTACTCAATAGTGATGACCTAAAAGTAGCTATTACTCAGCTATGCCATGAGCTACAGGTCTGAAATTTTACTATGTTATAGCTGACCCAAAAGTAGCTGAATAACATATTTATACGAAATACTCTAAATGCAATAGTTTTCCAATTACAACTGATTTACTCAATAGTGAGAACTTTAAAGTAGCTATTACTCAGCTATGCCATGACCTACAGATCTGAAATTTCACTATGTTATAGCTGGCCCAAAAGTAGCTGAATAACATGTTTATACGAAATTCTCTAAATGCAATAGGTTTTAAGTTACAAGTGATTTACTCAATAGTGAGAACTTCAAAGTAGCTATTACTCAGCTATGCAATGAGCCACAGATCTGAAACTTCACTATGTTATAGCTGATCCCAAAATAGGTGAATAACATATTGAAACAAAATACTGTAAATGCAATAGTTTCCAAGTTATAAGCGATTTACTCAACAGTGATAACCTAAAAGTAGCTATTACTCAGCTATGCCATGAGCTACAGGTCTGAAATTTTACTATGTTATAGCTGACCCAAAAGTAGCTGAATAACATATTTATACGAAATACTCTAAATGCAATAGTTTTGAAGTTATAAGCGATTTACTCAACAGTGATAACCTAAAAGTAGCTATTACTCAGCTATGCCATGAGCTACAGGTCTAAAATTTTACTATGTTATAGCTGACCCAAAAGTAGGTGAACAACATATTTAAGCAAAATACTGTAAATGCAATAGTTTTCAAGTTACAACTGATTTACTCAATAGTGATGACCTAAAAGTAGCTATTACTCAGCTATGCCATGAGCTACAGGTCTAAAATTTTACTATGTTATAGCTGACCCAAAAGTAGCTGAATAACATATTTATACGAAATTCTCTAAATGCAATAGTTTTTAAGTTACAAGTGATTTTACTCATGATGGAAGTTACTGAAAAGCCCAAAAGTAGCTATTACTCACTTAGCTATTGAGACAGGCACCCAACTTACTCACCATATTGTAGCTATGAAAAAAGTAGCTGAATAACATATTTTAACAAAATGCTCTAAATGCAACACTTTTCAAGTTATAAATGATTTTGTGCATGATTTCATGAATTTTAATGCATTAAAAATTATTAAAAAAATTTATTAAAAAAAAAGTAAGACAGATCCAGGTCTCATACTCACACAAGAGAATCTACCTCTGGCCTAGTACATATATGCAAGATATGAGAGAAATCCCTGCAATAGTCACTGAGAAAATTGTGATTAAGTGTTGAAATTTTCACACTTTTGGTGGGGGTACCCCCCTTGTAATGTCTCTAGCAAACAGACGAACAGACAGATTTGCATGCCTTGAACAATTTTTCATCCTCGATAGATAAGGTATCTTTTAAAAAAAACAGCACGTCTCTAGGCCTTGTAGTTTTGGAGGAGAAGTTGTTCACGCGGACGCGTACGCGGACGCGTACGCGGACGCGTACGCCCACGCCGCAGAGTGACGACATAATGTCAGCTGACTGACAAGTCAGCTGACATAAAAACTAGGATCATTGAGGACTGTAAATGCAAATACTCTGCACACACTCCAAGGCATTACTGGATACTCTATGAGATCCTGTTAATCCTTAAAACCTTGAAGACATCCTGACAGAGGTGCTGCTAGACAACTCCAAATGATTATATTCCAAGATTTGATATGCTCTCTGCTGCAAGAAACCCAGAGAACCTGCGATCTTGAACAAAATTCTAACAATGGGTACCTAGGTTTTATGTACCGGTTTCCAGCAGAAAACCTGCATAAAACCACAGAATCAAAAGCTAATTCTGAGATGAAACACAACTCCGGTCATCTGACAACCCGATTCCAGACCTTTTGGGAGGTATGGAAACTCGATTGTCTTCGGATGACGTCATGCAGGTATTTTCCTCTGTGGAATGTTTCCATTGAACTTCACCGGATAAATTTATCGTGGAGATAGCCCAGACCTGTACTCGGAACTTCTCCACGATGAAGCATCGACAGAAAAATATGATGTCTGCCTCCACGGGGAGTTCCTTCTTGTCGTCCTGTTTGACTGAGATGTATGTTGTGAAAAATTGCTTCCAAACGCCTGGCTATTAGAACCCGACGTGTGATCAGCTTTTATAACAATCGAATTGTCTGTTCTTCAGGGTGTCTTCCTTCGTTGCATAGCAACATGTAAACTGTCCCTGTCGGAGCTAGTATGACTGCCGACAGTTTCATAGTAAAAAAGTACCAAATCTGTGCAAAAAAGTAGAAATATAAAGGCACTTGACCAAATTCTTGACGCCTGGTATTGAAGAAAAATCTGAATTGAAGACTCCTGTTCCTCCAACAACGAAAAACAGTGCCGCCATGTTACAAAAAAGGTGGTCATTTCAAATGTCCATAAAAAAAAATTCTTCCTCTGTTGTTCCTTAATTTTGTCCTGAGAAGACATTGTCCAAACATATGCCTCACCACAGAACTAAAAAAGGTAGAAAAATTCCAAAACTTAATAAAAAACCGAAATAAAATAAACTAGAAATAGGCCGCCCTGTTGATAGTAGATGCGAATAGAAACAGGATAGCATAGAAGAACACACATTATCATGTGTAATGTCCACCCATGAACCTTTTGCCCAAATTGTACAGTAGTCTTACAAGACCCTGTTTCATTTGTAAAATATATCAATGATGCTTAAATATTTGTTAGTGTAGATGTAAATTATTTCAGCTTCATGCCTTTTTGCATTGGCTGGGTTGAAAATTTTGACGAAATCACTCTATCTTGCACGGTTAAGAAGATAGAAGCAAATTCCTGTTTTTCTATTTTTGGCAAAAATTTGAAAATTGAAAATAGCCGCCATTATTGGGAAAAGGAAATTTTTTTGAAAATTGCCAAGAGTACATTTCTTAGATACCCTATTGGTCGAAAATTTCAACAAAATAACTCTATTTTGCACGGTTAAGGCCAGTTTGTGTTTTTCCATTTTGGGCAAAAATTCGAAAATTCAATATGGCTGCCATTTTTGGGGAGGGGAAAATTTTTTGAAAATTGCAAAGATTACATTCCTTAGATACCCTGTGGGTTGAAAATTTCGACGAAATCGCTCTATCTCGCATGGTTAAGGAGATAGAAGCAAATTTGTGTTTTGCCATTTTTGGCAAAAATTTGAAAATTCAAAATGGCCGCCATTTAGGGGAGGGGAAATTTTTTTTTAAATTGCCAAGAATACAATGCTCAAATACCTGTGGGTCGAAAATTTTGACGAAATCGCTCTATCTCGCATGGTTAAGGAGATAGAAGGAAATTTGTGTTTTGCCATTTTTGGCAAAACTTCGAAAATTCAAAATGGCCGCCATTTTTGGGGAGGGAAAATTTTTTTGAAAATTGCAAAGATTGCATTCCTTAGACACCCTGTGGGTCGAAAATTTCGACGAAATCGCTCTATCTCGCACGGTTAAGGAGATAGAAGCAAATTTGTGTTTTGCCATTTTTGGCAAAATTCGAAAATTCAAAATGGCCGCCATTTTTGGGGAGGGGAAAATTTTTTGAAAATTGCAAATATTACATTCCTTAGATACCCTGTGGGTCGAAAATTTCGACGAAATCGCTCTATCTCGCACGGTTAAGGAGATAGAAGCAAATTTGTGTTTTGCCATTTTTGGCAAAAATTCGAAAATTCAAAATGGCTGCCATTTTTGGGGAGGGGAAAATTTTTTGAAAATTGCAAAGATTGCATTCCTTAGATACCCTGTGCGTCGAAAATTTTGCCGAAATCGCTCTATCTCGCACGGTTAAGGAGATAGAAGCAAATTTGTGTTTTGCCATTTTTGGCAAAAATTCGAAAATTCAAAATGGCCGCCATTTTTGGGGAGGGGAAAATATTTTGAAAATTGCAAAGATTGCATTGCTTAGATACCCTGTGCGTCGAAAATTTTGCCGAAATCGCTCTATCTCGCACGGTTAAGGAGATAGAAGCAAATTAGTGTTTTGCCATTTTTGGCAAAAATTCGAAAATTCAAAATGGCCGCCATTTTTGGGGAGGGGAAAATTTTTTGAAAATTGCAAAGATTGCATTCCTTAGATACCCTGTGGGTCGAAAATTTCGACGAAATCGCTCTATCTCGCACGGTTAAGGAGATAGAAGCAAATTTGTGTTTTGCCATTTTTGGCAAAAATTCGAAAATTCAAAATGGCCGCCATTTTTGGGGAGGGGAAATTTTTTTGAAAATTGCAAATATTACATTCCTTAGATACCCTGTGGGTCGAAAATTTCGACGAAATCGCTCTATCTCGCACGGTTAAGGAGATAGAAGCAAATTTGTGTTTTGCCATTTTTGGCAAAAATTCGAAAATTCAAAATGGCCGCCATTTTTGGGGAGAGGAAAATTTTTCAATTGCCAATAGTACATTTCTTAGGTACCCTGTGGGTCGAAAATTTCGACAAAATCACTCTATCTCGCACGGTTAAGGAGATAGAAGCAAATTTGTGTTTTTCTATTTTTGGCAAAAATTCGAAAATTCAAAATGGCCGACATTTTTGAGAAGAGGAAAATTTTTTTGAAAATTGCCAATAGTACATTTCTTAGGTACTCTGTGGGTCGAAAATTTCGATGAAATCGCTCTATCTCGCACAGTTAAGGAGACAGAAGCAAATTTGTGTTTTTCCATTTTTGGCAAAATTCGAAAATTCCAAATGGCCGCCATATTTGGGGAGAGTAAAATTTTTTGAAAAGTGCCAATAGTACATTGCTTAGATACCCTGTGGGTCGAAAATTTCGACGAAATCGTGCTATCTTGCCTGGTTAAGGAGATAGAAGCAAATTTGTGTTTTTCTATTTTTGGCAAAAATTCGAAAATTCAAAATGGCCGCCATTTTTGGGGAGAGGAAAATTGTTTGAAGATTGCCAAGAGTACATTTCTCAGATATACTGTGGGTCGAAAATTTCGACGAAATCGCTCTATCTCGCACGGTTAAGGAAATAGAAGCAAATTTGTGTTTTTCCATTTTTGCCAAAAATTGGAAAATTCAAAATGGCCGCCATTTTTGGGCAGAGGAAAATTTTTTGAAAATTGCCTATAGTACATTTCTTAGATATCCTGTGGGCCGAAAATTTTGACAAAATCGCTCTATCTCGCACAGTTTAGGAGATACACATATTTATGTTTTTTGCTAGGTAGCTATTACTACTACTTAAAGCTATTACCACCAATAACAATACCAAGCAAGCAATTGACGCTATAAACCTTCACACCAAATTTTAAAAATGATGAGTTAAATATGTTTCCTTTAAAAGAGTGAAAACAGAAATGCAATTCAGAGTAGGCTCAAAGTAGCAAAGCAGCTATTACACAGATAGCTATAAAGCTATCATCGACCAAAAGCTATCCTGGCCAAACTATTGACCAAATTATCCTTCACATAAATTTTTGTGAAGATAGAAAACATTGTTTTATTAAAATGTCCAGAAAAAGTCAACTCAAAATAGCATAATAGCTATATAGCACAGTAGCTATTACTCAGTTAGCTATAAAGGTATTATCATCAAAAGCAATCCCAAGCAAGCTACTGATCCAATAATCCTCCATCCCAAATTTTGTGAACATAGGTGAAATACTTTTCCTTCAAAATGCTTAAAATAAAAAAGCTACTCAAAGTAGCTAAGTAGCTATTACTCAGTCAGTTATATAGCTATTATCACTAAAAGCAATCCCAAGCAAGTTATTGACCTAACTATTGCTCATACCAAATTTGGTATAGATATGTCAAATAATTTTCCTTAAAATGCCTGGAAAAGAAAGAAGTACACAAAAGTAGCTAAGTAGCTATTACTCAGTTAGCTTTAGCTACAAAGCTATCATCGACCAAAAGCTATCCTGGCCAAACTATTGACACAATTATCCTTCATATAAATTTTTGTGAAGCTAGAAAACATTGCCTTCCTTTAAAATGCTTAAAATAAAAAAGCTACTCAAAGTAGCTGAGTAGCTATTACTCAGTCAGTTATATAGCTATTATCACTAAAAGCAATCCCAAGCAAGCTATTGACCTAACTATTGCTCATACCAAATTTGGTAAAGATATGTCAAATATTTTTTCTTAAAATGCCCGAAAACAAAAGTAGTACACAAAAGTAGCTAAGTAGCTATTCCTCAGTTAGCTATCTTCATCAAAGCTATCATTGACCAAAAGCTATCCTGGCCAAACTATTGACACAATTATGCTTCATATAAATTTTTGTGAAGATAGAAAACATTGTTTCATTAAAATGTCTAGAAAAAAAGTCAACTCAAAATAGCATAATAGCTATATAGCACAGTAGCTATTTCTCAGTTAGCTATAAAGGTATTATCACCAAAAGCAATCCCAAGCAAGCTACTGATCCAATAATCCTCAACCCCAAATTTTGTGAACATAGGTGAAATACTTTTCCTTTTTAAATGCTTAAAATAAAAAAGCTACTCAAAGTAGCTAAGTAGCTATTACTCAGTCAGTTATATAGCTATTATCACTAAAAGCAATCCCAAGCAAGCTATTGACCTAACTATTGCTCATACCAAATTTGGTAAAGATATATCAAATATTTTTCCTTAAAATGCCCGGAAACAAAAGAAGTACACCAAAGTAACTAAGTAGCTATTACTCAGTTAGCTATACAGCTATCTTCGCCAAAAGCAATCCCATGCAAGCTATTAGCCCAATAAACACCCATACCAAATTTGGTAAACATAGGATAAATACTTTTCCTTGAAATGACCGGAAACCAAGCGTGACGGACGGTAGACGCTGGACAAAGCAAAAATAATATGTCCGCCCCTCAGTGGGGTGGACATAATGATTTACACCCAAACAAATCGACATGTGTACTTTCATTCAACAGAAATTTTGCCTTATCATTTAAGACAAAATGATTTACACACAAACAAATCCACATGTATTCTTTAAGAATCTATCGTTAACCAGAGATTATCAGTAACTGGTTTATTTATTTGATTTCAATCAAGGCTTAATATCAGTAATACACATTTACTGATTTCGCATATTTACTGTAACATATATACCATGAAAGCACTGTTTACAGTTTGGGTGGGAAAGTTCTGAACTAGTTTGGGGAACATATATGATTATCCTTGCTTGAGGCCTAGTTATAAAGACATATATGTTGTATTTATTTCATCTCCTAGCAATAATTAGTTTTCAAAATTGAAAAAATAACTATCACAATTCATCTCAGAGTTGCACCTGGTTGACTGCAAGATTTGTGATTTTTATCCAACTTGCTTAATACCTCTCTAAATAATTTTTATCTGAAACAAATATAAAAGATGTTCTCAAGGCTATTTCAGAATTTACTGTGGCAGACTGGTGTCTTATAAAACAAATAAACTTCATAAAAACAGAAAATGCAATCTTTTAAATATATATGTATATATTAAAAGGCTTACGACAATGATAGTTTGTTTACATTGTCATGAACCTGTGACGTCAACGCTAGTACTTTTTACGAGAGTTGTCGAGTGAAAAATAATTGCGACAGTTGTGAAACTCTTGAAAAAGCAGACAGAAAGAGACTAAATATTCCATGTAACCTTGTCCAGATGCATCTTATTTTTACAGAAATTGAACTTTCTTATGTATATGTAATTATTAATGAATGATCTGAAAATGCTTCCTATGACCTTTAAAGTAAAATAAATTACCTTATTTTCATAAGAAATACATTGCTTTTAAACCTTTGTAGAGGGGCCACGGTGGCAGAGTGGTAACACTCTCGCCTCCCACCTCTGCGGCCGGGGATCGATCCCCGTCATGGCCGTAAGTGGGAAAGCTGGTAGTTGCTTGCCGTTGGTCGGCAGTTTACAGTACACAACCCTAGCGAACTCTATGTACTGGTTTCCTCTGCCCTTCCAACTACCCGTCGTGATATGACCTGCACAGTGTTGAAAGCGACGTTAAACCCCAAATAAACAAATAAACCTTTGTAGATATTTGTAGTATATTCACTAATGAAAACAATTTCTTTTGTCCTGCTTTCGCAACCAAATCGCACAGATGAGCTTATGAATATTAATATGATGTATAACTCCACAAATAGATCTTTTACAGTTATATTTATTCCATGGCCAAGCTGTTTTTTTTTTTTCGTCTTCTTTTTATATAAGCTATCAATGATCAGTGTTTTAAACTGAAATTATAAAAATTTTATTGTAATTTAACTTTTTGTAAGTTAAATACTTATCTTATCCTCACTGATGCTTATGTGTTGGTGGGAGCAAACATGGACGACCGAACAAGAATATGTTTAAAATAAATATTTGAGTTCGCACCATGATGTACGCATGACTGCACATGCGCCTGCACCGGAAGAACCCTGTTAAGCCTCACTTTAATTTTGGGAGCCAATATAATATATTGTAAACCCAAAAATCTTGAAAATGTGGGGTTGGAAGGGCAGGAATCCAATTTTTACATTTTATTGCGTAAAATACCCTTACCTTATCCTCACTTATGCTTGATTACAACCATACTGGTGGTGGGATTTTTAATGTTTTTGTTACCAAAAGCTGGTATAATCAAATGAAAAGTCAAAGTACAAGTCTCAAACAATCTTGTGAGGATAAACAGGGTAGCCACAAGATTTTCATTTTAAAATTCCATGATTTTTCCAGATTTTTTCCAGGTTTTACATACATATATGTATGTATTTATTGTCAATTTCGAATAATATTATTGATAGAAATATACTCTGTACATTTAACTGGTACATTACTGATCAATAACTGATATGTCCTTAAAGACACTTAAAGAAAGAACTGTACAACAATAAACTATGAAAATACACCTATGACATAGTCTTAGAAAAATTTTCAAGGGGAAGAAGGGGGAGGAGAGGGGGGATGGGGGGCACAACCTGCACAACACCCCAGAAATATTTATGACCAGAGCAAAATAGCTACAGTATTTACATGGAGACTTACCACAGAAATATAAAATAATAGTGCTAAGTTAAAGACTCTCTTCCTACTTGTATCAAGTTATATCAACCCATAACCCATTACTCTGTTTTAGGTACAAGAAAAAAAATACATCAAACATGTTCAAAATTCATATATTCAAACTTCAAAGTAAAAATTCTGGGACAGTTATTCAAACTAAGGAATATAATACTTTGAACTAAAATGGTTTATAATTTTCTCAGATCACTTGTATTTAACATAGAAATCAGCCACAATAACTTTGGAAAAAATCTAGAAAATAAAATTGTAAATTAATTTTTTTAAGCTGATGTCTTAGCTAACAGATATCATTTATGACAATATTATTGGCTCTTGGCAGAGTCTTACAAACACGCTTCCAGCAGATCTTGCAAACTTAAGACCAGCTTGTGACGTGATGCATTAAATTTTAATTAAACAAGACCACTGCCGCGGTATGTATCTCCCGCCGAATACCGCAGGGGAAGAAATACTACATTGAAATTTTTCCCCTTTGCATAGGACACTGTTGTACCATCCTGCAGGTCGAAAATTCACTTGAAATCGCTCTATCTGTTACGCTTTTCGAGATATTGACACTTTTCCATTTTCAGCAAAACTCCAAGATGGCCGCCGAAAGTGGCGAAAAATGAAATTTTTCCCCTTTGGACAGGACACTCTTGTATCACCCTGCGGGTCAAAAATTCGCTCGAAATCGCTCGATCTCTTACGGTTTTCAAGATATTGACACTTTTTCATTTTCCGCAAAAATCTAAGATGGCCGCCAAAAGTGGCGAAAATTGACATTTTCCCCCTTTGCAAAGGAGACTTTGTACCACCCTGCAGGTCAAAAATTTGCTCGAAATCGCTCTATCTCTTACGGTTTTCGAGATATTGACACTTTGCTATTTTCCGCAAAAATCCAAAATGGCCGCCAAAAGTGGCGAAAATCGATATTTTTCCCCTTTGCACAAGACACTCTTGTGCTACCCTTCTGGTCAAAAATTCGCTTGAAATCACTCTATCTCTTACGGTTTTAGAGATATTCACACTTTTCCATTTTCCGCAAAAATCCAAGATGGCTGCCAAAAGTGGTGAAAATTGAAATTTTACCCCTTTGCACAGGACATTCTTGTACTACCTTGCAGGTCAAAAATTCGCTCGAAATCGCTCTATCTCTTATGGTTTTCGAGATATTCACACTTTTTCATTTTTTTCCGCTAAAATCCAAGATGGCCGGCAAAAGTGGCGAAAATTGAAATCTTTCCCCTTTGCATAGGACACTTTTGTACTACCCTGAAGGTCTAAATGCAATAGTTTTCAAGTTACAAGTGATTTCACTCATGATGGAAGTTAGTGAAAAATCCAAAAGTAGCTATTACTCACTTATCTATTGAGATAGACACCCAAGTTACTCACCATGTTGTTGCTGTGGGAAAAAGTAGGTGAATAACATATTTTAACAAAATGCTCTAAATACAATACTTTTCAAGTTATAATCGATTTAGTGCATGATTTCATTAATTTTAATGCATTAAAAATTATTTTAATAATTCATAAAAAAACTTTAGCATGTGAAATATCTCCAAAATGTAGGTGAATGAGTTATTTGAGAAATACTGGCTATCTGCAATACTTTTAGTGATAATAGGCAATTACTCATTTTGAGTAGGTGAGTAATTAGATATGGATCTGAAAATTCACTAATTGAAAGTTCTCCCAAAATATAGGTGAAGTGAGTTATTTGAAAAATACTGGCTATCTGCAATACTTTTAGAGATAATTTGCATTTACTCATTTTGAGTAGGTGAGTAATTACCTACAGGTTTGGAACTTCACCATGTGAAAGCTCTTCCAAAAGTAGATGAATGAGTTATATGATAAAAATTGGGTACCCACAATACTTTTAGAGATAATTAGCATTTACTCATTTTGAGTAGGTGAGTAATTACCTACGGGTCTAAAACTTCACCATGTGAAAGCTCTTTCAAAAGTACATGAATGAGTTATTTGAGAAAAATTGGCTATCTGCAATACTTTTAGAGATAATTCTCATTTACTCATTTTGAGTAGGTGAGTAATTACCTATGGGTCTGAAACTTCACCATGTGACAGCTCTTCCAAAAGTACATGAATGAGTTATTTGAGAAAAATTGGCTATCTGCAATACTTTTAGATATAATTCGCAGTTACTCATTTTGAGTAGGTGAGTAATTAGCTACAGGTGTGAAACTTCACCATGTGAAAGCTCTCCCAAAAGTAGGTGAATGAGTTATTTGAGAAAAATTGGCTATATGCAATACTCTTAGAGATAATTCGCAGTTACTCATTTTGAGTAGGTGAGTTATTACCTATGGGTCTGAAACTTTGCCATGTGAAAGCTCTTCCAAAAGTAGATGAATGAGTTATTTCAGAAAAATTGGCTATCTGCAATACTTTTAGAGAGAATTCGCATTTACTCATTTTGAGTAGGCGAGTAAGTAGCTACGGGTCTGAAACTTCACAATGTGACAGCTCTTCCAAAAGTAGATGAATGAGTTATTTGAGAAAAATTGGCTATCTGCAATACTTTTAGAGATAATTAGTATTTACTCATTTTGAGCGGGTGAGAAATTAGCTACAGGTCTGAAACTTCACCAAGTGAAAGCTCTCCCAAAAGTAGATGAATGAGTTATTTGAGAAAAATTGGCTATCTCCTATACTTTTAGAGATAATTCGCATTTACTCATTTTGAGTAGGTGAGAAATTAGCTATGGGTCTGAAACTTCACCATGTGAAAGCTCTTCCAAAAGTAGATGAATAAGTTATTTGAGAAAAATTGGCTATCTGCAATACTTTTAGAGATAATTTGCATTTACTCATTTTGAGTAGGTGAGTAATTAGCTACGGGCGTGAAACTTCACCAAGTGAAAGCTCTCCCAAAAGTATATGAATGACTTATTTGAGAAAAATTGGGTATCTGCAATTCTTTTAGAGATAATTCGCATTTACTCATTTTGAGTAGGTGAGTAATTACCTACGGGTCTGAAACTTCACCAAGTGAAAGCTCTCCCAAAAGTAGATGAATGAGTTATTTGAGAAAAATTGGCTATCTGCAATACTTTTAGAGATAATTCGCATTTACTCATTTTGAGTAGGTGAGTAATTAGCTACGGGTCTGAAACTTCACCAAGTGAAAGCTCTCCCAAAAGTAGGTGAATGAGTTATTTGAGAAAAATTGGCTATCTGCAATACTTTTAGAGAGAATTCGCATTTACTCATTTTGAGTAGGTGAGTAATTAGCTATGGGTCTGAAACTTCACCATGTGAAAGCTCTTCCTAAAGTAGATGAATGAGTTATTTCAGAAAAATTGGCTATCTGCAATACTTTTAGAGATAATTCGCATTTACTCATTTTGAGTAGGCGAGTAATTAGCTATGGGTCTGAAACTTCACCATGTGAAAGCTCTTCCAAAAGTAACTGAATGAGTTATTTGAGAAAAATTGGCTATCTGCAATACTTTTAGAGATATTTAGCATTTACTCATTTTGAGTAGGTGAGAAATTAGCTACAGGTCTGACACTTCACCAAGTGAAAGCTCTCCCAAAAGTAGATGAATGAGTTATTTGAGAAAAATTGGGTACCCACAATACTTTTAGAGATAATTAGCATTTACTCATTTTGAGTAGGTGAGTAATTACCTACGGGTCTAAAACTTCACCATGTGAAAGCTCTTTCAAAAGTAGATGAATGAGTTATTTGAGAAAAATTGGCTATCTGCAATACTTTTACAGATAATTCTCATTTACTCATTTTGAGTAGGTGAGTAATTACCTATGGGTCTGAAACTTCACCATGTGACAGCTCTTCCAAAAGTAGATGAATGAGTTATTTGAGAAAAATTGGCTATCTGCAATACTTTTAGAGATAATTAGTATTTACTCATTTTGAGCGGGTGAGAAATTAGCTACAGGTCTGAAACTTCACCAAGTGAAAGCTCTCCCAAAAGTAGATGAATGAGTTATTTGAGAAAAATTGGCTATCTCCTATACTTTTAGAGATAATTCGCATTTACTCATTTTGAGTAGGTGAGAAATTAGCTATGGGTCTGAAACTTCACCATGTGAAAGCTCTTCCAAAAGTAGATGAATAAGTTATTTGAGAAAAATTGGCTATCTGCAATACTTTTAGAGATAATTTGCATTTACTCATTTTGAGTAGGTGAGTAATTAGCTACGGGCGTGAAACTTCACCAAGTGAAAGCTCTCCCAAAAGTATATGAATGACTTATTTGAGAAAAATTGGGTATCTGCAATTCTTTTAGAGATAATTCGCATTTACTCATTTTGAGTAGGTGAGTAATTACCTACGGGTCTGAAACTTCACCAAGTGAAAGCTCTCCCAAAAGTAGATGAATGAGTTATTTGAGAAAAATTGGCTATCTGCAATACTTTTAGAGATAATTCGCATTTACTCATTTTGAGTAGGTGAGTAATTAGCTACGGGTCTGAAACTTCACCAAGTGAAAGCTCTCCCAAAAGTAGGTGAATGAGTTATTTGAGAAAAATTGGCTATCTGCAATACTTTTAGAGAGAATTCGCATTTACTCATTTTGAGTAGGTGAGTAATTAGCTATGGGTCTGAAACTTCACCATGTGAAAGCTCTTCCTAAAGTAGATGAATGAGTTATTTCAGAAAAATTGGCTATCTGCAATACTTTTAGAGATAATTCGCATTTACTCATTTTGAGTAGGCGAGTAATTAGCTATGGGTCTGAAACTTCACCATGTGAAAGCTCTTCCAAAAGTAACTGAATGAGTTATTTGAGAAAAATTGGCTATCTGCAATACTTTTAGAGATATTTAGCATTTACTCATTTTGAGTAGGTGAGAAATTAGCTACAGGTCTGACACTTCACCAAGTGAAAGCTCTCCCAAAAGTAGATGAATGAGTTATTTGAGAAAAATTGGGTACCCACAATACTTTTAGAGATAATTAGCATTTACTCATTTTGAGTAGGTGAGTAATTACCTACGGGTCTAAAACTTCACCATGTGAAAGCTCTTTCAAAAGTAGATGAATGAGTTATTTGAGAAAAATTGGCTATCTGCAATACTTTTACAGATAATTCTCATTTACTCATTTTGAGTAGGTGAGTAATTACCTATGGGTCTGAAACTTCACCATGTGACAGCTCTTCCAAAAGTAGATGAATGAGTTATTTGAGAAAAATTGACTATCTGCAATACTTTCAGAGATAATTCGCATTTACTCATTTTGAGTAGGTCAGTAATTAGCTACAGGTCTGAAACTTCACCAAGTGAAAGCTCTCCTAAAAGTACATGAATGAGTTATTTGAGAAAAATTGGCTATCTGCAATACTTTTAGAGATAATTCGCAGTTACTCATTTTGAGTAGGTGAGTAATTAGCTACAGGTGTGAAACTTCACCATGTGAAAGCTCTCCCAAAAGTAGGTGAATGAGTTATTTGAGAAAAATTGGCTATCTGCAATACTTTTCGAGATATTTAGCATTTACTCATTTTGAGTAGGTGAGAAATTAGCTACAGGTCTGACACTTCACCAAGTGAAAGCTCTCGCAAAAGTAGGTGAATGAGTTATTTGAGAAAAATTGGCTATCTTCTATACTTTTAGAGAGAATTCGCATTTACTCATTTTGAGTAGGCGAGTAAGTAGCTACGGGTCTGAAACTTCACAATGTGAAAGCTCTTCCAAAAGTAGATGAATGAGTTATTTGAGAAAAATTGGCTATCTGCAATACTTTTAGAGATAATTAGTATTTACTCATTTTGAGCGGGTGAGAAATTAGCTACAGGTCTGAAACTTCACCAAGTGAAAGCTCTCCCAAAAGTAGATGAATGAGTTATTTGAGAAAAATTGGCTATCTCCTATACTTTTAGAGATAATTCGCATTTACTCATTTTGAGTAGGTGAGTAATTAGCTACGGGCGGGAAACTTCACCAAGTGAAAGCTCTCCCAAAAGTAGATGAATGACTTATTTGAGAAAAATTGGGTATCTGCAATTCTTTTAGAGATAATTCGCATTTACTCATTTTGAGTAGGTGAGTAATTACCTACGGGTCTGAAACTTCACCAAGTGAAAGCTCTCCCAAAAGTAGATGAGTTATTTGAGAAAAATTGGCTATCTGCAATACTTTTAGAGAGAATTCGCATTTACTCATTTTGAGTAGGTGAGTAATTAGCTATGGGTCTGAAACTTCACCAAGTGAAAGCTCTCCCAAAAGTAGATGAATGAGTTATTTGAGAAAAATTGGCTATCTCCTATACTTTTAGAGATAATTCGCATTTACTCATTTTGAGTAGGTGAGTAATTAGCTACGGGCGTGAAACTTCACCAAGTGAAAGCTCTCCCAAAAGTAGATGAATGACTTATTTGAGAAAAATTGGGTATCTGCAATTCTTTTAGAGATAATTCGCATTTACTCATTTTGAGTAGGTGAGTAATTACCTACGGGTCTGAAACTTCACCAAGTGAAAGCTCTCCCAAAAGTAGATGAGTTATTTGAGAAAAATTGGCTATCTGCAATACTTTTAGAGAGAATTCGCATTTACTCATTTTGAGTAGGTGAGTAATTAGCTATGGGTCTGAAACTTCACCATGTGAAAGCTCTTCCAAAAGTAGATGAATGAGTTATTTGAGAAAAATTGGCTATCTGCAATACTTTTAGAGATAATTAGCATTTACTCATTTTGAGTAGGTGAGTAATTAGCTACGGGTCTGAAACTTCACCAAGTGAAAGCTCTCCCAAAAGTAGGTGAATGAGTTATTTGAGAAAAATTGGCTATCTGCAATACTTTTAGAGAGAATTCGCATTTACTCATTTTGAGTAGGTGAGTAATTAGCTATGGGTCTGAAACTTCACCATGTGAAAGCTCTTCCAAAAGTAAATGAATGAGTTATTTGACAAAAATTGGCTATCTGCAATACTTTTCGAGATATTTAGCATTTACTCATTTTGAGTAGGTGAGAAATTAGCTACAGGTCTGACACTTCACCAAGTGAAAGCTCTCGCAAAAGTAGGCGAATGAGTTATTTGAGAAAAATTGGCTATCTTCTATACTTTTAGAGATAATTCGCATTTACTCATTCTGAGTAGGTGAGAAATTAGCTAGGGGTCTGAAACCTCACTAAGTGAAAGCTCTTCCAAAAGTATATGAATGAGTTATTTGAGAAAAATTGGCTATCTGCAATACTTTTAGACATAATTAGCATTTACTCATTTCGAGTAGGTGAGTAACTAGCTACGCGTCTGAAACTTAACCACGTGAAAGCTCTCCCAAAAGTAGGTGAATGAGTTATTTGAGAAAAATTGGCTACCTGCAATACTTTTAGAGATAATTCGCATTTACTCATTTTGAGGAGGTGAGTAAGTAGGCCAAAGTTTACCAAACCATTTTCCCCTTAGCATAGGATACTCTAGTACTACCCTGTGGTTCAAAAATTTGCTCGAAATTTCTCTATCTCTTACAGTTTGAGAGATATTTCTGATTTTTCACATTTTCACTAAAAGTAGCAATAAAGTAGCCATTACTCACTTGTACATTGAGCAACAGTTGTGAAACTGAAATATGTTACAGTTCACAAAAAAGTACATTTGAGAGAAATTGTGTAGCTGCAATACTTTTGAAGATATAAGCCATTTACTCATTATGGTTATCATTAAAAATTGAAAAAGTAGCTATTACTCACTTAGCTATGGAGATACACTTCCAAATTATTGACCATGTTGTAGCTGTGGAGAAAGTAGCTGAACATCATATTGGAACAAAATTGTGTAGCTGCAATACTTTTGAAGATATAAGCCATTTACTCATTGACAGTTAAAAGTCATATAATTATATTAGGTAAAAGCGCTATTACTCACTCAAAAGTAGGCCAAAGTTCACCAAACCTTTCCCCCCTTAGCAATAGGATACTCTAGTACTACCCTGTGGGTCAAAAATTTGCTCGAAATTGCTCTATATCTTACGGTTTGAGAGATATTTCTGATTTTTCACATTTTCACTAAAAGTAGCAATAAAGTAGCCATTACTCACTTGTACATCGAGCAACAGTTGTGAAACTTAAATATGTTACAGTTCACAAAAAAAGTACATGAACAACATATTTGAGAGAAATTGTGTAGCTGCAATACTTTTGAAGATATAAGCAATTTACTCATTATGGTTATCATTAAAAATTGAAAAAGTAGCTATTACTCACTTAGCTATGGAGATACACTTCCAAATTACTGACCATGTTGTAGCTGTGGAGAAAGTAGCTGAACATCATATTGGAACAAAATTGTGTAGCTGCAATACTTTTGAAGATATAAGCCATTTACTCCTTGACAGTTATAAGTCATATAATTATATTAGGTAAAAGCGCTATTACTCACTCAAAAGTAGGCCAAAGTTCACCAAACCTTTTCCCCCTTAGCAATAGGATACTCTAGTACTACCCTGTGGGTCAAAAATTTGCTCGAAATTGCTCTATATCTTACAGTTTGAGAGATATTTCTGATTTTTCACATTTTCACTAAAAGTAGCAATAAAGTAGCCATTACTCACTTGTACATTGAGCAACAGTTGTGAAACTTAAATATGTTACAGTTCACATAAAAGTACATGAACAACATATTTGAGAGAAATTGTGTAGCTGCAATACTTTTGAAGATATAAGCAATTTACTCATTATGGTTATCATTAAAAATTGAAAAAGTAGCTATTACTCACTTAGCTATAGAGATACACTTCCAAACCACTGGCCATGTTGTAGCAGTGGAGAAAGTAGCTGAACAACATATTGGAACAAAATTGTGTAGCTGCAATACTTTTGAAGATATAAGCCATTTACTCATTATGGTTATCATTAAAAACTGAAAAAGTAGCTATTACTCACTTAGCTACGGAGATACACTTCCAAACTACTGACCATGTTGTAGCAGAGGAGAAAGTAGCCGAACAACATATTGGAACAAAATTGTGTAGCTGCAATACTTTTGAAGATATAAGCCATTTACTCATTATGGTTATCATTAAAAATTGAAGAAGTAGCTATTACTCACTTAGCTATGGAGATACACTTGCAAACTACTGACCATGTTGTAGCTGTGGAGAAAGTAGCTGAACAACATACTGGAACAAAATTGTGTAGCTGCAATACTTATGAAGATATAAGCCATTTACTCATTATGGTTATAATTAAAAATTGACAAAGTAGCTATTACTCACTTAGCTATGGAGATACACTTCCAAACTACTGACCATGTTGTAGCTGTGGACAAAGTAGCTGAACAACATATTAGAACAAAATACTGTAAATGCAATAGTTTCAGAGTTATAAGCCATATAATTATATTAGCTAAAATAGCTATTACTCACTCAAAAGTAGGCCAAAGTTCACCAAACCCCAAAAATATTGAAGAGCAAAAAAATTCATTAGGACTTGTGATTTACCAAAAATGTGTAACTGTAGTAGTTTCAGAGAAAACTGCGTGACACACGCACGCACGCACGCACGCACCCACGCACGCACGCACGTACACACGCACATGGTGCAAATTATAATCTCCCTCCGGCGAGCCGGGCGGGAGATAAAAAGTGTACAAAGACCATGCATGTTGTCGGCTTACCACAGCCAAAATGAACTACTTACAATCACTGTTACAATTGTAGGAGAGTGGAGATGGACGTATAAAATTGAATGTTTAGATAGACGTTCACATTGTGGAAATGATTCTGTACTTACAGCCACTGTGGTTCCATCAGTGACTTCTGTGTTACTGTTTGCTCCCACAGGCTCCTTTCTGGGAGACATGGCAATGTTGTCCAGATCACTGTCTGTGGTCAGATCATTATGTCTGAAATAAAAAATGTATAGAGTAAACCATGTAATGCACTAGCATTGGCAGACTGAAAAACAACAAAATGTAACACTACAGGATTATCGATTTGACGTACAATACTCTCATCTTGTCACAAATATAAATCTAAAACAAAATTATTATCACCAAATCTACTTTGCTGAATGACAACAGCAACTATCCAGTGGCAGATATACAAATTTCTGTTTGAATCCCAGGCCATAGTTTGATATTATTTCCCAAAACATTACAATGCTCTAAAGCCAAAAATAAAGTAGATATTTGACATTTTAAAAGATATTCTGTGATTATACAGCATACCAAACACACTTGATTTGGCTGAATTTAAGGTAGCCTTATCATCAGGATGTGTCTTTTGAAAGATATAACGCCAATGTTCATACTTCTGTAACATACTGAAACTGTGTAAGTTCCTTAATGCGAGTACACATGCACAACATGTTCATAAAAGGGATAATCAATCATTCCTAAATCACTCAAATCTGGCCTAATTGGTCTAAAATAATCTTGCTCTAGGAATTTGATGTGAGGAAAAAATTGCCAAATCTGGTTGACCTATATATTGTAATTGAGAAAATGTAATGAAAAGAAAGTACTCTTGAGGCCAGAGCCAGGATGACTACTGTGGCCATACTTCCCACCCCTTCCTTAGCAAACTGATGTTTGCAAGGAAGGACAGAAGGGAACCTTTGATGGGTCTTTCTGCTGTTTGATGAGAACCTCCCTCATTAGAGAACAATGTTTCTCTGACAAAGTGTTTTTCCCCCTGCAATCTTTTATTTCACATTTTTCATATATTGTCATTACAAACACTGGGGTTACAAACACCCTGGCAAGGAGGTGGCCCAGTATTAAATTCATATTTTTGTTTTTTTATTATTATTATTTTTAATCAAACAGCTTTACAAAATGCTTCCAGTTGTCATGAAACACCTCTTCTTTAAAATTATATTTAGCAACTAACTTTTGGTCTACATACACATTTTTAACATCCTCCTGTAAGTTTTTGAATTTAAAAGAAATGCTTTTTCTAGAATTTTTGAATAAAAATTTCTTTGTAAGCATTATGATTGTGTTGATTGGAAGGAAATACCGATCCTTATTAAAATATCCTAACATTATATCCCTTGGTTGTATATTCAAAGTAAAATTAATTGCATTTTGAATCCATGTTTTAAATTCATTAAAAATTATTTGAGATTTATTATAGTGATAAAATAAATGTAGAAGAGTTTCAGGAAAGTCATTGCATTGCAGACACAAAGAAGATTCAGCTTTGCCTATTTTTTGAAGTATGTATTGAGTACCCCGTATTCTATGTAAAACCCTGTATTGGAGCCATATTATATCATTATCTTGAACAGTTTTTAAACATATTTTAAATATAAGTTCCCAATTTTTTTCCTGTATATTCATTCCTAATTCTTCATTCCTTTTATATATATATATATATATTTTTAAAGTAGGTTTTATTCCCTGTATTAAAAACTTTTTGAGACACTGTAGAGATGGGAGAGGTTGCAACCATCTCACAGAGGCTTTACAAATTGCTGTACAAACAGGAAAAAAATAAGAGTACAACATTACAATAACTAAATATATAGTTGTGTAACACATAACATAACTCTAGTAAAATAATATACATGTACTTCATTTTGGTGAGGGAAACAAAAACCTTTTTTTTAATAGAAGGGAAATTAATAACTAATTAAATAAATAGGTAATAAACTTATGCAGATTTAAAGAAGAAAGTCAAAACCTGAACACAGAACACAACATAGGAATGGGAACCACCACCCAACACCACACTTTCACCTAATTCTATAATAAAGGGATTATACAAAAGAACTTGTAATATAATATAATTCACATGTCAAAAGTATTAGTATTCTCTACAATATTATATAGAAAATGCAATTTTCTGTTGTGCAGGTCTAACCTCTTATTTGAACTTCTTTGAGCAATATTCTTTTCCAAATTATATGTATATGAAATTTTTCTTTTGAACAGTTCAAAATTTAGTGTTCTCTCTCTACATTTGGTTACAAAAGTTAAACACATGGTTCAAAACTCTATCATTATTACCTCTGTATCCCAACATAACTGATTTTGGGGTCATGAAATTTTCAGGCAGCTGACAATGATTAAACAGACACTTAACCTCATTCCCAAACTTTTTGACCTTTGGGCAAAACCAAAATAAGTGTTCAAGACTTTAAGTGGTTTCATGACAGAAGTAACACAGATCTGATTCTTTAATTTTGCACTGAAAAAGATAAGATACTTATTTGTTGGAATTGCACGGTGTAATAGTTTATATTGAAAACTTCTCAATTTTGAATCAATTGTACTCTGAAAATTAACTGAGTAGAAGTGTTCCCAGATACCCTCATTGAAATCCTCCCCCAAAACCAATGCCCATTTTTGTTTATTGGGTCTTGTCACTTGTAGGTTTTCCAAAAATGTTTAACAAACCCCTCGACATGTTTTCTGCAATTTCAATAGATTTATCAATGCTTGCTGCTCTATTTTGTTTTTGTGAAGTTTATCTTTAAGACCTGATCTCCACTTTCTTGATATACTGTGTTTTAAGCTGTAATAGTCCACAAAATTCAATCTTTTATTTAATATTGTGCATATCTCGTCATAGCCATATATTTCTCCCCGCTCATTTAATCAGTTCTTTAAGTAATGTATATTGCATCTTTCAAAAGTACCTCGTAGCTTCAACAGATTTGCATTCTTGTTAAAAAAAGCACCCCATAATGGGTAGCTTCTTGGGTCAGTGTCTGAATAGAGATTTTTAAATTCTATCCAGATTTGCGTAACATCTCTCCAAAAAGGATTTGTATCCTGGGCTAAAATAATATCAGTAATTGATTGTATATCTAACTCCCAAAACCTATATTTGTTGATATTAAAAATGTGCATAAAAAGAGACTGCCAGCTACCATCAGTACTAATTAATCTTTTAATCCAAGAAAGTTTTAGACCGTAATGGAGAAATCTTATATTTGTTAATTTCAAGCCACCTCCTGGAATATCTTTTTCCATTTGTGCTGACTTCATTTTTGTACTTCATCCCCATATAAAATTTTTGAAAAGTTTATCTAATTGCAAGAAAAAAGATTTACCAGGTGATGGTAATACTGTTAGGAAATATACAAGCTGGGGCACTGCAAGAGTTTTGATTGCAGTTATTTTTCCCAACAGACTTAAATCAAGTTTTGTGTAATGCAAAAGTAGTTTTTCTATCTGGGTTAATTTTTTTTTTCGTAGTTTATTTTTATGATATTTTTTAAACTAGTGTCAAAATCAATTCCCAATAGACAGAATCTGGTGACCCATGATAGGTTCAAGTCGGAACATATTGCATTTTTTTTGTCTGTTACTACCTAACCAGGCTACCTGTGTCTTGTCTACATTAATCTTAAGATTAGAGCATTTATAAAACTCCTTTAGCAAGGCCACAGATTCCCTTAAAGGAATGTTCAGAACCATCTAATAGCAAAAAAGTGTCATCTGCATATTGCCCAATTTTAAGTTCAATATCCCCAAAAGTAACCCCTTTTATATGACTGCTGCTTTTGATGGCCATTGCAAGCGGTTCTATGCAGAGAATAAAAGGATACGGGCTCAGAGGATCTCCTTGTCGACATGATCTATGGATTCTGAAAAACTCCACTTTCTTGATATACTGTGTTTTAAGCTGTAATAGTCCACAAAATTCAATCTTTTATTTAATATTGTGCATATCTCATCATAGCCATATATTTCTCCCCGCTCATTTAATCAGTCCTTTAAGTAATGTATATTGCATCTTTCAAAAGTACCTCGTAGCTTCAACAGATTTGCATTCTTGTTAAAAAAAGCACCCCATAATGGGTAGCTTCTTGGGTCAGTGTCTGAATAGAGATTTTTAAATTCTATCCAGATTTGCATAACATCTCTCCAAAAAGGATTTGTATCCTGGGCTAAAATAATATCAGTAATTGATTGTATATCTAACTCCCAAAACCTATATTTGTTGATATTAAAATGTGCATAAAAAGAGACTGCCAGCTACCATCAGTACTAATTAATCTTTTAATCCAAGAAAGTTTTAGACCGTAATGGAGAAATCTTATATTTGTTAATTTCAAGCCACCTCCTGGAATATCTTTTTCCATTTGTGCTGACTTCATTTTTGTACTTCATCCCCATATAAAATTTTTGAAAAGTTTATCTAATTGCAAGAAAAAAGATTTACCAGGTGATGGTAATACTGTTAGGAAATATACAAGCTGGGGCACTGCAAGAGTTTTGATTGCAGTTATTTTTCCCAACAGACTTAAATCAAGTTTTGTGTAATGCAAAAGTAGTTTTTCTATCTGGGTTAATTTTTTTTTTTCGTAGTTTATTTTTATGATATTTTTTAAACTAGTGTCAAAATCAATTCCCAATAGACAGAATCTGGTGACCCATGATAGGTTCAAGTCGGAACATATTGCATTTTTTTTGTCTGTTACTACCTAACCAGGCTACCTGTGTCTTGTCTACATTAATCTTAAGATTAGAGCATTTATAAAACTCCTTTAGCAAGGCCACAGATTCCCTTAAGGAATGTTCAGAACCATCTAATAGCAAAAAAGTGTCATCTGCATATTGCCCAATTTTAAGTTCAATATCCCCAAAAGTAACCCCTTTTATATGACTGCTGTTTTTGATGGACATTGCAAGCGGTTCTATGCAGAGAATAAAAGGATACGGGCTCAGAGGATCTCCTTGTCGACATGATCTATGGATTCTGAAAAACTCCACTTTCTTGATATACTGTGTTTTAAGCTGTAATAGTCCACAAAATTCAATCTTTTATTTAATATTGTGCATATCTCATCATAGCCATATATTTCTCCCCGCTCATTTAATAAGTCCTTTAAGTAATGTATATTGCATCTTCCAAAAGTACCTCGTAGCTTCAACAGATTTGTATTCTTGTTAAAAAAGCACCCCATAATGGGTAGCTTCTTGGGTCAGTGTCTGAATAGAGATTTTTAAAGTCTATCCAGATTTGCATAACATCTCTCCAAAAAGGATTTGTATCCTGTAATTGATTGTATATCTAACTCCCAAAACCTATATTTGTTGATATTGAAAATGTGCATAAAAAGAGACTGCCAGCTACCATCAGTACTAATTAATCTTTTAATCCAAGAAAGTTTTAGACTGCAATGGAGAAATCTTATATTTGTTAATTTCAAGCCACCTCCTGGAATATCTTTTTCCATTTGTGCTGACTTTATTTTTGTACTTCCTCCCCATATAAAATTTTTGAAAAGTTTATCTAATTGCAAGAAAAAAGATTTACCAGGTGATGGTAATACTGTTAGGAAATATACAAGCTGGGGCACTGCAAGAGTTTTGATTGCAGTTATTTTTCCCAACAGACTTAAATCAAGTTTTGTGTAATGCAAAAGTAGTTTTTCTATCTGGGTTAATTTTTTTTTTCGTAGTTTATTTTTATGATATTTTTTAAACTAGTGTCAAAATCAATTCCCAATAGACAGAATCTGGTGACCCATGATAGGTTCAAGTCGGAACATATTGCATTTTTTTTGTCTGTTACTACCTAACCAGGCTACCTGTGTCTTGTCTACATTAATCTTAAGATTAGAGCATTTATAAAACTCCTTTAGCAAGGCCACAGATTCCCTTAAAGGAATGTTCAGAACCATCTAATAGCAAAAAAGTGTCATCTGCATATTGCCCAATTTTAAGTTCAATATCCCCAAAAGTAACCCCTTTTATATGACTGCTGCTTTTGATGGCCATTGCAAGCGGTTCTATGCAGAGAATAAAAGGATACGGGCTCAGAGGATCTCCTTGTCGACATGATCTATGGATTCTGAAAAACTCCACTTTCTTGATATACTGTGTTTTAAGCTGTAATAGTCCACAAAATTCAATCTTTTATTTAATATTGTGCATATCTCATCATAGCCATATATTTCTCCCCGCTCATTTAATCAGTCCTTTAAGTAATGTATATTGCATCTTTCAAAAGTACCTCGTAGCTTCAACAGATTTGCATTCTTGTTAAAAAAAGCACCCCATAATGGGTAGCTTCTTGGGTCAGTGTCTGAATAGAGATTTTTAAATTCTATCCAGATTTGCATAACATCTCTCCAAAAAGGATTTGTATCCTGGGCTAAAATAATATCAGTAATTGATTGTATATCTAACTCCCAAAACCTATATTTGTTGATATTAAAATGTGCATAAAAAGAGACTGCCAGCTACCATCAGTACTAATTAATCTTTTAATCCAAGAAAGTTTTAGACCGTAATGGAGAAATCTTATATTTGTTAATTTCAAGCCACCTCCTGGAATATCTTTTTCCATTTGTGCTGACTTCATTTTTGTACTTCATCCCCATATAAAATTTTTGAAAAGTTTATCTAATTGCAAGAAAAAAGATTTACCAGGTGATGGTAATACTGTTAGGAAATATACAAGCTGGGGCACTGCAAGAGTTTTGATTGCAGTTATTTTTCCCAACAGACTTAAATCAAGTTTTGTGTAATGCAAAAGTAGTTTTTCTATCTGGGTTAATTTTTTTTTTTCGTAGTTTATTTTTATGATATTTTTTAAACTAGTGTCAAAATCAATTCCCAATAGACAGAATCTGGTGACCCATGATAGGTTCAAGTCGGAACATATTGCATTTTTTTTGTCTGTTACTACCTAACCAGGCTACCTGTGTCTTGTCTACATTAATCTTAAGATTAGAGCATTTATAAAACTCCTTTAGCAAGGCCACAGATTCCCTTAAGGAATGTTCAGAACCATCTAATAGCAAAAAAGTGTCATCTGCATATTGCCCAATTTTAAGTTCAATATCCCCAAAAGTAACCCCTTTTATATGACTGCTGTTTTTGATGGACATTGCAAGCGGTTCTATGCAGAGAATAAAAGGATACGGGCTCAGAGGATCTCCTTGTCGACATGATCTATGGATTCTGAAAAACTCCACTTTCTTGATATACTGTGTTTTAAGCTGTAATAGTCCACAAAATTCAATCTTTTATTTAATATTGTGCATATCTCATCATAGCCATATATTTCTCCCCGCTCATTTAATAAGTCCTTTAAGTAATGTATATTGCATCTTCCAAAAGTACCTCGTAGCTTCAACAGATTTGTATTCTTGTTAAAAAAGCACCCCATAATGGGTAGCTTCTTGGGTCAGTGTCTGAATAGAGATTTTTAAAGTCTATCCAGATTTGCATAACATCTCTCCAAAAAGGATTTGTATCCTGTAATTGATTGTATATCTAACTCCCAAAACCTATATTTGTTGATATTGAAAATGTGCATAAAAAGAGACTGCCAGCTACCATCAGTACTAATTAATCTTTTAATCCAAGAAAGTTTTAGACTGCAATGGAGAAATCTTATATTTGTTAATTTCAAGCCACCTCCTGGAATATCTTTTTCCATTTGTGCTGACTTTATTTTTGTACTTCCTCCCCATATAAAATTTTTGAAAAGTTTATCTAATTGCAAGAAAAAAGATTTACCAGGTGATGGTAATACTGTTAGGAAATATACAAGCTGGGGCACTGCAAGAGTTTTGATTGCAGTTATTTTTCCCAACAGACTTAAATCAAGTTTTGTGTAATGCAAAAGTAGTTTTTCTATCTGGGTTAATTTTTTTTTTCGTAGTTTATTTTTATGATATTTTTTAAACTAGTGTCAAAATCAATTCCCAATAGACAGAATCTGGTGACCCATGATAGGTTCAAGTCGGAACATATTGCATTTTTTTTGTCTGTTACTACCTAACCAGGCTACCTGTGTCTTGTCTACATTAATCTTAAGATTAGAGCATTTATAAAACTCCTTTAGCAAGGCCACAGATTCCCTTAAAGGAATGTTCAGAACCATCTAATAGCAAAAAAGTGTCATCTGCATATTGCCCAATTTTAAGTTCAATATCCCCAAAAGTAACCCCTTTTATATGACTGCTGCTTTTGATGGCCATTGCAAGCGGTTCTATGCAGAGAATAAAAGGATACGGGCTCAGAGGATCTCCTTGTCGACATGATCTATGGATTCTGAAAAACTCCACTTTCTTGATATACTGTGTTTTAAGCTGTAATAGTCCACAAAATTCAATCTTTTATTTAATATTGTGCATATCTCATCATAGCCATATATTTCTCCCCGCTCATTTAATCAGTCCTTTAAGTAATGTATATTGCATCTTTCAAAAGTACCTCGTAGCTTCAACAGATTTGCATTCTTGTTAAAAAAAGCACCCCATAATGGGTAGCTTCTTGGGTCAGTGTCTGAATAGAGATTTTTAAATTCTATCCAGATTTGCATAACATCTCTCCAAAAAGGATTTGTATCCTGGGCTAAAATAATATCAGTAATTGATTGTATATCTAACTCCCAAAACCTATATTTGTTGATATTAAAATGTGCATAAAAAGAGACTGCCAGCTACCATCAGTACTAATTAATCTTTTAATCCAAGAAAGTTTTAGACCGTAATGGAGAAATCTTATATTTGTTAATTTCAAGCCACCTCCTGGAATATCTTTTTCCATTTGTGCTGACTTCATTTTTGTACTTCATCCCCATATAAAATTTTTGAAAAGTTTATCTAATTGCAAGAAAAAAGATTTACCAGGTGATGGTAATACTGTTAGGAAATATACAAGCTGGGGCACTGCAAGAGTTTTGATTGCAGTTATTTTTCCCAACAGACTTAAATCAAGTTTTGTGTAATGCAAAAGTAGTTTTTCTATCTGGGTTAATTTTTTTTTTTCGTAGTTTATTTTTATGATATTTTTTAAACTAGTGTCAAAATCAATTCCCAATAGACAGAATCTGGTGACCCATGATAGGTTCAAGTCGGAACATATTGCATTTTTTTTGTCTGTTACTACCTAACCAGGCTACCTGTGTCTTGTCTACATTAATCTTAAGATTAGAGCATTTATAAAACTCCTTTAGCAAGGCCACAGATTCCCTTAAGGAATGTTCAGAACCATCTAATAGCAAAAAAGTGTCATCTGCATATTGCCCAATTTTAAGTTCAATATCCCCAAAAGTAACCCCTTTTATATGACTGCTGTTTTTGATGGACATTGCAAGCGGTTCTATGCAGAGAATAAAAGGATACGGGCTCAGAGGATCTCCTTGTCGACATGATCTATGGATTCTGAAAAACTCCACTTTCTTGATATACTGTGTTTTAAGCTGTAATAGTCCACAAAATTCAATCTTTTATTTAATATTGTGCATATCTCATCATAGCCATATATTTCTCCCCGCTCATTTAATAAGTCCTTTAAGTAATGTATATTGCATCTTCCAAAAGTACCTCGTAGCTTCAACAGATTTGTATTCTTGTTAAAAAAGCACCCCATAATGGGTAGCTTCTTGGGTCAGTGTCTGAATAGAGATTTTTAAAGTCTATCCAGATTTGCATAACATCTCTCCAAAAAGGATTTGTATCCTGTAATTGATTGTATATCTAACTCCCAAAACCTATATTTGTTGATATTGAAAATGTGCATAAAAAGAGACTGCCAGCTACCATCAGTACTAATTAATCTTTTAATCCAAGAAAGTTTTAGACTGCAATGGAGAAATCTTATATTTGTTAATTTCAAGCCACCTCCTGGAATATCTTTTTCCATTTGTGCTGACTTTATTTTTGTACTTCCTCCCCATATAAAATTTTTGAAAAGTTTATCTAATTGCAAGAAAAAAGATTTACCAGGTGATGGTAATACTGTTAGGAAATATACAAGCTGGGGCACTGCAAGAGTTTTGATTGCAGTTATTTTTCCCAACAGACTTAAATCAAGTTTTGTGTAATGCAAAAGTAGTTTTTCTATCTGGGTTAATTTTTTTTTTCGTAGTTTATTTTTATGATATTTTTTAAACTAGTGTCAAAATCAATTCCCAATAGACAGAATCTGGTGACCCATGATAGGTTCAAGTCGGAACATATTGCATTTTTTTTGTTTGTTACTACCTAACCAGGCTACCTGTGTCTTGTCTACATTAATCTTAAGATTAGAGCATTTATAAAACTCCTTTAGCAAGGCCACAGATTCCCTTAAAGGAATGTTCAGAACCATCTAATAGCAAAAAAGTGTCATCTGCATATTGCCCAATTTTAAGTTCAATATCCCCAAAAGTAACCCCTTTTATATGACTGCTGCTTTTGATGGCCATTGCAAGCGGTTCTATGCAGAGAATAAAAGGATACGGGCTCAGAGGATCTCCTTGTCGACATGATCTATGGATTCTGAAAAACTCCACTTTCTTGATATACTGTGTTTTAAGCTGTAATAGTCCACAAAATTCAATCTTTTATTTAATATTGTGCATATCTCATCATAGCCATATATTTCTCCCCGCTCATTTAATCAGTCCTTTAAGTAATGTATATTGCATCTTTCAAAAGTACCTCGTAGCTTCAACAGATTTGCATTCTTGTTAAAAAAAGCACCCCATAATGGGTAGCTTCTTGGGTCAGTGTCTGAATAGAGATTTTTAAATTCTATCCAGATTTGCATAACATCTCTCCAAAAAGGATTTGTATCCTGGGCTAAAATAATATCAGTAATTGATTGTATATCTAACTCCCAAAACCTATATTTGTTGACATTAAAATGTGCATAAAAAGAGACTGCCAGCTACCATCAGTACTAATTAATCTTTTAATCCAAGAAAGTTTTAGACCGTAATGGAGAAATCTTATATTTGTTAATTTCAAGCCACCTCCTGGAATATCTTTTTCCATTTGTGCTGACTTCATTTTTGTACTTCATCCCCATATAAAATTTTTGAAAAGTTTATCTAATTGCAAGAAAAAAGATTTACCAGGTGATGGTAATACTGTTAGGAAATATACAAGCTGGGGCACTGCAAGAGTTTTGATTGCAGTTATTTTTCCCAACAGACTTAAATCAAGTTTTGTGTAATGCAAAAGTAGTTTTTCTATCTGGGTTAATTTTTTTTTTTCGTAGTTTATTTTTATGATATTTTTTAAACTAGTGTCAAAATCAATTCCCAATAGACAGAATCTGGTGACCCATGATAGGTTCAAGTCGGAACATATTGCATTTTTTTTGTCTGTTACTACCTAACCAGGCTACCTGTGTCTTGTCTACATTAATCTTAAGATTAGAGCATTTATAAAACTCCTTTAGCAAGGCCACAGATTCCCTTAAGGAATGTTCAGAACCATCTAATAGCAAAAAAGTGTCATCTGCATATTGCCCAATTTTAAGTTCAATATCCCCAAAAGTAACCCCTTTTATATGACTGCTGTTTTTGATGGACATTGCAAGCGGTTCTATGCAGAGAATAAAAGGATACGGGCTCAGAGGATCTCCTTGTCGACATGATCTATGGATTCTGAAAAACTCCACTTTCTTGATATACTGTGTTTTAAGCTGTAATAGTCCACAAAATTCAATCTTTTATTTAATATTGTGCATATCTCATCATAGCCATATATTTCTCCCCGCTCATTTAATAAGTCCTTTAAGTAATGTATATTGCATCTTCCAAAAGTACCTCGTAGCTTCAACAGATTTGTATTCTTGTTAAAAAAGCACCCCATAATGGGTAGCTTCTTGGGTCAGTGTCTGAATAGAGATTTTTAAAGTCTATCCAGATTTGCATAACATCTCTCCAAAAAGGATTTGTATCCTGTAATTGATTGTATATCTAACTCCCAAAACCTATATTTGTTGATATTGAAAATGTGCATAAAAAGAGACTGCCAGCTACCATCAGTACTAATTAATCTTTTAATCCAAGAAAGTTTTAGACTGCAATGGAGAAATCTTATATTTGTTAATTTCAAGCCACCTCCTGGAATATCTTTTTCCATTTGTGCTGACTTTATTTTTGTACTTCCTCCCCATATAAAATTTTTGAAAAGTTTATCTAATTGCAAGAAAAAAGATTTACCAGGTGATGGTAATACTGTTAGGAAATATACAAGCTGGGGCACTGCAAGAGTTTTGATTGCAGTTATTTTTCCCAACAGACTTAAATCAAGTCTTGTGTAATGCAAAAGTAGTTTTTCTATCTGGGTTAATTTTTTTTTCGTAGTTTATTTTTATGATATTTTTTAAACTAGTGTCAAAATCAATCCCCAATAGACAGAATCTGGTGACCCATGATAGGTTCAAGTCGGAACATATTGCATTTTTTTTGTCTGTTACTACCTAACCAGGCTACCTGTGTCTTGTCTACATTAATCTTAAGACCAGAGCATTTATAAAACTCCTTTAGCAAGGCCACAGATTCCCTTAAGGAATGTTCAGAACCATCTAATAGCAAAAAAGTGTCATCTGCATATTGCTCAATTTTAAGTTCAATATCCCCAAAAGTAACCCCTTTTATATGACTGCTGTTTTTGATGGCCATTGCAAGCGGTTCTATGCAGAGAATAAAAAGATACGGGCTCAGAGGATCTCCTTGTCGACGTGATCTATGGATTCTGAAAAACTCCACTTTCTTGATATACTGTGTTTTAAGCTGTAATAGTCCACAAAATTCAATCTTTTATTTAATATTGTGCATATCTCATCATAGCCATATATTTCTCCCCGCTCATTTAATAAGTCCTTTAAGTAATGTATATTGCATCTTCCAAAAGTACCTCGTAGCTTCAACAGATTTGTATTCTTGTTAAAAAAGCACCCCATAATGGGTAGCTTCTTGGGTCAGTGTCTGAATAGAGATGAAAAGAAACCATTATTTATAACACAGCTGCTTGCATTTGCATATAGAATGTTAAACCACCGGATAAAATCTGATCCAAAATTATATTTTTCCAGTACTTGAATGATGTAACTCCATTGAAGACAATCAAAAGCTTTTTGAAAGTCAATTAACAGCAGCAACTTTGCTTTACTTTGTTTTGAAAGAAAGTCCATCAAGTCATAGACTGTTCGAATGTTTTCCCCCATGTATCTGCCTTTTAAAAAGCCTTTTTGTTCCGAGCTTAAATCTCTGGAAGAACTGTCTTTAATCATTTGGCCAATACTCCAGACAGGAGTTTATAATCTACATTCAAGAGTGATAGAGGATGCCAGTTACCAAGAAATTCTCTGGGTTTATTTCCTTTTGGTATCAAAGCAATTATTGCCTGTTTTTGTGTAAGAGAGAGTTGTCCTTTATTAAAGGCCTCATTAAAACTATTTACTAAAAATTCCCTAATGTCAGGCCAAAAAAAAGTGTAAAACTCTGCTGGGAATCCATCTGTTCCAGATGACTTTTGGTTTTGCATGTCTTTCAAAATTGTTTTAACCTCATATTCAGAAATTGGACCTTCGCATATGTTTTTTAGAATTTTGATTTAAAGCTTGTATATTTCGGTAATTGAGAAAGTTTTGTAACTGTAATGTAGTATCTTCTTTTATTCTAGAGCTATACGATTGTTCATAGAATTGTTGTATCTCACTTAATATCTCTTTCTGATCTAGTATAATTTTATTGCCAATGTTCAGTTTCCTGATTAACTTTATTTCATAGTTTTTTTTCTCTAGGTTACCAAAATATCTTGTTGGCTTCTCATTCTGTTCATAAATTTGTGCTTTACTTCTTATAATTTCTGCTTGTAAGTTCTGATTCCTCAGCAATTGTAATTTTTCTTTTTCATAGACTAATTGATCCATTATTTGTTGAATATGTGTATCTGTATTAGAGCTTTCTACACCTTACTAATTCATTTTCAAGGTGTTCTATTTTTTCTTCCAATAGTTTTTGTTTTTGCCGTTTTTCTTTATTTTTACGAATAGAATAAGGAATTGTCCTTCCACGTATACACAATTTTAATATTTCAAACATGTCTTGCGCTGAAATGGAATACGGAGGGCCATTATTAATATCTACCTCAATTTGTATCGAGTAATCTTTTACAGTTTCTTGTATTTCTCTTTTCACAATATTAACATATTCTTTATCATGCAAAAGGGAGACATTTAATTTCCAAAAACCCTTACCTCTCACAGATTTAGCGAAGTCAATTTCTATAAAAACTAAAGAATGGTCTGTTCTATATCCTGGTTTGTATTTCTGGTTTAAAATTTTGCCATACACATCTACGGAAACAATAAAAAAATCTAATCTTGACAACTGAAATGGTTTTTTGGCACTTCTCCAAGAGTATTTCCTAGCAGCAGGATAAGAACATCTCCATGGATCAATTAATTCAAATATTTCAATAAGTTCTAACACCTTCTTTTTAGCCTGGATATTGTTTTCCCTTACATGACCCACTGTATCCTTACTATGATTTAAAACTAAATTCCAATCCCCACAGATTATTAAGGGTTTATTTTTATTGTTTTTAAGTTTATCCTTTACATTTTCATAAAAAATTGGGTCATCCTTATTTGGGCCATAAATTACAATAAGAGTAAGAATATATTCAGGCAATTGCAGCTCTAAAATAAGCTGATTTCCTGATTTATCTTTACTTGTGTGTATAATTTTGTATTCAAAGTCTGGATTAAACAAAATAGCAACCCCTCTTGATTCACTTGAAACAGTATTCAAACATACATCATATCCCCAGTCCTGCTGAAAGTAAGTCTCATATGATGGTCCAACATGTATATCTTGCAAGCAGTAAATACTAAAATGTTTTTGCTTTAACCAAGCAAATACATCTTTTCTTTTTTTCCTGTCCGATAGTCCACGGTACATTTAATGAACAAATTTTTACATTGTTAGTCATTTGAGAGTTATACAAAAAAAACATGCCCCTTTTCTTAAAACTTGCAAAGTGTGTAGAGATGCTCAGAGAATACATTTCTTAGAACTAAAACAAAGGACACATGAAGCTTGTTTGACATGACTAAAGTTAGCTTGAAGTACACTAAAGAAATAGAAATAGGACCTTATTGAATGCCCTTCTACTGATAAGTGAAAGTGGTAGTGCTGAGAGGTTTTCCCTAATACAGGTAAGTCTTCAACAGTATCTTTATAACATAATTTAGAAAGTAACATGAACATATGAAACCCCAACTTGATCTTACAAGAGTGTGGAGTCAATGAACAATACCCATAAGGTGAGTATACTGAGATTGGTTGTTTGTTTTCTAGAAAATTAACATCCTGATTACAAACTGTGGTTTTATTGCAACCCGTTTCCAGGTATAATTTGATTTATGTTTACTCTCAGACGATATATATATGTAAAGTATACAAAGAATGTAAAACAGGATGTGACTGAAGAATTATAACAGCATTATTATTACACACAATTGGGGGCCACGGTGGCAGAGTGGTAACACTCTCGCCTCCCACCTCTGCGGCCGGGGTTCGATCCCCGTCATGGCCGTAAGTGGGAAAGCTGGTAGTTGCTTGCCGTTGGTCGGCAGTTTACAGTACACAACCCTAGCGAACTCTATGTACTGGTTTCGTCTGCCCTTCCAACTACCCGTCGTGACATGACCTGTACAGTGTTGAAAGCGACGTTAAACCCCAAATAAACAAACATATTACACACAATTAAATGCACCAATACTTTTTACTGTACATCACCTCAAGTATTTCTTTAACCTTACTCATTATCTCAAGTACAGCACAGATATATAGTACTATTTGTACTATAAAACTAAGTGTACATATCAGAACACCAAAACAAGAAATATGATTGGGCCAGATATAGTTAATTATAATTATATTAATGTTTTATACAAGAAAATCAGTATTATAAATCATCTCAAGTACTGCCCAAATATTTTGTAGTATTAGCATTAGCAAGATAATTATGACAGTATTGATATTGCACATAACTCAGTATTATACATCATCTCAAGCATTTCATTATCATTATTCCCGTAAAGTATTTCCCATAAAAAACAAGATGATGTGTTTGTGACATAGAAACCACGAAATTATAAAAATTAATTTATGTGAGTACTGTATATTAAGACATATATACTGTAAGAATTATTACTGTACATAGATGAATAAATCTGGGAATAAATTATGTAGCTTTGTTTTACCTTACTGAGGCACCCTACTTCAAAGTGGGTCACTTATGATGCGTTACCGGACAGAAGAATATATTCCACATATTGGAAAATAATCCTTTTTATGCTAGAAAATTTCAATACTTTATCTTTACATAACTGGAAGATTATCAAGAATCTATCAACCTAAAACTCTCAGTATAATCCTGTGATATTACTACACATATTGATAATAAAATTTATGTGATCCAATCTAGGAAAGATGATTAAACCAACAAATTACATTTTCACACAAAAGACCTGCCTGTGCAGGTTGTCCACTTCCTTAGGTCTTTCTTCGACAGAGTGACAGTGAGGACTGTGGCTCCTTAGCAAGGCTCAACCAGAATCATCTTTGATGCCACGTGGGCCATTTGGTCAAATGGTTTAGGCCAAATCAGATGGACTTCAAAGGACTCTCTATGAAACAATTTACAGATTTGATTTCTTCATGTGAAGATGGCATCAAGGTTCTAGATTGGACATCTAGACATGAGATGATGTATTGAACAAAAGGGCCTTGCCATAAAGGAGTAAAGACCTGTTTTTACTCTAATTTTCATTTTTGAAGGTTCACTTGCCAGCCTAGATCCTCACTTACAGCATGAAACATTGTGTTTAGGACAGTCAAACATATTCAGCCATAAGTTTTACTCCATCCACGATGATAGTGAAATACATGGTAGCAAAACCATAATACAAAACCATAGGGCATTAAACTGAATGACCTTTAGAACCTTAGGCATTTCAACAATTTTTAGGTGAACAGGGATATGAAACTGGTGGGGTATCTCATTCACCATTCTGTATGGAGAACCTGATAGATTCTGTGGTCTCCATTTGGAACTTTTTTACCTTTAAGTAGACATTTGTGGTACTTAGATTCAAGATAGATCTATACAGACTCCTGAGCCAAACACATGCACATTCCAGAGAGCAAAAATCACATTCTAGTTGATGCCTGGTTTCAAATGACTTAGAAAACTGCCTCTTCTGACTAATGTCATATTTGTTCACAAAAGAAGAATCTGCCAAAATATTCCTAGGCTTTTCCCATACAGTAGTATACATCTATTTGAATGTAGAGAGGTCTCTGATCTCTTTTAAGGCCTTTCTGTCTTCCTTTGCAGTGGTGGCCTTTACCAATTTTGCTGTTACACATTGGTGTTTAACTGGATTTCTTTTTGTGACTTAATAATACAGAGATCGAATCTCATTGCTTTATTGCAGTTATAACTGCATTTTTCAAGGAACTTTTTTTTACATTTTCTTGCTGGGGAGGAGGTTCAGGGAGGGGGTGTTACAAATCATGCCCATTGGTAATGTGAATCACATAAAATGTTCAGGTTTGTTGGATCACTAAAGCTAGGCAACGGTTTCCCAGTCCTACACTATGGAGACTTATCAGCTGGGTAAAGCTCATACTATCTAATTTGGGACATCAGTCATCCCAGAAAGTGTGGAAGCTTCCATTTTCCACTGATCTATATTGACATCCAGGCTGAATTAAAAAATTTTAATTACTTAAATGTAGCTTTTACAAGTTACAAGCTTATGAAGTGGAACAAAGTGCTTTCTCAGGAGGCTGCAGCTAACTCAAGAAAAAAGAGCGATAACACTGGTTTAGAGGCCTGTTCGGGGCTGGCACTGGCCACCTTGACGAAGGTAGATTTGACATGCGCAGAGTCCTTCTTCGAGTTGGAATTTTGCTCATACCCTCAGCTGTAATGCAGCGGGCAGGATGGATGGGACTCTCCTTATGTTCCACTTGGTAACTTTGAAGCTTATGAAAGCTACATTTAAGAAATTAAAATTTTAAATTTTACTGTGCTACAATAGCTTACCATGTGGAACTAAGTGAATCCAACCGCTAAGCAGAGGGATTACAGCTGAGACTGGAAGTGTTTTGCCAACCTTTTCTTGTGAATTATGTGTAATATTAGTATTAGAAAGCCAGTCTGAGTACAAAAAGGTCAAAACCAGGTACTGTAATTAGCCAAACAAACCCGAATAAAGGAAGACAGTACCATAACTGTCTGGATATCTGGATTTGAGAAGGAAAGGGTTCGACCAATGACTAACCCCAAATTAGGCTGAAAAAGTCCAACTGCCTATGAGAATAAGCCCCTGGGGCTAGAATAACATCATATGTAAAATACTTTTTTTTAAAATTAATTAATTAATTTTTTTGAAATCATTCATGGTGACACAATATTTAATTGGATGTTATATGACTGTGATCTCGAGGGAATTATTGATTGTTGCTACTAATAACAGAGTTAAAATACTCTAACCAGATATCTTGGGTAGGTATTTATGGTACCTGATGTTCCTGGGTCGTTAGACTCTGGACGGCTTTGCTGCAGAGGCTGACCCCTCTTCTTTGTTCCCCAGGATAATTGCTCTGAGAGGAAATGTCCAGGAATTGCTGAGCTGCCACCACATGACCCAGGTACATATTGTTGTCATTATCTGACCATGTTTAGTGTTTTAAATAAAAAGGCAATGTGTGCATTCAAGTGACCTGCATGCTTGATTTGGTCCACAGAGACCCCATCGTAAAAGGTTTTCAAAGCCACGAAGGCTCTAATATCATGGGCTTTGACTTGGACTGAGTCCAGAGTTTTGTAATCTGCTTGTTTATAACACATGAGGATGGTCTTCTTTAACCATGAAGGAAGAGTAGCAGGTCGAATATCAGAAGAGTGTCCCTTCTTAAAAGAGATAAAAGGCAAGGATCTATCACCTGAGATCCTGAGTGTGATCCATATAGTATCTCAGGGCCCGTACTGGGCAAAGGGTCATGTCTATCTACCATGGTGGTCAAAGCAGGGATGATCACTGGAGACACCCTTTGAGAACCTTCTCTTGCTAATTGGTTTTTGGCAATGAAATCTGAAGAGGGGAAGATGGGTGATCTTTTCCCACTGGCCTAAATTAGATACTTTGGTTGCAACGGAGGCCAGAGCTAGCAAGTAGGCTGTTTTAAGAGTAACATGTTTGAGGTGTGTGTCTGGGAGCTGCATTGGGTCCCAAAACCAGGGCATCTCGGGCCAGCCTGGCCAGATCCCTGTAAAGGAGAGCCATTGGAGAGTAGGAATAAGCCATGAGTCCTGACTAGTCTATGTTTGGAGCATCTATTATTCGGTCTGGAACTGGAGATATGTACAGTTATTCAGACGAGTGCCAAATAGGTCTATGTGAGGAGTGAACCACCTTCAACACATGTGCTTGAACGGTATAGTGACCATTCTGTCGACTAGATTTGAGTCAACCTAGAGACTGCCATCACATTCAGGCACCTTGTAATGTACCTGGTATGTAAGGATATCTTGTAATAATGGCACTAGGTCATTATTCTTCATAGGAGAGTTCTTCCTTGTTTGTTTATATAGGCTACCACTGTTGAGTTGTCTAAGGCAATCAGCAGCGTCTGGTTTTGGCATCGAGTTCTGGTTTTGGCATCGAGTTCTGAAATGTTTCAGGGCCAAAAAGACTTCCATAACTTCTAACACATTTAAGTTTGAGGCATCGGTAAAGATCAGTAACCTGTGGTCTTTGGAATGAAGGTCTGAGCCTTTCTTCACATTGAGAGGATTTTGCCACCAGTCTAGGTGAGCTGCGACAGTCCTCCGATCAAGGAAGGATTTAGTTGTCCAGGATAGGAAATCTCCAGTCTTCCTTGAGATGCCGCTGGAAGGATCTCATGTGGGACCACTTTTTCCATAGATGCTAGCAACCCAATTAGCAACATCAAACATCTTGCACCTCCTAAAGGTGGATCAGTTGAAGTCTTACAACCATTGGTTGGACGGGTTGCCATCTCCTCGGCCCCTTTAGTGTGGTTTAAAGCGACTCCTCTCGCCTTTACTTTGTGGATTTGCACGACCGTCATAAGGACATTTTAGAAGTGCCTTTATAAGAGTTTTATAAGCTCCCTACACCTAGTTTCCCCCAGATCCTGAAGCCTAGTATACTCTGAGCCAGGTCAATGATGGGTCAACCAGACATCTCTCTTGATGAGACCTGTATTGCCCATTAAGGAGGGTCTCTAGAATATATGAGATAGGGTTTTATTTGACAAGTTGTCAGGGGCCACGGTGGCAGAGTGGCAACACTCCCACCTTCCACCTCTGAGGCCGGGGTTCAGTTCCCAGCATGGCCTCAAGTGGGAAAGCTGGTGGTTGCTTGCTGTTGGTCGGCAGTTTACAGTACATAACTTTGACCAACTGTATGTAGTGGTTTCATCTGCCCTTCCAACTACCTGTCGTGATATGACCTGTACAGTGTTGAAAGCGATGTAAAACCCCAAATAAATAAATAAATAAATTGACAAGTTGTCACAGGTATGTCTCATTGCCCCTGGAATTTGGTTCTTGCTCAGTTTGACAGTAGCCTTGATGCTGTCCTTACCTCTCTCTGTAACACGGTTACATTCAGGAGTAACCCGGTTGAAAGCAGCTAAAAAATAGGGGTATAGAATTGTCTGGCTTGTTCTTGCTTGAGAAACACAGACGAGATTCGAGTACCTTGGCAAGACTCATGACCCAAAACTCAAAAATATAGCCAAGAGTTGAGAACAAACTGCAGAGTAATCTCGAGATTCAAGAAGAAAACTGAGACTCGAGATTTGAAGACATAGCTGAAAACTCGAGAACAAACTCAAGATTTGAGAACACAGCCGAAACTAGAGAACAAACTTGAGAGCAGTCTCGAGATTCATGAACATAGTTGAGACTTGAGCACAAACTCAAAACCAATCTCGAGATTGGAGAACACATCTGAGACTTGAGAACAAACTCAAGAGTAAGCTTGCAATTCGAGAATATAACTGAGAGACTTGAGAACAAGTTAAGATTCAAGAACAACTCGAGATTCGAGAACATAGCTGAGACTCCAGTTCAGAACTCGAGCTGTGAAACTCAGCTTGAAGAAGTAATTCTTTCAAAAACAGCCATGTTTGTCAACTGCTGAGAATAAACTTGAGAAGACGACATAATTGAGAATTTTGGCTTCAAGTAAATAGTTCTTGCAATGAACATAGATTGCCAACTGCTTTGCATTTGCAAGGGTGAAATTTAATTATATTTATGTTACAACTGATGACCTTGTAAGTAAATAATTTGATATACTAATATGTATATCAAATGTCTGTTTAATGTTTAAAAATGGATGACTTTTTTTAGCAATATTAAGGTCATACTGTACGCCTTCACTCTTATTTGGCAATCATGTGTGTACCAGATGACAATGGGTTGCCCGAGGATTCCGTTTGCAAAGGACTATGTATTAGATGCTTTTTATATTTAACCTTTTAAAAAGATTCAGAATGTAGCACATAGATATTAAACCCCTGAAATATAATATTTTATTTCGACAGACATCGTTCCTGTATATCTACCACATAATCGAGACCTGGTTGTCCATTCATGAACTGTCTCACAATATCTCAGCTTTTTAAGAAAAGCTCGGGAATGCTGCAGATAGAATTTAAACCTTTAAATTATTTTATTTCAACAGTCATGGTTGTGTATATAAGCACCAAATGTCGAGTCCTTGTCCACTCCTTACAGTTTGGCAAGAGCAAAGTTGTTAAATATGTTAAATACAATATATTTTCTGTGAATTGTCACAAATATATTATTCTATGAGGTTACATAACCAAACTGATAAAATTGCAAATTTAATAAGTAAATTAAATTTTTTTTATAAGTTTATACCGTACCCAATGGACAATTGCTTTACTGGTTGACACCACCAAATGACAGAAAAAGTCGTTGTTCTTACTTAGCCAAGCATGGAACTCACTCTTGTGTTTGCTGAACCCATAGCTACTAAGAGGAAGACAGTCTTGAAGGTCAAATGCTTCAATGAGGCCTCCTTAAGGGGTTCAAAGGGACCCTTTGTAAGCTAGTGTAACACCAGGGAAAGGTTCCAGGGATGCCCCTTTAACCATTGGGTCTGTCTCTGTGGAAACTATCCAAGATATGTTTGAGATTCTCATCTTTGCTGACACTAATGGTTGAATTTCCCAGTTTGTCAGCAATGGCTGACCTATAGCCATCAATGGTACTTGGCTGTAGCTTCCTATCTTGGAAAAAATTCAGCAGATGTTGGCTGCAGACTTTATAGGGGGTGCCCTGAAGTCCACCTGATTACTGTGGCAACACTTTGTAAAAATGGTCCACTTTGCCACACAGACTCATCTGGTGGAGACTCTGAGGAGCCTTAATTCTTCCTGCCACTACCTCACAGAAGCCCTGCTCCTTGATCTGAGGCTCTAGGAGCCAGGTATAAAGATTCAGGTTTGACAGATTCTTGTGAAGGATATGACTGAGTCAACAGATTGGGTAGATTTGGCAGGCACAATCCTGAAGCAATCAGAATGATTCTGCTGCATGGGTAGTGCTTCTCCACCTCTTCTCCACCTGGTGGCAAACAGGTCCACTTGAAGCTGGTGTCACTGGGAGCATATTGCTTAGAAGACCTCAGGAAGGAGGGACCATTCTGTCTGGATGGTCTGGATAGTTTGTCTGCTATCCCATTAGCCGGCCAGGAATGAGTCACGCTGTGAGAGTAACCAGGTTAGGATTCTACATAGTAGGGCACACAGTGGCCCGGTTTAACTTACTTGTAGATTTCCCTTTGGGTCTGTCACTTTGAATCACTTTCAAATGTGAAGCCATGGATTCTTGGTTTTTGGTTAGACACTGGCTAAGTCCAACCAACTGACTGTACATGTAACTCTGATAACAAGCAGCCCTCTGCCATCTCCTCAAAGTGTCCTTGGAAACTGGCCATGGAGGGTGGTTCTGGCAGTGAGAGGCTTATGACCCTGTGGAAACTACTGTTCAGTCTGGCAGGTTTGTTTGTCCAGGAATGGCCTTGGAACAAGAAAAGTCTTTCTTCTCACTGAACATGTCATACCATTTAAAGGTCTATGGTGTCTTCACAAACTGATCTCCACCCAGGCTAGCAGTCTCAGATGAAAGTGAAGGCTAGCTTTCCTGTACAGTCACTTTTAATCTTTCCATTTTTCGGCAAAGATGATGAAGACGAATCAAATTCAGGGAACTGCTTCCACCCCATGAATGATTTCACACCACAAGATTGTCTCTTTGTTCTGCGCTGACCTCCTGGTCCACATCTATTAGCTCTTCATGATCTGGAATGGTAGACTCCAGGTCAGAGACCTCTTCATCCATAAGGCTAGGGGAGGCATGGTCACTAACATGTTCACCTTCAGAGTCCGGTTCATCTGAGAGGGCAGAAGCAGAAATGGTGAGAGACGTAAACCAGTTCTTCTAATCAGCAACAGTCTGGCCAGTGGGATCCGAGGGCTGCACCACTGATCGACCGCTGGCACAGGGGTAAGTATGGCTAGCTGGGCCCAGGGGCTGAAGCTCTGGTCTATCAGCAGCAATATGGAGAATAACATCCTGCCCGGTAGACTGCATCACTGAGGTTACACTGGGAGCCTCAACAGGCTGGGTAACAATCAACGCACCAGGAGCCTCAAAGGAGTGGGTGGCTGGGTGGCTTTCTTCATCTGACTGGTAACACCGGTAGTATTTTGCATTGGAGGGATGAATGTCTGTCTTCTGGACCGGTTCAACCGGTACTGTGAAGCTCTTGGCCAGGAACATAGCTTCCAACTGCGCAAATCTTTCTGACCACTTTTCATCTAAACTTGAAAATTTTGATCACTTAAATGTAGCTTTTATAAGCTACAATAGCTTACCATGTGGGACTGAATGCTGTTCTCAGATGGCCGCAGGCATCTGGCCAACATCTAAGAAAAATAGACATTTATAGTTGGCCGTAGCCTCAGGTTGCCTTCTCGTGGTACTCTGTGAGATCTCTTCCTACTTTCTCATTGCAATTTTAACCATACCCCTCAGCTGTAATACAGCGGGGAGGCAGGGTGGGACTCTCCTCAGTCCCACATGGTAAGCTTGTAGCTTATAAAAGCTACATTTAAGTAATTAAAATTTTCAATTTTATTGCGCTACAATAGTTTACCATGTGGGACTGAATGCTGAATCCAACCACTCGGTGGAAGGATTACAGCTGAGACTGGACGATATGTCAATTTGTCTTAGATTTTGAAGTAATACATTAGAATGAATGTTTAGAAATACCAGTCTGAGTCCCGTTTACAGTGCCCCAATCCCGAACACCGGGCCTGAAAGAGCCAAAAACCTAAATTGAATGAGTGACAGTGCTAAAAAACCGTCTGGATGTTTTGATTGTAGGAGAGAAGTGCAGCCGTGCTCACTTACGAAGAGTAAGGCCCTAGGGCCAATCCACGATAGAAACCAGCCCTAGGCTTGGAATTCTCATAATTTTGCCACCTAACATGAGATTAATGACAACCTTAATAAGTCCTTAATACATAATACACTATATATACTGATAATAAAAAAGACCTTAGCCATAACATCCTGAGAGGTAAACCTATACCTAGACCCTGGGATTAGACTCCTGAAGACTTGGTTGTAGCGGATGTGTCCCCCACCCCTCTTTTCTTTCCAAGGATAACTGGTCTGAGGGGAAGGGTCTAGAACTTGTGCCGCCACTACTGGACCCAGATACATACTGTTGTCGTTGTCTGACCAAGTAAGGTCTTTTAGGTAAAATTTGTAAATGTGCTGTGAGCTTTCCAGTGACAGGCTTGCATGATTTGGTCCACCGATACCCCACCGTAAAAGGCCTTAGAGGCCGCAAAGGCCCTAATGTCATTCGCTTTAACTTGGACCAGGTCCAAGGCTTATTGGTCTGCTTGTTTATATAAAGTAGAATGGTTTGTTACAACCAAGAAGAAAGAGTAGCAGGTCTGATGTCTGAGGTGTGTCCTTTCTTGAAGGAGATGAAAAGGAGGGATCGAGACCCTCTCAGGTCTTTGATCCAAATAGTACCTCAGGGCCCGCACCGGACAACAAGGTCCTGTCTGCTTTGAATTGTCTATCTACAATGGTAGTCAAAGCAGGGACAGTCACCAGAGACACACTTTGAGAACCTTCTCTTGCTAGTTGGTTTTTGGCTATAAAGTCAGAAGAAGGGAACAAGGCAACCTTTTCCCATTGGCCTAGATTAGATACTTTGTTTGCAACCCAGGCATGGATTTCGCTGTGGCGCTTGCCGGAGGCCAAAGCTAGCAAGAAAGCAGTTTTGAGAGTAAGATGTTTGAGGTCTATGTCTTTCATAGGCTCAAAGGGTGCTTTAGTGAGCTCATTAAGTACAACAGAAAGGTTCCATTTTGGAAGATTCCTGGAACTTTTGGGACGATCCCTGTGAAAACTGGAGAGTCACCTGTGAAGGTCTGAGCTTTGTGAAATATGGTGCCACTGGGCCCAAAGTGTCAACAATGGCTGTCCTGTAACCATCAATGGTCAAGGGGCGCCTGTTTAGATCTTGGTACAGATACATAAAGAAGTCTGAGACTTGCTTTACAGAGGGAGTGGAGAAATCCACCGAATTTTCTCTGCACCATTTCTCAAATAGGGCCCACTTTGACTTGTAGATGGTCCTTGTTGAAGATCTCTGAGGGGCAGCAATTCTCTCTGCCACTTTCTCAGAGAAGCCTTGTTCTTGGAGCTGTCCACTCCTAGACACCAGGCGTGGAGGTGTTGTGGATTGCTGTGGAACACATAATTGTGGGACTGTTTGAGAAGAGTTATTGACACTGGAAGTTGAAGTGGGATCTCTGTTGAGAGCTGCACTAGGTCCCAAAACCAGGGCATCCTTGGCCAGCCTGGGGCTATTACGATGACCAGGCAATGGCATTGCCTGATTTTTTGGATCACCCGGTGAAGGAGAGCCGTCGGAGGGTAAGCATAGGCAGTGAGACCCGTCCAGTTTATGTTCAGAGCATCTATGTCCCAAGCATTTGGGTCTGGGACTGGAGACACGTACAGTGGAAGCTTGTGGTTCAGATGAGTGGCAAATAGATCTACATGAGGAGTGAACCACTTTTGACAGATCTGATGGAACACCTGTGGATGTAGTGACCATTCTGTTGACTGCACTTGGTACGACCTGGACAGAAGGTCGGCCATCACATTCAGACACCCTGGGATGTGTCTGGCTTTCAATGTTATCTGGTAGTGATGGCACTGTGTCATGATCTTCCACAGGAGAGCGCACATCTCTGCTGAGTGAGTTCCTCCTTGTTTGTTTATGTAGGCTACCACTGTTGAATTGTCCGTTGCAACCAACATTGTTTGGTTCTGATACTGGTCCTTAAAGCTTCGAAGGGCCAGAGAGACCGCCTTCAACTCTAAAACATTTATGTGTAGCCTTTTTTCCCTGTCTGACCACAGACCCTTTGTAGAGGTTTCTTCTAAGTGAGCACCCCAACCTTCGTTTGAGGCGTCTGTAAAGAGTTGGATGCTGTGGTCTTTGGGAAGAAGGTCTGCACCTCTCATCACGTTTGAGGGATTTTGCCATCAGTCTAGGTGTGCAGAATGGTTTCTGTGCAAGGAAGAAGGCTGTCCAGCGACTGAGGATATCTCCAGTGCTTCTTGAGATGAAACTGAAAGGGCCTCATGTGAAGGCGTCCCTCTGGGACCATTTTCTCCATTGAGGCAAGCAACCAAATTAGCGACATCAAACATAGGATCAAATCCTGAAGTTTGAGCCATCTCTCTTGAGTGGGTTTTACAAGGGCTGAATCTAGATGGTATTCGTAGCCCACGAACGAAAACACCTGAGTTGGCTTTAGTTTGGATTTTTCCTGATTTATTATCCACCCCAAGGACTGGGTTAGGTCTACCACTGCCTGAGTGTTCACGTGGGCTTCCTCCTGAGACTGGGACCTGATCAGCCAATCGTCCAGGTATTGGTGAAGTCTGAGTCCCCTCTAGAGGGCCATTAGCTTCACTTCCTTTACAATCATAGTAAAGACCTGGGGGTCTGTGGCTAGTCTGAAAAGGAGGGAGGTGAACTGGAACACCTGTGACCTGTGGCAAAACCTTTCCTAGTGGTGCCTTTTTGAGGAGGAAGTCTTCTCCCTCCTTAACTGGCTGAGACTTGAACAAGGAGGAGTTCCAAAAGGGCGAGTTCCTAAGTTCCTGGCGTCTCGTTTCCCCTAGGTATTTCCTTGAGTCTGGGTGGATGGGGATGTGAAGGTAAGCGTCCGACACATCTATCGCCGATACCCATTCCCCTGGAATCAGGGAGGTCCTGATGGACTCTGGAGTTTCCATTTTGAACTTTTCTACGTGTAGAAAAGTGTTGAGCCTGCTTAAGTCTATTACTGGCCTCGACCTTTGGTGAGGCTTGGGGACTAGAAACAGGCGACTGTAAAACCCGAGAGATTTTACATTCTCCACCCTTTCTATTGCGTTCTTTGACAGAAGAGACTGGATACAAGTGGCCAGAGCTTGATCTTTTTGAAGGGCTTTGTATTCTGACTGAATCAGAGGGAATCTGACCAGACCTGGTTTTGAAAGGAATGGCAGTACGTAGCCATTGGTGATAATGTTTAACACGTTGGATGAACATTTGTTTGTTTGCCAGTCTCTTCTGAAAGAACAGAGGCGACCTCCTACTGGTGGACTGAGGGAGGCTTTTAAGGAGTCATTGGGGGGGGGTGTGTTTCCATGCCCTCGTCCCCTAGAGTGGGGTCGAAAACGCCCCCTGAAGCCTCTGGAGTTCAGTTTGCCCCTGCCTGAGGAAAACGATTGGTTACTGCTTTGTGAGGAGTTGCCCCCATAGGGGCATTTCCTGTAGGAGCCTCTTTTCTTGTTGTGGGTACCACGAAAGGGCTTGTTTTGATAGGGTCCAAAACCCTGAGAGTCTTTAGAGGTGCCTTTTTTGAGGAGGAAGTCTTCTCCCTCCTTAACTGGCTGAGACTTGAACAAGGAGGAGTGCCAAAAGGGCGAGTTCCTAAGTTCCTGGCATCTCATTTCCCCTAGTTGTGGTTGTAAAAGGGTCATCTCGGCTTCGCGCCTTACCAAGCCGGTGTTGCCCATAGTATATAGCTCCCTCTGGAGTATATGGGCCAAGGATTTGCTGAGGCATGTAAGAGCTCTGTGTTTAATAATATATTCCAGATATTCAGAGGCTTGTTCATATCCATGTTTGGCTGCTTTCTCAGGATTGGCACCTTTCTGAATTTGGGATTTAACCTTCTTAAAGGTTGACTTTAGGCTGTATTGACACTTCTCAAGAGTGGCATTATAGGAGGATGAAGTCTTGGCAAAAGCAGCAGTAAAATTGAGTGTGGATATACCGGAACCGCTCGTTGTTATGCCCATAGTTGAGTAAACGCCCCTCCCCAACTTTCATCAAATGTACAAAAAAATAAGAAAAAAATGACCCAAAAACCAGACATAAACCATGCTATTTCATAAATATCAGAAAAATGTATTCGTTAAAATGAAAACACATGTATTGCTAACATAAAATGTTACGTCCTTTCTCTCAGATCTCTGCCTAGCAGAAAAATATATTCGTTAAAATGAAAACACATGTATTGCTAACATAAAATGTTACGTCCTTTCTCTCAGATCTCTGCCTAGCAACTGGTATTGATTACACTTCCTGTTCACGTAAATACCTTACTGATGACGGTTTTTTTTTTCAAAAGTTTTGTCCCCATATTTCCTGCTCTCAGTTTTCTAAGTAAATAACTTATTTTGCTTTACATGACTCTTAATGGTCTAAGGACTTCGAAAGACTTATTAGTTAAAATGTTTGAAGCAATAAAATTAGAAAAAGATGAACAGACATTGAGTGACTTTAAACATTTTCTCTTTTTTTCTATCAAGGTAGTTCAAAGTTTTTTTACGAGGCCTGTAATTGTTTCCTTAAACGTGCAATTTACCTGCACTGACAATAAATTAAAATAAAATGTCATTATTAGAAGTTATTTATTGGATCAATAGTAAATGGTATCAGATGATATATTTGTCCACTTAAGGTGAGTTTTATAGCTTTCCCCCTCATTAATCTCTACCTTGTATTTACGACGGAGAACCGCAAATAGGAGTCTATTATCATTCACCACAAAGAAGGCTGAAATGGCAATAACAACCCCAGAAAATTGCATGTTAGATCAAAGATACACTGAAATTAAGATATTAGTGCTTTATTTCACTTTTATTACTATCAATTAAACACCCATCCCCAACTTCTACAAAAATCTGCATTTATCGCCCATGGGCATAATAACGAGCGTTCCCGGTATTCTGCCTAGCTTGATGCTCCAATTCCCTGAGAATTGGTAGGGGAACCTTGCCCATAGGGGCCCCCAGAGGGTTTTGGAGTAGTAGAGATTTTTGCAAAATCCGTATTCAACTCTTGTCTTCATAACAAGGCTGTCCCACCTTGTACCACTTGGCAGTGAAAGGAGGAGGTTTGATATATTTACCCTCAGGTAAATTAGCGGCCTGAAAGTCATGCTCAAATTTATCAAAGGCATCTTTGATAACTGAGCTGAGGGGGAGCATAGAAGAAGGGCCTCTTGGTCTAAGCTCCTGGTGGCCTTTCTCATCGTCCAGCCTCATGACAGAAGTGGAGGACCTAAGCATGGACTCCCTGGGACCAGGGAGGGCAAGAATATGTCTGAAGGTGTCCACTTCCTCAGCATATTGAGAGGGAATGTCAGACAAGGCTACTTCCCTATAATAAGATGGGTCTGGATCGTGTTGAGGTTGGTCTTGATCAGAATGAGCCCCAGAGGGCTTTAAAGACCTGTGTCTGGGTGCAGAGGACTGATCCTCCTCTGAAGATGAAGACACATATCTGGACCTCACTTTGTGTTTGCTTCTATCTGCATGTTTTTTAGGTCTAGATGATGCAACCCGAGGCTCATCGGATTGACCTGAATACTGATCCGAGGCGGACCTCGGTTCAATGTCATGCTTTTTATGAGAGTGAGAATGCTTTTTGGGCCTAGCCGATTCCAGCTTAGTAGGCTCATCAGATAGACTTGAATGCTGATCCGATGCGTTATCATGTTGAGTTTGATCAACACCGAGACGTGGTGGTAGGGATGGACCATAGTCCACTTCCATAGCCTCAACTGAGTGTGAGGTAGGCCGAGGTCTCAGATGGGGTGAGTCCAGAGTTACAGCTTGATTCGAGGGACCAGGCTTAGAGTCCGAAGCGGAGGTCTGATCCACCTCCACTTCTGGTTGTTTAGATGTCTTTTTAAAAGACGAAAATTCTTCTCGGAGACTGAAATGCCTCTAGCATGGAAGCCTGGAAAACGCCCATTTGTTGCTGTAAATGGATGTTAAAAGTGTTACCCAGGGACTTTTCGAGTTTGGATTCTTTCGAGAGGTAAACAAATTGTCTGCAGCACTCTCAAGGTCTGCATGAGATCCAGTAAAGGACTCGACGTCCTCATCCCCTAAGAGGTCGAGTTCATCATCTTTTGTAGTGTCCCGCTTCTGCTTCTTTACATAACGTTTGCTATGTGTGATTTTAATTAACTGCTCTTCAGTGAAGGCAGCAAAAATACCACAAGGAGATTCGAATGTGACACAGGGGTCATCACCCTTCCCAGATTCCCTGCATGTGGGGCAATAGTTATGAGTGTCGAAAGAGAAGCAGAAGTGACGACACTTTGCAGATCTGGGCTTGTCTTTATTCGTTTGGTGGGAGGACATTTTGAAACACAATAAAACGACAAAGTCTGAACCGAGGAAAACTCAAAACACCAAAAATAAGTAAAAATACCTGTCAAAATATCCTATCAAAATGAAACTTTCACAGAAAAATCTATAAGGTATTTAAAACAAAATGGCTAAAAATCAAACTCCCAACAATACATATGTGCTGAGAAATTGAAGAAAATATGACTGTTTATAACAGAAGCTACCAAAACAGGCGGCCAACGAGAAAGTAGAAAGAGATCTCGCAGAGTACCACGACAAGGCAACCTGAGGCTACGGCCAACTATAAATGTCTATTTTTCTTAGATGTTGGCCGGATGCCTGCGGCCATCCGAGAACAGCATCCAGTCCCACATGGTAAGCTATTGTAGCGCAATAAAATCTTCATGTCGTACTTCCTTCCTGTCTAGACAGACCTGCTCTGAGGTAGGGGAAGAGAGGGATGAGTTCAGTCCCAGAAGGCAAATATACCTCCCGAAGGAAGTACGTCACATTTTTTTTGATGACTTTTTCGTTTTTTTCTTTACACTATGTACATATATACAAATCTCCTCAATGTAAGGGCTATTTGTAGATCTGCTGAGCAGCCACTACTGGGCCCAAGTGGAAAAGCTCTGAATCAGCCCAAGCCACATCCTTCAGATAGAATTGTGTGAATGTATTATGTGACTTCAAGTGGCAGGCTAACAAGATTTGCTCCAAGGAGACTCCCGACTGGAAGACCTTAGAAGCAGCCAAGGCCCTGACATCATGGGCTTTAACCTGAGGCAAGGCGAGGGCCTCCTGATCAGAGAGCTCATAACATAGGATCACAGTCTGTTTGATCCAGAGGAGATAGTGGCAGGTGAGATGTCCTTGTCAAAGCCTTTCTTAAAGGAGACAAAGACCAACTCCCTGTTCTGCCTGAAGTCTGAGGTCCTGTCCAAACAGTAGCGCAATGCTCTGACCAGACACAGGGACCTGTCAGACTTTATGGACTTATCCAGAGTTGGGGCCAGGGGTGGTATTACCACTGGGGCCACACTGTCTGGACCCTCTTTGGCCAGCTGATTCTTGGAAAGAAAGCTAGGATATGGTTACAGGGACACCTTTGATCAGTCTGACTGGTGTGTGATGTTCTTGTTTTGCCAAGCATGTATCTCACTTCTGTGTTTGCCCGAACCAAGGGCCAAGAGGAAAACAGTCTTGAAGGTCAATTGCTTCAAAGAGGCCTCTTTAATCGGTTCAAATGGAGCCTTTGTCAGCTGGTGCAACACCAGGGAGAGATTCCATTCCCCTCCGTCCATTGAGTCTGTCTCTGTGGAAACTATCCAGGGGGAGATTTTTGTCTTTGCTGACATTAATGGGTGAATTTCCCAGTTTATCAGCAATGGCTGACCTGTATCCATCAGTGGTACTGGGCTGTAACTTCCTGTCCTGAAACAGGTGCATAAGGAAGTCAGCTACTGACTTTATAGGGGGTGCCCTGAAGTCCACCTGGGTTTAGGCCAGGGAAGGAATAACCACTGGGGCAACACTGTCTTGACCCTCTTTAGCCTGCTGGTTCTTTCAGAAAAAAGCTGGGCAAGGGGTAGAGAGACACATTGGTCTGTCTCTTGTCTGATGTTTTTCTTGAGCCAAGCATGGATCTCACTCCTGTGTTTGCCTGAACCCAGAGCTAAGAGGAAGACCATCTTAAAGGTCAGAAGCTTCAAGAAAGCCTCATTAAGAGATTCAAAACTAGCCTTTGTCAATTGGTGTAAGATCAAGAAAAGGTTCCAAGAGGGACTACCACTGCAACCCTTAGGTCTGTCTCTGTGGAACTATTCAGGAGATGATTGAGATTTTTCATCCTTGCCTACAATAATAGGTGAATTTCTCAGTTTGTCTGCTATGGCTGATCTGTAGTCATCTATAGTATTTGGGTATAACTTCATGTCTTGGAAGAGATACAGGAGGAAGTCGGCTATGGATTTTAGGTGGTGCCCTGAAGTCCACCTGACTGCTTTGGCGCCACTTTGTAAAAATGGTCCACTTTGCCTCATAGACTGATCTGGTTGATCCTCTCTGAGGAGTCTCAATTCGTGCTGCCACTGCCTCAAAGAAGCCCTACTCCTTGATTTCCGAGGCTCTAGGAGCAAACCATGAAGATTTAGGTTTGACAGATTCCCGTGAGGAGTCTGATTGAATGGCTGAGTGAGCAGGATTGGTAGATTGGGCAGGCTCAGTGGGACTTGGCCGGACATGGCCACTAGATCCCAGAACCAGGGCATGTTGGGCCACCCCGGAGCAATCAAAATGATTCTACTGCATAGGTAGTCCTGCAACTTCTCCACCACTTTGCCCAATATGGCGTTTAAAAAGGAATGTTACAGTGCCAAAACAAAAGTGAATATTTTAACTTTTTGTAAAGTTTTAGATTAACCCTAACTGGTGTCATAAGTAACATTATAAGCCACTCAATAGTTCTTTCCAAAACACCCATTTTTTAAAAAATAATTGTTCTTGACCATTTATATTTGAGACTCTTGTTCTTCTAATTTTTCTTTTGCTATTTGTTGTAGTCTGAAAATATTAATTCTATCTTTATTTCTGACACAAGAGAATATATACTGCCTAGCTATCATGATAAAGTTTAATGGCCAAAAGTGCTCATTCTGCACATGATATCCTAAAAGTTTTGTAGCAGTATCCAGTTCAAATTTCACTGACAATTTATGTTCAATCCAACTTAGGATGTTTATCCACAATTCTTTTACGTTTGAACACTCGGTGAATATATGAACAATTGTCTCACTTTCACTTCCACATAAGCCACACAAATTTGAGTCAGCAATTTTGATCTTGCAGAGATAGCTTCTAGTTCCCAGTATTCTAAATAGTACTCTGTATTGAAGCCATAAAAGTGAATTTTCTTTATAGTCCAAAAACAAACTTTGTAGTAGATATTCCAATTATCATTATCAATAAGGTCATTTAATAAGGAATTCCACTTCACTTCGTGAGTGGGAAATTCTCTCTGATGTTCAACCTGTATTAAACTCCTATAAAATGAATTACTTTTGGTTTTTGTGCCAAATAAAATATTTGCATGAAAAGGAAGGTATGGCCTAACTTACAATAATTGTAAATTCAAATTTTTATATTTCTTTATGAAAGCTGATACATTTGATCTAACAGTATAGTAGTTCAAAAGGTTTATATTTAAATTAAAACGGTGTCTTAGAACACTAATTGACAATAATTTTCCATCAGATTCAACAACATATCCTACAGTTAATATCCCTTTTTGATACCAGTTGGAGTAAAACATATCTTTTGATAAATGACTGTTATACCACAGACAACTGTTCAATATGTCTTGGTTGCAAGCCACTTTTCTATTTCTGCAAAAATGAGCCCAATATTGAAACACTGTTTTCCAGAAGGGGTTGATTCTTTATTGATAGAATCGACCCATTCTCCACCTAGTGTTATTACATTTAAAATCTTTGGGTATTTTGCAGCCAAAATGTGACACCAAGCATTGTCATCACTATTTACTATCCGTTTTATCCAGGAGAGTTTTTGAGCCATTTAAAAAAAAAAGAGCGGATAATCTTGCTATCTGACTGTATGCACTGTTTAAATTGGCTGAGTCACAATGCCAGAATGACACAGAACCAGCCGGTCTGTCATGGTTGGGGTGGAGTCCATACCACTTAGCATGAGACTTGCTGTGTTTTACAAACTGGTCCCTCTGCAGACCCCCTGCTTCAGAACTTCTGGACGGTATCCTTGTGTAAGTGTCAGGTTCAAACCGTCCACAAAAGCATAGGTTCTAGTCTGTTAAAACGTTCTGACCATTTCTGGTCTAACTTCTCCAGCTTGCTGTCAGTAGATGGTTTAAGAGCCTTAGCCGGTCAATTATGCTTCTTTGCCTTGCCCTTTTTCTTTGGTGTTCCTGGGTAAGGGCATCACAAAAACTACAGTCTACACAGGGGTCAGTGCCTTTGCCTTTGTCTCTATAGAGGAGTGGGACGGGAGTCAAACCTGGCCATTAAATGTCCACAAAGACCCTGTTTCTGCCCAGGAGAAGTCACAATAACCTATAAGTGTCTATAAACAGTTACTAGCAAGTTAAATGAAAGAGATGCTATGACGTCACGCGCTGTCTAGACAGGAAGGAAGTACGATGCCCCCCCCCCCGCCCCCCCACCGGCCAATGCACAGTGGGACCGGCTGGCCAGCATATTATATACAGGACGACTTTTTCTGTCATTTGGCAGTCCAGTCTTTGCCGACCGGATTAGCAATTGTCCATTGGATAGGAAGTATTAACAACAAAAAACAAATTTTCTTCACTCTTCGAGAGCTGTTCAAAAACATGTCTGCACACTGCACGCGCAACATGAAAAAGATGCTATGACGCCACGGTGTCTAGACAGGAGGAAGTACGGTGCGCCACCTAGCGAATGCACACTCATGGCTGGTCCTGCCGGTGGATAACACAGGACGACTTTTTCTGTCATTTGACTGGTCACCAGGCCGGACACATTGACCGGTAAAGCAATGATCCATTGGGTATAAAGTATTTATGCAATAAAATATGAGTATCCAACAATAGGTATATCCTATCGTGATAAAAAAATGTAAATCGTCTCTGTAATTTGTGTGTTTCTAGCAATATGGCGGCCAAGGAGAAGAAGGACTCTGCACATGTCAAATCTATCTAGGTCACCTTGAGGCAGCAAGTGCTACCACCAAATAGGCCTCTCAACCAGTGTTATCGCTATTTTTTCATGAGTTGGCTGAGAGGCTGTGGCCTCCCGAGAAAGCACTTCTCTACCTGGTAAGGTATTGTAGCGCAGTAAAACATATGGTTAAAACCTCCAACTTGAAGCACAACCACAACTACAGTGATTCTTCGTAAGAGAAAAAGAAAATGTCTATCTTCCTGTGTTCAATATGTTTTTCGATTTGTGCCAAAATGCAAGGTTTCATAGGTGACTATGTATTTTTTTTGTGTGTGTGTTTTACACAGAAATTCAAGATAGCTGCCAAAGATGGCGGGAAAACGACTTTTGGGAAAAGTCGCCAGTAGACTCTGCAGAAACCCTGTGGGTCAAAAATTTTGTTCAAATCGTTCTATCACGCACCGTTATCGAGATAAATACGTTTTTGCCTTTTATGAAGAAATTCAAGATGGCCGCCAAAAATAGCGGGAAAACGATTTTCGGGAAAAGTCACCAGTACTGTCTGCAGATATCCTGCGGGTCAAAAATTTCGACGAAATCTCGAACCGTTTCCGAGATAAATGCATTTTTGCGTTTTACGCAGAAATTCAAGAGGGCCGCCAAAAATGGAGGGGAAAAGATTTTTGGGGAAAATGTTCAGTAGACTCTGCAGATCCCCCGTGGGTCCAAAAATTTGTCGAAATTGCTCTATCTCGCACCTTTATCAAGATAAATGCGTTTTTGCCTTTTACGCTGAAATTCAAGATGGCCGCCAAAAATGGCGGGAAAACGACTTTTTGGAAAAGACGCCTGTAGACTCTGTGGATACCTCGCAGGTCAAAAATTTTACCGAAATTGCTCTATCTGAAACCGTTTCCGAGATAAATGCGTTTTTGGGATTTACGCAGAAAATCAAGATTGCCGCCAAAAATGACGGGAATATGATATTTGGGAAAACTTACCACTAGACTCTGGAGATATCCTGTGAGTCAAAACTTTGGTCGAAATCGCTCTATCTTGTACCATTTCCGAGATAAATGTGTTTTTGCATTTTACGCAGAAATTCAAGATGGCCGCCAAAAATGGCAGGAATAGATGGGAAAATATGCCAGTATACTCTGCAGATACCCTGTGGGTCAAAAATTTCGTCGAAATCACTTTATCTCGCACAGTTTTGGAAATATTAAAGATTTTTCATTTTCAGTGTTAAGAAAAATTGTGGTGTTTAGTTAATCGTTAATAAGTCGGCCATTTTGCATTGAATCACTTCCAACATTTAATTATTTCCAGACATCTATATAACAAACCTACTTGCCAAATTTTATGTGAATAGGTAAAGCGCTGTTTAAGTTATCATCCGGACAAGCACACACCTTTGAAAAACAAGGCTACTGCATACATGTGCTAAATTTGAAGAGAATCCACCCAGTGATTGCCGAGCTATATAAGCAATAGAATATGCGGGAGCAGGCGGAGCCGGCCGACCCACTCTCTCTCCCCTCTCCACTAAATACAAACAAGCATCCCTTGTGGGATGTTCAATTACCTGCTTCACCTGGAGAAGGCTCCAAATGGTCAAATTGAGAATGACTAAAAGGCTTTTAATCCCTTCTTACCAAAGGAAAAAGAGGAGGTCATGTGACTACAAGCTTGCCTTCCAGTGAGTACTTGTGGGCCTTTATTTGGTGGAGCAGGTAGTTGTCAATCACAGGTTAATGTCTATTAGATAAGCTTACATTAGCAAAACAAGAACATGTTATCCATCAACATAATTTATACAAACAAGTATAGTTATTGAAAGTTCTGTAGCCCTAATCCACAAAACCAACAAATGTTAAAAGTAATATGTGTTAAAGAATTAAAATAACAATCCTGAAATAGCAAAACTGAAACTGTATAAAGAATAATATTGTTTTAAAGTACCAGATAAACAGATAACTAGGATTTGTAGGCCAAGATATGTGTACTGATGTTTCACAAACATTGTACTACATGAATATTTCTTTGGGATAATTGAACTTAAAAATCACAAAATTGTACCTGAAAAATAAAGCAGCAGAAGTTGATGCCCCACAGTGCTTTAAAATTTATTGTGCCGATACACCTATTTTGAGTGCACATGATTCATATTGATCAGTTCACATATTCTGGCCCACTGATAACAAAGGTCAGGAACCTCTCCAGCTCTGAGAGTTCATCAGCCAGGGACTTTGCTCTGGGAAGGCTTCTTCCATTCTGGCCAGTATTCAGGTATGGGGATAACCGTGTCTCAATCCTGAAAGAGCCATATCTCACAGCTTAAAAAAGTGACTCTCCAGGTTTAATATTTCATGGAACAAGACCACTGCCGTGGTATGTATCTCCCGCTGAGCATTAAAGGGGAAGAAATACCTTTTCCGAGATATTCACAATTTTTCATTTTCCGCTAAGATTTTTCCTTAAGCACAGAATACTGTTGTACTACCCTGCGGGTCAAAAATTCGCTCGAAATCGCTCTACCTCTTACCATTTCGAAGATATTTTCAATGTTTTATTTTCCCCTAAAATCCAAGATGGTCGCCAAAAGTGGCGAAAACTGAAATTTTTCCCCTTTGCATAGGACATTCTTGTACTACCCTGCGGGTCAAAAAGTTCGCTCCAAATCACTCTATCTCGTACGGTTTTCGAGATATTCACACTTTTTCATTTTCCGCAAAAATCCAAGATGGCCAATAAAAGTGGCGAAAATTGAAATTTTTCCCCTTTGTATAGGATACTCTTGTACTACCATGCGGGTCAAAAATTCGCTCGAAATCGCTCTATCTCTTACGGTTTTCGAGATATTCACACTTTTTCATTTTCCGCAAAAATCCAAGATGGCCGCCAAAAGTGGCGAAAATTGAAATTTTTCCCCTTTGCACTGCACAGGATACTCTTGTACTACCCTGTGGGTCAAAAATTTGCTTGAAATTGCTCTATCTCTTACGGTTTGCAAAATATTTGTGATTTTTCACATTTTCACTAAATTTCATATTTTTAAATGTAAAATACATTTTTATGAAGAAAAATGTATATACCTACCATATGAAAACACTTGGGTAAGGATGGCTAGGCGTCCGGTGACCGCCACGTACACCGTACATAGAATTTAAAATGCAAGGGGAGACCCTATTTAAACCCATGTACTTGCTACCCTTTGCCCCCAGTGACCTAATTCACTCTGCCATGCGCATTAACACAGAAGCTATTCATTCTTTTTGTGAAAACAATGCTGGGAAAAAGGTCTTAAAAATGCGGGGCAGGCAGGAGGGTGATTTGCTGTTTTCATATGGTAGGTATATACATTTTTCTTCATAACAATGTATTTTACATTTAAAAATATGAAATTTTATTTCATAAAAATGTAATATACCCTACCATATGAAACACTTGGGTTGAATTCCCACATGGAAGGATGGTGGGACAGGACAGACTGAGGAAAACCACCCAAGGTTAAAATGCACAAAATAGGAGAATTCCTGGTGCCAAACTCAAAACCTCTGTGATGAAGGTGCAACTTAACTAAGTGAAAAGTAGAGAACTACTTATTACCTTCAGCACTGCTGTCAGCACCCAAAAGGTCAGCTCAAAGGAGGAAATGCACCAAAGTGCCAAACCCAAAATATGTGCCAAAAAGGTACACTACCAAGCACGGTTCCAAAGAAGGAAATCCCCAAAAAGGGAAATACCCCTCCCCCTTTTTTCTGAGACCCAAACGTCTCAGAAAAGCTCAAGAAGAAGAAATCATGTAGAAAGGGAGACTACACGCTGTGCAGCCACAATGTCTCCCAGACTGTAAGAATCTTCCATATTCTTGAGAGAAACATCCTTAAAATAAAAGGAGGTAAAAGTGGAATGATTCTTCCAAGTGCAAGACCTAATTATGTCCAAAAGTGGAATTCCACCTCTGAAAGACCAGGACGCAGCCTGGGCCCGGACATCATGGGCCTTGACCTTATGAAGAGAAGCATTCTCTGTGGAACAGTTCTTCAGGGTGAAATGGATTAAGTCTTTAATCCAATTGGAAATCGTCTGGGGAGCGATATTACCCTGTTTAGACTTCAGAAGGGAGACAAAGAGAAGAGATCTTCCCTGTCTAAGGTCAGAAGTCCTGGATAAGTAATATCTAAGAGCCCTGACCAGGCAAAGAGACCTGTCCTCCTTATCCTCCTGACCAAGACAACTGGTCAAGGAAGGAATTTCAATCTGAGAAAAAATAGAAGAGCCTTCTGAAGCTAACTGGTTCTTAACCAGAAAAGCAGGATCTGATTTAAGGATGACCTTAGACCATCCTTTGGAATGAGAACAGCCTTTAAAAGTAAAAGCATGAATCTCACTCCGCCTTCTTCCCGAAGCAAGAGCAATAAGAAAGACTGTCTTCCAGGTGAGGAACTTTGGCTCAGCAAGAGACAAAGGTTCAAAAGGAGCCTTGGTAAGAGCCTGCAAAACCAAGGTCAAATCCCAGGTAGGTAGGTGACGACTAACCTTAGGCCTGGACTTATAGAAGCTTTGAATAAGTCTTCTAAGCTCCTTATTAGAACCTAACTCCAAATCAGCATCCAGCTTCATGGAGAGAGCTGACCTGTATCCCTCTATGGTCTGAGGCCTTAATTTCTTTTCAGAAAAAAGAAATAAGAAAAACTCAGCAATGATAGGGACAGTAGGATGCATGGCAGAGTAGCCATGTTCCTTACACCATGTGATGAAGCAGTTCCACTTTGCTTATAAACAGTTCTAGAAGACTTTCTAATAGGACTAAGAATCCTTTTAGACACTTCCTGAGAAAACCCTTTTTTCTCTAAGGAGACTTTAGCCAGAAGGCATGAAGATTTAGACTCCTTAGATTTTGATGAAAGGCCTCGAGATGAGGCTGTTTTAACAGATTTTCTCTTAGAGGAAGAGCCACTAGCTTTCTTACTGACAGTGCCAAAAGATCTTGAAGCCACTCCTTGGTTTCCTACAGAGGTGCTACAAGAAGCATCCTGCAGCTCTGAGAGTTGATGAACTTTCTGGCCACAATGCGACAAAGAGCTGTAGGAGGGAAGGAGTACAGAAGAAGTCCGGACCAACTCATCTCCAGGGCATCCACTGCCAGAGCCTGAGGATCTGGTACTGGAGAGACATACAATGGAAGCTTGTGATTGAACCTCGTGGCAAATAGATCTATCTGAGGATGGAAGTCTATCTGAGACAACCACCGGAAGACCTGAGGATTGAGAGACCACTCCGTGTGAAGTATCTGATGAGACCTCAAGAGTTGGTCTGCCACAAGATTCATGACCCCTGGAACATGTCTTGCTGAAAGAACAACCTTGTTCTTCTGACAAAAGGCAAACAGGTGCCAAGTTAGGGCAAACATGTCCCAAGAGCGAGTGCCTCCCTGCTTGTTTATGTAAGCACAGACAGTTGTGTTGTCTGAGGCAACCTGGATAATCCTTTGTTGAAAGGACAACTGAGGAACAAAGGTCTTGAGGGCCAGGAGCACAGCCTTGAGCTCCACAACATTGATGTGCAGTTTGGACTGCTGAGTCGACCAAATACCTTGGGCAGTCATGTGAGCACAATGAGCTCCCCAACCCTGAACTGAGGCATCCGTGTAAATGGATGTTACATACTTGGGTGGGTGAAGAGGAGCTTTTGCCATGACATTGCTCCTGAGTAACCACCACCTTAGATGAACCTTCACAGAAGGGTCTAAAGAGAATGGAAAATCCAGAGCACCTTTCAACTGGCAATTGAAATGTCTCCGGAGATGAAACTGAAGATGTCTCATGTACAGGCGACCTTGAGGAACTAGCTTCTCTGTGGAGGCTAGCAAGCCTAAAAGGTGCATCACCTGGCGTGGAGTAGTGAAGGTGTTGTGAAGCAGAGGATGAATGGCCTGCTGAATAGACAGGAACCTGGCCTCTGTTGGATAACAAACACCCTTGGACAGATTGAAAACCTGACCCAGGAAGGTGAATACCTGTTTTAGAATCAGATCTGATTTGTCCTCGTTGACAATCCACCCCAGTTTGTGTGTCAACTCTAACAGAGTTAGAGTTGCAGAATGAGCCTCCTGAAAACTCTTGTCTTTGATAAGCCAATCGTCCAGGTACATGTGAACTGAGATGCCCAACCTCAAGGCCATCTTCCTTACTTCCTTGACTAAGGTAGTAAATTTCCGAGGAGCAGTGGCTAGGCCGAATGGCATTGCCACAAACTGTTACAACTTGCCCAAGATTTGAAATCTGAGCAGTTTGTGAACAGAAGGTGCCATGGGAATATGGAAGTAGGCATCCTTGAGGTCCAGATAAGTAGTCCACTGGCCAACTTGGAGGGAGTTTCTGATGGACTGAGTAGTTTCCATCTTGAAAGTGGGGAAATCCAGATAAAGATTTAAGAAACTCAAATCTATTACTGGCCTCCAACCTCCTGTTTTCTTTGCCACAAGAAACAGCCTGCTGTAAAAAGCCAGGGATGATGGATCCCTGACTTCCTGAATTGCTCCTTTGAGCAACATGTCTGAAACTGCTTGGCAAAGAACAGCATTCTTCTCCTGAGAAGAATAATGGCTGTTGATAAGAGGGACCCTGGATAAAGGAATCGGGACTGAACCCACTGGGAGGTGAAGCCCAAATTCCAGGGTCTTGAGGACAGAAGGACAAGCCCCCAGAAACTTCCAATTTAGTTGGAAATGACCCAGTTGACCTCCCACTGGCAGAGTGGAGGGGTCTGGAGGTATGAGTGGAACCTTGGATAGATCCAAGGCCACTCTTACCCCCTGTAGGACATCATTGAGATTGAGACTGAGGTTGAGGCTTCTTGCCCCTCCCTCTGGATGACTTTCCACCATGGAATTTACTGGATCCTCGAAAAGAACCAGAACCCTTCTGAAATTTCCTATCTTGAGAATCTCTCTCCTGGGATTTTGGTCTCTTAAAGGACTTGCCCTTAGAAGATGAAGAGAGTTGGTTGGAGACTCCCTTAGTAAGGGCAGTCTGGAACTGTTCCTGCTTATACTCCTTAGTATGAGACTTAAGAGCCTTCAAGGAAGACTCACTGAAGAGAGGACCATAAATAGGAAATGACCTTAAATCCCGAACAATATGGTCAGGCACATGCTTTGGGATTGAGGAAAGGAAAGAATCCTTCCTAACCAAGGTCAAAGAAGAGATGGAATGAGTGGTGGCAGCCAAGAGATCTATCAGATGAAACTTCAACTGACCAATCAACAAAGAATTTTTTTTTTTTATATTTTTATTTCTTTTTCGGTTTACAAAAAAGAATACTGTTACACAATTACATTAAAGTTTCTTACTTTCAGTTCTACATCAGATAATCCACAAATTTTTTACATACATTTTATACATGTGACATACAGAACTATTCAAGTTCGAAGACATTTTTCCACAAATTCCATCTGTTATTAAACACATTCATTTTAAAAATTAATTTGGTATAAACTTCTCTGTTCTTGATAAATCTTAAAACACTCTTTTTGAAAAAGGTAAATGTTAAGTTGAAATTCTTTCTTTGTGGACCATAATATATACCTTCTTGACAACAGGAGAATAAAGTTTAATGGCCAAAACATTTCATCCATGATACAATAACCTAAAATTTTCATTTCATTAGTCAATGTGACAGTAATGGCAATTTTGCTTTTTATCCATTCCCGTATTTGATTCCAAAATGATTGTACTGGGTTACATTCAGAAAATAAATGACAAATTGTCTGCTCTGCTTGCTCACAAAGGTTACAAGTACTGTTATTGGAAATTTTGACTCTAAACAAATATTCCTTTGTAGGAATAATATTAAAAAGTATTTTGTATTGCATGCTAACAACTGCATTATCTTGTACACATTTGAAGGTAGATTTATAAATGTTATTCCAGAATATACGTTTATTTTCTGTTTCAACTAGAAACATCCAGAAACTTTCACATAATGGTAAAGTGTGCTGTTTTGAATCTAGAAAAATATTGTAAAATTCTCTACATCCCCTGTTTTGTTTTAACAAAATTTTAAGATGAAATGGACAATTTGGATGTTGTAATTTTGGGAGATTTTCATTCTTAAAATCACTAGTGAATGATTTTATTAGTTTCCTAATTCTGAAATAGTGCAATATATTTACATTAACATTGAAAGTAGATTTCATACTTTCTAATGTCATAGCTGTACCTTCTTCTGTCGTCAAGTCTCCCACAAACATAATGCCTTTTTTAACCCAAGTTGCAAAGAATAAAGGCTCCTTTGAAAAGTGACTGTTGTACCAAATACAGGACTGCAGTAGTTCCTGTTTTGTCTTCGGAATATTTAATTTGCATAATTTGGACCAATTTAAAAAGACTTTTGACCAAAATTTATTTTTAACCTTCTGTGACATTTGTTCAGACCATTCACCTCCTAGATTAAAGATACTGTTTAAACCATCATGTGTTAGAGACAAAAGTATTTTCCATTCTGTCTCTTGTTGAAACAGAATTCTTTTTATCCAGTTAACTTTTAAAGCTTTCTCAAAGCTAAAAATATCTATCATTTTTATCCCCCCCCACTCATATAATCTAAACATGTAGTGCTTCTTTTTATCTTGTCAGGTTTCCTACTCCATAGAAATTTAAAAAAACAGTCATTTATGTTTTTTAAAAAACCTTCCGATACAGGTAGTGATGTTAGAAGGTGAACAAGTTTTGAAAGGAGAAATGTTTTAATCACCGTTACCTTTCCAATGATTGATAGATTACGACATTCCCATTTTTTCATTTCCGTCATAATACTGCGATAGGTTTTGTTAAAGTTTAACTCCGGTGTTTTAGGAATGTCAACTGAGAATTCTAGGCCTAAGATTGAAAAAATTGTGTCCCCCCCAATTTAATTTGTGTGGTGTTTGGAGTTTTTCTTTCGAAAATTTTTTCCGCCCTATCCAAATCATTTTAGTTTTCTCCTTGTTCATTTTCAGTCCAGAGAAGTTACCAAAAATTTCTAGAGTATTAAGGGCTGCCTGCAGGGAAGCAGTTGATCCATTTAGAAAAAGGGTAGTATCATCTGCAAATTGTGTCAGTTTAAATTCATGGCTTTCTATTCTAATACCTTTGATATCCTTATTAAATTTTATCATCAGAGCCATTACTTCTGCTGCAATCAAAAAGAGATACGCTGATATGGGGTCCCCTTGTCTACAACCCCGCCGAATAGGTATTCTTTTGGACAAGAATCCACTTTGCAATACATATGTTCCTATGTCATTATTAAAAAATTTTATCCATTGTATAAATGTTTCACTGAAGCCATAAAATTCAAGTGTTTTATATAAGAATTTCCAAGAGACAGAGTCGAAGGCCTTTTCAAAGTCTATAAGCATCATTAATCCGGGAATATTTTTATTTTCTGTGTATTGCATTATATCGTAAACCAATCTTGGTCAACAAAGAATTGACGTCCAAGGCTTGCTGAATGTCCAAAGACACCGGAGAATCAGACTGGTCCACCAACTTGACTAAGTTGGAGTTATTGACAGCCAAGGCTTCACGAAAGAAATCCAAAGAATTGAGGATCATAAGATCCAATCTGAGGTTTCTTTCCAAAGTATGGGCCATCTGCCTGGGCAAAGGAATGTCCTTCTTAGGACTGGGCAAGCCTAACCCCTGATCCGGATCTTTAAGGAGATCAGCCCAAACATCTAAAGCTAGAGGTTTATATCTAGCAAAGCTAAGTTTGGAAGGCTTAATAGGGAAAATTCCCAACTTCCTCAACTTAGTCTGAGAAGCTCCCACAGGAGAGGAATGAGAATGCAACTCTGAAAGAGATGCATCTGACATCTTAAAAGAGCTTCTAAGTCTGGAGCTGATACATAGACTCATAGGAGCAGACTTTGATTGATCAGGATACAAATCCGAGCAGTCATCAGGGTCATAATTCTGCACCTGAGGCTTGGATAACTTGTCCGACAAAACATCAAACACGGAATCCAGAGCCTCCCTGTAGTCCCTATTGACTGACTGGACATAAGGAATACTGGGCACTGAATCAACCACTTGCAACTCTGCCTCAAGATTATCCTGAGACAGAGGAGGATCCTGTGAGTCATCCAAAGTGGAACCCGAAGGTTGAGAAAGATCCTGACTTGAAGGTAAAGACTGTTGAGTAACAGTAGTATTAACAATACCTTGAACCTTATCTAACATGTTGGACATGAAAGAGGAAAAGGTATTGAAAAAGTCAGCCTGAGGCTGAAAGGAAGCCCTGGGAAATGCTTGATCATAAGCAGGATAGCCTGAAGCAACCGGTAGCTATTACTCACTTGTACATTGAGCAACAGTTGTGAAACTTAAATATGTTACAGTTCACAAAAAAGTAGATGAACAACATATTTGAGAGAAATTGTGTAGCTGCAATACTTTTGAAGATATAAGCCATTTACTCATTATGGTTATCATTACAAATTGACAAAGTAGCTATTACTCACGTAGTTATGGAGATACACTTCCAAACTACTGACTATGTTGTAGCTGTGGAGAAAGTAGCTGAACAACATATTGGAACAAAATACTCTAAATGCAATAGTTTGAGAGTTATAAGTCATATAATTATATTAGGTAAAAGCGCTATTACTCACTCAAAAGTATGCCAAAGTCCACCAAACCCCAAAAATATTGAAGAGCGTAAAATTCATTAGGACAAGTAATTTACCAAAAATGTGTAACTGTAGTAGTTTCAGAGAAAACTGCGTAACCCACGCACGCACACACATGGTGCAAATTATAATCTAAGATAATAAGAAATTCATACCTGACTGCGACAACCAAGTCTCACATGTCATGGGTTCAGAAACTAAACTCACACCTCAGTGCGACAACCAGGCCTCGCATGAAATGGGTTCAGAAACTAAAGGAGTTTTATACAATAGTCACATTCATGACCTCTGCCATAAGTTACCTGAGTGGTCAAGGTGGGTTAAGGCACTTAACAAATCCTGTGACAATATGGTTATATACCAAACATTGAATTGTAAATCATAAACACAGAAGACACTGTTCCAATACTGTTCATAGACAATAAAAAATGTGTGTTTTAATAATATATTATCTAGTTGATGTTTGAGTTTAATAATTAATCCTAATTAATCTTAATGTCTTATTGTGTGAAATATGTAGTGTTATAACAAGTGTAGCACTATAATTAACAATTTTTGCTGTAAAATATACTATTTTTTCAGCAAAATATGAAAATAAAGTGTGACTAAGTGTTTCAGGAACATTAAACCAATAAAATACTTTATGCATGAAACTTTATTTTTTGTACATGCTATTGCCTATTTCATGAAACAGGCAACATGATTCTTGCCCATTTCACAAAATGGGCAAGCAAATACTAGACAAGAGGAGAGTGCCCGTGAACGGGCACTGTGTCAGCTGACTGAGTGTTTTTGGTTTGTGAAGGTGATAATGAGAGGAAAGCATAATTATCAGGGAAAGTGCTGTACAGAAGTACAGTAAATGGTAATTGAACAGCATGTTCGAAAGAAATTCCGAAGCTGACAGAAGAAAAGGACAAAAACAAAAAAGTTGTGCCCTGCAAATGGTATTATGAAGGAAAGTAACAAGGTAACTGTTTGAGTGTAAAAAGTAGGTTAAAACATATTTAAAGAAATACTGCAAATGCAATATCCTCGTTCCACCTTGAAGAAGGGGTTCAAGGTCAAATCCAACCACACAAAAACATTCCCAGCCCATGATTTCCTATAGGTTGGTTTACCATCCCAAACCTCTAGGACCAATAATAAGTGAGTTATAAGCAATTTTAAGTTTGGCTGTCCTCATTTGACCTAGACGGAGGGGTCCAAAGGTCAAATCTGACCACACCAAAAGAATCCCAGCCCATGATTTCCTATATGTTGGTTTACCATCCCAAACTTCTAGGACCATTAATAAGCGAGTTATAAGCACTTTTAAGTTTGGCTATCCTCGTTTGACCTTGAAGGCAGGGTCCAAGGTCAAATCCGACCACACCAAAACATTCCCAGCCCATGATTTCCTATAGCATGGTTTACCATCCCAAACCTCTAGGACCAATAATAAGCGAGTTATAGGCACTTTTAAGTTTCGCTATCCTTGTTTGACCTTGAAGGAGGGGTCCAAGGTCAAATCCGACCACACCAAAAGATTCCCAGTCCATGATTTCCTTTAGGTTGGTTTACCATCCCAAACCTGTAGGACCAATAATAAGCGAGTTATAAGCAATTTTAAGTTTGGCTATCCTCAATTGACCTTGAAGGAGGAGTCCAAGGTCAAATCTGATCACACCAAAAGAATCCCAGCCCATGGTTTCCTATATGTTGGTTTACCATCCCAAACTTCTAGGACCATTAATAAGCGAGTTATAAGCACTTTTAAGTTTGGCTATCCTCATTTGACCTTGAAGGCAGGGTCCAAGGTCAAATCCGACCACACCAAAAGATTCCCAGCGCATGATTTTCTATAGGTTGGTTTTCCATTCCAAACCTCTAGGACCAATAATAAGTGAGTTATAAGCACTTTTTAGTTTGGGTATCCTCGTTTGACCTTGAAGGAGGGGTCCAAGGTCAAATCGGACCACATCAACAGATTCCCAGCCCATGATTTCCTATATGTTGGTTTACCATCCCAAACCTCTAGGACCAATAATAAGCGAGTTATAAGCACTTTTAAGTTTGGCTATCCTAGTTTGACCTTGAAGGAGGGGTTAAAGGTCAAATCTGACCACACCAAAAGATTCACAACCATCCCAAACCTCTAGAACCAATAATAAGGGAGATATTAGCACTTTTCATGACTGACAAAGAAACACCTGTGGCGGCCATCTTGTTTTTCAAAATGAGGCCAAAAATATTCCCAGTCAAGATTTTATAATGAGGAACATATCCTGCGAATTTGAGATCTCTACCTATAATACCCTTTACTCTAGAGGGCCAACAAAAGTCCTTGTGTAAAGTTGAATAAATGTCCCTGGCGGCCATCTTGTTTTTCAAAATGAGGCCAAAAATATTCCCAGGCAACATTTTATGGTTATTAATATATCCTGCAAACTTGAGAAGGCTAGCTATAATATTTTTTTCGTTAGAGCGGTAATGGTGAAATCTCTCTACACACTGCGGCTATCCAGTGGATACAATGATTTACTCAACAGTGAGAACCTGAAAGTAGCTATTGCTCAGCTATGCCATGACATACAGGTCTGCAATTTCACTGTTATAGCTGACCAAAAATTACGTGAATAACATATTTAAACAAAATACTCTAAATGCAATAGTTTTCAAGTTACAATTGATTTACTCAATAGTGATAACCTCAAAGTAGCTATTACTCAGCTATGCAATGAGCTACATGTCTGAATTTTTACTATGTTATAGCTGACCCAAAAGTAGGTGAACAACATATTTAAGCAAAATACTGTAAATGCAATAGTTTTCAAGTTACAACTGATTTACTCAATAGTGAGAACCTGAAAATAGCTATTGCTCAGCTATGCCATAAGTTATAGGTCTGTAATTTCACTATGTTATAGCTGACCCAAAAGTAGGTGAACAACATATTTTAACAAAATACTCCAAATGCAATATGTTTCAAGTTACAACTGATTTACTCAACAGTCAGTACCTGAAAATAACTATTGCTCAGTTGTGCCATGAGCTACAGGTCTGTAATTTCACTATGTTATAGCTGACCCAAAAGTAGATGAATAACATATTTACACAAATTTCTGTAAATGCAATAGTTTTCCAATTACAACTGATTTACTCAACACTGAGAACTTCAAAGTAGCTATTACTCAGCTATGCAATGAGCCACAGGTCTGGAACTTCACTATGTTATAGCTGACCCCAAAATAGGTGAATAACATATTGAAACAAAATACTCTAAATGCAATAGTTTTCAAGTTATAAGTGATTTACTCAACAGTGATAACCTAAAAGTAGCTATTACTCCGCTATGGCATGAGCTACAGGTCTGAAATTTTACTATGTTATAGCTGACCCAAAAGTAGCTGAATAACATATTTACACGAAATTCTCTAAATGCAATAGTTTTCAAGTTACAAGTGATTTTACTCATGATGGAAGTTACTGAAAAGCCCAAAAGTAGCTATTACTCACTTAGCTATTGAGACAGACACCCAAGTTACTCACCATGTTGTAGCTCTGAAAAAAGTAGCTGAATAACATATTTTAACAAAATGTTCTAAATGCAACACTTTTCAAGTTATAAGTGATTTAGTGCATGATTTCATGAATTTTAATGCATTAAAAATTATTAAAAAAATTTATTAAAAAAAAAAATAAGACAGATCCAGGTCTCACACTCACACAAGAGAATCTACCTCTGGCCTAGTACATATATGCAAGATATGAGAGAAATCCCTGCAATAGTCACTGAGAAAATTGTGATACAGTGTTGAAATTTTCACACTTTTGGTGGGGGTACCTCCCTTATAATGTCTCTAGCAAACAGACGAACAGACAGATTTGCATGCCTTGAACAATTTTTCATCCTCGATAGATAAGATATCTTTTAAAAAAAACAGCATGTCTCTAGGCCTTGTAGTTTTGGAGGAGAAGTTGTTCACGCAAAATTCTTGCCTATTTCACGAAATGGGCAATTTCACAGATTAGGTGTAACATATGCATCTCTATTTGGCCATGTCAAATTCAGATGAACAGACAGAATTCTATAGTTACACTGGGGATTCTGTCTTGTAGAATCACATGCCAGTATTGATTTTGTATGCTTGGCTGTGTGTATTATCTGTTGCTTTTTACTTATGTATACATTATGGTTTTATGGTTTACTTAAAACCAAAGTTTCTTCCTGGAAATATGTAATTAGATTCCTTTATTGCAGGTGGGTTGGTATTTGAATGATGGATTAATAACTTTTGTTGAACCGTTAATGTGTAAAAGTGTCAATAGCCCTGTGGCTTCGTGAAATACGGATTAATAGTCATACCCTTATTAATTGGCTGTATCTCTAAATAAAATGTATTAAGAAATTATCCTTTTTCTTATTTTATAATGCATTCAAATGTTCTGAGAATAAAGATCACCTTGATTTTTCAAAGGCAGCAAAATACAGATTCACAAATGATGAAACAAAAGAAACTTAACAAGATTTATAAGCATCGTTGCCAACTAGTGGCCATATATCACAATTCAATCATTAGATTGCAAATTGAGTTTAAAGACTATAAATAAAATTGGTCTCAGGATCAGAACAAGTGACCAGCTGATCACAATACACCTGTGAAAAACAGTCTAAAAATGGAATGTACAATTAGACCAAGGATGCTTCTCTGGCCAGATGCAAGATGTATCCACCAGAAAAGGACAAGTAACATGGGTTTGAAGATAAATGGCATTTTTTAAGATGGGGGCCGAATGAAGAAAATTCTAAATCATTCATTGACCTTAAAAGAGTAGTTGTTATTATCTAGTGGGGCCAACATTTGCCTGAAATCAATCTATCTGTTACAGTTTTTGAGATAAATGACATTTTCCATTTGTGTTAAAATTCAAAATGAGACCAAAATTTGGAAAAGTCATAATTTTTCTGACGTCCTAGTGGAGTAGTGTACCCAGTACCAAGGAGGCTCACAATTTGCTAAAAATCGCTCTATCTCTCACAGTTTGCCAGATAAAAGACATTTTCATTTCTGTCACAATTCAAGATGGCTACCAGAATTTGAAGAAGTCTAAATTTTTCTAGGTCCTAGAGTAGTAGTCCTTAGTATCCAGAAGGTCTAAAATTTGCCTGAAATCTCTTACAGTTTATGAGAAAAAACAACATTTTCAATTTCCACAAAAATTTGAGATACCGGCCAAAATTTGGAAAAGTTATAATTTGTCAGAGTACTCTTATGTACCATTAGGGTCCAAAAATTGCCCGAAATCAGTTTTTGAGATAAACAAAACTTTCCATTTCCCACAAATTCAAGATGGTGATCAAATTCAGAAAAGTCTAAATTTTACAGAGGTCCTAGAGGAGTTGTCCTTAGTACCCAGCAGTTACAAAATTTGCCCGAAATTGCTGACTGGCAAAATGTCAAAGTAGCAATTACTCAGTTACCACTGGAGTTACAGTTCTTAAAATTTGCCATGACACAGATCATCAAAAAGTAGTGGCACAACATATTTGATCAAAATAGCATCTGAGATGCCTGGGTTGGTATTCACAAAAGGGATCAAGCTCAAGTTGAGCCAAAAATCAGCTCACGTTTACAGCTGTTTATACCAAACTTGAGCTGATTTTCCTTTTGTGAATAACACCCCAGAACTCCATGGCCCAGGGAAATAATTTTCAACACCATGAGATACAGAAGAAGTGAAGTGTTCAAAGATCAGGAGACTCACAGAGTAAGGAGTGTCAGCTTTGAAAAGGTCCAAATAATATTAATGTAGAGAAAATAATGTTTAAGAGAGACACAATGTATATAAAGATAAAGTATTAAAATGACAATTCAATAGTAAAATGATTGTATTAATCAGTACACTAAAAATTATAAACCTGTAAAATTTATTAATTGAAGTACAGCTGTCAAAGGAAATAGCACAATTAAGTAAAAGTAGATTTAATAAGCAGCTGCAACAACCCACATATCTTTTTGATAAGAGAAATATGTCTCAAATATGGCAGGCAACACACTTTAGCAGAGCAAAGGTTAAAGGTCACATCATGACAATGTACACCAAGGCCCCCTAGCCAATGTCCCTACTATCAACTTTCTATGCCTTAAAGTTTCCCAGATATAGCCCAGAAAAGATTTTAAGGGTCAAGGTCACTACAGCAAGGTGAAAGTTAAATCAAGGTCACACCATGATGTTGCACACCTACACCCTTCAATCAATGTCCATACCAAGTATCAACTTCCTACACCTTATAGATGGCAATATATAGCCTGGACAATATTTTTAAACACCCTTCAACCAATGTCCATACCAAGTATCATGCTTCTACACCTTACAGATTCTGAGATATAGTCAGGAGAAGATTTTAAAGGTCAAGGTCACCACAGCAAGGTCAAAGGTCAAATCAAGGTCACACCATAAGGTTGCATACCTACACCCCCTAACCAATGTCAATACCAAGTATCATCTTATTACACCTTACGCTTCCTGAGATATAGCCCAGACAAAATTTTCAAACTCAAGGTCACTACAGCAAGGTCAAAGGTCAAATCAAGGTCAACACTCCTAACAGTTACCAATGAGTGTCACCATACACAATATTATTTCTGTATTTATGCTACTCAAAAATGTACAGCACTGTGACTACATATACATGGGTTAGGTTTTTAAGGCTGTCTTTCTTGTGGCCTTTTTTGTATTTTTCAGGCTATCAAACCTAGCCCCTCAATCCACTAGTGCATTTGATTTTATTAGGCATTTATCTGGGGGTGATATTTTCTTTGAAAAGAACATGGTTCAAATTTTTAGTAAAATGGTCTAAGACCATTCAGACCAGAGATCAGGTGAAGGTCATCTCTCTCCCTTCTTTGGGTAGCAATCCTATTTGTTCTTACAGAGCTTTAAAGTTGTTATATCAGTTATATAATCAATCTGAAAATCAACCACTTTTTCAATATAAATATGTAGCAGGCTGGATGGTCTTGATTAATTCTATCATTAGAAAGACCTTGTCTCTTATCAACCAAAAATTGAACCTCTCACCTATTTTTTTCACCTTCCATGCTTTCCAGCATTCAGGTGCCTCCCTGGCTTTTAATGCCAATGTCCATCTTCAAGAAATTAAGGTTCAAGGCACCTGAACGTCGGATTGTGTGTGGAGGTATATTTACAATAATCCCATGCATTCGTTTGAAGTGGCAACTACCTTCCAAAAAATGCTTAAAATTATAAATGCTATAAAATGCTGGGTTTGGGGGGTTTCACTATTATATTATATCATGTATTATTTTATGGAATTTCTGATTCACTAGTGTTCTTTGAACCTTCCAGTCTGACTTAACTTTCTTATCTCAAAATGTTTGGCATACTTTTAATGTGACCTTATTTCACTTTAATCTCACTACTTTCACCTTTTATGTGACCTTGACTTTTGGGAAAAGTCGCCAGTTGACTTTGTGGATACCCAGGGGTCAAAAAGTTCGCTGAAATCGCTCTATCTCACACCGTTTCTGAGATAAATGTGTCTTTGGGTTTTACACAGAAATTTGAGATGGTGGCCAAATTAGTGGGAAAACCATTTCGGTCTAAATTGCTCGATCTCGCACCATTTCCGAGATAATTGCATTCTTGCTTTTTTTTGTAGGAATTGTAGAAATTCAAGATGGCCACTAAATGCTATAAAATGCTGGGTTTGGGGGTTTCAATATTATATTATATCATGTATTATTTTATGGAATTTCTGATTCACTGGTGGTCTTTGAACCTTCCAGTCTGACTTAACTTTCTTATCTCAAAATGTTTAGCATACTTTTAATGTGACCTTATTTCACTTTAATTTCACTACTTTCACCTTTTATGTGACCTTGACCTGAGGTAATTCTATGTCCATGTTATTATCTACTTTTGGTCACACTCTGTTCCCCTTGGAGGTCAGGAAATGTGACATCCACCTCTTTTCACCTTTGGCTTTCTAATTTTCAAGGTCAGACTGACTCACTCACTTAAACATGGTGTATTGAGTTAATTCTGTATTGTGTGTTATTTTCTTGGCATGTATACATTTAATTTGATTCACCATAATTTGCATTTATTCTCTGGGAAATGTAAATATTTCTAGATATAGTAAATGTATTTACACATGTTAAAGAATGTTTATGTATTATGAATAAACTGAGTACCGTCTGCTGTGTTATCATTGTGTTGGGGAACTTTGGGGGGACTGTCTCAACACACTGCATTGGCGTACATATGTATAACCCATAGTATCCACCTGATGCTATCTGGTGGATACAATTATATTACCGGTACAACACAACCATCAGTTCAAACAAATGAAAGATGAGAAAATAAATATTCCTGAATTATATACAAAACTCAACAAGAGTATTGCTTCGCAAGAACAAAAGAAATGGTTTCTGTACAGCAAATAATAAGTGTCCCAATGAGCATTAATGATTGAGTCGAAAAGAATATGTTCCTCTGTTTAATATGTTTTTCTATTTATGTAAAAATGCAAGGTTTCAGAGATAAATGTGTTTTTACTTTTTATGCAGAAATTCAAGATGGCCAATAAAAATGGTGAGAAAACCATTGTTGGGAAAAAAATTGCCAGATGACCATGCGGATACCCTGGGGGGGGGGGGGGGGTCAAAACTTTTGCCGAAGTTGCTCTATCTTGCACTGTTTCCAAGACAAATGCATTTTTGTGTTTTGCGCAGAAATTCAAACTGGCCGCCCAAATTGGCAGGAGAACGATTTTTGGGAAAAGTCGCCAGTTGACTTTGTGGATACCCCGGGGGTCAAAAAGTTCACTGAAATCACTCTATCTCACACCGTTTCCGAGATAAATGTGTCTTTGGGTTTTACACAGAAATTTGAGATGGTGGCCAAATTAGTCGGAAAACCATTTCGGTCTAAATTGCTCTATCTCGCACCGTTTCCGAGATAATTGCATTCTTGCTTTTTTACGCAGAAATTCAAGATGGCCACTAAAAATGGTGGGAAAATGACTTTTGGGAAAAAATCGCCAGATGACTCTGCTTATACCCTGAGGGCCAAAAATTTCGTCAAAATCGCTCTATCTTGCACCATTTCCAACATAAATGCATTTTTGTGTTTTACGCAGAAATTCAAGATGGCCACCAAAATGACAAGAAAAATAGCATCAGAGATGCCCGTACCCCACAACCTGGGGAAATATTTTTCAACACCATGAGATATAGGAGTAGTGAAACAGTACAAAGATCGGGATACTTTAAGAGCAGTGTCAGTTATATAAAGGTCCAAATAATGTTAAAGTAGAGAAAACAATGTCTCAGAGAAACAATAAGTATATAAAGATGAAGTATTAAAACAAGACAATTCAATTGTAAGATGACAGCATTAATCAGTTAACTAAAAATTATGATGCTGTAAAATTTATTAACTGGATAATAGATGTCAATGGAAATAGTACAATTATGAAAAAGTACATAATAATCAGTTGCAGCAATCCATATATCTTTGTCATAAGAGAAACGTGTCTCAAATATGGCAGGAGAACACATTTTGGCAGAGCCAAAGGCTAAACCTAACAACATGATGCCAACTGACGTCCCTACCCGGACAGGATTTTAAAACACATGGTCAATATGACAAGGTCAAATTAAGATCACATCATGATGTTGCACATCTACAACCCCCAATCTATGTCCCTACCAAGTATCAACTTTCTACAACTTACGGTTTCTGAGATACAGCCCGGACAAACTTTTTCCCATACCTGACCAACCGCCCGCCCATCCGGACACCATGAGTGAAAACAATACCCCGACAGCCCTTAGTAAAAATGATTTTTGGTGAAATTTGCCAGATAACTCTGTGCATACCTTGGGTATTAAACATTTTGTCAAATTCATTCTATCTTGCACCATTTCCGAAATAAATGAGTTTTTACGTTTTAAGCAGAAATTCAAGATGGAATCCAAAAAAGGCATAGAAAACAATTTTTGCCAGATGACTGTGGAAACCTGGGGACAAAATTTTGCCGGAATCGCTCTATCTCACACCATTTCCGAGAAAAATATGTTTTTGCGTTTTACGCAGAAATTGGTGGGAAAATGACTTCTGGGGAAAACTGCCAAATGACTCTGTGGATACCCTGGGATCAAAAATTTTGACGAAGTCACTCTATCTCACACCGTTTCCGAGATAAATGCATTTTTGCTTTTTTGGGCAGAAATTCAAGATGTCCATCAAAAATGGCGGGAAAACAATTATTGGTGAAAACCGCCAGATGAATCTGCAGATATCCTGGGGGTCAAAAATTTCGTCAAAATCGTTCTATCTTGCACCGTTTCTGAGATAATTGCTAATAAGTCCACCATTTTGTGTCGGATCACTTCCAAAAGTTAATGATTTACAGACATATATACAACAAAGTCACTTGCCAAATTTTCTGTGAATAGGTAATCTGGACAAGCACACCCCTTGAAAAACATGTTTTTGGTCATGTGACTTCTCTGGTTGAAATGTCACGACACCATATTCAGAATTTTTTTCTCAGTACTACATGTGCTAAATTTGAAGAGAATCTGCCCAGTGGTTGCTGAAGTATAAGCAATAGAAAATGTGGAAGCCGGCACAGCCAGCAGACTCTCTCTCTCCCCTCTCACCTAAATACAAACAAGTGGCCCGCAAGGGACAGTACCACCAATATGTACAATGTGTAGAAATATGTGGAAACTGCTGAAACCAATTGCAATGTATAAATAAACAAAGTACATTGATTGCTCACCCCTGATGGCTACTCCGACCCTGAGACACTGGAGTTGAGTTCATTCGCAGTCGGTCAGAGTCACTGAGGTCCGAGTCTGAGCCATCAAAACTAAGCCTTTTATATTGAAGTCTGCAAAATATAAAATGTGGCAATGATACTTACGATATCAAAATTCCATTACAAGTGAAAATGCAGTCCAAATAAATATCTTCAAGATACACCTACAAGCAATCAGTGACTGTGAATGGGTTCTGTGTCAGCTGACTTTGTGTTTTGAGGTTCTGATACAAGTGAAAGTAGAAAAGGACACAAAAGTGGTGCAGTACAAATAGTACAAAGTTAACTCATAAGGTGCTTCCTAAGGAACTACTGTGGACTTGGTTCTTATACCAAGGTAGAGTTCAAAAAGTTGGTTGATAGAGACTACAGATGTAGAGCTGATACCTTCATAAAGTGATTTTCCTCTGGCCTAGTATATATCAGCAAAAAAACAAAACAAAACAGACAAATCCCTCCAATGTTCACAGAGAAAATTATGAAAGGTAGTTAAAATTTAAACACTAGATGTGTAACAACTCTTCTTCACAGACAAAATTTCGGGGACCAACCATAAAGGAAAGTTATTTAAAGTAGCAAGGACTAATTTGACCTTGAAGGGAAAGTAGCTATTACTCCCTTAGCTATTGGGATAGATGCCTCAAGTTACTTGCCATGTTGTAGCTATGGACAAAGTAGCTGAAAAACCTATTTATGTTAAGAAAATGATCTAAATTTGAAAATTTTAATTACTTAAATGTAGCTTTTATAAGCTACAACCTTACCAAGTGGAACTAAATGCTATCTTGGACCGCCGCAGGTAGTCACGGCCAACCCAAGAAAAAATGGGCTTAACACTGGCAATGATACCTTCATATCGAGGTGACCGTGATAGTGATGTATTTACTTCCTTCTTCGAGTTGGAAATTTTGCCCATACCACCTCATCTGTAATAAAGTGGGGAGGCAGGGAGGGACTCTCTTCAGTTCCACATGGTAAGCTACATTTAAGTAATTAAATTTTTCAATTTTATTCTGCTACAATAGCTTACCATGTGGAACTGAATGCTGAATCAAACTGCTAGGTGGAGGGATTACAGCTGAGATTGGAGGTATTTTGTCAATTTTTCTTGGATTTTGGATTAAAGAAAAGTATGTTAAAAATTACCATTCTGAGTCCCACTTACAGTGGCCTGATTATGAAAACTGGGCCTGCAAGAAGCCAAAAACCAGAAAATCTAACTGAAATGACAGTACAGATACTGTCTGGATATCTGGATTTTTAAAGGAAGAAGTGCAGCCAAAGTATTATAAAAGTATTGTGAGCCTTCCAGAGACAAGCTTACATGATTTGGTCCACCGAAACCCCACCGTAAAAGGCCTTTGAGGCTTGACCTTTTAAGGGCTACAGCAAGGACACTTGGATTGTTTTGATGCATGCAATGACCAGTGCTGTGGTAGCACTTGTGGATTAATTTTCTATAATGGACAGGGCTCTGACCTCAATAACACATTACGTTGAGGTTAGCACCTGTTAGTTGAGGTTGCTGTGCTAGCACTTGTAGATTGATTTTACAAAAGTGACAGTGCCCTGACCTCAACAACACATGACGTTAAGGTGAGCTCCTGTCAGTTGTGGTGAGCCGCTGTTATGATTACAAGTTCCCCATATACCTTTTACTTATAAAAACCCATACTTTCCCAGAATTTCATGCTTTTGTGTCTTGGTGAGCAAATAGAAACAACTTTTATACACTGAAGGAAAACACGAAATATTTGTCTGTTTTGGACTTTGAAAAATATTCACTTATTGGGACTTAGAAATTATTTGTGAAGTGTGGACTTGTGAAATGTTTGACAATTTCATTTGAAAAGACTATTAAATTAAGAGTGAAGTGGATTAAAATGATATATAAAGTTAAAAGGTAACATATGTTATATTTTGTTTGTTGGTTATGACTTTTTTTCCAAAATGGTAAAAATATTAAATTATCTTTTGTAAAATTTGTCACATGGTATTCTTTGCTATGAAAAATAAACTGACTGGATATCATTGGTTTGTTTGTTTATTATGATAACAAATTGGATAAACAACTGCTGAGATTACCAGTCCTTATATGGGAATAAGATCCCAACCCCTGAAATGTGTTATGACCAAGGAAAAACGGCCATAACAATATCTTCTTTAACTTCTTTTTGTAAGTGAAAAACATTTAGTGAAAAATTTTCTTTGAACACCAATAGATATAATATCTTTTCTAAATCAGAACAAAGTTTAAAGTCCAAAAAAGTCATATTTACTGTATCCAAGTATTTTAGTAGTTTCATTCATCTAACTCAAAATTTGCCCCACTGTGTAAAGAGATCCAGTGCTTCAAGTTCTTCCACAATTCCAAAAGTTTACTACTTTGTGAAAACAGATGACCAATAGTTTCTGGATATAGGCATGAATTTCGCTGCAGCACTTGCCCAAGATGAAAACCAACAAGAAAGCAGTTTTGAGGGTAAGATGTTTGAGGTCTGTGACTTTCAAAGCCAAGTAATGAAAGAGTCCGATTCTAGACAGATTTATATTAGAAGAGATGTTGATACTTTTAAATGTGTGCATCTTACAGACAGACAAGACCTATTCAATATGTCTATTATATTTTAAATAAACTTATAATTACTGTGGTAAACTTAGTAACTCAGAATCATTGTTTATTGTAGGTAACTTGATTAGTATGATCAAGCAACTCTGTTTCTCTGTTATTGATAAACTTGACAAGTAACTTTCTGTATGTCCTTGAATGTTATATTGTGCTTGTGTTCCAACATTTGCTCAAAAGTTCGTACAAGATATAATATTCGTATTCATTTGTTGTGATATGTCTACAGTAATAATGTTGACAAATTGGTATATATGTTATAATGGTACTAACCTGATAACCAGTTTTAATTCCTAAATTTCTGAGAAACACTGTACGTGGTTATTAATTGTTATTTATGTGCCAAGTTAGTAAACAGTTTAATAGTTACTCTGCTTCTCTATTGATGATAAATTGGCCAGTAATTTTTGGTATGTCCTTGTAGATTATGTGGTGTATGTGTTCCAACTTCTGCTCAAAAATTTGTAAATGATGTAATATTTGTATTTATTTGTTAAAGAATATAGTTATCAGAAACATATCCATAATTTTAAATTAATTGAAAAAGGTTTGGATATTCAACCACATAATAATTCAGACAAATTGGTAAATAGTTTAATAACTGCACTTACTTGATGTCCATTGTTTCATTTTACCTGGTTATTAATTGGTATTTACATGACAACTTAGTAAATAGTTTAACAATTGTACTAACCTGATGTCAGGTGTATTAATTACTAAATTTCTAAATGATTAATTTGAATGTAGACTTACTATACATGATTGGTTTCTAAATTAGTATTCATGTGTTGCATTGCTCAGAATGATGGCAAATTGGTAAACAATCCAAGAGTTGAACATACCAAAGTCTAATAGGTTAATTGCTAATCTTCTGACTTGTAACTTTAAGCATAGATTCACAGAACATGACTACTTATAAAAAGTTATGTATTGCATCACTTAAAACTTATTTTATCACTTAATGTTTGTAAGTGAATGTCTTAGAGTTGAAGCACTAGTAATATTTACAATACTTACCCAATGTAATTGTTTAACTTTTATTTAGTGTAATTGTTACAAATAATGGTTGCCAATTAGTAAAAGAACCCAAGTGAAAACCTCCTAAAAGAGTACCAAGCAAATTATTTTCATTTCCACTATCTTCCATTATTAAAGTCTGTGAACAGCAATGACATATACATGTATATTTTTGTTTTCTATTGTATCTTGTCCTTTCTTGTTGTGTATATATGTATTGTGAACAAGGCTTATTGATTATTCTCCGGATGCTAATGTGTCAAAACATGTATGCCAGACTAGTAGATGTCCTTTCTTTGTGCAAATACCCATGGATTATGAACGTGTAATTTTTAACTCTTATTTGTAGAGGCATTAGGAATAGCCAAAAGAGAAAAATATATGTAACTGGTAAAAAAATCAACACTCTGGATTAACTGTGCTCCAAGAAACACATTCTAATGAAAGTGATGCATCTTTGTGGGAAAATGAATGGGGTGGGAAAATATATGTTTCACATGGCACGAGTAATAGTTGTGGTGTTGCTGTTTTAATTCCTGATAAACTGGCATCAAATTTATGTGTTCAAAATATTATAAAAGACAATTATGGTAGATTAATCTTAATTGAATGTGAGATACAAAACACTTCACATATAATTGTAACAGTGTACTTTGCAACTAAAGATAAACCAAATGAACAAGTAATGCTGTTAGAATACATTAGACAATTACTCATGAATTACAGTGGTCAGAATATTATTATTGGAGGTGATCTTAATACTTGCCTTAATTTCAATATAGACAAAAAATCCCTCAACAGAAAATGGATTTAAATATAATAAAGAAGTTAATAATATTATGAATGAAATCCTTTAAAACTACAATACAGCAGAAGAGAGATGTCTACATCAGGATTAGTTCAATCTCATATAGAATTTTGGCTTATTTTAACAGCTTTACAGTATCAAATAAAAAGATCCTCTATTAAACCAAGTAATAGTTCAGATCATAGTGTAGTAACAATAGAAATAGAATGTTTAAACACTCAAAAAGATGTAAAGGTTTCTGGAAATTCAAAAATATTTTACTTTCATAATTTGAATTTTGTAAAACTTATTGAAGAAACAATTGCTAATTTTTAAAAAAGATATGTCAAAATGGATAACAAGGCAATGTCATGGGATTTTGTTAAATGTAAAATAAGAAGCAAAACAATAGACTATTCCATTAGAAAATCAAGAGAAAACAAAAAAAACTAAACTAGCCAAAAGATTAATACACTTGGAAAATTCACTGCATTACAATAAAGACAACTACAATGAATATCTAACAGTAAACAAGAATGGGACAATTTTTGCTAAAAAATTAAGCTACAATGGTCAATTATATGATCAAAAGGTAAATGGGTTGAAGATGGAGGAAAAATAGCAAAATTTTTTTAAATATTGAAAAACGAAATCATGATGCCAAGTATATAAAAAAAACTTATTACAGGTACAAAAATGGAAATAACAAAACCAAATGAAATATTAAAAGAACAGACTGACGAACTTTTATCAAGAACTGAATACCTCAAAATTAAATAGCTCAACTTCAAAAAATATGGACACATTCTTTTTAAACAATAATATTCTAAAATTTTCTGAAGAAGATAAACTATTCTGTGAGGAAAAACTATCTGTGGAAGATTATCTAAATGCTTTAGAAAAGTTATCAAATGATAAATCTCCAGGTAGTGACAAGCTAACCTCAAATTTTTATAGATTTTTCTGAAACAACATTAAAGAGCTACTTGTTAAATGTTACAATTATTGTTTTCGTCAGGACCAGCGATTAGCAGTTATTAATTTGATTCCCAATAAAGAGAAGGATATTGTTTATTTAAAGAACTGGCCAGGGTTTTGTAAAAAATATTTTACATGAAAAAAACTTAGAAAACAGTGAATTTATGTTGAGATATCTAGGGGATATAATGGAAGACACGTCAGATTTTTCATGGGTCAGTGCTAAGGCCAGTCATGCAGTTTTACTCTGCGAAATGGAAAGGGGGCAAGTTGTCTGGTCAGATACCTCTAGGATAGATAGAATTAGAAGGGCTCATGCACAAAAACATCAAAACAAACAAAATTGGGGTTTCAGGCAGCAAGAAAAGCGCCCATGGTTTTGTAAAAATTACCAAACAGGGACTTGCACTTTTGGCAAAGATCACGAGGTTGGGGGAAAGTTACATAGGCACATTTGTGCCTACTGTTTGTCGCAAGGCAAGCAGTTAAATCACCCAGAGCGTGAATGTCATTATGCAAAAAAATCGGGTCCAAAAAACGACCAGGGAGCTGCCCACCTATAGGTAAAGGGGGCAGCCAAAAAATGTCAAATGCTAGTGAAGTTTTTAAAAGTGTCAAGTGTATTAAAAACACACATGTAGATGAGAACTTGAAGTTAGTACGGTGTATGTCAACAAATGACACAGGCAAGGGTCCTGTGATTAGTAGAACATTCACAAATTCTAATCTATCTGTAAAAACTGTCAATGCTCTGATGGCTAGGGGCAACAAACACAAAACACTTCAGAATATGAAGCAAAAGTACACCACAGGCCCAAAGGCAAACCAATTAGTACAAAGTCATCATAATGATGGGGGCCAGATTCAAACAAAGGTGTTCAGAAACAATGCAGGCTATAGACAAAGAAAAAACAACGGTAGCCAATGTCAAAAAGTGGGACACTGGTCAGTTAAAACCATGGTGGAAGCTGATCAGTACCCCCAGAGTCGAGAGACCGTCGTTTTACAACAACAACCTAAAAATGTAACAAAAAAACGTGTCAGATCACAAATCGTATGCTTCAGTAGTTAGAGGTGCCCCACATGAATGCGTCCTTGTTGATCACACTCAGGCTTTGCTATTTGACATCAATGGCATTGATGAGGACAAATTTGTCAATACAATGTTTGCAAAGAGTTTGAATCGTCAACTTAGGCGTCATGCTGAATTGAATTGTGATAACTATAAGAAATGGAAAGTGTCAAATGTCTTTTGACTTCGGCTTCACACCTCTTGGGGAATTTGTAAGTGCTGACACCAGTGTTCAATCAAAAAATGTGACAGATGATCCAATTCACCTACACAGAATTATCAAAAACAGTGGTACATACAACTATCTGGGTTGCAGAATTCCTATTAAGTCCCAGTTGAACGTTGATGCGTGGGCTCGAGAATTGGAAGGTTACTGGGACACCCAGTTGCTTGAATTTTTAACATATGGCTTCCCACTTGATTTTAACAGGGATTCAAAATTCAAAACTGCGTTGTGAAGGGGGTAACCATAACTCTACACTCCAGTTTCCCAAAGATGTAGACGCCTATCTACAAGAAGAGACAAAATTCAAGGCCATTATAGGTCCTTTTGGGGTTAGTCCCATAAAAGATTTGCACTATTCACCATTCATGACGCGTGAAAAAGCGAACGCAGCTCATAGGAGGGTCATTATTGACTTATCATGGCCTAAAGATGCGTCTGTCAATCTGGGTATAGATAAGGACTCATATCTGGCCACAAATTTTGATCTTACTTTCCCAACTGTAGACCACATCATGGACGCAGTCAAAAATGTGGGCCCTGGGGCCCATCTATTCAAAATTGATATAAGTCGTGCCTTCAGGCATGTGAAAATTGATCCTTTTGATTTGGACTTGTTAGGTTTACGTTGGCGTGACGTTCGGGAGCAGGCACGGGACGCAAATTTTTCAACGTATCAGCGACGCCGTACGCTTCATCATGCGTTGTGACGGCTATGACGTCATAAATTACGTCGACGATTTTGTTGGGGTTGCGACGCCTAGCGTCGCGAGAAAGTCTTATGACCACTTGACAAAATTACTTCAGCGTCTGGGTCTTGACGTCAGCATAAAAAAATTGGTCTCACCATCTACCTCAGCAATTTGTCTGGGCGTCGAGATTGACACAGTAGCAAAAACCATTGCTATCCCACAAGAAAAATTGGAGCGTATAAACGTCATCCTAGCTGAATGGCGTCAGAAACGTTTCTGCTCTAAACAACAGCTACAATCATTATTGGGCAATTTATTGTATGTGCACAAGTGTGTTAGGCCTTCCCGAATTTTTGTCAACCGTATGCTGGAACTTTTAAGGCAGAACTATGATAAAAATTCAATCACCCTGACCCCAGGCTTCAAGAGGGATCTGCCTTGGTTCGAAAAATTCCTTGCCAGATACAATGGGGCATCTTTCTTTGACCACCAGCCAATTTTTGGCACCATCGAGCTGGATGCATGCTTAACTGGTTTTGGGGGGTGCTGGGAGAATCTTATATACCATGTAGCAATTGAAAAACACTACCACAACTTAGCTATCACCCAACTGGAGATGTTGAATATACTGGTAGCACTGCAAATTTTCAGCAGATATTGGCAGGGCCAAAGAATTCAGGTCAAATGTGACAATATGGCAGTTGTCCAAGTATTACAGACAGGCAAGGCCAGAGACCCATTTTTAGGCGCATGCGCCCGCAATATATGGATGAAAGCTGCTAAGGCAGATATAGACATTGTGTACTCCCACATACAGGGTAGGAAAAATGTAGTTGCTGACCTGTTGTCCAGGTGGAAAAATATGCAAATTCAACACCAAATATTGTGTCAAAATGTCAGAAATCCTATATGGATGGCTATCCCCTCCAATGTGCTAGGAATTGATAATGAAATATAACAAAAAGTAACAGATGTTATACTTTGTTTCAGGCCAGAATGCGTTAACAGCCTTGAAGTCAAGAGCAGCCTCAAGGGTATCCCACGCCTTTCGCCCCAAGACCAGGAGGTGTTATGAACTGTTGTTTCGAAATTTTATGGGGTTTTGTGTAATTACCAGTCTAAATGTTCAGAGCATCCAGGTCCATGATATAATTGCGTACCTGGAGTATTTAGTGGAAAATGGAGTTTCATATAACATGATATCCAACAATATCTCAGCTTTGAAAGCAAATTTCATTATGTACGACCTCAGGTTTCACCTTTTAGAACACCCCCGCATCAGGTTCTTTATAAGATCTCTGAAAATTAATCGTCCACTGTCTCTGTTTGTTTATTTGTTTATTTGGGGTTTTACGTCGCTTTCAACACTGTACAGGTCATATCACGACGGGTAGTTGGAAGGGCAGAGGAAACCAGTACATATAGTTCGCTAGGGTTCTGTACTGTAAACTGCCGACCAACGGCAAGCAACTACCAGCTTTCCCACTTACGGCCATGACGGGGATCGAACCCCGGCTGCAGAGGTGGGAGGCGAGAGTGTTACCACTCTGCCACCGTGGCCCCTCCACTGTCTCTGGTAAAGCGTAACATCCTTTCCAGTTTTGCAGCAACTCATACAAGCATGTGATGACCTAGTGTCCCCCTTCACGTTCAAAGCAATTTTTCTAGTTGCATTCTGTGGTTTTCTTCGAATTTCGAACGTAGCTCCACATTCATATGCACAGTTTGATACTACCAGACATCTCACCAGGTCTGATGTTAAATTCACCAAGTGTGGAATACGTATTACCCTCAAATGGTCCAAAACAATGCAAACTCGAGACAAAGTACATGTCATCACCCTCCCTCTCCTCCACCCTTCCCCACTTTGTCCTGTGTATGCCCTCAAGAGGGCTTTGGCCCATTATAAACCAACACCTCAAGACCCTCTGTTTCAAGTGAAAACCAAAGAGGGTTATAGGGTTGTAACTGAATCTAGATTGCGAAAAACATTGTCGAAACTCAATCAGAGGCTAGGGTTCGAACCTCACCATTTTTCCTTCCACACATTCAGACGCTGAGGGGCCACCTGCGCTTACAATGCCCATGTTCCTGTTCAGACTATTAAGTCCCATGGCTCCTGGGCTTCAGACTGTGTCTGGACATATATACAACAAGATCATACTCGTAGTGCTCAGATAGCTGCTTCTTTCAAAAATTTAATAAATGCTTCATAATGTGCCAATTGGGCTTGAGGCATTTGGATAGAAATGATGTAGAAAATACAGTGCTTTCAACTTGACCTTTGACCTCTGGGTCCCCTCGTACGTCACCTAATTAGGGATGCAAATTTGAAGTTGGGAGTTGACCTTAGTTTAGTCTGACCTTGGGGTCAAGGATCAAACTGTAATTCACATGTGGCTTGGTTTTCTGTGATTGTGTTATATCTCAGTTTAATCAAAATGTAAAAATATTTAAAATATAAAAATTGCCTGTATGTACATTTTATTATTTTAACACTTTGCTTTATGGTAACTTAACCTGTGTTATATTTAATGGACTCACTGCTGCATTATGATAATTGTAATCTGTAAAAATAAAGTAGATTTACATACATATATATATATATACATTGTACAACTGTAATTTACTTATGTTATTGTATATCAATAAAATATTAACCCGCACTGTCTTCTTGCTTGGACTTGGAATGGTGGGGACTGTCAAAGTTTTCAGTATAAAGTAATTCATAGAATTATAAACTGCAAGGAAAACTTGCACAAGTGGAAACTAACTGATAGTCCAAAGTGTGACTATTGCATGTCAATAGACACACTAGAACACCATTTGTATTACTGTAGTAGTAGTAAAGATTTCTGGGGAAAAATGTCCAAAAAAATAATACACTTTTGATGTTGATATACTTTACTGTCTGTGAAATTATGTTGGAGCTAAATTTATACCAAGACCCCCTACCCTCTTTTACTGTATAAACTACCTCATGCTTATAGGTAAATGGTACATAAACAAAGTTACAAATTGCAAAAAGGAAATTAACTTTACTGAATTCTTAATAATTTTGAAGTCTAAGCTACAGTGTTTTCCTGTATACAAACTGGTCACAATGCATCACAAGTGTGTGTGTGTGCGTAATGTCCATTTTTTTGTGTGTGCATTGTCTTTTTCCTGTGGGGGGTGCATGTGTTAAAACAGTAATAATATGTCTGTTTTGTTTGTATGTGAAATTAATACCTACATATTAATTTTTTCCATTGTTATACTGTATACTTACTGTAAATCTTTATAGCTATTGTAAATATCCTCACGTATATCAGTTCAATTATTACCTGGGCTTCTGGGGATTCCCCTTTAGCTCAGCTGGTAAAAGAGCTAGACTTGTATATATTTCTGTGTGTAATCCAAAGTCCCCGGGATCGAGTGACAGCAGAACCAATCAATAATTCCTCCTCCCACTGAACTATGAATAATATAAAAAAGGTCTGTGACTTCCATAGGTTCAAAGGGTGCTTTTGTGAGCTCTTTAAGTACAACAGAAAGGTTCCACTTTGGAAGATTCCTAGAACTTTGGGACGATTCCTGTGAAAACTAGAAAGTAACCTGTTACGGTCGGAGCTTTGAGAAATATGGTGCCTGGCTGGGCCCAAGGTGTCAACAATGGCCGTTCTATATTCATCAATGGTTGAAGGGCGCCTGTTTAGATCTTGATTCAGGTACATGAAAAAGTCTGAGACTTGTTCCACAGAGGGAGTGGAGAATTCACCAAATTTTATCTGCAACATTTTTTCAAATAGGGTCCACTTTGACTTGTAGATGGTCCTTGCTGATGACCTTTGAGGGGCAGTATTTCTCTCTGCCACTTCCACAGAGAAGCCTTGTTCTTGGAGCTGTCCACTACTAGACACCAGGCATGAAATGTTGTGAAACACTTGACTGTTTATTTATTTAAGGTTTTACGCCGCTTTTAACACTGTACAGGTCATATCATGATGGGTAGTTGGACGGGCAGAGGAAACTAGTACATACAGTTGGTCAAGGTTCTGTACTGTAAACTGCTGACCAACGGCAAGCAACTACCAGCTTTCCCACTTGAGGCTGTGCCGGAACCGAACCCGGCCTCAGAGGTGGGAGGCGAGAGTGTTACCACTCTGCCACCGTGGCCCCCACTTGACTGTTTGAGAAGTGTTGTTGACACTGGTAACTGGAGTGGGATCTGGAGTGAGAGCTGTAATAGGTCTCAAAACCAGGGCATCTGGTTATTGGAATGATGAAGCAATTGCTTTGCCTGATTTTTTGGATCACCCTGTGAAGGAGAGCCGTGGGAGGGTAAGCATAAGCAGTGAGACCCAACCAGTTTATGTTCAGAGCATCTATGTCCCAAGCATGTTGGTCTGGGACTGGAGATATATACAATGGAAGTTTATGATTCAGATGAGTGGCAAATAGACCTACATGAGGAGTGAACCACTTTAAACAGATCTGTTTGAACACCTGTGGATGCAGTGAATATTCTGTTGATTGAACATGGATCAACCGGGACAGTAGGTCAGCCATCACATTCAGGCATCCTGGAATGTGGGCTCTTAAGGCTATTTGATAATGATGGCACCAGGTCATGATTTTCCACAGACGAACACACATGTCCGCTGAGTGGGTTCCTCCCTGTTTGTTTATGTAGGCTACTACTGTTGAGTTGTCTGTAGCAACCAACATTGTTTGATTTCGACACTGGTCCTTGAACCTTTTCGGGCCAGAGATACTGCCTTCAACTCTATAATATTTCTATGTAGCCTGTTTTCCGTCTGACAACAGACCTTCTGTAGAGACTTGCTCTAAGTGAGCGCCCAACCTTCGTTTGAGGCAAAAGATTTGTACATTGTGGTCTTTGGGGTGAAAGTTTGCAATCTGCATTATGTTTACAGGGTTGTGCCAACACTCTAGGTAAGCTGAAATGGTCTCTGACCAAGGAAGCAGTATGTCCAATGACTGCGGATATCACCAGTGCTCCTCGAGATGAAACTGAAAGGGCCCCATGTGAAGGTGTCCCTCCGGGACCATCTTTTCCGCTGAGGCAAGGAACCCAGTTAGCGACATCAAACATCTTGCAGTCATAACATGTTTTGACTTTAAGCGTAGGATCAAATCCTGAAGTTTGAGCCATCTCTCGAGTTGGTTTTACAAGGGCTGAATCTAGGTGGTATTCGTAGCCCACAAACGAAAAACACCTGAGTGGGTTTGAGTTCAGACTTCTCTTGATTGATTATCCACCCAAGGACTGTGTTAGGTCTACCATGGTCTGAATGTTTGCTTGTGCCTCCTCCTGGGTGGTCCTGGTGGGGGGCCATGAAAGGGCTGGCTTTAATAGGGACTAAAGTGTTTTAGGGGTGCCTTTGGAGGAGGAACTCTATTCCCCTCCTTAACCCTTATTCCCATCCTTAACCAACGGAACAAAGGATAGGGACAGAATGGGGAGCTCCTAAGTTCTTAAAGTCTGGTATCTGTGTTGTGAGCTTTCCAGTGAAAAGCTTGCATGATTTGGTTCACCAATACCTCACCGTAAAAGGCCTTAGAGGCCGCGAAGGCCCTAATGTCATGCGCTTTGACTTGAACCAGGTCCAAGGCTTGTTGATCTGCTTGTTTGTAACAAAGTAGGATAGTTTGTTTTAGCCAAGAAGAGAGTGTAACGGGTCTGATGTCTGAGGTATGTCCTTTCTTAAAGGAGATAAAGAGAAGGGATCAAGATCCTCTTAGGTCTTTGGTTCAATCCAAATAGTACCTCAGGGGTCTATCTACAATGGTAGTTAGAGCAGGAATAGTCACCGGAGACACACTTTGAGAACCTTCTCTTGCTAGTTGGTTTTTAGCTATGAAATCTGAAGAGGGGAACAAAGCAACCTTTTCTCATTGGCCTAGATTAGATACAATGTTTGCAACCTAGGCATGAATTTTGCTGCGATGCTTGCCGGAGGCCAAAGCTAGCAAGAAAGCAGTTTTGAGGGTAAGATGTTTGAGGTCTGTGTCTTTCATAGGCTCAAAGTTGGTTTTAGTTCGGATTTCTCCTGATTTATTATCCACCCTAAGGACCGAGTCAGGTCTACCACTGTCTGAGTGTTTACTTGTGCTTCTTCCTGAGACTGGGCCCTGATAAGCCAGTTGTCCAGGTACTGGTGAACTCCCACCTCTGCGGCCGGGGTTCGATCCCTGTCATGGCTGTAAGTAGGAAAGCTGGTAGTTGCTTGCCGTTGGTCGGCAGTTTACAGTACAGAACCCTAGCGAACTATATGTACTGGTTTCCTCTGCCCTTCCAACTACCCATCGTGATATGACCTGTACAGTGTTGAAGTCTGATTCAGCTTCACTTCTTTCACAATCATCGTAAAGATGTGTGGGGCTGTGGCTGGCCTGAAGGGAAGGGAGGTGAACTGGAACACCTGTGACTTGTGGCAAAACCTTTGATACTTCCTTGAGTTTGGGTGGATGGGGATGTGAAGGTAGGCGTCTGATAAGTCTATCAACCACACCCATTCCCCTGGAATTATAGAGGTTCTGATAGACTCTGGTGTTTCCATTTTGAACCTTTCTACAAGTAGGAAGGTGCTGAGCCTGCTTAGGTCTATTACTGGCCTCCACCTTTGGTGAGGCTTGGGAACTAGAAACAGGCGACTGTAAAACCCGAGAGATTTTACATTTTCCACCCTTTCTATTGTGTTCTTTGACAGAAGAGACTGGATACATTTCCTGTAGGAGCCTCTTTTCTTATTGTGGTGGGGACCACGAAAGGGCTTATTTTGATAGGGTCCAAAACCTTGTGAATCTTTAGGGGTGCTTTTTTAAAGGAGGAAGTCTTTTCCATCCTTGACTAATTGTGACTTGAACAAAGGAGTAGGCTAAAACGGCAAATTCCTGAGTTCTTGCACTACAATAGCTTACAATAGCATCCCCTAGATGTGATTGAAGGAGGGTCATCTCAGCCTCGCGTCTCAGCAGGCCAGTGTTGCCCATGGTATTCTGGAGAATATGGGCCAAGAATTTGCTTAGGCAGGCTAAAGCTCTCTGTTGAATCAAGATTCTCTTATTCAACATCTCAAAATAGTCACAGGCATTTTCATAGCCACACCTTTTTTCATAGCAGCTTTTTCAGGATTGACAGCCTTCTGAATCTGGCTTTTAACCCTTTTGAAGGTAGATTTAAGACTGTCCTGACACTTCTCCATAGTATTGTTACAAGTGGAGGCAGTCTTTGCAAAGATAGATTCTGCCTAGCTTGGTGCTCAAGTTCCTTAAGAACTTGTAAGGGAACCTTGCCCATAGGAGCCCTGGAGGGTTTAGGAGAAATACAGTTCTTGGCAAAATCTGAATTATGCTCCTTTAGTTTGTCCTCAAAACAAGGCTGTCCCACCTTGTACCATTTTGCTGTTGAAGCAGGAGGTTTTATACATTTACCCTCAGGCATTAGAGGCCAGGAAGTCCTGCTCAAACTTCTCAAAGGCATCTTTGAGATATGGACTTAAAGGGAGCATAGCTGAAGGGCCTCTTGGTCCTGTTGGCCTTTTTCATCGTCCAGGCCCAGGAGTGTTAGAGGACCTAAGCATAGTTTCTCTGGGGTCAGGGAGATCAAGTATGTGCCTAAAAGTCTCAACTTCCTCTGCATACTCTGAAGGGAGGTCAGACGTATCTACCCCCCTGTAAAAGACTGGGTCTGGATTATTTTGTTATTGTTGGTCTTGCTCAGAAGGAGCCCTTTGGGGCTTAGCAGACCTTTTAATAGGGACAGAGGACTGATCCTCCTCTGAAGATGAAGACTGTGAAAAGTATTTTGCCTGAACCTTGTGTTTCTTTTTGTCCAAGTGTTTTTTGGCTATAGAAGAACACACCTTTTCAGGTTGTTCCGAATGTTAAGAATGATGATCCGAGTGTTCAGAATGAAGATGGAGCCATGTTCGGACTGGACACTTTTGCCAAACTGTGGTGGAACAGAAGGACCGAAGAGTTCCTTTTCCATAGGTTGAGCATCCAAGTGATCGGAAGTCCGAGGGTTCGGTTGGATGTTCGGGTCAGATAATTCAACAGACTGTTTACTAGGTCCAGATTTTGAAGTTGAAATGGAGGTCTTATCTACCTCCACTTCGGATGCTTTTTTCATACATTGCATTTCCTCTCTAAGAGATTTCATAGCCTCCAGCATGGACGCTTGAAAGACCCCCATTTGCTGTTGAAGTTGGATGTTGAATTGGTTACCCAGGGATTTTTCTAGTTTACTTTCTATCTTATTTTGTAAGGCTGTACCTGTGTGGGTGGCACAGTTTGAGGTGTCCTTAAAGACAAAGACTCAAAACGTAAGGGTTGGGGCGTGCAGGAGATGAAAATAAGTTTTCTGCAGCACCCTCAAGGTCTGCTTGAAATCAAGAAAATGCCTCCATGTCATCCCCCAACAAGTCCAGATCATCATCTTTAGATGTATTACAGGTATCGGACACTTTTTGTTTCCCAACATATCTACGTCTGTGCTTTATTTTGATAAGCTGTTCTTCAGTAAAAGCAGAGTAAATATTGCATGGCTTTTGATTGGTTACATAAGGGTCATCCCCTTTGCAGGCTTCTCTGCAAGTTGGACAGTAGTTATGTGTACCAAAAACGAAGCAAAAATGTCTGCATTTGAATGAACTGGGCTTGTTAGAACTTGTTTGGTGGGAGGACATTTTTACAGCAATAAATCCGAGCAGTACACACCGGAACTCTCACAACAATGAAAAAATTAAATACAGTCCAACCTGCGCGAGCAACCACTTGCAAGGAGCAACCACCCTGGAGAACCACCAAGGCATTTTACATTAATTTGAACCTGTGAAGAGCAACCGCCTGCTACCTGCAACCAGCAACCACCCTTTTTATGTGCCATGGGAGCTCTGAACCTGCGAAGAGCAACCACCCTTGCCTTAAAAAAAAGCCCAGTGTATTTTAAACTCATGATATATTTTGCTAACAGCAGCTCACTACACCTAGATGCAATATTCATACTATCTCCATTAATTTTTTAATAAATGTAAGAGATATATTACTTAACACTTTCAATGTACCTTAGTTACCTAATTTATATACAAATTTGTTAACAACTTGCTACATGTTTCATGTTTTCCTCATATATAATACTGTTGCTAGTGAATGTGATAAAAATCTTCTAAAATCATAGATGTTTGGTTTATAACACATAGGGATAGAGTACACATAACTCTTACACATGGCCCTCATAACGGAACCTGCGAAGAGCAACCACCTGTGAAGAGCAACCACTTTTGCATTTTCCCCTGGGTGGTTGCTCTTCGCAGGTTTGACTGTACTTATCCTGCACAATTCAAAGTTTGACAGAATGAGCTATGATATAAAATAAAACAAATCGCTGAATGGTAACATCCAACAATATGTATATCCTGAGAAAACAGTGAAATAATGTAAGCTTATTTTAAACGCTTGCTAGTCACACGGCCAACGAGAGAAGAAGGATGATGCGCTGGATTACACTGCTATGGTACACTGTCAGGATACAGGGATTCGGCCAGCACTAAACGCCTATTTTGCTTAGACATTGGCCGGATGCCTGCGGTCCCCCAAGAAAGCATTCAGTTCCACATGGTAGGCTATTGTAGTGCAATAAAATGATCCACTTTAAGACCTGCTGTTTCTTGCGATCGTTAAGGGTAGCCCTCAGCCGCCCTAGTACTTAGTTTCTCCATCTTGTAACATAGCCAGTCATCGGTTGGTAACTCAACATAAACCTTTCTGGTTCTTCTGGGATGTTTACCTTTCCAAGGGTTGTCTGATCTATCATTGCCCCCCTGTAGAAGCTTCAAAATCTGTAATAAGAGTCCATCCAAGGAAGGCTCTGACAGCCCGGACAGTTTCTTGGTAATTTATTTCTCCATTTTCCTCTATAATTTCAGAGTCTCACAGTTCGCCCTCTTCACCAGATTCCTTATCTGACTGATCTGGGAAAACTTCCACGTCCAACAGAATTGGTTCAGTTTTAGAAACAGTAACAGCAGAATCAGAAAATATGGTTCAGATTCTGGAAGCACTTGAAACACTTGGACCGGTAGGAGCAGACAAGTCAGCCATGAAAGTACGGGCAACAGCATCCAGCGTAGCACTGGTGGCTGTAACTGGTTTATCAAGAGATTTGAGACCCGGACCAGGCAGTTTTGGGGTTGAGAAGATATTAGATGTGGTCAATAAGGCCTCAAAATGTGCAAATTTCTCTTCCAGTTGATTGTTCAAAGTATCAAAGTCCTGGCGAGAAACAAAGTCCCTAACGGAATGTTGAGGCACAGAATCCGGTGTATAGCTTGAACCGGCCTGTGAATGTGCATGCGTACTGTCCTGATCTTGGGAGGTCTGTAAAAGTGTCCACCGGATCCACAGCTGTAACTTTGGTTGGAGATACTAATACACCAGACTTTTTATCTTTCCTGATCTGGTACTGAGGAGTGGGCGAGCATGTTTCGTTGTGAATCTGTTAGACTGTCACAAATATCACAATCCTTGCCAGCTACATAGTCATCTGAGCCCAGTTTTTTGTCCCTGCAACGGGCACATTTTTCGTGGAGGTCAAAACCAGCCATTAGATGGCCACAACTCCCCCTGCGCTGGCCTGGTGACACCATGACAATAAAACTTACGAAATATCCAATAATATCCACAAATACACTTATACAAACACCAAATGTTTCCGAAAACGTTCCTCTTGTGATACAATTGACTCAACACTTTCGTGCCAAACAAAAAGTGGAAGTACGAATGCGCGCACACGCGCAGTTGGGAGGCTGGGTGCTGTGCGGACTCCTGGCAAAAGGACACTACACTACCGGTCCCGGTCAGAGCCCAGCTCAGGACACGTTTTTCTAACATTTGGTGAGACCGGCTCCACGTCGGATAAATGCATATATCCACTAGGTAAGATGAATTAACGCAATGTATTACTATTTTATAGCTGACCCAAAAGTAGGTTAACAACAGATTTAAACAAAATACTATAAATGCAGTAGTTTTTAAGTTACAACTGATTAACTGAACAGTGAAAACCTAAAAGTAGGTATTGCTCAGCTATGCAATGAGCTATAGGTCTATAATTTCACTATGTTATAGCTGACCCGTAAGTATGTGAACAACATATTTAAACAGAACACTCTAAATGCAATAATTTTCAAGTTACAACTGATTTATTCAACAATGAGAGCCTAAAAGTAGCTATTGCTCAGCTATGCAATGACCTACAGGTCTGTAATTTTACTATGTTAGAACTGAGCCAAAAGTAGGTGAGCAATACATTTAAACAAAATACTCTAAATGAAATAGTTTTCAAGTTACAACTGATTTACTCAACAGTGAGAACCTGAGAATAGCAATTACTCAGCTATGCAATGAGTTACACCTTTGCAATTTTGCAAATTTAAGTTAATACCCTATCAAGTTAATACCCTATCCAATGGACAATTGCTTTACTGGTCAGTGCGACCGGTCCCGTCAAACGTTAGAAAAAGACGTCCTGTATATACTACCAGCAGGAACGGTCATGGAGTGTGCATTCGCTAGGTGGCACCTCGAACTCCCTTCCTGTCTAGACAGCATGACATCATAGCATCTTTTTTGTTGTCTAGTCCTATTACTACCCCTAGTAAGCTGATAGCAGGGCCGGATGGGTGGGCCTTGCCTGTCCATTGGATAGGGTATTACCGTATTTATTCATATAAATGCCACAGAAGGCGATGCATTTTCAATGGGCGATAATGGATACTTACAGCCTTGATCTCACTTGCCAGCATGTACAATGGCGAGAGAGCTTAAACTATTGGAAACAAACCTTACATTTGAAGAAATTATAAAATTTATCTTGTATTTTTGGCAGAATTCATTGCGTTTATGATCATAATTGGTATGTTTTGTTGTGATTTTCTTTATTTCTTGTAAGCAGTATCCGATTGGGAAGTACTAAATCGTTTCTTTTTTCAGAATCCCGGAATCGCAAAGGCGTTGGCTGTTGAGAGGGATGTAAAACCCTGAAATAAGAACATTGCAAAGATAGACAGGGTGGGGAAGGGCAACTAATAGGGAGGGAGCATTTGTACGAATAAATACGGTAACTTTGCAATTTTATTCTGCTAATACATCCTATCCAATGGACAATTGCTGAATAACTACCGCTTGGTCAGCGGGTAAGTTACTAGGGACTTAAGTGAACTCAAACAAAACTAAGAATTTTCTCCAGGGCTGTCGACCTTAGAGTCAGGAAACCCTATAGGACCATGGTCGGTTATGGATATCTGGATACCTGTAGATAGCCCGACACTGCCCCCCCTTTTTTTCAGACCTGCTCTGAGATAGGGGAGAGAGGGATGTGTTCAGTCCCATAAAGGAAAATAAACCTCCCAAGGTAAGCATGTCACAGTTTTCTTTTTTAACTTATATACTATATTCACGTATATACATTATATACATATGTACAGATCTCCTAATTTTTGGGCTTGTTTGTGAATCTGCTGAGTAGCCACCACTGGCCCCAAGTGAAAAAGCTCCGAATCAGCCCATGCCACATCTTTCAGATAGAGCTGTGTGAAGGTGTTATGCGACTTCCAATGGCAGGCTGATAAGATCTGCTACAAGGAAACCCCCGACTGGAAGGCCTTAGAAGCAGCAAAGGCCCTAACATCATGGGCTTTAACCTGATGTAGTGTGAGGGCCTTCTGGTCAGAGAGCTCATAGGATAAGATCACAGTTTGCTTGATCCATAGTGGCATGTGAGATGTCCTTATCAAACCCTTTCTTGAAGGAGACAAAGACCAACTCCTAGTTCTGTCTGAGATCTGAGGTCCTGTCCAAGTAATAACACAGGGCTCTGACTGGACATAAGGACCTGTCACCCTTGGGCGAATTATCCAGAGTGGGGGCCAGGGCTGATATAACCACCGGGGCCACACTGTCTGGGCCCTCCTTAGCCAGCTGGTTCTTTGAAAGAAAGCTGGGTGAGGGATACAAGAACACCTTAGACCAGTCTGACCGGTGTCTGATGTTCTTATGTAGACAAGCATGGATCTCACTCCTGCGTTTACCAGAACCCAGGGCCAATAGGAAAACGAAAGTCAAGTGTTTTAAAGAGGCCTCTTTTAAGGGTTCAAAGGGAGCCTTCGTCAGCTGGTGCAGAACCAGGGAAAGGTTCCAGGAGGGGATGCCTCTCCTGCCTTTGGGTCTGTCTCTGTGGAAACTATCCAGGAGATGGTTGAGATTCTCATCTTTGCTGACATTAATGGGGAAGTTGCCCAACTTGTCAGCAATGGCTAATCTGTAGCCATCAATGGTGCCCGGCTTCAACTTCCTGGTGCCCTGAAGTCCACCTGATTACTGCGGCACCACTTTGTAAAAATGGTCCACTTGGCCTCATAGACAGATCTGGTTGATCCTCTTTGAGGAGCCTCAATTTGTGCTGCCTCTGCCTCAGAGAAGCCCTGCTCCTTGATTGCTGTGCCTCTAGGAGCCAGGCATGTAGTTCAGGTTGGATAGATTCCTGTGCAGGGTCTGGTTGAATGGTTGAGTCACCAGATTAGGCAGGCATAGTGGGATCTGACTGGACATGGCCACTAGGTCCCAAAACCAGGGCATGTTGGGCCACCCCGGTGCAATCAGAATGATCCTGTTGCATAGTAGACCTGCAACTTCTCCACCACTTTGCCCAAGATGGCTGCTGGTGAGAAGGCATATGGGTCCAGATCTTCCCAGGACAGGCTGAGTGCATCCACTGCCCAGGCCTTGTGGTCTGGAACTGGTGACACAAACTGTGGTAATGTGTGGTTGAACCTGGTGGCAAACAGGTCTACTTGGGGCTTGTGCCACCGGAAGCAAATGGCTTGGAAGATCTCTGGGTGAAGGGACCATTCTGTCTGAATAGTCTGGCCTAGTCTGGATAGTTTGTCTGCTATTACATTCAGCTGGCCTGGGATGTGTCTAGCCTTGAGAGTTACCTGTCTCCTGGCACGCCAAGTCAGGATTCTCCACAGAAGGGCACACAGAGGGCCCGACTTCATCCCCCCTTCTTTGTTTATATAGGTAACCACTGTAGTGTTGTCTGTGGCTACCAGAACTATGTTGTTCAAACAGAGGCCTTGGAACTCTTTTAGGGCCAGAAAGAGCATCTTTGGTTCCAGATGGTTTATGTGTAACTTGCTATCTGGAAGGGGCCAAGTTCCCCTTGCAGTGCGTTCGTTTAAGTGAGTGTCCCACCCTTCTTTGGATGCATTGTAAAGATCTGCAGAGCATGTTTTAGTGGGTGTAATGGTTGACCTTGAAACACATTGCTTTCCTCAAGCCACCAATTTAAGTGAGGGTGGAGCTAGTGACTCTGGGACCCTCCAGTTGTTCTTCAAGTGCCAATGTATGGGCCTCATATGGAGCCGACCTAGGTGCACTTGCTTTTCTGTTGCAGTTAGAAGACCTATGAGGGACATGAACTGCTAGACCGGGCACACTGGGCCGGAACGGCATGTTTTGGATTTTGGTAGTTAAGGCCTGCCAACGCTCTGGTGTGGGTCCTTGCACTCTTTCAGGTTGAACTGGTAACCTACGAAGTTGAAAACTTGTTTTGGGTCCAGTTCTGATTTCTCCCTGTTCATCAGCCAACCTAGCTCTCGACAGAGAGCCATCAAGGTCTGTGTATGCTGGAGACAGGTATGGTAGGACCTGGCTCTGACCAACCAGTCGTCTAGGTACTGGTGGATCCTTATACCCCTCTGTAAAGCCATCAGTTTGACCTCTTTGGCCACCACTGTGAATTCCATGGGTCCTGTGGACAGGCCAACGGGTAGTGCTTTGAACTGGTAGGACCAACTCTGGACGTGAAAACGCATGTACTTCCTGGACTGACTGTGAATTGGTATGTGGAAGTATGCGTCCTAGAAATCTATGGAGGTACCCCACTCCCCTACCTGTAGGGAGGTTCTTATTGTCTCTGGTGTCTCCATTTTGAACGACTCTGTATTTAGGAAGGTGTTCAATGTGCTCAGGTCAAAGATAGGTCTCCACTAGTGGTTGGGTTTGGGTACCAAAAATAGTATGTTGTAAAAACCCAGGGATTTTTGAGTTGCCACCGGTTCCACTGCATTTGTGGTCAGAAGCTGATGCAAAGCCTCCAGCAAGTAGAGGTTCTTGTGGGGATTCACATAGTAGCTTATGACAGTTGGTGACCTGGTCGAATTTGGCCGGAACCAGAAGGGGAGGGTGTAGCCTTCTCTGAGTACTGTTACCACCTTGGGACTGGCCCCTAGGGCTGCCCTTTTCTCCCAAAACTGGTCCCATCTGGCCCCCACAGATAGATCTAGAGCAACAGTTGGGACATTTGTGACAAGATTTACAGAATACAATTGATTTACACAGGAAACATCTTTCACACACTTTATTCTTTGACAGTAATACCAATACCTGGGATTTACACCTTTCTTTTGTGGAGACCCTTTGACAAAAAGAACAGGATTTACAACACAAGAGTTTACATGTAAATTTACATTCTCGCTCTTGCTGTTCAGTTCCTTGCTTCCGGCTATCACTGTGAAGGGTTCAAACTTGTCATCTTTCCGAACACACAAACACAGTTCTTTAATGCAGTAGCACATGTTACAGAGTAATTGTCATTTACGTTGTTTTGAACCCTTAGCTGGTTTCTGTGAGAAAGTTGAGGGTTTGCCATGACCTTTCCTGCCCTGTTGCCAGTCCCTTATCTGTTTCCAAGCTGGTACACCAGACTTATGGTCTGGTTGATGAGATGGCTTGGTAGTTGAAGCATATGGCTGGAAATGACCAGGCTTCGTGTGTGAAGTGCCAGAAGAACGTGTCTCTTCACTATTTCAGATCTCCTCTTCTGCTTTAAGTAGCAACTGGGCAGGAAACAGGGAGTGCATATGCAGTGGAGCATTTCTCAAGGCAGTGAGCATGTCCTGTTTTACCCCTGCACGTATGTACTCTAAATTACTGTCTCGATGGGCTAGGGTGAGGTTGGCCATGTTGATAAAAATGCCTTCAGAAAGGTACTGCATCGTCCATGCCATGGCTTGGGTGTTGGACCTGTTGAAGATAACCAAGTATTCCAGCTCGTCGACAGCATGTTGAGACCTTCCTGAAGTTTTGCCTTTGCCCTTTTCAGTATGGAGTGTCTTCAACTGTACATCATAGCGTCCTGGACCTTTGTGACGCACCGGCTGAGTCCAGCAGCCTGGTTACACATCAGTCTGTTCCCTGGCTGATCTCTCCCACTTCCTTAATGTCTCTTGAAAAACAGGTTGGAAGAGTGGGGCAGAAGGCAAACTGTGTCTGGCTACCCTGCTGAAGCTGGTATTGAGTTTGGCCGGTTCCGGTGACCAGGATGACACCTTTGACCTAACATAGTCTTTCTGATCAGTGTACGTGTCGTACAATCTTGACGTCCTATGGGTTTTGATGAACTGATCCCTCAGAAGACCGGCAGTTTCAGATGTTTTGGAGGGGTAGCCTTCTGCCATGGTGAGGTTGAGCTTCTCCAGTTTCCTGCATAGCCACTCATCCACAGGCAGTTTGACAGAGACCTTCCCGGTTGGGTTCGGGAACCGGCCAAAGGGTTATCATCTAAGGAAGATGAAGAGCTGTCAAAATCTGGGATCTGATGCCAACCCATAAAGGATCTGATCCCCCTGATAGTTTCTCTGTAAGTGGCTTCTTCAGCTGTTTCATCTGTGCCAATGTCTCTGGTGATCTGTCCCGGAGTTTGCCATCAACAGGGGAACCTGGTTCACTCTGCATCTCATCATCACTATCAGACAAAATGGCACTAGTCTTTCCACCGGTAAGGGACTTGTCTAGATGTACAGCAGCACAACCGGTACTGGTTAGCAGAACTTCAGGACCTGCACCTGAACAGGGCTGGCACCGGTAACTCTCAATTCTGAGACCCCACTGGTAGATATCTGGCTGGTACCGGCACCAGGGTAAAAAAATGGCTTGTCACTGGTGATAACTTCTGTGGACTTCACCACCGGCTCAACAGGGACTGCAAATGACTTTGCAAGTATCATAGCTTCAAGCCTTGCAAAACATTTAGCCCACTTGTCATCCAGACTCTTCAAATCTTCAGTAGATGATTTACTGCTTGATTTTTTTCTTGCTGGGCTTAGGAGACTCATCAGGTCACTTCTTCTTGCCAGCAGGAGTGGTTTCAGGCTTCTTAACAGCCTTCTCTCCCTCTACCTGTCCCAACCCACTGACTTGTGAAGGGTCCATGAGAGTGGGGGTAGCAGACACAGGGGAGGCAGAAACCGCCTTCTTCTGTTCCTTTACCTTCCTAGTTCTGTATGTGGGGGTGGCCAGTTGCTGAACCTGGTCAGGGGTGAACGCTCTGCAAATGGGGCAGTTTTTCTTCAAGACACATGGATCGTCACCCACCCCCTTGTCCCTGCAACGCGCACATTTCATGTGGCCATCAAACACAGCCATAATGTGGCCACAAGTGCCTCTCCTCTGTCCTGGGGACGACATGATGAACCGTAAACTAGTAGAAATACGTAGATATAATAAAAAGTTCAATAAATGGTTGAATTCATTGTAAAACTTCAAAAACGTCTCTCTGTAGAAAACACGTCTACACACTCGACGCGCCAAATGAAAAAGATGCTATGACGTCACGCTGTCTAGACAGGAAGGGAGTTCGAGGTGCCACCTAGCGAATGCACACTCCGTGACCGGTCCTGCCTGTAGTACAGGACGTCTTTTTCTGGCGTTTGACAGGACCAGTCGCACCGACCAGTAAAGCAATTGTCCATTGGATAGGATTTATTAACGCAATAAAATTACTATGTTATAGCTAATTCGAAAGTAGTTGAATAAGATATTTACACAAAATTCTCTAAATGCAATTGCTTTCATGTTACAACTGATTTACTCAACAAAGAATACCTCAAAGTAGCTATTGCTCAGCTATGCAATGAGTTACAGGTCTGCAACTTTACTATGTTATAGCTGACCCAAAAGTAAGTGGATAGCATATTTAAAGAAAATACTCTAAATGCGAAAGTTTTCAAGTTACAACTGATTTACTCAACAGTGAGAATCTGAGAATAGCAATTATACAGCTATGCCATGAGCTACACATCTGCAATTTTACTATGTCATAGCTAATTCAAAAGAATGTGAATAACATATTTAAAGAATATTCTCTAAATGCAATAACTTTCAAGTTACAAGTGATTTACTCAACAGTGAAAACCTGCAATTTCTGTGTGGGTAGTAAGTGAGGTGCTACCTAATTCAGTGCCTTCCTTCGAAGAATTTTCTTGTTTCTTGTGACCTGTATTGTCATTGGTCACCTTTGTCCTATTTAATAATGTAAAACTCCCGCCAAGGGTGGCCATATTCATTATAAATTTTGCAATCAAGCTGGCAACATGCCATTTTTAAACAAAAAGCTTAAAATATTTGTGTTTAATTCTATTGGAAACTTGTTGGTTTCAGAGGCACTGAAACCGTCAAGTTTCAGTGTTTTCCAGAGCCAGTCCAGTTACAGTGAGGGACTCACCCATACATGGATTAAGCTGTATACCTGTGTGGCTGTGGACGACCGATTTATCACTCTTTTGAGTCATGCTCGTATAGCTCACTTGTGGAGCGCTGGCTGAGGGCTGTTTTTATTTTATTTTACATTTTACACATTTTAAAATTTTTAGTAAAATTTCTACCCTCAGTCCATTATACGTGCACGTATCAAAGGAGCTGTGAAACTTTATTTTGTCTGTGCAGGAGAATGCCTAAAAAAATCTTTGACTGTACAAAGTGTGGTGGGGCACATGAAAGGCCCATAAACTCTAAATGCAAAATAGTTACAGAGATGGACACTGCCTCTAGTAACGAAAATGTAACGAATGTACCAGACTCAAATGCTCTCATTTTAGAAGAACTGAAAAATTTAAGTAGCCGCATGATGGTTATGGAACAGAAAGTCAATGACAGAGATTCATGTTTGGTGTCACCCAGTGTCAAATCTAGCGTCAGCAACCCTCAAGAGGAAGATGATGAGTATGTGCTGCCCTCCATCTCTACCCTCAAGCAGTCCAAGCAGATTCAGAGGCAAGTTGACGACAGGGTGAAGCAGCTCCAGACAATGAATGAGCAAGGCAAGTTTAAGTCCCAAAGGGGGGGAACGAAACTGTATATGTCAAAAAAGAGGTCCCATGGCCCCATAACTATGTCTTAGGGGGGTCTAAGAAATCCAGGGTGTCTTATGACGCTCTAACTCTAAGTAACTCTAAGTCAGTGGATCGCTGGCTTTAGCCAAATCATAAGGGAAGAAACTTGTACTGACACTAGGAACCACATGTTAGATTATTTAACTGATCTGATGGAGGACAGTCATGACTTCGGGTGGCAGGCAGCCAAGGGAAGTCATGCTGTCCTCCTATGTAGAATGGAAGATGGTAAAGTGGCCTGGGATGAAACAAGTAAAATAGATCGAATAAGACGAGCACATGCTCAAAGAATGACCACTGGTCACTCACAAAATTCTCAAAACAAAAAATTTGAACGTAAGGACAAGCCTGTCCCTTGCAAATTTTTTCAGAAAGACACATGCTCCCACAATAAGGACCATGAAACCAGTGGCCAGCTTTATTTACATGTTTGCAGTTACTGCTACTCCCAGGGCAAGTCCCTCACCCACACCAACACCAACTGCAAATCTCGTGCAAAAAACGAGTGAGGCACTGCCCTATGCAAAGTACAGGTTACAGTAGTACAAATGACAGTAAAATCTTTGTAAGAAGTAGGATATTTTTTAATACTCAGAAATGTACCCAAGGTACTGCAAACTGGAAAAGTGACTATAATCGTGTGTCAAAAACATATGCTGATATTGTCAAGAGCAAAAGCTCCCAGGTTTACAGTAATGGTAATATAACCAAAGCAAAAAAACATTGCACAAGGTGTCAATCTGTCTGTCAATAGAAAAGATACACAAAGTCGTGTGCATACACATAAAACAAAACAAGGTGTCAATACACAAGGTGACGACTCCTATGATGTTAATATTGGCAATATCCCTCACGTTTTGCCTGTCAAAGGTCATTATCAGAAAGCAAAAACATCGTCATCTGGTGTCATACAAAGTAACTGTAATACTAGCAGTCGCACGAGAAGTGTCAATAAAGGTAAGATTTCTGTCAACTGTGATTTTGACTTTGCTACTTTTAACAAATTCTCTGTACTGAGTAATGATAAAAGTGATGAAATGGCAGCAGTTGCCCATGACAGTAGTGCGACTGCTAGTGAGGCAGTCTCACATAACAAGGTGAGTAAAAAAAATGACGATAATTGTAGAAAAGTGAGTGATAGGGTCGATTCATGCATCGTTCACACCTCTCCAGTCATTGATGACAAATACAACTTACAGCTTGCATTTCGACCACATCATAGGGCTACTATCGCCTCAGCTATCAATGTTCAGACTTTCAAAGCCTGGGACAGTCAGACACATGACAAGTTTGGGTTTATTCCACTAGGGGATTTAATGCTCCCGGTCAAAAATTGCAAAAGAAACAGTCAAAAATCAATTTAAAAAATTCAGGAGCAAATCCATGAATCAGGCAATTTTAACTTTATGCATGCACAGATCCAATTTAAGTCTCAGCTGAATGCTGATGTGTGGGACAAATACACAACTATTGGGACAAACAACTGGGTTACCTTATTCGCTATGGTTTCCCTCTCGACTTTGACCACAATATATCCTTGATCAACAACGAATGTAACCATAAATCAGCTACTGACTTTGAGGAAGACATTCAAATATACTTACAAGAAGAAAAGGGTTTTGGAGCTATTCTAGGCCCCTTCAAGGAACCACCACTCGAAAGTTTACATATCTCACCGTTCATGACAAGGGAAAAAGCAGATTCCAACCACAGGAGGGTCATTATAGATCTAAGCTTTCCCCCTGACCATTAAATCAATGCTGGGGTCACTCAAGATGTTTACCTAGGCACCCCCTTCCTGTTAACACTGCCAACTATAGATGATATCACTAGCAAGATCATAAAACTTGGCAAAGGGTCGCTTCTTTACAAGATAGATGTCTCCAGGGCCTTTAGGCATGTTAAGATGGATCCGAAAGACTATTCCCTGTTAGGCCTAAGGCTCCAGGACTACTTTATAGACACCTACCTGCCGTTCGGCTTTAGGCACGGTTCGGCGATTTTTCAACGCCTCAGAGACGCTGTGCGTCATTTTATGCGTCAGAAAGGTCACCAGGTCACAAATTACATTGATGACATCATTGGGCACGCCACAGTAAGCCAAGCAGGCCCGGCCTTCCAAATTCTAAAAGATCTATTGCTAGAATTAGGCTTTGCCCTCAGCGACAAGAAAATGGTTCCCCCCACCACCAAATGTGTTTGCCTAGGGATTGAACTCGACACTGAGACATTCACAGCTGCAATCCCACCAGACAAGCTCGAAAAAATCTCGAAAATGTGCCTCCAATGGCAAGATAAAGTCAAATGTAAAAAACGTGAACTACAGTCCTTGTTGGGCAGTCTCCTTTACATTTCAAAGTGTGTCCACTCATCTAGACCGTTTCTCAACAGAATGCTCGACTTGCTTAGGGCTTCGCACAAGCATGAATTAGTCACACTGAACGTTGACTTCCAGAGGGACTTAAATTGGTTTTGCGAATTCCTGCCAGTTTTCAATGGCTATGCCTTCTTTAAGCATGACCCCATCCAGGGCGAAATCGAGCTGGGCGCCTCTTTGGAGGGCTTAGGGGCGATTTACAACAACCAAGTGTATGCTGTCTCCCTTCCCAAAGGGTATATGAACATGGATATAGCTCAGTTAGAAATGCTCAACATACTCCTGGCCCTAAGGTCTTGGGCGCCCCAATGGGCCACTAAAACCATCTTGGTCCGTTGTGATAATGAAGCAGTGGTCACTATTCTGAAATCTGGCAAAACAAAAGACCCAACCCTGGCTGCCATATGTCGCAATATTAGCATGGAGACAGCCAAGGCTGATATCAGACTAAACACAGTACACATACCAGGCAAGCTTAATGTCATAGCAGATTCCTTATCCAGATTTCACATATCTCAAGCTCACAGGGACAAGGTGCACCAGTGGCTCCCCGGGGCTACCTGGGTATATCCCCCTTGCCATAGCTTGCTAATTAACTGGCAAATTTGATTCTATTCTGCAGGTCATCAGCCTCACTTCCAGAAATTACTGGCATCAGCTTCCCGTCACCTGGGTGGGGCCTTCAGGAAATCTACATCAAAGGCCTACTCTCAAATGTTTAGAACCTTCATTGCATTCTGCATATTCTTCACCATTGATATTCATCACCTTAACACAGATCACAGCCTGGCCTTTCTTGAGTTTCTGGTCTTCAATCAGCTGTCCCAGGCTAGTATAAACAATTATCTTTCTGCAATAAAAACCATGCTTCAGTTATATGGTCTTCCATCTTTACCTTTCAGAGACCACAGAATATCCTACTTTACCAGAGCCTTAAAGTTGCAAGCCCCTCTGCGAGTATCCTTCAAATCTATAATAGACATTCCCTTGCTTCATGAGATAGTCACTGCCTACAACTCCATGTACATGGGCCAGATTTATAAGGCTTGCTTCCTCACTTCCTTCTTCACATTTCTAAGGATTTCTAACTTAGTTCCCCACACCCTTTCGTCCTTCAATCCTCTGGAACAGCTTGCCAGGGCTGACATTTTCTTTGGTCCCCCTGGGGCACACATCCTAGTCAAATGGACTAAGACTCTTCAATCTCGCAATGCAGTAAAAATTCTCAAAATTCCATCACTAGGTCGCTCACCACTATGCCCAGTTACTGCCTTCAAAGTCATACTGGCCATTACCCCTGGTTCCACCAATTCCCCTCTCCTCCAAGTTAAGAAGAATGGTAAATGGTACCCACTCACCAGACTCCGGGTTGAGGAAAAACTTGTCCATTATACTGGCCAGGTTGGGCATGGCCAAGTCCAACATCACCTTTCACTCCTTCCGACGTTCAGGTGCCACCTTGGCCTTCAACTCCAGTGTCCCCTTGCAAGACATCCAAAGCCATGGCACCTGGACGTCGGACTGTGTCTGGTCCTACATCACACAAGACCACAATGCCTCTCAGGTAGTAGCCCACACCTTTGCCTCTCTACTGAGGTCCTAGGTTCTAACTACTTCTACTTGGTGGTTTGGGCTCTTTATCTCAAGATTGAAAATTAAAATATACATAGTTTCCAACTAATCTGTAATTCACTTGTACTTGTCACTTCAAATACTAGTGAAAACTTAAAATATTAAACCTTATCTAAATCACAGAATTTAGTCAGCTGTAACTGGTACACAGGAACTACCTGTAGCATTGTAATTTAATTTAGGGTCACCTTAACTCTCCTGGTGACCTCATTTTACTCAGAATTCAGTTACCTTGAGCTTGTACACAGGCCGTGCCTGTACCATAATATTTAACTTAGGCTTACCTCAAACCTTATGGTGACCTCATTTTATTTACACTAAGGCCATCTTAAACTCATTGCTTAACTTTAACATTGTATAGCCATGTAAAATTTGTATCTGACATGTGTAAATCATTGTATCCACCTGTTAAGGTGGCCTTAGTTTATGATGAAATCCAATCTCAGTTAAAGTCTGTATGTAAATAGTACTATTAGAGCTTAACATAGAATAAACTAATTTTATTCCCATCTTGGGTGTGTTATTTGTAAATATCATCTCATCTTCGTGGGGGGGGGGGGGGGGGGGGGGGGCACTGTGTGAGTAGCAAGTGAGGTGCTACCTAATTCAGTGCCTTCCTTCGAAGAATTTTCTTGTTTCTTGTGACCTGTATTGTCATTGGTCACCTTTGTCCTATTTAATAATGTAAAACTCCCGCCAAGGGTGGCCATATTCATTATAAATTTTGCAATCAAGCTGGCAACATGCCATTTTTAAACAAAAAGCTTAAAATATTTGTGTTTATTTCTCCCACATACCCACCCCTATATCCCTGGTTGCTGGTATACTAATTAAGTTGTCTGTAGTTTCAGAATGGGTGGCACACATCACGATGGCGAGCACTTCCTCTGCATCATATAATCAGCCATGGCAGGACAGCTGCTGCCAGCTGCAGGAAGTGGAGTCTGTGTAGTCAATTGTGTGGATGGTCTTAATCTGGCAAGCAATGAACAGTCTTGTGTGTCACCTGAATGCTTATGATTTGTTTATTTGGGGTTTTACGTCGCTTTCAACACTGTACAGGTCATATCACGACGGGTAGTTGGAAGGGCAGAGGAAACCAGTACATAGAGTTCGCTAGGGTTCTGTACTGTAAACTGCCGACCAACGGCAAGCAACTACCAGCTTTCCCACTTCAGGCCATGACGGGGATCGAACCCCGGCCTCAGAGGTGGGACTGAATGCTTATGAAGCTATGCTAAAGATTAAGTCTATGAAAACCATTCATCGACTCGACCTTGTGTCTGACCTTCCAGTTTCACAGGTGTGCTTCACATTGAATATAAGAAATAGGAAGCTGGGTTTCACATATTTGCCGAGGTAGAATTGCCTCAGCTGTATCAACACCACCACACAGCCGATCAAGGGACTAGTTTGTATGTACCCTGGTTGGGAGGCCGCCTCGATGGGAGGCTGCGTTGGCATCTGTGTCAAGTATACATACACAGGGCCATCACAGTCATCAATCTACAAGGACAAATCATATCCAAGTAACTGTCATTAGCTCTGGAACGTTGCACTCTGAACAATGAAGTTTTAAATTTATATATTGAAAATATATACATATACATACTTACCAATACTTTACATGATTTATGGTGTATGTTTCTGCCATAAAAGTGCAGCTTGTTGTTTTACTATCTGTTTTTAACACTTTGCTTTGACCTTGAACTGATGACCTCAAGCTTACCTGAGACCTGTACACTGTATCTGCTAGGGGGTTTTGATTTTTATTCTAGATCCCAGGGGGCTGCATTGCGCGAGCCATGTAGGGTGTTTTACTTCTGAGCTAGATGGATGCATTGGTCTAGGATTTTAGCTTTTAGTTTGAAATTTTATCTTATGCTCATCTTCAATGGGCTCTTTATCTCAAGATTGAAAATTAAAATATACATAGTTTCCAACTAATCTGTAATTCACTTGTACTTGTCACTTCAAATACTAGTGAAAACTTAAAATATTAAACTTTATCTAAATCACAGAATTTAGTCAGCTGTAACTGGTACACAGGAACTACCTGTAGCATTGTAATTTAATTTAGGGTCACCTTAACTCTCCTGGTGACCTCATTTTACTCAGAATTCAGTTACCTTGAGCTTGTACACAGGCTGTGCCTGTACCATAATATTTAACTTAGGGTTACCTCAAACCTTATGGTGACCTCATTTTATTTACACTAAGGTCATCTTAAACTCATTGCTTAACTTTATGCTTAGTTTATGATGAAATCCAATCTCAGTTAAAGTCTGTATGTAAATAGTACTATTAGAGCTTAACATAGAATAAACTAATTTTATTCCCATCTTGGGTGTGTTATTTGTAAATATCATCTCATCTTCGTGGGGGGGGGGGGGGCACTGACTATGTTATAGCAGAACCAAAAGTAGGTGAACAACACATTTGCACAAAATACTCTAAATGCAATAGTTTTCAAGTTACAACTGATTTACTCAACAGTGAGAAAGTAACTATTACTCAGCTATGCCATGACATACAGGTCTGCAATTTCACTATGTTATAGCTGACCCAAAAGTAGATGAATAACATATTTAAACAAAATACTCTAAATACATTAGTTTTCAAGTTACAAGCAATTAACTCAACAGTGATAACCTCAAAGTGGTTATTAATCGGCTATGCAATGAGCTACAGGTCTGCAATTTTACTATGTTATAACTGACCCAAAAGTAGGTGAATAACATATTTAAACAAAATTCTCTAAATGCAATAGTTTTTGTTACAAGTGATTTTACTCATTATGGAAGGTACTGAAAAGTCAGAAAGTAGTCATTACTCACTTAGCTATTGACAAGTTATTGACCATGTAGCTATGGCATAAGTAGCTGAATAACATATTTTAACAAAATGCTCTAAATGCAACACTTATCAAGTTATAGGTGATTTAGTGCACGATTTCTTGAATTTTAATGCATTAAAAATTATTTGAAAAATTCATAAAAAATAATTTAAAAAGATCCAGGCCTGATACTCACACAAGGGAATCTGCTAGTGGCCTTTTGCATATAACCAAGATAAGAGAGAAATCCCTGCAATGGTCTATGAGAAAGTAAGTGATTTAGTGCATGATTTCATGAATTTTAATGCATTTAAAATTATTTTAAATTTTGTCTATAAGCTGATGCAATGCCTACAGCAGGTAGAGGTTCCTGTGGGGATTGACATAACAGCTTATGACAGTGGGAGATCTTGCCAAGTTCGGCCGGATCCAAAAGGGGAGAGTGTCAGCCTTGGTGTTTAGGCATGAAGGGGGTCAGTCCCTAAGTTCCCTCAGATTGGGGGTACCAGTCTAATGCATGTTTTCTGTCAACATGTTAGTCATGACAACCAGGTGTTTAGTTTCAATTTCAGTGTATAGTCTGGGGGTTGAGTAAATAAAAGGGTTCTACAATTATAAATCAGGTGGGCCCAGGTGTCACCTTGGAATAAAAATTGTAACAAAGCATCCTATTGGCCCGCCCTTTGGGGCTTCTCAGACCATGTGCAATTTGCCCTTCAGTCCTTCTTGGATTGTCGACCCAGCAGGAGCTAAAAAATTTACAATTTTAAAGTTGAAAAGTGTGGAGAATTCAGTCTGCAAGTGTGGTGAATTTATAAAAAATTGACTCTGTTGTGCTGGGAGTCGACAATCTAGGCGGTATCTTGGACACTAATGAATTTTATGGAATTTTAAAAAGACATTTTAGTATTTTAACATGATGACACCAATGGATTTCTATGTATTTTTGGATGAACATTTTAGTACTTCAATATGATGACGTGTGAACTTTAATATGATGACATGTGAACCTTTATATGATAAACAGCTTGATATGTTGTGTGTGAACTTCTCTGCCGTGGAACTCTGTGTCAATATATGGGACTTTGTGTGCATTTGTGTCAGCTGTCATTAAATGAACTTTGTGTACTCAGTACTTGTGTGAAGTACATTATGATCGGCTTGAGAGTGCTTTGACAACTTTGGGCTTGATTTTAAACCCATAGGGATGGTCTAACCTATTTAATATTATGTCATCAAACGTCATTTATTGAATTGTCATTCATTGAATGGTTACACCATTAAGTCAGACTTAAAGTTGTCAAATAACAGCAAAGTTCAGCCGTGCCTGTGCCTATTTCATTGCAGAAGGGAACATTTACTATAACTTATGTGATATTCTACATATTACATCATGCCAAATAAGAAATTTTGTAAAAAATGTGGGGACAAGCATGTACCTCCAACTGGCAGAAACTGTGTCAAATCTTCACCAGTGAATCAACTACAGAGTTCACCTGTCAGTCTGTCTTCTACAGAAGCATCACAGTTTACAGTTAAGAAGACATCGTCTGCAGATCAAGCTACAGAACTACAGCAGGAGATTTTGAAGGAACTTCACCGCGTCAACAGCAGGCTGGAGACAGTAGAGCAGGACATGGTTACAATCAAGCAAGCCACACACACACAAACTCAAAAGATAAGTGGTTTTGCTAAATCAAAAGTGTCTGATACTGAAATGTCATCATCTGAATCTCATGATTCGTCAGATGATTCACTAGTTCCAAGTCTTAATGTTTTGAAATCTAAAAAATCAATTCAAAGAAAGGTTGATCAAAGATTGAAGCAATTGCAAGATGCCAGTGCTGTAAAATCAGGTAGTCGTGAAAAATTTAAATCAAAAAGAGGTGGAAATGTTGATTGCCTGGTCAAAAATAAAATAGCTTGGCCTCAAGATACTGTGTTGGGGGGTCATAGTCGTCAAAGGGTCACTTACGACCAGCTCAGTTTAACTCAGTGGGTTCAAGGCTTTGCTAAAAATATCATTGAAGAAAAATGTCAAGATACCAAAGAACATATGCTTTACTATTGGCTGATATTATGAGTGATACCACTGATTTCAGTTGGCAAAATGCAAAAGCTGCCCATGCCGTATTGCTTTGTGACATGGAGAGGGGGGCTATATCTTGGCAGGAAACATCAAAAATTGATAGGATTAGGAGGGCTCATGCCCAAAAACACTCACAAAATTCAAAACCTTGGGCCAAAAATCTCGATTCCAGCACAAGTAAAAAGCCATGGTTTTGTAAAGCATTTCAAACAGGTGTATGTAGCTTTAATAGGGACCATGAGGGCAATGGCAAATGGCACAGACATATTTGTGCAACATGTTTAGACAAAGGTAAAACACTTCCTCATTCTGAGAAGGATTGTAATTGGGCTAAGAAGCCAAAAAACGAATAATGGGCTGTCCTGGGGGCAAATTGGCCCAGGGCAGCAGTTGCCGCTCTCATGATCTCTCTTCAAGAAACACGAATGATGTAAACTGTGTGGTAAAAGATAACATAAATGTTAAATTTCACACAAGGTATGTGTATTCGAAACAATGTAACCCACAATTGTGTCAATACTTGTTAGGCATGTCAAAAAATCAAAGTGTCAAGGTTTTCAAACAGGAAGCAAATACTAGTGACACTTGGTTTAAAAATATGACCACCAACTGTCAAAGTTCAGTCAATAGCTATGGTCCAGTGCTCTTGGGGGCTAAGTCGTATGCTCAAGTACTTAAAGATGGTGCTAAAAACAATACCATTGATTACACAATGGATAGTCAAAACAAAGGCGTCAAGTTGAATAGGTCATTCACCTCCGTAGTCAATGGCTATGGTCACAATAGTTTCCGAGATCACACTGACGCAAGTTCTCATTCCAAGGACATTGATAGCGAAAGGTCATATCTGTCAGTAGTGGGTAATACCGTCAGTACAAATAAAGACAAAAATGGGTTGGTTCACAAAGGTCCACCTAGGGGTGGGGTTGTTCATGGCAAGGATATTACAAAGGATGACGGGGCTGGGGAAAATCAACACTTGGGAAACCCAGATCTTAACCCAGGTCGTAAAATGGGTCAACAGATGGATATTTCCTGTGTCCCTGCGTCCACCACACCCACCGCCCTTACCCCTAGAAACAGAGATGTGAATGAGATTGTATCTGAAGATCACACCATTTTTGATGCTAGTCAACAGCATAATAGCAAAATTAGTAAGAAAGTACATGCAGAGAATGATCATAGTTGCAAGATTTTTGATATCAATGGCTTGGATGAAAAGTATCTGACCTCTATCTTACTTAACACTCCCAAGAAAAAGTTGTGGAAAAACTCAGATCACCCAATGGTCAAGCTAGACCTGGAAAGAACAGTCAGATTTTGAGTTTGGCTTCATTCCCTTGTCTGATTTTCATGAATCTGATTCTAGTGTTATAAATCATCTGCAAAAATACTGTCCTATTGAGGCACACAAAGTTGTTGCTGGCTATGGCAAACCTAACTACTTAGGTGCCAGGATTAAGGTGGATACTCAGTTAAATCTTCAAATGTGGCATCAGGAACTCAGGGATTACTGGGATCAACAGCTTCTGGACCTCCTGACTTTTTGCCCTAGAGCATCCAAACGATATTGACGCTTATTTGAAAGAGGAAGCTCAATTTAAAGCAATTGTAGGCCCTTTTAAGCAACATCCTTGTAACAATGGCCACATATCCCCTTTTATGACCAGAGATAAGCCTGGATCTGAGCATAGGCGTGTTATCATAGACCTTAGCTGGCCAAATGGCTGTTCAGTCAATGCAGGTATAGATAAGGACTCTTATCTTGGAACTGATTTTGCCTTGGTCCTCCCTACAGTCGATAATATCATTGATCAGCTTAAAAGCTTAGGTAAGGGAGCCCACTTGTATAAAATTGATATTAGTAGGGCGTTCAGGCATATCAAGGTGGATCCATTGGATTATGACCTCTTGGGTCTTCACTGGCGTGACGTTTACGTTGACACTTGCGTTCCCTTTGGGAGTCGGCATGGCTCTCAGATCTTTCAGCGTGTCAGTGACGCTGTGCGTCATATCATGCGTCGTCATGGTCATAAAGTGATAAATTATGTGGATGATTGCGTCGGTTTCGGCGTTCCGTCTGACGTAAAGGACTCTTTTGACCTTTTACTTGACCTCTTGCAAAAACTAGGTTTCACTGTCAGTCAGAAGAAATTGGTCCCACCTGCTACGTCTGTAATTTGCTTAGGGGTTGAGATAAACACTGTTGCTGGTACTATTTCTATCCCAGCTGACAAGTTGCGTCAAATTTCTGACACTGTTAATGATTGGAAGGATAAGAAGATGTGCTCGAAGCGTCAACTTCAATCTCTGTTAGGTCATTTATTATACATACACAAATGTGTTAGGCCTGCTCGTTACTTCCTCAATAGGATGTTGCAAACTCTTAGGTCCAACTATGGCAATGCCAGTATCAAGCTAGATGCTGAATTTCATAGGGATTTAAGGTGGTTTCACAGGTTTCTCCCCCTTTATAATGGGGCGTCATTATATGACCATAAAACATGTCATCACCAAGTTCATTTAGATGCTTGTTTAGAGGGCCTAGGTGGAGTTTGGCAGAACTATGTTTACCATCTTCCAATCACCTATGGTTACAAAGGTTTGAATATTGCACACCTAGAGATGGTTAACATTTTAGTGGCCCTGAAGGTTTTCTGTCGTCATTGGGCTGGAAAACGAGTCTTAATCCACTGTGACAATCAGGCTGTTGTGTGTGTGTTACAGTCGGGTAGGGCAAAGGACCCCTTTTTGGGGGCCTGTGCTCGTAACATCTGGCTTTGGGCTGCTACTCATGACATAAACTTAACTTATGTACATGTCATGGGCAAATATAACAGGACTGCGGCTTTGTTATCAAGATGGTCCAATAGTGTTAATGATACAATGGAATTGCAAATGTTACTGCCTGGTGCATGCTGGGTTCCTGTCTCCTTAGAGGCGACAGATATTGATGCTGAAATATAATATTAATTGCAGTTACTATGCTTTGTTTTAGGCAACAAGAGGCTCAACAATCTGACTACAGCAGCTACGGCTAGGCTTCAAGGTGCCTTCAGACCCACCACTGCCAAAGCTTATTCCTCAATGTTCAGAACTTTCATGTGTTTCTGTATTTTCTTGGAGGTAAATGTGTGTAACCTGAATGTTAGTCATATTCTGGCCTTTATGGAGTGCTTAAATGTGAATCAAGTCTCTGTAAATATGATATCAAACTATTTGGCTGCCATTAAGGCAAACTTGGTAGTTCTGGGTTTAAACACCGTACCTCTGGATAGGAGAGTCAAATATTATGTCAGGGCTTTAAAGTTGAATAGACCTATTTGTGTTAAGGTGCATAATATTGTCTCCATAGATATCTTGCTTCAAATAGTCCACCAATGTGATCATATTTACATGGGCAAGGTCTTTAAGGCAGTTTTTCTGGTGGCATTTTTTGGATTTTTTAGATTATCTAACCTTGCCCCACATTCCTTTAGTAGTTTTGATTTCACTAGACATTTGGCTGGGGGTGATATATTTTTTAATAAAAACATGCTAAAAATCCTCGTAAAGTGGTCGAAGACCATTCAGACCAGAGACCATGTGAAAATTATTTCTTTTCCTTGTTTGGGCAGGAACCCTATCTGTCCCTATGCTGCATTAAAAGCTTTGTATCACTTCTACAATCCCTCAGCAAATGAACCACTGTTTCAATACAAATATATGGTAGGTTGGAAGGTGCTGATTGATTCAAAGATAAGAAAGACTCTTTCCCTTATAAATAAAAAATTGCATCTGTCACCTCATTTTTTCACCTTCCATGCTTTCCGGCGTTCAGGTGCCTCTTTGGCTTTCAATTCGAATGTTTCCCTTCAAGAAATTAAGGTTCAGGCCACCCAGACATCGGATTGTGTGTGGAGATACATTCAGAATGATCCTTGTCGTGCGTCCGAGGTCGCCACTACTTTCCAGCAGATGTTACATAATAAATAAATGCACTAAATGCTGGGTTTGGGGGTTTTCAATAATATATTATATCATTGATTATGCTATAAAATTCCTTATTCACTTGTGTTTTAGAGCCTTCCAGTCTGACTCTAACTTATTTCTAAATGTCTTACTTTATCTTCACCTGTGACCTTGCTTGAGTATTAGTTTAGTAATTTGACCTTAGATCTGACCTTTCCCCAAGGTCGTCAACTTTTCTAGTTTTACTTCGGGTCACATGGTTTTTCTCAGAGGTCAAGAATTGTGACCTCCACCTTTTACCTTTGGCCTTTTCAAGGTCAGACTGACTGGCTCACTTAACTTTGTGTATTGAGTGTATTTTGTATTGTGTATGCCATTTTGCATTTATACATCGTGTGATTCACTATACTTTGTATTAGTCTGTGGGAAATGTAAATATTTCTAGACATAGTGAATGTATTTACACATGTTAAAGAATTATATGTATCATAAATAAAACTGAGTACCACTGTGTTGGGGAACTTCGGGGGGACTGTAACCCTCTTTCAGGATTTGAACTACTTTCGGACCGGCACCCAGATCCAGCCAAGTTTGCCAAAAGTTTTGAAGTCTCGCCCCTACAGGCAGATTTGGAGCAGCAATTGTTACATTTGTTACAGGTTTTAAGACAATTGAGTGACACAAGAAACACCTTTCACATATTTCACTTTGTGATCTCTTTGGTAATAACAAGCTGCTGACCCGAGACTTATTTCTCTCTTTTGGGAATGCCCGGGCGCAGAATATACAAATTTTACAACATGATATTTTACAGTGTTCATTGTCTGTCCGTGTGATGAAATCTGGCTCCTGGCCAGCAGTCCTTCCTGTAACCTGTCTACAAAGAAATTGTTATTTGTAGGACTGCTGGCCCTTGGCTGGGTTTGAAGAGTAGTATGAGGCTTTGCCTTTGGCTTTCTTGTTCTGTCCATGGTTCCCAATATTCTCTCAGGCTGGTCGGTCTGATTTCCTATTATCTGTCCGCTTGTCTGGACACTCATAGGGATGGAAACGACCTTTCTTTCCTGGGTGAAGTTGACCTTTGCTCTCAAAGTTCGCAATGTCCTGTTCTGCCTGTTTAAGAGCTTCATCAGGAAAAAAAGTGGGAATTATGCAGGGGTCCCGTCCTCAAAGCAGCCAAAGTATCTGGTTTGATACCCGTCTTGAGGTTTGACAGATAAGAGTCTCTTCTAGCTAGTGTAGTGTTGGCTACAGTCACAAAGACAAAATCACTTAGGTGTTCCATGGTTTTTGCCATGGCTTTTGTAATGCTGGAATTGAAGTCCATTAAGAACTGTAGTTCATCAGCAGCAGTGGAAACCTTGGTTGATGACTTGCCTTTGCTGAGCTTCGATCTAATAACCTTCAACTGGGACTGCATATTTTCTTGAACTTTGTACAAGCACCTATTAAATCCGGCTGCTTGGTTGCAAATGGTTGAGGCTTCACGTGCCAACTTTTCCCACATTCTCAGATTGTTCTGTGAAATCTGATGTGAGGCTGGTGGAGTTGAGGCAATGCCGGGCTGCCATAGCTATGCGGCTGTAGGTGCTGTTTACATTTGAATCTGAAGCGTCAGTACTCCATGGCGACACAGTTTTGCCAGTTTCAGTTTCAATCTTCTGCTGGTTGGAGACAAAGCCATACCATTTAGCTTGAGATCTAGCTGCGCGTACAAACTGGTCTTTGAGCAAACCACTAGCTTCAGAACTACGTGAAGGATATCCTTCTGTAAGTGTGAGGTTTAGTTTACCCATCTTCTTGCATAGCCATTCATCAGTGGGCATTCTGACCGACACTTTGCCTGCTGGTTGTGTTTTGGGCCCGTGAAGGGGTTGTCGTCTGATGTGGAAGTTGCTGTTTCCATATCTGGGATATGTGTCCACCCCATGAAAGACCGGATCCCTCTCATCGTTTCTCTATAAGTTTGTTCCTCAGAGAGGGTGTCCGGTCAGGGTCAGTAGCAGTAACATCAGGGTCCTGGTCGGACAGCTCCCCTTCCTCCACAAATATATCCATGGGAGGACAGTCAGAAAAGTCGGAGTCAGAAGATGTGCTCTGCCTTCTAGCCGGAGCCGATGACGATTTGCTGGATACCTGGTGAGATGCAGATGAGTCGGTGCCAGCTAAATCTGAAGGTCGGTCGGTAGATGCTTTGTCTTTGGACGATTTGCTGGTTGACTGAGATTTAGAAACAGTCTGAGCACTACCAGGCAAATCTGAAGTTTAAGTCTGCTTTAAGTGGCCTGTCTCTGTGAGGTGTGGTCGGTACCGGACAAATCTGCAACTTGAGATCTATCAGTTGATCAGATAAACGGCTCTGTAGATCTGACAGCTCCATCTGGGGGAGAGTGTGTTGGTGTCATTTTAACAGTAGCAAAAGTCGGTTCCGGTCTGTCCAGTGTCTTGGATAAGAGAAGAGCCTCTAATCTGTTGAACCTATCTGACCATTTCTGGTCTAACTCGTCAATCCTAGCGTCGGCTGAGGATCTGTAAGATTTAATAGAAGGCGATTTAGCAGGCTTCTCTGAACCGGTCTTGGAGTGTTTGGACGTATGACCTTTAGATTTTTCTGTAGGATTGGGCTTTTTCTTCTTCTTCTCAGTGCTGGAACTCGAACCAGGGGACTGCAATATCCCCTGGTCATCCACAGCTCCCACTACCGTCACTGAAGACGGGTCAATGAGAGAGGAACTGTCTGAGTCCTTTTTGGGAGTGTCAGAAGATTTCTTAATTTCCCGTTTTTCTTTCTTTAACCTATAACTAGGAGTGGACAACTGTAAATGTTCAGTCAGGATATTACAAGCATTGCAATCATTATGAGATACACAAGTGTCTGAGCCCTTACTTTTCTCTCTGCAGCATGCGCAGAAACTATGGCTATCAAAACTAGCCATGAGTTGTCCACAGCTTCCATGTTTCTGGCCCGGAGAAGACATAATGATCTGAGAAGCAGTAAATCCGAAGATGAAAATAATCTATATACTCCCAAAAGTATGTTCACATAAAAATAAGAGCACAAATTGATATTATGATCAAAACTTCAAATAACGTTTCACATAAAAATCTCCGTGTACACAATATGCGCCAAACGAAAAAGATGCTATCATGTCGCACTGTCTAGACAGGAAGGAAGTATGATGCGCCACCTGGCGAGTGCACAGTACTGGGACCGGTGGAAACACAGGACATCTTTTTCTGACATTTGGCAGGCCAGTCTGCGCTGACCGGATTAGCAATTGTCCATTGGATAGGATGTATTAACGCAATAAAAAATGTATTTATGGGGTGTTTTATAACAATATTTTAATTTTTTTGTTCATCCCTCTCAATTAAATTTAACAAGTGACAGAAAAACATCAGAGATGCCCGTACCCCACGACTCAGGGTAATAGCTTTAGACACCTTTAGATATAAAACTTATAGTGCAAGTTATACAAGGTGCAGGACAATGACACTTAAGAGAGCGAAAATATATGCAAAGACAAAGTATCCTAACAAAACAAGTCAATAGTAAGATTTAATTATTAATTAGTTATCTTAAAGTTATGAAGCTGTAAAGATTGTTATTTAAAGTATGACTGTCTATGGAAACAGAACAACTAGGTAAAAGTACATATAACAAGAGCACTCAGAGAGTGCATACCTCTGCCAAGGCATGTAATAACAAGTAAATGGGAAAATTCGGATTATGTTTTTTGAATCCAGATAATGATCCAGATCACTCTCAAAATTTAATGGGATCTAAGTTGGTCCAGGACCCATCCTCTGATTTTTTCAGGAAGATCCAAGCAGTAGTATTTTCATGATCCTGCAAACAAACAATTAAACAGACAAATTTTCAGGAAAATAATAACTCCTTGGTAGAGTTAATAATCAATTCCAGCAATTCATATGTCTTTGTGTATAGAAATATGTCTCCGATATGACTAGAGAAAACATTCTGGCAGAGTCAAGGTCAAAGGTCAGACTTAGGTCACACTATGACATGGCACTTGTACAACCCCTAGCCAATATCCCTAAAAAGTATCAACATCCTACAACTTACTGAGATACATTCTGAGATACAGCCCAGACAAGAAATTTACCCCTGCCCACCTCCCCACCAAACTGCCTGCCTGTACAACTGAATAATAATAAGATGATAATGCCATATATGGTACACTTCAAAGAGTTGGAGCATTCATTTGGTGATTACAAATTTTATCAAAATAGACCCATAAATTGATTCAAGGGTTTTCATCAATTAGAGACAGAAAATTGCAAATTTTAATTAGTAAATTAAATTTTTATTAGTTAATACCTTACCTAACAGACGATAGCTATTGTCCGGCGCCAGCCGGTCCTGCCAAACGCCAGAAAAAGATGTCCTGAGTTTCACCTCCGGCCGGACCGGTACACTCCAATCCACTCGCCAGGTGGCCTAGTTCCTGCTTCATTCGCCAGAGGGACGTGACGTCATAGCATCTTTTTTGTCCCAAATTAGATTAATAGAAGCTGAAAAGCGGGGAAGGCCGGGTGGGAATCTCCCGTCTGTTAGGTAAGGTATTAACTAATAAAAATTTAATTTACTAATTAAAATTTGCAATTTCATTGCGTTAATACATCTTACCTAACAGACGATAGCTAGAATAACTACCCAGTGGAAGGAGGGCAGCTTTCTTAGGACTAGAAGGAACTCTATAAATAGGCACGTAATCTCTGGCCTGGTCAACAAGGAAGCCAAAACTGCTCCTAAGGTTCCAAGCAGTGCCACTCCCCCCCCCCCCCTTTTTCTTTCTACTCTGAGAGGAGGAAGAGAGGAAGAGTTCAGTCCTAGAGATTCCAGTTACCCCTTAGAGTGGAATAAAGGTCTCATACTCTGCGCCTCGGGCACCCAAGTAAAAAACCTTAAATGAGAAATTTTTTAACTATTATGTACACTATTTACAGAATAGGAGCCAAGAAGGTTTTATTGGTGGATTTGCTGGGCAGCCACCACCGGACCTAAATGAAAAAGCTCCGAATCTACCCAAGCAACATCTTTAAGGTAGAATTGAGTAAAGGTGTTGTGGGACTTCCAGTGGCATGCAGCTAAGATCTGGTCTAGTGAGATGCCACCCTGAAAGGCTTTGGAAGCCGCGAAGGCTCTAACATCATGTGCTTTTACCTGGTGAAGGGTTAGAGCCTCCTGATCTGATAGTTCATAACAAAGGATAACTGTCTGCTTAATCCAAGACGAGATTGTAGCAGGAGAGATATCCTTCGTGAAACCTTTTTTGAAGGAGACAAAGACTAGTTCTTTGCCTTGTCTGAGATCTTGTGTTTTGTCCAGATAGTAGCGCAGAGCTCTAACTGGGCAGAGTGACCTGTCCTCCTTCAAGGACTTATCCAGAGTAGGTGCCAGGGCTGGGATGACCACTGGAGCCACGCACTCTGCACCCTCTTTGGCCAAGTGGTTCTTAGCCAAAAAACTTGCAGAAGGGTAAAGGGACACCTTTGACCAGTCAGCTTGATGTCTAATATTTTTGTTCAGCCAAGCGTGTATTTCACTCCTACGCTTTACCAGAACCAAGAGCTAGGAGAAAAACCATTTTAAAGGTCAAATGCTTTAAAGAGGCCTTCCTGAGAGGCTCAAAGGGAGGTTTGGTGAGTTTCCAAGGAGAGGTTCCAACAAGGGATTCCCCGGCGACCCTTTGGCCTATCTCTATGAAAACTGTCCAAAAGCCGAGTTAAGTTTTCATCCTTGCTGACATTTAAGGAGGAATTGCCCAATTTGTCCACAATAGCCGATCTATAACCATCAATGGTACTGGGCTGGAGATTCTTCTCCTGGAAAAGATTTAGGAGAAAATCTGCTATCTGTTTTATAGATGGAGACCTGAAGTCCACCTGACTTGTTTCACCCCATCGGACAAAAACGGACCACTTTGCTTCATAGAGAGTTCTGGTTGAACTTCTTTGAGGAGCCTCAATTCGTGACGCCACTGGACTAGAGAAACCTTGCTCCTTGATTGCCTCGGCTCTAGGAGCCAGGCGTGAAGATTTAGGTTGGTCAGATCCCTGTGACGAGCCTTGTTGAATGGCTGTGTCACTAGGTCGGGATGATTGGGTAGGCAAAGAGGGATCTGGGACGACAGTTCCACCAGATCCCAAAACCATGGCATGTTGGGCCAACCCGGAGCTATTAGGATCACTCTCTCGTAGAGATGGTCTGATAGTTTGCTCACTACCTTGCCCAGTAACGACACTGGGGGAAAGGCATACATATCCAGGCTCTCCCAAGAGACTGTTAGAGCGTCCACTGCCCACGCATTGGGATCCGGCACTGGAGACACATATTGGGCTAGTTTGAAATTGTACCTTGTTGCAAACATGTCCACTTGGGGACGGTGCCAGGTCTGAATCAGGAGGTTGAAAACTTCCTGATGAAAAGACCATTCTGTCTGAATGATTTGGCCTTGTCGAGACAACTTGTCTGCAATCACATTCAGACGACCCGGGATATGCCTGGCCTTTAGAACAATCTGTCTCAGATTGCACCAGCACAGGAGTCACAATAGTAGGGCACAAAGTGAGCCTGACCTCATACCTCCCCCTTGTTGATGTATGCCACAACTGTAGTGTTGTCTGTGGCAACTAGAATGACTTTTCCTTGTACTAGGTGCTGGAATCTTTTCAAGGCTAGTAAGACAGCTTTTAGTTCCAGGAAGTTTATATGAAGACGACTTTCTGGAACTGACCAAGTGCCGCTTGCCGTGAAGTCGCCTAAGTGAGCACCCCAGCCTTCTTTTGAGGCGTCTGTAAAGATTTGAATGGCATGACACAAAGGGTGCAGAGGCTGGCCTATCAAGACATTTGTCTCCTTGGTCCACCATAGAAGGTGCGGGTGAAGAGACCTTGGAACTGGAATCTCCTTTTCTAGAGATTCTGGGACTCTCCAATGTCTTTTGAGGTGCCACTGGATGGGCCTCATGTGGAGTCTCCCCAGGGGTACCTGTTTTTCTGTTGCTGTGAGAAGGCCTATCAGGGACATAAATTTCCTGACTCGGCAAGTTGGTTTGGATAGAATGGATTCCACCTTTTGGAGAATGGACTCCCAACGGTTTGGGGTCGGTTTGACCAGTCCTTGAGAGAGATCGTACCTGTAACCCACAAACTCGAAAGTCTGTTTGGGTTCCAACTCTGACTTTTGTAGGTTCACCACCCAACCCAACTCCTGACAAAGGGCGAGGAGGGATTGGGTGCCCTGGAGGCAGGATTCTTTGGTAGGGGCTCGAATCAACCAGTCGTCTAGGTACTGGTGGATCCTTATACCCCGGGACTGAGCCATTAACTTGACCTCTTTGACCACACAAGTGAACTCCATCGGAGCTGTTGATAGGCCACAGGGGAGGGCCCGGAACTGGTAGGATTGGTTTTGGAAATGGAACCTGAGATACTTCCGGGACCCGGTGTGAATTGGAATGTGGAAATAGGCGTCGCTGAAATCCAGCGATGTCACCCATTCCCCTGGTTGTAAGGAAATCCGAATTGTCTCTGGGGTTTCCATTTTGAATGTTTTTACGCTCAAAAATTTGTTTAGAGCACTGAGGTCCAAGATTGGTCGCCATTTCTGATTTGGTTTGGGGACTATGAATAGTCTGTTGAAGAAGGCTAGAGATGCTCGAACCCTTACCATCTCTACTGCTTTCTTGTGCAAAAGGGTTTGTACAGCCTCCCTTAGGGAGATGTTTCTCTGGGAGTGTGCATAACCACTGACTATCAGGGGGTATCTCACTAGAGGAGGTTTGAGTTTGAATGGGAGCACATAACCCTCCTTCAAAATTGACACCACTCTGGGATTTGCCCCTAGGCGGGCTAAAGTCTGCCAAAAAGGCTGTAGGCAGCCGCCTACTAGGGGAGCATGAACAACACTGTGGGCATTGGGAACAGATGGGGCAGAAACACACTGAACGACAAAAGAAACACAGTTCACAGACTTTATTTCTACTTTTTTTTTTTAATAGAGGACTTAAGCCTTTCTTTTGTGGCTGCCTTAAAATTTTTGTTGCAAAAGGTACACGACCGGCAACAGAGTAATTTACACTGGTCTGAACATTGACTGTTTTTTGAGTTTTTGTTAGTGGGTACACCACATTTACGGACCGGGTTGTTAATACCCGGTCTGTGACACAATAATTGTCATTTATACTGATTCACATCCTTGGAGCCTCAGGAGCCAAAGGTTTTCCAGGCCAGCATGTCTTTACCAGAGTTGCCAGAGGCTTTAGACGTATCCTGACCTTTCCAAGCGGTGGAGTAGGGTTGATACCTATTCTGACCTTTTTTGTGCCCCCCTGCGACCGGGCTGGGAGGTACGCTTAGCATTTTCATGTTGGGCAATTTCGTCCTCAGCCTTTCTGATGACCGCGTCAGGGAACAGGGCGTATCCATTCAGAGGGCAATTTCTAAGGGCGGAGAAGGTGTCTGGTTTAACGCCTTGTTTTAAATGTTCTAAGTATGAGTCCCTACGGACGAGAGTCAAATTTGCCATCTGAGTGAAAGTGAAGTCGGACAGATGCTGCAACGACTTCCCCATAGAAAAACTCACATTTTGGTTGAAACTTGTCAAATAGTGGAGTTCATCTAATGCAGATTGAGCTTTAGCTGAAGACTTTCCTTTACCCAGTTCAGCATGTAAAATTCTGAGTTGATCTTGAACTGAGTCCTGTATTTTTGTAATACATCTGTTAAAGCCTTCCGACTGATTACAGATGTAACTAGATTCTTTGGCAGCTTTTTCCCACTTTCTGATGGTGTCTTGGGGAATCTGACAAACAGCAGGCTGAGAATTGGCAATGTTCGGTTTAGCAATACGAGGGAAGGAGCTGTTAATTTTGGCCGCATCATTGGGGCCAAGTGTTCACGTATTTGCCTGGTCTTGAAGGATCTTTGGGTTCTGCTGGGTGTATCCCATACCAGTGACTCTGGGATTTGGGAGGGCGTAGAAACTGGTCCATGTGAAGGCCCCCTGGTTCAGATGACTTGGAAGGGTAACCTTCAATTAGCACTAAGTTCATGTTTTCCAGTTTTTTTACAAAGCCAGTCTTCTGGCGGGAGCAACACTGACACTTTGCCCACTGGCTGTGAATGGTGTCCAGTCCAAGGGTTGTCTGTGCGAGAGGTAGGAGAATATTCCAAATCTGGAATATGGGTCCACCCCATAAAAGCTCTAACACCGCGCACAGTCTCTCGATAATTTTGATCCTCACTCAAAACTTTATCCTTATCTCCGGAATCAGAGTCCTGTTGATCATCTGGTTCAGGTTCGGAGACTTCCCCTTCCTCAATCTGGTCCGGTGACATAATATCCCGGGCTGGGAAATGCAACGGGCCGGAAGACACAGCAGAAGCTACCGGACCGGGTTGTTGAACAAGAGGAGAGTTCCCGTGAACGGGCACTGTGTCAGCTGACTGAATGTTTTTGATTTGTGATGGTGATAATGAGAGGAAAGCATAATTATCAGGGAAAGGGCTGTACAGAAATACAGTAAATGGTAACTGGACAGCATGTTCGAAAGATATTCCGAAGCTGACAGAAGAAAAGGACAAAAAAGTTGTGCCCTGCAAATGGTATTATGAAATAAAGTAACAAGGTAATTGTTTAAGTGTAAAAAGTAGGTTAAAAATATTTAAAGAAATACTATAAATGCAATATCCTCGTTCGACCATGAAGAAGGGGTCCAAAGGTCAAATCTGACCATATCAAAAGATTCCCAGCCAAAGAATTTAGGATGGTTTACCATCCCAAACCTCTCGGACCAATAATAAGTGAGTCATAGGCACTTTTTAACTTTGGCTATCCTTGTTTGACCTTGAAGGAGGGGGTCCAAGGTCAAATCTGACCACACAAAAAAATTCACAGCCCATGATTTCCTGTAGCTTGTTTACCATCCCAAAGTTGTAGGACCAATAATAAGCGAGTTCTAAGCAATTGTAAGTTTGGCTATCCTCAATTGACCTTGAAGGAGGGGTCCCAGGTCAAATCTGACCACACCAAAAGAATCCCAGCCCATGATTTCCTATATGTTGGTTTACCATCCCAAACCTCCAAGATCAATAATACGCGAGTTATAAGCACTTTTAAGTTTGGCTATCTTCGTTTGACCTGGAAGGAGGGGTCTAAGGTCAAATCCGACCACACCAAAAGATTCCCAGCCCATGATTTTCTATAGGTTGGTTTTCCATTCGAAACCTCTAGGACCAATAATAAGTGAGTTATAAGCACTTTTAAGTTTGGCTATCCTCATTTGACCTTGAAGGAGGGGTCCAAGGTGAAATCCGACCACACCAAAAAATTCCCAGCCCATGATTTTCTATAGGTTGGTTTTCATTCCAACCTCTAGGACCAATAATAAGCGAGTTATAAGCACTTTTATGTTTGGCTATCCTCATTTGACCTTGAAGGAGGGTTCCAAGGTCAAATCGGACCATATTAACAGATTCCCAGCCCATGATTTCCTACAGGTTGGATACAATGATTTACTCAACAGTGAGAACCTGAAAGAAGCTATTGCTCAGCTATGCCATGACATAGAGGTCTGCAATTTCACTATGTTATAACTGACCAAAACGTCTGTGAATAACATATTTAACAAAATACTCTAAATGTAATAATTTTCAAGTTACAACTGATTTACTCAAGAGTGAGAACCTCAAAGTAACTATTACTCAGCTATGCAATGAGCTACACGTCTGAATTTTTGCTCTGTTATAGCTGACCTAAAAGTAGGTGAACAACATATTTAAGCAAAATACTGTAAATGCAATAGTTTTCAAGTTACAACTGATTTACTCAATAGTAAGAACCTGAAAATAGCTATTGCTCAGCTATGCCATGAGCTATAGGTCTGTAATTTCACTATGTTATAGCTAACCCAAAAGTAGGTGAACAATATATTTTAACAAAATACTCCAAATGCAATATTTTTCAAGTTATAGCTGATTTACTCAATAGTCAGTGCCTGAGAATAGCTATTGCTCAGTTGTGCCATGAGCTACAGGTCTGTAATTTCACTATGTTATAGCTGACCCAAAAGTAGCTGAATAACATATTTGCACAAATTTCTGTAAATGCAATAGTTTTCCAATTACAACTGATTTACTCAACAGTGAGAACTTCAAAGTAGCTATTACTCAGCTATGCAATGAGCCACAGGTCTGGAACTTCACTATGTTATAGCTGACCCCAAAATAGGTGAATAACATATTGCAACAAAATACTCTAAATGCAATAGTTTTCAAGTTATAAGTGATTTACTCAACAGTGATAACCTAAAAGTAGCTATTACTCAGCTATGCCATGAGCTACAGGTCTGAAATTTTACTATGTTATAGCTGACCCAAAAGTAGCTGAATAACATATTTATACAAAATTCTCTAAATGCAATAGTTTTCAAATTACAAGTGATTTACTCAACATTGAGAACTTCAAAGTAGCTATTACTCAGCTATGCAATGAGTCACAGGTCTGGAACTTCACTATGTTATAGCTGACCCCAAAATAGGTGAATAACATATTGAAACAAAATACTCTAAATGCAATAATTTCCAAGTTATAAGCGATTTACTCAACAGTGATAACCTAAAAGTAGCTATTACTCAGCTATGCCATGAGCTACAGGTCTGAAATTTTACTATGTTATAGCTGACCCAAAAGTAGGTGAACAACATATTTAAGCAAAATACTGTAAATGCAATAGTTTTCAAGTTACAACTGATTTACTCAATAGTGATGACCTAAAAGTAGCTATTACTCAGCTATGCCATGAGCTACAGGTCTGAAATTTTACTATGTTATAGCTGACCCAAAAGTAGCTGAATAACATATTTATACGAAATTCTCTAAATGCAATAGTTTTCCAATTACAACTGATTTACTCAATAGTGAGAACTTCAAAGTAGCTATTACTCAGCTATGCAATGAGCCACAGATCTGAAACTTCACTATGTTATAGCTGATCCCAAAATAGGTGAATAACATATGAAACAAAATACTCTAAATGCAATAGTTTCCAAGTTATAAGCGATTTACTCAACAGTGATAACCTAAAAGTAGCTATTACTCAGCTATGCCATGAGCTACAGGTCTGAAATTTTACTATGTTATAGCTGACCCAAAAGTAGCTGAATAACATATTTATACGAAATTCTCTAAATGCAATAGCTTTGAAGTTATAAGCGATTTACTCAACAGCGAACACCTAAAAGTAGCTATTACTCAGCTATGCCATGAGCTACAGGTCTAAAATTTTACTATGTTATAGCTGACCCAAAAGTAGCTGAATAACATATTTATACGAAATTCTCTAAATGCAATAGTTTTGCAATTACAACTGATTTACTCAATAGTGAGAACCTCAAAGTAGTTATTACTCAGCTATGCAATGAGCTACAGGTCTGAAATTTTACTATGTTATAGCTGACCCAAAAGTAGGTGAACAACATATTTAAGCAAAATACTGTAAATGCAATAGTTTTCAAGTTACAACTGATTTACTCAATAGTGATGACCTAAAAGTAGCTATTACTCAGCTATGCCATGAGCTACAGGTCTGAAATTTTACTATGTTATAGCCGACCCAAAAGTAGCTGAATAACATATTTATACAAAATTCTCTAAATGCAATAGTTTTCCAATTACAACTGATTTACTCAATAGTGAGAACTTCAAAGTAGCTATTACTCAGCTATGCAATGAGCCACAGATCTGAAACTTCACTATGTTATAGCTGATCCCAAAATAGGTGAATAACATATTGAAACAAAATACTCTAAATGCAATAGTTTCCAAGTTATAAGCGATTTACTCAACAGTGATAACCTAAAAGTAGCTATTACTCAGCTATGCCATGAGCTACAGGTCTGAAATTTTACTATGTTATAGCTGACCCTAAAGTAGCTGAATAACATATTTATACGAAATTCTCTAAATGCAATAGTTTTGAAGTTATAAGCGATTTACTCAACAGTGATAACCTAAAAGTAGCTATTACTCAGCTATGCCATGAGCTACAGGTCTAAAATTTTACTATGTTATAGCTGACCCAAAAGTAGCTGAATAACATATTTATACGAAATTCTCTAAATGCAATAGTTTTTAAGTTACAAGTGATTCTACTCATGATGGAAGTTACTGAAAAGCCCAAAAGTAGCTATTACTCACTTAGCTATTGAGACAGGCACCCAACTTACTCACCATATTGTAGCTATGAAAAAAGTAGCTGAATAACATATTTTAACAAAATGCTCTAGATGCAACAGTTTTCAAGTTATAAATGATTTTGTGCATGATTTCATGAATTTTAATGCATTAAAAATTATTAAAAAAATTTATTAAAAAAAAAGTAAGACAGATCCAGGTCTCATACTCACACAAGAGAATCTACCTCTGGCCTAGTACATATATGCAAGATATGAGAGAAATCCCTGCAATAGTCACTGAGAAAATTGTGATTAAGTGTTGAAATTTTCACACTTTTGGTGGGGGTACCCCCCTTGTAATGTCTCTAGCAAACAGACGAACAGACAGATTTGCATGCCTTGAACAATTTTTCATCCTCGATAGATAAGGTATCTTTTAAAAAAAACAGCACGTCTCTAGGCCTTGTAGTTTTGGAGGAGAAGTTGTTCACGCGGACGCGTACGCGTACGCCGCAGAGTGACGACATAATGTCAGCTGACTGACAAGTCAGCTGACATAAAAACCGGTTCCTGATCACTTTTTGGATATAAGTTTTCAAGCGGTGAAGACATGATCATAGTTTCCATAGAAGTCTTGGTTCCATCCGGGCTGGAAGCCGGACCGGCTTGGCTGGAAGGAACAGAAGACTGAATAAAGGGGGTCTGAGATAGAGCACCAGCAGGAACTTGATGTGCGAGCGGTACTTTGACCGGTGAAAAAAATGGCTGCTGGGAAGGTGGACGCTGACCCACTGTTAACAAGGCTTCTAATCTGGCCATCCTGACCGACCATTTCTCATCCAAGTCCTGTAACTCTTTGCGGAAAGATGGAGCAGGCAATGAAAGGTCAACAGAACTATTAACAGAAGAAGGACGGTCCGTGCCTTCTTGTTCAGCTTGCGAAACTACAGTTACTGTTGATGGGTCTACAAGAACCTCCTTACTTTTTTGTTTTTCTTTCCGAATTTTGTAGGTAGGCGTAGAGAGTTGAAGCAACTGCTCTGGGGTTAGTAGGTCACAAAATTCATGTCCTTTATCTCGATATCTGGCACACCTAGCATGCTTGTCAAAGGAGGCCATAATATGTCCACATGACCCTTTTCTTTGTCCCGGTGAAGACATGATGAATACTCAACTCAACAAGGTAACAGAAGAAATATCCACAATTTTTAAGACACAAATACAAACACAACTTTTCAAATCGCGCCAAACGAAAAAGATGCTGTGACGTCACATCCCTCTGGCGAATGAAGCAGGAACTAGGCCACCTGGCGAGTGGATTGGAGTGTACCGGTCAGGCCGGAGGTGAAACTCAGGACGTCTTTTTCTGGCGTTTGGCGGGACCGGCTGGCGCCGGACAATAGCTGTCGTCTGTTAGGTAAGATGTCTTAACGCGATAAAAAGTCATATTTTTAATATGTGCATAAACAGTGGGTGGGTAATATTTGGTGCAGTTATAAAGGGATAACACACCTATTATTATAGCTATTAACATTAAAAACATACAAAATACTGTTTGTATTGTTAAGGTTCAAAGTCATAGTCACAAAAATTAGACCCATAAACTGATAAACGCATTTATGTCACACTTTCTGTAAAAAGATTATAGAAATCCCGTTTTAAATGATCAGAGAAAATAGGCAGGTATTTTAAATCTGTATTTATTATTAGATGGTGGCCCTGAATTGAACATATATGTGGAAATGGACAATGGGGACAATTCACCAAATTTGGAAAATTTAATAGTAATTTAAATTTTTATTAGAAATACTTACAATTTCCTAACAATCAAGGTACATACCGTTCACTGCTTTACCAATTTACAAACACAGAAACAGAAAACAGTAAAGCACCCACTTCCGTTTTACTGTTTTACTGTTTTGAAACAGTTAAAGGGTTAGATACTTAATTCTATTTTCTAACAAGTCAATGAGAAATGTGTAAAGAACCTTTTAACAGTTTATATGCTGTAATAAAGTATTAATGGATATCAGGCCTTTTACTGTTATATAAAATATCTTTTAACTCTTTCACTATTTTTGCTGGATTTTGTCCTTTTTGGGGGGGGAGGGGGTCATGGGGGAGGGGTGCAGCCACGTGCTGGTGAGAAGTGACTTTCGTTGGTAATACTTTAAAGGGCTATGATGTCACTCATGTTAGTGATGTCACAACACAGAGTGCTTTATATGTTTCATGAAGATTATGAAACAATTCACTTCAGCAATTACATACGCATTTTCAGTGTAATTTCATCAAGCCATAACTGATGTCAATTATTTATTTTAAATATACATTATTTTATACAAACGATGGTTGCTCTTTAATTCTGTGTGGTAACTATGACATACAATAATAATAAAGGAGATAAAGGAGACATTATAAGTACTCATAAACATGGAGCTGGGCATGGAGCTGGACAAATCAGGGGCCGGTTTAATGAAAGGACTTAAGTCTGGTCTCAGGCTCAAATCTGAGACTTTGGGCTCAAATATTGTAAATATTTTGGACTCAGACTCAAAGCATTTCACAAACAGGCTAAACTTGAGATTTGGCTTAGTTATGGGCTCAGTTTTGAGCCCACCAAGGAGGTTAAACTTAACTTTAAGGTAATCTTGGTTTGATATTTTACATGTATGTGCATTTTATAAGTTTATTCAAGCATAACCTTATGTTATCTCTTTTACATGTTACTTTTTGTCTTAGAGATTCTTGAAATCACTGTGTACATTACTATGGATGATGAACTGTAGATATGTGTAACAAAAGTTTTACTTAGATTACTTAACATTACTATATTACTTTTATTACTATTACTTGTTACTGTATAACTAAATAAATCAATGCTCCACATTCTGGCTTCTCTCTTTCCCATGAGGGTGGGGACTGATATGCCACTCAGCATAAATGCTGGTGACACAAAAACTAGGTCACCAGTAAATATTTGGATCCCATCACGTGACCAGAACTGCAGAAATTGGCGTATAAAAGGCAGCAACAAGCAGAAGGTTTTGATTGTCATGTGAGAGATTGTTAGAAGCACATCTCTCTCTGCTTGTTTGCACAGGATATAACATTTAAAATTAAAATTTTGTATTTTAAATGGATTTTTCATTCATAATCTGAATCAGACATACATTGATTATATTTCTTATATAATATTAAAGCAAAAAACCTGAAATGTATAATTAAAATTACAAAAAAGTAAAGTTGGACATTTAGGTCACCTGATGGGATCCAAATATTTACTAGTGACCTAGTTTAATAATTGTTTATTTTTCGACCTTGATCCTCTTTTTTCCCAAAATTCATTAAAAACTGTTATTACAATACTGACATCAAGTCTGGTCGTGGGGTTCTGTATGTTTCTCCAGGCCTGTCTGTTTGTCAGTACGGCTTGTCAGGACTTGCTACAGCTTGTCTGTTGGGACTTTAGGGCCTGTCTGTTAGGGTTTGAGGGCTTATCCTGGTAGTTTCCAGACCAGTCTGTACAAAACATCCCTCTAAATCCAGACAAGCCTGTATGTTTCACATCCTGTCGGGGAGTTGAAGCTGATCCAAAAATTTCCAGCCATTTTTGTGCTTTTTTGTCCCCGACCCCCCCGACTTTTGCAGCCGACCTTATAATAATATAGAGTCGTAGGGTCGGCCTCGAGTGGAAACAGCATTAACCTGTCTTACAGTCGTACAGCAATGTTTTCTATCTTATAGCCATCATAAATCTGTTTATTTCATCTTAAGTCAACTCTAAACCAATCTGTTGGTTTGAGAAACTATCAACAATCTTTCAGAAGATTTGCTCAAGCAATGGCAACGCCAATCAGGAAGCTATTGGTGAAATATCTTGTACACTGGGAACACATTCTAAACCAATCTTAAACCTATCATAAACTATACCCTGAATTGTTCATTTTTATTGCTTACAATCGTAAACCAGACTCACAGAATTTATTTATTTATTTGGGTTTTAATATCACTTTCAACAATGTATAGTTCATATCAAAACAGGTAGTTTATGGGCAAAGGAAACCAGTACATACAGTTGGTCAAGGTTCTATAGTGTAAACTGTCGATCACTGGTAAGCAACTGCCAACTTTCCCACATGTGGTTCGGAGTTTGAACCACAGACCTCAGAGTTTGAAGGAGAGTGTTACCACTGTGCCACTGTGGCTCCTCAGACTTGCAGAAAAGGAACAGGCCTCATAGCTCCTGTATACACATATTGGTGATAGGATCTGTCTGGAATGCCTCCTGACCTCTGTAATTTTACTTAATGGTATTACTGGCAGTCAAGAAGCAAAACGTACTTTAAAAAATATCTACATTTTCAAAATTTTGTATTTTGTGTCATTTATGATTTGTTTTCCTTATAGTTTGTAAATTAAATAATTTTTAATACTAAATAAAATTTCTCAGTACCCATTCCGAACAAGACCTTGGGGGCCAATAATGTACTATGTGTGATGAAAATTGTTCTACAAAAATACTTATTTCAAAGATTTAGTTGTACATAAACCCTACTTGAAATTGTACTGATGAATCTTAAATTAATTATGACTACAAAAAATTATTGTTGGTGTCTGGCCCCCAGTCTATGCACAACCATTTACCAAAGTGAATTGAATCTGTGAGGTCACTCTTGTCTGACCTTAAAGGGTAACCTAAAAGTCATTTGTGAGTCATTATTGCTCAGATTTTAAGGACATCTAGAGTGTACAGTCAAAAAATGACCATGTATCAATTGTAGCTGAAATTCGCCAAGTATTTTTTTATGATTAGCCCTGTAAGTGGTAACCTTAAAGTTGCTATAATAGACTTATTGTACAGAGTTTAAGGTTACCATAAAGTGGAAGTACACTCCATACTTTGTGCCATCCTCATACCAAATATTAATGAAATTTATCAAGCAGTTTTGGAGTATTTTAATTTATTTTGACAATATAAACCCATTCACATGTTTAAAGTTTGCACTGTGACGTCACAATCCAGCCAACTATGGTTGCCAGGGATATGACATTCACTTAATAATACTTTGAAGGCCAAAATATACCATAACAAGTCAACCAGAAAAGGGTCATTTTCTGTTTCAAATCCTGTCCCTTATACAGTTTTCCTAATTATAATTAGTCATAAGATAAAGGGTAAGAATACAGTATTTCAAACCCTTAAAACAGTAAAACAGTAAAACGGAAGTGGGTGCTTCACCGTTTTCTGTTTCTCTGTTTATAAATGGGTAAAGCAGTGAACGGTATGTACCTTGATTCCTAACAGTAGCTATTTGTTGGAGCTATCCAACCTAATGGCCAACACAGAGATGCGATTTTAAGGTTATGTAACAACCTTAACCAAACCATTAGTCCGTCCTCCCTCCAAATAGGTCACATGACCACATTGTTTACTTCATTAATTTTGCTGGCCATCAGCAGTGAGGACGTCTTTGGGAATTAGAAGTTTTGTCAGGGTTTTCTTTATTTTTTGGCTCCAACAAATAGCTACTGTTAGGAAATGGTAAGGGTATTTCACTATAAAAATGGCCTGTTCATTGATTATCAGTGCCCATGTTAGCCTCCAGTCTCCATTGTGTGGTATCCAATATAGAGTTTTTTTGTCTTATTGGGAATGATTTTAGTGGTCTCTGGTCACAACTAGGGAGTTGTCACTATTTGGGGTATGTTTTGTATCTAAATTTCTATGTGGAGAATAAAAGCGGTCTCAACTAGCAAGTGGTCTCTATTTGAGAATGGTCACATGTACAGGTTTGACTGTATATTAAGGTTATATCTGACACAGTCTGAGGCTATTCAGACTCATCATTTCTAATCTAAAGGGCAAAATGTGTGAAAAATGTAGAAAAAAGAAGTCTGCTGATGGTACCTTTATGGGATTTTATTTAGCATTTTTTTGAGTCATCACTGACACAAGTCAAAATGTACAGCAGCAGCAGTGGCGTGATGGACCTGTCTCCAGTATATCCCATCTGGAGATATAATAATAGCAGCATTAGTTATCTAGAGAATCTATTATTACTACATTATTCTAAGCTTGGTTAAAATTAAAAGCAGCTACCTTGCAGTGGGAAGGGGAGATATGTTCGGATCATTAAATTCTGTTCCTCCTTGATCCCCATTGGTCAAACTGAGGTCATTTTGTCCCGTTGTCATGACATTCATTGCTGTTTGTGGCTGGATGAGCTCACCAAAACTGTTGGCATGCAAATTGTGATTGTCGTCAAGCATGGACAAGTCTGTGTCTTCAAACTCCACACTCTCCTCACGGACTCCCAGCTGTGGGTGGAGGCTGTAGCAGCACAGGGGTACAGGTACATCACTGCTCTCAGCAAGGCTGAACTGGGTCTTACTCAAACAATACATGTATATAGATGGGATTCACTGCTATCAAATTTATAGCAGTTGTTCATGAAAAGGCACTCAAAAATACCAGAAAACTCTGGAAATAGATGGACTTCAATTACACAATGCATTGCTTTATTTGGTCAGAGTTTGTTTAGTGAATCCCACCCCTGGTTTGTCATGTGTGCAAAATAATATGCAAGTCTGTTATGGCATTAGCTCAGCTCAAGTACTAATTTATGAAAGAATATAAAACAGTATTAGAAGCTAATAGCGTGTTACACTGGTTATATTTGTTGATACATATCTAACAACTAATATTTACAGTGGCTGATCTTTTATTGATATGAATATATACACACTTAATTGAAAAAAAAATTAGAAAGAACATTAGACGAAGTTAAGAGTTAAGAAGATAATTTAAAACAAAGAAGATTGCTGTTACAGGTATTATTTGATTGCTCAAGGTTATATGTGAGTTGAGATATGTGTGTTTCTGACCTTTGTGAGTTATCTCCAAAGTAATCGGACATGACAGAGCCACGTTTTGCCAGGCGTTTTCTCCGTTCGTGGAAGCTTTCTCCTGACTGCAGGTTTTTCCTTCCACTGTCACCTCCTGAAATTGTGATAAAAAAGGTTCACACCATGCCATATTGCATCTTAACAAAAAGAGTGTTACATTAACACATATTTCAAAATGTTATCTTTTAAATTTAGCTTATAAAAGCTACAATTAATAAATAAAATGTTGAGTTTAACTGTGTCATATTAGTTTGCCCCTTTCCACTAATATCTCTGATTATTTTTATTATTTATTTATTTATTCTTGAAGAGGATATACACGCAGGGTTTCCTGCTGGTGCCCCTTAATAAGCTTACTAAAAGAAGGAAGAGGATTAATATTAATGCCTCTGGAGATACACAATAGATACTGTTACATGAAGACACTCTGTGTTAAGTATCTTCTCAAGTTATTTTATTCTTGTATCTCTTTTTGCTAGAAAAATGAAAAATATGAAAACCCTCTTCGTTTTCAAGCTCTTTTTGTGACTGAACTAGAACTAGAGGATCGCTCGCAAAAAAAGAAGTTAATGTTTTTGCATTGCAAAAACAAAGCGTCCCGAAAAGGATATAAGGTGAGTGCTAAAGTATTAAGAAAATGCTCCGTTTCTAGCCTTATACTGTTGTGGCAACCAAAGTCAGCGCAGTCTGCTCTATGTAGCATGGTTTTCAAGATATAAGCATTTTTGTGTTTTGCAATTTTTGCAAAAAATTCAAAATGGCCGCTATATTTGGCGAGACAAAAATATTTTGAAAATTGGCATGGCTACTCTGCAGAGATATCTAGCAGGTCAAAAATTTTGTTGAATTCGGTCCATCTAGCACGGTTTTCGAGATATAAGCATTTTTGTGTTTTGCAAAAACTTCGAAAATTCAAAATCGCCACCATTTTTGGTGAGACAAAAATTTTTGAAAACAAGACCACTGCCGCGGTGTGTATCTCCCGCCAAGCATTGAAGGAGAAGAAATAGCTTTTCCGAGATATTCACAATTTTTCATTTTCGTGTGTAAAAGCTCTTCCAAACGTAGGTGAATGAGTTATTTGAGAAAAATTGGCTATCTGCAAGAGATAATTCGCATTTACTCATTTTTAGTAGGTAAGTAATTATCTACGGGTCTGGAACTTCAAGTGAAAGTTCTCCCAAAAGTAGATGAATGAGTTATTTGATAAAAATTGGGTATCCGCAATACTTTTAGAGATAATTCGCATTTACTCATTTTGAGTAGGTGAGTAATTAGCTATGGGTCTGAAACTTCACCATGTGAAAGCTCTTCCAAAAGTAGGTGAATGAGTTATTTGAGAAAAATTGGCTATGTGCAATACTTTTAGAGATAATTAGCATTTACTCATTTTGAGTAGGTGAGTAATTATCTACGGGTCTGAAACTTCACCATGTGAAAGCTCTCCCACAAGTAGATGAATGAGTTATTTGATAAAAATTGGGTATCTGCAACACTTTTACAGATAATTAGCATTTACTCATTTTGAGTAGGTGAACAATTAGCTACAGGTCTGAAACTTCACCGAGTGAAAGCTCTCCCAAAAGTAGGTGAATGAGTTATTTGAGAAAAATTGGCTATCTGCAATACTTTTAGAGATAATTCGCATTTACTCATTTTGAGTAGGTGAGTAATTAGCTATGGGTCTGAAACTTCACCATGTGAAAGCTCTTCTAAAAGTAGGTGAATGAGTTATTTGAGAAAACTTGGCTATCTGCAATACTTTTAAGAGATAATTCGCATTTACTCATTTTGAGTAGGTGAGTAATTATCTACGGGTCTGAAACTTCACCATGTGAAAGCTTTCCCAAAAGTAGATGAATGAGTTATTTGATAAAAATTGGGTATCCCCAATAGTTATAGAGATAATTAGCATTTATTCATTTTGAATAGGTGAATATTTAGCTACGGGTCTGAAACTTCACCGAGTGAAAGCTCTCCCAAAAGTAGGTGAATGAGTTATTTGAGAAAAATTGGCTATCTGCAATACTTTTGGAGGTAATTCGCATTTACTCATTTTGAGTAGGCGAGTAATTAGCTATGGGTCTGAAACTTCACCATGTGAAAGCTCTTCCAAAAGTAGGTGAATGAGTTATTTGAGAAAAATTGGCTATCTGCAATACTTTTAAGAGATAATTCGCATTTACTCATTTTGAGTAGGTGAGTAATTATCTACGGGTCTGAAACTTCACCATGTGAAAGCTCTCCCAAAAGTAGATGAGTTATTTGATAAAAATTGGCTATCTGCAATACTTCTAGAGATAATTAGCATTTACTCATTTTGAGTAGGTGAATAATTACCTATGGGTCTGGAACTTTACCATGTGAAAGCTCTCCCAAAAATAGATGAATAAGTTATTCGAGAAAAATTGGCTATCTGCAATACTTTTAGAGGTAATTCGCATTTACTCATTTTGAGTAGGTGAATAATTAGCTACGGGTCTGAAACTTCACCAAGTGAAAGCTCTCCCAAAAGTAGGTGAATGAGTTATTTGAGAAAAATTGGCTATGTGCAATACTTTTAGAGATAATTCGCATTTACTCATTTTGAGTAGGCGAGTAATTAGCTATGGGTCTGAAACTTCACCATGTGAAAGCTCTTCCAAAAGTAGGTGAATGAGTTATTTGAGAAAAATTGGCTATCTGCAATACTTTTAAGAGATAATTCGGATTTACTCATTTTGAGTAGGTGAGTAATTATCTACGGGTCTGAAACTTCACCATGTGAAAGCTCTCCCAAAAGTAGATGAGTTATTTGATAAAAATTGGCTATCTGCAATACTTCTAGAGATAATTAGCATTTACTCATTTTGAGTAGGTGAATAATTACCTATGGGTCTGGAACTTTACCATGTGAAAGCTCTCCCAAAAGTAGATGAATAAGTTATTCGAGAAAAATTGGCTATCTGCAATACTTTTAGAGGTAATTTGCATTTACTCATTTTGAGTAGGTGAATAATTAGCTACGGGTCTGAAACTTCACCAAGTGAAAGCTCTCCCAAAAGTAGGTGAATGAGTTATTTGAGAAAAATTGGCTATGTGCAATACTTTTAGAGATAATTCGCATTTACTCATTTTGAGTAGGTGAGTAATTACCAACGGGTCTGAAACTTCACCATGTGAAAGCTCTCCCAAAAGTAGATGAATGAGTTATTTGATAAAAATTGGGTATCCGCAATACTTTTACAGATAATTAACATTTACTCATTTTGAGTAGGTGAATAATTAGCTACAGGTCTGAAACTTCACCATGTGAAAGCTCTTCCAAAGTAGGTGAATGAATTATTTGAGAAAATTTGGCTATCTGCAATACTTTTAAGAGATAATTCGCCATCTAGCACAGTTTTCGAGATATTAGCATTTTTGTGTTTTGCAATTTTTGCGTAAAATTCGAAAATTCAAAATGGCCGCCATTTTTGGCGAGTCAAAATTTTTTTGAAAATTGGCATGGCTACTCTGCAGAGATACACTGCAATTCAAAAATTTCGTCAAAAACTCTCTATCTAGCACGGTTTTCGAGATATAAGCATCTTTATGTTTTGCAATTTTTGCAAAAAATTCAAAATTTAAAATGGCCGCCATTTTTGGCGAGACAAAATCTTTTTGAAAATTGGCATGGCTACTCTGCAGAGATACCCTGTGGGTCAAAAATGTCATCGAAATCTCTCTATCTAGCACGGTTTTCGAGATATTAGCATTTTTGTGTTTTGCAATTTTTGCGCAAAATTCGAAAATTTAAAATGGCCGCCATTTTTGGCGAGACAAAATCTTTTTGAAAATTGGCATGGCTACTCTGCAGAGATACCCTGTGGGTCAAAAATTTCGTCGAAATCCCTCTATCTAGCACGGTTTTCGAGATATAAGCATTTTTATATTTTGCAATTTTTGCGAAAAATTCGAAAATTCAAAATGGTCGCCATTTTTTGGTGAGACAAAAATTTTTTCAAAATTGGGATAGCTACTCTGCAGAGATACCCTGTGGGTCAAAAATTTTGTCGAAATCGCTCTATCTAGCACGGTTTTCGAGATATAAGCATTTTTGTGTTTTCCTTATTTGGAAAATTCATAATGATTAATTAATCATTAATTACTCGGCCATTTCTTAACCAATCAATGCCAAAATCTAATGATTTCCAGATTTTAATAGAATGAATGTATTTGCCAAGTTTCAGGTGAATTGATGAAATCCCTTTCAAGTTATCATCCGGACAAGCTTCCCCATCGAAAAAAAGACATTTTTGGTCATGTGACCTCTCTGATTGGTTGAAGTGTCACTGCAGCATATTCAAAAAAAATTCCCCAAGTCTACTGCATAAACCTGCCAAATTTGAAAAGAATCCGCCTCACGGTTACAGAGTTATAAGGAAAACAAAATGCGGAGCCGCCAGAGCCGGCGGAGCCTGAAGGTCTCCCATACACAAACAAGCGTCCCGCAAGGGACGCTTAATAATGGATAATAGACCCAACCAGTAGGGGAGACAGATCAGGAGAATCTGGCCTGGGCTGATAGATGACCTAAATCCACTGGGCCTTCTTCTTTTACTTGGAAGAGAAAGTTTTGTTCCCTACACTCCTCTGTTTTTGTCACTTATACTAAGACTTGCAAGTTGAAGGGGCAGGGAGGAGGGGGCTCTTTGAACTGTTGGGCCACCACCGGTGGCTTTAAGTTTACCTCATTACTTTGTCTGAGGCTGGGTAAAACTTACTAACAAGCAATCAGTGCCCATGAATGAGCTCTGTGTCAGCTGACTTTGTCCTTTGAGCTTCAGAGTACAAGTGAAAGTACAAAAGGACACAAAACTTGTGCACTGCAAAAGGTTTTGCGAAGTAAAGTATGTATCTGTTAAGGTGCTTCCTAAGGACCTGAGAACCTGGTTCATAACAAAGGTAAAGGATTCAAAAAGTAGGTGCATAGTGACTGCCAGACTTTAATGATAATACATGGGTTCTCGAGATAAATGACACTTTCCATTCCCACAAATATTCAAGACGGCTGTCAGAATTTTGAAAATTCTATTTTTTTCTCAGAAGAAATAGTCCTTACAACTAGGGGTGCAAGGAATCATAAACTTGTGAACTGAATCGATTCGTAAATCAAGGTTTGTGAACTGAATAATTCATGAATCGACTTGTTACAATATAATGTGATTTCTGGGGTTATTTATTGAAGCATTTCCGAGTTTTAGTCTGTGTCGCAGCAAAAAATGCATTCTCTCTCATGATGATGCAAAGAGCGCAGTCAATGATTTCTCAGTTCCTGCACATGCGCACTCGCATATAAACAAGCAAGATGGTGGCTGACGATTTCACTCCAATTGTCCCATATTTCTTTGCAATTATAGCTTATTTTATGTTATATATCCCCCAAACTTCAATCCATACAAACATACTGCACAGAACACGGAGTTACATCACCAGGTGGACAATTCACGAATATTTGCTATGCAAAAAGCACTCGCGAATCTCTCGTTCACTGAAATTACCCGAATAGTCCGAAGCACAGCGACAGGGTATCCAAAATTTGTTTGAGTTTTACATACTCCTAACTCTTCAGCAACCTTTAAGTATTTCCCATTTGAGCTCAAACTTATTAAATTTAGATGTCTAACTGAAATGAGAAAAAGTGAAAAAAAAACATTTGAAAGAACAGCATACATAGCTAGGCTTGATAAAGCTCAGTGAAGGTGAACCTTCCCACTTATATTCATTTTCTTACATTTGCTACCCAACATATATGCAAGACAGAAGAGATACACTTGTTATATGAATTTTCCCTACTTTCTCCAATTCAATTGGAAGATTGCATGGAGTGGCACACATATATATGTTGCAGGCAATCTGTGTAACCAGGCATTACAGGTAATGACTGAACATTTCATTTATTTTACGAAATGCCTAAACAGCTCATCAGCTATTTCGCGAAACGACTAGGCATTTCACATGACTACTGAAAATGAGCTCTAGGCATTATGTCTAATCTAATCTAATCTAATGTGGACTTTTATAGTGCTTAATCTCCATCACTGATGGACTCTAAGGCGCATCTAAACATAAAGCAAGGCAGTTAGCGTTAATCAAGGGACGTAGCCAGGTCGTACCAAGGAGACACAGATGTGACGGGAGAGGCTATGGTGGGTAGGCTTTTGCAAACATGTAAGTTTGAAGCTTCTTTCTGAAGGAGGCAAATGATGTTGCACTGCGAACATCTTGAGGGAGGTCATTCCAGATCTTAGGAGCATCAAAGGCAAAACTATGGCCAAAATGTTTGGCTGACTTAAAGACTGATGAATGGAAAGGAGGAACTGTAAGGTATTGACGATCTGGGTGACTATGCCTAGTACTATAGGGACAACTACTAAAAGACAAGAACGGTTTGAAGTAAGAAGGAGAACCACTATGCAAAAATTTATACACAAGTGTTGCGGTTTTGAAAATACAACGATACTTAACAGGCAACCAGTGGAGTTTCTGTAGAATGGGTGTAACATGAGCATACTTTCTATGATTTGTAACAATACGAGCAAGGGTGTTCTGAATACTTTGCAATTTGTGCTGATTGAAACCGGACAAACCTCTGAACAGAGAGTTACAATAGTCCAGACGACTACTAACAAAGGCATTTGCAGCAAGGACTGCCACTTCAGAAGTGAGATACTTTCTAATTCTACGGAGGTCACGCATCTGAAGGAAGCACGCTTTGCAAGTCCTCTTGATATGCTCAGAGAATGAAAAATCTGCATCAAACCACACACCTAGATTTCTGACAGAATCAACCGGATGAAGAAGGCTACCAAGAATGCTAACAGGAAAGTGAGAGGAAATCTTCTGACGTTGAGCCTTGGAACCAAAGACAATAAACTCAGTTTTTTCAGGGTTGAGCTTCAATTTACTGAGAGACATCCACTCTTGAACATCAAGAAGGCAGGCATTTAGCTTGGCGAGAGCCAAAGAAGCATTCTTGTGGGAGAGATGGATGTATAACTGAGTGTCATCCGCATAAAAATGGAATTTAATATGCGGGTGGAGGCGAATAATTTTACTAAGTGGTGTTGTATAGAGTGAAAACAGTAACGGACCCAGAACAGAACCTTGTGGGACTCCATAGATGAGATTGCTTAATTCAGATAGTGTGGAGCCTATCTTAATGGCCTGACAACGATTTCTTAAGTAGGAAGCAAACCACCTTAGAGCTGTTCCACCAAGACCAAACCAGAATTTAAGGTAACCAAGGAGAATATTATGGTCTATAGTGTCAAATGCGGCTGATAAGTCAAGAAGTACTAGAGCTGTGAATGCCTGAATAAAATTTTCTATCATGTTTAATGATTATTTCAAAATTATTTTGATATTATATAGTTTTAGTCTTGCTTGTGATGTATTTATATAATATAGTTTATGTTCTTTAATGAACAACAATTATGAAAATGGTATTATGATTAAAACTATTATCACATTTGTTGAAATTGTTTTGGTATCACTATCTATATAAAAAATAAAGTATAAATAACATATATAATTTCACACAAATGCTACAGATTGTTTGCAGTAATGTTATCCAAAAAGTGACATGATTGGCCAAGTATTGTGAAGTGCTCTGTCAACAGAGTTTAGTGCCACAACACATATTTTGTTGTATGATCAGATGTGTTTTATACGACTGTGCTAAATAGCATAACAGAGAAACTGTCTTCACTTTTCAGCATTACATTACTAACTTAAAAAGTAAATAAATGTATGTACCACCAATTTCTGTATTTGTTTTGGTTAAAGTGCAACTTATTTCACCACATTAGTATTATAGTCTACTGCTCTTTGGGTAGTAAAATTTCCTATAAGCCTCATACTTCTTTAATAACTATATTTTAATTTTTACTCAAAAGTTTTTCAATCTTAATGATAAAATATTGTGCCAATATGAATATCAATGTCTTAAGAATATGTCAGGCATTTAAAGGAAAATTTGTTAAGGAGTAAGTTGTAACTCAATCAGTGTTCACTCTCGTCAAAACTCAATGTGAGACAGGCTGTCTCCCTTAACTTGAAAAGGTGAGACAACTGTGAAAAAATGTGAGACATGCTTTAAATCAAGATATTTTGGAATGGACTGCAAAAGAGGTTGGGGAGTTCTAATTGCTGTTAAACTTGTTTCAACAAACATGAGCAACACCAGAGTTCATCTCATACAATTAAAGAAGCTCCCACAAGATCAGAGAACACACTCTTTTGAAAATAACAAGAGGAAAACTCTGTCCTTACATCTAAATGGAAACCGATATTAAAGTAGATCACTGCTTGTAACATATAAACAAACACGCACACACAGAGGTAATTCTTTTCTTAGCTGCATTTTGTTTGGGGTGAAGGAGAGTGGGGAGGTTCTGTATGTACAGATCACCATGTGTACTGACTGTTTTCTGCAGTATGTAACTTTGCTATTACTTAGCTATGCAATGCGCTACAGCTCTGAAATTTTACTATGTTATAGCTCAAACAAAAATAGGTGAAAAACATGCTCTAAATGCAACACTTTTCAAGTTATAAGTGATATACTGCATGATATCATGAATTTTAATGCATTGAAAATTATTTTAAAAATTCACGAAAGAAAAAAATTAAGAAAGATCCAGAACTGCTACTCAAACAAGCAAATCTACTAGTGGCCTAGAACATATATGCAAGATAAGAGAGAAATCCCTGAAATAGTCAATGAGAAAATTGTGATAAAGTGTTGAAATTTTCACACTTTGGGTGGGGGTACTTCTAACGGCTCTGGGGAACAGATGAACAGACATCTGCAAGCCTTGAATAATTTATCATTCTCGACAGATAAGGTATCTTTTAACAGTAACAGCATGTCTCTGGGCTTTGTACTTTTGGATGAAAAGTTGTTCATGCGGTCCCAGACGCAGACGCCGCAGAGTGATGCCATAATATCAGCCTAACTTATCAGTTGTTACTGAGTGACCACTTAGCCATCAGCTGTCACTATATGTTGCATCTTAATCGGAGTGACCAGTAACCTATCAGTAATAAGGGAGTGATCATTTACCCGTCAGCTATGACTGTGTGACCACTTGCCTCTCAGTTGTCACTTGGTGTTCACTCACCTGTTACATGTTACTGAGCGACTATTTATACCTGTCAGTTGTCAGTGAGTGTGCCTGTTTTAACTGAGTGACCAATCACCTGTCAGTAGTCACTTAGTGACCATTTATTGTCAGTTGTCAATGAATGACCATTTACATGTCAACCGTCACTCGGTGTTTCATTATTGATGGAGTGATTACTCATCTGAGCGACCACTTACCTGTGTGGTTGTGCAGTCTCTCACACACATCCTCATTCTCATCACAGGTGTCACAGCGAGACAAGCTACCCAATCTCTCCCCATTCTGAAATACAGGAACACATTCAACTCTGTATGATACAACGCCTCAACAAAAGTCACCCAAAGCTGAGAAGTTACACGGAACGATATTAGACAATACATTGAGAGATGCTACAGAATTTATTAGGAAGCTACTTTTCATGAAGGTAACATGGTTAAAATTTAGATTTTAGATACACTTAAGTCTTTATTATACACTGCAAATATACAATGAACTTTATAAATGAGATTAAACAGCATTTCTATATACATCAGATTTGAAAAACTAAATAATCAGAAGAAAGTTACTATTTACAGCTAAAGCCTAGAGAAAATACCCAAAGACTGTAGGAATAAAAAAAGCAATTCGAGTTAGCTCCAACATTAAGTTTATTAATATTTAAAATGATACTTACACATTCAAACCAACATGTTAATGTCAAGTGTATTGAACCCATCACCACTAAAACAAGTGTAAAAATACACCCAACAGCAAGGTATTAGATGAGCAGGTCATGCCACAATCATAAATTCACTAGCATATGGATCAATAAAATCAATAAAGTGTTGATGGATCTTTTACAGAAATTTGTATGCCAAACAATTCAAAACGAGAATGAGACGACCAAATATAATTGTTTTTAGATTTTTCTATGTCATCATTTCTGTAATAGTATTTCCTGTAAAGACCTTGTAAAACACAATACATATTTTGTGACTGCAAGATCAGAGACAATTACATCAAAGCAGACCAAAGTAGTTTAAGCCAGAAAGGGTTTTAAACTGCCGGGAATAATGACTACCAGGAAGGATAAGCTTTATAAAATCTTGAATTACTTAATACAACATATAATTTTAAATGTTTCACATAAATTTACGGTTCAATTTTGAGAATTAAACAGTTGTATCACAAACTTCTGGAAAATGGGAGGAAACTAATTCAGGACGTTGGAATGAATGCTGGGTCATGCAAAAAGTGTAAAAGTCTTAGGCTTCATTGCTACTGTATATTAAAGTATTGTTCACAAGATGAAAACTACAGAATAGGTTATCTAACAAAGTTCATCCCTATTGTAAGCTGGGTGCTGCCATATATTTTTGGTCAAAGTTGACAAATGATTACTGTTATCTGAAACAAGAATCTCGCATCTACAGATTAAGATAGGAGTTTATGCAAGACAAAACATCAGAATCTCATTCATTTCAAATTAACTGGTGCATCATACACTTAAAATAGTGTGAATGTTAGGAGCGGTTTGTGGTGTCCAGACATGCATTATGAAATCACAAAACACAAATTCAAGATGCCTCAGTGAACAAAATATTGTAAGAAGAAAAACAGAAGTATCCCATCCCACATGTAAGAGGAAAGGTGAGTGGAGCAGTACCTCTTCAGGCTGACTGGTCCAGGAGTTGGACTGTGTAATATAAAGGTAAACAGGTTACAGCACATAGTGCTCAATACTCTCACCAACTACTCACTTCTTTACCAAGAGAGAGACAAAGAAACTACTCTTCTCAATTTACTTTCTTTATTTTTGTATATTATCAAGGAAAAAAATCAAGAAACAACAAATTAAAAATTTATCAAGTAAATAAAATTTTTATTAGATAATAATGGACAACTGCTATACTGGTTGGTGCAATCAGTTCTGCCAAATGACAGAAAAAGCCATCCTGTGTTATCCACCGGCAGGACCGGCTTTGTACTGCGCATTCACTAGATCGCGCATCGTGCTTCCTGTCTAGACAGTGTGATGTCATAGCATATTTTTCTTTGCCTAAATCTATTTAGGCCCCAAGTAAGCTGATAGCAGGGCCAGTAGGGTGGGACTTATCTGTCCATTGGCTAAGGTATTAACTTATCAACATTTAATTTACTAATTAAATTTGCAATTTTATTCTGTTAATACATCTTACCCAATGGACAATAACTACTACCGCTTACTAGAAACTGCAAGTAAACTCGAAATGAAGGCAATGGTGGCTTTAAAAAGGACTCCAATCGGTCCTATAGGTCAATTGCTGGTGTCCAGATTGCCAGAAGCATATCAACATTGCACCCCACTTTTTTAACAGACCTGCTCTGAGGTACGGGAAGAGAGGTATGATTTCAGTACCTGGAAATAAACCTCCAAAATGCAGCACGTCAGATTTTTTTTGTAACTATATACAGTTATATACAATATATACACATATACAAATCTCCACAACTAAATGAGCTACTGGTGGGTATGCTGAGCAGCCACTACCCGGCCCAAATGGAAGAGCTCTAAATCAGCCCAAGCCACACCTTTCAGATAAAATTGTGTGAAGGTGTTATGTGACTTTCAATGGCAAGCTGATAAAAGCTGTTCTAAGGAAACTCAAGAATGGAAGGCCTTAGAGGCAGCAAAGGCCCTCACATTATGGGTTTTAACCTGATATAGGGTGAGGACCTCCTGATCAGAGAGCTCATAGCATAGGATCACTGTTTGCTTGATCCATGAGGAGATATTGACAGGGGCAATATCTTTGTCGAATCCTTTCTTGAAAGACCAGCTCCTTGCTCAGAGTAGGGGCCAGGGGTGGAATAACCACTGGGGCCATAGTCTGGACCCTCTTTGTTCATCTGGCTCCTGGAAAGAAATCTGGGTGGGGTAAAGAGACACCTTGGACAAGTCTGGTGTCTGATGTTCTTTCTTAGCTAAGCATGGATCTCACTCCTGTGTTTGCCTGAACCCAAAGCTAAATGAAAGAAGGTCAAATGCTTCAAAGAGGCCTCTTTAAGGGGTTCAAAGGGAGCCTTTGTAAGTTGGTGAAGCACCAGGAAAAGGTTCCAGGAGGGGATGCCCCTCCGACCCTTGGGTCTGTCTCTGTGGAAACTATCCTAGAGCCAAGTGAGATTCTCATCTTTGCTGACATTGATGGATGAGTTGCCCAGTTTGTCCACAATAGCTGATCTGTACGCATCAATAGTACTTGGCTACAACTTCTAGTCCTGGAACAGATACAACAGGAAGTTGGCTATGGAGTTTATAGGTGGTGCTCTGAAGTCAACCTGATGACTGTGGCACCACTTTCTAAAAATGGTCCACTTTTGCTCATAGACTGACCTGGTTGAAACTCTCTGAGGAGTCTCAATTTGTGCTGCCACTGTCTCAGAGAAGCCTTGTTCCTTGACATGTTGATTTAGATTTTGCTGATTCCTGTGAGGGATCTGACTGAAGGGCTAGGTCAGTAGATTGGGCAGGTTGGGATTCTCTTGGATGGGTAGCCCTGCAACTTCTCAACCACTTTGCCCAAGATGGCTACCGGTAGGAAGGCATAAAGATTCAAATCCTCCCGGGGCAGGCTGAGTACATCCACTTTCTAGGCTTGGGGGTCTCGAACTGGAGACACAAATTGAGGCAATTTGTTGTTGAACCTCTTTGCAAACAGATCCACTTGAGGCTGGTGCCTTCTGGTGCATATCAACCTCTGAAAGGAGAGACCACTTTGGATGGATGGTCTGGCCTAGCCTGGATAGCTTGTCTGCTATCACATTCAGCCAGCATGAAATGTGTCGGGCCTTGAGAGTCACCTGTTTCCTGGAGTACCAGGTCAGGATTCTCCAGAGAAGGGCACACAGCCCTTCCTTGTTCATATAGGCAACCACTGTGGTGTTGTCTGTTGTTATAAGATGATCTTGTTTGAGCAGAGGTCTTGGAACTCTTTTAGGGCCAGAAAGACTGTCTTTTTTTAAAAATTGTTTATATATATGCAAAATGCTTTCTCCTTGCAGTCTGTTCCCCGGAGTGCCCCACCCTTCTTTTGATGTGTCTGTAAAGATTTGCAGAGCATGACTGAGGGGGGTGTGATAGTTGGTTTTGAAGAACATTTTCTTCCTGGAGCCACCATTTTAAGGAAGGGTGGAGTGACCTTGGGACAGGGATCACCTTTTCTAGTGATTCTGGTACCATCCACCTTTTTTTCAAGTGCCACTGTATCGACCTCATGTGGAGTCGAACTAGGTGGACTTGCTTTTCTGTAGCTGTTAACAAGCTTATAAAGGACATCAGTTTCCAGACCAGACAACTGAACAGGTTGGCTTGGAGCGCATTTTCTGTATCTTTGCAATTAAGGTCTGCCAATGATCTAAGGGTGGGTCTGACCTTGCCTTCCTTCAGATTGAACTGGTAACCTACAATGTTGAATATTTGTTTGGGATCCAGTTCTGATTTTTCCATGTTAACCATCCAACCTAGTTCCTGACACAGAGCTACTAGATTTTGTGTTTGCTGGAGACAGGTTTGGTGGGGTCTGGCTCTGGCCAACCAGTCGTGTAGGTACTGGTGGATTCTTATACCCGTGTGTAAAGCCATCAGTTTGACCTCCTTCACTACCACCGTGAACTCCATGGGTGCTGTGGACAGGCTAAATGGTAGTGCTTTGAATTGGTAGGACTGACCCTGAGCATGAAAACATAGGGATTTCCTGGACTGGCTGTTTATTGGAATGTGGAAAGAAGGCATCCTTGAACTCTATGAACGTTACCCACTCCCCTGTCTATGAGGAGGTCCTTATAGTTTCTGGTGTTTCCACTTTGAATTTCTCTGTCTTTAGAAATTTGTTCAATGTACTGAGGTCCAATATAGGTCTCCACAGGTTGTTGGGTTTTGGTACCAAGAAAATTCGGTTGAAGAAACCTAGAGATTTTTGAGTTCTGACCAGTTCTACTGCATTCTTTTGCATAAGTGCATGTAATGCCTCCATCAGGTAGCTGTTCCTGAGGGGATGTACATAGCCTCTCATGATAGTTGATGACCTTGTCAGATTTGGCTGGATCCAGAAGGGAAGAGTAAAGGACTGCTATGACCTTAAGACCGGCCCTTAGGGCTGCCCATGTTTCCCAAAACTGATGCAATCTGGCCCCTACAGGTAGAACTGGAGAAACAACTTGGATATTTATGACATTTTGGACAAAACTGAAGTGATCTACACAGGAACATCTTTCTCATATTTTAATGACTTTGCTTGTTGAACAATATCAGGACTTAACATATTTATCCATACACATGACCCCTCCCTATTAATCCCTCCCCCTCCTCTCCTCCTTTGCAAAGTTCACATTTCAGGGTTTTACATCCCTCTAAACACCCAACACCCTTGCAATTCTAGGATTCCGAAAAAGGATGTGTTTTAGTACTTCCCAAAACGAATACCGCTTATGGGAAATAAAGAAAGTCCATACAAAACATGGCAGTTTTGATCACAGATGCATATAAATCGGCAAAAATATGAGATAAAACTTTCTTCAGATTTAAGGTTTGTTTCCAAGATTTTAAGCTCTTTCGCCATTATACATGCTGGCAAGCAAGATCAAGGCTGTAAGTGTCCATTATCGTCCATTGCCACTTGACTCGAGAGTTGATTTTTTTCATTCATAATAGTCGGCCCCCTTTTGAAAAATGCATCACCCCCCAGGGCGTTTATACAAATAAATACAGTAAGCCTCTCTTTTGCGGCTGCCCTACAGAAAAAGTTACATGATCTGCAACAGTCAGTTTACATTTTAAGTCTGATAATTTTCCACAAATGTCCCTTTTCTTGCCGGTAACATATACAACAGTCTCCTTGTCTCCACAAGTAATTGTCATTTATAAGAACTCTGTCCCTTGGCCAGTTGCTGTGAATAGTTGGAGGTCTTGCCTCAACCTTTGATGCCCTGCCCACGTTGCTTCAGCTGTTTCCATGCTGGTGGACCGGATTTCCGGTAGTTGTCCAGTGCTTGGCAGGCTGGCTGTAAGGGTGATAATGGCCAGTTTTCTTATGTGAAGTACCAGAGGAAAATCTGTCAGCATGATGGCGTATTTCCTCTTCTGCCTTAGTAATGACATGATCTACAAACAGTGAGCTTATATGGAGAGGCGAGTTTCTGACTGAGGCCAGTGTATCCTGCTTTACCCCAGCCTTCTAATAGTCGATACAAGTATCACGACTTGCAAGGGTGAGGTTAGCCATGCTAGTGAATATATAGTCTGAGAGGTCCTGCATAGTTTTGACCATAGCTTGGTTGATGCTCTGAATAAAAGTCATTAGACAAGGTAGCTCCTCATTGGCCTCTGGTGTCTTCCCCTTTGGCTTGTGATTCTGTATAACTTTCAGCGGAGTGACCATAGAATCCTGGACTTTTGTCGAGCATCAACTAAAGCTGGCTGCCTGGTTGCACATGTAAGACTGGTCCCTGGCCACCTTCTCCCATCTTCTCACTGCATCCTTGGATGTAGGCCAGGAAAATGTTGCTGAGTGTAGTGACTGTCTAGCAATCAATGGGAAGGAACTGTTTAGCCTTGCTGGTTCATTAGTCAAACAATGCATTTTAGAATGGGAAAAGTCCTTCTTTTCAGCAAACATAACATACCATTTTTATGTCTTGGAAACCTTGACAAACTAGAAAATTCAAAAAGTAAATTAAATTTTTTTAAGTTAACATCTTACCTAACAGAAAAATGCCATTGGTCTGGCACAAGCCGGTCCAGCCAAACGTCAGAAAAAGATGTCCTGAGTTGCCTTCAGCGGAACCGGCCATGGTGCTGCCCCCACTTGCTAGGGGGCCTAGTGTCTCCCTCACCCGCCAGGTGACTAGCCATGTCACTTCCTCTTTTTTGTTTGAAAAATTTTCCCCTTGTAAACCCCAGTAAGGTAGATTTGCGGGGTTGGAGGGTGGGACTTTCCCGTCTGTTAGGTAAGATATTATCTTATAAAATTTAATTTACTGATTAAATTTTCTATTTTACTGCGCTGATAAAGCTTACCTAACAGACTAATGCCAGAGTAACTACCAAAAGGCTGGTGGGTAGCTTACTGGAGGGACAAGATAGAACTCTCATGAGGAATTAGTCAGAAATTCCCTCATATCAGGTCCTAGGTCCAACCGGGACCCCCCATTTTTTCTCCCCTAAAATGGGAAGAGAGGGCAGAAAGAGTTCAGTACCCTTGGAATTCCCAGAGGAAGGACAGGGGGAAACATTGACAGAACTTTTAACTATAGTTGAGCAAGGTGGAGAGGTTCTGTGAATACCACACAGAAAACTAGAGAAGGAAAAACCCTTCCACTGATTTTCCAGAAATAGTTTTGTCCTCAAATATCTAAACAAGATACCAGGGCAGGACAAAAGATAAGATCTCATAGTGCATGAAGTAAATGATGAAGTTGCTGCACTGCTACTATGGGACCCAAGTGATAAAGCTCAGAATCAGCCCAGGCAACATCCTTCTGGTAGGACTGAGTGAAGGTGTTGTGGGACTTCCAATGACAAGCCAAGAGGATTTGCTCTAAATAGACTCCTCCTTGGAAGGCTTTGGATGCAGCAAAGGCTCGAACATCGTGGGCCTTCACCTGATGCACGATAGCTTGTAACACAGGAAGACTGACTGCTTGATCCAAGAAGAGATTGTAGCAGGGGAAATGTCCAAATTCTTCTTGAATGAGACAAAAACCAGCTGTCTGTTGTCTCTGAGGTCCTTAGTTCTGTTTAGCTAATAGCAAACTGCTCTGACTAGACAGAGGGCTCTTTCTTCTTTGTGAAATTTGTCCCAAGTGGGGGCCAGTGCGGGAATAACCACTGGAGCCACACTGTCAGAACCCTCACGAGCCAGTTGGTTCTTAGAAAGAAAACTGGGGGAGGAGTAAAGGAAGACTTGAGACAAGTCCTGCTTGTGTCTAATATTCCTATTCACCCAGGCATGGATTTCTGCGCTTACCTGATGCCAGGGCCAGTAGAAAGACAGTCTTGAAGGTGCGGTGTTTAAGGGAGGCCTTCTTAAGAGGTTCGAAGGGGGCCTTGATCAATTGGTGTAAAACAAGCGATAGGTTCCAAGCGGGAATATCCCTGCAACCCTTAAGCCTATCTCTGTGTCTTGTAGTCTATTAAGGTTCTCATCCTTACTTATTTCAACTGATGAATTGCCTACTTAGTCAGCTATGCCAGGTCCCTGTGGAGGCTATTGTTGAATGGTTGAGTCAGGAGGTTGTGTTGGTATGGTAGGCAAAGGGGATGAGCAGCTCACCAGATCCTAAAACCATGACATGTTGGGCCAGCCTGGAGCTATGACTATTATCCTGTGACAATCATGGCTGAGGATCTTGTTTATGACAATCACTGTCAGTGGAGGCGGGGGAAAGGCATATCTGTCCTCCCATGATAGGCTCACAGCGACCACTGGCCTGTCTTCCCTGTCCGGAACTAGGGACATGAACAGGGGTAATTTCTTGTTGAACCTTGTGGCAAACAGATCTACCTGGGGAGTGTGCCACCTCTGGCAGATTTTGTTGAAGATTCCATGGTGAAGACACAATTCTATCTGGATAACTTGGTTGTGATGGGAAAGCCTGCCCCCATTACGTTCAACCTGCCTGGTATATGGCGGGCCTGCAGGACAATGTTTCTCAGATTGCACCATGACAGGAGTCTGTAAAGAAGGGCACAAAGAGGCCTGATTTCATACCGGCTTCCTTGTTCATGTGGGCAACAACAGTGGGTTTTCTGTGGCTATAAGGGCAGTCTGGTCCCTGCAAATATGCTCAAAGCACTTCAGGGCTAAAAGAACTGCCTTCAATTCCAGAAAAATGATGTGGAGTTTCTGGAATGGACCACAGACCCCTGGCTGTGAAATCTTGCCCCATCCCAGAAGGGACTGGGTATGTTGATGACAAGTTTTCTCATCCTCTGCCCAGATGAGCCGGTCATCTAGTTAGGTACTGGTGATTCTGGATGTGACGACTTTGAGCCATAAGTTTCACCTCTTTTACCACTTTTGCCCTTGGAAAAACACAGTAACTACATGACTTGCAACATACATGTAATTTACAATTCTTGTCATGTTCTATCAAAATAAAAGTCTTAACTGGGTCAACTGTCTCAACAGTGTCAGAATAGTTCGGAACCATATTGAGATTCTCAACTTTTTCATGTTTTAAGGAATTACCAGTTTTAACTGTTTCAGAACCACAATTAACATCAACACACTTAACTTTTTCCCAAACATCAATAACAGCACTACTATATACAATGTCAGTACACTCTATAGTCTTAGAGGGAGATGTATCCCACTGTAATTGTCATTTGTTTTGCTTCTTCTTTCCCCTGAAAGAACCACGCCTGGATGCACTAGATCCCCTGTTCCTGCCTCTGATTAAGTTAGATCTGTTGCCGAAGCTTCTCCAAGTGGCCATATCCTGAGTTTGTTTCATATCCTGGGGAGACTTGTTCTTGTTTCTGTCCCAATGATGCTGCCATTAGGTGTGATAAGGTTGTAAACATCCAGCACCGTGGCCTCCCCTGCCGGAACCCAAACCGGGTTGGGGGGATGGTGATCCGCTTCAGATGTTGTAATATCTTCCTTGGCTATGGCAATTACTGCATCTGGGAAGAGAACTGCGGTGGTGGAGAGGGCTGTCTCTCAAGACCCGCTTTGAGGTATTCCAAATATGAGTCACCACGTAAGAGAGTCATGTTGGAAGCTTGCACAAAGATGGTATCCGCCATGTGGGGCATGGACTTGCAGCTGAACTGGACATGGGAACTGGTCTAAAAGCTGAAATCCCCTGCACACCCAAAGTGGAGGCATCCAGGCCAACTGACGTGGCTGAAGTAGGAGCCTGTAAAAAAGACTCTGAAGTCCCAAAGCGGGGGCAGGGTGATAAAGTAAAGCATCTACCTGGGACAAAACTAGTCTGTTGATTGTAGAAACTGGTAGAGCACCGACTTTCACCAGCAGGGATTCCAGCCTGGTGAACTGTGTTGGAAAAAGATCTTAAAAAGCTGCTGAAGGTTGAGGAGTAGCACATTGAGATGGTATAGCTTCAGAAATATGCATAGACTCCACGTGGTCATCAGCACTGGAAGATGGACCTAAAACAGAAACTAAGGAAGGGTCAACCAACTTTTCCACTTTGTCAGATTATTCTTATTTCTCCTTCCTATTGTACTTCCTATTGTACACACCCATAAACAGCAAAAGGTTGCTGTTTATGGGTGTGTACACCTAACTATTGCTTCTGTTCTGGGGTTAATCCGGCACAAGCGGAGCAAAACTCCTACCCAGTAACACAAGGATCTGATCCCACTCCCTTCTTGTGATAACTTGGTGAGATTCAAACAGGGCCATTATATGAATGCTTGGGTTCAGCAGGGGAGGACAGATAACTATGCTTCTCCAGATCAGAGTCTGGGTCCTGTGAGAGAGCAGTAACCAGCCAATGAAGAAGTGGGCAGAACTTTCTTGCCAGTAAGGGTCTGACTGGATATCTTCTGAACAGTCGATCCGGTGAGTTGAAGGTCAGGCATATCACTGGAACAGGTAGCAGTGTGCAACATGGTGAACTGACTGGTAGCATGGGCCAAAGGCATCTCACTGGGAACAACAACAGTCTGGTTTACTCTAGCAGCTTGGCCGACCAGTCCGGTAGGCTGCAAAAGCAGATTACTGGCACCGGAAGTAGGGCTAGTCTGACTGCTAGGAACCTGAGTGACTGGTCCGGTAGACTGCATAACACTGGAACCAGTAGTAGGCTGACTTGGTGGTATGAAGGGTCTCTCAGACTACAGTAGTTGGTTGTTGAACCGGCAAAACCGGCATAGTAGAAGTCTTGGCTAACAGTATGGCTTCCAGCCTGGCAAACCTATGTCACCACTTATCATCCAAAGCTTTCAGGTCATCACTGGATGATTTGCTGGATTTCTTCTTGGTAGCCTCCTTAGGGGGTGTAGTCTTGACTGAGGCTGCCTTCTTATTAGTGCTCATAGCTTCTGTAGTTTTGTCACTCTTGACCTGTAATAAGGATCTGAACAGTGCCAGGATCGACTAGGGACGGAGAAAAGTTTTGGTAGTTTTTTTTTTGTTCCTTGTAGGTCTTTTAAGTGGGGTACATAACTGGACCTTACTCAGATGTTAAAATATTGCAAAATTCACAGTTTTTCTTCAAGACACACAGGTCTACCCCCATGACTTTGTCATGACATCTGGCACAGTTACTATGTCCGTCAAAACCAGCCATTACGTGCCTGCATCTGTCTCTTTTCTGTTTAGGAGAGGACATGATATGAGTAGAAACAGTTTATATAACAAAAAATAAAAAAATAGAGTTCAATTCCTTAGAATAATCCACAAATTCTTCACTTCGAGAGCTTCTCAAAAATCTTTTTGCACAGTACACATGCCAAACAAAAAAGATGCTATGACGTCACACTATCAAGACAGGAAGTACAATGCGCCACCTAGTGAATGCACAGTACCAGACCGGTCCTGCCGGTGGATAACACAGGACAGCATTTTCTGTCATTTGGAGGGACAGGTCGTGCAAACCGGTATAGCAATTGTTCATTGGGTAAGATGTATTAATGCAATAAAATGTTATCATTTAATGTTATCACCAGTGGCAGTAAATCATCCAACTTGTCATATTTACACAGCATATTCTTTTCCACAGCTAACACTGGTCATGTATGTACCACAAACAGAATTGGTACCACAGTATAGTTTATTTGTGTACTTGAGTACATTTTTCCTTGTACTTATGATGCACTTGAGTACAGTTTATTTGTACTATATATGCTTTCGGAGTATATACCATGTGATCAAGGAGATACTATATTTTTTCACAAGTTTGCATAAATACTTTGCCTCAATTTGTATCTGTCACTCAACATTGTTTACATGGTAGCACTAATTTATGAAGTCACATAATCTGGACTTAATTGACTATTATACACAAAATTTACACCTCTAGTAATTATTTCTAAAACAGAATAAAGCAATTAAACCACTTTGTTCATATTATATTTCTGGTAATTTTTACCTTTAGACTTAGTGGCCACAGCAAAAACAAAGCACCCGAGGTGGTTTTTTTTTACGTTTTCCACAGAAATTCAAGATGGCTGTCAAAAATGGTGGAGAACAATATCTTGGGGGAAAAAACGACTAGATGCCTTTGCAGATACCCTCTAGGCCAAAAATTGGCCGAAATCTCTACATCTCGCATCATTTGAGATAAACATGTCTTTGTGTTTTATGCAGTAATTTAAGATGGCCGCTTATATGGCAGGACCACAATTTGCTTTTTAAAAAATGAGCAGATGCCTATGCATATATCCTCCAGGTGAAAATTCTGCCAATGGCCTCAGTTCAAGATGGCTGCAGAAATGGTGGGAAAAAGATTTTTTTTGTGGAAAAATGGACCCTCTAGGCCAAAATTTGGCTGAAATCTCTCAATCTCGCATCATTCCTGAGATAAATAAATTTTTGTGTTTTGTTCAGAAATTCAAGCTGGGTGCCAAAAATGGTGGAGAACATTTTTTTGGAAAAATGCACATATGACTCTGCTACAGCCTTCTAGGCCAAAGATTCAACTAAAAATGGTCTCTCAACTTAAGGATTTTCATTTTCAGCATTAAAAATTATAATGTTTAAATAATTATTATTAATAAGTCAATCATTTTCTCTCAGATAACTTTCAAAAGATAATGATTTCTAGAAATCTAACATATAAATCTAATCTAATCTACTGCTTTGCAGGCGTAATATCTTCCCCACAAATGAAAATACTTGTCAAATTTCATGGGAATAAGTGAAACGCTTTTTAAATTATCATCTGCACTGGCACACCCAACACATTTTTGATCATGTGACTCTCTAATTGGTCAAAAAGTCAAAACACCATATTCAGAAAATTTTCCCAGGACTATGACATACACATATTAAATTTAATGAGAATGGTTGCTTAGCTATGGCCTATAGCATAAGGTGAGATCCAGCAGCTAGTTCCGAGTGAATTTTCTCCCATATAAAAACACACATCCCTTATGGGACTCTTGAGGTTTAATTTTTGTTTTTATTATATTTTACTCATGACATATTACTTTCAACAAGAAAAAAACACTTTAAGACTGTATTTACAATTGTACTCAAGTACCTTCTGAAGTACTCATAGAAGAGTAGAGTGGAGGAAAATTGGCTAGTACTACGATGATTTTATGTGCTTGTACTCAACTTTGACTTGTACTTGGCCTCAACCCTAACCAAAATCAAAAGAACTTCATCATGTGCCCTGAATAGTGCCAATATGTTTTATTTTTTCACATATCCCTTAAGTTCCATAATATCCTGTGAAGATTTGCTCACAAGCTCAAATATTTGCTGTAAACAGGGGTTAAATTCACTACAAGACCTAAGTCCCTGCACAGACATAAGTTTAGGACTTTTGCCTCAATTTAACACTTTTGTCTTAGACATTTGATTCGGGATTCACAAAAGGTTCAAGTCCGTTTTTGGCTTTACTGTGAGCCACGCACAATTCATATTACTATGTGTTACCCTCACATTTGCTTAATTTACTAATGGTCTCTTAGATATGCCTTAGTCACAAACTGCAACCTCTTTCATTTGTTTGGAAAAACTAAATTGTTTAAGATACCATAAATTTAGTAAAAAGAAGCTGATAGAATTTTTCATTGAATCCCACCTTATGAAAAACAGCCAAATTTAATGTCTTTGAACACAGTAGAGGTCTTGGTCTCTGCACAACAGTTTTTATCTTTTTCTTCAGACTTTTTACGCAGAACTATAAATAATTTGGTTGAATATTTATCCAATATTTTTTTCCTATTTTTAATGACCTTAAGCATTGGTTATGTGGGACTTGGCTGAAACAAAAGTGTTCACAGTTCATTGGTGAGTTTGGCTTCAGATCTTCATTACAGGGAAGCCCCACTACTTCCTTTGTTCACAACCACTCATATTTGTACATATGTCCGACAAGCCCAACACTTCCTGTATGTATTCAATTCCAACAATGTACACATATCCCACTACTTCCCATGTACACATGTCCTAAGACTTACTATGTACAGAGCATGTGTACACATGCATAGCACCAGTTTCCCTGAATCGCCACAGCTACTATTCAATATTTACAAACTATCTTTATCCTATTTACTACAATAAAATCTGAAGGACGCAAAAGTAACATTTCTCTTCACATCAACTCAGGTACTGCAAATTACTACATTAAATCACAGCTTTGTTCCTGCTGAATATCAGCAAACCAAACGTGACTGAGAAATGGCTGTGCTGAGTACATGCAGATTGTGCTCTGGCCTGAGACAAACAATGTCTGTAAAACACCTGTGTTCCAATATAAATGATTGGGGAACAGATGAATTTACCAACATTTACCAGTCTACACCTATCTCTGCTGATACTTGCAGCAACATGGAATGTTCAAATGTCATCAGTCATAGCCAAAATGTTAAAGAATTTAATTTAGATATACAATTTTAAAATGTAAAATAATTCTGAGTAATTAATGGACATGCATACAATAAAGCTCACACATTTAAATTACCGAGACTCTACTAAAAGTGATATATTCATTGTGACTTTTCTGTTGCAGGAGCCTGGAACATGAACAAGCGTTCACTGTATTATAAAAGAACGTCAAGGCCTTTGCCAGAGCAATCCATAAAGTAAACATACACAGGATGTGACATTCAAGAACACATTTCTTTAACAGAATAAAAGACTCTATGGCATCTCTAATAAAACAATATATTAACATTCCATAAAAACAATACAACAATCTCAAAATATGACAATTGATTGTATGTTATATGCAGTAAAGAGTTTTAAATAAAATAGCATGAAATATACAATGCAAAGTTCTGAAAAAAATTATAGTTAAAAAGGATTCTATACTTGAGATCAAGCCAATGCAGAGTTTAAGGAGCATGCCAGTGAGATGAAGCAATTTCACCCACAAAGTTCAAATAGTAGTTCTCAAGTGCACAAGGTGCACACTATTTGATGTCCGGAATTTTTTATACAAACTTATTTTGTGTCCTTTAATTTCATTGCAATAGTTGTTGGTTGAAAGCAAGATCAGGGTTACAAAAACTAAAGAAACATCTTTGCAAAACAGCGCTAAAGGTAATAAATGTCAGTTCTGTTTAATGTAGTGTATCACAAGTCAATTAGTCTGAGTTTGAGGCATGTAATTTTTTAAAATTATCTGCTCTATTATTTCCTCTATGTTTCTGTGATGCCACAATGTCTATAAAGTTGGTTTAGTGACATGTTCAAATCTGATCTGATCATAAATACTGAAACCTGAAATTTTCCAAAACTCTTTATTGATCTTCAAACTAAAGTTTGGATTATGTGCATGGTATTCTTTTACTTTCCTACTTATCTAGACACTTGCACAAATTTGACAGTGCCAGCCAAATATACTCTGTTATTCTAGGATAATAAAAAAATCTTTGACAACAACAAAAAAATTGGCCAAGGTTTGTGTGGTATTTGATGCAGTGTCCAGGTATTGTTTTATTTTAGAGAGAATCTGTGAGTCTGGCTGATGATGGCTATGCACTGCCCCCATGCTGTGGTGTGACAGATTGTCTGGCTGCTGAAGCCCTGTCCCTCATCACCCCACCACAATAAAATGGATATTCCACGCTCTCAGGGTTCTTGTTACCATGGAAACTGGTTCTTACCCGGCGCAAAGCAGTCTCATCCCTCTCATCGCGCAGCTTTTTGTTCATATCCCTGCAGAAATATACACAAACTAGAAAAGTGTTTTTGCTAACAAAAACGAAGCAGCCCTGGACACTAGAGACAAAAACGAAGCAGTCCTGGTGTAGTTGCATTATCTGACTGAAAGCAGAATGTGAGTTTTATTGTGTTTTGTAAGGTAGTGTGTCCCTTTCGTTATCTTTAATTAGTGTGCAAAGTTAAACTAACCCCTTATTTCATTGTATAGTAGCCATAATTTCAATCATAGTGGGACTTTAAGGTGAACATAAAATAAGTATTCCCTTTGTCATCCTTTATAATCGTGCAAAGTTTTGTTTTAAATATTTAAATACTTACTTTGTTTAAGACCAAAAACCCTATATTTTATGGTTAAGATGACCATAATATTGTTAATATTTAAATCATAAGGTAGCCAGAGTCTTCTTTTGCTCTACTACAATATCAGTGATTTGGAAAATTTTATAGTAATTTGAATTTTTATTAGAAATACCTACCAGTTCCTAACAGTAGCTATTTGTTGGAGCCATCCAACCCAATGGCCAACACAGAGATGCGATAAAAATTCAAATTACTACAAAATTTTCCAATTTTCTTACCATTTCCTAACAGTAGCTGAATTCAGCCTTGTAGGACGGAGGGAATTACTTTTTGCAACCTCCATAACCTGCCCTACACCAACAAGAAAACACTGTGACAAAATGTAACATAACAAAAAATGTGAGTTTTACATGTAATTGTGAACACATAAACTAAAACATTCAACTGTGAGTTTCACATGCAATTATGAACACATAAACTTGCAAATTTAATAAGTAAATTAAATTTTTATAAGTTAATACCCTATCCAATGGACAATTGCTTTACCGGTCGGCGCGACCGGTCCCGCCAAATGACAGAAAAAGTCATCCTGTATAGAATACCAGCAGGACCGGTCATGGAGTGTACATTCGCCAGGTGTCGCCTCGTGCATACTTCGTCATCGTGTCTTTTTCGTTGTCTAAACCTATTAGACCCCTAGTAAGCTGATAGCGGGGCCGGTTGGGAGGGCCTTGCCTGTCCATTATAAAATTTGCGTTAATACATCCTATCCAATGGACAATTGCTGAATAACTACCGCTTGGTAGGCGGGTAAGTTACTAGGGACTTTAAATGAACTCACAAAGAAAAACAACATGTTTAGGCCTGGGTAATCCTGAGTCAGGGAACCCTATAAGGCCACGGTCGGTCACCGGGATCCGGTTACACCGGGTTATACTGACAGTGTTCCCCCCCCCCCCTTTTTCTTCTCCAAGCATAACTGCTCCGAGTTCAGTCCCCAAAAATAAACCTCCCAAAGGAAGCATGTCGCAGTTTGTTTTTTTTTTGATTGATTTATATTTATCTAAGTATCAGTATATACAATATGTACCATATTTACAAGTTAATGTCCCCTCATTATTGGGCCTGTTGGTGGACCTGCTGAGCAGCCACTACTGGCCCTAGATGGAAAAGCTCTGCATCAGCCCAAGCCACATCCTTCAGATAGAACTGTGTGAAGGTGTTGTGTGATTTCCAGTGGCAGGCTGATAATATTTGGTCTAAGGAGATTCTGGACTGGAAGGCCTTAGAAGCAGCAAAGGCCCTTACATCATGGGCTTTAACCTGATGTAAAGTGAGGGGTTGCTGGTCAGAGAGCTCATAACATAGGATCACAGTCTGTTTGATCCATGAGGAGATGGTGGCAGGAGAAATGTCCTTGTCAAAACCTTTCTTGAAGGAGACAAAGACCAACTCTTTGTTCTGCCTGAGGTCTGAAGTCCTGTCTAGTAATAGCGAAGGGCTCTAACTGGACATAATGACCTGTCACCTTTGAGTGACTTATCCAGAGTGGGGGCCAGGGCTGGAATCACCACAGGGGCCACACTATCTGGTCCCTCTTTGGCCAGCTGATTCTTGGACAGAAAGCTGGGAGAGGGGTATAAGGACACCTTGGACCAATCTGTTTGATGCCTGATGTTTTTGTGTAACCAGGCATGGATTTCACTCCTGCGTTTCCCTGAGCCCAGGGCCAGCAGGAAAACAGTTTTGAAGGTCAGGTGTTTCAGTGAAGCCTCTTTTAAGGGTTCAAAGGGAGCCTTGGTCAACTGGTGTAACACCAGAGAGAGGTTCCAAGAGGGAATGCCCCTCCTACCTTTAGGTCTGTCTCTATGGAAGCTATCCAGGAGACGAATGAGATTCTCATCCTTACTGACATTAATGGGGACATTCCCTAACTTGTCAGCAATAGCTGATCTGTAGCCATCAATAGTACCTGGCTGTAACTTCCTGTCCTGGAACAAATACAGGAGGAAGTCAGCTATGTCTTTTAGAGGTGGTGCCCTGAAGTCCACCTGATTACTGAGGCACCACTTTGTAAAAATGGTTGACTTTGCCTCGTAGACAGATCTGGTTGATCCTCTTTGAGGAGCCTCAATTCGTGCTGCCACTGCCTCAGAGAAACCTTGCTCCTTGATTGCTGAGGCTCTAGGAGCCAGGCATATACGTTCAGATTGGACAGGTTCCTGTGTAGGACCTGGTTGAATGGCTGAGACACTAGATTGTATATGTTGGGCAGGCACAGGGGAATCTGGCTGGACATTTCCACCAGATCCCAGAACCAGGGCATGTTGGGCCATCCCGGTACAACTAGAATGATTCTGCTGCATGGATAGTCCTGTAGCTTCTCCACCACTTTGCCCAAGATGGCTGCTGGTGGAAAGGCGTACGGATCCAGTCCTTCCCATGACAGACTGAGAGCATCCACTGCCCATGCCTGGGGGTCTGGGACCGGTGAGACAAATTGTGGGAGCTTGTGGTTGAACCTGGTGGCAAAAAGGTCCACTTGGGGTCGGTGCCGCTGGTTGCATATTGCTTAGAAGACCTCTGGATTGAGGGACCATTCCGTTTGAATGGTCTGACCCAGTCTGGATAGCTCATCTGCTATCATGTTCAGACGGCCGGGGATGTGTCGAGCTTTGAGAGTAACCTGTTTCTTGGTACGCCAGGTCAGGATTCTCCACACTAGAGCACAAAGAGGGCCCGACTTCATTCCCCCTTCCTTGTTTATGTAAGCAACCACTGTAGTGTTGTCTGTAGCTATGAGGACTGTATTGTTGGTATAGAGGTTCTGAAATTCTTTTAAGTGCAGAAGAACTGCCTTTAACAGTTTATGTGCAGTTTGCTTTCTAGGAGTGACCAGTTTCCCCTTGCCATGTGCTCATTTAAGTGAGCGCCCCACCCTTCTTTTGATGCGTCTGTAAAGATTTGCAGCGCATGTTTTAGTGGGTGTAAAGGTTGACCTGTGAGAACATTGCTTTCCTCCAGCCACCATCTCAGATGTGGGTGGAGCGAGTTTGGAATGGGGATGGTCTTCTCCATTGTCTCTGGCACTCTCCAGTTGTTTTTGAGATGCCACTGTATGGGCCTCATATGTAACCAGCCTAAATGAACTTGTTTTTCTGTGGCAGTCAGTAATCCGATCAAGGACATTAGATTCCGGACCGGACACACTGGACTGGACATAATTTCCCGTATTTTGGTCTGTAGGGTCTGCCAACGTTCTGGGGTGGGTCTGACCCTGTCCTCTTTCAGGTCGAACTGGTAACCTACAAAGTTGAAAACCTTTTTGGGTTCAAGCTCTGATTTGTCCTCGTTCACTAGCCAGCCCAATTCTCGACAGAGAGCTACCAAGGTTTGTGTGTGTTGCAGACAAATTTGGTGGGATCTGGCTCTGACCAACCAGTCGTCTAGGTACTGGTGGATTCTTATACCCTTTTTCATTGCCAGAAATTTGACCTCTTTGGCCACCACTGTAAACTCCATGGGGGCTGTGGACAGACCAAAGGGTAGTGCTTTGAATTGGTAAATCTTGCCCTGGATATGGAAACGCACGTACTTCCTGGACTGGCTGTTTATTGGTATATGGAAGTATGCGTCCTTGAAATCTATGGAGGTCACCCACTCCCCTGCCTGGAGGGAGGTCCTTATAGTCTCTGGGGTCACCATTTTGAACGATTGTGTTTTCAGTAATTGTTCAGTATGCTCAGGTCTAAGATAGGTCGCCACCGGTTGTTGGGTTTGGGTACCAGAAATAACCACTTGTAAAAGCCCAGGGACTGTGGGTTTTGAACCAATTCTACAGCATTTTTGTCTAACAGCTAATGCAATGCCTCCAACAGGTAGCTGTTCCTGTGAGGATTTACATAACAGCTTGTTATTGTGGGGTTTCTTGTCAGATTGGGCCGGAACTGGAAGGGAAGTATGTAACCTTCTCTGAGGACTGCTAGGACTTTGGGACTGACACCTAGGGCTGCCCATTTTTCCCAAAACTGGTGTAATCTGGCCCCTACAGGCAGACTTGGTACAACAGGTGGGACATTTTGTACAGAACTCAATTGATTTACACAGGAAACACCTTTCACAGATTTTATTGACTTTGATGCTCGGGATTTACACCTTTCTTTTGTGGCAACCCTCCTGCAAAAGGAACATGATTTGCAACATGACAATATACAGGTGAAAGAGTTCTTGTCTTTAAATCTTGGCTTACACAATGACAGTCCTTTCCAGTTACAGAGTTCAAATCCCTTACTGCACCGGTCACAACACAATAATTGTCATTTGTACTGCTTCTGAGACTTGGCAGGTCACTGGGAAAAAGAAGCAGCTTTGCCCCTGTTAGATCTGTGGCCACGACGTCTGATCTGTTTCCATGCCGGAAGAGCAGATTTCTGTTCAGTGTCCTGTGGACGGGGCTTCACACTCTGAGCATAAGGGTGATAACGTGGTGTCTTCCTTGATGGACCCGGAGTACGTTTATCCTCAAAATTATCTCCTCTTCTACCTTTGAAATAATATGGTCTGGGAAAAGGGTACTCATGTGTAGTGGAGCAGACCTGAGAGACATGAGGGTGTCCTGCTTGATTCCTGTTTTCACAGGTCCAGGTAACTGTCCTGTCTAGCTAGGGTTAAGTTAGCAACACTGATAAAGACACCATCTGAGAGGTCCTGTATGGTGCGAGCCATAGCTTGGGTAATGGACTTGTTAAAGGTAACCAGAAAGTCAAGTTCATCAGTTGCCTGGTGAAGCTTAGTTGAAGACTTGCCCTTTGCAGTGACACCCTGAATGATCTTAAGTTGATTTATCATGTTTTCCTGGACCTTAGTAAGGCAACAACTGAAAGCTGCAGCCTGGTTGCACATGTAAGTCTGGTCCCGTTCCCATTTCCTCAGGGTATCCTGTGACACTGGACGGGAAGCTGGAGCAGAAGGCAGAGAACGACCAGCTATTCTTGGGAAACTACTGTTTAACCTTGCTGGTTCACTTGTCCAGGTGTATACTTTAGACCGGGAAAAGTCTTTCTTGTCACTGTGCATGCCATACCACTTCAAGGTTTTGGGTGGTTTGATGAACTGGTCTTTACTGAGTCCAGCAGTCTCTGAATTATGTGTCGGATAACCTTCCTGCAGAGTGATGTTGAGCTTTTCAAATTTCTTGCAGAGCCATTCGTCGACAGGGACCTTGACCAACACTTTACCGGTCTGAGAAGATCTGCTACTGGTAAAAGGGTTATCATCCTGGGACGATGAAGCAGAATCAAATTCGGGAATGTCATTCCATGCCATGAATGACCTAACACCTCGCAGAGTTTCCCTATAACTTTGCTCAGCAGACAGTTCCTGATCACCCTCCAACAATTCCTCCTGATCTTGACCGGTGGAATCTAAGTCGGATACCTCCCCTTCATCAGCTGCACTAGATGAATGGTCACTTAAATGTCCTGTTTCCGGTGTCGGTTCATCAACAGGGACTGTGGGACCGGTGACAGTGACACTGTGTTTACTGGCTGGAACCGGGAACTGAAGATCTGACCTACTACCGGTTCTGTGAAGACTAGCAGGTAGGGGAGCATCCAAGTCAGTGGGTAGACTGTCTGTGTCGGCACCGGCGGCCTCAACAGGCTGGGTGGCTGACACATCACCGGAAGATTCCATCTGCTGGCTGCCAGGAAGAGCACCGGGAGCCTCAACAGGCTGGGTGGCTTTCTTTCCCTTCTTCTGACCGGTAGACTGTTGTTGGCTGGTAGAACCGGGAGCTGTCTGTCTGGCTGGTGGGATGAAGGATCTCTCAGTCACCACCACATCACTGCTCTGTACTGGTTCTACAGGAACTGTGAAGCTGTTAGCTACCAACAGGGCTTCCAGTCTTGAAAATCTTTCAGACCATTTCTCATCTAAGGTGGTCAATTCTGCCTGGAAATCAGAAGACTTGCTAGGCTTCTTCTTCAAGGGGGACTTGTGAGAGGTCTTTTTACTCTTTTTACTAGGGGTTTCGCCTCAATCACTAGAAGTCTCGTCCTTACTCTCGACCTTCCTCAACACAGTGACTTCAGACGGATTAACATGGGAGGCAGAGTCAGTTTTCTTCTGAAGTTCTTTTTGTACCCTGTACTTGGGGGTGGACAGTTGCAGCTTCTGTTCTTCTGAGAACCCATCACAAACTGAGCAGGGTTTCTTCTCTACACAAGCATCTGAGCCCACTCCCTTTTCACGCAACGTGCACACTTGGTGTGACTGTCCACTCCCTCTTCACGGCAATGTGCACACTTGGTGTGACTGTCAAATAAGGCCATAGCGTGGCCGCACGTGCCTCTTCTCTGGCCAGGGGACACCATAATGCTCCAGAAGTAAGGTAGACTTGATAAAATAATATAAAAGTTCGAATAAAAGGGTAGTCTTTAAAATACTTCGCGTTTCACAACACAGCAAAAAACACGTCTGTACACTCCATGTGCCAAACGAAAAAGACGCGATGACGTCATCCTGTCTAGATAGGAAGTATGCACGAGGCGACACCTGGCGAATGTACACTCCGTGACCGGTATTCTATACAGGATGACTTTTTCTGTCATTTGGCGGGACTTGTCGCGCCGACCATTGGATAGGATGTATTAACGCAATAAAATCCAATGTTCAAACAACATAACATACAACATACCTTCAACATAAAGGCAGTATGTGGTTGATCTCACAAAGCTCAATTCCATCCAATACAATTATAGATAATGGTAACTGCATCACTGTACAAACATGAAAACTTTAAACAACACCGGGTCAAACCCCACTTGGCACTAGTATCAGCTTACGCATCATAGTCTCCAAGTAAGGCTCAAGCCAACAAATTGTACACTATACAAGAGCTACAGCCATCTATCCTATAAAAATACATGAAAATACAATGTATTCTCAATCAACACATACAAAAACAAGAATCAATACAAAATACATGATATAATCATATATATCATAAATCTTCAGCACCTACTTATAGATCTATCACATGCTGAGCAGACACTATAGGGCCCAATTTCAAAATCTGACCATTATGCCAACAGAGGTCCTTCAGATAGAAATTGGTGAAGGTGTTGTGAGACTTCCAAAAGCAAGCCTCAAGGATTTCATTCAAGGAGACCCCTCCTTTACAAGCCAAAGATGCAGCCATTGAAAGGACATCATGAGCTTTCACCTGATATAGCTGTTGAGACTCAGAGTCTGACCTCTCATAAGCCAAAAGGATAGTCTGTTTTAACCAGGATGAGATAGTTGCCCTGGAAATATCTCTAGTAAAGCCCTCCTTAATAGCTACAAACAAAAGATTCTTATTCTTCCTTAAATCCTTTGTCCTATCCAAGTAGTACTTCAAAGCTCTCACAGGACAAAGACATCTATCTTGAGTCAAACTGCTGTCCAAATGAGGTTTCAGAGCTGGAATGACTACAGGCTTAATTACAGCAGGCCCAACTGAAACCAACTGGTTCTTAGCCAAAAAAGCAGTTGATGGGGCCAGAGTTACTTGTGACCAATTCTCCTTATAACCAAGAGATGAATATGTCCAAGCATGAACTTCACTTCTCCTTTTACCTGATGCCAAAGTCAAAAGAAAGACTGTCTTAAAAGTTAGCAACTTCATAGAGACTTTCCTTTAAGGCTCAAAAGGTTGTTTGGTAAGTGCATGGAGTACCAATGCCAGATCCCAAGAAGGAATAGATCTATTGGCTACTGGTTTGTCTCTATAAAAGCTTGCCAATAATCTATTCAGCTCAAGACTTTTAGGGAACTCCTCACCCTTCAAGCCCAGCCCAACTGTAATTGCTGTTCTGTAACCAGCAATAGTAGATGGCTTGAGATTTCTTTCCTTAAACCAGCAATAGTAGATGGCTTGAGATTTCTTTCTTTAAACATGTGGTTAAGAAAATTTGCTGCATCTGGAAGAGTGGGATCTGAGAGGTCCACATGGCTCTCTTCACACCACTTCCCAAAAATGGACCACCTTGATTCATAGATTCTCCTTGAGGAGTGCCTCTGAGGCTCCTTAATTCGCTTCGCCACCTCCTCTTCCTGAATCTTCATGATTGACTCCAGATGCCAAGCATGAAGATTCAGGTAAGCTAGATTGTTGTGAAGTCTGTTGCTGAATGGTTGAGTCAACAGATTCACCCACAAGGGAAGTCTTAGAGGGAGTTTTGTGGACAGATCCACCAGATCCCAAAACTAAGACATCCCTGGCCACCCTGGTGCAATCATGATGATTCTGCACCTGTAGGTGGTCATCTTTTGAATCACCCGAGGAATGAGAGCCACTGGACAAAACACATAGGCGTCCAGACCCTCCCAAGAGATGTTCAATGCATCTGTTTCCCAAGCCTGACTGTCAGGGACAGGAGACACATACATTGGAAGTTTGTGATTCAACTTTGTTGCAAACAAATCTACCATTGGTTGATGCCTGCAATGGCAAATCTGATTGAACACTTGATGATTCAACGCCCATTCGGTCTGAATCACCTTGTCTTTCCTTGACAGGGAATCTGCTAGAACATTGAGATTCCCTGGAATGTGTTTCATCTGAATCTGGATTCCCCTGGCATTTGTCCATGCCATGATTCTCCAGATTAGGGCACACATTTCCTGAGAGTGGGTGCCTCCCTGCTTGTTCAGATAAGCAACCACTGAAGAGTTGTCTGTGAAAATCAGCAGATTTTGATTCAGAAGATGATTTTCGAATGATTTTAAAGCTAGAAACACTGCTTTTAGCTCTCAAACATTTATGTGAAGCCTTGACTCCACCTGATTCCACAGACCACTGGCTGTGTGATGCTTTAAGCGAGCACCCCAAACTTTTAGGGAAGCATATGTGAACAGAAGGAGATTGTGCTCCTTCTGATGAAGTGGGGAACCCCTCCTCAAGTTTGAAAGGTTGGTCCACCACTGAAGATGATTTTTGAGAACTTGGGACACTGGTACTGGGATATCCAGAGACTGGGGATACCTCCAATGTGTCTTCAGATACCATTGGAGTTGCCTCATATGTAGGTGACCCAATGGTATGGTCTTCTCCATTGAAGCCATGCTTCCTATTAGTAACATGAGCTCCCTTGGAGATATTTGAGAAGCTTTCACCATGGAAACTATCTTTTCGAGAAGGCGATCAATTTTCTTTTGAGTTGGGAAGGCCAGCCCTACCCTGAGGTCGAATTTGTAACCCAAAAATTCGATTTCTTGAGTTGGAACTAAATCTGATTTTTGGAAATTTATTATCCAACCCAAGCTTTCTACAAGATGAATCAACCTGTGGGTATTCTCTTGACATTGTTGTTTTGGTTTTGCTCTCATTAACCAATCGTCTATATACTGGTGAATCCTTATGCCTTCTGCAAGTGCCATCAGTTTCACCTCTTTTGCAACCATGGTGAACTCGAGTGGAGCCGTAGCGATTCCGAAGGGTAAGGCAGTGAACTGGTAGGATCTGTCGCCTACATTGAAGCGAAGATATTTCTGGAAACGTGGGTGTATTGGTATATGAAAATATGCATCTGTGAGGTCGAGTGAGGTGACCCACTCGCCTTGTTGAAGCGAATCTCGAATATTTCGGCAGTTCAGATTTTGAAAGTTGGTACATGCAAATATTTGTTTACCACACTCAGATCTATTACTGGTCATTTCTCTCCTGGTTTTGGGACAAGAAACAACTGACGGTAAAATCCCAGGGAAGTGACCTTTGGAACTGGAGTTATTACTTTTCTGTTGATCATTTGATAAACCGCCTTTATCAAAAACTCTTGCTTCTCCCGGTTCAAATACTTGCTCCTTATTGTAGGATAATTTGTCAATGGAGGTTGAATTCTGAAATTCAGACAATAACCCTCCTTCAAAATGGTCACAACCCTTGGATGAGCATTCCTGGCTTCCAATACCTGCCAAAAACTGGACAGATGGCTTCCTGGGCGAAAAGACCTATTCTGAGACTTATTGTCCCTTTTTTCCTCATGTCTTGGAGCATGTTCTTTCCTTGAGTCCCTATTTCTGGAATCTCTATTCACATGAGACCATCGAATGAAGTTCCTTTGAACTTCAGAGAGAGTGTCCACAGGAAACACATCATTGGAAAAAGTGAAAGGAGCATTCCTTAACTTACTGATGTCATCTTCAGTCACAACCTTAGAACAGCTTTTCAAATAATTGTCTCTTCTACTCAACAACATATTTGCTGCCATCCCAAAGACTGATTGACTGAAGCCTGCAACTGAAGGCACTCCTGCACATATTCAAGGGCATTGTTGAAATCAGCTTCATTCTCAGCAGACTTAATGGTAGGAAACTGCTTCTCCATTTCTTTTGTGGCCTTGCAATTGGCTGAATTGAACCAAAAAATGTGGTTCAAAACATTACTGTTCTCTCTATTAACAGTTTCCCAGAGAGTGAACTGCTTCCAAGGAGTAGAAATGACAGAAGGCATTTGAAATTGACAAGATGTAATGTTTCTAAAAGCATCCTGCAACTTGGGGGCTGCCACTGCATGGGGTTGAGGAGATATATTGTACCATTTCATGGGAGGTCTATTAAAACCCCAAAACTGACCTCTAGGCAAAGGATTTCTTCTAGAAGACTTGGTTTTCAAGGAATCATGTTCCTTTGAAACAACCGAAGCCTCATATTCCTTGAAATTCCATAAACTAACCATATTCTCAGCAGGAGGCAAAGCCAAGGACACCTCTGCAGATTTCTTCAATTTAGAAGCTTGGGAGAACACTGAAGGAGCAATGATGGTATCTGTCTCAGTGATATCAATGACCAACCATTTCTTAATGGTAAATAAAGTGTCAGAATATGAAGGAATAGGTTGCTTGTCCTCTTGAGAGGAATGATATTCCCCGTCATCTGATAAATCTACCCTCACTCTTTTAGGTATGGTAGGTATGGGTGATCGATTATCTACAGCAGACGACGTAGAGGGGTTTTCCTCTGTAGGCTGTTTTGAATGAGACTCATCGGAAAAATCTACACTAGACGCAGATCTGTTTTTGCATTGGGAACTCACCCTTGCCGCAGCTTCCCTAGAAACCAAGATGTCCGCCTCTCCAGGGGAATCCTTGCTCTTTATCACAGCAATTCTATTCGATAGGGTAGTAAGTTGTGACAAAATCGCTGCCAACGCCTGGTTATTAGAACCCGACAACTGGCCAGGGACCACAGAATGAGAAGATGGAGTCATCTATCTTGTCTTTTTCCTTTTGAAAGGGGTTTCTTTAACAGATTTCTTACCCTTTGAATGCTTTTCAGTGAGTTTTCGTTTCTGATCTTCAGAAAAAGCAACACACAGAAGACCATCTTTCTTTACCGTACACAGATCATCACCCTTGCCAGATTCTCTGCACTTGTAGCAATATCTATGAGTATCAAAACTCGGCATCAAATGTCCACAAAATTGCAAATTTAATAAGTAAATTAAATTTTTATAAGTTAATACCCTATCCAATGGACAATTGCTTTACCGGTCGGCGCGACCGGTCCCGCCAAACGCCAGAAAAAGACGTCCTGTATATGCTACCGGCAGGACCGGTCACAGAGTGTGCATTCGCCAGGTGGCGCATCGTACTTCATTTCCTGTTTACCTCTTGACGTCATAGCATCTTTTTCGTGTCTAATCCTAGTAAGACCCCTAGTAAGCTGATAGCGGGGCCGGTTGGGTGGGCCTTGCCTGTCCATTGGATAGGGTATTAACTTATAAAAATTTAATTTACTTATTAAATTTGCAATTTTATTGCGTTAATACATCCTATCCAATGGACAATTGCTGAATAACTACCGCTTGGCAGGCGGGTAAGCAGCTAGGGACTTATGTGAACTCATAACAACAATTTTTAAACAGGCCCATTCGACCTAGGGTCAGAGAACCCTGAAAGGTCAGGGTCGGTCACTAACTCACCGGTTAACCGGGAGCCTACCGACGTTGCCCCCCCCCCCCTTTTTCCTTTCCTTTCAGAGTGGCTGAGTTGGAAAGATAGGGAGAGATAGGGGCTGAGTTCAGTCCCAGAAGAAATAAACTTCCCAAAGGAAGCAAGTCACAGTTTTTTTTTTTTTTTTTTTTTTTTTTTTTTTTTGGAACATATATGTACATCCAACATATTTACATTATGTACATATCTAGCATATCTACAATATGTACATATTTACATATATACAACATCTCCTCACTTCTGGGCCTGGTGGTGCACCTGCTGGGCAGCCACTACAGGTCCCAGGTGGAAAAGCTCTGAATCAGCCCAGGCAACATCCTTCAAATAAAACTGGGTGAAGGTGTTGTGAGATTTCCAGTGGCAGGCTGATAAGATCTGATCTAAGGAGATCCCTGATTGGAAAGCCTTAGAAGCAGCAAAGGCCCTAACATCATGGGCTTTAACCTGATGTAAGGTGAGGGCCTCCTGGTCAGAGAGCTCATAGCACAGAACCACAGTCTGTTTGATCCATGAGGAGATGGTGGCAGGCGAGATGTCTTTATCAAAACCCTTCTTGAAGGAGACAAAGACTAACTCCTTATTCTGCCTGAGGTCTGCAGTCCTGTCCAAGTAGTAACGCAGGGCTCTAACTGGACATAGGGACCTGTCACCCTTGAGTGACCTATCCAGAGATGGTGCCAGGGCTGGGATGACCACTGGTGCCACACTATCTGGACCTTCCTTAGCCAGCTGGTTCTTGGATAGGAAGCTGGGTGAGGGGTACAAAGACACCTTAGACCAGTCTGACTGGTGTCTGATGTTCTTATGTAACCAAGCATGGATCTCACTCCTGCGTTTACCTGAGCCCAAAGCCAGCAGGAAAACAGTCTTGAAGGTCAAATGTTTTAATGAGGCCTCTTTTAAAGGTTCAAAAGGAGCCTTTGTCAGCTGGTGTAAGACCAGTGACAGGTTCCAGGAGGGTATACCTCTCCTGCCCTTAGGCCTGTCTCTATGGAAACTATCCAGGAGACGAGTGAGATTCTCATCTTTGCTGACATTAATGGTGGAATTGCCCAGTTTGTCAGCAATGGCTGATCTGTAGCCATCAATAGTGCCTGGTTGTAACTTCTTGTCCTGGAACAAGTGCAGGAGGAAGTCAGCAATGGCTTTCAGAGGTGGTGCCCTGAAGTCCACCTGATTACTGAGGCACCACTTTGTAAAAATGGTCCACTTTGCCTCATAGACAGATCTGGTTGATCTTCTTTGAGGAGCCTCAATTCGTGCTGCCACTGCCTCAGAGAAGCCTTGCTCCTTGATTGCTGAGGCTCTAGGAGCCAGGCATGTAGGTTCAGATTCGACAGGTTCCTGTGAAGGACCTGGTTGAACGGCTGAGACACAAGGTTTGGTATGCTGGGCAGACAGAGTGGGATCTGGCTTGACATTGCTACCAGGTCCCAAAACCAGGGCATGTTGGGCCACCCTGGGGCAATCAGGATTATTCTGTTGCAGGGGTAGTCCTGGAGCTTCTCCACCACTTTGCCCAAGATGGCTGCCGGTGGGAAGGCGTATGGGTCCAGGTCCTCCCAGGAGAGGCTGAGTGCATCCACTGCCCAAGCCTGGGGGTCTGGCACCGGTGACACAAACTGGGGTAGTTTGTTGTTGAACCTGGTGGCAAACAGGTCCACTTTTGGCTGGTGCCACCTTGCGCATACAGCTTGGAAAACTGCTGGATGAAGTGACCACTCTGTTTGAATGGTCTGGCCAAGTCTGGATAGCTTGTCTGCTATCACGTTCAGCCGGCCGGGGATGTGACATGCCCTGAGGGTTACCTGTTGTCTGGTGCACCAGGACAGGATTCTCCACAGTAGGGCACACAGTGACCCCGACTTCATCCCCCCTTCTTTGTTGATATAGGCAACCACTGTTGTGTTGTCTGTAGCTATCAACACAGTCTTGTTGCAAACCAGGGTTCGAAACTCCTTTAGAGCTAGAAAAACTGCTTTTAGCTCTAAGTGGTTTATGTGCAACTTGCTTTCTGGAAGGGACCAGGTTCCCCTTGCAGTATGGTCGTCCAAGTGAGCGCCCCACCCTTCGTTTGATGCGTCTGTAAAGATCTGCAGAGCATGTTTTAGAGGGTGTAATGGTTGACCTAGTAGCACATTGCTTTCCTCCAGCCACCACCTTAGATGAGGATGGAGGGACTTGGGGACCGGTATCACCTTTTCCAGTGATTCTGGGACCCTCCAGTTGTTTTTCAAGTGCCACTGTATGGGTCTCATGTGGAGTCGCCCTAAGTGGACTTGTTTTTCTGTTGCTGTGAGGAGACCTATGAGGGACATGAATTTCCGGACCGGACAAACCGGATCCGACATCATTGATCTGATCTTGTCTGTCAAAGCCTGCCAACGTTCTTCTGTTGGTCTGACCTTGCCCTCTTTCAGGTCGAACTGGTAACCTACGAAGTTGAAGACCTGTTTGGGTGTCAGTTCTGACTTTTCCTTGTTCACCAGCCACCCTAGTTCCTGACAAAGAGTGACCAGGGTTTGAGTATGCTGGAGACAGGTGTGGAGGGTAGAGGCCCTCACCAGCCAGTCGTCTAGGTACTGGTGGATTCTTATACCCTGTCGTAAAGCCATGAGCTTGACCTCTTTGGCCACCACTGTGAACTCCATGGGTGCAGTGGAAAGACCAAAGGGCAGGGCCTTGAACTGGTAGGATTGGCCCTGAATGTGAAAACGCATGTACTTCCTTGACTGACTGTGAATTGGTATGTGGAAGTAAGCGTCTTTGAAATCTATGGATGTGACCCACTCCCCTGCCTGTAGGGAGGTTCTTATTGTCTCTGGGGTCTCCATCTTGAACGACTCTGTGTTTAAAAAGGTGTTCAAAGTGCTCAGATCCAAGATAGGTCTCCACCGGTTGTTGGGTTTGGGAACCAAAAATAACCGGTTGTAAAACCCTAGGGAGGTCTGATTTGTTACCGGTTCTACTGCATTCTTGTTTGTTAGCTGAGTCAGTGCCTCCAAAAGGAAGGCCTGTCTTTGGGGGTTTACATATTTGCTGATGACCATTGGTGACCTGGTTAGGGTGGGTCTGAACCGGAAAGGAAGGGTGTAGCCCTCTCTCAGTATTCTGATAACTTTTGGACTGGCACCCAGAGTTTCCCACTTCTCCCAAAACTGCTGAAGTCTTGCCCCTACAGGAAGATTTGTGACAACAGTTGGGACATTTGTGACAATTTTTACAAAACTCAAGTGATCTACACAGGAAACATCTTTCACATGGTTTATTTCTCTGATAGATTGACAATAATCGGGATTTACACCTTTCTTTTGCGGTGACCCGGTGGCAAAAGGAACACTTGCAACAAAAGAGTTTACATGTGGAAACACAGTCTCGCTCTTGTTTGTCACTGGTGGTGGTGGATACAAGCCCTCCATCTTGTCGGATACATTTACAGAGTTCACCAATCCGACCACACTTGCAAAACAGTGATTGTCATTTATGCTTTTTAAACCCCCTGGCCGGCTTCTGGATGAAGTTTGAGGCTTTACCACCACCTTTCTGAGCAGTTTGCCGGTCTCTAATCTGCTTCCATGCCGGAGTAGTGGGCTTCCGGTCCGGCTGGTGAGGGGTTCGATTGGAGGAGACGTATGGATGAAAACGTCCAGGTTTCCTTGGTGTGGTACCAGCAGAACGCCTCTCTTCACTACGTAAGATTTCCTCTTCAGCTTTGACCAGTAAGCTGTCCGGGAAGAGTGATAGTTGGTGAACTGGAGACGTACGTAAGGCAGACAAGGTGTCCGGTTTAATCCCACCCCTTATGAACTCTAAATAACTGTCCCGCCGGGCCAGGGTGAGATTAGCCATGCTGATAAAGACTCCCTCTGACAAATCCTGCATGGTATGTTGCATAGCCTGTGAAATTGACCGGTTAAACGTAACCAGATATTCCAATTCTTCAACAGCTTGTTGTTTCTCAGCACCTTTACCCTTTGAGGAATCGAACCTCAGGGACTTTAACTGGGTGACCATGGAGTCCTGTACCTTGGTGAGGCATCTAGAGAGGCCAGCAGCGTGGTTACACATCACTGATTGTTCTCTGAATGACCTCTCCCACCTTCTAAGGGTGTCCTGGCTGAAGGTCCTGGAAGCTGGAGCAGCAGGTAAACTGCGTCTTGCAACTCTAGAAAACATACTGTTAAGCTTTGCCGGTTCCGGAGACCAGTCACCAACAGCCTGGGTAGACGCATCCTTCTTAACAGCTTGCATGTCGTACCACTTTGAAGTACGTGGTGTCTTGACAAATTGGTCACGCAGTAGACCACTGGTTTCTGTATTCCTGGATGGATAACCTTCAGCAATGGTTATATTCAGTTTCTCCAGCTTTTTACAAAGCCATTCATCCACCGGCAATTTTACTGACACTTTTCCGGTAGTCTTCACTCTAGCACCGGCAAAGGGATTGTCATCCATAGATGCAGCTGAGGTGTCATAATCCGGGATTTGATGCCAGCCCATGAAACTCCTCACCCCTCTCAAGGTTTCCCGGTAATTGGCATCTTCAGATAGATCCTGGTCAGTGTTAGTTTCCGGTACATCACCCTGGTAGTGAACACTAGCCGGAGAGGCCAGTTCCGGATCCACTTCAGCCTCGCTGTCAGATTCCCTAGCAACCTCAGAATTCTGACCAATGGGAGGCGACTGGTTAGACAGCGTAGTTCTATAACCGGAAGGCAGAACCTCAGGACCCGCACCGGGAGCCTGTGAAGGCTGGGTGGCAGTCCCTGCACCGGGAACCAGTAAAGGTTGGGTGGCAACAGTCTCAGAGGTACCGGGGCCCTGAACAGGGTGGGTAGCACTCTCATTCACTTCCATCACAGCTTGCGTACCAGGAACCCCCAGCGGAGGTTGGGTAGCCGTCAACTGCGTAGCAACGTCACTAGTGCCCTCAGCAAACATAACACTTGTAGAAGCACCCGGATCAAAGAAGGGGTGTTCTCTGGGCACCACAGAAGCAGAATTCACCGGTCTCACAGGAACAGCAAATGACTGGTTAATCAGCATTGCTTCCAGACGGGAAAACCTCTCACTCCACTTGTCATCAAGGGACTTGAGGTCGTCAGAAGTAGGCTTACTGCTGTGCTTCCGTTTAGTAGACCTTGGGGAACCATCAGAACGCTTCTTCTTGTGCTTGGGTGTAGAATCAACAGGAGACTGCGTCCCTGAATTGACCGGACCCAGCAGTGAAACCTCAGACGGATCAACAAGCTTGGGAGACGTACTTGTCAAATCTTCAGATTTCTTCTGGCTAGAGCGTTCTTTCCTTTCCTTGTAGGTCGGGGTTGCTAACTGGTGGATCTGAGCAGGCGTAAACGCCTTACAGATACTACAGTCCAACTTCTTTACACACGGGTCGTCTCCCACCCCCTTGTCACGACAACGCGCGCATTTCTTATGGTTGTCGAAAAGGGCCATAACGTGCCCGCAAGAACCTCGTTTCTGTCCAGGAGACGACATAATGATCAGGAACGTTGTAGAATTATTCCGTACTAATAAAAAACAAGAAACTTGGAAGAGTTCGTTGTAAAAATTCAAAAGCGTATCTCTGAAGAAATTCTTCTGCACACTCTTTCGCGCCAAACGAAAAAGATGCTATGACGTCAAGAGGTAAACAGGAAATGAAGTACGATGCGCCACCTGGCGAATGCACACTCTGTGACCGGTCCTGCCGGTAGCATATACAGGACGTCTTTTTCTGGCGTTTGGCGGGACCGGTCGCGCCGACCGGTAAAGCAATTGTCCATTGGATAGGATGTATTAACGCAATAAAAAGTGGATTTCTTTGTTTTAGAATCTGAGGAATCTTTATTATTCGCCATGATTCAAAACTCAACAAAAAATAAATAAATCCCTGAATACTCCAAACCAATTTCCAAAACACGTCCTTACTGTTGATGGCCAACAAAAATAATGAAGTAAACAATGTGGTCATGTGACCTAATTGGCTGGAGGACGGACTACTGTAACCCAATGGCTTGGTTAAGGTTGTTACATAACCTTAAAATCACATCTCTGCGTTGACCATTGGGTTGGATGGCTCCAATAAATAGCTACTGTTAGGAAATGGTAAGGGTATTTCGCTATAAAAAAGTTGGATTTTAAAAATTGTAAAAATAAAGGAGCCAGAGGGTTTTATTCCAATTTTATGACTTTAAGCAGCCATAACTCCATTAATTTTAACAGTTTAAGGTCACCATAAAGTCAGGAGATTCCTTTGGTAAATCTTAATATATGTGCCAAGTTTGGTTGGAAAAATGAAAAATAGCATCAAAGATGCCCGTACCACACAGCTTAGGGAAATATTTTTAACACCATGAGATATAGAAGTACTGTATCAGTACAAAGTTCAGTGTACTTTCAGGGCACTGTCAGTTATATAAAGGTCCAAACAATGTTTAAATAGAGAAAATAATGTCTAAGACAAAGATAATGCATGTACTCTTTATCTACATCTGGCATGGCCGAATTATGGTTTAGATGTTTTGAATATTACCATGCATACAGAAGTGGTAATACATTCAATGAATGCTTATATGTGGTGTTGGAGCAAAATCTGTGGCTCACTTGATGAAATTCCATCTGTTACAATGGGAAGTTGTGAAAGTAAAATTCTTAATGAACTCTAATATGACTTTAACAGTGCTTAATCTGCATCAAAAGACAGACCCAAAAGTCCAACAAGATTTTAAAGGTCAAGATCACTACGACAAGGTCAAAGGAAGGTCACACCATGATGCTGCACACCTACAACCCATAACCAATGTCCCTACCAAGCATCAACTTCCTACACCTTACGGTTTCCGAGATATAACCCGGACAAGATTTTATAGGTCAAGGTCACTATGGCAAGGTCAAAGGTCAAATCAAGGTCAGACTATGACATTGCACACCTACACCCCCTAACCAATGTCCCTAGTAAGTATCAACTTCTTACACTTCACAATTTCCGAGATATAGCCCGGACAAGATTTGATAGGTCAAGGTCACTACAGCAAGGTCAAATCAAGGTCATACCATGACGCTGCACACCTACACCCCCTAACCAATGTCCCTACCAACTTATAAGTATCAACTTCCTACACCTTACGGTTTCCGAGATACAGCCCGGACAAGATTTTATAGGTCAAGGTCACTACGGCAAGGTCAAAGGTCAAATCAAGGCCAGACTATGACGTTGCACACCTACACCCCCTAACCAATGTCCCTAGTAAGTATCCACTTCCTACACCTCACGGTTTCCGAGATATAGCCCGGACAAGATTTTATAGGTCAAGGTCACTACAGCAAGGTCAAATCAAGGTCATACCATGACGTTGCACACCTACACCCCCTAACCAATGTCCCTACCAAGTATCAACTTCCTACACCTTACAGTTTCCGAGATATAGCCCGGACAAGATTTTATAGGTCAAGGTCACTACAGCAAGGTCAAATCAAGGTCAGACCATGACGCTGCACACCTACATCCCCTAACCAATGTCCCTACCAAGTATCAACTTCCTACACCTTACGGTTTCCGAGATACAGCCCGGACAAGATTTTATAGGTCAAGGTCACTACGGCAAGGTCAAAGGTCAAATCAAGGCCAGACTATGACGTTGCACACCTACACCCCCTAACCAATGTCCCTAGTAAGTATCAACTTCCTACACTTCACAGTTTCCGAGATATAGCCCGGACAAGATTTGATAGGTCAAGGTCACTACAGCAAGGTCAAATCAAGGTCAGACCATGACGCTGAATACCTACACCCCCTAACCAATGTCCCTACCAACTTATAAGTATCAACTTCCTACACCTTACGGTTTCCGAGATACAGCCCGGACAAGATTTTATAGGTCAAGGTCACTACAGCAAGGTCAAATCAAGGTCATACCATGACGTTGCACACCTACACCCCCTAACCAATGTCCCTACCAAGTATCAACTTCCTACACCTTACAGTTTCCGAGATATAGCCCGGACAAGATTTTATAGGTCAAGGTTACTACAGCAAGGTCAAATTAAGGTCAGACCATGACGCTGCACACCTACATCCCCTAACCAATGTCCCTACCAAGTATCAACTTCCTACACCTTACGGTTTCCGAGATATAGCTCGGACAAGATTTTATAGGTCAAGGTCACTACGGCAAGGTCAAAGGTCAAATCAAGGTCAGACTATGACGTTGCACACCTACACCCCCTAACCAATGTCCCTAGTAAGTATCCACTTCCTACACCTCACGGTTTCTGAGATATAGCCCGGACAAGATTTTATAGGTCAAGGTCATTACAACAAGGTCAAAGGTCAAATCAAGGTTATACCATGACGTTGCACACCTACACCCCAAACCAATGTCCCTACCACATATCAACTTCCTACACCTTACAGTTTCCGAGATATAGCCCGGACAAGATTTTATAGGTCAAGGTCACTACAGCAAGGTCAAATCAAGGTCACACCATGACGTTGCACACCTACACCCCCTAACCAATGTCCCTAGTAAGTATCCACTTCCTACACCTCACGGTTTCCGAGATATAGCCGGACAAGATTTTATAGGTCAACGTCACTACAACAAGGTCAAAGGTCAAATCAAGGTCATACCATGACGTTGCACACCTACACCCCCTAACCAATGTCCCTACCACATATCAACTTCCTACACCTTACAGTTTCCGAGATATAGCCCGGACAAGATTTTATAGGTCAAGGTCACTACAGCAAGGTCAAAGGTCAAATCAAGGTCACACCATGACGTTGCACACCTACACCCCCAAACAATGTCCCTACCCAGTATCAACTTCCTACACCTTACGGTTTCCAAGATATAGCCCGGACAAGATGTTCAAACTCAAGGTCACTACGGCAAAGTCAAAGGTCAAATCAAGGTCAGACCATGATGTTGCATACCTACACATCCTAACCAATGTCCCTACCAAGTATCAACTTCCTACACCTTACGGTTTCTGAGATACAGCCCGAACAAACTTTTTCCCGCCGCCCGCCCACCCATCCGGACACCAAGGGTGAAAACAATACCCCGACAGCCCTTAAGGCCTGTGGGGTAAAAACTAAGTGAACTCTACAAAGTACCTATTTTCAAAAATACACTTGTAAAATTTTATAGCGCTGGTATGTGTGTTCTTTTTCTGAAACACAATGATGGGGTGTTTTTGAAAAACGTTTAAGGTTATCTTAAGTAAAATTTAAGGTCTTTCAAACATATTCCAAAAATTTTTCTCGGCCCTATAGTATTCAAGACAAAAAGAAAGGGAAAAAAACTTCAAAGCCATAAAAGGTATTCAAGGAAGACCATAATCCAGTGCCGGCCGCGATTAGTCAAACCTGTGTGAAAACAAATAAGCACCCATGACGGGCTGCTTAATTAATAAAATTATTTACCACATTTACAAAACAACAACCCCACTGTCATTCTACATGGTTTAATTGATGCAATGCATCAATTGCATCAGATGCATTTACCTAAAATGGATTCCGATCCTTCAAGTTATAATGAATGTTAAGTATTTAAACAGAGTTTTCCACATTATTTTGTTTTAAGTTATAGAATTTGTACCCACCTGAGCATGTCTAACTGTTTCACCAAACTTTCTCTCTCCATTGCAATGCCCTCTGAGATCTGAAGTGCAGCCCTGTACCAACACAAAACATAGCCTTACTTCAGAAACAAAAGTAGCATCAGAGATGCCCATACCCCACAGCTTAGGGAAATATTTTTAACACCATGAGATATAGAAGTACTGTATCAGTACAAAGTTCAGTATACTTTTAGGGCACTGTCAGTTATATAAAGGTCCAAACAATGTTTAAATAGAGAATATAATGTCTAAGACAAAGATAATGCATGTACTCTTTATCTACATCTGGCATGGCCGAATTATGGTTTAGATGTTTTGAATATTACCATGCATACAGAAGTGGTAATACATTCAATGAATGCTTATGTGTGGTGTTGGAGCAAAATCTGTGGCTCACTTGATGAAATTCCATCTGTTACAATGGGAAGTTGTAAAAGTAAAATTCTTAATGAATTCTCATATGACTTTAACAGTGCTTAATCTGCATCAAAAGACAGACCCAAAGGTGCAACAAGATTTTAAAGGTCAAGGTCACTACAAAAAGGTCAAAGGTCAAATGAAGGTCACACCATGATGCTGCACACCTACAACCCCTAACCAATATCCCTACCAAGCATCAACTTCCTACACCTTACGGTTTCCGAGATATAGCCCGGACAAGATTTTATAGGTCAAGGTCACTATGGCAGGGTCAAAGGTCAAATCCTGGTCAGACCATGACGTTGCACACCTACACCCCCTAACCTATGTCCCTACCAAGTGTTAAGTTCCTAGGCCATCTCAGATCTAAGTCCAAATATCTTAGTCAAAAGGGTTACTGGTACTAGAGTGTGTGAGCAGTGTGAAGGTCAACTGCTTAAAGAGATATCATTGAGGAGCACAATAGAAGACTTGGTCAGCTGAAGACCTACCAAAGGATTCGAACTTGGGACCCCTCTATGGTCTTTGGGACTGTCCCTATAAAAAAATGTCTAACAGCCCAGTGTGATTCTCATCTAGGCTTATATTCTGCATCTAATAGTATATTTTATAGTAATAGTAATACTATAACAGTAGTGAGTTGAAGATTTCTCTCCTGGAAAAGGTATAGGAGGATACAAGCAATTTATTTTATGTACGGTGGTTTGAAGTTAGCCTGATTTGCCTTGCACCATGTGAAAAACAAGGCCGAAAGGGGATTCGGTCTACTAGCACGAGCCGCAAAGCCATAAGAGACACAAGTAGTGCACTGAGGCGGTTACTAATCCAAGTACTAACGTAGCCCATTGCTGCTTAAATTCAGTGATGAGACAGGTACTCATCATGCTATGCCACAATTCATAAAGTCCGGAGGGGAAAAAAAACAATGAAAAAAGTGATCTCTAGAAGTGCGAGCCTCACTAGAGCTTTCACTTAAATAGATGTTTTCTGATCTTGCTGATAACCCAATAGTGAGGTGATAGGAAAAGTATAATGTCCAATTCCTCTAATGACACACAGACAGCATCCACTGTCTAGGCTTTGTGTCAGGGACTTGAGATATAAACTTTGGAAGTTTGTTTTTGCACCTGGTGGAAAACAATTATCTGGGATGATGCCACTGGTGGTAGATTTGGTTAAGATCCTTTGAGAGATAGACAACTCTTTATCAGTAACCTGATGAGGAGTCCATTCTGTTTGTATGATTTTGTCCCTACATGAAAGACTATCTTCTATCACATTTAGACAGCCCTGAATGTGGTGAGCCCTCAGCAAAATTGCAGAAAGCCATTAGATGCCAAACCATTAGACAGATATCTAAGGAGCGAGCCCCCCCCCCTTGTTTGTGAGATAGGACACTACTGTGGCAATATCTGAAGCAGCTAGAAACCTATTGTTTTGAAGATGTGTTTGAAAATCTTTTATTGCGAGAAACACAGCCTTCAGTTCTAAAATATTTATATGAAGACTTGTCTCGGTGACCGATCACTTGCCACTGACTGTCAGGTCTTCCAAATGTGCTCCCCAACCTTCACAGATGCATTGGAGAACAACAGGAGACTGTGTTCTTCTGCATATAGTGTACAACCTACTAACACATTCTTTGGGTCCTTCCACCAAATCAAATGACTTTTCAAAATCTATAAACAGGGAATCTGAATGTCTAGCAAGTGGGGATATTTCTAATGGTTTTTCAGGTACCACTGAAATGGTCTCATGTGTAATCTGCCCATTGGGACTGTCTTTTCTAGAGATGGTAGAACCCCTATGAATGACATTATAATTCTGGGAGTGGTTGTCAAACTTGTTTGAAACACTCTACTTTTTTCCTGTCGGGGGAAACTTCGCCTTTGCTTAGATTGAAGCTGTAGCTGAGAAAGTACTGATTAGTACTAGTCGGATTAGTTCTGACTTTTGAAAGTTTACCACCCAACCTAGTTCCTGAACAGATGCTACTAATTGTCTCGACTGCTTCAAGCAAATTTGCTGTGATGGAGCGCATCTTAACCAGTTGTCCAGGTACTGATGAATGCAAATTCCACTGTTTTGAAGCATGATTTTATTTCTTTTGCAACACAGGTGAACTCGAGAGGTACCGTAGCAATACCAAAAGGAAGTGTCCAGAACTGGTACGACTGGCCTGTCACATGAAATCTTGGAAGATTTTGCTATTTTATGTGTATGGAGATGTGAAAGTACATGTCTGTTAAATCTAGCAAGACTAACCCAGCCCCTATGCAAATGGTATTTCTGAGTACCTCTGCCATTTCTATTTTGAAAGTTGGGACCAGGACATGTCTGTTTAATACACTTTAGTCTATCACTGGTCTCAATTTTTCCCTGGCTTTGGAACTAGAAACATTCTGCTGTAAAATCCCAGGCTTGCACACATTCTTATTGGGGCTATGATGTTTTTCAGGATAATTTGATTGGTTGTTTCAGTACTATACTGTAACTCCACTGCAGAATGTGTGCAACTCTGGGATGGCATTTGTTTTCTAACCACACCTTGTAATAGTAGGACTATGGTTGTCACTTTCTAGCACCACAACCCCTCTGGTGAGATGTGATGACTTGTACTAATTTTTGCTACCAGATTGGCCACAAAATTGCAAATTTAATAAGTAAATAAATTTTTATAAGTTAATACCCTATCCAATGGACAACTGCTAATCCAGTCGGCGCAGACTGGCCTGCCAAATGAAAAAAAAATTTGTCCTGTGTTTCCACCAGCTGGCAGGTCCCACTATGTATTCGTCAGGAGGCGCATCATACTTCCTTCCTGTCTACACAACATGATGTCATAGCATCTTTTTGCGTTGTCTAACTCAACAGTGATAACCTCAAAGTGGTTATTAATCGGCTATGCAATGAGCTACAGGTCTGCAATTTTACTATGTTATAACTGACCCAAACGTAGGTGAGTAACATATTTATACAAAATTCTCTAAATGCAATAGTTTTCGTTACAAGTGATTTTACTCATTATGGAAGGTACTGAAAAGTCAGAAAGTAGCCATTACTCACTTAGCTATTCACCAAGTTGTAGCTATGGAATATGTAGCTGAATAACTTATTTTAACAAAATGCTCTAAATGCAACACTTATCAAGTTATAGGTGATTTAGTGTACGATTTCTTGAATTTTAATGCATTCAAAATTATTTGAAAAATTCATAAAAAATAATTTAAAAAGATCCAGGCCTGATACTCACACAAGGGAATCTGCTAGTGGCCTTTCACATATAGCCAAGATAAGAGAGAAATCCTTGCAATGGTCAATGAGAAAATAAGTGATTTAGTGCATGATTTCATGAATTTTAATGCATTAAAAATTATTTTAAAAATTCATTAAAAAAAAAGATTAAGACATATCCAGGTCTAATACTCACACAAGGGAATCTACTTGTAGCCTAGTACATGTATGCAAGATATGAGAGAAATCCCTTGTAATGGCTCTAGCAAACAGACGAACAGACAGATTTGCATGCCTTGAACAATTTTTCATCCTCGATAGATAAGGTATCTTTTTTTTTAAAAAACAGCATGTCTCTAGGCCTTGTAGTTTTGGAGGAGAAGTTGTTCATGCGGACGCGGACACCGCAGAGTGATGCTATAATGTCAGCTGACATAATAAATTGCAAATTTAATAAGTAAATTAAATTTTTATAAGTTAATACCCTATCCAATGGACAATTGCTAATCCGGTCAGTGCAGACTGGACCGCCAAACGTCAGAAAAAGACGTCCTGTGTTTCCACCGGCCGGCCGGTCCCAGTGCTTTACACTCGCCAGGTGACGCATCATACTTCCTTCCTGTCTAAACAGTGTGACGTCATAGCATCTTTTTCGTTGTGTAAACCTATTAGACCCCTAGTAAGCTGATAGCGGGGCCGGTTGGACGGGGCTTGCCTGTCCATTGGATAGGGTATTAACTTATAAAATTTTATTTTACTTATTAAATTTGCAATTTTATTGCATTAATACATCCTATCCAATGGACAATTGCTGAGGAACTACTGCCTGGATGGGGGTAAGTTACTAGGGACTTACGTGAACTCAAAAATGATGTTTTCTCTGGCCTAGGTTGACTTAGAGTCAGAAGCCCTATGAAGGGCCATGGTCGGTTACTAGAACCCAGTTGCCGAGGCTATACTGACTTTGCCCCCCCCCCCCCCCTTTTTACAGACCTGCTCTGAGGCAGGGGAAGAGAGGGATGAGTTCAGTCCCAGAACGCAAATAAACCTCCTGAAGGAAGCACATGACAGTTGAGATGTCCTTGTCAAAAGCTTTCTTAAAGGAGACAAAGACCAACTCCTTGTTCCGCCTGAGGTCCTGTCCAAATTGTAGTGCAGTGCTCTGACCAGACACAGGGACCTATCAGAATTGAAAGACTTATCCAGAGTTGGGGCCAGGGCTGGTATAACCACTGGGGCCACACTGTCTGGACCCTCCTTGACCAGCTGATGGGTACAAAGACACCTTTGACCAGTCTGACTGGTGTCTGATGTTCTTGTTTTGCCAAGTATGGATCTCACTCATGCATTTGCCTGACCCAGGGCCAAGAGGAAGATGGTCTTGAATGTCAAATGCTTCAAAGAGGCCTCTTTTTATTGGTTCAAATGGAGCCTTAGTCAGCTGGTGCAACACCAGGGAGAGGTTCCAGGAGGGAATGGTCCTCAGACCCTTGGGTCTGTCCAAGAGACAAGTGAGATTCACTTCTTTGCTGACATTTATGGGCAAATTCTCCGGGTGGTCAGCAATGGATGATCTGTACCCATCTATGGTACTTGGCTGTAACTTCCTGTCTTGGAACAGTTCAGAAGGAAGTCAGCTATTAACTTTACAGGGGGTGCCCTGAAGTCCACCTGATTACTGAGGCACCACTTTGTAAAAAAATGATCCACTTTGCCTCATAGACTGATCTGGTTGATCCTCTTTGAGGAGCCTCAATTTGTGCTCCCACTGCCTCAGAGAAGCCCTGCTCCTTGATTGCTGAGGCGTGAGGTGCCAAACATGTAGACTTAGGTTTTACAGATTCCTGTGTGGGTTTTTGGGCAGGCACAGTGAGATCTGGCTGGACATAGCCACTAGATTCCAAAACCAGGGCATGTTGGGCCACCCTGGAGCAATCAGAATGATACTCCTGCATGGGTAGTCCTGCGACTTCTCCACCACTTTGCCCAAGATGGCTGCTGGTGGGACGGCATATGGTTCCAGATCCTCCCATGGCAGGCTGAGTGCATCGACTGTCCAGGCAAGGGGGTCCAGTACTGCTGACACAAATCGAGCCAGTTTGTTGTTGAGCCTTGTTGCAAAAAGGTCTATCTGAGGCTGGTGCCACCTGTTGCATATTGCTTGGAAGACCTTTGGGAGGAGAGACCACTCTGATTGATCTGGCCTAGCCTGGATAGCTTGTCTGCTATCACATTTAACTGGTCTGAAATGTGTCAGGCTTTGAAAGTAACCTGTTTCCTGGTGCACCAGGTCAGGAGTCTCCACAGCAGGGCACACAGAGGGCCCGAGTTCATCCCTCCCTCCTTGTTTATGTTAAAGCAACCACTGTGGTGTTCTCTGTAGCTATGAGAACTATGTTGTTCAAGCAGAGGTCTTGGAACTCTTTTAGGGCAGAACGACCACCTTTAGTTCCAGATAATTTATGTGCAATTTGCTTTCTGGGAGGGACCAGGTTCCCCTTGTAGTGAGCTTGTTTAAGTGAGCACCCCACCCTTCTGTAAAGATCTGAAGAGCATGTTTTACTGGGTATAATGGTTGACCTTGCTTTCCTCCAGCCACCATTTCAGATGAGGGTGGAGCGACTTGGGTAAGTGAATCACCTTTTCTAGTGATTCTGGTACCCTCCAGTTGTTTTTCAAGTGCCACTGCATCGGCCTCATATGAAGTCAACCTAGGTGGACCTGTTTCTGTGGCTGTGACTAAGCCTATGAGGGACATGAACTACCAGACCGGGCAGACTGGACAGTAGTGCTTGAATCATTTTTGTTAAGGTCTGCCAACGTTCTAGGGTGGGTCTGACCTTGCCCTGTTTCAGATCGAACTGGTAACCTATGAAGTTGAAATCCTGTTTTTGGATCCAGTTCTGATTTGTCCCTGTTCACCAGCCAACCTAGCTCCTGGTAGAGAGCTCCTAAGGTCTGTGTTTGGCGGGATCTGGCCCTGACCAACCAGTTGTCTAGTTACTGATGGATCCTTATACCCCTCTGTAATGCTAGTAGTTTGACCTCTTTCGCCACTACAGTGAACTCCATGGGTGCTGTGGACAGACTAAATGGTAGTGCTTTGAACTGGTAGGTCTGCCCTGGACATGAAAACGCATGTACTTCCCCTGGCTTTGAATGGGAATGTGGAAGTGTGCATCTTGGAAATCTATGGAGGTGACCCACTCTCCTGCCTATAGAGAGGTCCTTATTGTCTCTGTAGTCTCCATTTTGAATGATTCTGTGTTTAAAAGTTTGTTCAGGGTACTGAGGTCTAGTATAGGTCTTCACCGGTTTTCAGGTTTGGGAACCAGAAACATTCTGTTGTAAAACCCTAGAGAATTCTGACTTGTTGCCGGTTCTACTGTATTTTTGTTCAGAAGCTGATGCAATACAGGTAGAGATATACAAACCAGGTAGAGATTCCTTTGGGGATTTACATAGCAGCTTATGATGGTGTATGATGACCATTGTTGGGATTTACACCTTTCTTTTGCAGATACCCTTTTGCAAAATGAACAGGATTTACAACACAAGAATTTACAGGTAAAAAATTTACTGTCTCTCTCTTGCTGGTCACAAACAAACAGTCCTTCTCTCCGGCCATCACTGGTACAACACTGTTCACTTTGCCGGACACATGCACAGAGTCTTTCTCGCCAGCCACAAAATTTACACAGTAACTGTCATTTATGCTGCTTTGAACCATTGGCCTTGCCTTGGCCTTGCCACGACCTTTCTTACTCTGTTGTCTGTCTCTAATCTGCTTAGGGGTGATAGTGACCGGGCTTCTTCTGTGAGGTACCAGGGGGGGCGTCTTTCCTCATTGCGTGAAACCTCCTCTTCTGCTGTCACAAGCAGCTGTTCAGGGAACAGTGAGTGCGTGTGAAGTGGAGCATTTTGCAAGGCAGTGAGTGTATCTTGCTACACCCCGGCTCTGAAATAGTCCAGGTAGCTGTCTCTCCGAGCTAGTGTCAGCTTGGTCATGTTAATAAAAATGTCTCCTGATAAGTCCTGCATCGTACGAGCCATGGCCTGGGTGATGTTCCTGTTGAATGTCACTAAGTACTCCAGCTCATCAACAACATGCTGTGATCTACCTCAAGACTTGCCTTTACCCTTTTCAGGGTGTAGAGTTTTCAGTTGTGCAACCACGGAGTCTTGAACCTTGGTGAGGCACTGGCTCAGTCCAGCAGCTTGGTTACACATAAATGTCTGTTCTCTACCTGATCTCCCCTATCTTCTCAACTTGTCTTGATGGATGGGCTGGGAGGATGGGGCAGAAGGCAAGCTGTGTCTGACAATCCTGCTGAAACTGATGTTAAGTCTGGCTGGGTCCGGTGACCAAGACAACACTTTAGATCTTGAAAAGTCTTTCTTTTCTGTGTACTTGCGTACCACTTAGAACTTCTTGGTGTTTTAACAAATTGGTCCCAACAGTCCAGCAGTTTCAGAGTTCTTGGACAGGTAACCCTCAGCTATGGTGATATTCAACTTCTCAAGCATTTTGCAAAGCTAGTCATCTGCCGGTAGCCTGATGAATACTTTCCTGGGCTGGGTTCTAGAACCAGCAAAGGGGTTGTTGTCTAAAGAAGATGATGAGGTGTCAAAGTTTGGTATCTGATGCCACCCCATAAAAGACCTGACCCCTCTTATGTTTTCCCGGTAGTTGGCTTCTTCAGACAACTCCTGGTCCAGTTCCTCATCTTTATAGGTGTCCCTGTGTGACAATTTGCCCGATCACTAACACCAGCAGGAAAGTCTGATTCACTGTGTTGGTCATATATGTGTCAGACACACCAGTAGCAGTGGCAGGTACAGACTTCTTACTGGTGAAGGACTGCTCTACCGGTCTCACAATTTCACTGCCGGTCCCGGTAGGCTGGTACTTAACCTCATCTCTGGCACCGAGAGCTTCAACAGGCTGGGTGGCAATCCTGCCACCGGGAGCCTCAACAGGCTGGGTGGCTCCTCTCATCTTCGTACTGGGAGCCTCAACAGGCTGGGTAGGAGTCATGCTGGCAGCAACATCTCCAGTGGCCTGAACAGGACTGGCACCGGCAATACTAAATTCAGAGGCCTGAGTGACCACACCGGTAGACTTCTGGCTGGTACTAGCTGAAGGGTAAAAAAATGGTTTGTCACTGGTCACCACCTCACTACATGGCTTTTAGACCGGTTCCACTGATACTGCAGAGGGCTTTGCCAAAATAATCGCCTCTAAACGTGTTAACCTCTGTGACCACTTGTCATCAAGGGTCTTCAGGTCATCATAGGTTGGCTTGCTGCTGGATTTCTTCTTACTGGGCTTAGGAGACTCAACTGGCTTCTTTTTCTTGCCAGCAGGAGTCTCTTCAAGGACCCAACCTCCCTCTACCTGACCTAACAGCTTACAGTCCTTAGGGTGCACCAGGATTGGGGTAGATGTAGCAGGGGAGGAATTAACAGACTTCTTGCTATGTTCTTTCTCCTTCTTGGTTCTGTAGGCAGGGGTGGCTAGCTTTTGGACTTGCTCAGCAATGAAACTTTTGCAGATTGGACAGTCCTTCTTCTGCAGGCATAAGTCTTCACCAACCCCTTTGTCTCTGCAATGAGCAGATTTTAAGTGGCCGTAATAATACAGCCACACAAAAAGGATGCGATGACATCAGACCGTCTAGATAGGAAGCGAGAACGATGCGCCACCTAATGAATGCACACTCCGTGACCGGTCCTACCGGTGGAAACACAGGACGAATTTTTTGTGTCGTTTGGCCGGCCCAGTCACGCCGACCGGTAAAGCAACTGTCCATTGGAAAGGATATATTAACGCAATTAAAATAACTTTTAGAGTGGCTTTGAGAGTAAGTGCTACGAACATAGTTTGAACTGCCCCTTCTGGAACTGAAGATAGGTTTATTATCTATTTTATGTCTTTTGGGTGACCTGTCTCTTTCGTATTTGTTTTCAACACTGTTGAGAACAGAAGGGGAGAAGAGGTCTGCAAAGGTAAAGCCTGATCTTTGCAGAAAATTTCAATCATCCTCGTGGAGGTGTGGAGCAGAATATTTGAGAATGGTATCACGTCTGGCCAATTTCATATTGCAAACATTGTCACTGAGGTTTCAGTAACTAAATTGGACTTTTATAGCGCTTAATCTCCCCTTCAAAGGGGACTCTAAGGTGCAACAAAACCAAAGCAGTCAACCAATTTCAGTATCCAGGGACAGAGAAAAGGCCAAGCACCACAGAGAAACCCAGGGGGTGAATAAGACCAAGCTGGGTATGTCTTGGTGTACAGGTAGGTTTTGAACTGCTTTCTGAAAGAGGCTAGGGAGGTTGTAATTGTAAAAATTGTTGTAAACTGTATTTGGATGCAGCTGAGAATTCTGTTAAAGACCTTATTGAAAGGTCCATCCACTGATCCCAAACAAGCTTGCGGTAACTCTTCCATGTTTGAAGAACACTTTTTTACAGCACACATAAAAGGATGAAACCCCAGCATTTGTACATGCTCGCTTTTTACTGTCTCAATGGTAGTGAAATGTCTAGCAGGAACAGAAATAGTTGGGGGAGATGATGTAGATTTTGAGCAAATGCTTCAAAAAGAATCCTGGCACTTGGGAGCTGTCGTGGTGAATTCTTTTTATGCAGATTTGTGAAATATCATAACTTGCCTAGTATAGGGTAAGAAAGTGTCTGCATTGAAAGACAGCAATCTCTCCCTGTCATCAGTGGGGTTTCCAGCCACCTTTTTCTCAAGCTCTGACCAGCCAGAGTTGATTTCTTCAACTGGTGGAAGAGACATAGGTAAAGAATGTTGTTCCTTCTTCCTGTCTTCAGATCCAAATACATTGTATTCTAATCTAATTCTTTAGAAATGGAGTCTTTACTTTTTGTTTTCTCATACATCTTTTTAGACTTCAATTTTTTCTTTTGATCAGAAAAAAATTGGAGACAAATATAATAATCTTCTTCTTTAGAAGTTACACACACATCATCCCGTTATTTTTGTCTCTACATGACAAACAATAACTGTAAAAATCCCAATCAAATGTATGGTTTCTGAGATACAGCCCGGACAAACTTTTTCCCACTGCCCGCCCACCCATCTGGACACCATAGATGAAAACAATACCCCTACAGCCCTTAAGGCTGTGGGATAAAAATTAAGCCACATGATGACAAGCACCCACCTAGCGAGTAGTCGGGGAATTCTTGGGTCTGGCTGTAGCTAAGCTCAGGGCGCCCTTTTCTGGCATTTGGCAGGACTAGCAGTCATCGGACATAGGCTAATGTCTGCAAGCTTTTATTAGCATAATAAAAGTAGCAATGCCATAATCAAAACCACTGCTGTGCCAGTTATCCCCCAGCAAGTTTGTCATAGGGTGTCAAATATAATCAAAACACATGTTACCACAGTGATTTAAATGATTTTTGAAGGATAAAGACTATTCTAAAATGTTTGTTGTAAATAATTCTAATTAAAATGTGCACACATAATACCATTTCTGTGGGCATATTAGCCTTAATTTTTAAGAGTTTATTTAAAACTGGAGATTGCGTCTCAATGCAATGTATCCCCGGATGGGACATGGTTGAAGCGTGACATACAGAGTATTATGTCTGCTGAATGGGACATGATGGACCTTGTATAGCAAGGATTCCCTCTATTTTACACCAGCAGTATAAGATTCAGGGTACAGGATTTTGTGTAAGATGTCTTGACATGTTAAAGCTGTAGTTACAATAATAAGGAGATCCCTGCCATTGGAAGTGTGAAACACCATATTCAACCCTGTAGGAGGGCCCCAAGGGCAAATTTGACCCCACTGAAAGATTTGGGGCATATAATTTCTTATAAGTTGTCTTCATATCTCAAATGACTAAGACCATAAATAAGGGAAACCTAGGCCATTATAAGTATGAAGGACCACATTTAAGCTCAAGCTCAAATGAGGGATTCACCATGATAATGACCCCATCAAAAGATTCAAAGCACACGATGTCCTATAATTTGTCTTCACAACCAAAAAAGCTACAACCTATTATAAGTAAGACACAGGCCACTATAGAAATAAGGGACTAAATGCGACTTCCAAGGAGGGGTCAAAGCTCAAATCTGACCCAACCACAAGAATTGGGGCACATGGTTTCCTGTAAGTTGTCTCGACATCTCAAACCTCTATGCCAATTTATCAGGTGCGACCAATAATAAGGGAGATATAGGTCATTATAAGTATCAAGGACCACGTTGGACCTTAAAGGAAGGGTCAAAGGTCAAATCTGAACCAACCCAAAAATTTGGGGCACATGATTTCCCATAAGTCGTCTTCATATCCAAACCTCTACGACCAAAAATAAGGGAGATATACACCATTATAGGTATGAAGGACCACATTTGACCTTCAAAGAGGGGTCCAACGTCTTATCTGACCACACAAGAATATTCCCAGCCTATGATTTCCTATAGATTGGTTTACCATCCTAAACCTGTACAACCAATAATAAGCGAGTTATAAGCACTTTTAAGTTTTGATATCCTCGTTTGACCTTGAAGGAGGAGCCCAAGGTTAAATCCGACTACACCAAAAGATTCCCAGCCCATGATTTCCTATAGGTTGGTTTACCATCCCAAACCTCTAGGACCAATAATAAGCGAGTTATAAGCACTTTTAGGTTTGGCTATCCTCATTTGACCTTGAAGGAGGAGCCCAAGGTCAAATCTGACCACACCAGAAGATTCCCAGCCCATGATTTCCTACAGATTTGAAAAATTTTGTTGTAATTTTAATTTTTATTAGATACTTACCATTTCCTGACCATAGCTATTTGTTGGTGCCATCCAACTCACTGGCCAACGTTGAGAAACGTTTTAAGCTACCTTAAGAAGCCAGTGAGTGAGTGTGGAAGTAGGAAGCCCCCCAATGGTCATGTGACCACGCCAATAGGCGCCATTCATTGTTTTTGTTGCAAAGCTCCCTAGACCCCTAGTAACCTAGTACTGAATCTGCGGGGAGGCAGGGGGGGACTATCCTGGTCAGGAAATGGTAAGTATTTATCTAATAAAAATTAAAATTACAACAAAATTTTTCAATTTTATTGCGAAAAATATACTTACCATTTCCTGACCATAGCTGAATACAGCCTTCATGGATGGCGGGTAGTACTAGAATATAAAGACCTAGCTACAACCAAATGAACAGTAATAAAGCACACCACAAGCATACAGGCATTCATACTCAGACTTACCTCAATCACAAGGAAGCCGGACTGTTGAGTAATACTGTGGAAGCCATATTCCATACTGTTCACACCACCACCACTAAAGTCAACAAACAGCAAACTAACAGCAAAACTGGACTATCTACAGCTGTACAACCATCTCAGAATCCATCTGGAAAAACAAGAAGCCAAATATAAGAACCCAATACAAATACAGGCTTCAAAATAACATATTCAAATACAATGACATTATAATAATAAAATATTAATAATGACATTACCTATTAACAATTTACAACATGTTGAGCCGCAACTACAGGCCCAATCTTCATAACATCACCATTATGCCAGCACAAATCTTTCAGATAAAAATTTGTGAAAGTTGAATGGCTCCTCCAGAAACAGGAAGCCATTATCTCATCTAAAGCAACTCCTCCCTTAAAAGCCAAAGAGGCAGCCAAAGCTCTAACCTCATGTGCCTTGACTTGGGAAACATTTTGAACCTCCTGATCAGACTTTTGGTAGGCCAAAATGATAGACTGTTTGATCCAAGAAGATATAGTAGCCTTAGAGATATCCTTTGAGTAGCCCTCCTTAATAGCTACAAAAAGAAGTTTCTTGCCTTTTCTGAGATCTTTTGTCTTGTCAAGATAAAATCTCAAGGATCTCACAGGACAAAGAGACTTATCCTGTACCAAAGATGGGTCCAAAGTAGGTTTCAAAGCAGGGATAACTACAGGTTGAATTGCCAAAGGTCCCTCAGAAGCCAACTGATTTTTAGCTATGAAAGCAGTTGAAGGTGAAAAAGTAACTTCTGACCAATCCCTTTTCCTACTGAAGGAGTCAAAAGTCCAAGCATGGATTTCACTACACCTCTTACCCGAAGCCAAAGCCAATAAGAAAACTGTCTTAAAAGTCAAAATCTTAAGATCAGCTTTACCCAAAGGCTCAAAAGGAGCCCGAGTGAGGGCAAGAAGGACCAAAGACAAATCCCAGTTAGGAATAGACCTATTTGCTGAAGGTCTATCCCTATGAAAACTAGCAATCAAACGATTCAAATCCAAACTTTGAGAAACCATTTGACCTGCAGAACCTAACCCATCTGCTACTGAAGTTCTGTAACCAGCAATAGTTCTGGGTTTCAAATTCTTATCAGTGAAAAGATGATTAAAAAAATCAGCTATTTGAGGAATAGTTGGTTTTGTGACATCCACCTGATTCTCCTGGGCGCACTGTTGAAAAATGGCCCACCTTGAATCATATACTCGCCTTGAGGATTCTCTCTGAGGTGCCTTAATTCTATCTGCCACCTCAACAGAGAATCCTCCTTGACCTTCTTGTAGGAGTCCAGATACCACGCATGGAGGTTCAGATACTCCAGATTGTTGTGGAATCTGAGACTGAATGGTTGCTTCAGGAGATTGTGCAACTGAGGAAGCCTCAGTGGAATCTTGGCTGACAATTCTACCAGATCCCAAAACCAAGGCATCCCCAGCCACCCTGGTGCTATCACAATGACCCTGCACCTGTAGGTGATCATTTTCTGAACTAACTGGGGTAGGATGGCCACTGGACAAAAAGCATAGGCGTCCAGAGCCTCCCAAGAGATGTTCAATGCATCTATCTGCCAGGCCTTGTCATCTGGGACAGGAGATACGTAGGTTGGAAGTTTGGCATTCAAGCTGGTGGCAAACAGATCCACCATTGGCTTGTGCCAAACTTGACAAATTTCTTGAAAGACCTGAGGATGCAAAGACCACTCTGTCTGAATGGCCTTGTCCCTCCTGGACAGGGAATCTGCTATCACATTGAGATTCCCTGGAATATGTCTGGCTCTGATGTAGATCTCCCTGGCATTGGACCAAGCCAGAATTCTCCACATCAAAGCACACATTTCGAAGGAGTGAGTGCCTCCTTCCTTGTTGATATAGGAGACCACAGTTGAGTTGTCTGAAGAAACTAGCACGATTTTTTGCCTTAATTGTCCTTGAAAATGTTTGAGGGCTAGAAAAACAGCTTTCAGTTCCAAAATATTGATATGCAAGTTTCTTTCTGATTGCTGCCAGACCCCACTTATAGTACAATTGCTCAAGTGGGCCCCCCAACCCTTCTCTGATGCATCTGTGAAAATCAACACATTGTGTTCTTTCTGATGCAGATTCGAACCCTTGAGTAAGTTCTGAGGATCCATCCACCAAGCCAGATGGTCCTTTATCAGCTGAGAAATTGGAACTATCTTGTCCAAAGACTGGGGAAAGTGCCAGTTGGTCTTCAGAAACCACTGAAATGGTCTCATATGGATTCGACCTGAGGGAACTGTCTTCTCCATGGAAGCCATGACCCCAATTAGTGACATGAGCTTCCTTGGAGTAGTAGTGTGACCTTGCAAAATGGAAACTGACAGAATTTTGAGTTTTTCCAATTTCTTTTGATTTGGGTAGACCAAACCTCGAAGATTGAACCGATAACCCAGAAACTCGAGATCCTGAGTTGGATTGAGTTCTGATTTTTTGAAATTGACAATCCAACCCAACTTCCCGACTAGACTGATCAATTTTTGAACATCCCGAGCACAAGAATCCGGATCCTTGGCCCTCACCAGCCAATCGTCCAAATACTGATGGATTCGAACCCCTTGTGAAAGAGCTATGAACTTTACCTCTTTCACTACTCGAATGAACTCCAACGGAGCAGTCGCAATCCCGAAGGGTAGGGCTCTGAACTGATAAGCCTGACCCTGTACATGAAAGCGCAGATATTTTTGAAACTTTTGGTGTATGGGTACATGAAAATAAGCGTCGGTGAGATCTATGGAAGCCACCCACTCGCCTGCTTGAAGAGAAGCCCGAATGACTTCTGCAGTTTCCATTTTGAATGTGGGAACATGTAAGAATGTATTCACCACACTGAGATCTATTACTGGTTACCATTTGTTTTCTGGTTTTGGAACCAGAAACAAACGACTGTAGAATCCGCGAGAGTTCTTGTTTTGAACCGGAACCACTGCCCTTTTTTGAACCATTTGTTGAACCGCTTCCAGCAAAGCCTTTTGCTTTACTGGAGTTGCATAACAGCTTTTGATTGTCGGAAACCGGGCCAAAGGAGGATTTTGTTTGAATGGAAGACAATACCCTTGCTTTAAAACAAGAACTACCCTCGGATGAACTTTGAAGCTTTCCCACACTTTCCAATAACTTTGTAAACGGGCACCAGGATATTTTGTTTGTGAGCTTACCTCCATGTAGTCACTTCCTCCTGCCCCTACCCCCTCGGGCAGAGCCTCTGTTGGAGTTGTAGGAACCAGACTGTCTTTTGTTCTGATCACTTTGCTTGTTTTGCTGACGAAAATTCTGAAACGCAGCATTCTGGTACCTGTTTTGTGACTGATCTTTCTTGGAATCTGGGAAATTACGGGAACCATAAGATTCACTCCTGTGTTTTTTGAAAGCTGGTTCCCTGTTGATCTGACTCCATTGAATGAAGTTCTGTTCAACCTCTGACAACACTTTGGAATTAAATAATTCTTTTTTGGTCAAAGAAGCATTCCTGAGTCTAGAAATATCCTTATCTGTCACATCTCTATGACACAGTTTGAGAAAATTGTCCCTTCTGTTCAGTAACATATTGGAAGCTAAAGACATAGATGTATCCAAAACATCATCCAGGGCCTTACCCAAGCACCCCATAGTAGTAGACTGCAGATGAAGACAGTTCTGAATAAAATTCATACTTTGTTGAATGTCCTCCTGATCCACTGATTCCTTCATCTTAGCCACCTCCGAAAACATTTCATTTGTAGACTTTTCAATTGCAGACTTAAACCAAAACACATGATTCAGAATCTGAATTGTCTCCCTAGAAACCGATTCCCAAGCCAAGTACTGTTTCATTGGAGTGACAACTGAGGTTGGAGCTTGATAGGGAGAAGATGCAATGTTCTTAAAGGCATCCTGAATTCTAGGAGCAGCCAGTGAAAAAGATTGAGGAGACACTTGGTAAAACCTCATTTGTGGCTTTGGAAAAGACCGAAACTGTCCCTTTGACAAAGGTGGGTGATGGGGATCATTGTCATCCACATTACTACTTCCCAATGCTGAAAACTCCTTATATTTCCAGAGTTCCACCAAAGGTTGTGCCGGAGGCAAGGCCATAGACTGCTGAGCAGACTTCTTAACCTGATCCCTTCCAGAAAACACAGAAGGCGGTACAAAACATTCCACATCCTTGACTTCCAGATCCAACCATTTTTTAATGGTTTCTAAAGTCTCAGAATAAGCTGGAGAATCATCTTCTAAATTGGAAATTTCACCTTGTTCCACATCCGGATCTTCAGAAGATTGTGACAAAGTCCTCTTTCTGGAAGAACCGGAACCAGTATCCTGTTGAATGTGAGAAGCCGAAGCTTGCTGTTCACACTCTGACCTAGTCAGAGTAGCCGACCTTCTATCCACCCGGCCGGGAGCCACTGAAGACAAAGCAGAAGTCGAAGCTTTAGTATTCTCCACCGGTTGCTTAGCAATCTGTAAACTGTCCCTGCCAGAGTTACGACTGCTGACAGTTTCAGTCCCTTTCTGCTCTAAATTCTGCAATCTTTGAGAAAAAGAAGCAAATTCAGAAAAAAACCTGTCCAATTTATCTTCCAAAGACTTATTCTTTTGTGAGGAAAGCGCTTGAGAAGCCACAGAAACCGCTGATTCGTCCTCATCCAATAAAGAATCATCAATGCTTCCCTCCTTATTGTTATCCACAAAAACAGAAGAATTCTGATCCTTCTTGCTTTTATATCTGTTCCTATTTCTAATCTTTTTCTTTTGCTCTTCAGAAAACGAGGAACAAATAAGGCAGTCTGAAGAATTAGCACAGGGATCGTCACCTTTAAAATCATCTCTGCATTTAGGACAATAATGGTGGTCATCCCAATCCGCCATAAAATGGCCACAAAACGAACTTTTCCTCTGTCCTTTCTTAACTTTATCCTGAGCAGACATTGTAAAAACAGATGCCTTACTTCAGAACAAAATAATCCACAATAATTCCACAAAACTTGTAGAAAAAAACGAATATTCCAAAAACACATCCACACTCAAGGATGGCCAACAAAAACAATGAATGGCGCCTATTGGCGTGGTCACATGACCATTGGGGGGCTTCCTACTTCCACACTCACTCACTGGCTTCTTAAGGTAGCTTAAAACGTTTCTCAACGTTGGCCAGTGAGTTGGATGGCACCAACAAATAGCTATGGTCAGGAAATGGTAAGTATATTTTTCGCAATAAAATGGTTTACCATCCCAAACCTGTACGACCAATAATAAGCGAGTTATAAGCACTTTTAAGTTTGGTTATCCTCGTTTGACCTTGAAGGAGGGGTCCAAGGTCAAATCTGACCACATCAAAAGATTCCCAGCCCATGATTTGCTATAAGTTGGTTTTACATCCCAAACCTCTAGGACCAATAATAAGCAAGTTATAAGCACTTTTAGGTTTGGCTATCCTCGTTTGACCTTGAAGGAGGAGCCCAAGGTCAAATCCGACCACACCAGAAGATTCCCAGCCCATGATTTCCTATAGGTTGGTTTACCATCCCAAACCTCTAGGACCAATAATAAGTGAGTTATAAGTACTTCTAAGTTTGGCTATCCTCATTTGACCTTGAAGGAGGAGTCCAAGGTCAAATCTGACCATACCAGAAGATTCCCAGCCCATGATTTCCTATAGGTTGGTTTACCATCGCAAACCTCTGGGATCAATAATAAGGGAGATATAAGCACTCTTCATGACTGACAAAGAAACACCTGTGGCGGCCATCTTGTTTTTCAAAATGAGGCCCAAAATATTCCCAGTCAAGATTTTATAATGAGGAACATATCCTGCGAATTTGAGATCTCTACCTATAATACCCTTTGCTCTAGAGGGCCAACAAAAGTCCTTATTTAAAGTCGAATAAACGTCCCTGGCGGCCATCTTGTTTTTCAAAATGAGGCCAAAAATATTCCCAGGCAAGATTTTATGGTTATTAATATATCCTGGAAATTGGAGAATTCTAGCTATAATATTTTTTCGTTAGAACGGTAACGGTACTTTGGCGGTCTATGGATGATCTTCAGTGAAGAGCTTCAAGGTCAAATTTCTGCATGCTTACAGAGGTCATATATATGTATTATATATACCACCCATAGGATGATCTAACTTTCTGTATATGAGAACTGGGCCAAAATGTGAAAAAATGGCCAAAGTCTGACCTTTAAGAGGCCACCAGTGACCTTGAAATTGAAGGTCAGAGTCACAAAACAATAGCGTTCATGGCACTGACCATACATACCCACATACCAAATTTGAAAGGTCTAACTAAAATTTTTTTAAGTTATCGCGTCTGAAAGGAAATCTCTGCGGCGGCGTGACCAGACAGAATGCTAAGTATCCCCGACTTTTTTCAGGGGATATGATTATTACTTCTAGTTTTTATAGTAAGAAACAAATGATTTTATGCAAACATATTTGTTTCTGCCTTCATAAAAACTGGTGCTCCCACTGGTATTTGCATTTGGATCTATAATTTATAAGTTATAAATGTACATTCTGAAGCATTTTTATATGTGACAATAACAACTTCATTATTCTAACTAAAGTAATATGTGTGGATTAAAATTATGTTATTGTGGTACATGTTTGGTTTTATTGTAGTTAATATTCATGCAGATTATTATTACCCCCAAATTACAAAGGAACACCAAAAATGCATTATGCTATTAACAACTGCTGTGTACACAAGGGTAGGAGACTCACATGGCACGATCCCGCTTCTCATTCCTCTGCTTTTGCTTCAAGTCGTAGATGTTGATTTTACTCTCCTCCAGATGGAGCTGTGAGTTCTCAAGCTGATACACAAGCTTGTCCCGCTCCTGAAGTACAGAATGTCACATCTCATATTCAATAGCCAGTCATCACATAGTAGACACATAACACATTGTAACATGACTACACAGGGACAAAAATGTAGCTCTTACTTCACAATTTTAAAGAGTTACAGCTTCTCTTTTGAGCATTCTTTTTATGAAAAGGAGAGATAACAGCAGAAATTGACATAGTTTCAAAGAGTAAGCTACTGTACAGCAATAAAATGACCTTGCTTTTTCTTCACAAAGGAAAAAGGAGGAACTTCAAAATGGCCAGACTTCAGACAATTAAGATGTTAAATGTATATTAATATCATTAAAACACAAAAGCTTTTAAACACCAGCTTATTAAAATTAACTAATTATAATATGCATGGATCATTGATTTTTGGAACACAATTGTTTCATGATATCTTCAGTCAATAATATGTAAAATCAATTCACATAAAAACACACCTTCTGAAGCTTCTCATTTTCTTGCTTGGTCTCTACTTCTTGGTGATTCAAACTGTGCAACTTGCTCTCCATCTGTTTTAAATAGAGTATTAACAGCATCAATGAACTGATCTTGACCTATGAACTCAACAAAACCATATTAGAGGTGCCCATACCCCACACCCCAGGAAAATAGCATTGGACAATGGACACCATTACATATAAAAGTTATAGTGTATGTTCCACTAAGCAACAGGAGCAACAACACTTAAAGGAGAGAAATTTATGCAAAGACAAAGTACCAAATAAGACAATTCAACAGCAATTGACACCATTAGTAACTAATTAAAAGTTATGAAGCTGTAAAATTTATTAACTGAAGTATGGTTGTCAATAGAGATATAATAAGGTACTAGTAAATATAATAATCAGTTGCAGCAATCCATATATCTTTGTGAAAAGAGAAATATGTCTGTAGAAATATTGCAATAGAGCCAAGGACAAAGGATTTTATAGTAAATGTCAATTTAGCATGGTAAAAGGTTAAATCAAGGCTAAACCATTATGCTGCACACCTACAAGCCCCTACACCTTATGGTTTCCGAGATATAGCTTGCGCAAGATTTTAAAGATCAAGGTCACTACAGCAAGGTCAAAGGTAAAATCAAGGACACACCATAACATTGCACATCGACATGCCCAACCGATGTGCCAACTAAGTCTCAATATCCTATCCCTTATGGTTTCTCAGATACAGCTCAGACGAGATTTTTCCTGCTATTTTAACAGACTTTAAAGGCTGTGGGGTAAAAGCCAGATTAAAATGTAAATTTTGTTGAATGTAGTTTTTGTAAGCTACAAGCTACCCATCTCAGACTCGGTGCTTTTTCCAAGGAGGCCACTCCTGACACAGCCAACCCTAAAAACAAGCAATTAGTGTCCGTTAATGGGCTCTGTATCTGCTGACTTTGTGTTTTGAGACTCAGACTACAAGTTAAAGTACAAAAGGACACAAAAGCTGTGCACTGCCAATGCAAATTTTACTGTTATGGTGCTTCCTAAGGAGCTACTGAGGACCTGTTTCATAACAAAGGTAGAGAGTTCAAGAATTAGGTGCATAGTGACTGCCACACTTTAATAATGACATATGGGTTTTGTAAACTTTGAAGTCAAAAGAAGGGATTATTAAAGGAACCAAAGTTTTGGGAAGATGCATTACTGTTTTAGAATATGTACATGGATGGAGTACTCCCCTCAGGTACACACAGAAGGTGTATTTTAGAACTTGATGAATGCAAAATGGATTATAGTGTTGTGAAAAAAATGCAAACTAAACAAAAGGTTTTTGTACACAAAGACAGAGAGTCCCTACAGCTTCCAATTTTATATGAAATGTTAAATATGTCGAATACCACTTAGGTGAAATAAAGACAATCAAAACAAAACATGGTAGTTTTGAACACAGATGCCTTAAAATCTGCAAAAATACGAGATAAAAGTTTATAATTTCTTCAAATTTAAGGTTTGTTTCTAATATTTTAAGCTCTCATTCCATTGTACATGCTGGCAAGTGAGATCAAGGCTGTAAGTGTCCATTATAGGCCATTGACACTGGACTCAAGAGTTGATTTTTTTATCTGTAATAGTAGCCCCCCCCCCCACCATTTTGAAAAATGCATCACCCCCAGGGTGTTAATACGGATAAATACAGTAAGTAAGTAAAATTGAAAATTTTAATTACTTAAATGTAGCTTTTATAAGCTACAAGCTTACCATGTTGAACTGAAAAAATAAAAGATCTTACCACATATCCTGAGGAGGTAGTCATATACCTAGACCTTGGGAATTAGTCTCCCGAAGAATTTGTTGCAGGTCCCCAAACCAGGGCATTATTCAGAGCATCTATGTCCCAAGCATGTTGGTCTGGGATTGGAGATACATATAATGGAACTTTGTACTTTAGACGAGTGGCAAATAGATCCACATGAGGAGTGAACCACTTTTGACAGATGGTCAGCCATCACATTCAGGCAACCAGGAATGTGCCCGGCTTTTGGAGCTATCTGGTAATGATGGCACCATGTCATGATATTCCACAGGAGAGCACACATCTCTGCCGAGTGGGTTCCTCCTTGTTTATGTTGGCTACGACTGTTGAGTTGTCCGTAGCACCCAATACTGTTTGGTTTTGGCACTGGTCCTGGAACCTTTTCAGGGCCAGAGATACTGCCTTCAACTCTAGAACATTTATGTGTAGCCTTTTTTCCTGTCTGACCAGACACTTTGTAGAGACTTGCTCTAAGTGAGTGGTCTGGGACTGGAGATACGTATAATGGAACTTTGTACTTTAGACGAGGCCTTCGTTTGAGGCATCTGTAAAGATTTGGATACTGTGGTCTTTGGGGTGAAGATCTGTGCCCTTCATCACGTTTACAGGCTTTTTTTTTTTATAGGCGCCTTTTGAATCTGAGTTTTGACCCATTGGCAGTAGCCTTGATACTGTCTTTACAGTTTTCATGACCAGGTTGCATTCAGAAATGACCTAGGTAAGGGCAGCAAAAAATTAAGGGTACAGAGATTTTGCCTTGCCTAAGGTTCAAACTCTTTGACTACCGGTAGGGGACCTTTGCCATAAAGCCCCCAGAGTGACTAGGGGAGATTACAGATTTTGCAATCTTGTAATTTGTCCTCAAAACAAGGATGTCCCGTTTAATATATTTATTTTCAGGAAATTTAGCAGCCTGGAAGTCCTGTTTAAATTATCGAGAGCATAGCTGAAGGGCCCCTTGGCCTAAGCTCCTGTTGGCCTACTACATCATTCAGAGCCCAGACCTAGGCATACTGTCCCTGAGGTCAGGCAGATGCCAAATCTGCCCGAGTTTCAATGTCCTTGGTATATGTGAGAGAAAGTCAGACGAATCTACTTCCCTAAAAAGTACAGGGTCTGGGTTTGATTTGATATACCTTGTTCAGAGAAGAAGCCCTTTTGGGCTTTGAGGACTTTTTGACTTGCACAGAAGCCTAAGATGAAGTGACATATTTAGGGTCACGGGTCAAAGTGACATATTTATGTTTCTTTTTATTCAAGTATATGTTCGGACTAGAATTGTTCTGAGTTCTGATCTGAACAATCATCTGAACATCTAAACTGCTTAGAGTTTGGATCCGAACAATCATCCAAACATGTGCTCGCACGATTAGTACTCGGGTGATTATGCAATTGTGCAAGTCAAGCTGTTAGTTTGGATCCGAACAATCATCCAAACATCCGAACATGTGCTTGGAATGTTATAACTCGGGTGATATGCAAGTCAAGCTGTTGGTTTGGACCAGGCTTCAGATCCAAGCGGAGATCTGATCCACCCCCGCTTCAGAATTAGGTTGTTTACATGGAAGCTTAAACACCCCCATTTATTGCTTCAACAGCTAGTTTAAAAAACTTGAATTTGTTGTTGAATTGAAGTAATATTGAGGAGAAAAGGTAGCCATTACGTAAACAATTGTTTATGGGTACATTTGGAAACTGCCTTGCCATTGTGCATTAATATACGTCTATTTACAAAGACCTTATATATAAAATATTCTGTATATTTTAAGTATTCATGTTTATATCAAATCTGTGTTAGATCTCAGAGATAATGCACAGAACAGTGGACGACTTTATTATTGCCAAACCAAGGTCTCCCCAACACCATAGGGAGACCTTGGTTTTGCAAGCACCTGCTGTCTAGACGAAGACAATTTCTTCGAACTCGTTTTAGTGCTTTACTTTAAGATTTACCCCTTTAAATGGTCAAATAATGCAGCAGATAAGGGCTAAAATATTTATTAATTTTACTTCGACAGGTAAAGGTCTTGTAATAAGCTACATACACAATTCGTAGTCTCTGAATACTTGATGCCTAGATGATGATGTCACCAAATGTCAAAAATACTTATCTGATCTGTGAAAAGTCACAAAAATAAGGTTCTATGATATACAAGAATTCAGAAGAATTGTACTGTGTCACCAGCTTTGGTTAAAGACTGAAGCGGATGAAATTCAAAAGGACAAAAATTATGCTGGACATAAATAGTTGGCCGACTGGCAGTATTTTTGAAGATCCAGACAATCCTTGAGAAGTACTGAGCCATGGTGAGGCTCCAACTTGTTGAAAAATATAACCTAGATCCAATGTACAGGATATGACAAATGGACACAGGCAGACAGAGAGGCAAACACATGAAGTTATCACTTACCAAGTTTTTACTAGATGTCAGCACTAAGCAGGAAATTCAATAAAGTATCTTTTGGGTAACCTACTATAAAACTGATGGTCATATGCCCGTATAAGTTAATGCACTGTGCAACATGGTTCCTGTTTTGTCTGCCTCCTCTGTTCATGGAGGAAAGAAGGAACTACTTATATTTGTCAGCTATTTTGTGGGACAGCAAACAAGCCAGATCATTGTCTAATCTTGTGGAGTGAAAGGTCACTTAACCCAGCAGATCTTCTTCAGGACTGTTTATATCCACAACCTAAAACCAGAAAAAAAGTGTTGCAATGGCAATAGTTGCCAGGTACTGCCGAAAATCTAATCAGTTCCAATCTGTGCAGGGGTTAGGAATGCATAGAACCCATAAAAATGTTTGTAAGTCCAAGAAACAGAAAGAAAGTGATGCCGTGGCAACACTTGTTGTAAGTTATTGCCGAAAACTAATCAGCTCCAATCTGTACAGGGGTAAGAAATGCAAAGAACCCATCAAATTATTTATAAGTTCAAGCAACGAAAAAGGAAGTGTTGCCATTGCATTGCAACACTTGTTGCCAGGTAGCGTCGAAAAACTAGTCAGCTCCAATCTGTGCTGGGGCTTGGAATGCAAAGAAGAAACCATAAAAATGTTTATATATAGGTAGAAGAAACAGAAAAAGTGTTGCCATGACAACAATTGTTGCCAGGTATTGCCCAAAAAAAACTAAGCAGTTCCAATCCGTGTAGGGGTATGGAATACAAAGAACCCACAAAAATATTTATATACGGGTCCAAGAAACAGGAGAAAAGTGTTGCCATGGCAACAATTGTTGCCAGGTATTGCCGAAAAACTAATCAGCTCCAATCTGTGCAGGGTTATAGAAGGCAAAGAACCCAAAAAATTATTTATAAGTCCAAGAAACAGAAGAAAAGTGTTGCCATGGCAATACTTGTTGCCAGGTATTGTCGAAAAACTAGTCAGCTCCAATCCGTGCAGGGGTTTGGAATGCAAAGAACCCACAAAAATGTTTATATATAGGTCCAAGAAAAATATAAAGTGTTGCCATGGGGTTTGGAATGCGAAGAACCCACAAAAAGATTTTTAAACCCAAGAAACATGAAAAGTGTTGCCAAATACCCACAAAATCACAATTTGAAAAACAATACAGAAAAAGTATTGCCATGGCAACAGCTGTTACCAAAAAAAAAGCATCATCACTACTCTTGTAGTTCCCCTTGCAAGAAATATATCCTGAAAATACTGGTTAAAATCTTTGCATGAGTTTTATTTATAAAGACTCCACCAATTTAAAAGTGAAAAACAACAACAGGAAAAGTGTTGCCATGGCAACAACTGTTGGCAAATGTTGCCTAAAACCAAATCACAAGTTCCTCTTATAATGAACATATTTTGAAAGTTTTGAATAATGTTAAATGCCCACAAAATAAAAGACCAAGAGACAGAAAAAGTATTGCCATGAAAACACTTGTTGCAGAAATTGCCAAGAAAGCAATCACATTGAATACCAGTTACAACCACATACCAAATTTGAATTGAATCTGTGAACCCATTTTCAAGATACTGTCTGGAAACAGAAAAACCTAAAATCAATATACCGTAAATGACCTATTTAGCGCATCCGCCCTTGTAACTGCACCCTATCTCTTTTTCACGGCAATATCGTCGGTGACAGTGCACAATATCCAAATACTTTTTATATATTGTACCTATTTTTACTAAATAAATTGACATTTTTGCCATGAATTTCGAGTTTGTTTATATCTACCGCCATATTTACAGGAAGTGGGTATTTTTAGTAGATACTAAATGTCGGAACACCATTATTCTTACTGGATTGACCTATACTTCATCCCGGAAAGTGTTTCATAATGGGTGCGCTGAAAGGGGAACTTATTCCCACCAAATATTGAATAAAACAGTCTTTCCTTAGTGCACTGTGCGCTAAATAGGTCATTTACGGTAAGTATGTTACTAGTGGGAGTTTAAGGTCACCTTAAAATAGGGCACACCTGGAGGATCAGTTACATCCACATAATAAATTTGAATTTAATCCATCATGCCATTTTTGAGATACTCTCTGGAAAGGAAGTGTGACAACACTGACAATGTGTTATAACTGGGAGTTTAAGGTCACCTTAATATATAGCACTTACTTATGGCCAGTTACATATAAAACTAAACTTGAATGAAATTTCTTAAGTTATCTTCAGTAAACTCTATGGAAAAATAGAAAACTTAAACTCAATATAATTCTTTTGTACATGAGAGTTTAAGGTCACCTAAAATAGGACACCCCTTGAATACCAGTTACAACCACATGTCAAATTTGAATTAAATCCGTCAACCCATTTTCGAGATACTGTGTTAAAACAGATAAACATAAACTCAATATAAGTATGTTACTAGTGGGAGTTTAAGGTCATCTTAAAATAGGGCACACCTTGAGGATCAGTTACAGCTGCGTGCCAAGTTCAAATTTAATCCATCACGCCATTTTTGAGATACTCTCTGGAAAGGAAGTATGACGACACTGACAATGTGTTATTACTGGGAGTTTAAGGTCACCTCAATATATGACACTTATCCATGGCCAGTTACATATATATGAAAAACTTGAATGAAATTTCTCAAGTTATCTTCAGTATACTCTATGGAAAAATAAAAACTAAAACTCAACATAATTCTTTTGTACATGGGAGTTTAAGGTCACCTTAAAATAGGACACCCCTTGAATACCAGTTACAACCACATGCCAAATTTGAATTGAATCCGTCAACCCATTTTCTAGATACTGTCTGGAAACGGAAAACAAGAGGAGAGTGCCCGTGAACGGGCACTGTGTCAGCTGACTGAGTGTTTTTGATTTGTGAAGGTGATTAGAGGACAGAATAATTATCAGGAAAAGGGCTGTACAGAAATACAGTAAATGGTAACTGAACAGCAAGTTCGAAAGAAATTCCGAAGCTGACAGAAGAAAAGGATAAAAAAGTTGTGCCCTGTAAATGGTATTATGAAGGAAAATAACAAGGTAATTGTTTAAGTGTAAAAAATAGTTTAAAACATATTTAAAGAAATACTACAAATGCAATATCCTCGTTCGACCTTGAAGAAGGGGTCCAAGGTCAAATCTAACCACACAAATACATTCCCGGCCCATGATTTCCTATGGTTTACCATTCCAAACCTCTAGGACCAATTATAAATGAGTTATAAGCACTTTTAAGCTTGGCTGTCCTCATTTGACCTTGAAGGAGGGGTCCAAAGGTCAAATCTGACCATACCAAAAGATTCCGAGCCAATGATTTCCTATGGGATGGTTTACCATCCCAAATCTCTGTCACCAATAATAAGCGAGTTGTAGGCACTTTCAATTTTCGCTATCCTCATTTGACCTTGAAGGAGGGTTCCAAGGTCAAATCGGACCATATCAACAGATTCACAGCCCATGATTTCCTGTCTGTTTACCATCCCAAACCTCTGGGACCAATAATAAGCGAGTTATAAGCACTTTTAAGTTTGGCTATCCTTGTTTGACCTTGAAGGAGGGGTCATTGAAGGTCAAATCTGACCACACCAAAAGATTCCCACCCCATGATTTCCTACAGGTTGGTTTATCATCCCAAACCTCTAGGATCAATAATAAGGGAGATATAAGCACTTTTCATGACTGACAAAAAACACCTGTGGCGGCCATCTTGTTTCTCAAAATGAGACCAAAAATATTCCCAGACAACATTTTATGGTTATTAATATATACTGCAAACTTAAGAAAGCTAGCTATAATATTTTTTTTCATCAGAGCAGTAATGGTGAAATCTCTCTCTACACACTGCGGCTATCCAGTGGATACAATGATTTACTCAACAGTGAGAACCTGAAAGTAGCTATCGCTCAGCTATGCCATGACATAGAGGTCTGCAATTTCACTATGTTATAGCTGACCAAAAATTCTGTGAATAACATATTTAACAAATTACTCTAAATGTAATAGTTTTCAAGTTACAACTGATTTACTCAACAGTGAGAACCTCAAAGGAACTATTACTCAGCTATGCAATGAGCTACATGTCTGAAATTTTACTATGTTATAGCTAACCCAAAAGTAGGTGAACAACATATTTAAGCAAACTACTGTAAATGCAATAGTTTTCAAGCTACAACTGATTTACTCAATAGTGAGAACCTGAAAATAGCTATTGCTCCGCTATGCCATGAGCTATAGGTCTGTAATTTCACTATGTTATAGCTGACCCAAAAGTAGGTGAACAATATATTTTAACAAAATACTCCAAATGCAATATTTTTCAAGTTATAGCTGATTTACTCAACAGTCAGTACCTGAGAATAGCTATTGCTCAGTTGTGCCATGAGCTATAGGTCTATAATTTCACTATGTTATAGCTGACCCAAAAGTAGCTGAATAACATATTTGCACAAATTTCTGTAAATGCAATAGTTTTCCAATTATAACTGATTTACTCAACAGTGAGAACTTCAAAGTAGCTATTACTCAGCTATGAAATGAGCCACAGGTCTGAAACTTCACTATGTTATAGCTGACCCCAAAATAGGTGAATAACATATTGAAACAAAATACTCTAAATGCAATAGTTTTCAAGTTATAAGTGATTTACTCAACAGTGATAACCTAAAAGTAGCTATTACTCAGCTATGCCATGAGCTACAGGTCTGGAATTTTACTATGTGATTGCTGGCCCAAAAGTAGCTGAATAACATATTTATACGAAATTCTCTAAATGCAATAGTTTTTAAGTTACAAGTGATTTTACTCATGATGGAAGTTACTGAAAAGCCCAAAAGTAGCTATTACTCACTTAGCTATTGAGACAGACACCCAACTTACTCACCATATTGTAGCTATGAAAAAAGTAGCTGAATAAGATATTTCAACAAAATGCTCTAAATGCAACACTTTTCAAGTTATAAGTGATTTACTCAACAGTGATAACCTAAAAGTAGCTATTACTCAGCTATGCCATGAGCTACAGGTCTGAAATTTTACTATGTTATAGCTGGCCTAAAAGTAGCTGAATAACATATTTATACGAAATTCTCTAAATGCAATAGTTTTTAAGTTACAAGTGATTTTACTCATGATGGAAGTTACTGAAAAGCCCAAAAGTAGCTATTACTCACTTAGCTATTGAGACAGACACCCAACTTACTCACCATATTGTAGCTATGAAAAAAGTAGCTGAATAACATATTTTAAGAAAATGCTCTAAATGCAACACTTTTGAAGTTATAAGTGATTTACTCAACAGTGATAACCTAAAAGTAGCTATTACTCAGCTATGCCATGAGCTACAGGTCTGAAATTTTACTATGTTATAGCTGACCCAAAAGTAGCTGAATAACATATTTATACGAAATTCTCTAAATGAAATAGTTTTCAAGTTATAAGCGATTTACTCAACAGTGATAACCTAAAAGTAGCTATTACTCAGCTATGCCATGAGCTACAGGTCTGAAATTTCACTATGTTATAGCTGGCAAAAAAGTAGCTGAATAATATATTTATACGAAATTCTCTAAATGCAATAGTTTTTAAGTTACAAGTGATTTTACTCATAATGGAAGTTACTGAAAAGCCCAAAAGTAGCTATTACTCACTTAGCTATTGAGACAGACACCCAACTTACTCACCATATTGTAGCTATGAAAAAAGTAGCTGAACAACATATTTTCACAAAATGCTGTAAATGCAACACTTTGAAGTTATAAGTGATTTAGTGCATGATTTCATGAATTTTAATGCATTAAAAATTATTAAAAAAATTTATTAAAAAAAAAGTAAGACAGATCCAGGTCTCATACTCACACAAGAGAATCTACCTCTGGCCTAGTACATATATGCAAGATATGAGAGAAATCCCTGCAATAGTCACTGAGAAAATTGTGATAAAAAGTTGAAATTTTCACACTTTTGGTGGGGGTACCCCCCTTGTAATGTCTCTAGCAAACAGACGAACAGACAGATTTGCATGCTTTGAACAATTTTTCATCCTCGATAGATAAGGTATCTTTTAAAAAAAACAGCATGTCTCTAGGCCTTGTAGTTTTGGAGAAGAAGTTGTTCACGCGGACGCGGATGCCCACGCCGCAGAGTGATGACATAAAAACTTAAAATCAATATGTTACTAGTGGGAGTTTAAGGTCACCTTAAAATAGGGCACACCTTGTGGACCAGTTACATCCAATGCCAAATTTGATTTTAATCCATCATGCTATTTTTGTGATACTGTCTGGAAAGGAAGTGTGACGACACTGATATTGTGTTATTACTGGGAGTTTAAGGTCATCGTAATATATGGCACTTACCTATGGCCAGTAACATATACATGCAAAACTTGAATGAAATTTCTCAAGTTATCTATAGTATACTCTATGGAAAAATAAAAAAATAAAACTCAACATAATTATTTTGTACATGGGAGTTCAAGGTCACCTTAAAATAGGACACCCCTTGGAAACCAGTTACAACCACATGCCAAATTTGAATTGAATCCGTCAACCCATTTTCGAGATACTGTGTTAAAACAGATAAACCTAAAATCAATATAAGTATGTTATTAGTGAGAGTTTAAGGTCACTTTAAAATAGGGCACACCTTGAGGATCAGTTACATCTACATGCCAAGTTTGAATTTAATCCATCAAGCTATTTTTAAGATACTCTCTGGAAAGGAAGTATGACGACACTGACAATGTGTTATTACTGGGAGTTTAAGGTCACCTTAATATATGACACTTATCCATGGCCAGTTACATATACATACAAAGCTTGAATGAAATTTCTCAAGTTATCTCCAGTATACTCTATGGAAAAATAAAAAAAAATAAAACTCAACATAATTCTTTTATACATGGGAGTTTAAGGTCACCTTAGAATAGGACACACCTTGAATACCAGTTACAACCATATGCCAAATTTGAATTGAATCCGTCAACCCATTTTCTAGATACTGTCTGGAAACGGAAAAAACTTAAAATCAATATGTTACTAGTGGGAGTTTAAGGTCACCTTAAAATAGGGCACACCTTGTGGACCAGTTACATCCAATGCCAAATTTGAATTTATTCCATTACGACATTTTTGTGATACTGTCTGGAAAGGAAGTGTGACGACACTGATAATGTGTTATTACTGGGAGTTTAAGGTCACCTTAATATATGGCACTTACCTATCAGTTACATCCACATGCAAAATATGAATTTAATCCATCATGCCATTTTTGAGATACTGTCTGGAAAGGAAGTGTGACGACGACACTCACAATGTGTTATTTCTGGGAGTTTAAGGTCACATTAATGTGTGGTACTTATCTATGGCCAGTTACATATACATGCCAAATGTGAATAAATCTGTCAACCCATTTTCGAGGTACTGTCTGGAAACAGAAAAACTTAAAATCAATATAAGTATATTACTAGTGGGGGTTTAAGACACCTTGAGTACGAGTTACATCCACATGCCAAATATGAATTTAATCCATCATGCCATTTTTGAGAGACTGTCTGGAAAGGAAGTGTGACGACGACACTGACAATGTGTTATTACTGGGAGTTTAAGGTCACCTTAATGTATGCACTTGTCTATGGCCAGTTACATATACATGTAAAAATTTGAATGAATTTTCTTAAGTTATTTTCAGTATACTCCATGGAGAAAGAAAAAACGTAAACTGGACATAAGTTTTTTATACATGGGAGTTTAAGGTCACCTTAAAATAGGGCACACCTTCAAAACTAGTTACAACCACATGCCAAATTTGAACTGAATCCATCAAGCCATTTTTGAGATACTGTCCGGAAACGAAAAAACTTTGACACATAAAGTTATCACTTACCAAGTTTTTATTAGCTGTCAGCACTCAGCAGGAAATTCAATAAAGTATCTTTTGGGTTACCTACTATTAAACTGCTAGTCATATGCCCATATAAGTTAATGCACTGTGCAACATGGTTCCTGTTTTGTCTGCCTCCTCTGTCCATGGAGGAAAGAAGGAACTACTTATATTTGTCAGCTATTTTGTGGGACAGCAAACAAGCCAGAGAGCTGTTGTAGAGAGCTGAGACCGTCTTCTTCCATTATTGCAAAGAAAGATGCCTCGACTACCTATAACCACCATAAATTGAGGAGAAAGCAATATTCCACTATTACTGCCCATCTCCCTCACAAACTGGCTGGAGTTGAGGTCGTTTTCGTCCATCGTGAACTGACGAGTCGACTGCAATGCTGAAGTAGGAACACGTGAAGACAGAATAAACGCATCCGTGTAACTGAGAGGAAGCAAATATTTTCATCAATCCCACAGAATTTGTCACATAACCTGTTGTATATCCACGAAGTAAACAGCCTTTTTACTGGGTAATTTGCGATATACTGAGCTTAACACCATCTTCACCATACAAAAGGTCACTTCCTGTCTGAATTGTTTGCTGCGAACCCATTGTGGGTAATGGGTGAAAAGCTTTTCGATTGGCTTACAGACGATTTCATCTTTTGCACAACCATGAGATGACACGAACCTGGAGTTATACTACTGGACCCCTGTAAGCGTTGATCATTCTGGAAACTGCATTACCACAAGCTAAACGGTGCAGATTCCCTGCTGCCTTCTCACACTAAAGATCTTCAACACTGCACGGCAACTGAAGATTTGTGAAACCATCTGGCCACGGAGCCATTGAGGACCCCCTTCTGACCATTAACCAGTTCCTGGTCCCTTAAGTGGCCATTTCTGCTGTATATACCTCAATAAGGTAGCAGAATAAACCATAAAACTTGGATGTTCTGCCGTTCCTGGACAGAGTTCAACACACAGTAATGGATATGTTTACTCTGTGATGGATGCACTGCTGTTCCCATAGTTATACACGGTTACGGAACCCTCCTGGTCACTGATGAAATCTATTTCTTCTGTAGCTGCCTCAGTCTTTCTGGGGTCGTTCTTCTCAACCTCCTGGTCACTATTATAATGGCCGTTTCTGCTGTACTTGCCTCATTGAGGTAGCAGAATTTAACCATGTAAAATAGTTTTTGAAGGACTCTACTCCGCATATATTCTAAAAATTGGTTAAAATAAAATGCAGAGATCTGAAGAAGAAGAAATCTCCCAGCACTCATCAAAGACGTGAATCTACTGTGGTATCATGGTAGGTAGCGTTATTCTTCATCATTCGAAGCACAGAATCTACTATACTAACTCAGAAGAGAAAGCAGAACTGTTACTTGAATATATGATGAACATTATTGGCTGTGTACCCTGCATGTATTCCAACCATGTTAAAATAACATACTAGGAAAGATGAATAGATGAAGAAGGTCAGATAAATCCATGTAAAAGTAGGTATTCCGTAGAGAAATACTTCAGCCATTTTGAAATAAACAAAACAGCAAATGGTTTCTAGTCGATGTTTACTCTCCGACGACCAAATAAAATATGGACTATAAACAGGAACTACGGCCGCGGCGCATACACAGTCCACACATGTGCAGGGTACTAACAAGAATATTTCTCTTTAAAATATTCGAGTTGGTCGTGGATGTTTGCTCTCACCAACACATAGCACTAGTGAGGATAAGGTAAGGGTATTTTACGCAATAAAAACTGGCTATTAGGCCAAGGTCACCTGAGGGTACTTAAGTTACACAAAGTGTTGACAATACAAGATAATACAAGATAATATGAGAAACATAAGATGCCATTAAGCCAAGGTCACCTGAGGGTACTTAAGTTACACAAAGTGTTGACAATACAATACAAGATAATACAAGATAATATGAGAAATATAAGATAACAACCATATCAGATATTCTATGTTGGTGTGCAGTACCTGAATGGCTGGTTACAGAGGCTGAGTCGTCCCCCCCCCCCTTTTTTCCCCGATGATCTCGCTGAGGGGAAGGTCCAGAACCTGTTGGGCTGCGACAACCAGGCCCAGGTATAAGTTGTTATCGTTATCTGCTCTTGTCAAGTCTTTTAGGTGAAAATTTGTAAATGTGTTGTGTGCTTTCCAGTGACATGCCTGCATGATTTGGTCCACCGAAACACCACCGTAAAAGGCTTTGGAGGCTGCAAAGGCCCTGATATTGTGAGCTTTAACTGGACCAAATCCAAGGCTTGCTGATCTGCTTGGTTATAACACAATAAAATTGTTTGCTTAAGCCATGAAGACAGGGTAGCTGGTCTAATGCCCTTTCTTAAAGGATATCTGTCTATCTACAAATGTCTATCTACTATTTTTGTTAAGCAGGGATAACAACTGGTGACACACTTTGAGCTCCTTCGCAGGCCAACTGATTCTTTGCGATGAAGTCAGATGAGGGGAACAAAGCTATTTTTTCCCATTGACCAAGGTTCGACACTTTGTTTGCAACCCGGGCGTGGATTTCGCTGCGGTGCTTGCCTGAAGCTAAAGCTAGCAAAAAGGCTGTTTTGAGTGTCAAATGTTTAATGTCAGAGTCTTTCATTGGTTCAAAGGGTTTCTTTGTAAGTTCATTGAGTACAACAGATAAGTTCCACTTAGAAATATTTCTGGTTGCCTTCGGTCTGTCTCTGTGAAAACTTGCGAGAAGCCTGTTTAAATCTGTACTTTGAGCTATACGGAGGCCTGCAGGGCCCAAGGCGTCCAAAATAGCAGTTCTATAGCCATCAATAGTAGTCGGGCGTCTGTTTAATAGGTGCATAAAGAAGTCTGAAACTTGTTTTATAGAAGGTTTAGGGACATCCACCATCTCTGCACTATTTTTCAAAAAGGGTCCACTTTGCTTGGTAGATAGCTCTTGTTGATTGCCTCTGAGGGGCAGCAATTCTCTCTGCCACTTCAGTAGAGAAGCCTTGTTTCTGGAGTTCCTCACTCCTAGACATCAAGCATGGAGGTTGAGATATTGCGGATTGTTGTGAAACACCTGGTTGCTTGATTGTTTGAGTAGAGTTGGAGATGCAGGCAACTGAAGCGGAATTTCCACTGATAGATGCACCAGATCCCAGAACTAGGGCATGCCCGGCCAGCCCGAGGCTATCAGAATTAGGAGGCAGTTGTATTGGCGGACCTTTTGTATTACTTTGGGCAGTAGAGCTGTTGGAGGGTACGCATAGGCTACAAGGCTTGACCAGCTTATGTTTAGAGCATCTATGTTGCATGCGTTTTGATCTGGTACTGGGGAGATATTTGGCACTCTGGCACAGAGTGATATTTTGAATCAATGACACCAGCTCATGATCCTCCATAGAAGGGCGCACATTTCTACTGAGTGAGTCCCGCCCTGTTTGTTGATGTAGGCTACTACCGTTGAGTTGTCTCTGGCAAGAGGACTGTTTGATTTTGGTATTGAAACTTGAAGTGTTTTAGAGCCAAGAACACTGCTTTTAGTTCTAAAACGTTTATGTGCAATGATTTTTCTAGATCTGACCACAGTCCTTTGATAGAGTCTTGATTTAAGTGAGCGCCCCAGCCTACGTTTGAGGCGTCTGTAAACACTTGAACGTTGTGTTCTTGGGGGTGGAGATCCGCACCTTTGAGAACATTTTGTGGATTCTGCCACCAGTCCAGATGAGCTATTATGGTGTGTGACCAGGGAAGGAGCTTGTCCAGCGACTGAGGAAATGTCCAGTTCTCCTTCAGATGCCACTGAAAGGGTCTCATGTGAAGGGGCCTTCGGGGACCATTTTAATTTTTCGGTTGATGCTAGCAATCCAATGAGCAACATCAAATGTCTTGCAGTCAAGGCAGACTGGTTGGTTATCCTGAGGATTAATGCCTGAAGTTTTTGCCACCTCTCCTGAGTGGGCTTTACAAGGGCTGAGTTCAGATGGTATTGGTATCCCACGAAAGAGAACACTTGAGTTGGAGTCAACTCTGACTTGACCTGATTTATTATCCAACCTAGAGATTCGGTCAGGTTTACCACCACTTTTGTGTTGTGAGAAGGTTCCTCTGGAGATTGAGCCCTGATCAGCCAATTGTCTAAGTACTGGTGTATCCTTATGCCTCTTGATAAGGCCATGAGTTTTACTTCTTTAACTATCATGGTGAATACTTGAGGAGCTGGGGCGAGCCCGAATGGAAGAGAGGTGAACTGATAGATTTGAGACCAGTGTGCAAATCTCAGGTACTTTCGCGATCTTGGGTGAATTGGAATATGGAGATAGGCGTCCTGTAGGTCTATTGATGTCACCCATTCCCCTGTATTTAAGGATGTTCTTATTGATTCTGGGGTCTCCATTTTGAACCTTTCTAATTGATTTAGCCTGCTTAAGTCTATGACTGGTCTCCATTTTTGTTGTGGCTTTGGGACTAGAAACAGGCGACTGTAAAACCCAAGAGACTCTGTGTTTCATACTTTTTCTATCGCATATTTCTTCAAGAGAGAGTGGATACAGGAGGCTAGAGCCAGGTCTTTTAGCTGATTTTTGTATTCTGATATGATCAGTGGATGTCTGGTTAGTTTCGGCTTGAGGTGAAATGGAGGTACGTAACCATTCGTAATAATGTTTAAGTGAACTGAAGTGAACTGCATCAGACAGCCTCCAACTTGTGGGTCTCTGTGTGAGTCATTGTTTTGAGGGGTTTCCTCGACCCCTACCCCTGTCATGGGGTCTAAACTGGCCCCTGCTGCCTCTGCTACTGAAACTACCTCTGTTTGAAGAGGTTTAACTACCAGGGGTAGATTGACCATAGGGATGTTTTCTGTAACACCCTCTGCCTCTCTGAGGGCCACGAAAGGGCCAATTTTGGTAGGGTCTGAAAGTTTGACCTTGAGACTCGGAGGAACCCTTTTTCAGGAGGAACTCCTCACCCTCTTGAACCAGTTGAGAGTGAAACAATGGAGAGGGGAGGAAAGGAGAGTTACCTAGCTCCAGTCTTCTAGTTTCCCCCAAATCTGGGTGAAGATTGGTCATTTCAGCATCTCGCCTCATGAGACCCTCACAGACCATGACATGAAAATCTTGGCGTAGCATATGGGTCATGGCCTTGCTTTGGCATGCTAATGCCCTCTGCTGAATCTTGATTCTCTTGTCCCAGATGTCCATGTAATCTCTGGCCTTGTCATAGGTATTTTTGATGACCCTCTCAGGGTCGGCTCCCTTTAGGATCTAATGTTTGGCCTTTTTAAGAGTAGACTTAATGCTGTCCCGACAGTGATCCATAACACTACTGCACTCTGAAATTGTGTGGTTAAACACTGCAGAAAAGTTTAGAGTGCAGATGTTTTGCCTGGCTTGATGTTCAAGTTCTTTGGTCACATGAAGGGGTGCTCTTACCCCGGGAGCCGCCTGAGGTCTGGGGGATATGCAAATATTCCCAAACTTTCTGTTTAGTTCCTGCATTCTTTCCTCAAAACATTTTTTTTTTTTTTACCAGAATTACTTTATTAATCGTGTATTTGTTCACTTGTTACTTTCTGCATCACTAACAGAATTTTAAAGCAGTACTTAATGTTGACAGTAGACTGAAGTAAAATTTTTATAACACTGCAGTCCATAGTGTAATCTTTAACAAAAAAGAGAATGAACCACAACAATACAAAACCCATTGACTCTATTTAGGTTTAAAAAAAGAATGTTGTCCATTGACATAAAATACAAGGGTAGTAAACCCACCATCAAAGCCTATATACAGTGCAAAGTCATACGCAGTATGACATTATTTTGTTCTTGGATACCAATATATTTAAAATATTCATTCATATGTATCAGAAAAGTATATCAGTTCAATAAAATAGTTATATGAATCATATGAATCAAAAAGTAACACAATTATTAACAGATAGAAATTTACTCTCATAGATTTTCAGTAATACAAATTTGAATTTTTTATATATGTGATGCATTATTAATTGTATTCAAACTAATTAATTAACTATATGAAGTATGTCTTGTACCCATTTGTAAAACAAAGTAAACCATTCTTCTTTTTTACTAAAATTTTGAAAAATTTTCACATAGTAATGCAGATAGTTGTGCACATTTTTTGTAATATTAAGATATTTAAAACTTTCTTTGGTCTCACCACATTTCACCCATAATGCATAAATGGAATAGGTTATAATAGTAATTATATTATTCCTGGTTACATTTATTTGTTTTGCATTGATTTCGTCTAAGCCAAGAACAATATGATGCTAACTTATATCGAGTTTAAGAATTTCTCCTACTCTTTTCCAGATATTTTTTACTCTTTCACATTCAAATAGCATGTGCTCTACTGTTTCATTTTCACCACATACTACACATTTACTTGAAATACCAAATTCCCATTTACTCAATATATATCCAGTGTAAACAAGATTATGAATGATTTTATAATTAAATTCTGACAATTTTTTGCATAAAATTCCTCCCACTTTGCGTCTATATATTAACCTCCAGTCATCATGGTTAAATTTCTTGTCAAACTTAGAACACCAATTTTTTTCCATATAATGCCTTGTAGCAATTTTGAGTATGAGGTTGTGATATATATCGTTACTTTTCAATGTCAAGACATGGGTCCACCATTTTGTAATACTTTCCTGTGGCTTGAGGAGCTTTAGGGAATTTTCCCTGTATGAGATTTAAGTTTTGAAAATCTTGTTAGTAGGGTAGATGGACCCTTTGGTCTGGCTTCCTGTTTCTCTTGCTCCTCATTAAGTTTTGAAAATCTTGTTCCCATTTTGTTAGTAGGGTAGATGGACCCTTTGATCTGGGTTCCTGTTTCTCTTGCTCCTCATTAAGACCCATAACCAAATTTGACACTGGTATTGAATGTTTCGGGTCAGGAATACCCAGTACCTGCCTGAAGGTCTCTATGTCTTCAATATATTGTGATGGTAAGTCACCAAGGTCCACCTCCTGTGAGTAAATTGGGTCAGGGGGCAACTCCCTCCTGACTTCATGAGACCTCCTTCTTTCTTTATCCAACTCCCTCACATCTCTATATACAATAGTGAAAGCCGGCTGCTTTGATTTCTCTTGTTCTCTGTCACTAGAAATATTCCCTTGCTTACGGGGAAGATTTGCCCGATTTGGATTTAGAACGGTGTGGGGATGCATCAGATGAGGAGCTGACATAACGGGTGGACTTGTATATAGATTTGTCTTTATGTTTCTTAACCTTTTCAACTGTTTTAGGTCTGGCTGGCTCAATTTCTGGGTCTGTGGAGATATCAAAATATTGGGTCCTCAATCTGGGAGGCAATTCTGGGCCTGAGTTGTGGTAGTGTCCATGGGTTCATGGCTGGGAACTTGCTGATACCTAGGTCTGGGAGGGCTGGGAGCTGAGCTCGGACCTGGTTTTGGATCTGATTTACTCTGGTCCCCCTGTTTGGAGCTGGGGTTTGTTTGGACACAGTTTTCAAGTTATAGGTGATTTTACTCATTACGGGAGGTACCAAAAAGTCAGAAAGTAGTTATTACTCACTTAGCTATTGGGATAGACACTCAATTTACTCACCATGTTGTAGCTATGGAAAAAGTAGCTGAATAACATATTTTGACAAAATGCTCTGAATGTGATACTTTTCAAGTAACAAGTGATTTAGTGCATGATTTCATGAATTTTAATGCATTAAAAATTATTTAAAAATTGGTAAATTAATAAAAAAATGAAGATAGATACAAGTCTAATACTCACACAAGGTAATCTACTAGTGGCCTAGTACATATATGCAGGATATGAGAAAAATCCCTGCAATAGTGAATGGGAAAATTGTGATAAAGTGTTGATATTTTCACACTTTGGGTGGGAGTACCTGACTTGTAATGGCTCTGGGGAACAGACGAACGAACAGATCTGCATGCCTTGAACAATTTTTCATCCTCGATAGTTAAGGTATCTTTTAAAAAACAGCATGTCTCTGGGTCTTGTAGTTTAGGAGAAGTTGTTCACGCGGATGTGTACGCGGACGCCCACGCCGCAGAGTGACGACATGTCAGCTGACATAAAAAATTGAGATTATGGGTTACCTAGCTTAAACACATAATATCTATACATAACATTGTCTGACAAAGTAAGGTCTTTTAGGTAAAAATTGGTAAATGTATTGTGAGATTTCCAGTGACAAGCTTGCATGATTTGGTCCACCGAAACCCCACCATAAAAGGCCTTAGAGGCCGAGAAGGCCCTGATATCATGAGCTTTAACTTGGATTAAGTCAAAGGACTGTAGGATAGTTGTTTTAACCAAGAAGAGAGAGTAGTGGGTCTGATGTCTTGAGGTATGACCTTTTTGAAGGAAATAAAGATTAGGGATCGAGAACCCCTTAGGTCCTTGGTTCAATCCAGGTAATACCTCAGGGCCCGTACTGGACACAGGGTCCAGTCTTCTTAAATTGTCTATCCATGATGGTAGTCAAAGCAGGGATAGTCACTGGAGACACGCTTGAGAACCTTATCTTGCTAGTTGATTTTTGGCTATAAAACCTGAAGAGGAGAACAAGGTAACCTTTTCCCATTGGCTTAAATTAGATACTTTGTTTGTAACCCGGGCGTGGATTTCGCTTGCCGGAGGCCAAAGCTAGCAAGAAAGCAGTTTGAGGGTAAGATGTTTCAGGTCTGTGTCTTTCATAGGCTCAAAGGGTTCTTGTGTTAGCTCATTAAGTACCACAGAAGGTTCCACTTGGGAAGATTTCTGGAACTTTGGGATGATCCCTGTGAAAGCTGGAGTAACCTGTTAAGGTCAGAGCTTTGAGAAATGTGGAGCCCCACTGGGCTCAAAGTGTCAACAATGGCCGTCCTGTAACCAGGGCGCATGTTTAGATCTTGGTACAGATACATGAAAGGTCTGGAATTTGTTTTACAGTGGGAGAGGAGAAAACCACTGAATTATCTCTGCACCATCTCTCACACAGGGCCCACTTGATTGGTAGATGGTCTTGGTTGACTATCTTTGAGGGGCCGCAATTCTCTCTGCCCCTTCCACAGAGGAGCCTTGTTCTTGGAGTTGGGCACTCCTAGACACCAGCCGTGAAGGTTGAGAAACTGTGGATTGTTATGAACACTTGGTTGGGGGACTGTTTGAGAAGTGTTGTTGACACTGGTAATTGGGGTGGGATCTAAGTTGAGAGCTGCACTAGGTCCAAGAACCAGGGCGTCCCTGGCCAGCCTGGGGCTATTACAATGATGAGGCAATGGGGTTGCCCGATTTTGGATCACCCTGTGAAGGAGAGCTGTGGGAGGGTAAGGATAGGCAGTGAGACCCGACCAGACTATGTTCAAAGCATCTATGTACCAGGCATGTTGATCAGGGACAGGAGATACATACAATAGAAACTTTGTGGTTCAGAGGAGTGGCAAATAGGTCCACATGAGGAGTGAACCACTTGACAGATCTGTTTGAACACCAGCGGATGCAGAGACCATTCTGTTGATTGGACTTGGTTGATCTGGACAGAAGGTGGGTCATCACATTCAGGAACCCTGTAATGTGCCTGGCCCTGAGGGTTATCTTGTAGGGATGGCATCATGTCATGAGTCTCCACTGGAGAGCACACATCTCTGCTGAGTGGGTTCCTCCTTGTTTGATTATATAGGCTACTACTGTTGATTTGTCCGTGGCAACCAACACTGTCTCATTTTGACACTGGTCCTTGAACTTTCTCAAGGCCAGAGACCGCCTTCAGCTCTAGAACATTTATATGTAGCCTTTTTTCCCTGTCCGACCACAGACCTTTTGCAGAGCTTGCTCTAAGTGAGTACCCCAACCTTTGTTTGAGGCTTCTGTAAAGATTTGGATACTGTGGTCTTAGGGATGAAGGTCTGCACTCTTCACGTTTGTGGGATTCTGCCACCACCCTTGGTTAGCTGAAATGGTCTGCGACCAAGGAAGGAGGCTGTCCAATGACTGAGGTTATCTCCAGTGCTCCTTGAGATGAAATTGAAATAGAGGATCTCATGTGAAGGCGTCCCTCCGGGACCATCTTCTCTGTCGAGGCAAGCAACCCAATTAGTGACATCAAACATCTTGCAGTCAAAACATGTTTGACTTAAAGTGTAGGATCAAATCCTGAAATTTAAGCCATCTCTCTTGAGTGGGTTTTACAAGATGGTAATCATAGCCCACGAATGAAAACACCCGAGTAGGTTTGAGTTCGGACTTCTACTGATGGTTATCCATTTGAACTTTCCTACAAGTAGAAAGGGGTTAAGCCTGCTTAGATCTATCACTGGCCTCCACCTTTGGTGAGGCTTGGGGGCTAGAACTGACGACTGTAAAACCCGAGAGACTGAACATTTTCCACCCTTTCTATGACGTTCTTGACAGGACAGACTGAATACAAGCAGCCAGAGTTAAATCTTGAAAGGGCCTTGTATCCTGACCAAATCAGGGAAAACTCTTGTCTAATTTTGGTTTGTGATGAATGGTAGCACTTAACCATTGGTAATAATGTTTAACACGTTGTTTGAGCATTTTTGTATGCCAGTCTCTTCTGAAAAAAAGCAGGAGACCTCCTACTGGTGGACTTAGTGAGGCTTTTAAGGAGTCATTGGGAGGAGGGGTTTTCACACCCTCGTACACTTGTGTGAGGTCGAAACGACCTCTGGAGCCTCTGCTACTTGATTTCTCCCTACCTGGGGAAAACGATGATTACTGCTTGGTTTTGGGATTGACCCCCATAAGGGTGTTTCATGTAGGAGCCTCCTGGTTGTGGGGATTATGAAAGGGCTGATTTGATAGGGTCTAAACCCTAAGTGTTTCAAGGGCACCTTGGAGGAGGAACTCCTGTTCCTCTTGAACTAATTGTGAATTCCCCATAGGGTCTCTCTGGAGGAGAGGGCTATGGTCTATTTTATAGGCTAAGGATATTCAGGATATTTATCATCCAAGAGTCTTCAGATGCATAAGCAAAAGACTTGGCCAGGTCCATGTGTTCGGGACCTAAGTGTTCGGGACCTGTGCATGGGGTGGAGATCTGTGAGTTCGGATGTGGGGAGCGGATCCGAGTGTTCGGACCCGTGTGAAGCTTGTTTGGGAACCGAGGTTCGGAAAACCACGGTTCGGATGGTCGCAAGTCAGGTTATTGCTTGGACCAGGCTTGAGATCCGAACCGGATCTTAAATGTCATCCCACAAGGACTGTAACATTTCATAATAAAGGCCTGAAGAAACCTCCATTAGGTGTTGAAGTTGGATGTTATAATTCATGTGCAAGCTTTCCGTTGAACATTTTACAGTTCTTTAATAAAGAACTACACAACTGGAAACACATGATCATCTCCCCCACCTGCCTCACTGCAGGTAGGCCTAGTTGTGAGATAAAGAAGCATTTAATGCACGGAAAATTTATTAAATAACATAAAATCTGAATGCAAATTTATCTTTGTAAAATTGGATAAAAAAGAGGACAACTTAAAATATTGCCAAACCAAGGTCTCCCAAACTGCATTGAAGACCCTAGTTTTGCAAGCACCTGCTGTCTGGACGAAGTCGTCGACAAGGGCTCATTTTACTGCTTTATTTTTAAGTTTTAACCCCATAAATGGTCAATAATGTAGCAAATAAGGGATAAAATATTTTATTTTATTATATTTTGACAGGTAAAGGTCCTGTATAAAAACTACATACACGGTTTGTAGTCTCTCAGCACATGCTGTCTAGACGCTGACGTCACCACAGGGGTTTCCCCAAGGATTCCCCAAGTTAGTTTCCGTGCTTTATTTCATATTTTAACCCTTAAAATGGTCAAATACTGTAGCAGAACGGGGATAAACCCTTAAAAAATTTATTTTATTTGATTTCAACAGGCATATATTCCTGTATATAAACTACATGTACGAGTCATGCATTAGTTTGCAAGGAATTGCTGACTTGTTTTTGTGCTTTAATTTATATTTTAACCCTTTAAATGGTCAAATAATGAAGCAGAGAGGGGTTAAATATTTTATTTTATTTTGACAGGCAAATGTCCCGTATATAAGCTACAAGCACGAGTCCTGGTCATCGATTCTTTACAATGTTAACCCGGAAGTGGATTTAAGTTGTAAAATATGTTAAATATACTTATTTGATCTGTGAATTGTCATAAAATAAGATTCTATGTTATAAAATAAAGAAACTGATGTAGTTTCAGTATCCAACGACAAGTATATCCACATAAAATATAAATTTCTTTCCTTGCAATAAAAAACATGACTTTACATATCACGGCCAATGAGAAAAGATGGGCAGCATGCGGTACTTCACTACGGGGTTCACCTACAGTACTAAGGCATCGAGCCATCATTATTTCGTCCATTTTTCTTGGACGTTGGCAGATTGCCTGCGGCCATCCGAGTAAGCATTCAGTTCCACATGGTAAGCTATTGTAGCGCAATAAAAGGAATCTTTTTCAAGTTATGAGTGATTTGGTGCATGATTTCATGAATTTAATGCATTAATGCATGATGAGTAATGTCCTTTGGGGTGTCATGTGGCTCAGTTGGTAGGGTGTTGGACTCATAATCCAAGCGTCGCGGGTTCGATCACCGGTGATGCCGACTTTTTCATGTGGGATAACATCCTTGGGCAAGATGTTAACCTGGACTGTGCCTCTCTCCACCCAGGAGCAATGGGTACCTGGCTGCTGGTGGGATCTTAGTGTGTGTGGGTTCTTAGTATTGTGGCAGCACCCTAGTATGTTCCCTGAGGGAACTGAGACAGATAACCTGTGTGAAAAAGTTCTGAAACCCAGGCCAGGGTGTAAATGTAAAGTCGAGTGATAGTATATATATATACTGATACTATACTATAAACCATAACATTAATTTATATTTCAATAGTCAATGAGAAGATTGTGATATAGTGTTGAAATTTCCACACTTTGGATGGGGGATCTCGCTTATAATGACTGTTGGGAACAGACAAACCAACAAATCTGCATGCCCTGAACAAGTTTTCATCCTTGGGAGATAAGGGATCTCTTAAAAGAAGCAGCATGTCTCTGTGCCTTGTACTATGGAGGAGTAGTTGTTCACATGGATGCAGACACGTACGTGGACACTGCAGAGTGATGCCATAATGTCAACAGACTGACAAGTCAGATGACATAAAAGACCACCCCTTTTCAAAGTAACAATTAATGATAACTTATTAATATTTATTCTAATCTAATAATGTATCATAAAAAATACACAGTAGTACTTTTTATAAACTGCAATACATCAGTATTTTATACATCTACATAGCAAATAAAACCTTAATCAGTCCAAATTGACTGAAGAGACAATGTATCCAAAAATTATTTCATAGGTCTGCAAGTCAAACAATAATGAAACATTTATTGGGTAGGCCTTAAAGTTTATGAACTGCAATGTAACAAAATTATTTATTTTACCTGCCAAAACAAGTCAATTTATGCAAACAGCAGCCATCAATATTTATAACAGAAATATATTGCACATGTGTGCTGAAAAATTGATTAAACATTTCAATTAAAATTCCTTATTCTGAGAGACAGAGCAAAACCAGCTGTAAAATACCTGATGAGTAATGTCCTTATTGAGTGGTGCAGTGAAAACCAGACTTTGAAGGGAAATGCACCACAGCTGTGGCTTACTATTTCATTAATTTGTAACTTATAGCATCTACTTGTTGCAGTGCAATAATACTTTGCAAGCAATTGGGTAGTGAAGAAAAAATACTGATGAAAATCCTCATCATTTATATTTACACCCCTCTTGTTTCAGCAGTATTCACTGTATGACCTCAGCACCAGGGTCCGGTTTCACAAAGGGTCTCAGACTTAGCCAGGGGCCGATTTCACAAAGGGACTTAAGTCCAGATTTAGGCTTAAATCTAAGACTTTGGTCTTAAATTTTGTCAAAAAACTGCTAAGTCTGTCGTCTTAGACTTAGCGGATTTCACAAAGCAGCTAAGTCCATGAAATTGCTAAGTCAGTGGACTTAACTTTTAAGTCTGGGAGGTAGTGGGCTTAAATTTTGTAAAGAGGACTTAACTATGGCCGCCATAAACTTTTCTCCACTTCAAAATTTGAAATGGCTGTAAATAAATTATAATTATGCAGAACACCTCACTAAAGTAGTGTTTGGGAAGTTTATATGTGCTAACAAGGTTTTCAATTTCAAAACAGCACTTATCCTTAGATAAAATACATTAAATGAAGAATATGTGGCATCAATATTATATTTTGAATAGATACAAAAGGTCACATGACACAGAAAACCACTGTGGTTATATGATAAGCCTGGACTTAGCTAAGTCACCTTTGTGAAATCCATTTTTCTAGCTAAGACCAAAGTCTTAGATTTAAGTCCAAGACTTAGCCAAAAAAGGGACTTAGTTTAAGTCCTTTAGTGAAATCGGCCCCTGGACTTAGGCTAAGTCAGGGGCTTAAATCTGAGCCTTTTGTCTTTGCTAAGTCCTGGACTTAAATAAATTTCACAAAGGGTGACTTAGCAAAGTCCAAGTCTATCATATAACCACAGTGGTTTTCTATGTCATGTGACACTTTATTTCTACTCAAAATATTTTAGTGGCAACATATATCCTTTGTTTAGCTCATTTTATCTATGAAAAAATGCTGTTTTTCAATAGGAAGCCTTGTAATCATATAGATATGTCCAAAGACTAATTTAGGGAGGTGTTCTATATATTTATTCTTTCTATTCAAGCATTTCAAATTTTGAAGTGAGAAAAATATATGGAGGCCATATTTAAGCCTTTGTTTACAAAAGTTAAGCCCACTCTTGGGTAGACTTAGCCAAAACCTAGACTTAGCAGCTTTGTGAAATCCTCCAAGTCTAAGATCACAGACTTAGCCTCATTTTAAGACAAAAGTCTTAAATTTAAGTCTAAGTCTGGGCTAAGTCCTTTTGTGAAATCGACCCCTGGTGTTTCAACAGTATTCACTGTATGGCCACAACACCTGGTGTTTCAGCAATATTCATTGTATTACTTCAACACCTAGTGTTTCAGCAATTTTCACTGTATAACCTTATCTCCTCGTATTTCACCAGTATTCACTGTATGGTCCAAAACAACCAGTGTTTCAGCAATATTCACTATATGAACTCAACACTAAGTGTGTCAGCAGCATTCACCATATGAACACAACAGCTAGAGTTTCAGCAGTATTCATTGAATGACCCCAACACCTAGTATTTCAGCAGTATTTCAGTGTATCACCTCACCTCCTTGTATTTCAGCACTATTCATTATATAACCTCACCACACAGTGTGTCAGCAGTATTCACTGTATGACCTCAACATCAAGTGTTCCAACAGTATTCACTATATGAACATAACACCTAGTTTTTCAGCAGAATTTCAGTGTATTACCTCACTTTCTAGTTTTTCAACATTATTCACCCTATGGCCACAACACCTAGTGTTTCAGTAGTATTTACTCTTTAAGCTCACCTCCTGGTGTTTCAGTAGTAGCTCTTGCAGTTGTCTGTCTTTCTCCAGCAATTCTTTCTCCATCTCTTCCTTTAATTGGCGCTCCTTGGCACGTTCCTACAAACAAAAGCACTAACATATCTTAACTCACACTGACATATTGACAATCAATGCTTCATCCATTTCTTACAATAAAAACAACATAAATGAATGTGTCAGCATGCAGCACTGCATTACTCATATAATGAATATTAATCTACACTTTGGTAATTGTATTTAATCTATCTATTGTTTGGGCAATCAATCAACTCTAAAAATCTCCAAGTACAAGTTATTGCTATTTTTATTTTCAAAGGTTTTTGATTCACTAACATTTTAATTCAAACTTGTAATTTATACAATGATGTTGCTCTCAAACTTTCTTACAAAAAGGCCAATCTCAGCAGTGTGGACTTATATGTTAGAGAAACCTGTACTTTTTTTATTTAGACTTTTTGTGTGTACATGCCATGCTTTTACAAACAAGCACAGAGATAAAAAAAAACTTTTGTACTATTACACAAGAACAAAAGGCACAAAAATATTTTCAAGACACTATATCATTTACAATATGTTTTTAAAAAAGCTCCATTTCTTTAAATGTTTCTCTATATTGCCTAGCTTATACAAAGCAATACCATTTTCCATGTCATAATGATACTTTAAAAATCTGATAAAACTGTCCAAACACAAAACAGAGCAGCGAGATTTTGTCACATATATATATTTCTGTATTAGTGTGAATAAAAAAATTAGACTTGTTTTATTTTTATTAAGATGAAATTTTTAACAACAGGACAGTACCAAAAAAGGTGTTGCATATTTTCTGTGGCAATCTCACAGAAACAGCAAGCTTGTGTTTCTATCAATTTGTATACAAATAGGTATTTATTTGTTGGTAAAGTTCTAAGGAGAGTATTATATTTGAAAGCCCTTAAAGAGCTTTCTATTCAACTTTCAAAATTGTTGTTATATAAGATTTTCCATCTGGGTTGTTCTATTTCCAAATTAATTGCTGTTTTCCATTTTTCTTCATGACCTCTTTTAAATTCTAAAGCTCCCATCATCTTTTGATAAACAAACTTACACACTTTTGTGACTATTAGAATATCCTCCAAGACTTTTTTGTTTTACACTGTCTTTATTTATTTTTCTGGCTCTGGATAACCCCCATTTTCTGGGTATTTGGAGTGTTAGACTATAAAAATCTACGAAATTTAGATTCACTTTTTAGGGGTCTATGAAATCCTGGTATCCATATAGACCCCCTGTATCACTTAACAATTCACTGATGTGCTGAATTCCTTGATTTACTAACATTGGAATTTCTTTGGTTAAATTACTATTATAATATATTTATAGTCTAGTACCTGAATGGGGTATGTTTGTGGATCAATCTCTCCTTGGAAGGTAGTGTTGGGACGATTAGATGAATGGTTGATTATTCGTCGGTGACATTGTACAGCGTAATAATCAAATTTCAGCTTAAATCTTACCTTTCAATAATGGGCCTCAATATCCACATATTTTAAAAATATTTTAGGCATTATTGCTTTATAAATTAGCAGATTTGTCATGAAATTCAACATTGTTTATATCTACCACCATATTTACAGGAAGTGGGTATTTCTGGTAGATTCTAGATGTCAGAACACCGCTATTTTTACCAGATTGACCTATAGCTTTATCCCGGGAAAGCGTTTCTTAATTAATGACCAACAATGGAGTAAAATAATCGATTGGGGGTCGACCATCGGTCGGAAAAATGAACGAATAATCGACACTGAAAGTGGGAGGCGAGTACCAACACTATTGGAAGGACTCTTTGAATTTTTTTCAGATATTTATAACATTTTTCCAGAAGGGGTTTTCAGTTTCAAGCTGAATTCTATCCAGGGTATGTAAGTCTAATGCCTATATTTGTTTTTTATGCACATATATATCAAACATAAAGATGTTTTGCCAGTTTCCAGAAGTTGTGATTAATCTTCTAATCCATGTTAGCTTTAAAGATTCATTGAAGTGATCAATATTTATCACTTTTAAACCACCTTCCTCTATAACCTTTTCCAGTTGCTTCGTTACAATTTTTACCTGTCCTCCCCAGAGAAAATCCTTAAATAGGTTTTTTAAAATTTTTTACCAATGTGCTATTATCAGGATTTAGGAGTACTACAAACAGGTAAACCAGTTTTGATAAAGCTAAGGTTTTAACATTTACTTTTCCAAATAGACTTAACTTAAATTTCTTATAGAGATTTAACATCTTTTCTATTGCAATAATTTTTTGGTCACAATTTTTTGCTATCATCGTTTTAATGTCTAAATCAAAAAATATTCTTAACAGCTCAAAATTTATAGCAAATTTTATGCTAAATTTAGACAAAAACTGTGGTTTGGTAGAGCTATTACTTAACCAAACTGCCTGTGTTTTACTCATATTTGTCTTTAGTCAAGAACATTTATAGAATGAATCAAGAATATGTAAACTTCCTGTTAATGACTTTTCTGTATCATCAAGAATTAAAAAGGTATCATCTGCATACATTCCAATCTGTAATTCACTATTTTTTGCTTTTATTCCATGTATTATGTCACTATTCCTTATGTCCCCAGCGAGAGGTTCCACTACTAAGATGAACAAATATCAGGGTTCGCGATTACGCCGTCTGAGTATGTTAAACACGCGGTATTTCAGATTTGGACCCGAATTTCGGTTGTCAGTGCGTCCGTCGGGATGTGATTTTTATGTAGACAATATTTCTGCTTTAGAAGCGAATTTCGAATGACAGGAAGCATGGATATGCACGCAATATATATAGCACTGAAGATAAGCTTTATATTTTAAAATTAAATGGTTTCGAGCGATTTCCTGGCAAGTTGTTTACCTCCACCATTGTTAAGCGAGATTTCATGCGTGACGAGATCCTTCCAAAACATCCAGTGAGTGCTGGTGTCGTACACTAGCAAATCTACTCAAAACGTTATATATCGAAAGAGAGCCTGATCTCTGCACGGAAACAATCGAAACAACAAGCTAGAACGGTGAACTTTCGTGAGAGACGAACTATACTAAATCTCGGAAACTCTTGATATTTAACCCCGGAAAGTCCCTCGGAAAATAAAAGCTGTAACAAATATTCAATAGGGAATGTAACAAAAGAAATATATCTGTGAAACTACCCCATAAATTTTTATCAAACTTAAAGCAACAGAAACTACAAATATTCTTTCAAACAGTTTTAATACATGTACCATATTTGTAGCTTAAATAAAATAATCATACAAAACAAATTTCACTTTAATTTCACTAAAATGTAGTTTGTTGACTGGGGTTCAGCTTTTTAAAATATTTCTAAAATTGATTTATCGACAGATACTTATCATTTATCAGTAGAAAGGAAATTGAACAGTGCTTCTATATATTTAAATATATGCAGAAATAAGGGAGAAAAATTGCAAATTTAATAAGTAAATTAAATTTTTATAAGTTAATACCCTATCCAATGGACAATTGCTTCATCAGTCGGCACGACCAGTCCCGCCCAACGCCAGAAAAAGACGTCCTGTAAACACTACCGGCAGGACCGGTCACAGAGTGTGCATTCGCTAGGTGGCGCCTGGTACTTCCTTCCTGTCTAGACAGCGTGACGTCATAGCATCTTTTTCGTTGTCTAAACATATTAAGACCCCTAGTAAGCTGGATGGGTGGGCCTTGCCTGTCCATTGGATAGCGTATTAACTTATAAAAATTTAATTTACTTATTAAATTTGCAATTTTTATTGCATTAATACATCCTATCCAATGGACAATTGCTGAATAACTACCGCTTGGTAGGCGGGTAAGTTACTAGGTACTCAAGTGAACTCATAAACAAAACAAAGTTTGAGAAGGCCCAGTTGACCTAGGGTCAGATGAACCCTCCAAAGGTCAAGGACGGCTAAGACTAACCGGTAATCTGGGAGTCTACCAAAGTTGCCCCCCCCACTTTTTCTCAGACCTGATCTGAGAATAGGAAGAGAGGGTTGAGTTCAGTCCCATAAGAAATAAACTTCCCAGAGGAAGCAAGTCAGAGTTTTTTTGTTTTTTTTTAATATTATATACAATTGTACAAGCTATGTACATATATTCATATTTACATATCTCCTCATTTTTGGGCTTGGTGGTGGACCTGTTGGGCAGCCACCACTGGCCCTAAATGAAAAAGCTCTGTATCAGCCCAAGCAACATCCTTCAGATAGAATTGTGTGAAGGTGTTATGGGATTTCCAGTGGCAGGCGGACAGAATCTGCTCTAAGGATACCCCCGATTGGATGGCCTTAGTAGCAGCAAAGGCCCTGACATCATGGGCTTTGACCTGATGCAGTGTGAGGGTCTCCTGGTCAGAGAGCACATAACAAAGGATCACAGTTTGTTTGATCCATGAGGAGATGGTGGCAGGTGAGATGTCTTTATCAAAACCTTTCTTGAAGGAGACAAAGACCAAGTCCTTGTTCTGCCTAAGATATGAGGTCCTGTCCAAGTAATAGCGAAGGGTTCTGACTGGACACAAGACCTGTCACCCTTGAGTGACTTATCCAGAGTGGGGTCAGGGCTGGTATGACCACTGGAGCCACACTATCTGGACCCTCCTTAGCCAGCTGATTCTTGGATAGAAAGCTGGGTGAAAGGTACAAGGACACCTTAGACCAGTCTGACTGGTGTCTGATGTTTTTATGTAGCCAAGCATGGATCTCACTCCTGCGTTTACCAGAACCCAGGGGCAGCAGAAAAACAGTCTTGAAGGTCAAGTGTTTTAGTGAGGCCTCTTTTAAAGGTTCAAAGGGAGCCTTAGTCAGCTGGTGTAAGACCAGAGACAGGTTCCAGGAGGGTATACCCCTCCTGCCCTTGGGTCTGTCTCTATGGAAACTATCCAGGAGACAGGTGAGATTCTCATCTTTGGTGACATTAATGGTAGAGTTGACCAATTTGTCAGCAATAATTGATCTGTAACCATCAATGGTACCAGGTTGCAACTTCCTATCCTGAAACAGGTGCAACAGGAAGTCAGCTATGGCTTTTAGAGGTGGTGCCCTGAAGTCCACCTGATTACTGAGGCACCACTTTGTAAAAATGGTCCACTTTGCCTCATAGACGGATCTGGTTGATCCTCTTTGAGGAGCCTCAATTTGTGCTGCCACTTCCTCAGAGAACCCCTGTTCCTTGATTGCTGTGGCTCTAGGAGCCAGGCATGTAAGTCCAGGTTTGACAGGTTCCTGTGCAGGGTCTGGTTGAAAGGTTGAGATACCAGATTGGGCAGACACAGAGGGATCTGACTGGACATTGCCACTAGATCCCAAAACCAGGACATGTTGGGCCACCCCGGGGTGATCAAAATGATCCTGTTGCAGGGGTAGTCCTGTAACTTCTCCACCACTTTGCCCAAGATGGCTGCTGGTGGGAAGGCATATGGGTCCAGATTTTCCCAAGACAGGCTGACTGCATCCACTGCCCAAGCCTGGGGGTCTGGGACCGGTGGCACAAACTGTGGGAGTTTGGTGTTGAATCTGGTGGCAAGTAAGTCCACTTGAGGTTGGTGCCACCGGGAGCATATAGTTTGAAACACTTCTGGGTGAAGGGACCATCCTGTTTGAATGGTCTGGCCAAGTCTGGATAACTTGTCTGCTATCACGTTCAGCCGGGCGGGGATGTGACGTGCCCTGAGAGTTACCTGTTTCTTGGTGCACCAGGATAGGATTCTCCACAGTAGGGCACACAGGGAGCCCGACTTCATCCCCCCTTCCTTGTTGATATAGGCAACCACTGTTGTGTTGTCTGTGGCTATCAGGACTATGTTGTTTGAACAAAGGTCTTGGAACTCTTTTAGGGCCAGAAAGACCGCCTTTAGTTCCAAGTGGTTTATGTGTAACTTGCTTTCTGGAAGGGACCAGGTTCCCCTTGCAGTGCGTTCGTTTAAGTGAGCGCCCCACCCTTCTTTTGATGCGTCTGTAAATATCTGCAGAGCATGTTTTAGTGGGTGTAATGGTTGACCTGGAAGCACATTGCTTTCCTCCAGCCACTACCTTAAATGGGGGTGGAGTGATCTGGGAACAGGTATCACCTTTTCTAGTGATTCTGGTACCCTCCAGTTGTTCTTCAAGTGCCACTGTATGGGTTTCATATGAAGTCAACCTAGATGGACTTGCTTTTCTGTGGCTGTTAGAAGTCCTATGAGGGACATTAACTGCCGGACCAGGCAGACCGGACCGGACAGGATTGACAATATCCTGTCTGTTAACCCTTATCGAGCGATAGACGTATATATACGGCTATTCGGTTTGATTCGGTGAAACGCACAACGTATAATTATGTCTTTTGACCGTTATGGCACAAAGGGTGATAGAAACTTATAAATATTGCTTTTTAAAGCATTTTATGTGTGTATTTCGTTAGAAAAGGATTGAAAACCATGAAGTTCTAACTGTGACACCATTTGGTTGCTTACTTGTGTCAAATATGTGAGAAGTTTATCGGAGATGGATATATGATTTTCGGAAGCTGATACATGGCATTATCGCTCACCATTTAAACAGTTCTGTGCCACCATGGCAACTAATAATGAAGAGTTACTGCATATAAATGAGGATCTGAGGGGTATATACACAGAATTATTCCTTGGGGATGACTCAGATGAAGATTTTGAAGGTTTCCACTTAGAGGATATTGAGTGCAGTGACAGTGATACTAACTTGGACAGTTGGGAGATAGGTGACAGGGAACCATCTACTTTAAAACTTTAATTGTTAATTATCTGCTAGCCCGGTGGGCTTTTATCTGTAACCAAAAATTTTTAGAGGGCAAGGGTAACCCCTTATTGCTCCTCTGCCAGTCAAGCAGACTGGTGTTTCTCTGTAACCAATGAGGCCGGACAGTGGTTGGTTTGTAGCATTGCTAGTCAACCTCATGATAGACCCACTGGCCAGTAGCCTGGTGTCTCTCTGCAACTAATGCAGGCTGGTCCGATGGATTTCTCTGTAACCAAGAAGCCACCTGACAGCAATTGCCAGCCACTAGAGTGGCTGGTACCGGGATGGTCAGCTCTGGAACCCTTGAGGACCTGGAGTTCTTGTGACCAGGATGTAGCTGGCACAAGGTCCATAGTCTCTGTACACAGTTGGAGCCACCTGTTGAAGGGAATTTGTAGATACTTCCTATCTCTCTACCCTAGAATCAACTCAACACAAGTTGACTGGACTAGGTTGGTAGGCTCTGTAACCAGCTTGGGTGAAGTAAGCTTTCCAATGAAAGTTGTGTAGGCGACACACGGTCAGTATACTCTGTAACTGGTTGGTTGAAGCGATTTCTTCATAGATAATTCAGATTTACCTGCCACAGAATCAACACATAGTTGACTGGACTAGGTTGGGAGGCTCTGTAACCGGTTTGAGTGAAGCAATGTACAGTAAGGGTTGTGTAGCCGGCACCCGGTCAGTAGACTCTGTAACTGGTTTGTTGAAGCAATTTCTTTGTAGATGCTTCGACATCTACCTGCCCCAGAATCAACAGAGTTGAATGGACTAGGTAAGTAGACTCTGTAACCGGTTTTGGTGAAGCAAGGCTGTATAGCTGTTACCTGGTTGGTAGGCTCTGTAACCAGTCGGTGGCCTCTGTAACCAGCTGTTGAAGCAATCACTCTGTCACCAGCTTTGGTGAAACAAGGCTGTATAGCCTGTAAACTGGTCTGAAAGCAATTTTTAAAAATAGCATCAGAGATGCCCGTACCCCACAGCCTGGGGAAATAGTTTTCAACACCATGAGATACAGAAGTAGTGAAACAGTACACAGATTGGGATACCTTCAGAGCAGTGTCAGCGTCCAAATAATGTTAAGTAGAGAAAATAACATCTAAGAGAAAGAAACTGCATGTAAAGATTAATTATTAAAACAAGAGAATTCAGTAAACTAAAAATTATGAACCTTTAAGACTTCTCTTATTTTGATTTTCATTTGTACGGTCGAATTATGGTTTGGATGTTTTGAATATTACCCATACATACAGATGTGGCAATACATGCTTTTATGTGGAGTTGGGGCAAAACCTGTGGCTCACTTGATGCAATACCATCTTTTACAATGGGAAGTTGCAAAAGTAAAATGGTTAATGAATTCTAATATGACTTTAACAGTGCTTAATCTACATCAAAAGACACCCAAAGATACAACAGAGATATAAGAGAGATAAAATAGTATCAGATATCCTCGTAGAGACATAAAAAAGCATCAAATATGCAAGATTAAAGGTCAAATCCAGGTCTCACCACACTGCCTAACCAATGTCCCTACCACGTATCAACTTCCTGCACCTTATGGTTGCTGAGATATAGCCCGGACAAGATTTTATAGGTCAAGGTCACTATAGCAAGGTCAAAGGTCAAATCAAGGTCACACCATGATGTTGCACACCTACACCTCGTAACCAATGTCCCTACCAAGTATCAACTTCCTACACCTTACGGTTTCCCAGATATAGCCCGGACAAGATTTTATAGGTCAAGGTCACTACGGCAAGGTCAAATCAAAGTCACACTGTGACGTTGCACACCTACACCCCCAACCAATGTCCCTACCAAGTATCAACTTCCTACACCTTACGGTTTCCGAGATATAGCCTGGACAAGAGTTTCAAACTCAAGGTCACTATGACAAGGTCAAAGGTCAAATTAAGGTTACACCATGACGTTGCACACCTACACCCCCTAACCAATGTCCTACCAAGTATCAACTTCCTACACCTTACGGTTTCCGAGATACAGGCCAGACAAACTTCTTCCTGCCGCCCGCCCATCCGGACACCATGGGTGAAAACAATACCCCAACAGCCTTTAAGGGCTGTGTGATAAAAATGTCTCTTTAGTGCATGTTTTTATTGTGGATATTTGACAGATGGTGGGAAAGCCCTTCCGAGCTATACTGAGCAAAAATTGCCGGTCAGTAGTCACATGACCTGTTGGAGAAGATGATGTCATTGGTGGAGTTCTTTTGTGAGACTTAAACAGGTAACTGCGCAGTATTCTGGGCATCCACAAACCCCACTACCGACAACAAGGCCGGGTCCATGAGGGAGGGACTGGTGTCACAGTAGAACGTGAACTCTGAAGAATGCACTGTTGAAGTGATTGCCGATCGGTACTCACGTGACCAGCTGTGGAGAAGATGACGTCATTGGTGGAGTTCTTTTGTGATACTTAACCAGGCAACTGTACAGTATTCTGGCCGTCCACAACAGTGTAGGACTTTCGTGTCAAAAACATCCTGGACCATCTGTCCAGGAACTCAAAAAAGTTGTCTGCCCTTCACAAAAGTTGTCTGCCCAAATATTTTTACCTTTTTTGCAACTTTTAGAATTGTTCTCATGAAAATGTACAATTATAATAGCTTGTAACAGTGAATTTCGCCACCTGCAATTCATGACAATATTAACTCATTCTTACACTTAATTTAACTTAATCGCTGAATTATATATGAATATTAGAAGTTGTGGTTGCATGTGTTTAAACACAAGTATTACTGGTTTTTGAGGGTTTAACTGCCAGGTGACGAAATTCACTGGGTGACGAAATTCACTGGGTGATGAAATTCACTGGCTGAGCAGTAGCTGGATGCATCAAATAAAATAAGCTCACTTTCATGTTTTTTTTTCATCTATTTCTATGAGGAAATATGTATGTCATCACTTCCAATAGTAGAAAAATTTCTTTGGTGGGTAGTTGTTTTGACTGTGAAACTATACCTTACGTTACCTGCATTTTATGACAAAATAAAAGAGTATTTACAGTGAATATTTGGTAAACAAGTACATGTATGCCTCAAAAAAAAAATGTAATAGGAAGTTAAAGCTATGTCATGGTTAGCAAATTTATAATAAAATAGCAGAAATCATTAATTCATCTTCAGCTCAATAAATTGTTTGTGCAGGTAGCAAAATTTAGTGTTTCAGAAAAATTAGTTATTTCAGGTCTTTTTTCCAAATTATGGTTACTACTATCTGAATATATTACAGGGTTTAAGTGCATAATGCACACATACAGACCATTATTATGAATGATAATAACCAAGACATTAAATCAATAGTTACAATTCTGCTCTTGCTTGAGTGTTAGGTTATGAAAGCTAGTTTCTGATTAGTCAATGGTACAAGGGGTCGACAAATCAGAAGAGAGATATGAAAAGCAATGCCCGACCTGATTGGTCATTTATTTCTATGAGGTAATATGTACGTAGTTACTTCCAATAGTAGACAAATTTCTTTGGTGAGTAGTTGTTTTGACTGTTTCTCCTGCGAAACTAGATGTAGAAGACTAGTTAAAAATTCGACAAAAAAGCACTGAGATCTTGCGAAAATACCCTGTTCTCGTGAGATTTTACTGTTAGTTGGATGCATCAAATAAAACTAGAGGACCGCTTGCAAAACAAAGCAATTGTTTTTGCATGGCAAAAACAAAGCGTCCCGAAAAGGAGAAATAATGGCAGCTTAATCAGGTAAGAATGTTCTGCTTATAGCTTCTCAAAGCCAGAATATAGGAAAAGTGGTTCTTGGGCAGGATAGTTATCTTGCATACAGTGTGTTTCAAAAATTTTGATGAAATTGCTCTATCTTGCACGGTTAAGGAGACAGAGGGAATTTGGTGTTTTGCACTTTTTGTCACAAATTTGAAAATTGACAATGACCTTCATTTTTGGGAAGGGTAAATTTTTTTGGGAAAATTGGGTAGAGTAGTTTGCCGCCATTTTTGGCGAGTGAAATATTCGTTGAAACTTGGAAAGGCTAGTCTTCACAGATACTATGTGCGTCAAAAAGTTTGCCGAATTCGCTCTATCTGGCACGTTTTTCGAGATACAAGCTTTTTTGTGTTTTGTAATCTTTGCAAAAAATTCTAAAATTCTAAATGGCCGCCATTTTTGGAGGAACAAAAATTTTTTGAAAATTGGGTCAGCTACGAAATTGCTCTATCTAGCATGGTTTTCGAGATACAAGCATTTTTGTGTTTTGCATTTTTGAAAAAAAATCAAAAATTCAAATGGCCGCCATTTTGGGCAAATGAAATATTCATTGAAACTTAGAAAGGCTAGACTTCACAGATAACCTGTGGGGCAAAAATGTTTCCGAAATCACTCTATCTTGCACGGTTTTCGAGATACAAGCATTTTTGTGTTTTGCATTTTTGAAAAAAATTCGAAAATTCAAAATGGTTGCCACTTTTTGGCAAGTGAAATATTCGTTCAAACTTGGAAAGGCTAGTTTTTACAGATACCCTGTGGGTCAAAAATTTTGCCGAAATTACTCTATCTGGCACGGTTTTCAAGATACAAGCATTTTTGTGTTTTGTGATTTTTGCGAAAAATTCAAAAATTCAAAATGGCCGCCATGTTTGGCGGTACAAAATTTTTTTGAAAACTGAGTCAGCTACTCTCTGACCCCTCTGATTGGTGAAAATATCATTGCCGCATATTCAGAAAAATTTCCCAGGGCTACTGCATACACCTGCCAAATATGAAAAGAATCCGCCTTATGGCTGAGCAGCTATTGCAAAAAGAAAATGCGGATCCGGCAGATCCCGCGGAGTCGTTTCTCCTATATACAAACAAAACAAGTAACGCAGAAATTCAAGAAGGCTGCCAAAAGTGGCGGGAATATGAATTTTGCGAAATGTCGCCAATCGACTCTGCAGATATCCTGCATGTCAAAAATTTCATCGAAATCGCTCTATCTCGCTCTGTTTCCTGCATAAACAGGTTTTTGCGTTTAACACAAAAATTCAAGATGGCCTCCAAAAGTGGCAGGAAAACGTTTTTTACGGAAAAAAGCCGGCAGACTCTGCAGATACCCTGCGGGTCAAAAATTTCATCGAAATCCCTCTATCTCACTCCATTTCCAAGATAAATGATATTTGTGTTTTTCGACGAAATTAAATATGGCCACCAAAAGTGGCAGGAAAACGATTTTTGGGAAAAGTCGGCAGTAGACTCTGCGGCTATCCTCTTGTCAAAAATTTCATTGAAATCGCTCTATCTCGCTCCGTTTCTGAAATAAGCGGGTTTTTGTGTTTAACGCAGAAATTCAAGATGGCCGCCAAAAGTGGCGGGAAAACTATTTTTGCAAAAAGTCGCTAGTAGCCTGCGCAGATACCCTGTGGGTCAAAAATTTCGTCGAAATCGCTCTATCTCGCCCCATTTCTGAGATAAACATGTTTTTTTCGTTTTCAGCGTTAAGAAAAATTGTGAAAAATTTAGTAAATCGTCAATAAGTCGGCCATTTTGTATCGCATCACTTCCAAAAGTTAATGATTTCCAGACATCTATATAACAAACTATAATAATCTATAACATATCTATATAACTTGCCAAATTTTATGGAAAAGGTGAAGCGCTTTTTAAGTTATCATCCGGACAAGCACACCCTTTTGAAAAACATGTTTTTGGTCATGTGACTTTTCTGATTGGCTGAAATGTCATGACATCATATTCAGAAATTTTTTCCAGTGCTACTGCATACACCTGCCAAATATGAAGAGAATCCGCCTTATGGCTGCAAAGCTATTGCGAAAAGAAAATGCGGATCCGGCGAATCCGGTGGAGTCGCTTCTCCCATATACAAACAAGCGTCCCTCGCGGGACGCTTAATAAACTCACTTTCGTGTCTTTTTCATCTATTTATATGAGGGAATATGTATGTCGTCGCTTCCATTGGTAGACGAATAGTTGTTTTGATTGTTTCGCCTGCGAAACTATATGCAGAAGACGAGTTAAAATTCGACAAAAAAAGCAGTGAGATCTCACGTGAATACCCTATTCTCATGAGAGTTACTGTTAGCAGGATGCATCAAATAAAATAAACTCAATTTTGTGTCTTTTTCATCTCTTTCTATGAGGAAATATATGTACATCGTCGCTTCTGATAGTAGACGAATTTCTTTTGACTATTTAGACTGGCTACCAAAAAAGATGCAGGACTCTCGGTCCGAGTGGAGACAAATTTTCCCGACCCGACCATATATTTGTCGGCCTCGGGCCGCCGGTCTGCCGCAAAGGTCACACACTGGCCATAGTGTGATACCATGTCAGCTGACTTAATAAAACAAGGGAACAGTGGCTGTCTTTCAGACAACCACAAAGTCAAATCTTTAAAGTTCAGTTAGACCCAGAATAATAGATATCAATTTATTGTGTTTAGATAACAATATACATATACCACAAGGGTAACAAGGAGAGAGCTCATTAGTACCCAATAACTTTCAAGATGTTTAATAGTGTTTTTGAATAGAATAATGTCATTTACCAAGACTGTTAAAATGTGTTTTTATGATAGATTTACAAATGAAAATCCTAACAGAGAAGACAATAACCTTTTCTGAGGGAGAAATTCTAAAGAGATTTGCAGAACCCAAACAAATTTATTAAATTAGTCATGTGGTGTCTGCCATCTATGAAACTGTTACTGTCCACATGCTTTCATGTGTAGAGCCACCAGGTGAATACTTTTTTGTGACCCAAAATAAACTGTATCTCATCATAAAGACATATAATCCCCATGCATGGCTTTTTCATTATACATTTTAAACAGTGACCTATAAATGAAGATAAATACTGATCATTACATATACCATACATTTCCTAATTCATGCCCCTTTACTTTAATACCAAATTTATAATGAGAGGGTCTGTGATTAATACACCAGACAACACTGTTCCATGCTAACTTCTGATTCACTATGCGCCAAAATTATTTGAATCATGTGTTTTAATTTCTGCCTCATTTATGGTAGAAATTGATGCTGAATGCATGGGATTTCGTTGACACCTATTACATACAGTTAGTTAAGATTTGTATGTATACATGACACTTTCAAGACATGTAGTTGGCTCAGTTTCTGTTGCGTCTATTTGCAGACTAATCAACACTAGGTAATTCTAACTCTAATAGTATTTCTCTGGTATTTAATCTCTATCTAAAGACAGTCACTGGGTTGAAGTATGGATGGACTGGACCCCAGATTCCAAGACACATTAAACAGATTCTGAGGAACATCAAACAAGAAAAATCAGAGATCAACAATTATTAAGGATGAGACAATTTGCAGGTGAAAAGCTGAATGTTGTGAAGTAAGCTTCAAATTTGTAAAATAAGATTACAGGAGATATGGTAGGTGAGCTATAAATCATAGTTCTCAATATCAAAAATATAAGTAGATTTCTGATACAAGAGTTAAAGGTAAATTTGTCTTTTATTTCTATATGGTTAACTTGCATGATTAATATAATTGACTTTAAATTATTCAATAAAATAGAATTTATAAATATTGTATGATCAGTAAGCCAATAATGTGAAGGCTTTGTTCCAAGATTACATCATAAGTCAAATGTTAGTTTTCCCCATTTCATCATGTATTGTCATAAGGTTGGTACTTGCCTTCCTTGGCATTCATGGGCATATGTTCTACTTCCCTTTCCACATTCAAAGATTACCTATACAATGGTGCTAGTGAATATTAGACCAACACCATTTAAATTAGTACTTAAATTGTACTTCAGTTGTCTTAACATGGCTGATGAAAGACAGATTTTGGGGCTGTCTAATGCTTCAAACCGTAACTTGGAAAATGCCTTAACTTTGCACAAAACAGAAGACAATTTATATCTTCACACACATTCACTTGCCACTGCACAAATTTACATGTTGTGACATAACAAAGATTGATTTATTGCCTTGTCTGTTGTAAAAGTTACGTTTGTACTAGAGCTAGGGCCAATACTAGTGTCACTATTTTGGTTCTACTGGTTCAACTCCGACAAATGACATTGTAAAGGTTCTGCTTAATATTACCATGGTTGACATATATGATGGAAACTTTACTTGATATTAAACAAAATCTAATCAAAGAAAATATGTTGCCTACTGTAGTCAATGTTATATTAGTATTCACCCAAAGTAAAAACATGTTAATATTTTAGGATTATTCTCTAGTGTTTTGCAGATGGTAGAATGTTATCTGGGGCCTCCCCATAATTAAGTGAATTTCCCTGGGTGTCAATTGAATGAATTATGGTATTTCATCAATTAAAAGTTTAAAGGACAAGGTGTGATCTATAACAACTAGAAACAATTTAAACTAATTCTGTATATATGTATAACTTTATACATAACACACCCCATGACTTTCAGATCCTCAATATTGGTACTCTACATACTTAAAGAGGCTTACATGGTATATACACATCTCTGATGTGGGTACACAACTGCACACAATAGTAGATCTGTCCAAATATGACCCTGAATGTTGCACATAACATTAAGTACAGACTTTGGTTTTCCCTTTCGAATATTTTTACCAGGAGACAGATACAGGCTGTCAAGGACAAAAGACATTCCTTAAAATGCAAATTTTAAACACACAACAGGTATGAAAAAGTTCATGTCATGTACTATATGTGACTTGTAAAACTGATGAAATACCAAAGGGTACATGTGTCACACATACACATTGATACCATTCACATGTAAACCATTTTCAATTAAGTTTCTGACTTTGTATTCATGACAAGGGCCACTTTTCTGAACTTTTATTTGTGCAAAAACTTGCACCCACAAAATTAAAACTGCCACTTCCAAATATGTAAATGGTGTTTCTACCAGTGTTTTGAATAATCACCAACACAAGCATAAAAGACTGTTTATTGAAAATTGTCTATTGAACCTATTAGTATGTCTGGAAGATATGTCTGGAAGTCATGTGTTGAAGAACCAGACATTTATATTGGGAAAATTACTCCACTGAGCACCAGATGACAAAGAAAAAGACAAAAGATTTTCTACATCCTGGTACTTTGCAAGAAGCTAGACAAAGGCTAGACAGTGTATTTATTTCATAAACTGCACATTAAAGAAAATATTAAACAAAGAACAAAATGACAGAGTATATACAGTACCTCTTATATTTAATATATGTGTATAGATATTGCATATATCTTTAGCTTTTAGAGGATAAAATGGCATTTTTAAAATAACAATCAGAACCCAGTACATAACTCGAATCCAAGATTCGACTAAAAAGGGTTTGAAGACCAGTTTGATGCATTTAACTTAAAATTTTGGATTGTGATTGCACTGGTATTTAATCTTAATGCAGTCTTTCTTTTATACTATAGTGCGATAAAATCCCAAAAGAAAGCCAAAGAAAGTATTTAAGACACTATAATCGAGTGGCGGCAATGAAGTCAACATGACATGAAAACAAATAAGTGCATCTATTATTTGGATTGGTGAGGTCTCGGATTTCCATGGGGTTTTCTAGCAATATTTTACAGTCGCACTTGCAAGCTATATATGATTGGAGTTCGATCAAACGTGCGGTAATCTGCCAGAAAACCCCACAAAATTCCATAGCTTCATATATTTGCTATTTCTGTGACCTCATATCTCCTCATTAATATTAATTGGGTAATGAACATGAAGTGCACTGGTATTTGATCTTAAACCAGCCTTTCCTTTTTATAAAATATTGCTAGAAAACCCCTAATGGAATTCTGTGACCTCATATATTCTCATTAATATTAATGAGGTACGTCCATGAACATGAAGTGCACTTGTATTTGATCTTAAACCAGCCTTTTTTTAATGAAATATCGCTAGAAAAATGCCAATGGAATTCTGTGACCTCAAATTTTCTCATTACTATTAATGAGGTACATTCGTGAACATGAAGTGCACTGGTATTTTATCTTAAACCAATGCTTGTGCACCAAATGTTATTGGGATTTTCTAACTATAATTGTGGTCTGCATGTCAAAATTCAGTGACATGATTTCTCATTAATATTAATGAATCACGTGGACAAGTCGAAGGTGGAAATGGCTGGTAACATACTAGAAAACCTCCAGGAAATTCCGTGATTTCTTGCTAGATATCATTAAACTTCACATTTCATATTTATTAATCTTTTTGTTTAATAATATAACCCTTTCCTCACAAATCCTGATGGGTTTTGAAGTTTATACACTTTATTTTCAATTCCCATGAATCTTAAAGGTCATAGGAAGCATTTTTCATGAAAACTGTGAATTTACCTTTGTTAAATGGATAAAAGCTTAATGAAATGGAAACTGTGGTTGTTTTTAAGAAATATATGGTAGAAGAGTCACAAATGACAATCTACAAAGTAAAAATCCTGAGTGCTGTGAAAAGCCGACATGTTGTTTTTCTTGTAGATGATGATTGATGATGTCACAGGTTCATAGCGAAGTTTGTTTAGGTTTGAGATAAACATATAAATACACACTGAGAGAATTAAGTTGGTGTAAGTTTTTTTTTTCTTTTTTTAAAGTTTTAGTTTACATAGAAGCAAAAACACCCCATCAATCTTATTTATTCACATGTTGCTGCTTTTTATCAGCTCTCAACTCATTTTTCTCTGGTTTTACAACCATCTCAGTTAATATAAACACTTAGATGAAAGCCAGCCAGCGTAAGGAATATATGTGCACTTGTTTAACTTGGAACATATACTTCCATTTCTCACTTTCTTCCTCTACTAAATAACTTTCACAGTCTTGATAAAGACTCAAATTATAAGAACAAAATGTTGCAAATGTACATGTATCAATTCAAAAGCTTACAGTTGGCTTTTCAGAAAATACTAAACCAGTAAAATTTTATGATATAAGGAAACACTTTATTGAATATTTTATGAGCTGTAGCAATATTAAAGTCAAAACTGAACTTTTTAAAGAATTTTGACAGATCTGGCCAATACTGCACTCAACATTGTTGTAAATGGAACTGAATTGAATTTATTTGGATTTAATGCAACATATTTAGACATATATTGGTGTCAGAGGCAAAAATCAGTAACAGTACTCTTTAATTACACCTTTTCCAGTATATGTAAGTAAATTTTGGTTAATATTTAGATAGCTTGTTTTGTTCCTACTTCCCTAAACATATAACTTTTTAATATGAGAGTAATATAAAGGTCACCAAAGGTTATTTGTGTAGTTCATTGTTACACAGTGACATATTATAGCATAACAAATAAATTGCATTCAAAAACACTGAAGAATGCATACTTTTGAAAATGTTGAGACATGAAAAGACAGTTTGACTATATTTCCTCTTCAAACATATATATTTTTATTTGGAAAAATACCAACAATCTTATCAAGGCTAATTTTTGTAATTTACTGTGCCAGACTGATGTATTATATCAACAAAAAAAACATTCCAACACACAGAAAATAAATTGGAAAATTTAATAGTAAAGTTAATACCTTACCTAGTGGACAGATGCATTTGTCCGGCGCCCTGCCGGTCTCGCCAAACGTTAGAAAAAAACGTCCTGAGCTGGGCTCTGGCCGGGACCGGGTTCATTCGCCAGGTGGCTGTGTAGCCTCCCTGTCGGTGTACTGCGCATGCGCTCTTCCTCTTTTTGTTACCTACCCTAGAAGGTCCCCTTTTGGCTTAAAATAGCGGGGAAGGTAGGGTGGGAATCCCCCTGTCCACTAGGTAAGGTATTAACTTATAAAAATTTAATTTACTATTAAATTTTCTATATTATTGCGTTAATACAACTTATCTAGTGGACAGATGGAGAATAACTACCCATTGGATGGAGGGTAGCCAAATAAGGGGGATTCTTAAAAAATTCTAAATACACGAGGGTGGATCTGGTACTGGTTCATTAAACCAACCTACAGGAATAACACCCGTGCCCCCCCCCCCCCCTGTTTTCCATAAATATAGACCTTTGTACGTGCTCGAACGAGAGTACCGGGAGACCTAGAGGGGAATGAAAGTTCTGAAAACTAATGAGGAAGAAGAACAGAAACTGAGGAGACTATCTTAGATAGAAACCCCTGGGTCCATTTTGGATCATGGTAACCCAGAAGAAGCAAAGATAGCGGAAGTTTCTTCTTTTTTTTTTAGTTTTTTTTTATATACAGCATGTACAACATATAGACTATGTATGCTAACAGATAGTGCTATTTGTCCCCGTGGACCTGCTGAGCAGCTACCACAGGGCCTAAGTGATATAGTTCAGAATCCGCCCAAGCTAGATCTTTCAAGTAGAACTGCGTAAAGGTGTTGTGGGCTTTCCAATGACAGGCCGAGAGAATCTGATCAAGGGAAACCCCACCTTGAAAAGCTTTGGAAGCTGCAAAAGCCCTAACATCGTGAGCTCTGACTTGATGCAAGTTTTGAACTTCTTCATCTGAGAGCTGGTAGCAAAGTAGCACTGTCTGTTTGATCCACGAAGAGATAGTAGCTGGGACAATATCTTTCTGAAAACTCTTCCTGAATGACACAAAAACCAGGTCTTTGCCCTTGCGAAGATCCTTGGTTCTGTCCAAGTAGTAACGTAAGGCTCTTACTGGGCACAGTGACTTATCCTGTGTAAGAGAACCATCCAAGGATGGGGCCAGGGCCGGGATAACTACTGGAGCAACCGAGGCTGGACCATCTCTAGCTAGTTGATTTTTGGATAGAAAACTGGGTGAAGGATACAGAGAGACCTGACTCCAGTTTTCCTATTTGATATTCTTATAAAGCCAGGCATGAATTTCACTGCGCCTCTTACCTGAACCCAAGGCTAAAAGGAAAACTGTCTTCAAGGTCAAATGCTTGAGAGAAGCCTTCCGCATGGGTTCAAAAGGGGCCTTAGTCAGCTGATGGAGTACCAGCGAGAGGTTCCAGGAAGGTACTCCCCGCCTTCCTTTGGGCTTATCCCTATAAAAACTGTCTAGAAGGCGAGTTAGGTTTTCATCCTTGCTAATGTTCAGCTTATCATTGCCCACCATGTCCGCAATAGCTGTTCTATAGCCGTCAATGGTGCTGGGTTGCAGGTTTCTCTCTTTGAAAAGATGCAACAGAAAATCCGCAATTTGGTTCACAGAGGGCGACCTGAAGTCCACCTTGTTCGAGTCACACCATTTGACAAAAATGGCCCACTTTGATTTATAAACGGCTCTGGTTGAGCGTCTTTGAGGAGCCTCAATTCTTGTTGTCACTTCGGCAGAGAACCCTTGTTCCTGAATGGCAGAGGCTCTAGGAGCCAGGCATGTAGATTCAGATTGCTGAGATTCTGGTGGACAAGGCCGTTGAAGGGCTGTGTCACTAGATCCTTTTGAAGCGGGAGCTTGAACGGGATCTGAACTGAAAGGCTGACCAGATCCCAGAACCAAGGCATGTTGGGCCACCCTGGGGCAATTAGGATCATCCTGTGACAACCTTGATCCATCACCTTTGAAACCACTTGGTTGAGCAGAGAGACCAGAGGAAATGCATAAACATCCAGGTTTTCCCATAACAGACTCATTGAGTCCACCACCCAGGCTGTCTGATCCAGGCCTGGGCAAAATGTAATCGTAATCATAATCGTAGGTAATCGATTACATTTTTCAAAGTATTCATAATCATAATCGAATAATTTTGTAAAATATGCAAAGTAATCGCAATCGTATTTGAATACATTCCAAAAGTATTCGTAATCATGAATACTTTTACGAATACTTTTGAAATTTTTGTCAATTTACTCAGAATTTTACTCTTTTAAACTTATAGTTAGAAGCTTTTAATGACAACTTTGAAGTGTGAATTCATTGTGTGAGTTTTGACATTAAATAAACATGGGACTGTGTATCTTTCATTTAATATTAATTTAATATAAGCTGTATGAATTTATTAGATAGTTGCGAAGTATATTTGTTAGTATTCTTCATTAGTTGACTTGTGTGATTTTTATAATCAGGCTAGCGAAATTAAAAATAGTAGTTTTGTTACATAGTATTGCATTTTTAATTTACTTACTGTATTATGTTATAAATCTACTACTAGTAATAAATGTATGAATTCATTTACCTCAAGGATTAATGTCTACATTATGAAACAATTTTCAAGGGCGTGAGGATTTGAATCATAATTGATAAAATAAGTATATGACCATTGTTTTTATTTTCCATTGACTTAGATTAATCAAAACCTAACACTATACAGGCCCCTGCTTCTTAAAAACTGAAAATCCAGCAATTTTAATAGGTAACTTTCAAAATAACAAATAAGTGCTCAGGAGTGAGTAAGGTATGATTTCTTTGGTAAACGGACAAAACCCCGGAGGACAAAACCCCGGAGGACAAGACCCCGGAGAAAATGGGGTACTAGGACAAAACCCCAGAGTTGATTTTCAGGGGGGTGGACAAAACCCCAGAGAAATTAAAAAATTATTTTAATATCAGAATATTGTGTATACAGTGTATACTGTTGAAAAGTATTTTGTTTTGGTTTGTCTAGTATTGGACAAACAGCCAGAATATTGGGCAGCATTTTGTTTATCAAAGGTTTTGAAAACATTATGGAAAATAGAAGAGAATTAATCTATGAATATTGTGTATACAGTGTATACTGTTGAAAAGTATTTTGTTTTGGTTTGTCTAGTATTGGACAAACAGCCAGAATATTGTGCAGCATTTTGTTTATCAAAGGTTTTGAAAACATTATGGAAATTAGAAGAGAATTAATCTATGATTGTTCTGTAAAAGAAAGACCTGAGCACATTTGAAATGTTCCTTTCCATTTCCCTGAGTAGCTATCAAAGCTTTGGTATCTTTGATGGCCTAACTGTCAAATCTTTACATCTATTAATTCTCAGTGAATTGCAATCTAGAAGCCAGGTTATCTCAGTATAAATATTTGGTCTAGACTTGAAAAGTCCCTTTAACATTTTCCTGAGTAGCTATCAAAGGTTTGGAAAAATTGCAATTATCAATGGGTAAACTAGGATTATTCTACCAGTGCATCTGTGTTAAAGGCCTGAGCACATTTGAAAGGTTCCTTTCCATTTCCCTGAGTAGCTATCAAAGCTTTGGTATCTTTGATGGCCTAACTGTCAAATCTTTACATCATTCTATTAATTCTCAGTGAATTGCAATCTAGAAGCCAGGTTATCTCAGTATAAATATTTGGTCTTGGAAGCATCTCAACATTATACATCAATTGTGTGTATTGACAAGTCATGGAGGTCATAAGAAATAATAAAGGAGGAATTAAGTTGTGTCTTGGTGGCTTCATGTACACTAAGAAGAGCCAGTCATCTAAAAGAATCCACTGGGAGTGCTCAAAGAGATCATCCCTTCAATGCAGAGGTTCCATTGTTACTGATCTTAATGTAAGTGTGACCAAAAGTAATCATCATAATATTTGAAACCTTTTAAGATATATTATACATAAACAATGAATACAGTGGATATACAATACTGAATCAGTTTTACTATTTAAATAAACTCCAGTTCTATAAATTATAATTATAAACTATAAATATTCATGCTAGTCAACACTGAACTGGGTACTACTAGGTCCTTATGTTGATCACTGTTTATCTTTGCAGATGGAAACACCTGAGGTCAAGTCAGACCACAACCATGACAGTGACATGGTTTCCATTGAAGTTACAAAGATGCGAATGAAGATGAGTGACCAAGCCAAGACAGCAACTTCAAGGCCGAAGCAAATCCTGGCCTCTGCTCTCAGCACAGTTAAAAATGATGTCCGTGCAGCTGCTGGAAGGCAGGATACCATCAAAAGAACTATCAGACGACACCAGAGAGGCAAACTACCAAAAGACCCACCCACACTGAAAGAGCTAAAGATAGAAGGTGAATGGACTCAGACAGCTGGACCAAGCCCGAAGAACTTCCTGATCCATGACAGTGGCTCTGATGCATCACAGCGCATCATTATTTTTGGTACTGATGAGGCCCTAAGACATCTCGCTCTCACGTCTACTTGGTTCATGGATGGCTGTTTTAGTATGGCACCACGGCTCTTCCAGCAGCTATACATCATCAGAGCCCCCTTGGGAGAGTCAGCAGTCACTTGTGTCTATGCCCTTCTTCCTGGAAAATCCCAGAACATATATGAGGGTTTCCTAAGAGCTGTTGTGGAAAGATGTGAAGAACTTGGCTACTCACCAGATCCTTCAAAGGTCCATGTCGACTTTGAAAAATCAATGATGAATGCTGTCCATGCTGTTCTTGGTAGCCATGTCAACATTGGTGGCTGCTTTTACCACCTTACTCAAAGTTCTTTCAGAAAGGTGCAAGAGTTGGGCCTAGTGGAGCAGTACCGTGCTGATAAGGAGTTCAAACACTTCTGTGGCATGATGGATGGACTTGGCTTCTTGCCAGTGGATGAAGTGGAGAATGGCATGAGCTTCTTGAGGCAAAACTGTTATCCAGGGGCAGAAGAATTACTAGATTATTTCGATGCCACCTATGTGTCAGGTACATTCAGAAAGATCTTAAGACCAACAACAGATGATCAACATCCTGCTATGCTGCGCATTAGGAGAATTAGCCCACTCTTTCCACCAAAGATTTGGAATGTGTTCGAAACCACTCTACATGATGGGGACAGAACAAACAACTACTACGAAGGGTGGAATAATTCTTTTCGTAGTATGGTTGGCCACAATCACCCATCCATCTGGCGGCTGATAAGACACTTGCAAGAAGATGCAGTGCTTGTCATCACATTGCTCTTACAGGAAGCCAGAGGTCAGCTACCCCCTAAAAGGCAATCGCGAGCCGCTGTCGCCTTACAGAAAAAACTAAAGAATCTCTGCCAGGCATTTCAAGATGGGTCTAAAACTCTAGAAGACTTCCTTGATGGCATTGGACACTGTGTTAGACTATTGTAATTTTGATGCAAGTTATTTCGGGGTTGTGGTGCTTAGTCTCTATATATGTTGTTGTTTTTTCTGATAATGTATATTTTTGACTGTGAATGTAATATATATTGCTGCAGGATTTGTTTTGGTATTCATGAGTTCCCCTTAATTTACCAAAAATATAACTGCGGGGTTTTGTCCACCCCCCTGAAAATCAACTCTGGGGTTTTGTCCTAGCACCCCATTTTCTCCGGGGTCTTGTCCTCCGGGGTTTTGTCCTCCGGGGTTTTGTCCGCCATTCGATTTCTTTCATTGTCTTAGATTAATCAAAACTTAACACTATATTTATCTGGTTCATAAAAACTGAAATCCAACAAGTGCTCAGGAGTGAGTAAGGTATTAATTTAACCATTGATGTTTGCAACACTGAGTAGGTAATTCATTGTTAGGTATTAACTTGCTGAATGAAGTTTGCAAAACTAACAAGGTATTAAAGTATTAGATAATGACTTGAAAGAAAGTATAACAATTGTGACACTAGGTAAGGGGATTATGAGGCATGTGTATAAATATGTGTGTCACTTGTCAAGTTGTCATATTGGATTAATTCTCAGATTGGTAAATGTGGCAGGTATTGTGACAAGTGACATTTTAGACATAAAGGAATGATGGCTTGCTTTAAGCCAAAGTCTGTTGTGTTTGATTACTTTGAAATGCCAGATGACACATCTGGGAAATACAGAGCAAAATGTAAACAGTGTACAGCTACTGTAGCAGCTATAGGAATGACAACTTCCAATCTATTGATTCATTTGAAGGTAAACTCTTTTGTTTTAATATACATATGATAATGTTTATTCAATGATAGGCCAGAAAGATGCTCCCTGTCAGACAAAACATTTGAGGAACTCATGTTTATCAGGTCAAATAGCCACATCTTGGGCTAAACAGAACTTTAACACAAAGAATGATTAGTATATAAAGATGTAGTTGTTTTCTTTTACATGTAATGTACACATATCTTGAGACAATAAATAAAATGTAGTAACACAACTACATGACACATTGTCACATGTCTTATGGGAGTAGTATGGGGTATAATACCTCTCATGTTAGTGTTAAAATTAATCCTTTGACAAACATTTGCAAGAAATAAAGATAGGAGGACTTGTTTTAAACAAAAGTTTGATTTTTGTGACCACATTGAAGTGACACTGGACAAATGTGGGGGATATAGAGCAAATTGTAAACATTAAATCACTTCTATAAAAAATTTAATTTTTTCAAAAGTAATCGTAGTGTATTCGTAAATGTAATCGAATACTTTTCAAAAAAGTAATCATAATCGTAATCGAATACTTTTGAAAATGGTGTAATCATAATCGTATTCATAATCATGAAAATTGAAAGTATTCGTAATCGTATTTGAATACTTTTCAAAGTAATCGCCCCAGGTCTGGTCTGATCCGGTACTGGTGACACAAACTTGGGAAGTTTGTTGTTGAACCAGGTTTCATATAGGTCTACCTGCGGCTGGGCCCACCTCGAACACAAGAGATTGAACACGTGCTGAGAGAGGGACCACTCTGTCTGGATCAGCTGGTTGTGTCTGGACAGCTTGTCTGCTATCACATTCAACCGACCCGGAATGTGTCGAGCCTTGAGAGTTATTCCTCTTGGGTGACACCAAGACAGAAGTCTCCAAAGGAGGGTACAGAGAGAGCCTGATCTCATACCTCCCTGTTTATGTATGAGACTACAGTCGTGGTATCCGTCGCTATAACAACAATCTGGTCCCTGCAAAGATGCTCGAAACTCTTTAGGGCCAGAAGTACTGCCTTTAATTCCAAAAAGTTTATGTGGAGGCGACTTTCGGAAACTGACCAGACGCCTCTTGCAGTGAGTCCCCTAAGTGTGTGCCCCAGCCTTCGTTTGAGGCGTCTGTAAACAGCTGAAGAGCATGTTGAAGGGGGTGCAGAGGTTAGCCCCGTAGAACATTGTCCTCGTCCAACCACCATTCTAGGTGAGGATGGAGTGACTGGGGAACAGGAATGACCTTTTCCAAAACTTCGGGGACATGCCAGTGTTGCTTCAAGTGCCATTGAATGGGCCTCATGTAAAGACGACCTGACCACACCTGTTTCTCTGTTGCTGTAAGAAGTCCTATCAAAGACACGAATTGTCTGACTGTGCAACTGTTCCGGTGCTTAATGAATTTTAACTTCTCTTGAAGGGTTGCCCACCTGTCCTGAGTGGGTAGGACCCGACCGGTCAACAGGTCGAACCGGTAACCTATGAAATTGAAGACCTGCTGTGGTGTCAATTCTGATTTCTTCATGTTTGCTACCCACCCTAACTGTTGGCAAAGCGCCAAGAGGGTCTGGGTATGTTGTCGGCAGGTTTCCAGGCAAGGGGCTCTCAGTAACCAGTCGTCTAGGTACTGGTGGATCCGGATACCCCTGGCTTGTGCTATGAGTTTTACCTCCTTGACCACCTTTGTAAACTCCAGGGGAGCTGTGGCCAACCCGAAAGGGAGGGCAGTGAACTGGAAGGTTTGACCGTTTAGGAAGAACCTCAGATACTTTCTCGCTGAAGTCCAACAAGGTCACCCACTCCCCTTGTTGTAGGGACAATCTGATTGTTTCAGGGTTTCTATTTTGAAAGTTCCCGGGCAGAGATACAGATTTAATTGGCTTAGGTCCAAAATCGGTCTCCACCTTTGATTTGGTTTGGGTACTAAGAGCAACCGGTTGTAGAAGGCTAGTGATGAGTGGACAACCACTTTTTCTACTACCAACTTTTGTATCAGAGCGGTTAATGCCTCTTTTAAAAACCGGTTCTTGACCGGGTTTGCATAGCCACTCCGAACCACTGGTGACCTTGCAAGAGGGGGTCTCATTTTGAAGGGGAGCGTGTAACCCTCTTTCAAAATCGAGACTACTCTGGGATTTGAACCCAACTTTTCCCAAACTTGCCAAAACTTCTGTAAGCGACCTCCCACTGTGAGACTGTTTGCAACACTGGGGGCACTTGGAACATTGGGGCCAAAAAGACAAGGAACGACACAAGATACACCTTTGACATGCTTTATTTCTCCCTTCATATGAACGGGGCTTATACCTTTCTTTTGTGGTGGCCCGCTTGTACCTGCAAAAGGAACATGATAAGCAACAGGACATGACACAATTTGGTTCTGATGTACTTTTGAAACCTTTACTGTCTGTACAGAAAAAACTTGGTCCGACTGAGTTACACTGTACATTTTTTATGTCGGACTGGCACAATAATTGTCATTTATAATTTGGGTACTGACGGGATTTGTAAAAACGAGGGGTAGAACCTCTGCCTCTACCACGACCCCTTGACCTATTACTTCTACTGAACTGTCTCCAAGGCTGCTGGGACTGTTTTCCAGTGGAGGCTGTACTCTTCCGTCTATCATATGGCCGGTATCTGTTGCTTGAACACCAAGAAGTGTGCTGCTGGGCACCGGACCGGGTCTCGGAGCTACACTGGCACAGTAATGTTTAGCAATATCTTGCTTTGCTTGGCCAATGATGTTATCTGGGAATACCCAAACAAGGGAGCATTATGCAACTGAAGCCATGTGTCCTGCTTCACTCCGGGTTCGAAATGTTCTAGGTAGGAGTCCCTCCTAAGCAGGATTAGGTTTGCTAAGTGAACAAAAGAACTGTCTGCTAAATGTTGTGAAGCTGTCCCCATTGCTCCCGAAATGCTTTGATGGAAGGCCATTAGGTCCTTCAAGTCATTTAATGTGCCACACACTTCTTTCGGGGCCTTACCCTTGTTAATCCGTGAGCACAACATATTCACGTGACCTGACATCCTATCCTGGAGTTAAAACCCGCAGCATGATTGGTAATGCATGTATCTTCACGTGCACACTTTTCCCATCTCCTGAGATACTCTTGTGAGATAGGGCGGGAAATGGGACCAGCAGGAGGGTAGGAAGAAGCTTTAGTTATCTGCGGAAACTGTGAGTTAACCTTGGCTTCTGCATTGTGCCAAGTGAAAACGGTTCTACCTGGACGACGGGGTCCATCCGGTTTGATTAGGTGCATTTGGTACCAACTAGATTGTGACTTGGGCATTTTAACAAACTGGTCCTTCTCCAAACTGGCAGAATCTTGGCTTCTTGAAGGATAACCTTCAGCAACAGTGCAGTTGAGAAGCTCCAGCTTCTGGCACAGCCAGTCGTCTGGTGGCATAGCCACTGAAATTCTACTAGGTCTTTTGGGATTCTTGCCCCTCCAAGGATTGTTGCTTTTATCCAGTTCGGACAGGTCAGATTCAAAGGTAGGGATGTGGTCCCATCCCATGAAAGAGCGGACAGATCCTACAGTTTCTCTATAATTGAGTTCTTCTGCTATTTCCTGTTTGTCCGGTGGGGATTCAATGTTCTCTTCAGATTCAGGAGTTTTTGACAGAGGAATATCATCAGCTTCCGGTGGACCGGTAAATGAATGGGGAAAGACTCCCTGTACTGTTCTTGAGCCTGAGGATAAACTTCTGCACCGGTAGAATAGGATGAAAAATGTTGATCGGTAAGAGAAGAGCCATCAGCAGTAATGGACCCACCATGACTTGTAGATGGCTTAGTTAATGTCTGTGAAGGAGCTGCTTGTAACAGAGGTAAATGGCTTAGCATCAACCGGAGGTTTACTAGTATCCTGAGCACCGGTAAAAAGTGAAGACACCAGTATGGTGGTCTTTTTGACTGGTAGCGTGATGATGATGCCTGACCGGTAAGGGTGAACGCTGACGTTTCTTATGTTTACTTGCAGCTTTGTCTTTATTGTCAGACTCAGACCCATCCTTGCGGGATTTATGTTGGCCCTTTTTCTAGACTTCTCCGGTTTGGGATCTTTGGGCTTGTCCTCTTTGTCTTTAGCTTTTTGTAACTCGACCTCTGCCAGGACATCTACCGGAGCCGGTGAGCCAGGCAGAGGGAGCAATAAATGGAGAGTCTGAAACAATTGTGTGTGGTGGCATTGGTTTGACTGAGGTTTTAGGTGTGGAGAACACATTACCTCTGGACAGCAACACTTCGAAGCGTGCAAATTACTCTGACCACTGATCTGCAATGTTTTTTAATTGTGCAGAGGTGACAAACGAACTTGAATCAGGTTTAGTAGAACTCAAAGTACTAGTAGCAGAGGGTGGAGGAGGAGTTTGAAAAGAAGGCTCTACATCAGGGGAAACTAAAATACCTGACTTTTTGTCCTTCCTGATGCGATAAGTGGGTGTAGCAAGCATATCCTTCTGTGCGTCAGTGAAACTATCAGAAATCTTACATAGCTTGTCTTTCACACAGGGATCCTCACCAATGCATTTCTCCCGACATCTTGCATACTTATCATGAATATCAAATGAGGCCATAACATCGCCACACGACCCTCGTCGCTGCCCTTTCTTCTCACCTGGATATGCCATGATATCTCACCACACAAATAAACACAAAGAACCACTAATTTTCACAGTGTAATATATAATAAAATTATAAAAAGTTTCTCTTGAACAACAATAAGCGTTTTACTTCCACGCGCCAAACAAAAAGAGGAAGAGCGCATGCGCAATGCATGCGCAGTACACTGATAGGGAGGCTACACAGCCACCTGGCGAATGAACAGGACACTATCGGTCCCGGCCAGAGCCCAGCTCAGGATGTTTTTTTCTAACGTTTGGCGAGACCGGCAGGGTGCCAGACAAATGCATCTGTCCACTAGGTAAGTTGTATTAACGCAATAAAAATGTTTGTACATGAAATAGCTTACTACGGCAGTTTGTTTACAAACTAATGAACCTGTGATGTCAAGGTTAGTATTTTCTACGAAAGTTATCGAGTGAAAAGTAATGGCGACAGTTGTAAAAAGTTTGAAAAACCTGACAGAAAATGGTTGAATATAGCATGTAACCTTGTCCAAATGCATCTTATTTTTACAAAAATTGAAGTTTCACATCTATGTGTGTCTATTGACAATAGTTCTCAAAATGCTTCCTATGACCTTTAAGTGATTTAAGTTCAAAGGCGAACAGTTATATTATGGTCGAAGCAAGCCAGAGTGCTGGTCATATCTTTGAAGTACATGTAATTATTTTGTAAAGTAAGGGTGTACATCACAATATATTTAACCTTTATTGTCATTATTGGATTTGTACTCTGCCCGCCCCGGCCATCTTGCCTTCTTCTAACTTCCTTGTCTCAAGCTTTTTCATTGGACGATGATTCGTAATGACGTTTTGACAACACTCTTTCGACAATATATGTGTACATAATGATAATGATACATAATGATAAGTATTTTGTCACAAAAATTGACTCGATTTTCAAATATTTCTTGCTCACTTCTTTGCATTTGGATTTTAATGCAACCCAAATGAGCACAAGAACTATTTCATTGCCTTTTTAATGATATACAATATGTATGTGTAGTTAAAATAGTTTTTAAAATATTTCGAGAAGCCAAAACTCTGTTGGCAACCTATATCTTACTCCAATTTCGTTGAAAGTATTTTTTTGTGATTATTTTATTTCAGCTACAAATATAACATTGATACCATTTAAAAGGCCATTCAATACACTTTCTGTTGCGTTTCACTTGAAGAAAATCAATTGACCAGTTCCAAAGATACATCCATTTTTGTAACATCCCCTGTAAATATTTTTGATTGTCACAGCTTACATTTTCCGTGGTCACATTAAGCCTTGATTTATTTGGAGTTTGGTTGTAGCCAGCAATTTGTCCACAAATTTCTATCAAAGTGACAAAGAATTGCCAAGAAACCGAACGACCTTTTAGTTAAAATTATTCAAAACAAACCAAAAACGGCAATTTGAAAAGTTTTGTTGTAATTTTAATTTTTATTAGATAAATACTTACCATTTCCTGACCATAGCTATATGTTGGTGCCATCCAACTCACTGGCCAACGTTGAGAAACGTTTTAAAGTACCTTAAGAGGCCAGTGAGTGAGTGTGAACTAGTATGTCCCCCTAGTGGACATGTGACCACGCCAGTAAACAACCTTCATTATTTTTGTTGCAGAAAATACTCCCCTAGTACTGAATCTGCGGGGAGGTGGGGGGGGGGGGGGGGGGGGGGAGACTATCCTGGTCAGGAAATGGTAAGTATTTATCTAATAAAAATTAAAATTACAACAAAATTTTTCAATTTTATTGCGAAAAATACACTTAGCATTTCCTGACCATTGCTGAATGCAGCCTTCATGGAAGGAGGGCAGTACTAGAATTTAAAGACCCAGTACACCACTCTGCACAGTTATCATACACAACACAAACCTACAGGCCTACAGATCCAAAACTCATCTCAGATGAGGCAGTGGAACTGATAAGCACTGCAAAACAACACAGCCCTGCTGATACTGTTGTTGTTGTTGGAGGGAAGGAATCATTACAGAGACCCACTACCTAGCCTACAACTAAAACATTATGAGAAGTTTACATTGAAATTTACATGCTTACAACAACATATAAACTTCCAACATTCACCACATCCGATACAAATCCGCTAACTCATAGTATGTAGTTGTAGTTCTCACAATGTTGACACTTATTGTGCCACTGTTGAATGTTGCATATAGACAAACATCCAACACCCACACAGGTGACCCAAATCTTGAAAGTGTCATCAGCATATTGTGTAATTCATTCCAAGTCTGAATGAAGTCAACAATGCTGCCTAATAAAAAACAGCCAGTATGACAGACATACATATGCAAATGCCTACAAAAGTATCAATATAAGCATCACACATATACTTATAAAATAACAAACTGTAGGAACCAATATCAAAGTCTGACCACAAGCAAACCAAGCACTTGAGACAGAAAATTGGTAAAAATGTTATGGTTTCCAGTAACATGCATCTAAAAATTCATGTACAGAAACACTATCCTAAAAAGCTAAAGACACACTCATTCTTGCTTTGACTCGCTACTGTTGAGAGTCAGAATTTGACTTCTCCTCAGTCAAAAGGATAGTCTGTGTTAAGCAAGATGAGATAGTTGCCCTGAAAATATCTGCTGTAAAGCCTTCCTAAATAGCTACAGACAAAAAATAGTAATTCATCATTGAATCCTTTGTCCTATGTAAAAAGGCATGTCAAAAACCTTCACCAGACAAAGAGATCTATCTTGAGTAAAACTACTGTCCCAATGATTGAGAGCTGGCATGACCACCGGCTTAACTAAAGTAGGCCCATCCGAAGCCAACTGGTTCTTGGCTAAAAAGGCCAGAGCTACTTGTGACCAATTCTCCTCTTAAGTAAGGGAAAGATAAAAGCCAACATGAATTTCACTTCTTCCTTTGACTGATGCCAAAGCCAAAAGAAAGACTGTCTTGAAAGTTAATAACTTCCAAGAAACCTTCCCCAAAGGCTCAAAAGGCTGTTTGGTGAGATCAAGCAAAACCAACGACAAAAGGCTAAACCTATTGGAATTGTTATTCTGAAGCAGCAATAGTAGATGGCTCGATATACTTTTCCTTAGAGAAGTAATTAAGGAAAATAGCTACATCCATAAATGTATGATCTGAGATGTTCCCCACAAGGAAGCCTCAGAAGGAGGTTTGTGAATAGATCTACCAGGTCCCAAAACCAAGACATCCACCATGACCAGCCTGATGCAATCATGATGAAACTGCACCTGAAGGTGGTCATCTTTTAAATCACCTGAAGAATCCTTGGCCACCCTGGTGCAATCATGATGATTCTGCCCCTGTATGTGATCATCTTGAATCATCTGAGAAATGAGAGCCACTGGAACAAACACAAAGCTGTCCAGACCCTCCCAAGAAATGTGTAATGCATCTGTTCTCCAAGCCCCACAGTCTAGGAAAGGAGACACATACACTGGAAGCTTAAGATTCAGGTTGTTGGATACCAATGGCAGATTGATTGAACACACCTACAAGAGAAGCCTTAAAAGGAACTTTTGTGGAACAGATCCACCAGATCCCAAAACTAAGACATCCCTAGCTACCCTGATGCAATCAAGATGATTCTGTACCTAAATCTTTGGAGTAGCCCTCCTTAATAGCTACAAAAAGAATTTCCTTGCCTTTCCTGAGATCTTTTGTCTTATCAAGATAACATCTCAAGGCTCTCACTGGACAAAGAGACTTATCTTGCACCAAAGCAGGATCTAAAAAAGGCTCAAAGCAGGAATGACTACAGGTTGAAATAGGCAAAGGACCCTCAGAAGCCAAAAGATTCACCTGCATCACCTGAAGAATCAAGGTCACAGGACCAAACAAACTGTCCAGTCCATCCCAAGAAATGTTGAAAAAGACAAGCTTGTGGTTCAAACTAGTCGCAAACAAATCCAGCATTGGAAGATGCTATCAATGACAGATTTGATTGAACACCTGAATCAGAACAGAAGATTCAAAACTCATTCAATTTGAATCATCCTGTCTCTCATGGACAAGGAATCTGCTAGAACATTTAGATACCCTGGAAAGTGATCTGCCCAAATCTGAACCCCCCTGGCATTCATCCAAGGAATGATTCTTCAGATAAGGGAACACATTCCTGAAAATGGGTACCTCCCTGCTTGTTCAGATAGGAAACCACAGATTTAGAATCCGAATCAGACTTCCGAATGATTCTAAAGGTAGTAACCCTGTTAATGTGGAGTCTTGACTCCTCATGATACAACAGACCACTGGCTGTTCGATGCCATAAATGTGCATCCCAACCCTTAAAGAAAGCATCTAATAACAGAAGAAGATTGTGCTCCTTCTGATGAAGTAGTGGGCCCTCCTTCAAACTTGAAAAATTGGTCCACCACTGAAGATGATCCCTGAGAACCTGAGAACAGAAAACTGGGATATCACAAGACTGAGGATATCTGTGGTACATTAACAGATAGCCTTCCAATTCCAATTCCAATTCAACTTTTATAGCGCTTAATCTCTGCCAAAGTGACAGACTCTAAGGCGAAACATCATAAGCATAGTCACAAAAAATCATTGTCCTTATCCATAGCAATGGGCGACATCACGGAGAACGCCATATGAGGTGGAAAATACTAAGGAGGATAAGCTTGGCAGAATAGGTATGCCTTAAGTTTTTTTCTGAAGGAAGCAATAGAAGTGGCAGATCGTACATCATCCGGGAGTTCATTCCATATTTTGGGAGCATCATATGCAAAGCTTAGACCAGACTGCTTTGTGGATTTGTAAATAGATGGTTGGTATTGAGGAACATGTAGAATTATACCATCAGATTGACTCAACCGAGTATTATAGGCACATTGTCTAACTTTGAGGAATGGGCTGAAATATTTTGGACAGTTAGTATGTAGGTATTTGTATACCAGCAAGGCAGTCTTGACGATGCAACGGTGCCTTATGGGTAGCCAATGAAGGGCTTTACTTAGTGGAGTGGTATGAGAAAGACATGTGGCTCTACAAACAATTCTGGCCAGACTGTTTTGAATGCATTGTAGCTTGCGTAGGTTAGAAACAGATAGACCCCTGAACAAGGAGTTACAGTAGTCAAGTCTACTCCCCACAAGTGCATTTGCAGCCATAAGAGCAGCATCACGAGTCAAGTACTGTCGAATTTGTCTAAGATCCCTCATCTGGATGAAACAAAGTTTACATACACTTTTAACATGTTTGGTGAAGGAAAAGTCTGAGTCAAACCAGACACCCAAATTCGTAACGGCATCTGAAGGTATCAGTGATTTACCCAATATGTTTACTGGAAAGAATGGGTTTAACTTATCTTGTTGAGACTTGGAGCCAAATATAATGAAGTTGGTCTTATCGGCATTCAGCTTTAGTTTATTTGCACACAACCACAGTTTGACATCTTCGAGACACTTTCCTAGTCGATCGAAGGCAATTTTTGCATTTTTGTGTGTCAGGTGAATAAACAGCTGGGTGTCGTCAGCATAGAAGTGAAATTTGACATCTGGATGTTTAGAGATTACTTTGCTCAAAGGTGTGGTATACAATGAAAAAAGAAAAGGACCAAGAACTGAACCTTGAGGAACCCCAAACTTAAGCTTACTAGTCTCAGAGAGAACAGAGCCAATCTTGATGCATTGGGTACGATCAGAAAGGTATGACTTGAACCAATCAAGGCATCTACCCCTGACACCGAACCATTTTCTTAAGCAATCAAGGAGTTTTAGTACGGACCCATCACGGAGACACCGAAAATTTAAATAGCGATTTTTATTTGTTTTCTATTGCCACTATACACATATATTTCCTATATTACTGATGGTATTCTGTCTTTATATTGATTTTATTTCATATGGTTGTTGCTGGGAGTTTACCTCTGTTAATTTACAATAATATTCCCATGTCTTGATATTTGCGGGTATTATCGCCCACTACCGGGAATTATCGTTCAACAACCAAGTTCTGTTACATTGAGTTTCTACATTCCTTTCACAACATATTAATTGCACAACACCATACTCCAGAATTTCCATCTATTTAGGTCTCAATAAGGCTTTGTTATGTTTTTCAGGCCCCTCTAAGGGTTTTTTATTTTTTATTTTCTTTACAGTGGCTCCAGTGGGGAGTTAGGGTGCCTGTGAGACGCCCACAGGACGAAGATTGACTTGAATGTAAGTTGACTGAACTGACTGTTAAGCTTAGTGGACACTAGCTATAAGGTCATTTTTATTTAGACTCCCCACAGTCCTTTTGTGTGTTAAGGCTCTGGAGTATGGAAAAATGTTCCTTATATGCTGCCTGGTATTGATCAGTCTTTTCCTTATCAGTACGTCCGACCATAAAGTACAGGTCAAGGGTTGTTTCGTGGGCTCCGTATTACCTCGATCTTTCAGACTGGCTAGTTTTGGTACAAATGCAAGATGCTTTCCCTCATCAGTGAAGTCAAGATCCCTCTGTGTTCTCTTGCTTTTATGTGGGGATATATCCCTAAATCCTGGACCTATTGTGATGGGGGTAGCTAACTGTCGGTCTGTAAGAAACAAGGGTCCAATGATTTCTGACGCTGTGTTCAATCACTCACTGGACATATCACTGGTCGAAACTCATATTCGCCCGACTGATACCGATTGTCTGCTTCAATCCATCACACCACCATCTTATAAACTGTGTCAAAGACCTCGTGCACATGGCTCGGGTGGCGGAGTTGGCTTTCTCAAAAACAGCAGCCTGTCTCATAGAATTGTGGATCATCCCACTTTCACCAACTTTGAATGTCTGGTAGTCAGTATTGGATCGAATGCTCATTCTACATTGGTTGCTTGTGTTTATCGTCCTCCAGGTTCATGTTCCAATCCTTTTTGTGATGAGTTTTATACGCTGATTGAGTTCCTCTCATTTACCAATTCCTCTTTCATCATTTGTGGCGACTTTAATATTCATATTGACACACCATCAAGGGAGAGTGTTAATTTCCTTAATATTCTTGACTCCTGCAATATTACTCAACATGTTCACTCTGTTACCCATCTTCATGGCCATACCCTAGATCTCATCCTTACTTCGGATAGTTCTCTGGTTTCAAATGTGGTTGTAAGTGACTACATCTCCGACCATGCAATGATCAAATGCCAAGTTGAAACTTCAATAATTAACTCCTAACTCACAAGCTAACAGAGTGACTTACAGGAGATATCATAAAATAAACATGGACACTCTACGCAATGACTTAAGCAATTGTTCCTTTGTTGCTTGTCCGGGTGACACTGCGAAAAAACTGTATGATCAATACACTAATGATCTTTCCAACCTACTGGACAAACATGCTCCAGAGGTTACTCGCTGTCTTGCCAAGGAACCAGCAAAGTGGCTATCAGATACCTACAAAAATGCCAAATCCATCCGACAACAGTTTGAACACATCTGGCGTAAAAAGAAAACTCCTCTCAACCGTGCAAGGCTGCGCAAACAAATTGCCAGGTGTAATTCACTTGCCAATAAAGACAAAGCCACATATTACAGAGCTCTTGTAAATGAAAACGGTGACAACCCTAAAAAGCTGTGGCAAGTTCTGCGTTCTACCTTACACCGTATCCCTGACAAGGTTCTTCCATCAAATAGTTCACACAAAAAATTGGCTGATCAGTTTGCCGCTTTTTTCACCAACAAGATTGCTAAAATCCGAGAGTCTTTATCCAGTTCTTCATCCTTTTCCTTGCCATCTCCTGTGAATCCGCCAGGACTCGTCAAATTTGATGATGCCTCACCTGATGATATTGTGAAGGTAATCAAAAATTCACCTACAAAATCATGTCTCCTAGATCCTTGGCCTACTTTCCTAGTTAAGGATTGCCTTGATTTTCTGCTTCCTTCTATCACAAAACTTGTGAATTGTTCTTTGTCGGAAGGTGCTGTCCCAGATGGCTTCAAAAGTGCTGTTGTCACTCCACTGATAAAGAAATCTTCTTTATCAAAAGACGATCTAAAGAACTATCGCCCTGTGTCTGGGCTGAGCTTTATCTCAAAACTCGTGGAACGTGTAGTTGCCTCACAACTGAGCAGACATGTCTCTCTCCATGGGTTGGAAAATGAGAATCAATCTGCCTATAGACGTGGCCACTCAACTGAAACAGCTCTTTTGTCTATAAAGAATCAGATTCACCTATCTCTAGCCAGAGGTGAGGCCACAGCTGTGGTGCTGCTTGATTTTGTTTATTTGGGGTTTAACGTCGCTTTCAACACTGTACAGGTCATATCACGACGGGTAGTTGGAAGGGCAGAGGAAACCAGTACATAGAGTTCGCTAGGGTTGTGTACTGTAAACTGCCGACCAACGGCAAGCAACTACCAGCTTTCCCACTTGAGCCCGTGTGGGGATCAAACCCCGGCCTCAGAGGTGGGAGGCGAGAGTGTTACCACTCTGCCACCGTGGCCCCCTGGTGCTGCTTGATCAATCTGCAGCTTTTGACACCATTGATCATGAGCCTTGGGGTCACCTGATCAACAAATGACCTAATGGCATTGTCTTCTCCTATGAAGCCATGCCGCCAACCAGAGCCATGGCTTCCTTAGAAACCATTAACTCGAGAAAGTGTTTTGCTTTGAGTAAAAGATCTACCCTAAGATCGAATCCGCAATCCAAAATAAAAAACGCTGGAACTTAATCTGATCTAATAAATCATGATCCAACCCTGGCTTTAGACAAGATGAACCAACCTTTCTTTTCTTTCTTTTTTTTTTTTTTTTTTTTCTTTTCGGTGTGTTATGATACAGAAAAAAACAAAAAAAACAACATACATATCTATTACATTAAAAATTATCATTCAACAAATGTAGTAATTTTTAAACAAAAACATATATGCAACAGATATTGAAATGAAGCGACGTGTGTGGATATTACAGATTCAAGTCAGGTGAGTATACTTTTATATCAGTGTTTACTGAAATAAAGATATAGTACTATTTACTATATGCGTATTATTTATTCATTACAATTGTAACATTTCAATGAGACAACTGAACTTTTCTTTAAAAGCAATGTAGTTTTCTTGGTTTTTATGTAAGACTATGTCAATGTTTAACCTATCTTTTAAAAGATACATGTATCTATATAAACTTAACTCCTTTTCGTTTTTCTTACATTCCTTTATAAAGTATTTTCCATGGAGGATGATGTAATTTATTGTATAGAAAAGACTTTTATCAATATTTATAACACCCAGCAATATCTCTAGAACGGTAAAATTAAAATTAACTAGAAGTTTTTCTTTGAGCCATGCTTCAACTTGAACCCAAAACAGTTTGGAAGACTCACAGTAATAAAAATAGTGTTCCAGATTATCAATATGTTCGCATATTGGGCACTGCGGGGACTGTTTTATTTTCCATACAAAGAGTTTATAGTTACAGTTGAATATTCTGTGGATTATTTTAAACTGAAAACTTATCAGATATGAATCTTTTACAATTTTTGAAGGCAGTGTGTAAATTTGTGTCCATTTTACTTTTTCAAGAAAGGGATAGTATTCTACCCATTTATTTTGGCTACTGGGATTCAAGTAGCATCTACTAATGTAATAATTGTAGACGTGTCGACTCTTTATTTTACTTAAATCTTTCAAACATTGTATGGGTAAATCATAGGAACATGGCTCTATTTTGGGCAGATTATTCAATTTAGTTTGTATTACACTGGTAATCTTATTATATTTCATGGCATCAATATTAATATTATACCTATCTTGAAATTCACATCTTTGATAAAGTGTTCCATTGTCTTTGACAAAATGTTTAACCAGATTAATTCCTTTATTATCTAACTCTTTATATTCATTAAATATCCATTTTCCTCCAATATGGAACAAATCATTTTGAAAAAGGTATTCTTGCAATAATTCACACAGTCTTGCAGGCTCAAAACTTATAAGGTCGTACCAATTACGAAGCAGGTCTTGGTAATATTTGGTGGCTGGTTTTTTTTCAATCGCACAATATAACCTTTTTTTAAAAATAAATTGGGGCTCTATATTTAAAAGAAACCAGGATAGCTGTTTCCATTTTGCATTAATGGGATTTGTAAGTCTCTTAACCCACATAATTTGAGATGTCTGAACAATCTTCTTAATACAAGGCATTTTTAGGCCACCCCGGCTTATAGGTTGTATTAATGTATTTTTGGCAATTAATGCCTTTTGGTGGTTCCATACAAATTCGGTAACAAGACTCTCTATATCTGAAATTAGCTTTTCACTTGGTGAGAGACATGAGACCAGTGTTAGTATATGAGGGACTATTAATGATTTTATAATTGTTATTTTACCCTTCAATGTTAGGGCCCTCCCCTTCCATGTAGTTATTATACTTTTAATTTTGTCAAGTCTGTCATTAATGTTAAGTAACTTAGCTTCTTCAAAGTCCGTGGAAAAATAAGTACCCAAGGTTTTGAAAGGTGGTTTAGACCAGCTGATTCCCAATTTTTTTTGTAGAAGTGACCCATCATTATAAATAATAATTGCTTCAGTCTTTGCCTTATTGAGCTTCAAGCCTGCATATCTGTAAAATTCTTCAAACACAGAAAATGCATGACATATTGAGTCAATATCTTCAACAAATAAGGTCATATCATCAGCTAGTTGACATAATTTTATACATGTTTTATTTATATTAATTCCATGTATGCAGTCTAGATTACGCATTATTATAGCAATTACTTCAGTAGCCAACAAAAATAGGAGTGCACTTAAAGGGCAGCCTTGCCTAATACCTCTTGACAACTGAAAATACTCAGATTGGTATCCATTATTCGTAACACAACTTTCGATGTTTTGGTAGAGGGTGGAAATCCACTTTTTGAAATTTGTACCGAAACCATAGTATTCTAAGCAACACTTTAAAAAGTCCCAACATATGGTATCGAAGGCCTTTTCAAAATCTATCAATAATATAACCGCTGGTTTTCTAGTTATTTGACAGTAGTTTATGATATCGTTAATAAGCCTTATGTTTTCACCACAATATCGATTCTGCATGTAGCCAATTTGATCAGGATTGATGACTTCTGGAAGTGTTTTTTTTTTAATCTTTTGGCTAGAACTTTGGTTAAGATTTTATAGTCGGTGTTTAAGATTGATAATGGACGCCAAGATTCTATCTTTGTTAAATCTTTTCCTTTTTTAGGGATGAGACAGAGAACACCTTTTCTTTGACTATTACTTAAATGGCCTAGCTCGAAACTATTCTCAAAACTTTTGCTCAGTATGTCTAAGATGTCATTGCCAAAAAACTTGTAGAATTCAATAGGAAGTCCATCTGTACCAGGGGATTTATTGTTCGGTAGGTCATTAATGGCTTCTTTTATTTCATCAAGAGTAATTTTAGCCTCACAAGTAGCTTTGGTTTCTTGTGAGATGGTTGGAAATATTATTTTTTGTAGGAAATTATTATATTCATTAAGTGTATAATTACTATCTTGGGAATATAGCTTTTCATAAAATTCACGCTGTATGGTCAAAATCTTTTCTTGATTTGTAATGCGTTCGCCTTTATACATTAGTGTGCGAATGTTCCTTTTCATTTGGTTTGATTTCTCAAGATTTAGAAAATATTTCGACGGTTTTTCATCTTCATCAACTATTTTACATCTGGATCGAATTATGCTTCCTCGTGCCCTTTCGTTGAAGTAGTGTTCAATGTCTGCTTTAACAGTATCCATTTCGTTCAAGACTTGAGGGGTAGGGGTACAATCACAGATTTCTTGTAACTCATTAAGTTTAAGATTTAGCTTTTCTATATGAGTGTTATCTTTACGTTTTTTGGCAATGGCATACCTTATACTTTCAGTTCGAATTCTGCATTTAATGTAATCCCATATTAATGATTTATCAGTTAGGTTTTCACTATCTTGTTTAGCATGATGAATGGTCTGTTTTATGAGATCAACATAGTCCTCATTTTGCAATAGACTTATATTTAATTTCCATAGACCCGGGCCTCGAGTAGGTGTATCCTCAACATTAAGTGTTAGTGAAAGTAAACTATGGTCGGATCTAAAACCAGGTATAATGTCAGTATTATCTATAGTAAATTCCAAAAGGCTGGGTACAAGAAAAAAATCAATCCTAGATTGTCTGAATCCGTACCTAGTTTTTTCATGTCTTGTATATCTGTCTGTATCAGGATGTTGTAATTTCCAGATATCAACTAGGTCTAAAATTTCTATTGTATTTAGGATATAATCGTCGTAGTTTGCTGGAAAATTCTTAGTTGAAATTTTTAGCCTCTCAATATTTATATTAAAGTCACCACCAACTATGATATTACATCCCAAAAATTTTTCAAGCTTAGAAAATAAAAAGGAACCAAAATCGGTTTGTTCTGTTCGCTTATCGATGGTTGGCGCATAAATATTTACTAGAATGTATTTGGTCCCAAAGATAGCGTAGTCTATTAACAAAAATCTTCCATCATCAGCACTATCAATAGTATTTACTACAAAGTCTATGTTTTTTTGTAACAAGGATAGCCACTCCTCTGCTATTGGATTTCCCATGTTGAAAAAATATTGGACCATCCCATTGCTGCCTCCAGATTTTTTCTAGTTGTTCAATAGAGTGAGTTTCTTGAATAAAAAATATACCAGACCTTTTTGTTTTCAGCCAACTAAAAGTGGCAACTCGCTTGTCTTTGTTGGCTAGACCCCTAGCATTAAAACTGTATATAGACACATACACTATGCATCACTATTGTTTTGCAGAACTGCAGCTCACCTATAACAAAGTAAATATGATAACGACCTTTTGTTGTTTCCACACACAAGTTCATCAACAATACAAGAAAAATTGCACAAACGTAACACTTTTTTTGGAGAAAAGAAAGTAAAAAAATGAAATGAGAAATGAAAAAAAACATGGTACAGGAAATAAATGAAGCTATATGAGGAACAAAAATTATTGAATTGGGAATAGAATGAGTTGTTTAGCGTGGATAATGTGAACAAGGGGATTCTTCAATTTCATGAGTATGTCAAAGCCAACAGTATCATGTTTGGTAAAGAATATATGAAGTTTATATTCAATTGTCTAAAATTGTGACTCTACTATTAATATTATTACTTATGGACCTGGTGCTTTTATTATCCAGTACTATTTTGGATATTCCTGCTGGCTGGTTAGTTAATATATTTGGACAGAGATTATGTCTAAGTTCGATAGCTTCTATTATTCCGTGTAGTTGTATAATGGCATGTTTTATAAACTAAACTAATTTGCATGTGCCGTTTTTTTTTTTTTTTTTTTTTTTATTATTAAAATATTTGTAATGCATACTAATAAGAATTAACTAATATCTTATTTTATAAGTAACATTTACACTATTGAGTATTAACTGTCCATATGTATCTTTTGAACTGCTATTTAACAATGGCATGGTATATATCACCCCTACGCTGTTAACTAGTATCGTGTTAGTATGCATAGAACAAAAAAAAAGCTATCTGGCAACAAGCTAGTGAACTTATACCAGTACAGTCAATATAAATATCTAGCACTGTTGCGAGCACAATATAATAACTAGCAACGTACTACAACATTGCAGCATTTATACTGTCAAGTATTCACTGCTTCTCTATATACATATATATCTCTTGTACTGTTATTAGGCTGTGGCACATTTTTTGTTAACCTTTACTGTTAAACAATGATACAGTTTGTTATCTAGCAACAAGCTAGTGTACTTCTACCCATACAATTAATATAAATATCTTGCACTGCCACAAGTACAATCCATTAACTAGCAACACACTAGTGTACTTATACCAGTACAGTTGATATAAATATCTTGCACTGTTGCAAGCACAATATAATAACTAGCAACGTGCTACCACATTGCAGCATTTATACTGTCAAGTATTCACTGCTTCTCTATATACATATATATCACTTGTACTGTTATTAGACTGTGGCACGGTTTTTGTTAACCTTTACTGTTGTTAAACAATGGTACAATTTGTTATCTAGCAACAAGCTAGTGTAATTCTACCCATACAATTAATATGAATATTTTGCACTGCCACAAGCACAATCCATTATCTAGCAACACACTATGAAATTGTAGCATTTGTACTGTTAAGTATTAACAGCTTCTCTATATGTATTACTTGTACTGTTATTAGACTGCAGTACAGTTTTTGTTAACCTTTACTGTTGTTAGACAATGGTACAGTCTGTTATCTAGCAACAAGCTAGTGTACTTCTACTCATACAATTAATATAGATATCTAGCAACACACTATGAAATTGTAGCATTCGTACTGTTAAGTATTAACTACTTCTCTATTTATATTACTTGTACTGTTATTAGACTGCAGCACAGTTTTTGTTGGCCTTTACTGTTATTAGACAATGGTACAGTTTGTTATCTAGCAACAAGCTAGTGTACTTCTACTCATACAATTAATATAATTATCTTGCACTACCACAAGCACAATCCATTAACTAGCAACACATTATGAAATTGTAGCAATTGTACTGTTAATCTGTACTGGCATGGTTTGTTAACTAGCAACAAGCTGGTGTACTTATAACAGTGCAATCAATATAAGTATATTACACTTTTGCAAACACAATTTATTAACTAGCAACACGCTAGTGTAATATCACTTATACCATTACCAAACAACAGTAGAGTTTGTTATCTACGGCACTAGGAGCAAGCTAGTGTACTAGTGTACTTATACTAGCTCAATTTGTATAAGTATCTTAGCACGAGCACAATTTATTAACTAGCAACACGCTAAAACATTGTAACATTTGTATTTGTACTGCTAAATATTAACTGCTTCTATATATATATCCCATGTACTGTTATTAGACTGCAGCACAGTTTTTGTTATCTGTCCCTTGTACTGTTGTTAGACAATGGTACCGTTTGTTATCTGGCAACTAGCTAGTGTACATATACCAGTACAGTCAATATAAATATCTTGCACTGTTGCGAGCACAATATAATAACTAGCAACGTGCTACAACCTTGCAGCATTTATACTGTCAAGTATTCACTGCTTCTCTATATACATATATATCACTTGTACGGTTATTAGACTGTAGCACAGTTTTTGTTAACCTTTACTGTTGTTAGACAATGGTACAGTTAGTTATCTAGCAACAAGCTAGTGTACTTCTACCCATATAATTAGTATAAATATCTAGCAGCACACTATGAAATTGTAGCATTTGTACTGTTGAGTATTAACTACTTAACACAAGCTGCTAAACTTAATTGTGCTGCTAAACTGCAGCACAGTTTTTGTTAACGGTCTAGCAACAAGCTGGTGAGCTTATAACAATTCAATTAATATCAATATCTTACACTGTTGCAAGCAGTTTTTGTTAAAGGTCTAGCAACAAGCTGGTAAGCTTATAACAATTCAATTAATATCAATATCTTACACTGTTGCAAGCACCATTAATTAACTAGCAACACGCCAACTATCTATAAATATCACTTGTACTGTTATTAGACTAAGGCACAGATTTTGTTGACTGTCACTTGTACTGTTATTATACAACAGCACGGTTTGTTAACAAACAACAGACTAGTGTACTTATACCAATTCCCGTAGTATAATTATCTTACACTGTTACAAGCACAATTTATTAACTAGCAACATGCCAGTTCAATTTACACAACTATTTTACAGAGTTTTGATAGAGCGCCTGTGTTCATTCAAATTAGTCCCTTTAGAAGGACACTATAACTGATATTTGTTCTGTTAAATAATATATGTAACAATTCTATATAATTTCTATATATAACAATTATGATCATATTATACATCAGCATTTATTTACTAGAAACAGGCAAGTATATGTATACATATTCACTTCATAAAGTAGGCTGTATTTTTATAACGATCTGTTGTTTAGCGGCAGGCTGGTGTAATTATGCATGTTCAAATTATAGACTCAACTTAAAACAACTACTAGTAATCTAGTATCCAATACAATTTATGGAGGCTGTTATTATAAACAGCGGCACAATTTATTAATTAGCAATAAGCTAACGTACTAAATTGAATTTATTGTTAACTTTATATATTTGTTAGTGGTATATGGACTGATATATCAGGTTTCTGTATCTGCAGTGTCTAGTGTGTCCCTAACCTGACACAAGATGTTTCCAAGAATGTTTTTACCAGGCCACCTTGTTTTGTCCATGATGTGTGGGCTGTGGAGTGCTAGTCCACATGAAAAAAAAACATCTTTCGGGTTTGCTTCAATAATTCCACCTTTTAACTTTTTCAGGCTCTCTGCAAGCTGAGGATACTGTTGGAATTTTTTGAGGCAGCCATTAAACATAACTTGCGGGGCTACTTTATGCCATAGTTCCTCTTCATAATCTTTCACTAGATACCCAAGAGCTTTAGATTTCTCTGGGGTCTTGGCTCCTAGAATTGCTGCGGCAGTCGAAGCATCGTTGAAGTACGTGGATTTTTTAAATTGGTAGAAGTGCTCTACGGTTGCAAATTTTTTCCCACCATTTTCAATAGGACTTGTGTAAAAATTACTGAGGAAACATTTCTTTCCAAAAAAAGCTACTGCATCAATTTCTGATAATTGTCTTAAATTCTCCTTGACTTGGGACTCTGTTACTTTCTCATCAGTAAACATCCCATCTTTTACTGTGTCAACAATAAAAGTTTTACCATCCACGAGTAATTTGTCTCCGACCAATGCACATTTTGCAACTGAGTGGCTTTTCTTTGCTTGATTAAGGTAGGGCATGAGGATCCTTCTTTTTTGCTGCACAATGGCGGGGTAATCTTCGCTCAGATAATATTTGGTATTTTTCAAGGACATCCTTTTTGACCATATATTGTTTCTGTCACTTAGGCTAACAAATTTGACAAGAACATCGCGTGGCCTGTGCTGAGCTTTTGGCAGAAGGTGAGGAGGCTTACCTAATCGGTGAACTGCACTGAGAGATATTGATTTTGCATTCTCAATTTCAAGATTGTTTTCCATGAAATTAATAATAAGTTGCTTTATATCTTCACTTGGTCCCTTCTCAGGGATGCCCTTGAATATCAGGTTTGTTTTGCGACTATAATTTTCAAGATTAACAATCTGATCTGTCAAATTTTTATTTTCAGCCTCTAAAACTTGCACTCGTTGCATCAAACTAGTAATTTGTTTCTTGTTCTGTTCACATTCATTTGCACATTTAGATAATGTTTGAGCATTAGTTTGTATACGACTTAATTCACACAGGATAAAGTCAAAGGCAGAGCTAAACCAGTCTGGAGCTTTCTCTTTCACCATTTTAATTGTTTCAGACCTTTGAGGATCTGTATCGAGATTTTCAGCACTTTCATTAAAGGACGCTTTAACAGGCGTTCCTTCCATATTTGTTTTTTTTGTATCTGGTTCAGAACCTGCACTTAGGTTGCGTTTCATACCATGTATAATATATGCAATTCAAAGTCGGCAAAAATTATATATTGTGGAGTGAATAGCATGGAATCCTCTTAAGCAGAGTCTTTCCTATCAAGAAATAGTCTATTAGTTACTGCAATGGACTGACGTGTCCAAATTCTGGCTTCCGTACCAGTAAACTCCTCAGTATACCGAAATGTTTGTTATTGGGATAAAGTGTTGCACCAAGACAGTTACACCAGAACATTTACAGTTACCGAATGTTTGTTACTGGGATGAAGTGTTACACCAAAACGGTTACTGGAATGGACTGCCAGTGAGCTCTTCAGTATGCCAAAATGTTTGATGCTGGCATAAAGTGTTGCACCAAACCGCTGAGAACCGTCAATACTGGATGTAGTTTTGTACACTTTAAATCACAAAATATCACTGATTATTAGCTGCTGGAATGGACTGCCAGTGAGCTCTTCAGTATGCCAAAATGTTTGTTGCTGGCATAAAGTGTTGCACCAAACCGCTGAGAACCATCAATACTGGATGTAGTTTTGTACACTTTAAATCACAAAATATCACTGTTTATTAGCTGCATGGTGATCTACTGCTTCCAACTGTGTAACAGCAATGTCCTAAGTCCAATATTTTCGCCCATTTTTTAGACTGTATTTCACGTTTGCTGAGAAAGAATTGAGGTTATTAGTGTCACATTTGCTGAGAAAGAACTGAGGTTATTAGTGTCACAAAATAACGTTGATATTAGCTACATGATAATCTGTAGTAGTATCTGTGATGTAGTTTTGTCCACTTTAAATCACAAAATAATACTGTTTATTAGCTGCATGGTGCTCTACTGCCTCCTACTATGTAACAGCAATGTCCTAAGTCCCATATTTTCGCCCACTTTTTAAACTGTATTTCACATTTGCTGAGAAAGAATTGAGGTTATTAGTGTCCCAAAATAACGTTGATATTGGCTACATGATAATCTGTGGTTGAAACAACATTGTTGTCTATATACATACAATATTTATCCCTTTTTATCCACGATCGGTAAAAGTCACGTTTTCGTTTTCGGGAACATACTAAAACTTTTCTTTTCTTTTTTTATGTACCAAATGAATATAAAGTGGTGACCCCCAATGCCTTCTACTGCAGCCATCAGGTTCACTGTCCTTTGATACCATAGCAGCGTCGAAAATAAACTGTTTCAAAGAGCAAGGCAATGAAATGGTTATATACTGGTAAATTGTGATGCATTCTTTTACATCCACAAGTCTCACCATCTACTAACATAGTAAACAGGCAGTGAACTGGTATGATCTGTCATCAACACTGAAGTGAAGATAAAAATTTGCGTGAAACGGCCTACGAGATAATACAACTATAAGGAAACGAGTTAACACACCCATTCACTTACTAGTAACAAATTGCGAAAATCCCAACAATGTGAAATTAAGGTACATGTAAAGGCTTATTTACCTGACCTCAACTATTAGTGGTAGCCATGTCTTCCCAGCTTATCACAACTGATAAACTGTAAAATTGCAGCAAAATCACCATCTCACTGGAATTATCGCCCTTTTGTCGATCATTTCATAAACAGCTTTTATGAAAACTGTTGTCTCTCTCCTTTTATTTATTATTTATTATTTTAAAACACATGTCCACAACTAATTTAGGAACATGAATAAGTACTCCTTACTGTAACTGTCGTTTCTGTGAAAAGTAAAGTATAGTTGAAAATTATCCTCTTACTATGTTAAGATGTAGGGAGTAGTATATCTGCCAATACTGTACAAACATTCCTCCCAAAAGATTCACAGATAACACCTCTAAGTCTTACTGAGGAGAGTTTTGAAACAGAAAAGAGGATTAATTGTCATAAAAGGGACAAAATAACTGCCCTGAGACACTTTATCCCATTACTAGCCATGTGTAGGAGTTTGCTCCTTCCTAGACATAAGAATCACTATACACCCGAGATAAAACAATGAAGTTTTCCTGGACATCTGACCATGTGTCCACCAGGAAAAACCTCATTAAGAGTGAAAAATACACTTCTTATTCTACTAAAATCATCTTAATAGATAAGTTAGAGAAAAGTGAGATATATAACACTCCTGTTGAGTAATAAGCTTGAAGAACTGATCAAAGCATTGCCCAACAAAAAAACTAGGATCATTGAAGACTGCAATTGCAAAAGCACTGCACACAGTCCAAGGCATAACTGAAAACTCTAAGAGATCCTGTTAATCCTTAGATCCTTGAAGACGTCCTGCCAGAGGTCCTGCTAGACCACTTCAAATGATTATTAACCAAGATTGGAAATGCTCTCTGCTGCCGAAACCCAGAGAACCTGTACTCCTGAATCACAAATTTGACCATGGGTACTTAGGTTATATGTACCGGTGCCGGTTTCCAGCAGAAAAACCAGTATAAATCCACAGAAACAAATGCCATTTGCTGAGATGAATCACAACTCCGGTAATCTGACAACCCGATTCCAGACCTTTTGGGAGGTATGGAAACTCGATTGTCTTCGGATGACGTCATGCAGGTATTTTCCTCCGTGGAATGTTCTGACTGAACTTCACCAGGTAAGATTATCGCAGTGACAGCACAGACATGTACTCGAAACTTCTCCACAATGATGCAGCCTATGGAAAAAAGATGTCTGCCTCCATGGGGAATTCCTTTTTAATTTGTCGTCCTGTTCGATTGCGAAGTACGTCGTGAAAAATTGCCTCCAAACGCCTGGCTATTAGAACCCGACGAATGATCAGCTTTTGTACCAATCGAATTGTCTCTGCTGTTCAGAGTGCCTTCTTCGTTGCATAGCAACATGTAAACTGTCCCTGTCGGAGCTAGTATGACTGCCGACAGTTTCAGAGTAAAAAATGTACCAAATCTTCCAGATTTGTGCAAAAAAGAATAAATAAAAAAGGCACTTGTCCAAATTCTAAACTCCTGTATTTAAGAAAATCTGAATTGAAGACTCTTCTTCCTCCAACAACAAAAAACAGTGCCGCCATGTTTGAAGAAAGGTCCTTTCAAAAACGTCTGAAAAAATAAATCTTCCTCAGTAATTGCTTAATTTAGTCCTGAGAAGACATTGTCCAAACATATGCCTCACCACAGAACCCAAAACAGGTTCAAAAACTCCAAAACTTAATAAAAATCCGAAATAAAATAATAGACATCCACACTCTAGGATGGCCAACAAAAATAATGAAGGTTGTTTATTGGCGTGGTCACATGACCACTAGGGGGACATACTAGTTCACACTCACTCACTGGCCTCTTAAGGTACCTTAAAACGTTTCTCAACGTTGGCCAGTGAGTTGGATGGCACCAACATATAGCTATGGTCAGGAAATGGTAAGTGTATTTTTTGCAATAAAATAGTGAGCACTTGAAACACCAGAAATTCGAGGACAAAGACTGGCAAAAACACGTAACAGTATAGAGTTGGAAGGCGCATGCACAACACCAACTCTATAAAAAATTAAAAATGCTTATGAATCGCTCAGTTATGGTCCAATCCTTCCCAAAATCTAATCAGCTGGGGATTTTAATAATATTGACACATATTTAAAACTAGAGGATCGCTCGCAAAAAAAAAAGATAATGTTTTAACGTCCCGAAAAGGATATAAAGGTGAGTGCTAAAGTATTAAGAAAATGCTTCGTTTCTAGCCTTATACTGTTGTGGCAACCAAAGTCAGCGCAGTCTGCTCTATCTAGCATGGTTTTCAAGATATAAGCATTTTTGTGTTTTGCAAAAAATTCGAAAATTCAAAATGTCCGCTATATTTGGCGAGACAAAAATATTTTGAAAATTGGCATGGCTACTCTGCAGAGATACCCAGCAGGTCAAAAATTTTGTTGAGTTCGCTCCATCTAGCATGGTTTTCGAGATATAAGCATTTTTGTGTTTTGCAAATACTTTGAAAATTCAAAATGGCCACCATTTTGGGGGAGACAAAAATTTTTGACAAGACCACTGCCGCGGTGTGTATCTCCCGCCAAGCATTAAAGGAAAAGAAATAGCTTTTCCGAGATATTCACAATTTTTCATTTTCGTGTGTGAAGGCTCTTCCAAAAGTAGGTGAATGAGTTATTTGATAAAAATTGGCTATCTGCAATACTATTAAGAGATAATTCACATTTACTCCTTTTGAGTAGGTGAGTAATTACCTACGGGTCTGGAACTTCACCAAGTGAAAGTTCTCCCAAAAGTAGATGAACGAGTTATTTGATAAAAATTGGGTATCTGCAATACTTTTAGAGATAATTCGCATTTACTCATTTTCAGTAGGTGAATAATTAGCTATGGGTCTGAAACTTCACCAAGTGAAAGCTCTCCCAAAAGTAGGTGAATGAGTTATTTAAGAAAAATTGGCTATCTGCAATATTTTTAGAGATAATTCGCATTTACTCTTTTTGAGTAGTTGAGTAATTAGCTATGGGTCTGAAACTTCACCATGTGAAAGCTCTCCCACAAGTAGATGAATGAGTATTTGATAAAAATTGGGTATCCGCAATACTTTTACAGATAATTAGCATTTACTCATTTTGAGTAGGTGAATAATTAGCTATGGGTCTGAAACTTCACGGAGTGAAAGCTCTCCCAAAAGTAGGTGAATGAGTTATTTGAGAAAAATTGGCTATCTGCAATACTTTTAGAGATAATTCGCATTTACTCATTTTGAGTAGGTGAGTAATTAGCTATGGGTCTGAAACTTCACCAAGTGAAAGCTCTCCCAAAAGTAGGTGAATGATTTATTTGAGAAAAATTGGCTATCTGCAATACTTTTAGAGATAATTAGCATTTACTCATTTTGAGTAGGTGAGTAATTAGCTATGGGTCTGAAACTTCACCATGTGAAAGCTCTCCCACAAGTAGATGAATGAGTTATTTGATAAAAATTGGGTATCCGCAATACTTTTACAGATAATTAGCATTTACTCATTTTGAGTAGGTGAATAATTAGCTATGGGTCTGAAACTTCACGGAGTAAAAGCTCTCCCAAAAGTAGGTGAATGAGTTATTTGAGAAAAATTGGCTATCTGCAATACTTTTAGAGATAATTCGCATTTACTCATTTTGAGTAGGTGAGTAATTAGCTATGGGTCTGAAACTTCACCATGTGAAAGCTCTTCCAAAAGTAGGTGAATGAGTTATTTGAGAAAAATTGGCTATCTGCAATACTTTTAAGATATAATTCGCATTTACTCATTTTGAGTAGGTGAGTAATTATCTACGGGTCTCAAACTTCACCATGTGAAAGCTCTCCCAAAAGTACATGAATGAGTTATTTGATAAAAATTGGGTATCCGCAATAGTTTTTGAGATAATTAGCATTTACTCATTTTGAGTAGGTGAGTAATTACCTACGGGTCTGAAACTTCACCGAGTGAAAGCTCTCCCAAAAGTAGATGAATGAGTTATTTGAGAAAAATTGGCTATCTGCAACACTTTTAGAGGCAATTCGCATTTACTCATTTTGAGTAGGTGAATAATTAGCTATGGGTCTGAAACTTCACGGAGTAAAAGCTCTCCCAAAAGTAGGTGAATGAGTTATTTGAGAAAAATTGGCTATCTGCAATACTTTTAGAGATAATTCGCATTTACTCATTTTGAGTAGGTGAGTAATTAGCTATGGGTCTGAAACTTCACCATGTGAAAGCTCTTCCAAAAGTAGGTGAATGAGTTATTTGAGAAAAATTGGCTATCTGCAATACTTTTAAGATATAATTCGCATTTACTCATTTTGAGTAGGTGAGTAATTATCTACGGGTCTCAAACTTCACCATGTGAAAGCTCTCCCAAAAGTACATGAATGAGTTATTTGATAAAAATTGGGTATCCGCAATAGTTTTTGAGATAATTAGCATTTACTCATTTTGAGTAGGTGAGTAATTAGCTACGGGTCTGAAACTTCACCGAGTGAAAGCTCTCCCAAAAGTAGGTGAATGAGTTATTTGAGAAAAATTGGCTATCTGAAATACTTTTAGAGGCAATTCGCATTTACTCATTTTGAGTAGGTGAGTAATTAGCTATGGGTCTGAAACCTCACCACGTGAAAGCTCTTCCAAAAGTAGATGAATGAGTTATTTGAGAAAAATTGGCTATCTGCAATACTTTTAAAGAGATAAGTCGCATTTACTCATTTTGAGTGAGTAATTATCTACGGGTCTGAAACTTCACCATGTGAAAGCTCTCCCAAAAGTAGATGAATGAGTTATTTGATAAAAATTGGGTATCCGCAATAGTTTTAGAGATAATTAGCATTTACTCATTTTGAGTAGGTGAATAATTAGCTACGGGTCTGAAACTTCACCGAGTGAAAGCTCTTTGGGATAGCTGCTCTGCAGAGATACCCTGAAGATCAAAAATTTCGTCGAAATCATTCTATGTAGTACGGTTTTCGAGATATTAGCATTTTTGTGTTTTGCAATTCTTGCGCAAAAATTCGAAAATTCAAAATGGCCGCCATTTTTGGCAAGATAAAAATTTTTTGAAAATTGGCATGGCTACTCTGCAGAGATACCCTGTGGGTAAAATATTTCGTCGAAATCGCTCTATCTAGCACGGTTTTCGAGATATAAGCATTTTTATGTTTTTCAATTTTGCAAAAAATTCAAAATGGCCGCCATTTTTTGCGAGAATTTTTTTTTTTGAAAATTGGCATGGCTACTCTGCAGAGATACCCTGTGGGTCAAAAATTTCGTCGAAATTGCTCTATCTAGCAGGGTTTTCGAGATATAAGCATTTTTATGCTTTGCAATTTTTGCGAAAAATTCGCAAATTCAAAATATCCGCCATTTTTGGCGAGATAAAATTTTTTTGAAAATTGGCATGACTACTCTGCAGAGATACCCTGTAGGTCCAAAATTTCGTCGAAATCGCTCTATCTAGCACGGTTTTCGAGATATAAGCATTTTTATGTTTCGCAATTTTTGCGAAAAATTCGAAAATTCAAAATGGCCGCCATTTTTGGTGAGACAAAATTTTTTTGAAAATAGGCATGGCTACTCTGCAGAGATACCCTGTGGGTCAAAATTTTCGTCGAAATCGCTCTATCTAGTACGGTTTTCGAGATATAAGCATTTTTATGTTTTGCAATTTTTGCGAAAAATTCGAAAATTCAAAATGGCCGCCATTTTTGGCGAGACAAAATTTTTTTGAAAATTGGGATAACTACTCTGCAGAGATACCCTGTGGGTCAAAAATTTCGTCGAAATCGCTCTATCTAGCACGGTTTTCAAGATATAAGCATTTTTGTGTTTTCCTTATTTGGAAAATTCATAATAATTAATTAATCATTAATTACTCAGCCATTTCTTAACCAATCAATGCCAAAATCTAATGATTTCCAGATTTTAATAGAATGAATGTATTTGCCAAGTTTCAGGTGAATTGATAAAATTCCTTTCAAGTTATTATCCGGACAAGCTTCCCCATCGAAACAAGACATTTTTGGTCATGTGACCTCTCTGATTGGTTGAAATGTCACTGCAGCATATTCAAAAAAATTCCCCAAGGCTACTGCCTAAACCTGCCAAATTTGAAAAGAATCCGCCTAACGGTTACAGAGTTATAAGGAAAACAAAATGCGGAGCCGGCGGAGCCTGAAGGTCTCCCATACACAAACAAGCGTCCCTTGCGGGACGCTTAATAACACCCTCTTACAGTAAGTATTTTTGGCTGAGTGGCAATGGCAAGCGGGTATACCAGAAAAAAATTATTTTTGATCATGTGACCTTGATAAAGGTCAAAGGTCAAAAATAAGCATGAGGAAAATTTTCCCATGCCTAAGGTATGTAACTGCTAAAAATGGCTAGAATCCATCCACTAACAAGGCAGATATTCAAGGCAGAAGATAATGGGGTTGCGGCAGTGAGGAAACTTGACATGATAACCATTAAGCACCCATTTCAACGGACGCTTAATTAGCTATATAAACTAATAAAAGACAAATTTGGTTAAAATCTAATATCTTTAAATATAAAAGGATTAGGGGTCTTCTAAAAGCAATTATTAAGAAATAAAAAAAGACAAATTCTCCTTACAACGGATATATATGTCAACAAGTACTTTTTAACTTCAATAAAGAAACGGGTCATTTTGCACTTCCAGATTTTGGGTATTTTTCTAATATTTTAACTTTTCTTTCCATGATATGTGCTGACAGGCGAAGTGGCAGTTGTAAAATCTCATCACACTATTTTGACCTAAATGCTCTCGATACTGAGATACCTAGGCCTAACGACCCATCCCTAGTTTCAATATAAAATATTTCACCTAATTTTTGGTCACTAAAGACTATTTATATAAGATCAATCTGACTGCAATAAAAAGCAGACGTCTATAATGATGACCCTGAAACTGTGAAACATTTGTTTTCAGAATGTGTAAAAACTAATGAGCTATGGTCAGATATCTACCAATGGATTAGAAACAAGATAGGTCGTTACATTCCAATCACAACAGAAGACAAAATATTAGGTTATACCAACCATGATCAAAGCTTTCTACTACTACATACACATAGGTACATTTTTTGGAGTGCTCAAAATAACAAATTAAACTTTTACATCCTGCAAAAAAATCCTGAAACTCAAATATACAAATATACAGAGGAAAAAAATGAGCTCAACTGAAATCCCCAAGTGCAATGTTCAATCACATATGGATGATTTGGAAAACAAGTCTTGATAATGGTGTTGTCAATGGAGATTTCAGAAAAGACACTTGTATATATTTGATAGTTTTTAGCTTGTATATAGTATGATAACTGTATTACTTTATGATAACTGTTTTATATCTTTGTACATATTTTATGAAAGACATTGAATATCTATATTACTATGTAAACTTCTTATTTCTTATGTATGTCATTTTTAAGATGTCTGAGATTTGTATTTTATATTAACCCCTGTTAAGGCTTGTAGGTTAAACTTATTATTCTGTATTAATGCCTTGATTTAAAAGTGTTTAGTCAGTTGTAAAGATGTTTACTTTACTTATACCGGAAGCCTGAACAAGTCAGATTTTTCTAGTTGTCTTGCAAGAGGTCTGGCAAGATCTTACAAGCTATATTTGGTTAAGTGTTTTAGGTGTATTGATAGGTACAAAATAAGTTTTCATAAGATATTTTTCATGTCCAAAAACTTGCACTGATTTGTCTTAAAATATATTGCATATCTTACGCATTCTAAAAGATACTTCCTTTTTGCTTTAAATACCCTTGTTGATGGAAAACCTTAATTCCCATTTGTCCCATTGGCTTACATAAAAGGTGCTCTCACAAATAACTAACGCTCATCCTATTAGTGTTTATACTTCTACTCAAGATGCTCTTTAGTCAATCCTGCAGAGTGATTTCATTATATACCTTCTTATATAGCATTTTCAATATGTCAACTTATGCCATGTGTAAATAACTACTAAGTCTTTTCAGATCATAGGACATGTCCAAGTCATTTCCTGTCCAGATATGTTTTATGTGTATACACGTACATTGTATTTGTAAAAGCTTGCCCTTTGCATTATGTGCATAGGTATATATAGAGGGAATATTTAGCTTCCCCTCAGACAATTCTTCAGTTAGTTATTAGAAGTTACCAGTTAGTTTGTTAGTGAGTTATAAATTAGGAAATATATTATGGAGCAATTTGAACTTGTACTTTACTGAAAATTACTGTGTGTTTTATAAATGTTGAAGTGATTGACAAAGGAATAATAAATATCAGGAAAATATAACTGTGTTTACTTAAAAACAACACACAACATATAGTGGAGATGCTTTAATGACCTCTTTTTAGCTGGTCATTGGACGATCCAATGTTATTGAGAAACAACAAAAGTGTAGGAACAGCAAATACAAACACACATACAAGCATTAGTTCTAGTTATTCAAAAAACAAAAACAGTGAAATGGCAGGAACAAGTCCTATGTTTAAACCGGGGGATGACCCTGACTTATTTTTGTTTCGATTGGATGCATACATTGCAGCTAACAACAAAGACTCAAATACAGTTTATAAGAACCTGGTGTTATACATGAGTGATGACAAAGCTACTCAGTGGGTTATGGAGCAGCCTAATGCTGTTCGGGCTGATAAAGAAACTTTGATTCAAAAGTTTAAAGCCAAGTTCCACACCAAGGATGCAGGCAGATCCATGTCTGTCTTGAGAAATAAGCGGCAAACAAGAGGTGAGGATCCAGAGTCTTTCATAGAAGACATGGCTAGACTGTGCCAGCAGGTGGGAATGCCAGAGAGTGCTTCAGTACCGTTCATTGTAGAGTCGCTGATACCAGAACTGCAATTCATAATCAAAATAAAGAACCCCAGCAAGATGGATGAACTCATTGAGGCAGTTAGGACCTGTCCTCCACAGACAGCTACAGTTTCTTCAGACTCAAAACTGGACAGAATCCAGGAACAGTTAAGCACGCTCGTTGTCTCCATGAACAGTACAGTTGATGCTATAAAGGAAGGAGCCACAAACAGGAGACCACAAACCTATGCAAGACAGAGCCATCGTCAGACAACACAGAGACAATGCGGACGTTGTGGGGGTAAGTTCTGCTCCAATTATAGAAAATGTAAGGCTATTGGTTAGGAATGTCGTTTGTGTGGCAAGAAAAATCATTTTGCCAAAATGTGCAGGTCGAAATTCAGTAAACAATAGGGGTGTCCGCCTGCTCTTGCTAGGACTGATAAATGTAAATACAACTAGAGGATCGCTCGCAAAAAAAAAAGATAATGTTTTTGCATAGCAAAAACAAAGCGTCCCGAAAAGGATATAAAGGTGAGTGCTAAAGTATTAAGAAAATGCTTTGTTTCTAGCCTTATACTGTTGTGGCAACCAAAGTCAGCGCAGTCTGCTCTATCTAGCACGGTTTTCAAGATATAAGCATTTTTGTGTTTTGCAAAAAATAAAGAAATTAAAAATGTCCGCTATATTTGGCGAGACAAAAATATTTTGAAAATTGGCATGGCTACTCTGCAGAGATACCCAGCAGGTCCAAAATTTTGTTGAGTTCACTCCATATAGCACGGTTTTCGAGATATAAGCATTTTTGTGTTTTGCAAAAACTTTGAAAATTCAAAATGGCCACCATTTTGGGGAGACAAAAAATTTTTGTCAAGACCACTGCCATGGTGTGTATCTCCCGCCGAGCATTAAAGCAGAAGAAATAGCTTTTCCGAGATAATTTCACAATTTTTCATTTTCGTGTGTGAAAGGTCTTCCAAAAGTAGGTGAATGAGTTATTTGAGAAAAATTGGCTATCTGCAATACTATTAAGAGATAATTCACATTTACTCATTTTGAGTAGGTGAATAATTATCTATGGGTCTGAAACTTCACCAAGTGAAAGCTCTCCCAAAAGTAGGTGAATGAGTTATTTGAGAAAAATTGGCTATCTGCAATACTTTTAGAGATAATTCGCATTTACTCATTTTCAGTAGGTGAGTAATTAGCTATGGGTCTGAAACTTCACCGAGTGAAAGCTCTCCCAAAAGTAGGTGAATGAGTTATTTGAGAAAAATTGGCTATCTGCAATACTTTTAGAGATAATTCGCATTTACTCATTTTCAGTAGGTGAGTAATTAGCTATGGGTCTGAAACTTCACCGAGTGAAAGCTCTCCCAAAAGTAGGTGAATGATTAATTTGACAAAAATTGGCTATCTGCAATACTTTTAGAGATAATTCGCATTTACTCATTTTGAGTAGGTGAGTAATTAGCTATGGGTCTGAAACTTCACCAAGTGAAAGCTCTCCCAAAAGTAGGTGAATGAGTTATTTGAGAAAAATTGGCTATCTGCAATACTTTTAGAGATAATTTGCATTTACTCATTTTGAGTAGGTGAGTAATTTGCTATGGGTCTGAAACTTCACCAAGTGAAAGCTCTCCCAAAAGTAGGTGAATGAGTTATTTGAGAAAAATTGGCTATCTGCAATACTTTTAGAGATAATTCGCATTTACTCATTTTGAGTAGACGAGTAATTAGCTATGGGTCTGAAACTTCACCAAGTGAAAGCTCTGCCAAAAGTAGGTGAATGAGTTATTTGAGAAAAATTGGCTATCTGCAATACTTTTAGAGATAATTCGCATTTACTCATTTTCAGTAGGTGAGTAATTAGCTATGGGTCTGAAACTTCACCAAGTGAAAGCTCTCCCAAAAGTAGGTGAATGAGTTATTTGAGAAAAATTGGCTATCTGCAATACTTTTAGAGATAATTCGCATTTACTCATTTTGAGTAGGTGAGTAATTAGCTATGGGTCTGAAACTTGACCAAGTGAAAGCTCTCCCAAAAGTAGGTGAATGATTAATTTGAGAAAAACTGGCTATCTGCAATACTTTTAGAGAT